>HG995411.1:2601734-5001734 GCA_905333125.1 Pheosia tremula
TTTTGTTTGTATGTATATTACTGAACGTATAGACTCATTGATGAAGAGTAAATGCAATAATGAACAGTGAAAGTGATCATACTTTTATGATAGGTACATCTAGTTTTATTTCTATACAAAAAAATACTGCAAGCAATCATTCAAGCAATATTTATTCTACACATGTCTGACATGGACTTAGATTTAATTATATTATAATTTAAAATATAATATAAATTTATTTTAAGTAGTTTTGTTTTTTCACGCTGATGATTTCTGGATATATCCATTTTGCGGTCAGAGTCATTTAAAATGCCCACCTTAAAGAAATGGCACAAATTGTAGACGATCTCGGCTGATTCTTAAAATAACCTGGTATAGTGGTTTTAGAATAAGCTGCACGGCTCAACTACACTGATGGGTATCGTGTTTGATTCCCGTAGGGGTATTTTTTTTGAAATTATATATTCGTAATTTTTTGCTAGCTATTGTATGATAGAAGGCAAACGGTCACGTGGTCGGTCTCCAACAAGATGGACTGAGTCAATAAAATCTGCTACAAATTGTCCCATAGTAGAATTTTCCCGAAATGCCCTACATCGAGATACGTGGAGAAAAATAGCAAGAGCAGCGTCAATGTCCGAACAGTGCAACCCATTACCACGACCACTCTGACAAGAGTGCCCGACTAAGAAGAAGAATTGTATGATACCCGTAATACGACCGTTATTTATTTCGAACTGTTATCCCAATAAAAGTTCTGGTCTTTTAAAAAAAAGGATTTTAATTAGTACAATAGAAAATGGGATAATTGATATTATTAAAGAAATCCAGCAAGTGTTTCTTCACTCGCGTCCCGAACCGAACTGAGCCTCAATCCCCTAAGAATCGTAATGCAATATTAAAGGCGCTGATTAGGCGTCCAGCCTTCTTTAATTAGTACACTTCAGGGATATAACAGAACGTACTGCATGTGTTGAAGCACATCACTGATTATTGACTGATTATCTATGAAAAAAAAAATTGATATATATTGTCTTTGAAGAGGAACAAACGGACGAAAGTTGTTTGTTTGTTTGGTAAGTTTGTGTGGCGATATTATACGACTTTGCCAGGTCTATACATGCATACGACCGCTACCGTCAAATCGAAGCGCACGCGAGCCAGTATTTACGGCTGTTATTTCGGCCGTATGTTCTCACACGTCCGCCGATACACATCTGATTCATTACCGTGTGCCGGGATACACGTTGTCTATGGCTCAACCATAGAGTCTAGCGTGAAATACGTGTACCTTCGACCATGATATATTGTTTAGCCAGTGTATATTACAATTTAAAAATAGACTCTTTGGTGCGAAATAACAGTGTATATCTATTGATTTCTTATATTTACGCGAATACTACACATTGAAATGAAACCTCCCGTGACCATGGTTGCTGTAAAGCAGCCGAAACGTCGGGAACGAAAAATCAATATAAAAACGCGATAGAATCCTTAAAATTCGTTTCATTTCAGTGTGTATCTATTATGAACACAATGGAGAGCACACAGATCAATATGTTTACTAACATTTGTCATAAGCCGTCAGATTTCCTTTTTTAACCGACTTCAAAAAGGAGGAGGTTCTCAATTCGGTTGTATTTTTTTTATTTTTTTAAATTATTTAATCAAATATCCCCACCAACGAAGGAGAATATGTGTAGGTACTATTATAGTGGACACGGTATATTATCGACGCTGGCCACTTGATCGCTATCACGAATTCCTTCAACGGTATCGGCACGCGAATCACGACGGCAGGACGGTAAGAATGACATGTGAAAGTACGGTAACTATTGTTACGGCACACATACAAACCGTATGCCGAAGGACCGAAGGAAGAAGGAAGGAAGAATCACAGGACGAACAGGGTAACTGCTCCGGTGCCAAGTCCTAGAGGTGGCGCTTCAATGTGCCGAAATAGATACCTTAAGATGTTGTCGAGATAAAGATAGCTTACGGTACCGATGTTCCTCGCTCCATCCTCAAAATTATCTCAGTTCGATACTGGATTGGAGGTTAGTATATGCCATGTGTGCCGAGCCTATAGCCAACGCCCGATACGAGAAATGTCCGCTGAGCGGCGGATTCCAAATTTGAAATACTTTCAAATTTAGAATTAATTAAAAGTTAATTGAAAACTACCGGTACAAAATAAATTACAATGAAAAAAAACCATTAAGCTATTATTTAAAGAAAGTGTAAAAAAAATATTGTTAGTAGGTAAATATAAAACGTAGTTTTGTTTTGTTTCGTAAACTCCCCCCTCAATATGAGGGAATTCGGGCAACAATCCATAGCACAATATAATCGTTTCATAATAATTTCATAGGTGCATCTAATCTGAAAATCCGGGTCCAAGCCTACCATGTTTCAAAAACAAGCGTTCCATAAACTAGGCTACTTTTTTTATTTGAGCCGTGATAGACACAATCATTTTGCACCTAAACAAAACAGAATCGACGAACCAAGAATTCCACTTTCAAACTCGTTCACCATATCGCTTCATAACTTGTGGCAATAAAACGTCAAACGCCCTGGCACATGAAGAGTGCGCTACGGCTGAGAACAAGTTAGGAACTAATCTAACTGGCGGCTACAAGTTGGCAGACAAGCGCCAACGTGGACGACGCCTTTTTTCAGTTTGCAGCCGTCGCTGAAGTGATGTGAGCATCGCATGCATCGCGGGGTCATAGAGTAGGTGGTAACAGAGACTTTTTTACAAATGTTACCCGCATATTTATTTCGATTATAAAATGGGTTGTTACACCGACGGCCTACAATTCCTTCACTTACGCCTTTGACCGCTGGGAATAATATTTTCGGCAAACAACAAATCGAAAACAGTATCTCAATTTTTATTTTGAAGTTGATACATGATTACTCATAATATTATTTCAAAAACTAAATTATAAAACTGCAAATGTCTGTCTATTTGGACGTCACTAAAACGTCTGAATTCAAACTTCATCGGCATTATGGAAAAACTACAAATCCAATTTCAACGAGGTTACTATTAGATGGTACCTTAAAGTTAAAAGGAAAAGAAATATACATACATATTATCAAGCTATAGTTATTACGGCTCGCGGCTGACAAAACTGCAAAAAACACCAGAAAAAGGTCACTGGTACTAAAGTAGAGCGACCAAGACTGTAGACCGCATTTAATAAACCTCTAACTCTTTTTCGTACTCTTCCTACAAAAGCCTTCGAAGACAGCGCGGCGACCCGGGTACGTGAGGCCGAAATATTCATTTCTTCCGGCTCGCTGCCGCGCCACTATGCACCCGAGTGAACTTGCGCGATGCAGTTTGTTCCTAACTGGTAATTAAATATGGCCGATAAAACTGCACTTACCCTGATCTGTAATGATTTTAAATTTAGGCTTCGACTTATATTATTCTATCGACCATATGACCTTCCGAACATAGAGATGGTTCTTAAAAAAAATATGTCGTTCGTAAACTCGTGGCTATGACTATGGTAATGAATTAAAAGTAAAAAATGCTACTTAATTAGAATTTGGGTGATGGATGTTTAATTGACTATATCACTGAACGATCGTCTGATTAATATTATCTAGACTCTTTAAAATTCTAGTCCTAATATTAGCTACATAAGAGTAAGACTATGCCATATCAGATTTATTCAGGCTTCTGAATACTCGTAACGACTGACAAAGATACTGGAATGAAAATCAGGACCGTCACCTTAAGATTACTTCCGCAGCACGGCGGTTAATGTTATAATTCAGTCACCCATCCAAGGTCCGTCCCAGCCACGTGATAGGCGTGTCCACTAACAACGACCTCAGAACTGTCAAAACAATGATAACCCTTAATAGCCTAGAGTTTCAATTTTGATACCAATCTTTTAAACCGAATGTTCACATTACTATTAGTTTTTTTTATAGGTTGGCTGTACGTATTTTACTGTTGTATAATATTCTTTCCAACGAAATTAAAAAAAATCAAATGTCATTATTATTAAACACAGTAACATTAAACACAGTAATATTAAAAATAAATCACTTTCGTAAATCAGGCTACTAAGGGATAAAGAATCTTTAATTCTGAAGCCCTTTACGAGACAATAAACCATTTGACGTCACCACTCAACTTTCCTTAGCAATAAAATGCCACATGAAACGTTGCAGTCGTAACCCGCAACCCACATACGCTTCGAATAAATCATATCGGCTTATTACGAGGAGCAGTTCCGAAATGGCCTATTCACCCTCGGCTTTATTAAGTGAGGTCAGATTTTATCGATAGTGCTCACATATTAACCTTACACACGTAATGGTGATTCGATGTGACGGACCGGCGTGGGGGAAAATCGAGGAAAATGTTGTACTGGCTGAAAGTTTTGTTAGGAGGTTGCTTCGTAGCTGCGAAAAGGATATAGTTTTATATTTTTCAATGAAAGATTTAACGGCGTCTTTTTTCGTCCTCTTCTTCTGTCTTATCGAAGTGAAATGCAACGATATAAAATGAATATTAATATAGCCTCACCCACAAAATAGTGGGTATTTTACCAATATTTAGTAAAATACCCACAGTTAAGAGCAATAACACATTAATAAATTATAAATTAAAAATGGATGTGACATGAAGATATAAAATGGCGTGTCTACCTTTTCTTCGTATTTCGTCCTTTAAAACGAAAGACGATATTTGAAAAATTATATCGATTTTTAGTCTGTGTACGTTTCATTTATCCTCACGCTCGGCTTACACGCGGTCAGTACCTACGTATGTACCTAGTAGGCAGCAAATAGGTAGCCAAGTAGGAAAGGTTAGATGGAAGTAAATCACTTGCATACATGCCAACTTGTTCACATCTTACACGAGGACACTTGCTACTTGTGCACTGACCTCGTGTAAACCGATCATCAGGCATTTTTTTTTACCTAGAACGGAGATGAAATTGGGACAGCAAAACGAAATCCTGCATACTCTACGACTAAGCATGACGAAGTCCTTTTTTTTTAATTGAAGTGGCCTGACATTTTTTTTGCTCACTGCACTGTTTTCAACCTGATATAGGATATTTATTTCTGTGTGTGCCATTTCTCTTTGCCAGTTTTGATAAGCGAGTGGAATGAACATGAGCATCCACGAACGAGGTTTTCTCAAACCTGGGCCCCAAGTCTGCTAAAACAATCTCTTCATAATCGAACAGCAACGGCATAGTAACTGTCACTTTTGACAGATATCCCATACAATATCCGTCGAAAGTGACAGTTACTATGCCGTTGCCGTTCGATTATGAATCGATTGTGTTAGCACCATGGGCCCTGGCGCCCATAAAGAGTTCCATCGATGTCGCTTTTTAATTTCATCAACGTTCAAATTCATTCATTCCCGCCTCTTGTGAACGGCATCGGGTTCAACACCCGGGTAAGTGGCGGACGTTGTCACGCGTTAACTGGCTCTCAATGGAACCTTTTTTTCATTTGCCCAAAGGTACTGGATGAGAAACTATGAGCCAATCGCTTTTCAGATGACAAGAAAAAAATAATTACGTCACATTCTTTGAGATGAAAGAGAGCCGTCGATGACCGCTCTGTTCCTAGCACAGAGAAAGAAACACGCCATTTTCATTTCTTAATGTTACATCCATTATTTTATTTATAATGTGTGTTTATTGAATTTAATATTGCTATTAATTACTTGACACTGGCAAATACCCGCTAAGTTGCGGGTGAGGCCATATATTCATATCCATTTTATTTCATCGCATTTCATTTCGTAAAGAAAGAAGAAGAAGCATAGAGAAAAATTGCATTGCCCGTGAACAGAGAGTCTATAGACCGTATACAATGTACCCACTGGGTGCAACTGGGAAAATATCTAAACCAACATTTTATCTGACGGCCTGATTGGCTCAGTTGGTAGTCTAGCTAGCTAGCCTTCTGCGACGATCGTCACGGTTTCAAATCCTAGTTCGGTAGGTAGGTATGGCATTTAACCACTATGCTCTGCTCCAAGTCTTAACGGGCGGGGTTCAATGCTAGTCTTTAATATCTTCGTCGTAAATGCCAAAATGTGTTGTGTTTTTTTTTATGTAAACTACCACAATCCTCAAATAGGTAAATTAATTGAATACGAATAAAACACGTGTCGTAATTACAAGTTAATTTCTTAGTCGTGTGCTAGTTAAAAAATAAACTTACGTTATAATCCATATTACTTACTTTAATAGTGTACTTAATCAGCAAATCGCGTGGAATAATTGATTACAGAATAATGTCTTAAATAATTATTATACTTACCTCCTATTAAACTTCGATGACCTGATTAGCGCAGCTGGTAGTGACACTGCTTTCTGTGCCGAGGGTCCCGGGTTCGAATCCTGGTAGGGACAAACTTTGTGTGATGAGCACGAATGTTTGTACCCGAGTCATGGATGCTTAAAATCTATATAAATACTTTATACTGGGTTCGCCCGCGTCCATTGTACGGTAGCCATAATACAAGCGTTGCTTAGTGTGGGACCGTATAGTTGGTGTGTTCGTCTGGCGATATTTATTTATATTATATTTTATTTATTTATTTTCTCCTTTGCGTTGGTATTAACGCAGGCGTCATTTATGAATCGTGATCTATTCTAATTGAACGAATATATTCTATATACATATTTAAATCCTATCAAGATATACAAATAGGTTACAACACTCGTGTACAAAAGTGCAATGTAAATAACTAAGTAGGTACCTTGTATTTGTTCAAAAATTCTCGCTAAAGTAAATAAAATTACGAAATGATTTACAACAGTCACCGATTCTATAAATCTTAATGCCTACTTAATAAAAATAAATTTAAAGGACATTATCGCTAATCCGCTAAATCATGGGATTATGAACTATTACGGCTGCCACTAATTTATACTTACCACAACAAAACGCTATGGACGTTATTGATATGTTGTAGGGAAATAATAACTTACTGTGGCACACAAATTCATATAATAAAAAATAAAAAGGGAATAGAAAAGCTACTTAAAATTTACAAAAAGTAAAAAAAAAAAATTGGCCCATGCGGTAGCGTACCCAAGATGCTGGCCGCATTTCCTCGCTGAATAGCCAATAGCCATTTTTGTTTTTATAATATAAAACCATACAATCCTCGACAATTACTGTAATTTTTTTTAAGTTGGCTACAATAGTACCATTTTGCCAGAGTCGAGTAATTCTTCATAATTATTATTGAATTATATGTACTACCCCTGATGATAATGATAGTGTTGATGACGATGATGACGTTGAAAAGAATCCCCTATCAGCTATGGATACTTAACATAAATGTTACCGAACATCTTGGGAGAACTTGAAAAGTCAAGTTATACTTTTTAATTTAAATTTCCTTCACTCGTGCACGTTTATGAACACATAATTGTTAATATCCCACTAATTTTACAACTTATATATCAAAGAACACACAACTTCATTGCTCAACTTCCCGCCAAAAATTGAATTTCTGTCTACTAATATTGTTTATTTGTGCCGATATTGTTATAAAAAATTTGACCGGGCATCTTGGAAGAACTTTCAAAAGTCAAGTTTCACTATTTAATTTAAATTTCCTACCATCGTGTAGCTCTTATGAACACAGCGATTGTACTTAGGCAGGTATAGATCATTTTAAAAAACAACCTTCAGCACAGATAACACTCACTCTTTTGAACATACACCAGTATTCGTTGTTTTAAAACATAAAAAAAACCTTTACAGCCAGCAATAAACGTTCGCACTAGATTTTTTTCATAATGTATTTCGAACCAGCATAACGGGAATTTTAGTTTCCCAGGTAATTTTCAAAATTGTGTGTGTTTAACTTTGTGTAAGTACATTTACTTCATAAAGTAACAACAAAATTACAATCATATACATTTTACCTCTTTTAAAAATCTGAAAAGTTTAGTATTATATTTAATTTTTACATTTTTAAAACGTCCTAGTATATTGTCTACCTATCCGTCCGTGTTATCTCGGACATGTCCTAATTTCAATCGACCTCGGGTCAGACGGGGGGAGTGCGACAACTGACAAGGCAACATCGTATTTCTAATACAAAAGGTTACCATCTTAACACTTAATTCAAATAGCGAACTCCCTTGCATTGGACATATTACTTGCAATAGTTTCAGTTTTTTTTCATTAAATAAGTGATACTAAACTTTGTTTTTTTTTCTATAACCTGATAAATGGGAGGTAGGTATCTAAAAAGTATATGCCGCCGTGAAGGAGGCGTCACATGTGTGTAGGTATTCGAGTAATGTGACACATGTGTGGCAGGCGGGTGTCGCGGGGGGAGCAGGCGAGCCGTCGCGGGCGTGCGTGAGTGTGTGTGTGTGTGGCCGGGGCGGGGCCGGGGGCGGGCCTCACACCGGCGCGGGCGGCCAGTGCCCGCCGACCGCACGCCGAGCTGATATTCGGCATTCGCGCGACACCGCCGCACCGCGCGCTCGTCTTCTCAATTCACTTCGCGCTCGCGAGCCTCCCGCGACACACGTACGTGCCGTCCTCGCTCCCGTCGCTACCCTCGACGACAGCGCCGACATACCGACGTGAACCGTGCAGTGCTAACAAACTTTAACGTGACTCAGTGATAACGGACTTTGAAAAAATATACATTGTGATTTCGAACGGAACAGTGCAATGCGATTATTGAGGTCCGGCGGGAAGGCGATTCTTTGAGCAACGAAAGGGTTGGAGTGCGGGGTGCGAAGCGGGCGGAGGGCGGCGCGAAGCCGCGCACGCGCCCGCTGGGAGACCGCGCCGCGGCTCCGACACACGCGTTGACACCGGCGCGCGCGATGGACGACAAGCCGACCGCCGTCGGCGGCGAGGAGCACTACAGTCTGCGCTGGAACAACCACCAGGCCCACCTGCTCCGCTCCTTCGAAGCGCTCCTCCATGCAGAGACCCTAGTGGACGTGACCCTCGTCTGCGCTGAACGACGTGTTCGCGCCCATAAGGTCCTGCTCGGCGCGTGCAGCCCGCTATTTCGGCGAATATTCAGCGAAAATCCGTGCAAGCACCCGGTGATCGTGTTGAAAGACTTTCAAGGATGGGAGGTGCAAGCGGTTGTGGACTTTATGTATCGTGGCGAGGTGTCTGTGGCACAGGAGCAGCTCGGAACTGTGATACGCGCGGGAGAGTCTCTACAGGTGCGAGGACTAGCCGACCAGGATAGGGAAGAGCACGCGAGGTCACCTCCGCCGACCCCACTGGCTCGGAGTCCGGTGCAGACGACGCCGCCGGCGCCCTCGCCGCCCGCCAGCCCGGCGAGTCCGCAGCCACGGCGGAAGCAGGCCCGACCTCGTCGCCGTTCAGGAGAATCGGACACACCTGAGAACTTGTCGATGAGGCGGTCACCGAGCGGGGGCTTGAAGGCAGTCCGTTTATCGAGGCCGCGCTCGCCAACAAAACAGGAACAATGCGACGAGCCCGAAGCTGAAGTTCCACCGCCACCGAGAATGTTCCCGTCACACCAGGACATGTTCCCCCCGGTGCCACCCGCCGCGGTGTCCGCGTTATCATTGACACCACCACACAGTAAGTACACTTAACAAGCAATAAATTGTGTCGTGTATGTCAATCATTAGGGTAGGTACCTTTGCGAATTGTGTGACAACAAGAAGATAAATTACAAATACCGTTAGAATATAAAATGGAAAATTAGCATTACGTAAAAAATAAATTACAAAGTGCATGAAGTTAAGTGGGTAGGTATACAAAATCATCCAATATGTTAAAAAACAAAGGTCGATCATATTCAATGCCGTTGGTTGTGGATGAACAATTACAGAGTAAACAAATAATTACTGGTAAAAACCGACCTCGATCTCTCATTGTCAACAACGTCGATTCTTATCTATAGGTGTTTTTGTCCACTATTGGTCCTGTGCACTATAACTGCCAGTATTTTATTAATTTAATGTGCATGCCAAATTATATTTTTTACTCGCCAAACGATTTTATTGTTACATTACCACCAATATCATTTTCTAATTAGAGTCTTATTAGATGTGATCTATGTTACGCTTAAATAGAACGCGGCCCCATGGGAATGAATCTAAAAGTCTAATTAAAATCGAATCACCAAAGGATCGGTTATCGTTCGAGTGTTATCGATATTATAAATCGCATGCCGGTGATTCGATTAGCGACCGATACAGAGTGTTAACCGGAACGCTTCACAGATAAATTAAGATCACCTATTCATATGTCGGGTGCATTATCTCGACGATCGCGTGAAAGGTTTTAACTTTATAAAGTCCATTAACTGAGCATGTTGCAACATTGGCGTAAAATATCGTTTTAAGTGTTCTGTGGTTGATTTTGTTCGGGTAGTACCTACCTACCTATCTAGGGTACAATTCACAATTTTGTAATTATAGCATGTGAGATTCCTTCCTTGAATTGCAGCGGAAGCCACTACAGCAGTGATTTGTTTTACGAGCTCTTTAGATTTCTAAACGTGTTTATGGTGGAAGTTCCTCGGTTGTCATAATCTAATTCAGAAGCCCGATATTAATTTCGATCTGTTAATCCTTTATTGTTGCCATTATAGAATTTATTATCGCCTGCCTATCTAGACTCAGGAAGAAGGTTGTAGAAATGAAGTAATAAAAAAAGTGAAAACCATCTACTTTCTTCAACTTATCTAGGTTTTTTTTTTTCATAAATTCCTCCTTAGGCTACCAATATTAAATGTTTTCGGGCATTAAAGTTAATCTTTTAAATGCACACCTAAAGGAGACATCAATTTAGTCAATTATACCTCAACATCCAATCTATTTCTGAACGCGCTCATAAATTACGCTTTAATATATTTTACACAACAGACCTATAGGCTCAGCTCGGAATTAGTCCAAGGAGTGGTTTTATACGTCAATTTTGTTTTATTGTTTCCTCAGTTTCGCGTATGTGCCGAGTGCTTGATTGCGCCATAATAGTCGTAGGTTGTAATGAAGGGTTGCACGCACTGGCCTCTCACCGCCGAGACGTGCGTGGGGAAACTAAATGCACGAGGGGGAGTTCTGAACGGTTCCGCACTTGTCATTCCGTTTCCAAAATCAAATTACAAATTGCCCCAACATGAAATGTTTATTCGTTGTTTTATTTTGAATCTGGCAGTTCCAATTTTAAAAAGTTATGCCAGTTCCTTTTTATTTCTTTGTTGCATACGTGTTATGTTTATTTTTAAGAAAAAATAGTACGTTTTTTGCTTGTGTTGTACTGTGGACGTTTATTAAGAGCATTCATTTTATTGTTTTTCATCTCCGTGTGTGATGAGTTTGATTGCGGTTAATGGTAGTGCGTAAATGTAATGAATGGTTGGCGGGTCCACTGGCAATCACAGAGCGTCGGCAAGGCTTCCTGATTGTGCTCACTTGGAGTTGGCAAATCCAAACATACTCGCTTATTCTTTCATAACAGCTTTATTTCATTAAACCATAAATATTGAATTACAGTTATACAACATTAATATTTACATAAGACATCTATTGTTCTATTTTGTTTGCCAGTATCGTGCGTCGAACCACATTTTTAGTTTTCATATTTCGGACTCATAGTAGTTGCATGCCACTATAGGTATTTCAATTTATAAATCATATATATTACTTTGTATTAATTCCGTGTGAGTAGGTAATACTTATGTAATTGGTGTTTCTTGGTAGGTATACAGATTTGCGAGCTCTTTATATATTTAATTGTATTTCAAAAAAATGCTGTTGATTACATTAAAACCTTTTTATAACCACTGTTTATTTGAAGAACCTTTTCAGCCGACTTTTCGCTCTAATTTGATATAAGGATAATTTATTCCGAGACAATATAAGTACTAAGGAAGATGTATTAAACACCTTGAAATTATAAAAAAGACTACGTATTGATACTATTGTTCGCGTTATGATCACTGAACCGGTTTGAATGTCTTGTCGATGGACGGCCATCCGTATTCTATCTTATTCGTGCTATAACAGTTGAACGATCAAAATATCTTAACACAACAATCGAAAAAAAAAACTTGGTATAAAAAAGACCGATGACTACCAACTGCAAACAGATAATAAAATATATCAACAAGTAGGAATATTATTAGTAGTGTTTACCACGTACTGACAGAATCCGTAATGCGAAAGTCTATCATTTGTTTATATTAATTCATCATCTGACACGCGAGGTTCTGCATCAGGTACGCGACCTTCAAGGGTGGAAAAAAATCAGAAAAAAAAAAACTAAACTGACGACGACATTGGCACGAAGCGCTAGATACTGTGCGCGCACGCAAGGGCAGCTAGAGACAATATGCGTCATAATAATTACCGGACAATCCTGTGACTACCAATGTGTCAGCAATAGTACCAACTACACATAATTGTAGATATGACTAAGTACTGGTCCATGTTTTCATTGAAACATTTCTTTTCGTTATATCAACACTTATTCGGGCCAAATGTAAGTCTTTTTCTTTTTTAGGTCGGCAATCGGCAACAGAATAGTGCCATTTTTGCCAGTGTCGATTAAATTGTTTTATCGTTGTTTTAAAAACTCCTGATGATAATGACAATCTCGATGATGATGATGAGATGAATCCCTTATCCCTATCAGTAAAGCTGTGGATACTTTACTGAAAATTTATCGGACATCTTGGGAGAACTAGAAATGTCAAGTTATACTATTTCATTTTAATATCTTTCATCCGTACACGTTTATGAACACACTCTGGTTAATAGCCCACTAATATTGCACTTGATATTATTGATTTTTTTTTAAACCAACAAATTTGGGCGTTTTTCTGGCGTCGCCATTTTCTTTCAGCTATATTTACGAGTAAGAATAATAGCCCCTACATTTATGTAAGTATCAATCCATTTAAAATGCTCTTTTAAAACATTGATATAAAACATAGGGGGCGGTCTTAAAACTTCACATAGATAATAATAAGAAATAACAATGGTTTATTTTATAATTTACAGTAGGTATGGTATGACGTCACATGCGATTTAAATTGTAGCTTTGTAACGTAAACTATAGTACGGTAGGTTATTGCTAACTGGAATTATGATTTATATTCCAGTCATACGGTCAGTTCCAGGAATCTACTATATTATTATAATAATTCGCCTTCATCGTCATCAATGCATACAGTTGTCTATACTCATTTTACTACATGACATATTTTAAAAGTTAACCACGCAACTATGATCTGTCTCTTATTTTTTTTTAAAGTCTCAGCGTCTCGCGTAGTATACACACCCTATCAAGGATGACAGAGACGCTATGCGATCTGCGCT
This sequence comes from Pheosia tremula, assembly GCA_905333125.1. Lineage (NCBI taxonomy): Eukaryota > Metazoa > Arthropoda > Insecta > Lepidoptera > Notodontidae > Pheosia > Pheosia tremula. Next base: position 2,615,069 of record HG995411.1, read on the forward strand.
TGCGCATTTACATTCAATCGACACCGCATCTACGCTCGGTGACCCACTTGCGCACTTTACACGTTTCATCCAACTAGTTTTATCACAAAAACATGCATTGTTAGCTACCTAGTGCAACACCCTAAAAAATGCATCTCGTTAAAATATCGATGCTATTTTCGGAGTATTTTGCAGTTTTTTTTTTGCTCGTAACAAAAAACGACAACTGATTTGCAAACAGACAACTCCGGAAGCTAACTGTTATTTTAATACAAAAATCATAGATCGATATTTTATGTTTTTGTGCGTTATTCAAATCAAGCGGTTAAATTATATAAAATTATGAGTATTTTAATAGACACAAATCTTGTGGGTATTATTTGAATCCTCGCGATAGGAACAAGTCAAGTCAGTTCGAAAAAGAAAAACGTCGTCGTACAACCTTAAAACATAATCTTTGACACCAATTTTAAGTTGTTGCATTGGAGTTTTATTTAAAAAATGAGATCATAACTCGACGAGTCCCCGAGCGGAGACCACAAATTCGCGAAGTCCATGTCGGACAGCGCGGAGAGCAGACACCTGCCCTGTCCGTCTGTCTCGTAAAAACCGGTGCGAGAGGCTACAATTTGATAATGACCTACGACAACAAAAACTTTAAAAACTTTTGGATACCTGTTCTTAAAGCAAACAAATCTTTGTTGATATAAATTTACAAACACTTTTGCGGTAGTAGGTAGGTATGCATAAAAATACCTACCCACCTATTTTAATCGTTCGATTCGACCTAATTAAATAATTAATTTGCCTGTTCCTGGATTTAATTTATGCGAATAGACGTAATTACCTACTACATTTCTTTAACTCAAATCGAAATATTTTTTAAATTTCAGTTCGCTTTTGTTTTTTTTAGTAAGTAAACAATGCAATCGACTAACCAGAAGTGCTTAATAAAACGAACAAAAACAGACACAGTTTACTAATCCGTCTATTACGTTACACGTAACATATTATGTCGAGAGCGTAAGATAATTAACGTTCTAATCAAGCATTGTTACTTGCTGCTCTTAACACTGTGCCGTAGTAAAAAAAAACTTGCTAAGCACGAGTCCAACTTTATGGATAGTTCTGTAACAATTCAAATTCTAAATTTAAAATATTGGGTTTCGTTTAAGTTCTTCTTTTTTTAAATTGTGCGTCGTTAGCGCTTTAATATTTAATGGCGGCAACTTAATTTGACATATAACAAAAAGAAATATACTGCTCCCACATCTTTACTCGTTATTTGAAAAACATTTTTTTGTTTCGAATTCAATATCAGTAGGTACACCAACTTGCAAGATATATACCCTCCATACAGTCATAGTTAAAACACTATTAAAACATAATGGGTTGATGGGTAATTGGTTTCTGAGCACTTAGCACCATCCACGGAACCCTAAACCACTTGCCAAAGTTTTTGTCGCACTTGCCATGCCACCATGACGCCTGTCCACGTGTGTCCACGTGTTAATTGTTTGTTGGTATATACCTAGGCTACTCATATCAATGGGTGGCCACATTTCAAGTTATTCACAGTAAAGTATCTACCACCTCTAGGGTCTGATAGTGTTCGGGTGGCATATTAGACCTAGGCAAAGGTATTTTTTTTGCTCTCATTGATTAATGGATCAAAAACATAAATATTTATTAAATTAGTTGATACTGGCCAAATGCGAGGTGTGACAGAACCAATAAAAAAAAGTGAGAGTAACTATGCCTTTTATTTTTATTAAAAGTCCATATTAGTTGAATACGTAAACCTAGACAAGGTTGCAGGATGTTACTAGTTAGGTACATGTATCGATCACACTTGTAAGTTTTATCCGAACTAGCCTACTTATGCCTTGGTTACACGAGGCCAGTTCTCACAAAGCTGGTATAGAAGCTATTATCCTGGTGACCTATCCAGATTAACGACCCGTTCGGCACAAGCTAGAGGCTTACATTATGCTTGTAAATTTCCAACCAGTGTCCAATGACATGAGCAACAGCACGCCTTCGACAAAATTTAAAACTTTCGCAGCAGAAACACAAAGACAGCAAATACAAAACACGTACATTAACTGTACACTGGCTAGTCGTGTACTAGCCTCGACTTTCACACGAAGCTAGCATACAGTCAGTATAGCGAAAAATAAATAGAATAATGAGACAATTACCATATTATAAGTATTGAATCTTAAGCTTCCTAGATTACTAGCTTAAACATGAATCTAATTCTGTTTACACGGAGCCCCACTTCAACTTTCAAGCGTACTATTCTATTTTTGAAAAGCTCCTCGTGTAAACCAGGCGCACCCTGCAAATTGTGACCGAAATCCAAACGCAAGTAGCAATTCTTGCATATCAAAACTTTCACATTTAACATAATATATAACTCGCACAGCCTACATTTGATACATTCTAAACCAGCGACAATAATTCACCGGCACATATCTATCAGAACAATTTATTTAGCAGGTAGTGTCGTGAGAGGTGAGAGTTGTCGCGACGGCGGACACACGGACACCGACACGATAAGTTACATTGTTCACAAGCTCGCTTAGATTATACGCAGTGGACATGTTATAACAATGGTTTGAATATGTTGATTTCTTATATTAACGCGAACACATAGAAATAAAACTAATTTTACAAATTTTATCGCGTTTGTTTTATGTTTTTACGTTCCCAATGTTTCGGCCGCTTTTCAGCAATAAATCATGGTCACGGGAGGACTGCTATGTTAGACGTCCTAGTGTCATAGTTTGCACTCACGTACCTACCATCATATTTAGTTGTTTTTTGCGCAGAAAGTGCTAAAGAGTCTTGAGGTCCTCCAATGTAAACGTAAAACATAAAATAAACGCGATAAAATACGTAAAATTAGTTTCACACATATAGATACTAAACATCCATGACTCGGGTACACACATTCTGCTCATCATAAAAAATTTGTCCCCACGATGATTCGAATCCGGGACCCTCAATAATATATTGAACTACAAAATGATAGAACTATTGTTCTATCATGCATGATCATGCAAGCATCATGTTTTATTACACATTAAACAACAAATTTTATGTTTTACTGCCTAGTCTGGTGTTCGGTATATGATATGGTCTAGTTGAAGATCCAGCGCGAAGATAGACCTTTTATAGGTCACATACCTTTTATAGCTACAGAGTAGTTGACAAGCATATTCAGATAACTCGGATAGGCGGTCAGGCTAGGAATATTGGATCACTACGCAACATCAAAGATACTAACTATTTACCGCCTAATCAAGTAGTAAACATCGGACACACTTTCGCATTTATAATTACTTGATAGCACACATGGGAATAAAATTATCGGGGCTATGAAACCCGCGGCCAGAACCGCACTAATTCACGGCCAATTTAATGTCACAGATAATATGCAATGGACACACAATTACGACTATAATATATTCCATATTAACCCCATTACAAATCCATGTGTGGGTCTAAAGTTGTATGTATCAATTAATGCAAAATTTCTACTAAAAGGTATGCACTTCAAATTTTATGTATAAAGGGTGAATGGTATTTAATAATAACGATACAATAGAGAGGCGTTTGAAACGATTTTATTTGACCAAAACAATCAATCAATCTTATCAGGAAAAAAACTCATCTAAATAATGTACGGTGCATCTATTAAAATTATTATCTAAGTAAGTACTTATCGTCCGTCAAATACAAGTCACGATAAGACTTGAGTCCAGGTTTTCGTCTCGCCTCGGCTCGGCCATTGCGGAATGCCTCAGTACCACTGGCACCTGAGGTTGACATTTGCGGTAACTCAACCAATTTCCACCTGTATACTCCCTCCTATATGTTGACCTTATAATACACCCACACATGTATAAAGCAGGCCTTGTCATAATAACTATATCTACAGTGTTACGATTACAAAATTTATCTCCGACTACCAAACATGCAAAATAATTTTAATATACCTAAACCTTTATTTCTGACTAGCTGTTACCCGCGACATCGTCGGCGTAGTATTTAACAGAAAGTTTTATTTTTAATAAAGTAGCCTAAGTAACTTAGGCTAAGTTACTCCTTGTTACATCAGCTATCTGCCAGTGAAGGTCCCGTCAAAATCGGTCTAGCCATTTCAGAGCTTAGCGCCAATTATGACAGCATCAAAATATCGATCAAGTTACCGTACAATTCACAAAAGCGTCCGTAGTGGAAACGTGCAATATTATGGAAACATTCGGTCACTCGAGCGATATTTATAAATACGTTACAAAACTAATATCTTAGGGCCCGGCTATAGCTCTCATCCGATTAGAAATTTAATTGAATATGACATATCAAGGATAGTATGTAAAACGTTAAGCGCAGTCGTCTTTATAACTAGAAACTAGTACTATAAATAATAAAGCCAGAGAGAATGCAGTTTAATGCGAAAACGCTGTAATAACGATTACATTGATAAGATCGGGTTTCATTCATTTGAGATAATGGAGGTGTTTGGTTGGCGAATCTAAGGTCCGATGTTGGTCTCATACTAAAAAATCAGGACCCAGTACGAAAATATTTCTATAAAGACCATTGGTTTATGCCTTGTGTTTTTTTTTTGTAGTTAAAAAAAACACATATTATTAGCAACGTAAAAAAAAAAATACAACCGAATTGAGAACCTCCTCCTTTTTTTTGAAGTCGGTTAAAAATAAACTCACTTACTAAATACCTACTTGTACACGTTTAAAAGTTACTGCAATTTTGTTTTTAATTACTCGATAAATGCTTGAATTATCTGTACATAATCGATATTGTGATGTACTGTATCGATTTCAATTTAATATACATCGTGGTAATTATCATAAATTACATAAATTTAATTACTCATTAAATCGCCATAAAACGTCCATGTCTGATACATATTCAACTCGGTAAATTTATATGATTACTGGTTTAAAATGGAAAAGTACGTTGTATACTAAATTTCACATTACTCCGCATAAATTATACTAAGCATGAGATCTACGTATACTAGAAACTATTATTATATGTCATATCCGTTATGTTCCCATAAATTAATTAATGCTCTCTTAGCGATCCCGTTTCCTGTGGCGCTCTATAATTAGCGCAAAAGATCGCATATTACGCGTAAATCAACAAAACGTTTTTACGGATAAACTTTACGTGTCCATTGTGGAACAATATATTTTACGCACGGTCCAGCACATGAAAATGAGGCATAAATCAAATTAAAATTATTGCATGTTCAAGCCTTTGTAAGTACGTATTTCATAATAGTTTACTCATAATAATAATAATACCAGCCCTTTTTAATGTTCCACTGCTGGGCACGGGCCTCCCGTCAATGTGAGGGGATTAGGCTAGAGTGCACCACGGTGGCCCAGTGCGGTATGTAACCTCGTATGTACTCCCCAGCGAGCCCCACGTCGAATAGTCTAAATGCACCCAATCACATACCTTTTTCCTATACCCACAGAATGTTGTAATCACCCCGAGGTAGTTATAAATTTGCCCATTAATTGCATGTTTTACAGTCAGAACTGCGTTCAATAATCTGAGGCTAGCAATACTTAACAATCCGCGTCTAATGGCTTATTAGTTGTGTCCGTTTCAATTCCTAGATCACGTATAAGCTTTCTGATGCTCTTTTTCTTTTTCTGATTCTGATGCAATGGTTGTAATTATGATGATTCTATGTCGGAGAGCCACTCGCCACGAAATCTCTAGAACTAGCGTATGTACCTACATACATTTCAAAAGCTTTCGGCTTCTATGTTTCTGCTAGGATATTTCCTGATTCACTTGCATGGAGTTGTAGTCGACTAATTACGTATATGAAACTAATAGGTATCTTGATAGATTTCTTTTTAAATCTCACTTACCTCAACTTACCAAAAAAAAGCCGAAGGATATTCGGATTTTAATGTAAAATCAAGTTAGAAAGAGTTTTTTTTTTATTTTACGATATCGACGTTACAATTGTCGAATATATCAGAATCGAGTCTATTATCGATTTCTAACGACAGTTGTATCCAGAAACTGGATTAAAAATGTTAGTTATTCAAAATAATCCTTAAGAACAAGTTTGCATCATTGAAGCCATTAGATTCATAGGGAGCATGCGCGGGCGCAGAGTGAATAGCGGATCGTTACTCACGCGCATTGACAAATACTCGCAGTTAATTGGATGAAAATGTGCGCGTGCGCCGCGAGCCTGTCCGCGCCGTAAATAACGAGCTTTACGATGACGCCGCGTTATCAATTACCGCTGTATTGGACGCTGGCCTGTTTTGATAGCTGTGATTTCACTCTGGACTTCAAAAATATTATGCAAGTAGGTAGTACGCTTCAAAGCTTTTGAGTTAAGTCGCAACTCGCAAACCTCCATGGAGTTTTAAAAACAAGAATAGGAACATGATTGTTCGGTGTCTGAACTTATGTTTTTTTATATGTTGCCAATCGCGTTTTGAATACCATAGAGTACCTACGCTGAATTTTTTTTATGGCACCTTAATCAAAAGCTTGTACTCTCAAAGCACTGCTATGGTTTTAAAAATCATGAAAGTCAGCGTTAAGATATGTAAAAAGACACAATTTTTTCACATAATAAAACATTATATCGTTCTGAATACCCCCAAAAAGCCCCCTAACTCTTTATTAACGTTGCCCAAAGCTAATAACATCAGTGAAAACTGTCAGACAGTATTTAATATAGCTAAACGAGGTGAAAATTGGCTGAAACAATCAGCTTACAGTAAGGTATTTATTTCCTTATTTCCGGACGTCTGGCTTGCGAAATGACTAACGCTATGACTCGGGTTAAACGGCTAGTACCACAGATAATGCTGCGTCATTCGTCGATACTGTTGATGACTTATTGTTTTGCTCAGTACTAGACGCTATGCGGGACCTAGAAGGCATCCCTGTGGAATCCCATACGATAATCAAGATAATCTCAACAAATAATTACACAATTTTGTCAAGCAGCTTTCAATCTATACTCTATACTAATATTATAAATGTGAAAGTTTGGATGGATGGATTGATGGATGGATGGATGGATGTTTGTTACTCTTTCACGCCAGAACGGCTGAACGGATCTGGATGAAATTTGGCACAGAGATAGATTATAGTCTGGAATAGCAACATAGGCTACATTTTATCCCGGTAAAATGCATGGTTCCCGTGGGATAGATGTGTTTTAATTTTTCATACTTTTAATCGCGGGTAACACCGCGGGGCGCAGCTAGTTTTGAATAAAATTTAAAACATGATAAAAAAAAACAATCAATTAACAACTACAACATATAATAAAACGTTAATGGAACAATGTTATTAACATAATCAAACGCATCTTGCGCTTAGGTTTTATAAAAAAAAAAAGATTGTTATCTCCGTAAGTACATGAGCATTACAACTGTATGTAAATCATTGCGATTTGAAAAAAAAAACACATTTTGTTTGTTGGAAAATCTCAAAGCACCGTTGCTCGGGTTCCCATCACGCAACCGGAACTGAAATCACACATTAGATTTAATTTTATACGAATTTAATAACAAGTAAGATGCGCGCTCGTCCATTGTGCGTCCCGTGACCATGAGAACAAAACTAGCGGCTGATTTTTTTTCTGGTGCCGATAAAGAGGTGCCGACGTACAATTCGGAGCAAGATTGATGCGCATGCGCGATCGTATCTACCCGCTGTGAGCGCGGGCACCAATAATTAATATTCCATAATCCATTCATCCCTATATTACGGCGCGTCTCCTTTCACCGCGCGCCGCGCAGCTCTCGGCGCGGGCGCACTCGTCACCGGTAGCAATATGTAGTCGTCACACATCCGTAATTGATTCCGCCCGTAAAATTCGAGAATGGGCGTTCGCTGAATGAGAACCGAAATAAGATCACGAGTGCGTCGCTCGGAGACGCGGCCGCATCGCGGCGAACCTCTCACCGCGAGGCACAATGACCGACGCACGCGGCCAGATCTCTCTCTCGATAAACAGATAAAAAAAATGTAACGAAAAAAACTACATGTCATGCATCTACGTGTGCTAGTCAATTTCACAGCGACCGTCATGGGAATCGAACGACGAATGGACTTTTAGAAAGCAATTAAAATCTGTGCCCACGAAAATGAACGCGCGTGATCAAAAAGTGCGAAAGACACATCAAATAGCCTAAACATACCACTTTGCACGAGTCTGTAGATATTCTTCTCATCTCTGTACATATTATTATTCTATAAAAAAGAACACAATAATTCTATAAAAAAAATCATGTAGGTATTGGTATATGTATATAAAAATTCATATGGACCTACTCTGATCTAAAATGTTTTAATTCAATACTTGCTCCGTGCTAGACGGGGCCAGTCGATGATGTCCGCGCAGTGATTCTAGGAACTGAATGATTTTAGCAAAAACCGCACTGTGCACACCGGTAACGAGACATAGACAGAAAAAAGCAAACCAAAGTATGATCGTGTCTGGTGTAATTGTTTAATCTGTAGGTAACTACATTGGCGCCAAAAATGGTCAGGCCTAAAACAGACAGTTTGTAAATAAATGCAAAAACTTTGTGTACAAGTATACCACCTTTTCCGCAGAACTAAAGGAACTACTTAGTGGACGCGAGCGTACTTTACTTTTTTATAACAACAAAAAGGTCGGTATGAAATCGAAATCAGATTACGGATCCTGCGATTACAAAGTTTCGGGCGCGGTACAAAGGGCCGGTAACCACAATTTGGTGGCCGCAACCACAGCCCATGTATTATGGAGATACGTTACTGTACGTACGTGTTGTTTCGAACGTGACTTCCGAGATTGAGAATGACGACAAAAACACGATTGGAAAACTGTTTCCGCGGAGTTTTTGGGTTAGCGATCTTCAAACAGATACATTGTTTGTTTTTTGTAACACCTACTGTGTAAGATAACTTGAAATATGTTCTGGTTTACATACCGTCAAATGTGAATACTGTAAATCCAACAAAAACAGGTACAATGTATAAATTAACGTAGATACCTAATTTCAAGTATGAAGATTGAATGAATCACAACTCATTTATTTATTACTACACAACCGCAATGTTATTTACTAATGATCATATGTTTCATTCATGAAAACATGAAATTTGAGTCATTATAATATCTAATTAATATTATATTGCGTTAACTTAAAGCTGTACCAGGAAATAATAAAATGTCATTGGAATATTCTGAGTAATTTAATTACAAATTACACCGGCTCGTTTATCTGCGCACGAGTGACTCATATGTGAGTAATAATGGCGGACACAAAGCGCCGGCGCGCTGGCTTGCCACACTCCCACATATTCCTAATTTGGTGGGACTATGAAATTGCTTTGAGTTGTTTATGGTAGGCCACAAAGTTCAAAGTTGTGATATTCTAAAGTAGTGAATCAGTAGTCTATTACGCCGGTGAATTAGATTGTATTTATTTACATATATATACAATATATTATTGTATCCAACGTAATAGAAACATAATCTATAGTAAATTCTAATTAAATACACATTTAATCGTTTAATATAAAACAAATCTTACAGAAGCCTATATATATTTGCATGCAGTCTTAGGTCTTTATCGGGAGCCAATTCGGCAAAATCTAATAAATAAATGGCAACCCTGATGACAACAAATGATTGCGCGGTCAACCGCACTTGTAAATAGCAATTTTGAAATCAATCTACACTTTTTCTATAGCCTCAACATCAATAAACTTTCTATACATACATGCCAACATTGCTTATAAGGAAAGGCAATGAAAATACAAGTAGGTACGTAGTCATAGTAATTCTAAAAGGAAAGCAAATGTAAATAATTATTGACTTGCGTATCACGGTCATGTTTTTTTTTAATACCTAATAATAAAAACGAGTGGCCATAAAGATAAACTTTAGATAATAAGCTTTAATTTTATGAATGAAAACTTTTTTAACAATTAAATGAGACTGGCATTATATCGAAAACGATTCTCTTCCGAGTTTGTGTAGTACAAGGGCCGTACGAAAAAACGCACTCATAAAAAAATAAAAGAATATTGATATTTTTTTAAACTTTTGAGTAATAGGATGACACTAATCGAAATTCAAATTTGTAACCTATATCTACATCACAAATTGAGTATATGAACAATGTTTTCCCATACACATACTTACTCATGTGCCGATAGCTCCATACGAAAGGCCAATTCGCGCTTGCACGATAACATTGGTCGCTTTTAAACGCAACAAAAGCCACTTACATTATAATTACACTTCACTTTCATTATGTTTATATAATTTATAATAACGTTTGCTTTGTTGGAAAATAATTCCACTTTATACATTCGAATGAAATAGATCAATATAACACGTTCCTTTTATGAATGTATTGGAATGTTATTAATATCTAAGTAGTTATGTAATAATTTCAGAAATTATTTCTCGAATTATCGTCCTTTTCTAAATTCTAGGTGCTAATATTTATAGTTAAGACTGTTGGTCGATCGATTTTCCCAAAATTGACAATTATCTATGATTAAAACACCAAAACCGTACCTACCGAGTCTTTAGGGAAAAGGGAAATCTCTGGCAACCCTGTGCGTGGAAAAGATCAGAGGATTTTTGGCGGTAAATGAAAGAGTAGGTCGTACATTTATTTCAAAGTGTTTCATTGCAATATAATGTCTAATATTGGTTGAGCATATTGTGTGTTCACAAACGTGCACTGGTGTGAGAAACTAAAATGTAATTGTGAATCTTGACTTTTCAAGATCTGAATTTTCAGTACAGCATCCACGGTTATTAGTTTTTTTTAGTGATAGGTGTAAAAGATTTCATTAAAATTATCGTAAAAATTATACGAAACAAAACAAAAGAGTATAGTTACATACAACAAAACATTAATTTTCTTATAATAAAATCAATAAAACGAAACGCATCTACATTCTATTACTATTAATATCTCATTTAAAAATTACGCAATAATCTAATTTCACAGAAATTACAATGCGCGTTTTTTGTCAAGTTCCCAGTGAAAGTTGCTAACACTCGATTATAAAGAGCCATATCGATTTTTTTTACTCGTATCGTTTTAGCCGCTTTGAATCGATTCTCGAGAACAACCGCAGTCGTTTTGGATATCATTCCACATGATAGATTACATACGCAATGAAAGCGAATTGCTACCACAAAAATGTATTGTGAGAAACTACAATTCGATTTTGTACCTTTCATTACCGACAAAACAAGTCCCAATTTTGAAGTTTTTGTGACCTTACCCTATATGAATAAAAAAAAATTGAATACTCCTTTTTCCTCCTCTACGAAATAAATTGCGAATCGCGATGAAATAAAATGGAATAAGATGATATGTGGCCTCATCCACAAATTTGTGGGTATTTGCCAGTGTCAAGTATTTAAAAGCAATAAAAAATTATTGGCAAATTATTTTCACGTAAAATGTTTTGTTGGTATTTTAAATTAAGCATCCCTGATGATAATAACGATGTTGATAACGATAAAGATGATGATAACATGAATCCCCTAACCCTATCGGTAAAGCTGTGGATATACATTACTCAAAATTTACCAGACATCTTGGGCGAACTGGAAAAGTCAAGCTATACTATTTTATTTAAATTTACTTAACTCGTTTACGAACCCACTAAGGTTAATATCCCGTGAATATTACACATTACTAAAATAAAAGAAACACAATTTCTAGAAAACTAAACAAAATTGATTCCTAATTTCACCGTTCAACTTCCCGCCACAAGGTCCCAACAAATTCAATAAATGCTCATTATTAAAAAAAAATACAAAAACCCTTTGATCGCGCATTTCTATTTTCAAAAAAATGGCGGACTTTTGTGGTCATTCTCATGCTTTCTCATGTGGGTTTTGGAGAGCTTTTTGTTTTGTCACAATTTCTAAACCTCAATTTAAGAATGTCATAGGAAGTACTCACTTAAATATACTTATACAATCAATATTAAATATAATACTCCACTATAAATATCGTGGACACACAACACGGAACTTTGAAAGGACTGAAAGTTATAGTGCACTTAAACATAACGTACGGTGAAAGTATTTTAAATAAGATTTAACCAGTAAACGGGTTATTTATTCATGGCTCGCAGTGAACACAAGCTGCAGCTTAAGCAAGTGCATTTTTACAACCGGCCGGTGCTTCAAATGTGGCTATCATCTTCAATTTTCATCTCGTTACTATGTATGAAACCTCTTTTAAGTGATTTTATTATGCACCTAAAAAGTTATCTTAAAGGCGCTCGTAAGCGGGCTAGTTTTGTGGCAATTTCTAACTGCAATTGTTTAGCTGTTGATTTGGCGTCTACACGCGGCACTTGCCCCAATCAATACTTAACACTGCAGCAAGCTAGTATCGTAATGGTGTGGCAATATTGCCAACGATACTCTCTAGTATCTGTATAAGTAGCTCATGAGCTTATAATACTCAGAAAGACTTTCAGCAACACGCAATGTTTATTGCCCGGTTCTTCTTCTTTGTCGTATCGCTCTTGACAGAGCGGTCGTAGTCATCATGACGAGTTGTCAGGGGCAGATGTAACTTGCCTCACGATGTCTCGCCATTTGCCCCTGTTAGCGGTTTTTCTGATAAATTCATGTAAGGGTTCGCCAAGCCCAAGTCCCCAAGCAAGATTAGATCTGGTAGGACCTTTGCACGGATGACCGTCCGTCGTCGGTAGCCGTATGGCCCGTTAACAGACCCTTTCTCTAATAACAACACCATTATTTTAAGGATTCAGGCTGAAATCTCAAAATCTATCGATTTTCCTCGGAACAGTAAAGTTCTGATTTGTATAGGAACATTTTATACCTCAATCCCGACGGAAATTTTGTTGGGCTTTAATTTACAATATATCTAACTGACAGGCTTAACATACAGGTGTGTTCAGCATTTTGCGTTTTGTACTGAGTTCCTCGTTCTTTGAAATGTATGCTGACCTTGTAACTTTCACATACATCTACGAAAGATAATAAAAATGAATTAAAAAAAAAACATTTTTATTTCAATAATTTCATAATTACACATCTAATAAGATTGTAAGCCAATTTCAAAGCAACAATGGCCAATTTCATTCGAGTGTGAACGCTGTGTGGTCTATAGATCGAGCATCGAAATGAGATGTCTGGCATTAAAGGTTCCTCTACGGAATTTTGTACGCATAGACAATGAGCGAGTCATTTTGGTAGCTGCACAGAAACAATAGAAAGCGGCCTCCCACAACTTCACACGGGACGCGGTGGAAAGCCAACGAAAATACATTTCAATAGCTAAAAGCAAAATTGGATGAGTGAGCTTACGAAATTATCGAGTTAGTGGCCCTCATTCATTTGTTGCAAGTCTCCCAGGCGCGCGCGGCCGTGTGAGCGTGTGTGATGCCACTAATGTGTTCTTGTTATAACACCTATTGCGCTTTTATTTCGACACCGTTTTGTCATTGTGAAACTACTTAATAACGACTCGTACAGTAATGAGCGATGTGGCTCGCTCCACGCAGTATAAATGGCCGGCTTAGTGCGATAACTCGAGTGATAATTTTATAAAGGAATGTAGTACCTAACTGAATAATATGCAATAGTAAATTATTAATTACTAGCTGTTGCCCGCGACTTCGTCCGCGTGGTATTTAACAACGTCTCAACCGTTGGCAACAGCCTGCTCGCGTTCTGATCCCGCGGGACGCATTGCAGATTGTTGCTATCAAACTTTAAGCAGGCGCAGCGCTGCAACATTGGTTTTAATTTTTTTTCGAGAGATCCAATTTTATTTTCTAAAATAAAAGTAGCCTAAGTTACTCCTTGTTACATCAGCTATCTGCCAGTGAAATTCCCGTCAAAATCGGTCCAGCCATTTCAGAGATTACCCGGAACAAACAGACAGACAGACAGACAGACAGACAGACGGACAGACAGACAGACAGACAGACAGACAGACAGACAAAAATTGTAAAAAATGTTGTTTCGGTATAGGTAACGTGTATACATCCAAATGCACTTAGTAAAAAGCGGTTATTTTAATATTACAAACAGACACTCCAATTTTATTTATATGTATAGATGTTACGGAGAACTAAACGATTATTGTGGTGTCAAATTCCTAGACGATAATCCGTTATGAGGAATAATTTACAAAATTGTAATAATAAATATTTTATTGAAATAAAACTATTTTTACGGATTTTATCGAGTTTATTCTGTTTCTTACGTTCCCAGCGTTTCGGTTGCTTTCCAGCAACAATAGTCATGGGAGGTCTGAGCAGTTGACATCCTAGTGTCATAGTTACAACTGGGCTACCATACCCATATTTAGTTGTAAATACTTTCTCCAAAATTGAGGAAATTACTTTATAAATAAATATTAAACAATTCTCTTTATTCATGACGTCCATATACTTAGCGAATGAACAAATGATTCATCAACGAATTTATGAGATTTCTACGTAGTTTGAGGGATTTCTCAAGTTGTTGTACCTACCTAAGAACCCAACATTCTGCATTGAAAACTTATGATCTAGTAAATTGCATAAAACACGCAATTAAAGTGTAGCGGTTCCGAGTAAGCGGCTATTGTTTAATCAGTGATAATCAAACGTCGCCCAAGGTCCGCGAGGCTTATAAATACTAACTTGCGTTTATGAGCACTCGCCGGTATTCACACCCCATATTATTTATGTAATGGGGACTTATATTGAACACGCGATCCTCTCGAACAATGCAAGGATAGGCTGCCCATCGTGATCGACCTAGACTTCTTTCCACCATAATTGTTCCCCACATCGATTATAACGTGTATTTCACTGAAACAATAGATTAACCCAATTGCCGCACGTCTAACAGTTACGGCGTTTGTCGTCCTGCGATATTATTGCTTTCGTACCCTTGGCGTGAGCGGCTATCTATCATGTGATCTATTGTACCTACACCCGACATCGGTATTAGATTATAACGATAATTAATGCTGATTCCATACGACCTAGTTTCGGGTCCGCCCGATAAAGTTAATTCACAGTTATAGTTGTAAATCTCGTTGCAAAATAAACGGCGGGCACGCGCGCCGGCATGACCATAGACAACACGCGGAGACTCCCACACGCCGGTCGCGTCACGCGCCCTCCGCCCCCGTCCGTGTGTGACCCGGCTTCAATGGAACCCTTCCTGGATCGTAAACAACACGTCACGTGGCGATATGTCGCCAACCCGACTATAATGTAACGCACACTTCCCTGCCCAATCCCCGGTGCCAGGCCACCCTTCTACATCCCGCAGGGTTATAGGGAAACGCACGCATGTGAGCCGAGCTAGACGAAACAACACGTATGCGTGACACGAGCGTGAGAGAGAGGGTGCGTCAACTTTTCTCTGAATGAACGGGGTGAAGTTTGACAAGTTGTGTACACATGCCAGCGGAGGGGTTGAGCCGAGTTGGGAACTTAGTTTGTTTGCGCTTTCGTTTTCTACGCGTGTTGTATATGGGCTGCACGATCGATCCTGACCTTCGCCGGCGAGTGAGTAAAGTCTCAATTTAATTTAAATAAGATTAATATTCAACTAGCACATTTATATTGCGAAAATTCTGATAAGAATTCGTTGTGAAAATTTTGTTGAAAAAATGTTGGATCGAATCGTGGTGCTAACGTATTGCCAGCGTCTGTTTATCGGGTAGGTATGTTTCGCAAATCATTGTTTATGGTCGAGCAGTTCTCTGAAGGGGTCCGCGAGACCGGAATTAGAAAGCGTCAAGCGAGCCGACTGCGCTACAACTAATTGACCGCAAAGTTTACGCTATTCTGCTAGAAATTGTGACGTAACATAATAATATTAAAAATAGCATTGTCTATTATTCTCAGACGTCAAAATATTGTTTTTTTTTAATATTAATATAATATCCGAGGACCCCATTGCACAAGTCCGGCTAGCATAAATGCGGCGTTCAAAGTTCTTTTTTTAAATTTGACGTTAAATTGGCAAGCTATCATTTCTGCGTTAAATTGCACTTGTCTTGGAAATTGAAATTTCGACCGATTTCAATGCAATACAACAATAAATTGATTTTGGATTAAGTTAACAATAAAATGGAATACCTGTTATTATTATTTATTCGTTAATCTTGAAAATATTAGATATTAAAATTGCGAAACGAATCTGCTTTTATTGCATACCAACGACTAAAGTAGTCACAGTTTTGACGTTTTTCTGTTTCTTACAGTGAGAGCAACCCGAACGGGTATTTTCAGCTAAGCCCATTTAAAATAGAAATCTTGACTACTACCTACCTACCTATTACCCACTACGTAGTATAAGTACCTACTTATTACCTAAGTAGGTACCTACAGCCAGAATGATCCATAAAACAGCATTAAATATTTAGTTGTCTTTAAATTTTCATCAAAATCGTATCATTTTCATAAGTATATTTATTTACCACACTTCTAATTGACATATCTGTGCGCTTATAGACTGACCTACGAATTATTTACTATCGACTGACACTTAGTCGGTCTATAAACTTTGCTAGGTATATTGAAATACCTGAGACCTATTATGTTAACATTAGCCTTGTATGCACGTACCTACCCTAATATAACAGCAGGCATCTGATTGGTGCCGCATATCTTATAACGACGGTCTAAAAGACAATGATGCTATGTACAGGATTGGTATTTTTTTAGGAGATCAGAACTTTAAACAGAGGTCCAATGTTTTAATAGTCTTTCTACTAGTTAGAGTATTATTAATTTTAAAGACTCTACTCATCCATGAAATATACTGAAGAAATTTCAGAATCTTGTAAATAGTTTAGGTATACACTTCACCTTATGTGTAGTTTCGTGGCACTTAACACTTAAATACAGGATAGACAATTGTAAAATCAATTGGTACATATGTGAACAATAATATTCAAAGAAAAAATATTTAAAGTTATTTAACACGTTTTACTATATAGGTACTATCGATATTTTAGTTTTACTATATAGGTACTATCGATATTTTAGTTTTACTATATAGGTACTATCGATATTTTAGTTTTACTATATAGGTACTATCGATATTTTAGTTTTACTATATAGGTACTATCGATATTTTAGTTTTACTATATAGGTACTATCGATATTTTAGTTTTACTATATAGGTACTATCGATATTTTAGTTTTACTATATAGGTACTATCGATATTTTAGTTTTACTATATAGGTACTATCGATATTTTAGTTTTACTATATAGGTACTATCGATATTTTAGTTTTACTATATAGGTACTATCGATATTTTAGTTTTACTATATAGGTACTATCGATATTTTAGTTTTACTATATAGGTACTATCGATATTTTAGTTTTACTATATAGGTACTATCGATATTTTAGTTTTACTATATAGGTACTATCGATATTTTAGTTTTACTATATAGGTACTATCGATATTTTAGTTTTACTATATAGGTACTATCGATATTTTAGTTTTACTATATAGGTACTATCGATATTTTAGTTTTACTATATAGGTACTATCGATATTTTAGTTTTACTATATAGGTACTATCGATATTTTAGTTTTACTATATAGGTACTATCGATATTTTAGTTTTACTATATAGGTACTATCGATATTTTAGTTTTACTATATAGGTACTATCGATATTTTAGTTTTACTATATAGGTACTATCGATATTTTAGTTTTACTATATAGGTACTATCGATATTTTAGTTTTACTATATAGGTACTATCGATATTTTAGTTTTACTATATAGGTACTATCGATATTTTAGTTTTACTATATAGGTACTATCGATATTTTAGTTTTACTATATAGGTACTATCGATATTTTAGTTTTACTATATAGGTACTATCGATATTTTAGTTTTACTATATAGGTACTATCGATATTTTAGTTTTACTATATAGGTACTATCGATATTTTAGTTTTACTATATAGGTACTATCGATATTTTAGTTTTACTATATAGGTACTATCGATATTTTAGTTTTACTATATAGGTACTATCGATATTTTAGTTTTACTATATAGGTACTATCGATATTTTAGTTTTACTATATAGGTACTATCGATATTTTAGTTTTACTATATAGGTACTATCGATATTTTAGTTTTACTATATAGGTACTATCGATATTTTAGTTTTGGTTTTCATGTCACTTATTTGTACGTATTTATTATATGTGTCGATAAGGTTTGGGTAGAAGGAGATGAAAAATTGGCACTCTGATGAGTGCAAACGGTGTAGAATGCTCATTTAGTACATTTGATAATAAAATGTTAAAAACTCAAAATGTTGCACTTAGCGCCGTTGTCTTCGACCATCGATAATATAACATAAAATTCCACTCCATATTTCACAGTGCCATAGACAGTAAAAAGCAACCAATTAAAAGTGCTCAGACTAATTATGTTTTGATCAAGATTTGCTGGCTTTTATTTGGATTCCGTGGGAAAATAATGAAATCCATGCGAGAGTCGACTACTATAAAAATAATTACTTATAGCAATACCGAATTTATATTACTTATGTTGTCGTAATATGACATAAAATGAGACATGCTCAATTCCATCATATCATGGCAATAAATCCATTAGAAACAAATCACAAGTTTAGCTATAATTACGAATTTCTAATATAAGCTTCTTATGTACCCGGTTTCAGATCCAAATATTCAGTTGCATAGTTGCGGCCTGATTAGCGCAGTTGATAGTGACTTTGCTTTCTGTGCCGAGGGTCCCGGGTTCGATTCCTGGTAGGGACAACCTTTGAGTGATGAGCACGAATGTTTGTACCCAAGTCATGGATATTTAATATCTATATAAGTAGTATATACTGGGTTCGCCTCCAATCCATTGTACGGTACCCATAATACAACATATTTATTTATTATTAATAATATAAAACAATTTAGTAGCTAATGCCATCTTATAAAAACAAACCCTTAAAGGTACTAATTTTAGATCACCAGCCCAGTATGTTAGAAAGCTAAATAACTTATAGCTGTAGCAATTATATTTCTTAACGATCTGCATAATTAAAACAGTGTTAGGTACGTACTTTCTACTCTGTATACCTACACAAAATATGCGGAACCTTGTGTTAACGTTGACAAACTAACTTGCGTACAGTTTCCCCCCGATATGAATATGGGCTTATTGATTGTCGGTAATTATGCAAAATAACTAGTCGTGGCCGACCACAGTGCGGCTTTGCCTACATGTAGTTTTAACGAACCTTGTACAGCCAGTAGCTGCCAGCTTGATACATTTGCTTTGCAAATTATTTTTTCTGGCTATCGATCGGGTAAAAGAATATTTGTATGGTCTAGGTACAAAATGAAATAAAAATATCTCATGTTTAATAGTGCGTTAAATAATAATATAAAGTAGTTTTCAATGGCAATTGATTTGAAGTTAAAATTATTCAAAAATGATTAAGATACTTAGGTACTAAAAATAACATAAGTATCTCCAAAACAACAGAACCGTTTCGATTAACGATGACAGGTTGACAAAAGCGGTAAACTCTCCCCCCCCCCCCCCCCCGTTTCGATACACCTTGGGGATTAAACACGAAATACTCTCTATTTTATTGATATATCTATGTATTAGATTTGTCCACATTGTATTGATGCAGTTATGTAGGCCATCAGAAACCAAAAGGCCATTATAACTATATGACTAAGCAAGTAATATATTAAAATTGAAATACATTATGCACATAGATAAAGAGAATTTCGTTCGTTCTATTAGTATTATATTCTTGATAATTATATTCATGCGATACGTTTAACGTTCCCTCCGTACGTTATTATAGTAAGTAATAAAACTTGCTTGTTGCTTAGCGCTCACATATCGTCTTAATGCCCCTCTCCGCAGTTTACCTAATTAGAAGCGCCGATCTTTAGCATGCCGGACTCAACCGATAACACGGAATTAAGCACAAACCAACAGTTACATGTAACTGAGTGGAAAGTTGACTTTATGAGTACGTTTTCATACGTCTATGTTAAACAGCGAATAATATCTAATTGAGATGATAATGGATTGTTTGTGAATTTTAATTAAAATAGCGATATCATTGATCCGAGTTGTATGAACGTGCATGGGTGGAGAATTATAAGGAATTTGACCCGTATTCATCAGGTTGCGGAGAATGGGAATTGTGGAGTAGAAAAACAGGATTTGTCTATGGCAGTATCATTCCTTCGTCTTAAACTGAGCCTAAAACCTAAAAATAGACGCGATTATGCAAAATGCAAAGATTTATTGAAATTCATCCATTAAGTTCAGTTTAAAAAGACTAATAGACAATATATATTTTTAAATACGGTTCAAATATATTTAAATATCAACACTATGTAATTTTTTCATAAGTTCTTGTTAAATTACTCAAAACAAATATTTTACAAATATCTCTTAAACATTTAAAATGGCCGTCTAGCCGAAGACAATATACTAACTTATCGTGAGCTTATACCAAATATGTCGAATAAAACAACACTGGCAATATTGAGTTGTCTCACTCTGTCCGCCGAGTCAAGAAAGCTACCATT
This sequence comes from Pheosia tremula, assembly GCA_905333125.1. Lineage (NCBI taxonomy): Eukaryota > Metazoa > Arthropoda > Insecta > Lepidoptera > Notodontidae > Pheosia > Pheosia tremula. The sequence goes on from HG995411.1 coordinate 2,635,706, forward strand.
TTCAAAATACATCGTAAGGATTTATTCGTATAGAACCAATTACGTCTATATAGTTTTCTTATAACTAGACAAGTATTTACATTCTTAGGTTGTGATCTTGAGAGATTTCTGTGCCAGTTCAATGGTTTTTTTTAATAACAGTAGTCAGCTAAAAGCTAGGAATGCCTGCCTAACTGATTTGCATACATTATGATTTCGTTTTGTTTAGTTGAAAGGTAAGGGAAAGTGTGTTATCGCAACCTATTTCTTGAATTGAAACACAAAGTTAAACATCTTATTATTCACAATTAATGAAATAACGTTATATTTCTTCCTTTGAATATAACCCTAAAATAACATAACCAACCCAACGGTAAGAATTTTGATAATTTCATGCAATAGATAGAAATATAATTAATTAATACAAACACATTATAGATAAATAAATCCAATAATCACAAAGTAAACAATAAAAAAAACCGGGTTGAATACGTTTTCAAATATTATAACAAGATCCAATCCACCCACTCATACATTCGTGGAAGCGTCTATTCAACTCTACAGCTTACGCCATCTACCGTCGAGTAGTCATACTACAATTTCAATATATTTTGCACATAAATATTTTCCAATTATTATAACTGCAGAAATTATAGTGTGCCAGCCAGAAAATAAAGTCCTAATAAATACTTTGACTAAGTAATAGTACCGCCAAGTTACGCAAGAATGACAAAATGATATGAATTTTATAATAATAAAATGTAAGTATGTTTTGCAACACAAATGTTGAAGTCTACTGCTGCAAACGATGGAATAAATTATTATTAGTCATTTCTGATTAGTGCAGTTGGTAGTGACTCTGCTTTGTGCGCCGGGTGTCCCGGGTTCGAATCCTGGTAAGGACAAGCTTTGTGTGATGAGCACGAATGTTTGTACCCGAGTCATGGATGTTTAATATGTATATAAGTATTATATACTGAGTTCGCCCTCAGTCCATTGTACGGTACCCATAACACAAGCGTTGCTTAATGTGGGACCGTATACTTGGTGTGTTTATGGCGATATTATTATTATATTTATTTTTCTCCCTTATCATGTTACCTGCCTTGTAGGCTTCAGCCAAACGTGCAGAGTTAATTTCACGATTTTCCTAACCAATAGTGTGTTGTTACAGTGTTCGGCATGGACTCGCCGCTGGGCCTGTTCCCGCCGGGCATGGAACACAAGATGTACCCTCTCATGGACATGGACCACAGGCCGCCGCCCCTAGACGCGCAGCTCTTCACCAACGTCAAAAAGAAATGTAAGTTATCTGATGTAAGCTACATTGTTCAACATACCGTCAGCACGATTTCAAACAGGTTTGAATTGTTAAAAGTTGAGTGGTATTCGCGGATCAAGTTGAAATTTGTGTAACCCAATTCGCATGTTTAAAAAGAACATTACATTAAACAAATTAAGCATAATATATCATCTTGATCTGCATCTGATTATATATAATGAAGCTGCATTCAATATGGAGCTCTCTGTCTGTATATATAAAATCTTGAATGTAGTTACTAGCAATAGAGACCCTCAAAGGAGGCACTCGTTATAATGTGTAAGCCTTTTTTCCCCTAACCATATTCTTTGCGTACATTATTGTGATTATAGACAAAATACGTATAAAACAGATACCTACAATTTGGTTAAAATGCGGCCGTTCGAAATCAGTGCACTACAAGAATTTGTCATGTGTCACCTAGTAATTATATGGGTAAATCCTTAATCAGAGTAAAAGTCTTAGTCAAAATAAGCTTTCAATTAAGATATTTACGTCATCTTCGTTATAAACACAACGTCGTCCAAGTTAGCTGCACATTTCCTACCTTATTTGAAACAATCGAACAACTTTCCCCACATAACGAGCGGGGAACTGAGATAGGTACGACACGACAATAGCTTCCACATAATGCACGAGCTGCATCCTCGCGTCTCCACACATCGCCCGAGCGCCGCTAATGTTAAACGCCCTTTGTTTCCAGCAAATGTTTATTAAGACGATCCGATAGCGTATCTCATAGGGGAACAGCCGTCGAGTCTCACGTATGATTTGAATGCTCTCGTCGATGGGCGGCCACAATAGTCGTCGATCGATTAGCGCCCATCGCTCGAGACGCGACTCGTCTCACCGTCGGCAGCAACGAACGGAAAACATCCTTTTAAATACTCGCCGCGCGTTCGCGTGATCACCGACGTATATTAAAGAAAAACCTAATTTCCATAATAAAATATCGTTCAGCCGTACCCACTGAGAATGTTGAACGAACAATCTGATCGAAAGCGAGTTAACGTGCTCAGTCGAAATTATAAAACTATAAAGTTGGGGGCGACGTCGCCGTCGTATGCACGTCCGCGTTTCTTTTTGACAAACCGCTGTAATAGTCGCGTGATCGCAACGAATTAATGACGAATCGCCGCGGGCAAAATGTCGCCGCAACCCGCTCATTTCGGCCGCTCGCGATACACGATTATCGCTTACCCCAAACACGGTTATTAGATAATGGTGCATTCGCGCAGTGCCGTCGCGTCGCGTCGGCACACGGCACATGTCGTGCAACTGCGCACTGCTGCTTGTAAATCACAGAACTTATGCTCGTTTAGTTATGTAATTAGTTATTCCAACATTTGTTTGTTAGACACGAAAACTGTATACATGTTAATGGGTTCATTCGTTTGGCAGGGCGGCCGAAGGGGCAGCACAGCGCGCCGCGCGGCGGCCCGCCCCGCTCCTGGACGAACGCCGAGCTGACGGAGGCGCTGCAGCACGTATGGAATAAGAAGATGACCACGAGCCAAGCCTCGAGGATCTTCGGCATACCGTACAACTCGCTACTGATGTACGTGCGAGGCAAGTACGGCAAGAGCCTCAAGCTGGAGCAGTTGAGAAAAGACTGCATCGGCGGACCGCTCGACGTGCTAAACCTCAACTCGGGCAACAACAACAACAACCAGCCGTCGAACAAACACCACGACAAAGACGAGCACCATAACGCGAGCCAAAGACCGGCGAGTTCCGAGCCAGACATCGCCTCGAATCCGATGTTCAATCCGTTCCAGCAGGGCTTCTACCCCGAGTTCCCGCCGGGGTTCCCGATGCCCCTGAACATGCTGCATCTCCTGCCGCCGAGCGACAAGGCGCGGGAGTTGTATCAGTCGATGCCGATGGCTCTGGACTCGCTGTCGGGAGTTACGAAAGAGGAGGACTGCAAGAGCGACAGGTCCAAGGAGAACTCTGCGGATGAGGAGGGCGACCCGTACCGCGCGCCCTCGCACCCGCCGCACCCGCCCGACGCCCGCACCCTCCTCCACCACAACGGACAGGACTAAGCGTTCTGATGCTCTTACATCGTACGTCTCCACGTACTGCACCTTCAACTGTTGAGTGCCCCCCCCCCCCCAACGAGTACTGCTCGCAGCTGCATTCAATATGGAGCTCTCTGTTTGTATATTTAAAATCTTGAATGTACTAAAACTGGAATTTAGTTAGTGTATTATTAAGTCTCTTGATGAATTTTAATTACTTACGTGTTTTAGAAATTAATTTTATATTTTGTGGTCGATTTGTTGACTTCGGCGGTTCGTGAGCCTGTGACTACATATATTCGAGTTGGCGTCAAATGTAAATCGCAACATGTTGGCGTCAACGGTAGGATGTGAAGTCGTAGAGCGGCGGCCACATAGTGTAATAATTCGATTGGAACCTAAAACTCGCTTATAATGACTCCGACGGCAGCTAGGCTGCGCCGTCTGCTTTGTTTAAAACGTGCAATACATAATTGGAACTTACTTGGAATACACTAGACAAGTTTCAGTTTTACTGTTAACTTAATTCAAATGTATTGTGAGAAGCTAATATGTTCGCGGCGGCGACGTCCAAGTTAATTAGTTAAATTTATATATTAAATAAAGAATATGTTAATATTGTAAATGTATATTGATATCGCGTAAGTGATAGGCGATCATTTATTTTGAAGGAGTGCAATAAGTATGAAAGGTGTTGTGATTGTTATCGTTAAGACATTCCGAATTTCATTATTGTTAACATTCCGTTACATTCCCTATTTTTAGATAATAATAATGTAATATAATTTCTTAGATGTGTCTATTACAATTGATTTCTACATAGTGAAACCGAATGTAGATATAAAAACGTGCGAGCTCACTACTGCATTTCACCAAAGTTTGTAAAATATCTCGTAATAATAGTTTTTAATTCGATAATAAACAATTTTTAAATGTAAATACTTAGTTATTGATAAATTAAAAATTTAATGGGATATAAATTTTTGGATTAACCATTAAATAAGGGGACATTTATACGTGTCTATGATGGTAAATAGTAGTTGTATTTGTAATTGTTGTAGTATTAGGATGTGAAACAGTGAGTTGGCCCGGCCGGGGCGGGGCGCAGACACGCCACCGCGGGCCCGCGACGCACTAGTCACACACATTCCACACACATCTTAGTCTCTTCTCCACTAAAATTACCAATAACTGGCCTATAACTGGACATCTCAGTCCAAAAAATGCACACCAATTTTTTTTATTTCCTAAATAATAAACTAGAGTGAACTTGTCGATTTACACTAGTTCCAAATCCAAATTAAATCGATTGATTAACGAAATGATCTTATAAAGAATATTTGGCTCAAACAAAAAACGTTATCAATCAGCGGTTTCAATTGATTGAGGGATTTCACACAATGTTCGCTCAAAGGATTTATTGATTGATAGATTCATCAAAAAAATCCGCTGAAAAGGACAGTGCGCGCCATGTTTAGACAAATAATGTATCTGCACTCAATGTTCAAATAAAAAGGAGCTTTCAAGATTTTAGTAAATAATGAGAGTTAGAATTAAACGTTCAATACTATCTGGCTTTAGATAAATGTATACAGTGATCACTAGAGATACCGTGTGTTAGTTCATTCATTTTACCTAATGTAAATATTTGTTTGTATTATAAAATAAAATAAAAAAATGTTAAACACATCAATTCTTTTATACGCTGTATCCAAAACAGTATTTACGTTCCGTAATATCGATTCTTAGTTTCCGCATCCATTCATTTATATAAAAAAAACGATTAAGTAACCGATACTATAGTCGTCGAAACATGAAAATCTCTTTAACAGAAGACTGAAAACTATTTACTATTCTATTTTATAAAACATATTGTACATTACACTTGACAGTACAGCCGCAGTGGAATCCTCATGCCCATTGCTCGCAACACGTCCAAATTTGATTATTGTATTTCCATTGACCGTTCAATCCTATTATTATATCCGTTTAATTTGATAAATCGGTAATGGTAATACGACAACCCTATTTTGGACGTGAGCGAGTCATAACACAGTAGTTACACATAGTGTCACTCCATATTAACAATATTATCATTACAGGGATTTTATATATTAAACGATTAAATATTGTAATAGTTTTAACAGATTTTATATTGCTTTTTTTTCTCGTTCTGTTTACGCTCTGGCAACATTATTAAAAACATAGCGACAAAAAAAACCGCGCCCTTTTTGTACTTTAAAAAAATGTAACTTGGAATCGTGTAGATAATAAAAAATAAGGTCATGTATTGAATAAATAATGTCTGTATGAAACGTAAATACATGTGCCAAAATTGTAATCTGATAATTTCATGTGCATACGTTCACATTATTTTAGTCGAGTCTGAACGACCTACAGGATCAAGCTTGTGTTGTGACTTGTGACCATTGATCGTTGCGAATATTTACCTAATTCGTACAAATTCAGCAGTATTAGAGTGATTTTGTTAAAGTTATAATTGAGAAGTTTTTTTGTTTAATTAAGTTTTGTTATTTGTTAATGGTACTGCGAGTGAGATGGAAAAGTCTACGTACTCCCGACATGGTAGTTGTCTTTACATTCCAATTGCTGATGGTTCCCTAGTATAAAACTTATTGCTTCGACTTTGTTATACAGTAAATTCTGGTTTATTACCGACGCGCCTGTAGAGAAATTATTAAGTCTATTTTCAGCTTTTCAGCACTGTTCTCATTAAGCATAGGTGACATCAGGAGCCAAATGTACTAACGTAATGAATTAATAGATAATATATTGTAAGACGATTGAGTACTTATTTTTAGTTGATAAACATGTGATTGTGTTAATTATTAGTGAAATAAAATTCAAAATATTTAGTTCCTTCAATTTTTGTTACGAGTATTTATAAATTGTATTTGCAATTATTTTAGCTTTTAGACAAATTGTTCTCTCCGATAAAGAGTTATAATTAATTGTAAGTTTTAATAATTATTATTTCTTGTAATTTAATTTGTCGTATTTTTTGCTTAATATAAATGACAAATTAAATTAAATGATATCGTTACATTAGGGTGTAAAAAAGATTATCTATTTGATCTTAAATAAAATACGAAAAAAATATTTATGTTCTAGTATCATTCTAACTTGTAATTGAAATGATGGAGCGATGTAGTGAAATTCGTTTACGGTGACCGACGTAACATGTAAAAAAATAAAAATATGGAATACCAACATGTTGTTTTATTTTCTTGAGCAATTCTTGTAAGTACCTAATAATTATAATAACAATTTCAGCCCTTCTTAATATCTTGCTGCTGGGCAGGGGCCTCCCCTCAATGCTAGGGAGACTAGGCCGTAGTCCACCACGCTGGCCCAGTGCGGGTTGGCGGACTTCACACAACTTTCGAGGGGTTCTCTCAGACATGCAGTCATAATCAATGGTTGAAAATGAGATTCGCACATGAAATCCTAGAGGTTCGAGGCGTTTGAACCTGCAATCCTCGTTACCGAGGCAAGCGTTCTACCAAATTGTTTATCACTGCTATGATATAAGATAGAAGAATATGTAAGTACCTATTCCATTCAAATTTGTTCAGAGTTCCGCTACCCGCCGCAGGAGGCGCCAGTAGTGGTCATCCTTCGAATAGAAGCAATCTCAAACTCGGGGCAAACTATTTTTAAGATTTAGAACAACCTTTAAGTTTTCCAAGTAAACCAAATGTCCGTTAACCATCAACTATCAAAATGCGAGAGGATACTTTATAACTAAAAAAATAAAAGATCTGTCACGTAAAATCATACTACCCTTTATTTTCGGTTATAAATAAGTTTATAAATACAAAATTGTTTACTATCTAATCGAAAAGGTGGATTCTGAATCCCAATTGTGTTTTTTGGTAAACTAACCGAATAACTTATGGACTGCCCCCCAAATTTTAGAATGTTTTAGTTTAGTAAATGTACAATGGCTTTACAAAGCACTTTTCTTTTGAAAATCTATTTTTTTTTAATATTTCTGCTTATTAATGTGTAATCAACAAATTACTAATGTCCAGGCCAGGAGTGGGCTCACTTCAATAGTGTCAAGGCAGAAGTGGGGATGGAACTTATGACTCTCGTGGTTACGAGAACGGCCCTTCTAACCACTAGGATTTTAATGCTTAAATATTATTTTGTAAATGGATTAAAACTTCTATGAATTTGGGGAGTATTAACCACAGTGTATGAGGAAACAAAAGTTCTCTATATCGCCCGCAAGGGACGCAACTCAATTGTCATACAAAAAGATACGTTTCTCCATTGAGCTTGCAAGCAAAATGGTTCGTTACATGAAAATATCCTGTTAAACAGTGCTTATTATATTTTGAACAGTTCTATCTACTGTAATAATTAAAATCTTTAGTTTTTAACCTGTGACGATGCAGAGCAATGAATTAGAAAGATGTATCTTTTTTGTAGAAGTCATAGACAAGTCATCTTACACACACACGCGCGCAATCACAAGTTTTTTTTTAATTATATCTTTCACGCGCGATTCTCTGCGGGAGCTTCGCTTACGGGCTAGCTTTCGCGGTATCCTTGAGTACAGGTGTGTTCTTTCCCGCGCGAAAGCCGATTCACGCGGTAAAGTCAACACATATAGCACATTTATGATGCCATGCAAAACATCGCTCATTCGCGATAAAAGCCGTAGCTTCACTGAGAAGGGGATTATGACGTCTCAGGTTATAAACCAAAAATTCATGCAGCCAAATACACAAACGCATCTCAAATTCAGCGACATTAGCCTAGTGGTTCGAGGGGTCGCTCTCGAATTTGACAGGTTCCGAGTTCGATTCCATTCAGGCCATTAAACCATTGACGTGGGCCTACTCTTAACCCAAGCTTAGTGTTGACTGGAGTATTTATAATGCTTTAATGACGTCACAAAGTTAGAAATGCATTTTCTAACTTTGTGACGTCACCAAGAAAAGTTGGACTGCCGAAAAGGACTTTTATGGCATAACCGGAGAGAAAGGTGATCCAAATTGATTGAATGATGTCTAATTTCTTTGAAATATTAACAATTAAATATCCATAAACGTGCACGAGTGCAGCAATTTAAATAAAATGGCAAAACTTGACCCACATTCTCAAAAAAAAAAATGGTAATTTATCAGTAAAGTATCCTACACTTTACTGATTGTTTATTAGGCCTAGAATACTGATTAGGACTGCACAATATATTTAATATCAAAAAGAACTTACTTGACGTTGGTAAAATAATTATTCAGTGACGTTATTTTCTATAAAAAAAAGTATATTTTTGAGATTTATTCGTGTATTTGGCTGTAAACTTGCATTTACATATACATCAGGGCTCCTTGGCCTGTTAACACAACTGACTCATAAATACCACTATTGACAATATTTGTATGGAATCCCCAAGCGACAATTACGATGATATTTTCATTCAATTTAGAGTCAATTGTGTTAGCGAACTTGAGGAGATAGTTTGGTACATATAAGATAAAATCGGGCACTCGTGTAAATGGAAGGTCCGATCATTTTAAGGTAACTATTTAAGTATAACCAATCCGGATAAAGGTTGCGACTACGATAGCGATATCGAGTATCGATAGGGATATCGAGTATCGATAATCAGTAGTTTATAATCCCATCCCTTATCCGGACGAGTACTATATAACAATGGCTACAAGTTAGTTTTTATTCCTTCAATATCACACAGTTTTGTATTATTTATTCGGTAATTACATTATCTAAATAACGCAGAATATGCTTTTCTATTGTAACACTCGAATTTATAGACACTGATTAAAACACGTTTTGAACGCTGTGTAGTTGCTCCTGCGCAGGTGGCTAGTCTCCATTGACATTGGCCGGCCTGACCGAAATTCGGTCAAAAGGATATGATTATTATTGTTACCAAGATACGTTCTGCATACCTATTTTAAAATATGTTATAAACACTGCATCATTATCCTACCAATTGAAATTACTGCTATGTACATGCTTTAAACGAAGGATAGAGCTTTTCCTAATTTAGCCGAATATTTCCTTCAAAATGGCTTATGAACATTGACTAGACCACAGTATAGTCACAGCGGTAATAGGATTTATAAACAATGATTTTGCCCATTCGTCTTGTTAATGCTTTGTAATGCTATTGTAAATGTATTCAGAGTTCTATAAATTCGACTGTGAGTATAAATTACATAAATTTTAAGTACTTACCAATATAACCGGCGAATACTTAAACCCAACTCAAATTTACTTATGTTATATGTTTCATTTAGACAATAACTTGGTTAGAGTGTAAGCCACTAGGCTCACTTGATAATGGGTTCGATTCCCGACAGGGCATATTTCAGAAATCATCTTTTCGTAATATGCCTTAATTTCGGTGATACTAGTATCATCCTCAGTCAACTGTACGAGCGTGGCTTAGTTTGGGACCATACTATTGGTGTGTTTGTCTGTCTATATTTATATTAAAAAAGATAAAAACGGTAAGCAGGGTTTACGTATTCAACCGTAGCATACACTTTTAGTTTTACTTAAGGGCGATTTTCCTGTGCAATATCGGGAAATACGTGGTTTTTCAATATTCGAGTTCGAATGTAACCCGTATTTTACATCATCACAAAAAATACAGGAAAACCGTCTTTAAGTAGCTCAAAATTCGTTAAAATTTGAATAGATATAAAGTAATACAATGAAATCTCGTCACAATTGCTTAATACTTTGAGCACATAATCAATCAATCACTGTAATCAGCAGATCTTATTGGCGCTTATCTATGCCATAGCACACACCGTGTAAAACAATACAAGATTATACTAGCCGTCCCGGCTACCTTCGTGCCGCCTCAGAATCAAATGTATGAGAAATTGAATTATATTTAATATTTTAACGTGTTCTTCCCATGTTTTAATAGTCATTCTGCTATTCGGGGCGAAGAATAATTTAAAATATCAAAGATCATAAAAATCGCCTCACTCGTTCTCGAGTTGTAAATGGTGTAACTAACACGACTTTGTTTTATATAGGTATATAGATAAATATTTTCCGAACACAACATTATAACTATCAGAACATGAATAAAACCAATATTCTTTATTCACTACACAATCATTCAAATTCGGATGGAAACTATTTTCTAACCTCAAAAAAAACAATAATTTAAACTTAACTGAAACTTAATTTTATCTTAACATTATAATTTGTTAGTGGCTTATTCTAAGTTTAAGCAAGATACGTTAGCTTATTTGGTTAATTTTGTTAGAATTTAACAACACAAGTCAGTGTATTCGAAATTTAATTTCATATTTATAGAGGTTTCAATCAATTTACAATGAGTTTACGAGGTATCTTTCACAATAAAAGTGAAAGGACATTGTAAATGGACGAATCTCTATAAATTAGGGTGTTCATGTTTTTACGCCTATACAGCCAAATCGTTTTATTATTGGAAAGGATTTTTTTTAAAGAAATGTTTAATGAACTTCTAATTCTAGTTGTCTATAGTAGTTTTATTTGGAAAATTGAAATATAAATATGGGCCGCGCGAGCAAACAGCGAGACAAATTACAAATGATAAACTATATTTTTTATTCAACAAAACTTGCATGTCTACCTAAATTTTGTATGTACAGGTAACAGTAATAATATTGAGACATTTTAGGGCCCTACAAGTTTTCAAGACTTCAACAGACTATAGAAAACTAGAACCAAGTGTCTATGGATAAATAGAACCCTACTTTAGAACCGTGAATTGAATAGCTTGATAACTGTAATAAATTGTCATTACTTCTGTTTATATCACAGACCAGCGCGCGATTCAACCGTTTCTAACCTAACTTAGTTGTTTGATCACAATGTGACTGGCAATTAAAACAATAGTCTTCGACAACGAATAAAAAATAAATGTAAATTTAAAATTCGACTTTTCTAATTAACGCCATCTAGCGGTCAACGCTTAAAACCTTTTTAACGGTGGCATTTTCAATCAAACAACGCACATTTGTTATATAAAAAGAAACAATTTGGCTGATTAGGATAAATGGTTAATTTTCTAATAGATTTTGTTTACATGTCACCACAATATTAAAAGTAAAACGCGAACTTTGTAGGCAGTGATACGTTACATATTAGAACACACACAAATGTTACCACACTAGTTCGATGTCGATTACGGGGATATGAATTGTCGTTTTTTTTTTTATATTTATTTATGAATGGAATGTGTTGTATCAATTTGATTGGCTATTCATCAAGAGCCTCCGATCGTGTAATATAGGATTACACGTGTTATTCAATCGCGAATCTCGCGCATGCTATAGTCAACATTAAAAAGGACAGATACAGAATTAAAACCTACCGATACACCTTTTAAAATATTTGAAAATTCGCACGTTTCTATACAGAATGATTCAGAACCGACGTTAGAACATGCGCTTTTTCGCGCATTCTAATTTTAAAACTTTTGTTACCATCAATGTGACAATTCCGATGTCTTTTGAGCATTTTTTTTTAAATTGACATACCAAAATGTAGCTTAGATTCAAAGATTGGTATCCCTTTCTGAATCACTCTGTATATACATTTTCTATTATGTATCTTTGTGTGTTATAACGATGACGAGTTAATCGCTACTGCATGTCCCAGCTCACATTTTCAGGGCCCCAAGTCTGCTAACACAATCGATTCATAATCGAATAGCAGCAGCATAGTAACTGTCACCTTTGACAGATATCCCAAACAATATCTGTCAAAAGTGACAGTTACTAAGCGGTTGCTGTTCGATTATGAATCGATTGTGTTAGCAGACTTGGGGCCCAGATTAATTGAAGTCGGGCCGTCATACCCCCTTTTCGTCTGCACCCGGTACATAGAAATTCAACATTTAAAATGACATTGTTCTTTTATTATTATCGTACATTAATTCAAATTCTGTTGTCTACAAATTATGACTACATTTGACACGACCAGAAATATTGCCGTCTCGCTCACATATAACGATCACGAGACGTACGGCAATACAATTAGTTAGTCAAGTTTATTGTACAGAGACACAGAATTATGGCTCTTATTGACACCAGTAGTGTCGTTTATTCTTGTTCATGACACTTTTCGAAACGTGACATTAATAAGCTCCTATAGCAACCCAAACAACACTGGCGGCTTTCAAGATCGTTTACGACCGTGTCCAGACCAACCGCACAGCCAAATGACAAGCCGCGTACAGATTATTTGCATCACAAAAAGACAATGCAACATTTTCTATACTTTCTAATGTGTTTGTAAGTAAACACGCTAAAAACTGCGCGCGCGCTACTTGCGATCGTATCGCACTCGTCTATCTCCGGCTATTGTCGGTTTTTGACGAAACGCGCAGATGCATTGAACGTTCATTCACAGCTGCTGTATCAGGAATGTCCGTTCATAGTTGAAGTCCATATACGTACGAGTTAAATTACATGTTGCGTTGCAAATAACCTGGCTATAGATGACGACATTTTATCCGCTATAATAAGTACTTTGGAGACCCCACAATAATAAAACAATAGCGTCTCCGACACCAATACACAATACGTAACACAAAACAGGCATGTACTACAACCATTGCGCACACATTTAGAGTTCACAACCGTATCGTCCGTAGTCAACGCGCGATGATCACCATCCATTGCCATTCATTTCTTACACTGCAAGTACCTGGTGACGATGGCTTGTAGCTCCTGCGGCAGTTTGGTTCTGTCGTATTTGGTGGAGTGAGCTTGTATGACGTCTGACAGTTGGGTGTGAAGGTCCAGTAAGGCCTCGAGACCGATGGACCGCAGCGCCTTGGCGTTCTTATATACAACGTTATCTAACTCAGTCTTGTTTATCAGTACTTCTGCGTCTGAAATTGGAAATATTATAAGGAACTAGCTGCGTCCCGCGGTGTTACCCGCGATTTAACCGCATTTTACTGGGGTAAAAAGTGGGGTTAAAGATTATAGTCTAGAATAACCTATGTGCTATTCCAGTCTATAATCTATCTCTGTGCCAAATTTAATCCAGAACCGTTCAGCCGCTATGGCGTGATTGAGTAACAAACATCCATCCATCCAAACTTTTAAATTTATAATATTAGTGGGATTAGCCCCGAGTAGTGTCGTAGAGAGGACCCATTAAAGGAGTACAGTAAGCTACGGGATTCCTTAAAATTGTACTTACCAAGGTCTACCAAGGGTTCCCTAAGGACTTCCTAAGGTATCCCAATGGCTTCCAGGGTAATGAATCGTAATTTAAAAAAAAAACACTATGTCTACGAAAGACAGGTTTGTGTTATTTGGGAAACCCTTTCGAAAGGGTTTTGCGTTTAACTTAGCCGAATACAAAGGAAAGCAAAGTGACTCAATGGGTAACCATACGTCATTGACTGTATCAACCCTATTTCCAATGAATGAAAACTGCTCACCTCCCCCGCCTGAAGCGTCATGTCCCGAATTCCTTTTCTTTGGTGATGTCTTCGACGGCGTTTTCTGATGTTCCGTAGATTTTGTTGGACTGAAAAAATTACTGTATCTAAACTATTGTTATGGAACATCGCAGTGGCGGGTCAACTGGCCGGGATGATGACGTCATATCACTGGGTATGACTTCACATCATTAGATAACTCACCTTTCTATAATAATAATAATACCAGCCCTTTTTAATGTCCCACTGCTGAGCACGGGCCTCCCCTCAATCGGCCAGTGAAAGTCCCGTCAATATTGGTCCAGCCATTTCAAAGATTAGCCGGAACAAACAGACAGACAGACAAAAGTAGTAAAAAAAAATGTTTTAGTATATGAACCGTGCATACATCCAAAAGCACTTAGTGAAAAGCGGTTATTTTAATATTACGAACAGACACTCCAATTTTATTTATATGTATGTATAGACTTGGCTATCACTGCGTTGCTCACTCACCTTTCTAATACGTGTTTATTGGCAACACTCTGCGCTGTTAAGTTGAACACCGAGTCGTTGGCGTCCGGCGGCCGGCGCAGCGGCGCGTCGTCGTCGGACCCGGATGATGACGTCATATCACCGTTGGGCAGCGGCGTAGATGTGATCGGCTTGTTCTCTTTGGACTCTTCATCTGTTATAGGCATGCTCGTGTCTTTGAATGTCTGCGAATATAGAAAATACTATGTTTATTCTTCTCTCTCTCTCTTGTCGGTGCAGTATACATCTTTCTCTGTTCAAATCCGTTTCCTTCACCTCCCTATACGATGTAACATTTATCTTATACTTAATTTGTGATACATTTATCCTTGGTCTCCATCTACCCCGCTTTCCTTCTATCTTTCCTTACTATGTTAACAAGGGCCAATAAAACATTGACTAATTAGATGCGCTTGCGCCGCTTTGGCACGCTTTCCAAGCAATGCAGCGTGGTGTGGTTAGCACGAACGCTCGCTTTATCTGTCTGTCTGAATACATCACGAAAACTGCTGCAAGTATTTTAAATTCGCTTGTAGCGATCTGACAATGCATTACAACGAAATTATCTATACTAATATTATAAATGTGGAAGTTTGGATACTTTTGGATACTTTCACGCCCGAACGGCTGAACGGATCTGGATGAAATTTGGCACAGAGATAGATTATAGTCTGGAATAGCACATAGGCACATTTTTATCCCGGTAAAATGTATGGTTGCCATGGGATAGATGTTTTAATTTTTCATACTTTTTATCGCGGGTAACACCGCCGGGCGCAGCTAGTGTTTTATATATGTTGATAAGTTAACTGCTTTATCGGAGTTTTGCAAATAATGCGATGTGATTCGACCACCCCAGTGTGCCATATCCTTCAGGATACTTTCCAAAACCGAAACTATATGATTATTTATTCATAATAACGTCTAATTTATAGATGATACAATCTATTTATACGGCCATGGCAAAAAAAACTCTAAATGAGCTTTGTAATGCCATTGTAAATGGATTTTAACTGCGATAAATTTGAACGAACGAACGAAGATTTTACGTTTTACTAGGGGGGGGGGGCAAAAATTGCGTTACGTAATACTGGAAAGTCCCTTATGGTTACGTGTCGAGTCGAGTCACCTTCGTCCGTAGGAGAATTAAATACCCTCGAGATACCCTACACGTGACCCTGGGTGGTGCCAACCAGGTGACAACTCTACTGGTCGTAGGCTTCGGCCGTGGCTCGTCACCACCCACTGAACAAAGCCATGTCGCCAAGCGGCCTAGCCGTATTCCGGCATGATGTTCGGTGTTGCCATTCATGGATGGCGGGTCAGATCAGTTGCGCTGCATGTGCCTAGTGAATGTAGCGTCTCGATCTACTGCCGCCTTCCTACCTAGGCAAGTATGCCCCATCGTAGATCTCATCGTCACTTACCATCACGTGAGATAGAGATCAAATACTTGCCTATAATGTAATAAAAAAAAAAAGTGTACCTTGGAGGTTCTTGGCCGTTTGACGACGAGCCCCTTGGACCACGGGTTCATGCGCCTGCGCTTGCGCTTCGCGGATTGGGATTCACTCTTCTCGCCGTTGTGCGGCGTGCGCGTCTTGTCCGCCGATATCGAGTCGAAGCCGGCCGCTAGAAGATCGTTTTCTAATTGAATATCAAATATTAATAGAATCATAAAGTTTGCGAATTGTGTTGAAATTTAAGCTGTATCACTACCTACTTAAGATATTCAAAAAACACGGTTTCGACTTGCGTTTTCGGACTCTGAACCGCTTCGGACTCTGAACTGAAGACTTAACTACCGGTTAGTATATATACAAATTATTAACTAGACATAATGAATCGTTCTCCAATCTAAATGTTATGTTAGGGTTCAACTTAGAAACCGGTAATTGAATACCTGGGCTACTTTAGCGCATTTTTGAACACTATGTGAAGTCGGAATTTCAACACGGCTATTTAAAAATATGTGCCAAAAACAAATTGTGATTTTTCGAAAAAAAAAATTTTTGCCCATCTTTCTCAGCAGTTGTCCCAACATGTACCTGAGATAAGATTAAAATTCTCAAAGAGGGCCTCTACGTGTTGGACCCATATCTCTGTGCAACGCTTCCATAAGTCCGGGTATAGCCTGTGTGTAGATATAATAATAATAGAATCTACACATATAAATAAAATTAGAGTGACTATTTGTAATATTAAAATAACCGCTTTTTACTAAGTGCATGTGGATGTATACACGGCAAATATACCAAAACGACATTTTTTTTTAAATTGTCTGTCTATCTGTTTGTTTCGGCTAATCTCTGAAATGGCTGGACCGATTTTGACGGGCCGTTCACTGGCAGAGAGCTGATGTAACAAGGAGTAACTAGGCTACTTTTATTTTAGAAAAAAAATAGGATCTCACGAAAAAAAATTAAAACCAATGTTGCAGCGCTGCGCCTGATTAAGTTTGATAGCAACAACCTGCAATGCGTCCCGCGCAAGCAGGCTGTTGCCAACGGTTGTGTCTTTGTTAAATACCACGCGGACGAAGTCGCTGGTAACAGCTAGAATTAAATAGTAATATACAAAGTTACATACGTAAATTGGAAGCGGTGTAGATGAAGTCGGGTAGATCGTTGTCGGCCATGTTGCCCTCGTCGCTCCTGCGCTTGGCGATCTGCTGGCACTCCAGCTCGAAGTCGCTGTCCATCTCCACGTCGATCAGCGCGTGCGCATGGTCGCGCAGCGAACACGCCTCGTGACGTATCTGCTTGTCCGATGACGTCCTACGTGACGTTGGATGCCATTTTAATAATGGGTATCATTAATTGGAGCTACTATCTACATATAATATTAGTTCATAATATAGTTAAATAGTACAGTAATTAAGTAAATAATAATACAGTTTAATAGTTAATATATTATTAAACTTTTGACGATTCATAAGTACTACATAATGGTGTACGTGAATAAAAAATATTCTGATTCTGATTCATACTAGTTATCTGACTGTAGTAGTCATTGATGGTCACCAATTTAATTTTAGAGGTGATTCAGAATGCGTATACTAACCCCCAAATTAATAGACAGTTATGATGGATTAAAATAGCATTCTAAAGAACTTTTTAGAGGAAAAAGTGAGTTATAATAGCTTTGTAATCCATCATAACTTTCTTTAAATTTGAGGGTAAGCCTTGAACCTACAGTCTTTGGCGCATTTATAATCACAATTTGCCATCAGAATTTTGATAAGTGTATAAAAAAAATGTTCGCAAAAAAACCCAATTGTCATTGTGTTGGGAAAATAATATTTGAATATTTTTTTAGATTCCCATCGTTTCACGGAGAATTGCATATTAATTGGGATCCCGACACTCGTGACAGACAGTTTCTCGACTAACAACTTCTAAGTGTTGCTGGCTTTTTTAATTATCGATCAACTTATTTGGTTTAGAATTAGAAAAGTTGACAATCCGAGGGTCAGTGGTCCTCTTCCCCCATTGGTTTGAAAAAATATGGTTCTTTCGATCGAAATTCTGACCTCATATAACGATTACAAATTCGCTAAGGAATCGCAAGTTCAATGGTTAGTTTATCCTTTCTGGATAATCGTGTATAGCTTCTACTCGATCAGAGGGAGTCGAAGCTATAAGAACAAAGAGGCAGTCGTTTGGCGTCTCATTTTTTCTTGTATGTTTATCTCTCTCTGTTGGATAACCGATTCGTCGGTGTAGAGGATATATGAGCTTCTACGCATAGCTAAAAATAATTGTCAATCCACTCTAATCTTTACTTAATACTACACTATTCATGTTATATATCAACAAAGCAGAATAGGAACAAAAAGCATTTCTAACATTTTTTTTTCTTCTTCCATGGCAGTTCTAAACACCCAGTATGTCTCTCAACGTGCTAAAAGTCATTTATAAAATAATTATTAAAATATAATGATAATAATATAATACCAAACGCCCACTGCACGGTTCAATACTAAGCAACGCTTGTAATATGGGTACATCGCAATATAATTCTTATATAGACATTAAATATCCATTTCTCGGGTACAAACATTCGTGCTCATCGCACAAAGTTTGTCCCAGGATTAAATCTCGGGACTTACGGCACAGAAAACAGGGTCACTACCAACTTAGCTTATCACGCCGACAAACGAATGAATGTAACGTATTACAAACAGAGACATCCCTGTATGATACTAGCCGAGAGACAAAAAAATATAAGGCACTTATTAAAAAAAATTTACTAATACTGCCCAAAATGAAAATTAAAAATACAAAACAAAACACTATAGCAAAAGCAAAAGTCCTAAAAAAAGTTACAATCTATATACCGCCATTCATTTAAGGCACCTTTTATAATCTAAACGAAAAACAGTCATTACATGCATATAAATATGAACTACAGTCGGATATTAGCTGACAAAAGGTCAGAGGATGTAAATATTGGTCGATACATTATTCGATTACATATCATTATATCGATAATAAAACTAGTATATACTAAGCGTGTTGCATTGTCCATACCTAAACACCCCTCTAGCCCTTTGATTGGCACCGGGTATGTGGAAAAGAAAGTTGAATGTTAAACAAAATTGAAATTAAAATATGAGCGGATAGGATAGAAAATCGAGTGAAATTAACATCGTTGCAAATTAATTTATAGTGTGTCATTAATGCCAAAACATAGGGAACAACTATTAATTATATAATAATAATTTTCTAGGTTTAGTGGTAATCGGACGACACTGCTTCAGGTGGATGCAGGTTCGAATCCCTTTAGGGCAAATTTTAAAAATGATCGTTTCGTAATTTACCCTTGTTAATGTTCTACTGGAATCGCCCCTAGTCCTTTTCCAATCTTTGCATCCATGAACAAATAATAATAATAAGTATTGCCAGAAGAAAATCACCAATTGTACGGTCCCAAACTAAGCAACGCTTGTATAATGACTATCTTACAATGGACTGGGCATAATCCCAGTATATAGTAACACTTACATAGATATTAAACATCCATTGACTCGGGTACAAACATTCGTGCTTATCACACAAAGTTTGCCCCACCAGGATTCGAACTCGGTGCAGGGTCACTACTAACTGAGGTACCCATAATACAAGTGTTGATAGATTTGGGACAGTGTGATGGTCTGGCGGTATTCATTTACATTCTACATTCTCCTCGTCTAAAAAAACTCTTATTCAAGAGGTTCAATTGTTTTTATAACCCGACTAAATTAAGTCGCAAAGTGACACAAGACATCGTTACCTGTCCGGGTTATACTCTAACGCGTTAGCGCAGATCAGATCGATGTCGTCGAGGAACTCTTTGGCGCAGTTATACTTGTGCATGTCCACTTTGGTCATCATCGTCTCCAAGTCCATTGGCTGTTTGACTATGTGTAGATAGTCCGTGACCTGAGCACAAACATTATACAACTTAATTCAATTTTTGAAGGGCTTACACAATACTCAAATACTTTTTCCTTTGCGATTTTGTCACCTTTCAAAATGTTTAGTATGAGTCGTTAAAATTAAAAAGTCGCGGGCTCAAGAGCCTTCTATATCCTCGGAACGCAATGTTTAAAACGAGACTATTTTCTTTTCGGACAACACTAAAGCTGTCAATGTCGTTGCTATTTAAAGCGGCGAAAAAAAGGTGAAGGTTCTCAATTCAAACACGAACAAATGAATGAAAAAAAAAACAACAAAATAAATTAATAATCCACGATAGTTTTTTATGTATTTGTGTTTATAACATACCTAATAGAATAAACACAATCGCAATAAATAATTTGTCAACGTTAAGGAATTTGCAAATATTCAACAAAACTTTTCATCTCCTCAAATTGAGTAATAGTTGGTCAGATCATCAGCCATTTTCCGAACCGGCCCGCTAATTACGTATCTTGCTTAGCCTAACGATAGCAAAGCGTCAGCTATAATCTCGCAATAATTTCTTTCAAATCGCAGATTTGTATGGCGTCGTAGCGCTACGTATTACGAATTAGCAATGTAAAAGCAAATATTGCGCGATTACTGCTATCGCTAGGCTATTGCAAGTTACGTAATCAGGGGGCGGATAATCAGAATCTACTATATAATTTAAATACTTTTATTCTATACTTTACCTCTTCGAGGTCGACTGGTTTGGTGAACTTGTAGAAGCGTCGGTTCGAGGCGAGTTTCCGGCAGATGTCCCGCAGGAATATCCTCAGCTCGCGCAACTTGTAGTCCTCCTTGCGCTTGCGCCGCGACACTTCCTCCTCGCTCTCACGCGGCGGCGGGGGGGGAGGGGCTGGGGTTAACCGACAACATATTGTACAACATCTATTCAATCTATTCATCAAAGCAGCGATAGCCATGACGGTCGAACGTAAAGTTCTCCGCAAATACTCATAGTGCGATTCAGGATTGTATGGAGAAACGTCAGCGCCATCTGTGTTTCTTGTAGTGAGGTTGAAGAAGTCACTACGGCTCACATTACGAAAACTAAAGGTAGGGACAAATCTATAGGAAATTCCTCGAACGGGATATTTAAAAACAAAAAATAAAGGCGTTTCTGCTCCCATATTTGTCGCTTGCGATACATATTTACACGCCACGGATAGGGCGTAAATTCGAGCTATGTATTTCCAACAATTTTCCGCAATTTTTCCCCGAGCTTAATGCGGAAATTTTTATAATGGAATTTACCTCTCGGCAAAGGAGGTGGCGGCTCAGTGCTCTCGACAGATGGCGGCTCTAGCAAAGCTTCGGCGACGAGCGGCTTGAGAAAGGCGATCACTTCGGACACGTTCGGCTCGCGAACACTGTACACGCACTCCTTGTACACCGGGAATAGGTCTTGGAGCTGGAAAAATAAAAAGAAAATCCATTTTCAAATTGCGAGCCCTTGGGGTTTCCCCACGATGTCCTATATCCTAGTTCTATCGTTTTATTTCACTAAATTTATCTCACCAATAATTGGCCAGTTAATTTTTCAACTTCGTTCAAAAAAAAAACCAAATTGTTTTATGCAAAGAAATGACTAAAAACGATATTGTGTTTACAAGCCCAAATGGATTTTTTATCGAATAATCAGATCTCCTTTAATATTTTTCAGGGACCTCTTTTAGGTTCAAGCCTTTATGTTATGTCAGGCAAGACCGGGTGTGCTAGTGGGTCACGGATGCCTGTGCAGACGTTCCTGTGCCTCCTCCACGAGGCGGGAAGAGCTTCACCGTGGAGTTTAAGTGGGTAAGAGTCCGATATAACCCACTTGCCTCCCCTGGAGCTTGGAGGTATACATATGGATTGCCCACGTAAAAAACGCAATACCGGGTGTGTACCTCGCGGGCCAGGTCCTCGAGTCGCAGCACCGAATTCGTGTGTACTACATGACATTGCTTGGTATTCGCGACACTTCGTCTGAGTTTACATCCCGGGCCCCAAGTCTGCTAACACAATAAAATAATAATCGAACAGCAACCGCATAGCAACTATCACTTTTGACAGATATCCCATACAATATCTGTCAAAAGTGACAGTTACTATGCGGTTGCTGTTCGATTATGAATCGATTGTGTTAGCAGACTTGGGGCCCTGTATACTACTCGTATATGGTGATGAGTGTTCATCAGACTCGGGTGTGATGTGGTACCTCGTGGGGCAGGTCGTCCCGGGCCAGCTGGGTGGTGGCGAGCAGCAGCGTGGCGGGCCCGGCGGCGCCGGCGCGCCACAGCTGCAGCAGCAGCGCCGCGCCCGCCCCGCCCCCGCCACCACCACCACCACCACCACCACCTGCCAGCGACCACCACACCGCCGCGATGTCGCGCACGAACAGCACGCAGCCGCCGTCCGCGCGACGACACTCCGAGAACACCTGCACCATGACACCGCACTCATTCAATATATTCATTCAATAAAAATGACTTATTAAACAAAATACGAAACCTATGAAAATTTAATTTTAATTTAGAACATTAACATTAGAATTTGAAAACCTCATATTATAAACTATTAAACGCCGTTTGACATATATTCCTAAATATACACATTTTTCTGATAATATTTACAAAACAAAAACTTATAGATTATATAGTCTGAAATAGCACATAGGCTACATTTAATCCCGGTGAAATGTATATACTTTTTAATCGCGGGTAACACGGCGGGGCGCAGCTACTGTAAATATATGTGCAATAAAGCTTATGGAAGTAAGCTCTAGAATAAAAACTCTAAGTTCCGAATGAAGAGTTCCCTCTTACTAGAGACACCTGATGACCGAGTCCAACTCACCGATATGAGGGCCTGCTCCTGCGTGAAGGCGTGCGGCGAGTGCAGCGCGGCCACGCTCAGCTCCCTCACGGAGCAGTGCTCGAGCCGCGCCAGCAGCGCCGGCGCCAGCAGCGTGTCCGCGCACGCGCCCGCCACCAGCAGCGCGCGCGCCGACCAGCACTCGGCCAGCCTCGGGCTACACACACGTGAAGACACGATCATCCTTCTATACCATCCCACTAGCTTAGTCCGCGGTTGGAACACGATTAAACGTAGCGTTGGTTCTTACAGACATTTAACCGACGACATTAAGAAGGAGGTACTCAATTCAACATGTAACTGTATTTATCTAGTTTGACCGTTTGCATAGTATTTTACGGGTGATCCCATTTTAATGATTATTTTTTTGCAGAAGATCTCAAAGTTGGTTTTGGTACTTTTTATTGATATTTCTTTGTTCAATGTTTTAGTTTGATGTCTTATTCAAATCGAAAATCTAAAAAATGAGTTCCATGCTAACATTACACATATATATAAAGGGTGTAACCAATTTTTGAAATAATATTTCCGGGGTGAACGTACTCATAAAACCGAAAAAGTTTTCCCGAGGAAAATAGATTCTTAAAAAAATGTTTGCATTCAAAACTGTAAGAAGACTTTTTACTACAAATGTTGACAGGCCTACGGTGTAGGCCATGCGTTTATATGAACCCCGTCGCTTCCATGCAACACTGTCTGCGCCTCCGCACCGCCCCTACTTTGGTTACACCTGGTATGAGGGTGAAGGTCACCTGTGGGCTTCGGGCAGCAGCGCGGCGGCGGCGAGCAGCTGCGCGCGCAGCAGCGGGCGGGCGCGCGGCGGCAGGCGGCGCGCCGGCGCCGGGCTGGCGCGCGCGCCCGCCGCCACCAGCGACCGCATCGCCGCCACCAGGTCCGCCTTGCACACCTCCACCTGACACGTACATCTACTACTGCTACACTTGATTCACAACACAGAATGCGGCCGGGTTGGGCATGTTGACAGTTAACTGGTGGGCTTCGGCCGTGGCTAGTCACCACCCACTGAACAAAGCCATGTCGCCAAGCGGCCTAGCCGTGTTCCGGCATGATGTTCGGTGTTGCCATTCATGGATGGCGGGTCAGATCAGTTGCGCTGCGTGTGCCTAGTGGATGTAGCGTCTCTATCTACTGCCGCCTTCCTACCTAGGCAAGTATGCTCCATCGTAGATCTCATCGTCACTTACCATCAGGTGAGATCGAGATCAAATACTTGCCTATAATGTAATAAAATAAAAAAAGAGGATGGATGAAAGACGACTGACAAAAGAAATATACCGAGCAAACGTGAGTGGTAGTGTCGGAGGGGCAAAATGGTATGCCAGGATCGTACCATGTGGCAATCAGTGGTCTCCGCCTACCCCCATGGGATACTGGCGTGAGTATATGTTCGGTATATACATCCAAATGCACTTAGTAAAAAGCTGTTATTTTAATATTACAAACAGACACTCCAATTTTATTTATTTGTATAGATGTGTTAATACTCACTTTTTTCGTGTCAATGAGCAGCGCGTGTTCGCTCTCATAGACTTGCGGGTAAACTCTTTTAAGAGCTTTCAGCACTGCTTCAGAGCAAAGGGCCTTTAGATCAGATCCTGAAACAAACAAATATTATACAGAACGAAATCTTAAACCATTTTGATGTTGGCACAGAAAGCATGGTCACTAACAACAGCGCTAATCAGGCCATCACATATATCCCACTAACTATTATATATTAATATTATAAATTTGAAAGTTTGGATGGGTGTTTGTTACTAAATCACGCCAGAACGGCTGAGCGGATCTGGATGAAATTTGGCTCAGAGATAGATTATAGTCTGGAATACCACATAGGCTTTTTATCCCGGTAATATGTATATACTAACACCGCGGGGCGCAGCTAGTTATTGTATATCTTGAAATATTGTTTATATTTGGTACCTACTGCTAAATAGAATAATAAACAGGATAATACTTAATCAATACTTTTATTCATCGCGGCAAAACTTTGTGTATTTTGGCGGCACACACGAACTGTCAAACCACTCTCCTGTCATCATAGAGTTGCGCCGCTAGTGATGTCCCGATGCACAGCGAGTGAACGATCACCGGTAACACTACAAAGATACTGTATCTTTTCTATAGAAACGAGGGATATAGATTATGGGGTCGAGTCACCTTCGTCCGTAGGAGAATTAAGTACCCTCGAGATACCCTACACGTGACCCTGGGTGGTGCCAACCAGGTGACAACTCTACTGGTGGTAGGCTTCGGCCGTGGCTAGTCACCACCCACTGAACAAAGCCATGTCGCCAAGCGGCCTAGCCGTGTTCCGGCATGATGTTGCGTGTTGCCATTCATGGATGGCGGGTCAGATCAGTTGCGCTGCATGTGCCTAGTGAATGTAGCGTCTCGATCTACTGCCGCCTTCCTACCTAGGCAAGTATGCTCCATCGTAGATCTCATCGTCATTTACCATCAGGTGAGATCGAGATCCAATACCTGCCTATCTATACTCTATACATATAAATAAAATTGGAGTGTCTGTTTGTAATATTAAAATAACCGCTTTTTACTAAGTGCATTTGGATGTATACACGTTACCTATACCAAAACAACATTTTTTACAATTTTTGTCTGTCTGTCTGTCCGTCTGTCTGTCTGTCTGTTTGTTCCGGGTTATCTCTGAAATGGCTGGACCGATTTTGACGGGACTTTCACTGGCAGATAGCTGATGTAACAAGGAGTAACTTAGGCTACTTTTATTTTAGAAAAAAAACATAGGATCTCACGAAAAAAAATTAAAAGCAATGTTGCAGCGTTGCGCCTGATTATGTTTGATAGCAACAACCTGAAATGCGTCCCGCGGGCTCAGAAAGCGCGAGCAGGCTGTTGCCAACGGTTGTGTCTTTGTTAAATACCACGCGAACGAAGTCGCTATACTAGTAACAGCTAGTAATGTATAAAAAAAAATGATGATCGCGATGATCAAGACGGTGTCGGTATGGGCCTCACCTCCGTACCCGGCGGCGGCGTCGGCGACGTCGTGCAGCACCTGCGGCGGCGGCGGCGGGCGCCAGGCGCGCGTGTAGATGTGCAGGATGTCGCGGCGCGCGGCCGCGTGCGGCGGCGGGAAGTGCAGCTCGCGGTCGAACCGGCCCGCGCGCCGCAGCGCCGGGTCCACGGCGTCCAGCCGGTTCGTCGCGCCGATTATCACCACCTCGCCTCTGGTGATAGGGTGCATTTTAGGCGGGCACTTTTGTTAATTCGGTTTTGAAATAGGTGGGCACTTTTGTTAATCGATTCGGTTTTGAAATGGCACTTTTGTTAATAGTCGGTTTTAATATGCAGCTGTCGTTAATAGTCGGTTTTAAAATGGCACTTTTGTTAATAGTCGGGTTTAGAGTGCCACTTTTATTAATAATCGGTTTTATAGTGGCACTTTCGTAAATAGACAGTTTTAGAGTGGCACTTTCGTAAATAGACAGTTCTAGAGTGGGGGTTAAGGACTCTGGATTTATAGTACCATATTTGTCGAATCAAATCAAAATCAAATTTATTTTGTACAAGCCTTTTCACAAATGAAAATTTGAGCATATTCGATACTGGATATTTCTTTCCTTTCGCTGTCAATCGGATACAAAATTGAGCCAATTAGCCAGTGTCGAGTAACATTTTGTGGGGGTTAATATAACAACTAAATCTGAGTATTTAAAAAAAAACACTTGTACTAGATGTGGGCTCGCGTTAATTGACCAGGGTGGGGATCGAACCCGGAACCTCTTCCGTTAGGGTATGCACAATATTTTTTTTGTTGGACTAGGCCCGCCACACACTCCCACCACTGCTACTCCTGTAAGCCAGGATCTACAGTGGTGTCCAATGAAGACACCGAGTTTGACCCTCGGCGAGTCCCGGGATAAAGTTAATTGTCTTGGAACCCGCACGAAATTAATCGAAAGATAAAAATAGGAGGAGTTCTAGGCAAGTATGCTCCATCGTAGATCTCATCGTCACTTACCATCAGGTGAGATCGAGATCAAATACTTGCCTATAATGTAATAAAAAATAAAAAAAACTTGAGAGGTGTCAAGGGACACCCGGATGGGACGAAGTTCCTTTATTATTTTTTATTATGTACAAAAAATCAATAATTTTGGGAAACAAAAATATATCGCCCCCGGGTGGGCTCGAACCACCAACCTTTCGATTAAGGGGGAAGCTCAGGGTTAGGGCGCGAAATTCAAAATGTCAATGGATTTTATTATCCGATACAATACCATAAGGTTTGTAAAAACAGCTAATTTTACTAACTTTATGGTGTTGTATCACTTTAGGTATTTTTTTAAGCAAACTTAATACAACAAGACATCCACTGCAGAATGCTAATATCGCAAAACACTAAATTACATCGTAAAGATGTCCAAATTTTTCGTAAAAAAGTAAAAACCATTGACATTTTGAATTTCGCGTCCTGACCCTGAGCTTCCACCTTAACAGCCGAACGCGCTAGCCAATTGCGCCACGGATGCACTTGTGCAATGTCTCGAAACTACTGACCATTATGTAAATGCAAAATGTGTCGTCACAACTTTTCCTCTTAAATTTCGTCTGAATTTTTGCGTCTAGCCCCTTTTCGCAACGCGCGACAAGGATCTTCGTTCCAAAAAAAAAAAGTTGTAAGAAAATGGCCAGTATGACCGACCTGCTGCACAGGCCGTCCATCTCGGCGAGCAGCGTGCCCACCACGCTGGTGTGCACCTGCTCCTGCCGCACGCTGCGCACCGGCGCGAGCGCATCGATCTCGTCGAAGAATATTATCGACGGCTTCATTTTATTCGCCTACGAGATACAAGTTCGAACATATATACTATTTCCATTTCTTTAATATCTCGATGACAGCTCCTGTGGAAACTTGAACGAGCGTCTTTTTCACATTATGTATACACTAGCTGCGCCCGGCGGTGTTACCCGCGATAAAAAGTATGAAAAATGAAAACATCTATCCCACGGGAACCATACATTTTAGCGGGATAAAAAGTAGCCTATGTGCTATTCCAGACTATAATCTATCCCTGTGCCAAATTTCATCCAGATCCGTTCAGCCGTTCGGGCGTGAAAGAGTAACAAACATCCATCCATCCATCCATCCAAACTTTCACATTTATAATATTAGTATAGATTAGTATAGATTATTTAATAAAAATATGATGATACTAAAATAAAAATTTATAAAAGCTCACCTGTTGAAACAACAACTTCAAGTGCCTCTCACTCTCGCCGACCCATTTCTTCAAGCAATCCGCCCCCTTCCTCATGAAGAAGGCCACTTTCCTCCCCCCGACCAGGCTACACTCGTTCGCCAAAGCTCTCGCAAGCAACGTCTTCCCAGTACCCGGGGGGCCGTGGAATAATACTCCTTTGGCGGGCCTGGTATTGAACTTTTGGAACAGATCCGGGTACATGAGAGGAAAGAGCACCATTTCTCGGAGACATTTTATGTGCTCTTCTAGACCTCCGACCTATGAAGTGAGACATAGACATTAATCATAATTTGTCATCATTTTTAGTTTAGTCTGAATGTTGGCGACGCATAATTATTTTACTTATTAATTTTATTGTCTATGTTTAGTATTCTATTTTGACCAAAATTGCTAGAACTGCTAGAAGCTTGCGTTTGGACGGACGTTTTTGTCACCGTCTGGTTTTCTTTTGTTATATTTATTTTTTGTTTTTGTTTTGTCTTTGTCCCCTAATACTCGAACTATGCATCGTAACGCAAGCGAATTAAAAGAGGATAGCGTTAGTTACTTACGACTGTAATAAACACCCGATTCGAATAATTGTCATTTATAAAAAAACGCATTATTGATTCAAAAGGTTTTTTTTACCAAAATTGAGGGTGTATCATTTTCTATCTTTTACAGCAAAAATCTTCTTAAATTATCTTAGGGTCACTCTCTCTCTCTCTTTTATCTTAGGAAACAAGGTATTCGGTTTTCGTTACAGTAGTTCTTAGAACCACAACAGACAAGAGAATACGGCGTTTTATAAACTGCGTAAGTGAAAATGGGTATGCAGACTAGCTCAAATAACGGAGAACGCGGAACGTTGAACGTTCTCATATGTTTGTTGTCATAGGTGTATATTTTAGTGTGTATGTGTCCCGAATAACATATTGAAGCACAAATAACCAAGCAAATTTGTGTAGTTAAACGCTTATTCGCGTGAACGTAAAGTCGTAATTCGCGTGTACCACACAAATGGGCTTGGTTTTTTATGAATGACAACGTACCGATGTGAACCTAACACTGCCGTCTACTTCAACAGGTTGTATGTCCCTCAGAGCTCTGTCGGCTTTCTTGTCGTCCATCGATTTTGTCTTTTGTCTAAAACAACAATTTCACAATAGAATTACAAAGAAAGAAAGAAAAATTTATTTAGCTACAACACAAGACACGAGATTTCATAAACAAACTTATAACTATAACAGACTAATCATTATTAAACTTAAACAACAACAAAGCATTTATGTGTAACAGAATCATTACTTGTGATGCCATTGTGGATTGATTACAGCTTCAATACATATAGTAGAATGTCTGTTAAGTTTATTGGCAACCCAACAAAATTATAATTTAATAAATAAAAATTGAGAAGCAGTGATAGCTAAGTTGGTAGAACGCTTGCCTCGGTAACGAGGATCGCAGGTTCAAAACCCCCGGCTCGCACATCTGGGGTTTCTGGATTTCATGTGTGAATCTCATTTTCAACCATGATTATCACTTGCTAAACGGTGAAGGAAAACATCATGAGGAAACCTGCATGTCTGAGAGAACCCCTCGAAAGATGTGTGAAGTCCGCCAACCCGCACTGAGCCAGCGTGGTGGACTATGGCCTAATCCCCCTCGAATTGAGGGGAGGCCCGTGCCCAGCAGTGGGACATTAAAAAGGGCTGGTATTAAGTACGCGTTTTGAACTTTTGATTTGAATTTGAACTCACCGGCCCTTGGTTTTATTTTTCATGGACACATTAAGATCCTCCTCTGTGTCCGTACTCGAGGTACTACTGCTGCTACTACTCGATGGAGATTGCGCTACAAAGTTTTATAAACAGTGTTAAATTGGTACCACATAAGTTGCATTTAAAAATAAACTTTATGAATAAGAGTGTATGCCTCACATCGGATTGTCTTGCGACGCAATATTTTTGGTTTCCTCTCCCTCAAGCAATACGGTTTCTTTCTTATCGTGAATGTTTTTGCTGTGAACAAAAATAACACAAATTATACCAACCAACGTATTGAATAAAGTTCAAAATATAATTATTTCCAAACGGCCACACCAACTGCACAAACCCAAGTCAAGCAATACTTGTATTATGAGTCCCATACAATGGACTGAGGGCAATCCATTTACTGGCATAGATATTTTACATCCGTGATTTATGTACAAATATTCGTGCTCATCACACAAAGTTTGCCCTTAGGATATTCGGACCCAGGTCCATTGGTACAAAAAGCCGGATCACTCAGTGGCGTAGCATGGCGGGGTGGCGGAGGGTGCGGTCCGCACCGGGCGGCATTTCACAGGTGGCAGTTAGAGAAAAAAAATTAAGACATGAAAAAAAAAATCTTTCGGTGTGTTTTCGTCATATTTTGTCGTCACCATGCCCCAAATTTATTATAATGAATAGCAAAAATAAGAGGGCGGCAAATTTGATATCCGCACCGGGTGCTAATGCTATGCTACGCCACTGGGGTCACTACCGACTGTGCTAATCGGGCCTTGATGTGCTGGTGTATTACCTCTAGACCGTGTCTCGTCCTGCGCGATTTGTACGAAGGCCGGCTTGGGCTTCCGCGTGCGCTTGGACCGGCGCGGCTGTCGGCTCAGCGTCAACTCACTGCCGGACTCCGATGACGACAACTCCGACGCTATGGCATTATACAAAACCATTTAAAAAAAAATCTCCAAAATAACAAACCAATAGTATTAATAATAATATCACCAGACGAACATACCAACTATACGGTCCCACACTAAGCAGCGCTTATATTGTGGGTACCCTACAATGGACTTGGGGCGAACTACAGCAATATACAAAACCATTAAAAAATATATCTACAGAATAAAGTATTAATAATAATATCGCCAGACGAACATACCAACTATACGGTCCCACACTAAGTCACGCTTGTATTATGGGTACTGTAAAAATGTACTGAGTGCGAACCCAGTATATAATACTCATATAGATATTGAACATCCATGACTTGGGCACAATAATTGGTGGTCATCACACATTATCCCTACCAGGATTCCAAACCGGGACCCTCGGCTCAGAAAGCAGGGCTACCAACTGCGCTAATCAGGTCGTAAGTTACCATGGTAAACATACCCGTTTCTTGTTGTCTATTATCCTTCTTCGGTTTGCCTCGAGCTCTTCTCCTAGTTCTAGTGAGAGGTTGATTACTACAAACAAAAATAAAACACATACAAATCATTATCCCACTAATATTATAAATGTAAAAGTTTGGATGGATGGATGGATGGTTTATTACTCAATCACGTCAGAACGGCTGAACGGATCTGAATGAAATTTGGCGCAGATATAGATTATAGTCTGGAATAGCACATAGGCTACTTTTTATCTCGGTAAATTGTATGGAGCAAAGGATCGATATGATTTTTTGCATAGGTAGTGGTAGTTTAGGGGTCAGAAAATGACATAGGCTAAATGATTTTAATCGCAGGTAACACCGCGGGGCGCAGCTAGTAATATAATATAACGCAAGTGAGCACTAGGAAGAGATATTTGGAAATTCGACCCCTTATGGGATCAAAGTTTGTATGAAGAATATTTTTTTAACTTACGGTCGTGTTTATCGCTGGTAAGGTATAAATTTCCACCAGGAACCCACCTTTCGCTATCCTGCGCTTGTACGGGCTCCCTTTCAGTTTTAACTTCTTTCTCCTCATTTTTGGTGTCATCCTTTTCGTCCATTTTCTCAGTTTCCTCCTTCTCCGGCGGGGGTTTCTTCTCGATGACTGTTTGATTGTTTTCATCATCTGAATCCGATTCTGTTGCGTCCTGAAGTAAATTTATATGTATTCGAACATTCAGCATCTTTATATGAAACTCTAAGATGAAATTGAGAACAGTAGGATAAGCGGGAACTCCTAATGTAATCGTAACAAGCTGTCACTATCATACATATTTGTAAAATCTGTGGTGTGAGAGGGATGGACGACGCTTGCGTACCAAAACGCTACGTAAAAAGTATTGTGCTCGAAGTACTGAATAGAAGACAAAATACACAAATAAGCAAGAAGAAAAATACCTTATTGATTTCTTATATTTACGCGAATACTACACATTGAAGTAAAACTAACTTTACGGGTACCCGGTGAAATATGAGGGTACCACGTTTCAAACTATGACACCAGGACGTCAACCACCTCAGTCCTCCCGTGACATTGGTTGCTGTAAAGCAGCCGAAACGTCGGGAACAACAAAAATACCTTTATAAGTATGACGTCATAATCCACGTAGATTATGATTTGTAGACCTAATTTAGCATTGGTACAAGCATTAAGTTCATTAACCATACATTTTTTCAGAAGTAACGGTGCCGATGTCATATATTTTTCGTAAGAGGCCTTAAAGTTCAACACCTTTCAAATTTAAGCTGCGTTTAAGTAAAACTCACATTAGTTTTCTTGTTGTTGTTGAATCGGGCCGATGTTCTTCTCTGCCGGGATAGTTGAGTATCTTCATCGGTATTGGCTGGGGGGTGACTACCGGTCTGCAAATAACATTATTCTTATAAGTATAGATCTTCTTGCTGCTCGCTCAGTCGAGGATTTTGTGTATTAAGGATCTCCCTTCAAATGTTAAGATCACATTCGCTGAGGACCGCCTTATAATGCTGTCCATTTCAGCTATCTTAATGGTATTTTTTTTGTTTTGTGACCCTTTGGACAGTAATCTATGAAAAATGCTCTATACATAATGTTCTCTAGGGTTTTCTCTCTCGTCTCTATGGCGCCTCGTTGACTTCGTTTATTTTGAAAAGTGTTATGAGTATTTAATTAAATTATAATTATATCAACCTCAAGAAGTCTAAAATTACCACCGCAGGGCCCATGGTAAATTTATCACCCTTTGATTTTGCTAAAGGGTTTTTTGCTTAGTATTTATTATTTACATTATGGCACGTGTTTGTACAGTTGATCATTATTATGGTACTTAATATTTTTTGTCTCTACTAGTGGATGCAGTCTTAATGGTATTTGACCATATTGTTGGTATTTTATTTGATCTATTATATGCTTCTGCAACTTGCCGTACTCTTCGCGGCCGAACTGCAGGATGCAACGATGGAGTTATTTGATTCTTATATAAAAAAATAATAGCTCACCATTTTTTTATTGACTCTGGTCTCATCAGCCGAAGTGAATTCGTCTGAGGAACTAGAGCCCGGGAAGCCGTACAGGTCAGGATACCCTTTCACTTTCAGCTCGTTG
Source organism: Pheosia tremula (assembly GCA_905333125.1). Lineage (NCBI taxonomy): Eukaryota > Metazoa > Arthropoda > Insecta > Lepidoptera > Notodontidae > Pheosia > Pheosia tremula. The sequence goes on from HG995411.1 coordinate 2,668,844, forward strand.
GTGATCCAGCTCTCGTTGAAGTTGTGATGCAGAAGCTTGCGCTTTCGACAGCTTCTTCTTACATCTGCACGAAATTAAGAAAAACCACTTAACCGACTTCCCGAAGGTAGGCACAGGTCGCTGTAGTGCACCCACATTTCATTGATGGTAATTGATTCCAATTTAATAGGGATTGAGCCTATTGCTATTATATCGCGTACACTCCCCGTCAACGTGTCAGGCCTAAGACCTGGCCCAGTGCCTGTTGGCAAACTTCACACGGCTTTGGAAAGGATTTCTCGTTATGTTGAGATTGAGATGGAAAATGAGATTCATCCTAACCTTCGAACGGGGCCCCAAGTCAGCTAACACAATCGATTCATAATCGAACAGCAACCGCATAGAAGTCTCACTTTTGACTTGGGGCCCTGTTGGTGTGTTCGTCTGGCGATGTATATATATTTATTTTACTCTGATAGGTGTCGGTGCACTATCACAGTTTCTTTCTCTTCAATTCATCCATCCACAAGCCGAAGATGTCCACAGCTGGACATCGGCCTCCCCACACTTCCGCACATCACGGTCCTTCGCAACTCGCATCCACCGCCTTCCTGCGACGCGTGTGATATCATCAGCCCCTCCACCTAGGCCTAGTACACTACGTCTGCCGGCTCATGGTCGCCAGTCTAGAGCCTTTCAGCTACAACGGCAATCGGTTCTTCGAACTACGAGCACTCTCTCTCTTACGATCTCACGAATGAGCGGTAATAAAACGTAGGTTCTACTGATATGAGGATACGTACAACCGTATACTTACTTTCCTGTATAGGTTTGTCCTCGCTGTCCTCCATATAGTTCTTCCTGGGGCCGCGACTGCGCCGTATCTTCACGCTCCTATTACTAGCATCATTGTCGTCGGCGAAGAACACGCGGACTTGTCTTGAACTAGAAAAAAATGGTGACACATACTACATCTAAAGCAAATCGTAAAGGCTCTACAATAAATAAAACTCAAGGGCACCTTAAAGACATCTCTCCTCTGCTCTCCCTTCTCTCTATACTCACAACCCCCCCACTATCCTCCTTTTACCCTCCACCTCACTCCTCCTCCTTCCCTCTCTCCCCTCCATGCCCCTCCCCTTTCTCCTCATCGTTCCTCCTCCCTACTCACTCCTACTCCTTGTAGTATCAGGATAACTCGGCTTGAGCAGTCAAAGGATGTAAGAACGAAAATTCAATGAGCATTAAAGAAGAGTGAGCCGTTGACTTACCGTCTAGAATATTTTTCAGGTTCCGTATCACTCTCTGGAAACATTATCCGTGGCATCTTAATCGTGCGACGACGGCGGCTATCTAAAATCCATTCAACAAAAATTATTATGATTGCTATGCAAAATAGAACTTTATGCACAGGGTGATAGAATAGAAAGGGATGTTACCTTATTGGGAAAAACGTCCGACCGATCAGGGCGAGCCTCGATCGGATCTTGGATAGGAGACCTTATCCACACAACATCCGACCACCTCCATGCTTCAGAGGACACGTCAAGCTGGAGATCCATCTCCCTGATTATATATCTAACAGTAGCAATAATCGCGCAATGTTTGCCTTCAAATCGCAAATTTGTATGACTGAATAATTCTGACAAAATGGTCATACCTGTCCATTCATAACGCATAGACTTACTTGTTGGGTTGCGGAGGGCGGAGGGCAATTGCTCTGCGTAAATTAATGTTTTACATAACTACAAGACGCAAGACTCTCGCAGGAGAACTAAATGGCCTTTTGGTGTAGCAAAAATGCAAGACTAATACCAAGACAGTAAACCAAAATCAAGGCTGCAAGATGAAGACCAATATTGGACAACACTAATTTATTTGAACGTACATTTACCCGGCCAGCGTTGGATTTTCCTTGTGACCTTGTATTGGCTACTCCTCAACTCGCGGGGTGTCCAATTAGGGGCCTAAAATTATGAAAAATGTATTATATATTTTAGTTTTAGAAACATTTACAAAGCTTTTACAATACACTTTTCTTCTAAAAAATGCTTTATCACACCATTCTGTAATTTTATGAATCAAGGAGTTAGTTGACAAATTATGGTGAGCTCAGACCAAGAAATATTTGATGCTATGGCCAATAATTACTTTTTATTTGTATACTTATAGGTTATTAGAATGGATGGGTTCATATCATATCACACACCCAATAATCAAATAAAAATCAATAGTGACATGGGCAAGGGCGCATGCACAATTAATACCTATCCTAAATGTTCCGTATTTGTAAGGAAAGTGGTCTAGTTCATTAATTGTTCAAAAATAAATGTTTTTATTCATATAATGTTGGTTCCAACAAGAAGATTTAGTAATCTGAACCAATGGTACCTACTACATAAATATATTTTTATTTATTTTATTTTGCAGGTATGTTTAAATGACTGGCAAATATTTTAAATCACACATTTTCGCTAAATACTGGGTGTGTTTTAATGTTTAACTTAGCTATATTTAATTTGTAGCTCAAATCATATAAAAGTATTCCTAGCCCAACATTGAAACTAATTAATTTGTTAATGTGTTTTAATTTACTAGTAACATAATAACATGGTTGACACATCCAAAAAAATCTATGACAGAATCACATTGGGCCTGATCCAATGGAAAGGACCATAAGGCAGAAAGATCTATTTTGCATTTTACCTCCATAGGAAGGCTGGCAATACATTTAATTTAAACTATTTTGTTTTAAGTACCAACAGAATAAGCATTATTATCCTGGATAAAACTAAACTCAATTATTCAATTATTGAATAGCTAGTTATTACATCACTGTTGAGTGTTTATACATATCTATAGCTATTCTATGCATTGATTCCATGCAATAATTCACTGCACAAGACCTGGATGCAATAATATATCACAGAAGTAAATCTTTCATGGAAGGGTGGAAGCTTGTCTAACCTGTACTAAGAAATATAATGAAAAGACACTGAGTTTAATTCATAAAATAAGTATTATGTTCATTCTAAGCACTAAAAGCTCATGCATCGAATCGACGTGCCATCACGACATATTATTGTACCTACGAGGAAATAGGACAGGAAGTTTGTGTACAAGTGTATCAAACAAGCCTTGCAACCATGCCACTGCTTAACTGCACAGCCAATGGATAATAGAACATGTCACCTTCTCATCAGAGACGCTTCCCACGTCGTTAACAGTGTAATTCCCATCCTCAACATCCCCATTTTCTCCGTTACTGCGACGGGTTTTCACCATTGCAGTACTCGTGACGCAACTTTACATACAAGCCCAAATATCCGTCACGTATCAGCTGAACAACCTTACCAACACACGAAGCTATTAAATCAGTAACAAACACAACTGTTTCACACGTAGAATTAAAACTAACTCGACAAATGACGAGCGTTATCACCCGCACATGTCGCGACAGAGCGCCATGTTAAACGAACAATGTAGTTCTGTTCGCAGGGACTTTTGTAATTGAAAACTCACCAATCGAACGCACTGTTTTGTGTAATACACTTTAGCTAAAAATAATGAACCATTTCATTAACGAAAACCATGAAAAATTAATCAATAAAACCGATATGAAAATAAAACCAACTCACGATGTTTTTATTGACAGACAACTGTCAAAAATTCCCGCAAATTTGTCATTTTTAGGGTCCCTCAATAAGTACTAGTAAATCTAAAAGAAACATAAAAGTGTCCATTGGCCTCCCGTCCCATGGCTTCAAAGAATCAGCCTATAACAAGCCAATTCCATGTCCCCAACTGCAGATGGGCCCATTGAAATCGACTCGGTATCCTTGAGCCAGCGCCTTGATAACTCAAAATGCGGCGTGAATATCTTCATGATCCATATTACCTACCTTGATTCATTTGTTTATCTATCTTTACTTGAAACAAGCATAGTTTGACTGGTAGATCTTCCCTTTCATCTTAAGTGTTCAAAATATAGAGTTATATCACTCAGTGGTCGCAATTCAATCATAGTGGTGCGATGTATGTAGGACAAGGGGCGTAGGGCGCAGCTTCTTGCCAGTTCTGCAGCCTGTTATTACAAACCACGTACTGAATAGAGTAAAAACTAATTCATTTAAGCTCATACATTTTTATATTATTTATAATAATAGGTGCCCAAATGGTTTTTAGGACGGATGTGATGTACGGGTGAAATTCTGAATCATAAAAATTAATATAGACAATAATTGGGAAATGAATCACAAAATATATTGCTAATGCATTCATAATCACGGTTAATTTAACAGGTAAATTTAAGCAATCTTTTGATGTTATAGAGCTATAGTTGAACAATTTCCACGGAACCCAACACCGAACGAAGTCTAACTCAAGCTTGGCCGGTTTTATTAATTCTCGCAAATTTGGATATCTTGAGCATTCAAACATGTATCTATGTGCTACTTACATCCGTGACAATAATTATAGAAATTTTATGCAAGAAATGTGCGAATGCGACGAAGAACTACTGTGTCTATAATACGTGTAGCAATACCATTGAAACCACTATAAATAGTCTTATTTGAAAGTAGATTGGTGAAATCGGCCGTCTATATAAAAAAGCCAAAATAATAGTGTCCTTGTGTAAATCGAGCAGAAGACTGTTTTTATATTATCACACCACAGAGAAAAAAATAAGTAGAGATTATTTTCTCTGTGGTATGGTGCGAGCGAGCAAAGTGCCAATTGCAAAATCCTAATAATAGGTAATAACAAAAAAAAACGAATAATAATAAGGACGCCATTTTCATTTCTTCATGTCACATCCATTCCATTATTTTATTTATAATGTGTATTTATTGAATTTAATATTGCTATTAATTACTTGACACTGGCAAAATACCCGCTAAGTTGCGGGTGAGGCCATATTCATATCCATTTTATTTCATTGCATTTCATTTCGTAAAGAAAGAAGAAGAAGAATAATAATAACAATGTTTTTTATTATACAAATGTTTGTCTGATTGAATGAAATACTGTATTGAATTGTGTGTTTGTAAGTATATTATATTTGTCATTGCGAAGCTCCTTTCCACAGACTAGACTTACTACTTAAGTCCAAGCTATTTACCATTGTAAACCATTGATTTATGTACCCAAAAAAGGATATGCCTGTTTAGGTATATTTTTATCAAAAATCCGTCTTGTTATTTTATAGTAGCTTAAATGTCAGAAGAACCAGAACCAATGTCTTCACCCGAACAGGTGCCAGAGGAAACATCAAACCAAGGGGACATAGATATGGATGAAGAAATATCAGCTAGAATGACTGCTTCCTACAGTGAGATATCATTTCATTCAGACCAGGGACAAGTTGAGAAACAGGAGAAAGCTCCCGGACCATCTAGACCTTATGACTTGCCTTCAGAGAATCGCAAACAAGATAAATTACCCCTTGATATAGATGGGCACGTCAGATATGATGGTGATATGACACATTATGTGGCTGATAACTTAGAATTTAAAATTAAACTGTCTAGTCCTATTACAAAACGAGGTGAAACACCGGTTTTTGGAAGCTCCAGTGCATCTCGGTCGAGTACACCATCTGGGAAGTTGTATAGACAAATTTTAGCACCACAAATTGGTCAAATAGATATAACGGTGTTACATGATCTAGAATATGAGGCGCAGAGAATTGCACAATCAGTTGATAGTTTAATTGAGAACTTATCAAGTATACTACATTCCAATTCTTCGTTAACTGCTGAAAATATGGAAGTTTACAAAGATGCAGTGGGAAAAACTTGTGATGCAATGGACAATAATATCAAGAGCATGTACACAATATTAGCAAAAGGTGAAGAAGTATCACAGGCTATGATCCCAGTGCAGGCTCAGGCTGCAAGAATTGCAGAAATTAAAAAGCTCCTTCAAGTATTTGAAGATCATTTTTAGTAGGTATATTCATTTTACGCTAATACATGTTTAATTTATACAATGTAATTTATTTACTCCTAGAATGCTTTACTCATCTTAATTTTTTTACCATAAGCATAATTATAAAGTTATACATAGTTGTCTTATGTAGTTTGATTTATCTTTTCACAAAAGCATCATAAGTATCTCTTTACAAAGTTCAAGTCTGGTTTTGATTAGGTATTGGTGTAGGCTAAGCAAAGAGAGAATAAAGTTCAATAAAGTATTCCAATATGTTTTGTTTCCATAATTATGTTAATGGAGCTTTTTTTATGTTAGCAATCGGCTTGAAAATACATAGTACAATTTTTGCTAGTCCAATGATAATAATTTTGATGTCGATCCCTATCAGTGATGCTGTGGAAAAGACTGAAAATTTACCGGACATCTTGAGAGAACTTAGAAAAGTCCAAGTTATACTATTGTATTTCAATTTCCTTCACTAATGCACCTTTAAGAATGGTGTCTTTAATAAATAATGTGTAGGTAATAGTGATATAGGGATGGGATGGGATGGCATATGCGGGATAATAAACGTGCACGAGTGACCGAAATCAAAATAAATCAGTATTGCTTTTCGATTTCTCCACACATTTTAAATAAAGAAAAAGAAGAAACATTTTACTGGACACTGGCATTAACTGCTGTATTTTGTAGCCGAATGCCAGTCATTTCTGCTGGCTGTAATGTCAATATTTATTTCATTCATTCATTCGTAGATTGAGAATGAATAGAGCATTCATTTCATTCGTTACTATTTCATTCTGTCATATTGCATCGATCGACCGAGGTGGTTGTAAAATAAAATGATTGAAATGTGTGTGTAACTAGAAAAATGTAAATTGAATTAATAACATGAATGTTAACATTATTATAAGCGTACAGTCATTGGTCTCATGACCATTTAACATTCAGCTCAAACAAATATATAACCAAACATTAATGGGCGACGTTCTAAGCTTATTTTCTGTGATAATAATGAAGTTTAAATCTAAGTTTAATGAAAGCAAAATATATTTCCATTATGATCTTCCGTGGGAAAAGCTGAAGGCCGTGAAGTGGATGAATGAGAGGGCTACTTCGAACAAGGCGTATGTACCCACCGCCGTGAGTACCTCGATTTTGGGTTATTTATAGCTATATATAACATATAATAGTATTAAATATACATACCTATATTCATTTTTATTGCCCATTGCATATATTATTGCTGGCACTAAATAAATTCCCGAAATAACTTAAGTGTTTATAAAGTTTAATTTATTTATAAGTACTAAGTAAATTAAAATAATATATTTTAATTTACCAGTTATCAGTTCCTTGTTTAAATTTTAACAGTACATATTATCTAGCACCTACAGTCATAGCAACAAGAGTTTTAATTATCTTATTCTAATTGAAAACTTATCATTAAATTGTAAGTAGGTCATATTTTGTAGGTTTTAGTTAGTAATATATTATAATCTGGTTGCTGTCTCTGTCTTTCATACTACCATAAGCTACATATGCCAAAGTATGTTAACTATATGACATAGGCGCCTAATAGTTGTGCCTGCAAATACTCCATACTACAAATGCACTAGATTTTTTTTTACTATCTTAGGAATCTTCCATTTCCCGGGATAAGATGTTTTGTTTATTTTGACCAGGTGTGTGCTTAACAAGCCAAGTTTCGTTCAAACATGTCTATTAGATTTTCCTTTACAATTTTTGTCATTTCCGTGCACTTCACAAAATACTCATCCATTTCACAAAAACAAAGTTATTGTCAATATTTACCCCAATTATTTACTATCACCATGCCCAGTTTTGTCTAGTAGTTTTACGATGTCTCATAAACAGGGAGACAGACAAAAATTTGTATTGTGCCATAGGTACCCACCATCAGTCACGCGATGGGGAGGTGTTACCGCGCGGTCACATTCGACTATCGTCGGTCTAATATGTCGCAACAAAAGTTGCTATCTTTAATGTTTGTAAATGATATACCTACTTACCTATCTGACTTACCCATATCAATAAAATTAAAACAACTTTTCGTCACACATAGCTTGCTACGTCACTAGCCTCAGCCCTACTGCAACATGTTTTTTGCAATTACAACTTGTATTGCATGGTCTGCGTATTTTTATTTCGCAGGGTAAGTAACTGTTGAAAAGCGCCTCCAGCGGTTTCTATCTAAAACTTTAATGTCTCGCTACAAAGTGAATACAAAAGTATACAGTTAGTTTATGATTAAATTCGCCCTCCACTTACTGGGCTATAAGCAACACGACGGTAGGTAAATACGTGGATGTTTTGTATTTCTGCCCTGTTTGCATCTCACATAGAAACCATTACATGCATTTAAACCAGACTAGATTGTATACTGACAAATGTATCGAGTCTTCAATCAATTTACATTGGCATTATAAAGTGAATATAATGTATATAAAGATTACTTTATACCCATAAAATGAAAACGCTTCCACGAGGTAGAAAAAACTAATTGTCCACGCGAACTTAGTCGCGAAACAAAGAAAGGACAATAAAACACGGCGTTTCACAAATTTTTCTTCAGGGGGGAATGGGTGCAGTTGCTCCCCCCCCCTAACCGAAATCCTGGATACGCTCTTGGTTTTAGAAGCACCATAGATTTTGCTCTGCTTAAATGCTTAATGACTAAATACCTTGTGACCAGGCACGTGAAGTTAAGACTAGGCTTGGCGATAAACACTTATTAAGTCCTAGTTGTTACCTAATAAAATATTTAACTACCTGCCTAGGTTGCTCAAACGAGTTTTCTCGAGACTTCATCTAACATCACCCAGTAAGTGAAGTAAGTAGGGCCATAAAAGAAAATGTAGGTTCTTAAAAAATATTTCTTCTGCCTACCATATTCCACCGACCACATTTCAACCTCACTCGTTATTTTCAGCCCTAAGAAACATAAACAACTTTATTGCCTTTTTATTCGCATTTGCTCTCAGGAAATAATTTCTGCCTATTTGACATGGAATATTACCAGACTGTTTCAAATAACATAGCCTAATAAACAGCTTCGTAACGGTGTAAGTGCTTAGTTGCCCTTACTTCGTTATCATACTACAATCAGATTTGTTACGATATAATTAAGAGGGGCCGGATAGCTATTCATGGGTTGAAAATAAGATTACTTACTTGTAAGTTATTAAGAAGAATAAGTTATCATAGGGTTGAACCAATGCGTCACCCGAAGGCTCAGACGGAACAAAATATACATACTCGTAAAGTTCGAACTTACATACACCCGAATTCTCGGCATATTTATACCCCAAACCTAACATTTTGACGAACTAGTTCGAATTAGTCTTGAAATTCAATATCGCAACAGCCTGTCAATGGTTTTAATCTTTTCACCACGATGGCAAAAATAATTGCACCGTCAACACGATACGAAGAAGAAATTTAACACCATCATAATATACATATGTAAACATTTAAAATCCTACGTTTTGGTTAACATGCTTAAAGCAATGCTTTGTTTGTTGCACAGGTTGAGAATGTAGCGAACGTGTGCACGCACGCGCTATGCGTTGCGCCCGCGTCGCTTGGCGCGCGCGAGCTGCTCACGCGTTCTGTGAACGCCCCGCAAGCGATCGCCGCTGTGGTGTACGGACTAGCGTTGTGTCTGCTCTTCGCTGTCTCCACTACCTTCCATTCTGTGTGTTGCTGCAAATCTGACACGTGAGTATCTTGGATCTATGACATTTGGTCATGTCATGCGGCTTCTTAGGCCCTTCGTACACAAGGCGACGCAAGTATCCAACACTATTTGTGATAACTTGCTTCGGAACAATTAGTAGCAAAATCTGATCATCGATCATCGTGTTTATATAAACTTGTCTTCGCTGTTTAGCATCAAGCTTCTGATTTCATAAAAAAAACATTATACTTACTTGTCCCCTCAAATGTCGTTTAATTAGTTATACCTTGAAATAAAACTTATTTTAAGGATTTTATCGCGTTTATTTTCTGATTTTACGTTCCCGATGGAGGACAGTCCAGTCCTCCCGTGACCATGGTTACTGTAAAGCAGCCGAAACGTCGGGAACGTAAAATCAGAAAATAAACGGGATAAAATCTTTAAAAAAAAAAAATACAACCGTATTGAGAACCTCCTCCTTCTTGAAGTCGGTTAATAAGGTTTATTTCAATATGTAGTATAAGTTATACCTGACAGTTTTTTATGTACCTAATTATAACGTGCATAGAAAGTATCTAGCAATATAAAGATAGCCAGACATCTTTGAGTTCGCAATGGATGAAGCACATACTTTGCAAACTCTCAACAACTTACGACAACAATGATTGAAAACAATGCTTCCAATTGCACTGCAGGGCTTTGCACTTTTCACAAACTTTTTCAATTACGCGATCTACTTGTTAGAGGAACGCACTGATCTCCTATACCTAGGGTGTTCTTTTACAAACCAAGCCACGGCTTCTAATTTATTTAACATAATGGTATCATGTTAAACGGTTCATGTGATTACCAATTTATTTAGGTCAAGGTTGTTTCGGAACGCAAGGTATGCTATAAATGCTCCTGGTTCCCGGGACGATAGTTTGAGAAATTGGGGCATTTATTGCCTTGAGAATACTTGGGATTAAGAGATCGCTGATATTTTCCTCGTTACCAGTAGGTATCGGAGACTACGAATCGAGAGAGGTTTTGTTAAATCCTTTGTTTTTATTGACGATTTTTTATTGTTAGATCTCATGTTATGTTTTATTTACAATTCCCAACTTTTTATGAATTGCTATTGAGCATTACGATGTTAAAATAAGATAGATAGAAGTATATCCTTATGCAGTTTACCGCTTTCCTAATAGAACTACTGTGTTCAGATCGTCTATACAATCTTATCGATTGCATTAATCTAGCTAGTTGTTTCCTTTTATCTAATCCTTTATTATTACATTTAATTGCCGACTAGTCTCATTCTTTAGATTCATGAATAGCAGTACTGTGTGTGTTTATTTACCCCAAAAGAGTTGAGTTTATTTCAAATTCAATCTGACCTTACTAAAAGGAGTCAAGTCCTTTCTTAAGTTAACTTAATTAATAGTTAAAAGCTGCTGGAAGTTACTAGAACGACTTTGAAATAAATATCATTACCTACTAAAACCCTGGTTTTAGATAAAAGCCTTTTTGGCAGTTGCCGTACCGCATGAAACGAACCGTTAAATGGCAAAGTGATCGTGATTGCGCCTCCTGTGTACAGAATCCATTTATGGAGATTGAGTTTAAATGTATTTGCAACCTTTTTTCAATTGTGTAATTCGTACCTGTATTGTTTGGGAAAAAAGCAGTGCTATTAGCGTCGCGGTTTCCTCTAATCTCGTCATTAGTTGACATTTAAACAACTGTGGTCATCATGATAAAATATAATTATCTCATGTCACGTATCGATCACTATATGTAGCTTTACAACCCTATTGTATTCTCCCGGGTCCCTCTTTTACATTGGCCACTCTGGGCAAGTCCCCAGGGCATCGGGAACCATGGGGCCCCCTAGTTTTTGCCTGATCACCAAACCATAACCGATATTACCGATAAATGTATTTATTATTCAAAAATCCTAAACTGTCTAGGGCTTCCTTTAGGTTAAAGACTGACCTTGGGTTCTCCCCTTACCTCCACATTACCTCTCCCTCTAGTGTTATTGCGCTATACCTACATATTTTATCAGACATCGAGCAACAGAATGAACATGAGCCCACATCAAGCGTTTCACAATGCAATGTAATATCGCTATAATAACCCTTTTCTTGTAAGGATGCCAGACCTAACTCACCGTTCTTGTTCTACGTGACAGCTAAAAGGATTAAAAAATACTTGGCTTCTATTTCTAGACGCATCGTGCTTATCATGTAAACATATGATGATGCGTTTAAAACTTAAGAAGAGAGGAAATGTGTTGGCAAAAATGCAGCTTCAAGGCTCTGAATGTGTTAGATTTTAGTATCTAACACATTCAGAGCCAGAGCAATAGTGAATAGTATATCATAAAGCTGTTTAAATAACACAAATGGTTACAAAAGGATTTACTGTGAACTAAACATTCGTAGACATGTCCACACTAGCGTGGTGGATATTATTGAGTCGTGTGAATCCCGCGCGATATCTGGACATGGTTTGATTGAAAGAGCTAAGCCGAGGTTGAATAAAGTAGAGAGTAAATAGTTTTAACATGAAATATTAAACGAAGGCAATGCTCCCCGGAGTGTCATTATGTCATACGTATTGCTGTGAAAGATTTTTGTTATAACTAGATTTGCAAAGGAATTGAATTATATTTTGATAGTATACCTATTAGGTTACGTTTTAATTTTTTTTGATGGATTGGAGACTAGGTTTGTAGTTCCTCGTAACTAATTCTATAAATTTGAAGCCTCGTATCTACATGTCAATGATCATAATATCAAAATGATGTGGTGTATGAAGTATATTTAATTGGTCATTTCATATAATTTTATTTTCGTACATAAGTAAATCTGCCAACCAACCCGATTTTTTTTGCTCGTAACAAATGCCCGGAATATCCGAAGTGTTACAAACTTTTCTGCGACCACCGCGGTGACCTAAAAACTCACTCAACTTTAAGGTTTCTTACGGCTCAATTCTATTTATCGTACACATACGTTTCCTATGTTTTTGTTTTTGTAAATATGTGTCATTATCTCTAAAGGCACTTTTTGTGGCCCTCTCGTTCCAACTATTACAATAGTTTGCCTATAATGACTTACTGCTGGGCACGATCGTCGCGTCAATGCGAGGAGTATTACAGCCATAGGCCACCACACTGGCTCAGTGTTGGTTATCGGACTTGACACGTCTTTCGAAGACTATCTCAGTTATGGGGGTTTCCTTCTGTTTAGCAAATGATAAACATGCTTGAATTCGCAAAGAAAATCTAGAAATCCCAAAAGTGCAGGCTATGAAGCTGCGATCCTATTGCCAGCGCTCGCATCCTACCAACTTTCACTACTTCTTTACCCTTCCTATAGTTTTAAATTTTACACAACCAAGAAAGCGCTTAATAACTAATACATGTTACCAATTCAAACAAAAGAACATATAGATCCATTAAGAGTTGTATACATAGCAACAGTCCTTACATAAGCTGGCTAAGGCTTCGTGCGAGTGGCAAGGCCACGCACTTCGCAGGAAGTTGTTTGTTACGTAAACGATTATTGTGAGCTGCTGGTACTTATGTGTGATCCACAATTAGAGTAACTCGTTGTCAATAGTACCATGCACCATTACTGGAGAGTTTTGTGTTCGAAGTTGATTCACCAATATGATGAACATCTATAAAATAGTAATATTATTTAACTCTTAATCCCTAGAATTCCGTAGTGATGGTATAATGTCCATAAATCAAGACCTGTTTCTATTTGCTTGTAGCTTTAAAGATCATCATCCAAGCTTAGTAATCAATAACAATAACTTGCAATTTGAATTAGTGTTTTTCAATGACAATCGCTTAGCCATTTTTGTTTTATACCTAATCTCTAATATCTAGGTTCGAGCAGCAGCTAATATCCCACAGACGTACTCCAAATTGAAAGAGAAGAATGCTCCAAAATCCAATTGTAAATATGCACTTACACGCAACTTACAACACAGCTTCACCTTCCCAATGTAACCGAGCTAAATGCCAACTAATTTTCACAGCAAAATGAAACACTTCCTCCACCGTTGCGATCGGGCAATGATATACATATTCATCGCAAGCTCCTACTTTCCGTGGCTGACGGTGGGCACGCTGTCCTGCTGGATGCTGCGCGAGCTCCGCTGGGCGATCTGGCTGCTCGCGGTGCTGGGCATCACGTACCAGCAGATATTCCACGAGAGATACAAGATGCTGGAGCTGCTCCTGTATTTGGTCATGGGCCTGGGGCCGGCGGCCATCATTGTCACTTCCAATGTACGTTTCTGATTTGCGCATGCGGTGTTTCCGGCATGGTGGCGGTAATGCCTTAGTTTTTAAGTGTTTGCTATTTTTGTAGAAAAATTTGAATGGTGGAATCATTGGGGACGCGTATTAGAAATCTCATCTACTCCTGCAATATTTTTGTTGGAAGTGTTAGAAGCGTGCTTCGATATATTTCTCACAGTATGTCTCTCACGCATAATAAAGCATACAATTTTATTGTAGAACAATATCTCTTTGTTCCTATAAGTAACCCGCCTCACTTGATTCTGATCTTAAATTGAGATCGTAGTTTGAAAATGTATTTTCTCTTCTCTCATTTAAATAATAATGTTAGCGAGTGGGTCAAATTAAACAGTGACCTATTACATACTCGGCACCCCTGGGGACCTTTGTGCTGTGGAACGAGAATTGTTCACAAATCAAAGATCCAAAATAATTTAATTGCATGCTCATTTTATCGATATAACACTTGCTTGGTAATGCCATTGTAAATGGATTGCAGGATTCTAAAAATGTGACGGCTACACCATACGGCCGTTTCAGTCAACACATTAACATCGCAGTTGGTCAACTTTTGGCTATTGTTTGAACATCTATTTGAAATCCTGAATTGATTAACCTTTGTCATGTCTGAGCACGAGTTACGATGCTGAAAATATCACGTGCCTTATATGTTTTGTGATATGCTTTTGTTGCGAGTCTGCTAAGTATATCTGATTTTATTGTGTACTTTATCCATTTAGCACGTAATATCATGTTATGTTCAAACACACTTTTCATTAGCGCCAATTGCATGGTATCCGTCAAAGTCATAGGAGTAAGTCCATCGACCATTTTTGTAACAATCGAGTTACTTCGCACTGTAAACATAAATAAAATCCGCATAAAACTACTCAATGACAATTTTAAGCATTCACAAAACCGGTATTAGGTATGTTATGACGATCTTAGCCTGACCTCGCTTGAAAATATACATCAACTTTACTGTACGTTTAAAGATATATGAAATAATAATAATAAACGCCTTGAAAGATCTCATATTCCTGATCACCATGGATAAATAAAGTCCTCATAGATCCCAATCAAACGAAACCAACCTCGATGGGGTTACTCCACGCCCTTACTGAAATATCAAAATCTCAACATTGGAACCCTCTTAGTCCAAAGTTAAATCCAAGAAATGGAATTCTACTAAACTGAAATCAATTTATTCAATTATTTATCTTTCGGCACATTTCTACCAATGTTGAGTTCTGAAGCACTATTGAATACTTTTTCCCCATAAAAAACTTTATGACCCCATAACTACCCCATGGGGGAGCGTCTTTTGTGAACATCGCGCAATGTCTACTTAATTAATTCTTATAAAGAGTAGCCACAAGATTCGGAGGTAATCTACCCATAGAATATTTTTTCCAAACAAACTAAACACTCCATTTGTAATCCCTTAATCCCTTACGTCATATGATGAAGCTACTTTCTAAATTTCAAATCCCTACGTCCAGCGGTTTGGGCTGTTCGTTGTCGTTATCTGATAGTGAGCCAGAAAAAAGCCTTTTATATATATAGATAGACGATAGACTGCCAGCTTTTAGCACATTGAATATTTATATCAATTCGCCTTGACTCGCCTTAAAATACAGGGCACAGATTAAATCGCACACCGCCTAATTCATGATTGGATTTTTAATGTATGAAAATGAAACATGACTTGAAGTTTACGTTCGTAAAATATTCACGAGCCCTATTGTTAGGTTCACAGATATTCTCTCACTTTTTAAAAATGTTTTACCTGTTTAGGTTCTTCGTTTGTTATAAGAGGATAGGGGTAAGAGTACGTTGTGCGTGGAAACACTGCAGCTTATTGAAACATTGCCCTAAATCTGCGAAACTGAATACCTAAGTGCACACTTCCTCACGAGACTTTGTGGGAAAGTAGTCTCTCCTAAATGTAACCATGGTCCAATTATGATGTTATCAATTTTCCTTTTTCTGTGATATCAATACTGGCCATTTTAGTTTTACACCGGATTGAATATCCATATTGTGTGTTTTCTATTCTAAGAATCCATAGCACGTTAGATCGGCATTGGGTATTGTTAGACGTTAAACGACTGTTATCTTAGGTCTCTGATAACTTCTAACAGCTGATAGCTATATAGCAGCTAGCTTACAGCAGATACCTACTGCTGTATTAGAGCAAGGATCTGTGTAAACAGATGACACAGTCCCATAGAGAAAGGGTCCCACATAAAAATTATCATCTTTTTCCAACGAATTACTTTCTAGGTATGACTTAGACATTTCAATGCATTCCCAACTTCTCTAGGTCACTGTGTTAATACGCACCTACTCAACGAAGTCGAATTAACATGTCAACCTTATTTTATTAACGTGATTTCCTTTTTATTCTCCAATACAATCGACTTTTCTTGGCTACGCGACGACCTAAATGCGTACTTCAATTAACATTTCTAATTATTTGAACTGTTGCATAAAATTGTAGTTCATTGTGCATGTGATTTGTTTTTATATATATTTGAGTATGTTATTCAATTTTTATTTCACAATGGTTACATACTGTATAGATTGTAATTCGCTTAACCTAACACAGGCTCACAATAAAACTGAAATAAAATGTGACATCGTGAGGATTTGATAAAAAAAAATTAACTTGCAAAATGATATCGGTACGAACTATGTTAAAATAAATTCTTGCTTATGATTTATTTGATATGATCTAATTTAGTATAATAATAAATGCTTAAGTTTTTGTATAGCTTTCTGCATTTATGTTAAAGTTTACCCCTTCTATCTCTCTTGTATGCTGGTAAGTTGTGGTGGCTGATTGTAATAAATTAGGTATATTATTATTTCCAGCACCAGTTTCCGGCGATGTCAGATCTGAAGGTGGGCGGCATTCTGTACCTTATCGGCGTGTTCTTCTTCAAGTCGGACGGCCGGGTGCCCTTCGCACACGCCATATGGCACATATTCGTCGCCCTGGCCGCCACCGTGCACTACCTCGCCATACTCCGCCATCTCTTCCCCGAACTTAAATCATATTGAAGACTGCCCGTTTAACTTATTGAATCTCCATTACTAGAGCTCTCTAAGCTATTTTTGTATCCTGACTCGCCAACAAGGCCGCAGATTAAATAATTCAGTCGGCAATCGTCCGAGAATGACGGCGATATCGACTCAGCAGCTGTGTTGCGGCTTTGTTGGGTCGTTGCGTTGCGTGTGTGTGAATCTTCTGTGTCTAGGTGTTTTGGAATAGAGCATAGTTGATGCTGTTGACCGAAACTGAACGTAAATGTAGGTTATGTAATTACCAAAGGGCTGAATAGGAGTTTGGAAGGCAAATCTCAGGCCCCGGGCTTGGCGGTATTAGTGAGACACCGAAGTCTTTGTACACCGGCGGGGCTCTTAAGTATACACAATTAAAGTGATCAAATATTTCAATACAATAAGTCCCTAGCGGAATCTTGTAGCTTAACCGGTTCGGTTACCTAATCGGTATTTAAATATGTCCAAACTCATATTAAATGCCCTGGACCTTAAGCGACGCATCATGGCAGCTGGAACAAATTTACTCTGTATAATAAACTCCATAATGTGGCTGGTCTAATGGTTCTTACGGTCATAACGTTAGCGGCCTTTATTGCGAAACATTAAATTTGGGTTTCATTTAGCAAATATTACGACGCAATGGTATACGTTGATGACGTCATTTATTTAAGTAACGTATCTTTAACCGGCAGCCATAATATGACAGTGGCGAGTCGGCTTGTGGACATTCCCCAAAGTATACAGTAATCTGGACTTCCAAACTCTTAGGGTCAACACAGATGGCAGACAGGTTTATGGTGACTTGTGCATTGCAGGCCCTTACAAAGGAAAGAATTTCGTTTGGCAGTTACCAAACGAAATTCTTTCCTGCGTTCATGTCAAGGGTCCGTCAATAGCCTAGTGGTTAGAGGTGCTGCACTTAAGCAGCTGAGATCATCCCACCCTGGCCATCAACCTACAAGCTACGCTTTGTTGAAGTGCAGGACGGGCTAATGTGATTATTATTAAAATCATTTTTCAAAATATTGTACCGACGTCTATGGTAGCGCTTACTACGCCGCACTGGAATCGATACTGTTGTCATATCTATGCTATGAAGTACGGGATCGTTCGACATTAATGATCGATTACATGTTTCACAGGAAATTGCGAAGGATGTTTCGTATTTATTACCGGTCGGTCGCTATCGAAGCGGAAGTTTGCGAGCGGATAGTAAAAGTTATTTTCGGTACGTCCAAAAGGGTGCAGTAACTCGATTTGGACTTGCTCACTATAACTTTATACATGGTTCATCTTTGTAAACTAGCCATGTGCCCGATGGGATATCCCATTGACCCCATTGAAGGGCGAATTTACGCAAATCCCTTAGTGCTCATCTAAGTATGCCACGTTCGAAACTCCTGTGCAAAATTCCATGCTTCTAGGTCCACCGACTTACACTGTGCATTTTCTGTTAGCCAGACAGTGTTAAGAACTTTATGAAATTGATATTTAGAAACGTTTGTCACCTAATCGATTTCACATTGTAATATTTTAAGATGACAGTGACGCCATTTTCATATCATCATGCCACATCTATTATTTTATTAATAATGTGTTATTGCTATTAATTACTTGACATTTGCAAAATACCCGCTATGTTGTGGGTGAGGCCATATTCATATTCATTTCATTTCGTAAAGAAAGAAAAAGATAACATTTTAAACATTGAATGTTATTTACATTAGTTAACTTCAAGAATGACAACAATTGCCCATCCAGTGCGGCGTAGTTATTTATTTTCGATACCTGTAGATAATTGATTAGATCAATAACTAGCAGTTAGCAGCATGAACCACGTTCGGCCAAACTTACTTCGTAATGATCGTAAATGTGTGTATATTTTGTAAAATATTGTTGAATATTTTACTATTGTTGTAGTGTTTGTAGTTGTACTATCTCTGAATCTCGTGACCAATCCAAACCTTTTTAGAGTAACTATTTAAAAAAAAATCGTATTGAGAGGTTTTAGAAACGTTTATACATACCTATTAACTTATAATACTTATATAAAGATCCAGATTTTTCAGTGAAATCTTTTATACCTCAATTTGAATTGTTCCTTAGTATTAATTAGTTCGTCATAGTGTAGCTAGTTGAATGTATCATGTCGCGTGTCTACGGTAATATTTTAAACATAACATTTCTATCTTTATTTCTTTTTAAATGATGTCCCAATTTAGAATTCTTAAGGATTGCTCAATTGTTCGTGTGACTAGATCCTATTCGGTAGACTTCCAATCGTTTGAATCGCGAATTTTAAAAGTGGCGTGTTGCGATACAGCTGCTATAACGATGACACCCACTGGGCATTGTTCGATGTAGTGCTCGCATTACGATACTAACAATCGAGACTGTTTGAAAACTAGGACGCGTCGATATGACGCGAGCGCACAAGAGCAGCGTCCTCACACAATGGACAGAGGAAGTTCAATTCAAATAGACTTGAGAACTTTAAACCCGACAATCGCAATAGTGACACGGCAACTATTGTAATTTTATTTCTGTCACGTGATTGAAAAGTGCTGATATTTCGTTTCTATTACGATTTCTAGTCATTGTATTTGCTGAAAAAAGATTTATAAATTAGCGGAAATTATAACACTCGCGCCCAGTTTAACATCTCCCAGAATTGTGTGCGAATGTTGGCGGTTGATAAATTTGGGTAGAATTTGGATTAGGTTTACATTATTTTTATGAATTTTATTGCATATTATAAAATGGATTGATTGAGAATATGATCATTAACACGGTTAGTCAAGGTTATCACAGGGTAAATCAATCAATAACAAAAATGCACAAGATTTTAATCACTAAAATTTTATTATAAATTATTTTAATTCGTTTCTTTAAGGAAATAAAAGCTATTTTTGAATAAGGGAAAGTAATTTTTCGTTTATAATGTAAAACAGGATCTGGTTATATTGTAGGATTTATTACCATAGTTATATATATATTCTATTCTATTCGTCGTAAAGTGCAAAGTATTCGTAAGTAGAGAGGGGTAGCCAAATTGCGTTTTAATTAGTAGATATTAGGGTCCATTTTATTAATATACGTACCACGGCAACATCTATTTTGTAGAAATTATAATAAAAATTGAATAGCTTAGTCTTCTAGCTTTTGTTTAATGTTATGCATGCCTGCTTTGATCCTATTTTCTGTACGTATACGGTCTACAATCGCTTGTAAATTAATTATTTGAAACAACTGAGTATAGTCTTCCAGAAAAAATCTACCCGTTGTTCTGTGAAAGAAAACTGACATTCCTTACTTATTCCGCATTTTTTATAAATTATTTTAATATCATAAACTGACAGTCGTGTTTTTCTATTTATTTTTCAACCACCTCGTTTCCTAAAGATACTTACAGAGAACTTTGGCCTCAGATACCTAATCCATAATATACCATTGACTTTTGGACTCCTATTATCTTTTCAACGACGTGCTACAGTAGGTACACATACTGCATAATATGCAATATTGGATAACTTATCATCGTGACATCGCTAGTCTAGTGACATCTAGTTAATTGCAGGCCATTCAGCTCACTACACTGGGTAATTGCGGGTTAGATTCTCGCCTGGGCAAATTTCGGACTTATCTAGGTGTTACTGGGTTCGTCACTAGTGCGTTGTACGGTACTCATAATACATGGTTTGCTTAGTTTGAGACCATACATTTCGTCAATTTGTCAGCCGATAGTTGTTTATTTATCACGTTTGTTATAAATAAATATAGGTGTGTGTGTACCTACCTACATAATGACTACTTACCCCCAAATTTATAGGCAGTTATAATGGCATTATAACGAACTTTTCAGAGGAAAAAGTGTTGTAGCGTTATGGCTACTAACTAAATAATAATCCGGAACAAGAGTATGAACGAACATAATTTATTTACAAAATACACTAAATATATTTACAAAAGTCTTAACCTAACACGTAGTATCACAAATGAGTTAATAAAATACGATTGACCAATGAGCGCGCGTGCGAGCAGGATAGAGCAACTATATAATAATGCGCCCGTATAAAACGCGTCGCGCGCGTTCCGCGCTCGCAGAATGTATCGATGCGCTGTGATGGTCGGACGTGTCGCTGTGACTCCCACAGTACCCCCCTTCAAGCAAACCGTACATTAGGTTTGATGACTCTGCCCGATCTTGTCACATATGCCTGACTCGCAGGCGTCGTAGATGCTGGTACTGTGCGTGTTTCACTTGCTGCGTGGCGAACTGGAGATGACTCGATATCTTCATGACTTTCATTACAGATGTAGGCTGGTTTTAGTCTATCCAGCGAGACAACTGTAACTCGGTGTGGCATCTGTATCTTGAAAAATTTTTCATGCCTCTGCAGGACTGGATACGGTCCGTCATACGGTGGTATCAACGGTGATCGCACGGTGTCGTTGCGTACGAACACGTGCGTACAACTTGCCAAATCCTTGTATATGAACGGTTGCGATGTCGAAGTATTGTTCCGGGGTATCGGTGTGAGTGATCTCATGCACTCACTTAGGCGCTGTACAAACTGTACGTCGTCCATGCGTTGCGATGAACTAGCCGGTGCGATGAAATCCGATGGAACGCGAAGTGTAGTGCCGTAGGTCATGAGCGCAGGACTGACGTTGTTGTCACCTCGCAGCGCTGTACGTAGACCAAGCAGTACAATAGGTAGATCATCGCTCCAATTCGTTGTTGCGCCTCTAGCCATTAGTGCACTCTTCAATGTGCGATGCCAGCGTTCAATCTGTCCGTTTGACTGAGGGTGAAATGCTGTGGTACGTATCCGAGTGATGCCAAGTGTTCTTGCTAGAGCCTTGAATAAAGATGACTCAAATTGTCTGCCCTGATCGGTAGATATTCGTAGAGGGCAACCGAATCTTGTAATCCAATTTTCATAGAACGCTTTCGCAACGACTTCAGCGGTGATGTCTCGAACTGGTACAGCTTCTGGCCATTTCGTACATCTGTCTATCATCGTGATGCAGTATCGATAGTCATTTGACAGTCTGAGCGGGCCAACTATGTCTATATGTACATGCTCGAAACGCTCTGATACTGGAAAGTCCTTCAATGGCGTAATGACGTGTCGTTGAACTTTTGATCGTTGACAGCTGATGCAGTTTCTCGCCCATGTAGTCAGGTCCTTATTCATTGAAGTCCAGAAGAACTTCGAAGTGACTAGCTTCCTGGTAGCTCGTACACCAGGATGACATAGATCGTGCTGTGCTTTGTAGGCAGCGTAACGATATGCCAACGGCAAGTAGGGACGATGCGTCGCTGTCGAGTACTCGCACGTGATTGGTTGATGGAGACCGGGTAAAGTGACGTTGACGAATTTCAAGTTAGACTGCTGTTTCAATCGTTTTAACTCTTCATCTAGTTGTTGATCGTGGGATAACTTGTCGTAGTCTATGTTCGCGGGACATTCTATATCTTCAATCCGTGATAGTGCGTCGGCGACAGAGTTATCTTCCCCTTTCACGTACTTGATTTTCGAGCAAAACTGGCTGACGAAGTGTAGCTGACGCTCGCGACGTGGTGTATCACTGCTGCTCTGTGGTCTCGACAGTGCATAGGATAGGGGCTTGTGATCCGTGTAGATCGTGACGTCACAACCTTCAATGAGTCGACGGAAGTGCTTAACAGCCGTGTAGATCGCTAATAGCTCGCGATCATACACGCTGTATCGACGTTGTGTTGCACTCATTGCTTTTGAGAAAAATGCTAACGGCTTCCACGTGTTGTCTACACGTTGTTGCAGTACCGCGCCGAGGCTATGATCTGATGCGTCGGTCATGATGCTTAGCGGAGCGCCGACGCTGGGATACGTGAGCGTTGTCGCTTCCAAAATGCTTTGGCGGCACTTTTGAAAAGCTAGTTCGGCTGCGGGCGTCCATGTGATCGGCGTCTTATCATTTTTCTTCGTGTTGTGTAGATATGCGTTTAGTTCACTCTGTAGGTGCGCTTGATGTGGTAGACAATCTCGATAAAAGTTTATCATACCGAGAAAGCGTCGCAACTCGATGACTGTCTTCGGCTGTGGGTATTCAGAGATGATTTGGGTGCGTTCGTCTGTCGGCTTGATTCCGTCGGCAGTGACTTCGTAACCGAGAAAATTGATCTTTGTCTTCGCAAATTCACATTTTTCGACGTTGAGTGTTACACCGTATTTGTTCAGTCGATCGAGGACTTGGTGCAAAAGTGTTTCATGACTTGACTCGTCTTCCGAGAACAGTAGGATGTCATCGATGAATGAGAAACAGCCTTCGATGCCGCGTAGAACTTCGTGCATAAATCGTTGGAATGTCTGGCTAGCATTACGTAGTCCAAACGTCATGCAGTTGAACTCGAACAGCCCAAATGGCGTGATTATTGCGGTCTTCTGTGCATCTTCTGGATTGATGGGTATCCAATAATACGCCATCTTCAAATCAAGTTTAGAGAAGATCTTCTTATTGCTGAGTTGGTAAGTGAAGTCTTGAATGCGCGGTATCGGGTATCGATCAGGTAATGTTACTGCGTTCAGTCGTCTGTAGTCTCCACATACACGTAGATTGCCGTCCTTTTTCTTCACTACATGGAGCGGACTCGCCCATGGACTCTTTGATGGCTGGCAGATGCCCATTTCAATCATTCGCTCGAATTCTTCTTTTACCGCCTTATACTTTTCTGGCGGCAACGGGCGGCACCGTGCAGCGAGAGGGGCGCCCGTCGTCTCGATGTGATGAACGACTTGATGTCTTGCTGGAGTCTTCAAAGTCATGGGGCGAAGTACGTCTGGATACAATTTAAGTATGTCGTGGTATGTGTGACTGTCGGAGAGGACGTGAACGGTTTCTTGAGCTGTTTTCACTTCTACAGCGTCTATTGAGAGATCGGTGACTTGATCGATGAGTTTCTTGCGATGTAAGTCGACTAGCAGTTTGTAGTGGCGAAGAAAATCTGCTCCGAGGATCGAAGTCTTCACGTCAGCAACGATGAAGGTCCAACGAAAATGGCGTCGGAGGCCGAAGTTCAGTTGGATAGTTTTCTCACCATATGTGTGGATCGGTGTATTGTTTGCTGCATATAATTTGTAGGCGCTCGGTGTCGGTTTTTTCTTCTGAAATTGAGAAGCAGCCAGTACAGAGATGTCGGCTCCGGTGTCCACGAGGAAACGTAAGGATGTGTTGCGATCGTGAACACATAGGCGATTGGTTCTTGCGTTAACACCGACGTCCGCCACGGTCGGTGCCTCTGCTAGTTTTCCGACTTTGATGTTTGGCGTTTTGCACACGGCGATATACAACGTTTCGCGTTGTCGCCAAATCTGTAGTGATACTTGCATATCCACTCGTTCGTATTCTTCATAGCCGACTTCGAGCGTGAGCGAGACCGGGAGTGAGCGGGATGGCGATATCTGGGTCGACCGCGATGATTTCGTAGCTCGGCGATCTCAAGCGATAATTTTTCTAATTGCTTCGATAGCACCTCGAAGTGTATAGAAGCGGGATCGGCAGAGCTTGATGTTGCGGGCATGGCTGGCGTAGATACTGCCGAGATATTTGAACTGCCGGAGTACTCTGTCATCTGGTCAGCCATTGCAGCGAGTGTGTCCAGAGAAGATTCTGTGTTGATGGACAGTACTACGCGTATCTGCGTTGGCAGCTGGTTCAACCACTCTATTCTTAAGCCTTCTTCTGTGATCAGGCCACCGCCGAGTTCACGCATCTTGCGCAATAATTGTGATGGTTTCTGGTCGCCGAGTTCCAGGCCACTTATCAGCTTCTGAAAGTTCTTCACCTCAGACTCGTCATATACGGCGAGTAGTCGATTCTTGATCGCTGCGTATTTATCGGATGCTGGCGGGTTGTACAGTATGTCGGTGAGATGCTGGAGATCGATTGTTTACAACTGCTGCAGAACGTAGCGGAACTTCTGGTCATCTGATGTCTTCTGAGGATCGACGACTGCTTCGAATTGTATGAACCATGCGCGGGGAATTTCTCTCCAGAAAGGTAACAGTCTGGATTGTATGGAGATTGCAGCGAGCTCGTGGGCAGACTTCTCGAGCTTCAGGGATTCCTCAGGATGTTCTTCATGTGCCATCTTCGGTATCTTGTTCAGAGTAACGTTCGGGTCACCACTTGTAGCGTTATGGCTACTAACTAAATAATAATCCGGAACAAGAGTATGAACGAACATAATTTATTTACAAAATACACTAAATATATTTACAAAAGTCTTAACCTAACACGTAGTATCACAAATGAGTTAATAAAATACGATTGACCAATGAGCGCGCGTGCGAGCAGGATAGAGCAACTATATAATAATGCGCCCGTATAAAACGCGTCGCGCGCGTTCCGCGCTCGCAGAATGTATCGATGCGCTGTGATGGTCGGACGTGTCGCTGTGACTCCCACAGTGTGTTATAATCTATTATAACTCTATACATTTGGGGGTTACTGTTTGACATAAGTAATATTGGTATATATTAATAGTAGAAAATGAGCTATACATATACATAGTGAAATCACTTTTTCACAGGCATAAAATTAACTGAAATTTGTTATTTAGCTACAGCGTTTTAAAACTTTAGATCTTGCCTTTATAATGTGTAATAGAAATATAACCTCGTTTGACTTATGGATATAAACATTAAAAAAAATGGTTGTTCAATAGATGCTTATGTCAAAGCAATTCAATTTGTTATCTGTAAAATGTAGTGTATTGTTATAGGTGGGTAATTAAACATGATGTGCATCAGATACCTACTGTTAATTTAATCCTGAGTGATTATTCTTTATATATTTAAAGCTGATACTATAAGTACTTAGTGTAATTTCATAAATGTTACCATAAATAAAGGACCCTGGTATAGTTTTGTAGAGGTTTTTGGGAACTCAGTAAGTAAATAAATTTTATACAAACTGCTTGACTTGTTATTTATTATCTTTTACAAACATTTAGGTGTACGTACAAAATATTTGTTAATTTATTCATCCTATTAAACATTGAATCGGTGGATTAGTGATAATTTTTAAGATTAAGATTTTTAATATAAATAATTGATGTTGTCATTTAAGACCTATACAATCAATTCAATGCTACAATTGTTTGGATGTTTTAACACTATTTGTAGTAGCTTACATTTTAGATACTGTTTTAATTCCTAATATGTCTAAGCATTTCTCCATTACTCGGGCAGTGACTTCACAAAGCATCAATCTTTCGTATATAATTTTCACAATTTTGCCTTCCTTATCTTTTTCAACACAGTAACATTTATCATAAAATTCTGTGAACGCTGATGAGATTTCATACAAGTACTCACATAGACTGTGTAAAAATAGATCTTTTGATACTTTTAGAATAATTTCAGGGAATCTAAGTAACACTTTGCCAAGTTTCCATTCAGCCTCATGGTCGAATTTGAAGCCAGTCTTCTGAGCTTCAGCCAACATAGTTTCTAATGAGATTTGAGCTGTCCTGGCTATGGACCTAATACGAGTTAAAGCATACAATAGGTAAACTGCAGTGTTACCTTTGTCATCTAACATTTTGTCAAACGAAAATATGTAATCATTGACCCTATTGTGTGAGAGATCTGCATATTTAATACATCCATAAGCTACTGCTTCCTGCGCTTTCTTCAATTCCTCAGAAGTGAGGACTTTGTCTCTTCCCTTCTCTACAAGTTTATCTAAAGATCTCTTCAAACCTTCATCAAGCAACTCAATTAGTTTAATTGTATCGCCAGACCTTGTTTTGAATTTCTTTTTGTCTTCTCCTAGGACAACTCCAAATCCTACATGTTCCACTGCAAGACCATTTTTGAGAATACCAGCCCTGCGAGCACAACCATCTATCAACATGAAGTGTGTTGCCTGTCCTGCATCTGTGACATAGATAAACCTGTCGCCTTTCTCTTCTTCCACCCTGTGTTTAATAGTTGCCATGTCAGATGTGTCATAGGTGTAGCCTCCATCTGATTTAACAATTGTTAGAGGGATATTATCTCGTTTCTCTGGATCTGCCCACATGATCCATCTGCCCTCATCTTCTTCTAAGAAACTGCCTGCCTTCAGCTCTTTAACAATTGTGTCCATTCTTTCCTGGTAGAATGATTCCCCTCGAGGAATTATTTTGATATCAAGACGATCATACACTTTCTGGAATTCTCTGTATGATACTTCACAGATTAATTTCCAGGCAGCGATGTAGTCTGGTTGGTGTGACTGTAACTTGACCACACAAGAGTATGCTCGCTTTTTAAATTCTTCATCTTCATCAAAGCGTTTCTTTGATTCTTTATAAAATGCTTGCAAGTCTGCAATGGGCGGTGAGTGAGTCTTGTAGTCTGGGAATTTGTCTTGTAAATGTGCAATCAACATTCCGAACTGTGTTCCCCAATCTCCGAGATGGTTCACACGTAAAACATCATTACCTAAGAATTCAAGGACTCTGCAGATGCTCTCTCCAATTATTGTTGACCGTAAATGCCCCACGTGCATTTCCTTTGCAATGTTAGGTGAGGAGAAATCAACAACAATTCTGTCTTTTTTTACCGGAGGTGGTTTCACACCAAATCTAAGTATACAGTTCAAAACGTGTTGAGCAAATGTTTTGTTGAGGTAAATATTTAAGAAGCCAGCTCCTGCCACTTCCATTCTTTCAATAAGTGGTGATATAGGAGTTTTGTTTAAGATATTATTAGCTACTTCTCTAGGATTAGTCTTAACATTTTTAGTCTTCAGCAGCTGTGAGATAGCCATAGCAGAGTTGCACTGATAATCTCCGAATTTTGGATTGTTACCAGACAGAGTGATGACAATAGGTGGATCGTCTAAGTCAGGGTATGCAGAAGTGATGGCTGCTTCGAATACATTTCTAAGTTCGTCTAATAAACACACATTTCCTTCAACTGAGTTGATATCCGTTATCAAGGTGGGACGCTTCCTAGCTACTCTTTCGTCTGCCGGTGCTTTTGAGCCGGAGCTTTCTATTTTGATAGCATTTTCTAAGATAGCAAGTCGGTGTTTCAGTTTTTCGTTTTCAGTTGATAGTTTTTCGAGCTGAGGGTCGCCGATATAACTCAAGTCGCCTTTTGCGAGCTTATCCAGCTCCTCTTCGATTGCCTTCGCTTCCTTCTCGGCCCGGCTGGTTCGTTCTACCATTTTTTTTTGTACTGGATCCGACATTCTTTATAGTGTATGTTTTTTTCTACACTGGCCGCTGTTTCACTTAAGAGTTTTATTGATACTTAGCTAAATACTTGAAAAATTATTGATATAAATAGACTCAAATTATAGGTTAGGTACCTGCCACTAGACATGTGTAAATCCTGAGTGATTTGAAAAAAAGATTTACTTTTTTCAATAATACATCATGCATCACTAAATCAGAAGTTTTTGGAATACATCTTTAAATCACTTTAGATAAGATTCAAATTGATTCAATTGAGACCATTACGATGTGGAGTGAGAAGACTATAGGCTGGTATTATGATTCAGAAAGAGATAGAGAAGGATGTGTAAGTTCGCGCGTGCGACGCGTCGCCGGATAATGTAGAATGCAGAGAAAACTATTCTTTCTGCGCCTTATAATTAAGTGCAATGTATTTTTTTTAAATAGGAAATCGAGTGACGGTTTGTTATGTTTTAGTTTTGATTGAATGTTTCGATGCTTTTAATTGCGTATGCGAAATTATTTTGAGAATGTAAATAGTGAATTGAACCAAAAACTATAAATAATAACTCTTTATATTTATCTTTATCAATGATATTTTGACTTTTGTAAATAATTAAAAACTTTAATAAATGTAAATAATTAGGTAGTGATCAAGTGTGTTGGTACAAAAATAAGTACGTTCTTATACCTCATTAGTACTAAGTAGGTATTTAATAACGCCAACCTAGTCCTTTGTATGTTTGTTTAGTTAATTATGAAAGCTAGGTTGACAGTCCTAAGCCTGATAAGAATGAAGGGAAATCAGTAGTATATGTATCTTTTTCTCCTTCCGAATCTCTTCCAATCATTTACGATGTGTCGTATGAATGACTCTTTAAATCTTTTAATTCCGACACTCACGGATTTAAAAGATTTAAAGATTTAAAAGAGTGATTTAAATCTTTTGAGTGAAAAGATTTATAAATCTGTAATCAGTCAAAAGATGTAGTTTGCGCATCTCTACCTGCCACACAATCAGTACACGTTGACGTCTATCAACGTCACAATTGTCTCGCTTGACGTTCAAATGTTCGTTTTAAAATATAATTTTATTTAATTATATTATTAAAGAGAAAGAGAAGATTATTAGTGGATTTGTATATAATTTCCTCAAAAAATTGTAGTTGTGGTAAGTACGAGGTACTTAAGCACATACGACAAAGAGTGATTAACTACTCAAGAAGATACTAAATGCGTTACTATAGCAACCAAGGTCAAACAAACAGCGGCAAAAATATGTTTCAAAAGTGGCAAGTGTAAACGAAGATTAAATTATTAATATCATAAAAATCCTTCTAATTAGCATACACCACGCTTAAACTGTTAAGTGGTTCTATAGAAACATAGATTTCAGTGGTTCTAATAATGTGCATAAAATTTAGCAGATTTTCGTATTCAGTGCGAAGATAACAACACTCATGGCGCAAGGATGGCACAGCAACCAAATGGGCTCGACTATGCAAACAAGGAAAGGGAAGTACCAAATTGGCTCGAAAACCTTACCAAGTAAGACAGTTCGATTTTTCTAGTATCGCATAGAATGATTAATGACATCATATACGTAGCTACATATCACCTATATTAGCTAAGACGTCAATACAATATGGAATTCTCGGACTAATGAACTCCACAACTTCCATCCGTGTCAAGGCTGTGCCGGCCCTTATTTATAAACATAGTTGGGTGAAGGGTATAGCTACATTTCTAAACAGTTTACGTTTTCAAGGGAGATGAAAAAGACGCCTATTAGAAATAGCAGCATCATCGATTCGACTCAAACATTAGAGGATACGAAATTTAAATTCAGGAATTCTAAACCGGATAACCATAGGTAAGGTTTTGTGTTTAGCACGAGGCATTTGCCCTTGTGATGAACTTTAGAAGAATTAATGTTTTAGAACGCGACGAACGTCGTTGGATGCGACAATGGATCTGCTGATAAAGCCACACGTATCCACAGTGGCGCACTCGGCCGGTAGGTACCTTGCGAGATAATAAAGGTAGACTCAAGTTTTTCATATATACTCCGTGTAGGTACGAGACATCGGGCTCTAAGTCTTAAGATCACAGTCGCAAATGACTTTATACTTAACTGTTCTTGAATCAGACAAAATTTTAACTGAATCTCAAATCGCGACGTCGTCACATCAGTCTGCGACTTGATTCTGTTAAGATTGTCAAAAGTTTGACATCTTAAGGTTTAACTTGGACAGTTTTACACTTTGCGAGCCCACATAGTAGTTTACTAGTTTCGGCTCTTAGGCCGGACGTCACCAGCTTAGAAGAGTACTAGTGATCTGTCTGCAAACAGATCTACGAAGCGACAAAGATAGTGTCGGTCAGCTTGAGCTAACCATAGAATTAAGTACTCTATTACTTCCAAGAGGCCAATCGATATGAAATAAAATAGGTATCCACATATTGGAGTTAGCCTTAGTTCCGCCAGTCTTGGCCATTCGGCTAGATACGCCGTTCGATACTACAGAAGTTTTTTTGTAGGCTACAACCATAATGCAAGACGAATACACAACGTTAGGGGCAATATGGACTGGGGCGACGCCGATCCTGGTTCAAACGACTTCTTGTCGGACTTGTTGCCGCACTACGTCACGCCCAGGCACAGACGAACAAATAACGTTGTGGATGACGATTTTCATGATGTTGTTTTAGGTCCACGTAAGTTCAATATCTATAATTGGCTATTAGCTCTGCCAGGATAATAAATGAACTACGACTGAATATTTTCCAGGACCTCAGGAAATTAAAAATCGTAAGAAGTTAAATTCAAAAGATTCCTCGATACATATGCAACAGGGCAACTGTATCAAAAGAACCACGAAAAACCAAGCTTCACTGAGTTCCGTTCACACTAAAAATACCCAAAAAGATAAAGCTACAAGTGAATTCGTGATCCCCGAACTTCCCGAAGGAAGGCTGTTGGAGCTGAAAATATATACGAATTGGGGTGATAAGTATTTGGTTGGGTTAAATGGGATAGAACTATTCGACTGCGATGGCTACCCCGTTAAAGTAGAGAAGGTAAGATTTGAAACAGAATCGGTGAGTTTAAAACATAAATACGAGGCGTATAGCTGCAATTCTGCCATTCATGGATGGCGGGTCAGATCAGTTGCGCTGCATGTGCCTAGTGAATGTAGCGTCTCGATCTACTGCCGCCTTCCTACCTAGGCAAGTATGCTCCAACGTAGATCTCATCGTCACCTACCATCAGGTGAGATCGAGATCAAATACTTGCCTATAATGTATAAAAAAAAATGAATTGTCTCTAGGTGTGGACAGATTCAGACACAGGTGATCAGTCTAAGCACGGTCACGCTGAGAATATAGTGGACGGCGTGGTGAGGACGCGCGACGAGCGCCACGCGTGGAGCGCGGGCGTGCCGCGCGGCGCGCCGCTCGCGCTCACCGTGCTGCTGGCCGGCGCCAAGAAGCTGGCGCTGCTCAGGATATGGGTAAGTGGAGCTTCTACTTTCATCGTGCGAACTGCCGAGGAATGGAACACGCTACCGGCGTCTTTGTTCCCCGTTGACTTCAATCTGGGTGTTTTCGAGTCGAGAGTGAACAGGTACCTCCTAGGCAAGTATGCTCCATCGTAGATCTTATCGTCACTTACCATCAGGTGAGATCGAGATCAAATCCTTGCCTATAATGTAATAAAAAATAAAGTGGATAGATGGGCGTGGAACACGACTGGCCAACCGGACTAAGGACTGAAGAACCCGTCTATTACGTAACCTTAGGACATTTTGCAAACTTTTACTGCCTACTTGGCAAACTGTTGCAAATTTTGAAACTAATTGGGGCTTGGAACTTGTGTCATCTATTCTCTATCCGTCCACGCTGTTGGGGATAATAATTCTTGAAGTAAATTTTTGCTATTGTGTTGTAGTAGTGGTTGCAAATATCTAGCACCCGAAGTCTAAAGTTAGTCTGCTATATAGCTCCAAAAATCTAAACTATTTAGAGACAAGTCAGATTTTGATCCAACCATTTGGAGCAAATTGTCTACCATTGTTTTTCAGAATTACAATAAATCCCGTATTTATTCAACGCGAGGTGTGCGGTTAGTTCAAATCAAATTAGACGACCAAGTTATTTTCTACGGCGAGATCGCGAGGTCAACTGGCGAGTTGAAAGGACCGCTGTCATTCTTTGGTGATGTATGTTTCTTTATAAAATACAGATTATAAACAGCTGGAACAGGATTTGTTTAGGATAGGATTAATAGTAGGAATCACCTACGTTGTTCCTTAAATGGTTAATATAAGTTCAATAACAACTTGAGAGAATATTTTTTATTCATGTAAACCATTAAGTACAGTACTTATGGATCGGGAAAATAGTTACAAAATGCTAAGCTACAACTTTACAACTCGTTCGGAATGCCGTTCCTATGGAGAGGAACGGGTAAGAAATGTTTGCACTTTTTAAAAAGATCCGTTATTTTTTTAAGTTGTACATTGTTATGGGTGTATGACAATAATGTAGGAACGGCTAGGCAGACTTTAGCAGCTGGTCACAAAAAAGTTACTTTTCAGACAATCCTCTTTACAAAAGACCCGATGATCCTCGAGGCAATAATGATGAACGACAAGAATTTTCAAGCGTTGCTCAAAGATAACGAGCCAATTAATGACTACAATAACATAATAGAGAAGCGACCGCCAACTGCTAACGACAACAGCCTTAATATGAGCCCAACAGCACTGCTGGAAGCCTTGGATATAGAGGAGAAGGAAGTCAAGTATGTCGCAAAGAAAATTAAGTTGACACTGATGTCGAACTGGGGAGAAAAGCATCTGATTGGACTCACAGGTATAGTTTGTTATTATTAAGTAGCTTTCTTTTCTGTCTTTAAAGTTGTCAACCGATTAGCAGGACAGAAAGTCGTTTAAGGTTTACTTTACACGCATGAAAATGGGTTCCGTCTAAGAGAGCATGCTTGATGCGAGTTTTTCGAACCGTTTCCAGTGTCTGTTAAAGACTACAGCGCTTAAAATCTGCAAAGAGATCCGTGCTACTTGTGCGTGTGTCTCACATAAACACAGATAAAAGCAAACATGCCAGCAATGAAACGCGAGTTAATGTAAGTACGCGTGCAGCCAGCATGTTTCTTATATCATCGACATGAAAAGATATAAAAAAATATTCAACAAAAAACATGTACAATATTGGAACTTGTCTGTGTCCCCTGCACTAGCACAAGCTTGTATCGCAGGGAACAAGTGACTAACATTGATAAGGTTACAATACTTTGTAGCGTTATGGCTACTAACTAAATAATAATCCGGAACAAGAGTATGAACGAACATATTTTATTTACAAAATACACCAAATATTTACAAAAGTCTTAACCTAACACGTAGTACAACAAATGAGTTAACAATTAACGATTGACCAATGAGCGCGCGTGCGAGCAGGATAGAGCAACTATATAATAATGCGCCCGTATAAAAGGTTTCGCGCGCGTTCTGCGCTCGCAGAATGTATCGATGCGCTGTGATGGTTGGACGTGTCGCTGTGACTCCCACAACTTCAATAGGAACGTTTCATGTTCAGAGTACCAGTTTTATAGGACTACTAGCAAGCCCAGCGAACTCCGTTTCGCCACCAGATGGCTTCGTTTTATGTAACATTTCGTTTGGTTTTTCCTGAATTTTCTTTGCTATAAACCTCACGGAGCCCGAGACCTTTCCAACGAATGCAAAACCGTGGAAATCGGTTCGTGCGTTCTGGAGTTATAGCGTCAGGAAGGAAAACCCGACTTATTTTTATATAGTAGATAATAAACAGAAAAAAAAAAACTAACAAACATCAAGGAGTATTCTTCTTGACTCTGTATCTGTTACATTGGTTGTTGTTTGTATCTAGAGAAAGGAGGTAGAGTGGTTGGTGTGTGTGTGTGTGTGAGAGAGAGTGAGAGATAGAGTGGGAGAGAGAGTGTGTGGAGCGAATGAATAGTAAGCTGTTTTACGGGAACGTAATATAGCCATCAATGATATCGATCACAGGTATAGAAATTCTCTGCTACAACGAAACGATAAAAGTCCATCGCGCGTACGCCTACACGGCCCCCATATCTGACGAGCGAGCGCCGGACCACGGCGGACTCATCGAGTGTAAGAGTCTGTTCAACGGGCACAACATTACCACGGCCTTCGAGGATATGTGGTGCACCAGCTTCTCCTCTGGAAACGAGTTCTGTCATATTGTCATGGAACTGATGGCGCCCACAGAGATTACTAGTGAGTCAATTCTAGGGTCAAATATAGCGGAAATAGATGCGCGCGCCGAATTCCGTTCCGTAATGCCAGAGACATAGGCCTCCCCCGATGATTTCCACATATCACGGTCCTCCGCCACTCGCATCTACCGGTTTCCTGCTACGGGTGTGATATCATCAGTCCACCTTGTGGGGGGCCGTCCTACACTACGTCTTCCGATTCGTGGTCGCCATTCTAGAACATTTCTGCCCCAACGGCCATTGGGGGAGGCCTATGTTCAGCAGTGGACTTCTTTCGGCTGATAGATAGAATGCCAGAGAGTCTATCGTAAGCGCCAAAGGTTGCATCATTATTACCACTCGATAGGGTATTTTGTCAATCAAAGAGATCTGTCAGCATCTCACAGATTTACTCGATTCCGTCCATTCAGATTGTAACCCCCCCCCCCCCCCCCTCCCCCGCGCTGTCGTGTGCTTTTTCTGCTAAGCTATTGATTGATAAAATAAATATTGTGAGCACCGAGCTACCCGCGGCTGTCCGGCAGGCATCCGCGTGTGGAACTACAACGCGAGCATGGAGCTGTCGTACATCGGCGCGAAGCACGCGCGCGTGTGGCTGGACGGCGCGGCGCCGCGCCGCCGCCCGCTGCTGCTGCGCCGCGCGCCCGGCGCCACCTGCTACGACTACCTGCAGCAGGTCGAGCTGCCCGCTCTCGACGACAGGTGACACCACCTAAACTTGAAACAAAAAAAACATGAGAGATGTCAAGGGACACCCGGATGGAACGAAGTTCCTTTATTATTTATTACTAGCTGTTGCCCGCGACTTCGTCCGCGTGGTATTTAACAAAGACTCAGCCGTTGGCAACAGCCTGCTCGCGTTCTGATCCCGCGGGACGCATTGCAGATTGTTGCTATCAAACTTTATTCAGGCGCAGCGCTGCAACATTGGTTTTAATTTTTTTTTCTAAAATAAAAGTAGCCTATGTTACTCCTGGTTACATCAGCTATCTGCCAGTGAAATTCCCGTCAAAATCGGTCCAGCCATTTCAGAGATTACCCGGAACAAACAGACAGACAGACAGACAAACAGACAGACGGACAGACAGACAGACAGACAGACAGACAAAAACTGTAAAAAACGTTGTTTCGGTATAGGTAACGTGTATACATCCAAATGCACTTAGTAAAAAGCGGTTATTTTAATATTACAAACAGACACTCCAATTTTATTTATATGTAAAGATGTACAAAAAATCAATAATTTTGGGAAACAAAAATATATCGCCCCGGGTGGGCTCGAACCACCAACCTTTCGGTTAACAGCCGAACGCGCTAGCCAATTGCGCCACGAATGCACTTGTGCAATGTCTCGAAAATACTGTCCATTATGTAAATGCAAAATTTGTCGTTACAAATTTTCGTCTTAATTTTTTCCGTCTAGCCCCCTTTCCCAACGCGCGATAAGGAACTTCGTTCCAAAAATATACACGGTCGCAAGATTCACACCTTCCTATCCGATTCTAATTTACACAATTTTAGTAGGCCAATCATTCTAATTTAGGACATTGCTCTACATATTATCCGATGATTAGGCCTTTCTAAATTATCGCTAATCACAGTATAATACTCGAACCACAGTCGATGACGTAGTCTTGGGTCAATCGAGTAACCTAGCTGCCACGAGAAGAAATAAATAAATGAATATCGCCAGACGAACACATCAACTTTACAGTCTCACACTAAGCAACGCTTGTATTATGGGTATCGTCCAATGGACTGAGGCCGAACTCTGTATATAATACTTATATAGATAATAAACATCCATGACTCGAGCACAAACATTCCTGCTCATCACACAAAGATTAGCCCTACCAATTATCGAGCCCGGGACCCTCGGCACAGAAAGCAAGGTCACTACCAACTTTATCCATCCATCCATCAGCCGATAGACATCCACTGCTGGCACTGCTGGATATAGGCCTCCCCAACGACTTCCACACATCATAGTCCTCCGCCACTCGCATCCACCGGCTTCCTGCGACGCGTGTGATATCACCGGTCCACCTTGTGGGGGGCCGTCCTACACTAAGTCTTCCGATTCCTGGTCGCCATTCTACCAAATTATTGTATCTTAATTTGAAATGCATCTCCATTCTATCGTCGGTCGACAAGACGCACGGACAAGTGTCATCCGTACACTGTGGACATTCCTTCGGTACGCACTAAGCGATTTGCTTCTACTTTTATCGTGCGAACTGCCAAGGTATGGAACACGCTACCGGCGTCTTTGTTCCCGTTGACTTTAATCTAGGTGTTTTCAAGTCGAGAGTGAACAGGTACCTTCTAGGCAAGTATGCTCCATGGTAGATCTCATCGTCACATAGCATCAGGTGCGATGGAGATCAAATACTAAAAAAAAAAAAATTAAGTGTGGCTTTTGTGGGTCCACACGTAGAGGCCTTTTATATTGTTATTCCCCAGGCTAGACGACGCGAGGGAGTCGGACAGCTCCCGCTCGGAGTGGCTGTACGGCGGCGGGCTGGAGCCGGGCGCGCCCACCGGCTTCGTGCTGCAGCTGAACATATTCTCGACGTGGGGCGACCGCTACTACGTGGGGCTCACCGGCGTGGAGCTGCTCGACCCGCGCGGGAACGTCATACCCCTCACCGAGACCAGTACGTTCAATAGTTCTTTTTGAGACTTCATGATCAATTTACAAGTTTTCGATAAGATATAAAGCATTTATTTCTTACTAGCTGTTACCCGCGACTTCGTCCGCGTGGTATTTAACAAAAAGTTTTTCTAAAATAAAAGTAGCCTGAGTTACTCCATGTTACATCAGCTATCTGTCAGTGAAAGTCCCGTCAAAATCGCTCCAGCCATTTCAGAGATTAGCCGAAACAAACAGACAGACATACAGACAGACAAAAAATGTAAAAAAAATTGTTTTGGTATATGTACCGTGTACATCCAAATGCACTTAGTAAAAAGCGGCTATTTTAATATTACAAACAGACACTCCAATTTTATACAGATTTGTATACAGATATGTCTTCGCTACGGGGCACTTAGTAAATTATATTTCTTCTTAACTTTATAAGTGGATTGGAACGCGACCTCTAATTAGAAGATCTGGGAAGAAACTCAGCGGCACCTTGCTTCTTGAAAATGTCATTTGTTGGGTGCCAAGTTGGGCCGTTCGTAGAGCGTTTTACAACGTATGTTGACGATGTATGGAGCCAGCATAATGTACCGCCATCTTCACGCAGATGTGTGCGCGCACCCGGCGAGCGTGAACGTGCTGGATGCGCGCGCGCAGGACGTGCGCACGCCCGACAAGCTCATCGACGGAGTCAACGCGCGCGTCGGGGACGGCTCGCATTCGTGGCTCACTCCCGTACTGCCCAATACGCTGAACAGGTACTTGCAGAGGCGCGGGAACACAGGGAGGGGTTAATAAGTGCAACTGCCTTCCCCCCCCCTGACACACGACTGAAGCACTTTATTTTGATCAAATTTTTGAGTTAGGTGTGACCGTCATTTTTTAAGACAAATTAGAGCATTATTACAAAGAACTGTATTTTTATGGTCAGAACAAATTTTCTGATCGATAGGTCAAATGATACGAAAATTACTGCAGCATTTTATAAAATGGTCAAAGATGGCGGCTCGGGCATGCCTTATTGTATGAATTCGGTGTTGCCATTTCGACCTATACCTTTACCCTAGCGTCTGCTATCGTTATAGTGGTCACACCTACTCCAATTATTCTGGTCCGTTTATATCAAACAGAGTATTCTTCGTGTTCGATGTGCCAATGTCAGTATACGGTTTGAAGATCTGGAATTATGGCAAGACACCGACACGCGGCGTCAAAGAGTTTGCGGTAAGTGATATTTATTTGCCGATAAGTATGAGCAACGAATATAGTATAGTCGTATTATAATGGCATTATAACGAACTTTTCAGAGGAATAAGTGTGTTATAATAGGTTTATAATACATTATAACTAAACACAAATTTGGGGGTAATTATTTAGCGAAAAAGAGATGATGTTCTAGCCAGGCGGGTGTTATGCAACCGTAATTGTCGAGATTTTGTATATCTGCTACGTTCTCCGAAAACTATCATAGCGCGTTTCAGGATTGTATGGAGAATCGTCATTTGTTCTGAATGTCGTCTGCAGCGCCATCTGTGTAACTTGTAGCGAGGTTGAAGAGATCGCTACAAGTCTTAACAACTATAAACTATACATAGGCAGTCTAGAAATCATAATAGATATCGAACCATTCAATGTATTTACTGGTCATAATACCTACACTTTAATATTTTTTTTAAAGACATCACGGTTTGATTTATCAGGTGTTGATGGATGACCTGCTGTTGTACAACGGCACTATGGACTGTGCCAAGAACAATGAAACCCTCGCGCCGGTGTGGGTATGCCTGCAGAACATCGACGCTGAGGGTTTGACACCGACGTAAGTGCAGTATCGCTTTTTTCCCATTTCTTTATTGTATTTGGTTTGGCTTCCATAGTCTACACTTATTCGGATTCTATTGAAAAGGCACAGCTGCCCCCCCCCCCCCCTAATATCCGGTTAGATTATAGTAAATAGTATTTATAGTGGGTTGATGGTACTACCTGATTAGCTCAGAGGGCAGCACCCAGCTTTCTGTGTTGAGGCTCCCGGGTTCGAAACCTGGTTGTGACAAACTTTATGTGATGTACACGGAATATTTGTACCCGATTTCCTATATTTACGTAAATACTACACATACACATACACTTCGGAACGTCGGGAACGTAAAACCATGAAATAAACGCGTTAAAATTCGGAAAATTAGTTTTATTTCAACATTTGTACCCGAGTCATGGATGTGCAATATCTATATAAGTATTATATACTAGGTTTGCTCCCAGTTTATTGCACGGTACCACATAATACCAGGCGTCGCTTAGTGTGGGACCGTACAGTTGCTGTCTTCGTCGGATGATATTATTATTATATCTCATGTTATAGTTCTTCGGACATCAGCCAACGTACCACAACCAGCGGCTCCAACGAGTCAGCCGACCAGACAGCGCGCCCGCACACCAGCGTCAACAACCTGCACGTTCTTCATAAGAGCATACACCGATGAACGTGCTCGACATTCTCCTACAAGAGTTTACGACCTTATGCAATGGACATTAGAGTTCACAAACAGTGTAAAAATATTTTGAAAATAACTTTATTACAACCAGAAAATTGCACGATTGTGCAAATTAATTAGGAATAGTGCACATTAGTTAAACCTTTAAAGGGATCGAAAGCGTCATCTGCCCCATTCTAGAACTTAAGATTATGAATATAAGACAATCCAATATTATTTTTAAAAGGCCCACGAGGTAAAATCCCCTAAAAAATATTTTTTTTTTATATTCGTCTGAAGTTAAATAAATGTTGTTATTAATAAAGCTGATTGTCAGGAACGTATATTGGCGAGCACGAGGGAGAAATTAATAGCTGTAGCGAGCATATAGATTTAAATATCTCGTAGACTGCACACGCGCCAAACTATTTCTACTTATTTATTCATCTGTCGTTTCTCTATAGATACTAGTAAAACCTTAAAAATAGCAATGCTTAAAGTAGATAAATTATATCTGTCCATCTAATGTTTGTGTTGTGACGCCCTGTGGTGTTTTATCAATGGTTATTTATGTATTTATATGATGTTGCTAGATTAAAATAAATGTAATTAGTCATGTCCAGTATAACGAAATCTGAATTTTTGTACCACAATATAAAAGATAATTTTTAAACAGCGTGTTTTAATTGTAATGGTTAAGCTTATAGATTTTCATATTGCCCTTGTTTATCTGTTGAGATTGGCCACCTACTTAAGGCGATACAGGAAAGAGTATGAGTAGCAGGCAAATATCTACTAATAAGACGGCTTTATATTATAAAATATATAGCGGTCGCAATGTTCGGAAGGGATGTAAAGAGGTCCTAGAAATTTTCTAAAATGAAAAACCATAATAATTCGACTTATTTTATTTTCTACTAACAATCACAGTTTGTTCAGTTGCATCTCGCATAGTAACAACTCTACCGTTCAGAATTAAATCACAATTCTGTTTACAATATTTGGTGCACTACTTATAGATTAAGAACTATAAGAAAAAACAAAGAAATCGAGCATAAATCACTGTGATTTTAATTAACATAAATCAAATTATAATAATTTGTACTCTACAAGAGTAAAGGAATACGAAATAGTTATGGTTACGCTACACTAACTGCTTGCACACTAAACTCAGACTTGGTCGGTCTAAATATAAAAATCAATTTGTAAGATAATTTCATCGATAACCAACTATCTACAACCAAAGCATTCAGAAAGGTAAATTATAAAGAATGTACAATGTTCTAAGAGCAATGACAAAGGTAGTTCATATTAAAAATTACAAAAGGCATACATCTAAGTAAGGTGTGTACCGCGCGAGATCAAGACGTCATACATTATTTGAAAAGCAGACAATTTGCGACCTTCTGTAGAGATGAAATTTAGCTGTTGTGCTTTAGTCTCAGCTCTGTGGGCTTAGTTTATCACAACGACACAATGTCATAAGTACAAAAATCTTAATACCGCTTCGTTTACACACACTCAGTCTCTCACTGGAAGCTTGGCTACAGACCATAAAAGATAATACCCATATTGATATAAAGATCAGAGCGCGTATTTTAAGCTCTTATTTGCAGACATTTCACTTCCAGGTCTAAGGCATGTCATATGTTATCATGTTGATGACACAAGTTCCCGCCAGATAGTATTTGTTCTCAGTTTTGTAGTTGTAATTTTGGCCGAAATATATTATTTTATTACAGTATTATGTGTTGATTAAGTATGGTGTTGTATTATTGAGTAGTAGTAAAACTATAAAATTGCCAGGCAGTTAAATATCTTGCCTGAAAATAAGAGTTCATAATACGCCCCCAGGGCTCCGAACGGGTTAATAGAGTTCAAAAATCGATGAATATATCAATCAATAATTAACTGGTTAATGAAAGTAATCTCGATTTGATGTATTACCGGTTAATGTGAGTGTCCCGCCTCAACTATTCTAATAATCTGACCAATAGGACCATCATTGAGTGACGTCAACGCTATCTTCATTGCAACTGATTGATTCCAAGCCCTCTAAAGGGTTAATATTGTTTAAATTAACCGGTAATAATACCGGTTTCTCAAATCAACCGGTTATCAACCAGTAACCGTAACCGGAATTATGTCAGTTGGACATTTAACCCGTTATATTTCCTTCCAATCCATAATACTTACTAAAACCATAGCAAGACACACTATCTATTCTCATAATTCGAATCCAAATCCATGGAGTGGCAAAGTGATCAGTCTAACCTAAAAGCTAGTGTGGTCTAGCTGAAGAAGTAGACGGACCGGAGCACGCTGTTCAGGTCGAAGTCCCCTTTGTTCGGCACTTGGCGGAGGAGGTTGTTCACGCGCTTCTTGTTCGCCGCGCCGACAGCCTCGTCTTCTAATTCACTATGAGAAATAAAAGAAAATATTAGTTCTTTGTATTGCACAAGAATATAATTGACTAGCCGTTACCCGCCTATTAAGTCGTTGGGGGAAGGGGGTTTCTAAAATAAAAGTAGCCTAAGTTACTCCTTGTTACATCAGCTATCTGCCAGTGAAAGTCCCATCAAAATCGGTCCAGCCATTTCAGAGATTAGCCGAAACCGCCAGACACACAAAAATTGTAAAAAATGTTGTTTTGGTATATGTACCCTGTATACATCCATTTGCGCTTAGTAAAAAGCGGTTATTTTAATACTACAAACAGACGCTCCAATTTTATTTATTTGTATAGATAATAAAAAATAACGTAATTACTCCAAAATTTAAAAAAACAGTCTTCAAGATTTTCTAGTCCGAAAAAAAAATAAAGCATAGTGCATACACAGCAGTGCCGAGTAGGTTCGACTACGACGCCTAGTGACGTTCCCGCCAGACGTGAGCAGGGGTGACAGAGAACGAGCACGGCCCACTCTTTCCCTACTACTTGCTGTTAGACTGTTTTTTTTTGTCTACGTCTGTTCGCGCACCACCGAATGATTATTGAACTAATATTGTTATCATGGCATGCCAAGGCCATGGCCTTGAACCACCAAGAAATAAATGCGCTACCGAATTAAACTGGGCGGATTGGATTTACATGTCGGCAAAGAGATAAATTTGGATATCAAGAATATTAGGGCTAAAGTTACTGAAACTTGACATGGTAATTGCCAATAAGTTTTTTTTTTTAATTTGGCATCACCATAGGTATTTTGCCAGTGTCAAGTAATATAATTTTTTTCTGTTTTTGAGCATATGCTCAGGCCCAAAGCCTAGGCTCAAGTAAAATACCCCCCATCCCTCAATCAGTAAAGTGATGGATACTTTACCGAAAGATTTTAAATGGATTTTTGTGAGAAACTGAAAAGCCACGTTTCGTCACTCTGTTTCAATTACCTACACTTGTGCACTTTACCGAACCTATAATGGTTAATATTCCACTTATATCACTCACTATAACTCGAAGGAACACTAGTTTTAGAAATTAAAACACAACTGACATCATGACTTTTCAGTTTCCCGCCAAAAAGTCCGCTAATAAGTTACGCTTAGCTAGTTAGTAATAAGCACAGACCTGTTGTATTCTTCAGGTTTTTGACTGCCCTCAATGATTGCTAACAATCGGTATAAGAATGACCGCCTAATGAGCGTTTGTCTTAACGGTATAAATTTTATTCGTTAATTATTTTAGAAAAAAAATAAAAAAAATTAAACTTACTCGTCCGTATAGCTATATCTTTGTACAAGGAATCTCGACAAGTCTTCCAATATGGGTTGCGAGTGGAGAGCGACGAATTGTTCACGGCAAATCTGTCAAAATATATCAGAATTTTTTTTTATTTATTTTATCCGGCAAGCGGGTGAGGCTATATTCATATCCATTTCATTTCATCGCATTTCATTTCGTAAAGAGAGAAGAGAAGACTAGATGAATTTGGTGACCAAAAAATTTGGCTATGGCGGATAGTAATTTATTTAAAACCAGTATAAGTTCTTGGTAACATTTATACTTACTAGATTTGACCAAACGACGTCGTTTTCAAAATAACGTTTTCTATCAAATATTTGAAATAGTGCAAGTTCTTGCACTATTGTCAAACAAAACAAATTAAAAAAAATAACGAAAAATTAGTTTTATTTCAATATGCATTATATGTGTTACCGTGTTCATGCGGTCGACGGTGTCCGGGTGCGTCCAGAAGCAGTCGTGCACGGACACGAAGGTGACGGCGGCCGCCTCGCAGTGCAGGCCGGTCAGCATCATGTGCGCCGAGTCCAGCGAGTGGATGAAGTTCGGCGGGAACGCGTTGCGCTGCTTCATCGTGCACGGCCGCCTGCGCACACGCACCACAACATAATTATCGTTTGGTTGGTTTCTTTTTAATGAACAACGGCTTCGCACTTTAGGGAGCGTTCAAGTATTACGTAACGAATTTGGGGGAGGGGAAAGGGTCTTCTGAAACGTCACGATGCTTTACAGGGGCGGGAGGGGGGGGGGGGGGAAAGGCCGGTTTGAACTATGCGTTACGTAACATTGTTTTAACCCTTCAGAACGGTCGCGTAGAGACTTTATGTTTTACTAGGGGGGGGGGGGGGGGGGGGGGGGGGTCAAAAATCTCCAACAATTGCGTTACGTAATACTTGAACGCTCCCTTATTCACTCACCATCAATAATTCTTATAAAAAAAGGCTTAAGGGTCGTGACCGTATAATTCTTACAGATCACACAGACATTTTACTGCAAGCTCAAGGTCTCTAAAAATATGTGGTGGTCATTGTCTAGGTGGTAAAAACGTTCGACATATCGGCGCGGGTCTCAGTAGGAACTTGGAAGGATGACCGAATTA
The DNA here is from genome assembly GCA_905333125.1 of Pheosia tremula. Taxonomy (NCBI): domain Eukaryota; kingdom Metazoa; phylum Arthropoda; class Insecta; order Lepidoptera; family Notodontidae; genus Pheosia; species Pheosia tremula. The sequence goes on from HG995411.1 coordinate 2,713,313, forward strand.
TAACATCTGACCTCGCTTCGTTAGGCACCCTACCCTTACCCTGGCTGTCATTCTAAGCTATGGTTGTAATTCTAAATTATTTTTACGTAAATTACCCTGGTCTGAGTGTCAGCTGGAATCACCCTCAGTCTATATGAAACACATAATTCTGGTAAATTATTAAATATAAGTGCAGGGTGTACTAACTGGTGGTTGTCGAGCGAGGCGCGCAGCTGGCCGGCGGCGGGGGCGGCGGGGGCGGCGCGGCGGTGGTAGGGCTGCACCACGGGCAGGCCCAGCGGCGTCACCCACTCCACGCTCTCGCCGCACACGCCCGATATCAACCTGCGCCAGGGTTACCCACTACTCAAAAATATATTCTAGTAACACCTTCCCAAAAAAAATTATTAAAAACTTTCTCAAAAAAAATATCCCTAATTACATTACGAAATAACCAATTCAACAGCCGACGAAACGATCGGCTTAGTTGGTTGATGTGAGGAAGTCGTTTGCAGGCATGTATCCAGTATTCGACTTTTTACGGCTTAAGAACGGTTTTGGAGAATTGTTGAAAAAAAGGTGAATTGATTTGAACAGATAGAAGGAATAGTGGATGAATCAGATAACAGACAGATATATAACATATTCTATATTCTTTTATGTTTCATAAATGAAACATAAAAGAATATAGAATATGTTCTCTGTCTCTGTTGCCAGTGTGGCGGTTTATCTGTAGCGACCACTTCAACCGCACCACAAGCTACACAGATGGCACTGCAGACGCATTCAGAACAATAGACAATTTGTCATCACAATCCTGAATCGCGCTATAAGAGTTTTCGGAGCAAGTAACATATATGTATACAAGATCCCGCCATTAACCGTCGGGGCACAGCGCCCGACCCGCCAGGCTGGAAGATCTTCCCTTTTCCGCTAAATATCCAATAAACCGTTTTTTTTTCTGTAGGAATTAAATTGGGAATTTCAATTTGGAGTTGAGGGCACAGTTATGAAGTAAGTTATTATCATATGGCTCACTTAGCGCAGTCGGTGAACCAGTCCTGGATGAGCTTCGTAGAGCTGAACATCTCGCGGAGACTGTCGAACGTCTTCGCGGTCAAGTACTGCGAGCATGTCCACACGTGCTCCTTCGGGAACTCGTCAATATCTGTCCAACAAACCAAGGTATCGATTACAAGTTGGCTGAAATTATTAATCAGTATTATTGTTGAAGTTACAAGAAACAAGCTTTATCGCTTTAAGCACAGGTCGATGTCCTGTATATCATCCTAAAACTCACGACGTTAAACAATAACGTATATAGTAAAGTCATTTTTGTTGTTTTTTTTTTTTTGCTAAAAACACGAATTTTTGTTTGCAGCTCCGCTCGCGCGACGCTGAAGCCCAAATTGCAATGGTAACCGCTTAATAATATTCCAAAAAATATATTCCGTATACAGTCGTCTGTTACAGGTTATAGCCAAATTTGTATAGACCACTGGTCCAATAAAGTTTTGGATAGGATTAATCCACATTTTGTGAAATAGTTTTATTGTTAAAATTCAATTTCAAATGATTTCAATCCCGAGCTAGGAATTGAACACATTGGTTTTGAAAAAAAAATATACTGTATTATCGCACCATCTGATAATGTCACTGATAATAAAGTTTTGGTAAGACATACGACAAACTAAAGAAAAGCGTATGTTTTTAATATTTCAAAAATCGAATGATGCAGTTTAAGCTTTCATAAAAATCGGGCTCGAGTGTTCTGTAGGCATTTTTCACTATTCCCTATAGTTTTGGATTGGGCCATGTAGGCTACAGATATGTTCATGGATGTGATAGTTGTACTATGTACCTTTCAATTGCTTAGCAATCTGCAGCCTGGCGCCGAACTTGGTGACCCCATACACGGTGGTCATCACCGTCTGCTTGATGACCTTGCGCCGAACAAAGTTCTCCAGCAGGATGGCCGGCTTCACGCCCGCCGCCGCGTCGCGGACCCGCATCTCCTCGACCTGATAGCGATTATACAACGTGTCATCATTCCAGCCCTTTTTAATGTCCCACTGCTGGGCACAGGCCTCCCGATTTGAGGGGATTAGGCCATAGTCCACCACGCTGGCCCAGTGCGGGTTGGCGAATCTCATTTTCAACCAAGATTATCACTTGCTAAACGGTGAAGGAAAACATCGTGAGGAAACCTGCAAGTCTAAGAGAACCCCTCGAAAGATGTGTGACGTCCGCCAACCCGCACTGGGCCAGCGTGGTGGACTATGGCCCAATCCCGCTCGCATTGAGGGGAGGCCCGTGCCCAGCAGCGGGACATTAAAAAAAGGGCTGGAATGATTATGATTATAATATCTGTATGTAATATATGTTCGATTATGAATCGATTGTGTTAGCAGACTTGGGCCCCGGTCCCGGTGTTGCGGTGTACTCACGAGCGCGGCGACCGCGCTGTACACGTCCTGCGGCGCGGCGGCGGGCGCCAGGTTGACGGCGGCGGCGCCGGCCGCGTCCCCGCCCAGCGCCGCGTAGTGCTGCAGCCCGTTGCACGAGCCGTCCTGGTGCACCGGGAACCCGCACATGTACTCTGCCACGGAATATATAACACCACAATCTACAGATTATCCACAATATCGCGCAAATCGTAATTAATTATATTAAAAAAAATGTTTGCTCACAAGAAAACACATTTTTGATTTAAAATTACTGATAAAGAAATGCGTATAACTAATGATGAGATCGACGGAAAACTATTAGTCTGGGGCCCAGAATTATAAGTTAAATTCATGGTGTCAATTTTCCTGTATATGTCGAACCATAACCTACCTAACAGTAAAACCCCGTTGAAAGCGATCTAGTAGCTTTTCATTCGTACTTGAACCAGCAGACGTACAGATAATAAATTCTATAAACACTTGTTTTGAATTAAGACGTCCAAATAACTCATTGCACCATTTTTACTTAGGTCCAGTTACGCTGGAGTACAGATGCATCGGTTTTGTTCTAAGATCACTTTCACAGTTTTATGATAGTACTCGCAAGTAACATGCTCCGCCAAGTATATTCCCGACGATGGCCTAAGACTACGTCAAGAGCAGTTCTACCATAAACTTACATCTTCAATGGAATTAACACTGCTCATTGGTCGCTGTGGCCGATGACGTAGTCTTGAACCAATCACGTAACCTAGCTAGCATGAGAAGAGAATAATAGCTGGCGTAGCATATTAGTGTATATATAATAGATGAATTATATTTTTTTAATCTTCCTGTCAAAGGTCTATAGGTCTATCCAAACTTCGTTGTTATCAGAATCCTAGACGAATGTATCGATCTTAGATGCAGGACCTACCTTCAGGGTTGGGAGAGCGGACGGCGTTGGCGATCTCCATGCAGCAGGCGAGCGTCTGCCACGGCTCCTCCGACTTGGTCCACCAGCGCTCGCCGTCCAGCGGACGGTCCGCAGAATCTAATATCTTGTCCAATATGCTGTCCGCGTATGCTAGCCTAAGAGTCAACACGGTTTATATTTATATCTATACTATATATAATATTATAAATGTGAAAGTTTGGATGGATGGACAGATGGATGGATGGATGTTTGTTACTCAATCAAGCCAGAATGGCTGAACGGATCTGGATGAAATTTGGCACAGATATAGATTATAGTCTGGAATAGCACATATATGATCTTATCTATATATGATCTTGTATATATGTTACGTGCTCCGAAAACTTTCATAGCGCGTTTCAGAATTGTATGGGGAATTGTCAATTGTTCTGAATTCGTCTGCAGCGCCATTCGTGTAGCTTGTGGCGAGTAACAATATTATATGGAGAGGATAGATATGATATTATGGTTCTTTTTAAACAGACTTCATTTGGAGATCAGATAATGTTTCAATGAGATTTTAGACTTTTGCTACATTGATGACGAAAGCCTCCAGCGCTGACAAGGGGCCGTTATCGCATTTGAGAAACACTCATGTATGAATTATGTTGAAGTAGTCTGCAAACGCACTCATATATATTAGTCCCTTTTTTTCGCTGATAATTGCATTTACGCATACCGCACAAGCCCGGGGGAGCTTGAATATATCGCACCCTCAGAACGATAGGGGCTCAACTCAAAATTATGCTTCAAAATTATGGTTTTAATGTATGTTCTATCCGATGAATATTAAAACAAAGGCGTTTTTATGATAGAAAAAGCTTATTATATTTCCGTCTCCATGACACCGGTACTTTTCGTCCATCCCGTTCAGTTGGAAAGATCTATGATTGCGATTTCCCAAAATTTTTTTTTATTTTATTACATTATAGGCAAGTATTTGATCTCGATCTCACCTGATGGTAAGTGACGATGAGATCTACGATGGAGCATACTTGCCTAGGTAGGAAGGCGGCAGTAGATCGAGGCGCTACATTAACTAGGCACACGCAGCGCAACTGATCTGACCCGCCATCCATGAATGGCAACACCGAACATCATGCCGGAACACGGCTAGGCCGCTTGGCGACATGGCTTTGTTCAGTGGGTGGTGACTAACCACGGCCGAAGCCTACCACCAGTAGAGTTGTTACCTAGTTGGCACCACCCAGGGTCACGTGTAGGGTATCTCGAGGGTATTTAATTCTCCTACGGACGAAGGTGACTCGACCCCTAACTTATGTTGAATTATGTTGAAGTAGTCTGCAAACGCACTCATATATATTAGTCACTGTTTTTTTCGCTGATAAATGCATTTACGCATACCGCCCAAGCCCGGGGGAGCTGGAATATATATAGTGGTCCCGCTCTGACCTCTGGTCGACGGTGCACTTCTTCATGGCGCCGGTGAGGTTGACGGCGTGCAGGCGCAGCCAGCGCAGGCCGCGCGGGCCGAGCGCGCGGCGCCGCGCGTACCGCAGCAGCGCGCGCGCGCCGTCCGCGCCCAGCGCCGACACGTGCGGCCCGCACGCGTACACGCGCCCGCGGAAGTCCATGTTGTGCGGCAGCCAGAACACGCACTCCCTGACCGCGACACACATGACATGACACGTCACAGCGATATTATACAAAACACTGTCGAACATGTACACCTTGGACACCGATAATACAGACGCGATATTAAAAATAAACACTATGGAACATGTATACCTCAGACGAAGTAATTGTGCGCGCTGGTCCAATTTAAATGAAACACACATAGATAATATCGAGCGGACTGTATTAGGTAATAAAAATAAATAAGTAGATTCTAAGCGTGCGAACTGTGCGCATGGTTGAACAGTGACTACCCACCTTGGGTTGCCATTAAACAAAAATACATTGTGTTTGTGGAACAAACAGTAATAATACAGATAGTGTTTGGCAAAGCACAAAGAAAGCCATCCGATTTATGCAGAGCACTCGAATTCACGTGTACGTAAGGTCGTAATTCACGTGTAAAACACAAATCAGCTTGGTTTTTGACGCTTCAGTGTCATCCGCGACGCTCCGTCCGAGATGTATCCATAAAAATAATTAACAGCAGCGTATGCTGCGACGACTGCTGCTTTTTCCATTGATATTCCGTGAAGTAAAATTTTTTTTTAAATTTTAATTTTACTGCCCAGTGTACTAGCCCATTGGAGCCTATCAGTGTTAGTAAACATTGATCCATCATAAGATTGCCAGCCCAACTATATAATAACTACTAGGGTCGGTAACTCTACCTGTAATGGTTGGCCAGCGACAGTTTGTAGAGCATGTCGCACCACAGCGAGTGCATCTCGGCGCGGCTGCGGTTGATGGCGAGCCGGCGCTTGAAGGCGGCCGCCGCGTCCCCGGCCGCGCCCGCCTCGAACTGCGACGTGTCCAGCGACGACGACGGCGGTGGTATGTCCAGCTTCTTGTCGCCGCCAGATCTGATTGACAAACAGTACGTTAACCGAACTGTATGGTAAGCTGCAGCTTCTCATTCTCCGTGACGGCATCGAGAAAGCATCATTTATAAAAGCTGTAATATGAGCGGGATGGCAGACGCTTGCAAATAGATGGTGCTTGATGCAAACAAGGGAGCCAACATTCCATCCATCCATCCACGATCGTGTATTCTGGCGCGACTGTTCAATAGGGCTTTCAGTTTTTTCTTTTCGTTACATATTTATTGATAATTAAAGATTTATTATTCCTAATGGTGAAATATCTTTACAAATAAATGTTAATTACATCGGGTAACAAATTGAAAAAATAAAAACCAAAACAAAAATAGATCACGAAAAACAAGAACTACAAGCGGCAAGCGAAGTCACCACCATAAATCAGCACCTTATATATTTTTTTATAAAAAAACTGTCCGAGTAATTGAACCAGATAACAAAAAAAATACTTTATGCATTTATCCTATATTAGGGGATATTATAAATAATACACATTCAATGTAGGAGACATCTTATAATCGAACAAATGAACAACGTCAGCCACAAAGGGCATCCTATCATAGCATAGACAATATTAAGCATGAAGGCCATATACTACATTCCTCCACCACTAGCTCTACAAACAATATAACTTAACAGCTTCATAAACCTAACTCTTACAAATAAACAACAAAACCAAACTCATATTGAATAACAAAAACCTTACTTCTTCTAATCAATAACAAAACCTTAACACTTATAATTAATCTGTTTCCTAGTTTTTCTAACAGGATAACGACGCACAGGTTGCACCTCCTGAGGTACTTCTCGGAAATGCTCCGAGTGAGCATCTCTCACACGGTCATTAAGTGCTTCAGCATCTAAAAACTCATCATCTGAGTCCAATCCTTCCTCTTCTACCCTCCTTCCGGGCGAGTGAGCTGTGGATGAGGTAGGAACGCACTCGGGTGACGGAATATCTACGGCCAAGCTTGCGTCCGGAACCACGACAGATTCCGTCTCGTGCGGTACGTTTGCATCTTCCCTTGCGAACTCTCCATAACAGCTTACATCTTCATCCTGGTCTGATGATGCGCTTCCCTTGTATGCTAACAATTGATCGACATGTTTTTTTACGAAAATGTTTAAATCCGGAATGTAAACAGTAAACATTCGAGATCCAATACAACTTTTGATAGTTCCCTTTCTCCATGTATGTTTAATACCATTATAATAGAAATATTTAACTAATACTTTGTCCCCAACTGCGAAATGTATTTTCCTACTGCCCCTAAATTGCTTACACTGTGCCATCTGTGCACTGTTTACATTAACTTTGGCTGCGACCGACAATGACTTAGAAGAGGTATTAGTCTGCACTTGTCCAGTGCTTGTTCGCAATAAGTCGAGCCGACAGCGTAAAGGTCGACCGAGCATTAATTGTGCAGGCGAGAATCCCGTTGTTAAATGAACTGAATTTCTGTAATCAAACAAAAACTTATTTAATTTAGCTATAAAAATCTTCTTGTTTGCATTGCAATTATTACACATAGTTTTTAACCCCTTTTTAATCGTCTTTACACTGTTCTCCACCTGACCATTTGATTCGGGATGGTAAGGGGCACCAGTCAAATGTTGAATACCATTCAAACGACAAAACGTATTAAACTCGTTAGAACAAAAATTTGTAGCATTATCAGTAACTATGGTTCGCACTAATCCAAATCTACTGAACAATTCACAAACCTTACTAATAATCGACTCACTATCGGTCTTATCCATGTAAAAACATTCCACCCATTTTGAGTGAGCATCTACTATTATCAAAAACTGATGACCGTACAGCATAAACATATCCAAATGCAGCCGCTCCCATGTGCGCTTGGGGTGTGGCCATGGCGCGAGCGGTGCATTCGGCGGCCTACTCCTCATTGTATTGCAGACGCTACATGAACCTATTTTCTCTTCGATATGCCTGTCAATATTAGGCCACCACATTCGAGATCTAGCCTCAGATTTCGTTTTCACTACACCAAAATGAGATCTGTGTAACTCTTCAAGAAGTCTCTCGCGAAAAACTACAGGTATCACAACTTTATGGCCGCGTAATATACAACCCTCTTCAACAGAAAGCTCGAAACGGCATAGGAAAAATGGATTTAAATTGGAATCTTCCATCTTAGAAGGCCAACCACCATTAATTAATTTAATCACTTTTTGTAAAATCACGTCTCTCGCAGTTTCGTCTCTAATATTTTCTACGGTAATTGGTGCTAAAACCATATCACCGATAAAATTTATGTAACGTGAGCGATCTAAACATTCGGAATTATCCAAAACGTTTGGTCTGACTGAACGTGACAAAAAATCTGCCGTATTATCGTCACTCTTAACATATTCAATATTAAAATTGTATGCTGATAAAAACAAAGCATATCGTTGCAATCTATTTGCTGCTAAAATCGGAACACCCTTTTTATTACCGAAAATTGACAAAAGTGGTTTGTGATCTGTACGCAATACGAAAGGTACTGAACAACCGTATAGATAATGATTAAACTTCTTTATTGCGAAAACAATTGCAACGGCTTCCTTTTGAATTTGCGCATAGTTAACCTCCGCTTTAGATAAAGAACGCGAAGCGTAAGCTATGACTTGCTCAGTGCCGTCCGGCTGGCGCTGCGCGAGCACCGCGCCCAGCCCATTGGGCCCAGCGTCGCATGTAACTATTGTACAGTAATCCGGGTTGTAGTGCGCTAAAATGCGTTCCGACGCCAATTCTTCTTTGATCTTCAAGAACGCTTCATTATGAACGTCGTTCCAGACCCATTTTGTACCTTTTTTTAATAATCCATTTAAAGGATTCAGAACGGAAGACGTATTAGGAACAAAACATCTGTAGTAATTTACCATTCCCAAAAATGATTTTAGTTCACTTGCATTTTTCGGAGGCTGGCACTTAACTATAGCTTCAACTTTACTATTCGATTTATGCAATCCGTTCCTATCTATGACATAACCAAGATACTCCACCGAACTTTTGAATAATTCACATTTATCACGCTTAAGCCTCAGTCCTGCTTCTTGCAATCTACTTAATACTAATTCTAACCTGTCTAAATGTACCTTTCTTGATGGAGCTGTTACTAAAATATCATCAAGATATATACAAACTCCCTCAATTCCAACCAATAATTGTTCCATCGTACGTTGAAAAATAAATGGAGCATTGGTTAAACCAAATACCAATCTATTGTAACGGTATAAACCTCTGTGGGTATTGATACACATCCATTTCTTTGATTCATCGAGCTCCAATTGTAAATATGCTCGTGAAAAATCTAATTTACTAAATTCTACACCTCCATGGAGCTTCGCGAACAAATCCTCTATACGTGGAATTGCATAATTATCTACATATAATACCTTATTCAGGGTAACTGAAAAATCACCACAAATCCTCACATCGCCATCCGGCCGCAGTACTGGAACAATAGGCGTGGCCACGTCTGAGTGGTCAACTTTCTCTATTATGCCTAACTCTAATAACCTATCTAATTCCTTCTCTATTTTAGATTTTAACGCTAACGGCACAGAACGAGGTTTGAAAAATTTTAACTGAGCGTCGGACTTAATTTTTAAATTGATCTTATATTTGTTAAATCTACCTAGCTCATCCTTAAATAACATAGCATATTTCTTCATTAACAACTCGACTTCGTTCCCGTTTACAGACACATTGTTACAGTCATGACTGCACAAATGTAAATTAAATAATCTCATAAAATCTCTGCCTAAAAGAGGTAAACGCTTCACATTAGCATTAATAACAAAAAACTTTATTGAGTTAGTGCGACCGTCATATGTTACTGGCAATGATATACAGCCCTTCGGTGATATTTTAACACCCGTATAAAAATTAAAAACGTCGATACATGACTCTAAACTATAATTTTCGCCCCTGAACAACTGATCATATATCGCGGATGGTAATACAGAAACGGCACTGCCGCAATCAATCTCACATAACAATCGCTTATTGTTACATATCAAAACCTGTCGCAAAATCGGCTCGTCCTTAACAGGATTATTCATATTAAATAAATTATACATACCACCTTCCATGTCATTATCATCTGCACCCAAGAAATGATTATTATTTAATTTGGATTTGCACATTCTTTTAAGATGACCTTTTTTGTGACACTTTTGACAAGTGTAATTAACAAAGCGACACCTGTCTTTGGTATGGTTTCTATATCCGCATACATCACAAGCCTGGATCTCTCGTGACAAATCCTGCGACCTTGACGCGACGCCATCGCCATTACCCAGCTGCCGCCGCCGCTGCTGTACCGCGAACACAGGTTGCACCTCAGCGCCCTCCGCGCCGGCCGCGCCTGCCCGCAGCGCGAGGCGTGCACAACGAACGCTTTGCGCCAGCTCTAATGCTCTGTTAAAAGTCAGACTCTCAATGCTCTCAGCGAACAGTTTTTCCTTCTCCTTCGTATTTTCTAATCCTAACACGAACCGATCACGTAATGCGGTGTCTAATTCCAATTTAAAACCGCAATACTGAGCCATATTACGCACTCGCGCCGCCCATTCAGATAAATCTTCTCCTGGACGTTGTTCCGCCTTATAAAAATTATATCGTTCGGCGAACGTACTTTTCTTCGATGAAAAATGACTATTCAATTTTTCAAGAAGCTTATTGAACTGTACGCTATCCACATCATCCGGAAAAACCAAATCTCTAGCGACGCGGTAGGAATCTTCCACTAACGCCGTCAATAGCAGAGCCCGTCGCCTCTCTCCAGCCTTATCGGTGTCATCATTTATGCTATTCGCCGTACAATACTGGATAAAACGACTCTTAAAAATGCTCCACTCTTGTGCGCGGTGGTCGAATGCGAGGTTGCCACCAAACATCGTGAAAATTATATGCTCCTCTACCACTTACTATGATCCCTACACCATTATGTTGGAACCACTACGCGTGAATACTTATCTCGTCGCCAAAATATCCTATATTAGGGGATATTATAAATAATACACATTCAATGTAGGAGACATCTTATAATCGAACAAATGAACAACGTCAGCCACAAAGGGCATCCTATCATAGCATAGACAATATTAAGCATGAAGGCCATATACTACAGCATTATACGGCATTAATCGATAGTCTATTCGCATTGACTTTATCGATTCATTATTCAAATCCATCTTATACACGTTGGTTTACCTGAATATTTGAAGCTGCAGGTCGAGTATGGGCTGGTTGATGACCCACGGCACCTCGCCGAGCTGGTTGAGGCTGTCCAGCACCGGGTACAGCGAGGCCGGCGGCGCCTCCTCCAGGCGGCGCCATTGACTCATCACGTAGTACGGCATCCTGGGTGGCCATTGTATGCAGGTTAGCTTAGACAGGTGTCGTAACTTTTTTTTATAAATTAAAATGTTCTTATTTCAAATTGTCATTGACAACGTGATCAGCTCAGTTGATTGTGACCTTGTTGCTTACGCTGGAGGGTCCCGGGTTCGAATCTTGGGAATTTTTTTTTTTCTGTGATAAGCATGAATGTTTTTTGGGTAAAAATATTAATATTTAATATCCCTATAAGTTTTGTATTCTGGGTTTGACCCCGGTCCATTTTAAGGTACTCATAATACAAGCATCGATTAGTGTGGCCCGTTTAGTTGGTGTGTTCGTGTGGCGGCTAAAAAAAATAAGAAGAATGAGCACTGTGCTATTATTCTCGACGCAATTTGTTTGTTCGTGACTAAACATTTTGTTTCTTTTTTCATTGTGAGTGAAAATAGATAACATACAACGTATATGTATCACAGCCGATTTCGAGGATAGATCGAATTGCTCATATAGAGTAAACCTGAGTAACCGGAGCCGGGGTGATCGAGTCGAACAACTTGTAGAGATAATTTACTTTGATCATATGGGAGCTGAGGACATGAGTGTGGTGTGTACCTGATGAGCGGCGTGGGCGTGATGAGGTATGCGCCCGCGCCGGCGCCGGCGGCGGTGCAGCGCCAGGGCGCGGGCGGCGCGCGCGCGGGCGCCAGGGCGGCGCGCAGGCGCAGCGCCGGCCGCGCCGCGCCCGCCCACGCGCGCGCCAGCACCGGGTGCGGCTTCAGCTCCAGCCGCACCAGCCGGCCCCACGGCCGGTGCACCTTGTACACCGCCGGCAGCTTCTTCCTGGTGCACAACACTCCCACTGCTTCATATTTACAAGCAACGCGCCCTCATAACCATCTGCACTAACTGACACTCCCTCCGCGCGACCAGTTACCTCCTATAATCGTGTCGTCATCGAAAACAATGCTGTCGCTGTAATTCATTTTTATGAACTCTGTGGTGGTAGCGGGACGGAGGATGCTTACGCTACCGCAACGCAAAGTGAAAATAGATTGTAATAAAGAGGGGAGAGAGCGCGGTCAAGACGCGAAATTCATGGGACCGTGACGTCATACCTAAAATACCTACACAAAATAATATCATCAATGTAAACAATATGGAACTTATACTCTAGCTTACTTGCGCCTTCAACTGTACGCACTTACAAAATCCAAATCCGTTCAGCCGATTTAGCGAGATTCTCAGTCGAACTTAGAAACTTAAATTAAAACACTTGCACTAATATATAGCAGTAAAACAAAGGATACTCACTCTTTGCTTTTAGTCTTGAACATATTAACATCGATTTTGACATCGTTTATGATGATATTATATAAAAACTTGCCAATGTTATATCGCATTTCCATCGGCCAAGGCATCTCTTCCGTATCCTAAAAAAAATATACCAATAGCGATAAATAAAATATTATGTGATTTGTCAAAGGCTTTTGACTGCGTTCATAACGACATACTCACCACGAAACTGCGCAATTATGAAATTAGGAACACCGCCCTCGATCTTTGGAATTCTTATTAACACCATAGAATTTAAAGGATTTACGTTACTGTTATAACATTTCCCACTTCTGTAGTAAAAATAGGCGTTCCACAAGGTAAAATCTTGGGACCTTAGTTTTATTTCTAATTATATATAATTTAGTTCAATATGTAGGAGTAATAACATCACATCGACATTAAAACGGTAATGAAATTGTAATTGTTAGCTAGCACTTACCATGCTAGCTCCTTCTCTATTCAGATGCGCAAGCGTTTGCCACGCCTGGCGACCGTTATATGCCACTGCACTGCCGTCTGTCGACTGCCGCGTCAAGTACCACTCGCAGTACTTCTCATAAATTTCAGAGATTTTATTAATAACGCCGTTACGACGGTATTGCTCTATTTGGTACCTAGGGTTAAACAAAAATATGCTTTAACTACAACCAAATATGGCACTGAAAATAATCTGCGAAATACCGTTTAAGTATACAACAAGTAAAAGTTGAAGTAAAACTATTTTTTAAGGATTTTATCGCGTTTATTTTTTGTTTTTACGCTCCCGACGTTTCGGCTGCTTTACAGCAACCATGGTCACGGGAGGACTGCGGCGGTTGACGTCCTGGTGTCATATACGCGATAAAATCCTTAAAAAAATGTTTTATTTCAATGTGTAGTATTCGCGTAAATATAAGAAATCAATACAAGTAAACGTATAAAATGTTGTATTATAACGGCTTACTTTTGGTACACCAGTGTTCCTAATTCCCTTTGCAATAATTTCAGTGTCGGACTGTAGGTTTCACTGCCGTCTACAAGTTTACTGATTTCACCCATTATCAGTTCTACAAATTGGTCTACCTGCAAGATTTGAATACATATTATATATTAAGGAGACAAAATGTCTCTGATGAGCAATAATATTTTTTTACTACACCAACACCCAAATTTATAAGCCTATATAGGCTTTAATAATTTGAAAGCATTGCTGATAAGAAAAGTATGTACTTTGTAAATGGATGAAATCCTTCTATTGTATGATTAATTTTATGGCCACTATGAAAATGATAGTTTATATTCCTTGTCCTTGTTATACAGACCTCTAATACTTTAAGATAAGGGTACAGCGTTATAGCAGTGTGAGATGCGTTGCACTGCGACTTGAGCGTGCCGAGGTTCCGCAGGAACGCCTCGCGGATTATACCGCGCCATTCCTTCTCCGTCTCAGACAACTTTTGTCTCTGTTACACACAAAATAGATCTTATTATTGCAAATGATAGTAATTATAGTCTTGTACTATTATCGGGACTACCTATCGAAGTCTCCTAAACAGGCTGTGTCATCTATTATATCACCATAAACATTATATAAGCCAGATACATTCTCAAGTCTTGTGTACTCTTGGATTATTGTCCGACAGCCTCACTATTTACATCTCAGAATTCAAAAGAACCACTATAGTTTCACAGATACTGGTTATCAATCATGATAAAGTAAAGGCTAAACTATAGCGAATAGCACAAAGATGAAGTATATATTTGGAGAAACAACCTTAATAGACACCGAAAGCTGAACTCAATAAAACTGGAAAACGTCGAAAAAGGACATTGTTTTCTTTAACAACTTACACAGAACTTGACCGCCTCCGTTTCAATATCCTTTACATCAATGTTCTGTATTTCAATATCTCCATTGATCTCAGTTTCCATTTGTTCTTTGCCCTTGCTTATCAACTCTTCCAACGTCAGTAGCCCCTCAGCGGGTGAACTATTCAAACCCTGTCTGTTCTGAACATTGTTCAGTGTTAGTTGGTCTAGTAGTCGACAGTCGTAGTCCAATTCTGGCGGCGTGTATTGCGGTTCAAATCCTGGCTCTAATCGGCGAATCGCTTGTAATACCACCTCGCGTTGATCGTTTAGAAATTTGGACTTGTCCAGTAGATCATTCAGTGTTATACCCTAATTAAACAAATTAAGATTAATTAATATTGTATGTTTGAGAAGCGAGGCTATTTGTTTTATAGTCCTATCAAGATATGGGCGGAAAATATTTTTTTTAGAAAGTGGCCTCCCCACCTTTGGGTAGGTATTTCTCCAAAGTCAGGTGGTATGTTTTTTTTTAAATATCTAACATGGAAGATTCTATGCAGGCCTAATAAACCCCTGCTAACCCTATCAGTACAGTTGAGGATACTTAAAAAAATTACCGAACTTCTTGAGAGAACTGGAAAAGTCATGTTTTACTATTTAGTTTTATTGTCCTACACTCGTGCACGTTTATGAACACATGATGGTTAATATTCCACCAAAATTACACATTATATTTAAAAGAAACACATTTTTCACAAAACAAAACAAAATTGATAACCTTTCTCTTCGACTACCCCCAAAAACTCCGGAAAATATTTATTACCTTATCTTGCATCTGTAGTTTATAATCGTTCAGTAAGTCTTGTTTATCGTCCGTCGTGCTTCTCTCCACACATTCGAATACCGCCGCATATGTTTGAGCGTTCATTGCAACGCCATCGAGTGTCATGAACGATAACAATTCTTTAGTCTCATCCAATAGGCCCTGGGATTCGAATACATAAAATGTTAGCCCTATGTATTTTGTCATGTCTAGCGATGCAGCTATTTCAATTTACTAGGCTGTAAATAACGACTATACTCGTAAGAGAATGATACAGACATTGACAGAAGTACTTTATCACCCGAATTTATAATTTTATCTAACATCATATATTACTGCGCAAAGTAACATACTTGTGCGCAGTACTAAATGACGTTTAATAAAGTTATAAAACGTCTATAAATGTGGGGGGTAAATGTATAGCTATATGTCAAATACCCCTCTAGCTCATTTAAAAAAAAAGCAACTATGGTGTTTCTTATCTCTTTTTCTCCATCGGAACAAATGACATTCCAAACGGATATTAGAATCTTAGTATTATACTTTTGTTTTAATATTATAGATGTTACAAAAGAACTACAATGGTTTTTCTTTTAGAGCACAAATTATTTACCCACCTTGTATGCGTATCCATGTAAAAGTGTGTTATAAACTTTGGTGTCCTTAATCTTAGGGTGGTCCGGTCTGTTCCCTCTCTGCCTGTAATACTGTAACACTTGGCGAGCCTGTAATAAAATATTACAGAATCAGCATATTATTGCTCACAGTTGCATATCAATATGATGATTGATAAAACTCGGTTTAATATATACCTTATTATAAAGGGATAAAGTTGGTGAATTTGATTATAGGAGGTAATCACTGGAAATATAGATCCAATTCTAATAATTCTTTCACTTATAGAAAGCTAAAATATTTTCCTGAGTGTGTGCTGAGTGTGTGTGTGCTGTGTAGGTTATTTAATCAACGAACCGCAAACAGAGCCACAGGCAGAAGCTATTGTTCATATAGAATTATTCACAGAGAACCTTCAATTTGTGTTTTTATTTGTACTAAGTCCCTTTTAGGAGAATAATAGTAGGTCTGCTCAGTAGTAGACTACTACAGACGGTGGTAAATAAATAATAATATTTAGAAGTAGTTAAAATTATTAATCATTCCTTCAATCAATCGCACCATGTAATTATTGGTAGGTAATCAGCCTAATTAGTACAACAAACAACAATATGAAAAAAATAGGCAAAAAGACTATGACGAACATTAGATGGTGTCAGTGCCTATTACGTTTTCTTAAAAACAAACACAGTACTTGTTATCAGTCACAGAAGCAGGTTCGAGTGATAATGGCCGAGCCAGACGTGGTGTGCCCATTTAGTTGATTGATATTTTTTAGGTCTAAAGCATTAATTTTGTGTAGTGATAATATGTAGATTATTATTGTATTCGAATGAAATTTAGAAAACCCAGTGGTGCAGGCCAGGATTGGACTAGCAAACCAATATTCAAGGCAAACATTCTACCAACTTAGCTAACAATGCCTTTAATTTATTGTTTTTTTTTATTCTTACTTCCTGTATCATGTTGATGGAACAGAGCAGTTGTAGGTGTGCATTGAGCAACCGGTGCAGGGCTTCCTGTTTCCCGCGCCTCTGTATCTCGCTCAGGTCGTTCTTCATGCTCATCTCCTGCTTCGCACGGCGCCGTTCACGCTGCGCCTTTTTCTTCACATTTATCGCTTGTTTACTAAAAAAAAAAGTATAATTGGGTCAGTATTGAGTGAAAAATAAAACCCTCAGAGATTTTTTTTTCTGACTTTAACTGTGTTAAGTTGTAGATTAACATTCTTATACACTTACGCCTTTTTAATTTTAAAGCTCTTAATCAAAGCTGGAATAGAATCTAATTCAAGGTCATCCTTATGATCAACCATTTCATTGTGCAGTGTGGTGTCATCATAAAGGTCACCAATTGCAGGGTGTGCAAGGCCTTGTGATCTGAAACATTATATTCATCATTTTCAGGTTACTATCCAAATTGTTAAAATTTTATTAACACATTTTATATGTATAAGATAGATATGTAACAGTGTCACAGACTTACTGTAAACTAGATATGTGTGTCATGAGCTCTTGGTCAAAGTTGTCTAAATGATCCACTTGATTATCAACAAACAGCTCTCTGAACACAGCATGTGGGCCTTTTGGCAATGGCTGGAACTGGTCCTCACATTCCACAGCATCAGACTTACTGGAAGTCATTCCAAGATCCAACTCCTGTGTTAGGCCTTCATTTATCGCATACCTAAGGTCTTGCAGCCTTTGGTCATAAAGAGTTGCCTTCCTAAAATTGTGATAACTCTCCCTAACTGTATCTTTATACTGCTTTGTCTTAAACTTATCCTGTATATTAGTTAAAGTGTGACTAGTAAATATTAATGCACATTTATCGTCTTCCAATGCTATTTCTGGCATATTTGAGGTCATGGTTGATAATTTCTGTATAGAACTCTTGTTTAAAATCTTGTCTCTCACTGTCTGAAGTAATTCTGGATCCACTTCAGCTATATTAGACTTCTTCTTTACAGTCAGTTGGTGCAACTGTCCGAGGGAAACTGAACTTGAAGCTAGTTTAGAGAGATGGGCAGCATGCAGTTTGCTTATTGATACTTTCGTCTCTGTCATAGCCTTTTCACCGACTGAAAAAAAATTAAAAAGTTTATGTTTGTTTACATTTTTCTACTATAATTAAGTACACAAAATAATGTAAACATGTTATACCTTCAAGTAACTCGCCAAATTTTTTATAGCTCTTATGTTTCGACCTTTTTCTTGTAGAATTGAGCAAATTAGCGGTCTTTGTAGATTGATGTCGGGCGGGAATTATTGTTTCTATAAAAAAGAATAATGTTATGCAATTACACATAACCTTAACTGTCGGCCTCTAAATTATAATTAGTTATACACAATTATTTAGTATAAAAACTGTTTGCACTTATCTGGCACTATATGCCTAAGCTGGAAAGACAATATCAAGTTACCTGTACCGAAACGTCCCAACAAAATTCTTCGACAAAACGAACATTTTACTTCCGCAATTGAACTGCACTTCACCGTATTATTAGCAGGCAGCGAAATTCCATGAAAATAACTTTGATACAAATTCTTGGAAGATGCAAGTCGATGCATAATTACCAATTTTAATTCAAAAATACAAGAAAATTCTTTGGAACATGCCGAAAATTTGTTAAACCACGTGAAAATTGTAGGACAAAACGCAGAATCAAAATAAAGTATAGGGACGTTTGTTTTGACTTATGGTTCGACAACTTTGACACTTGTTTAGTTGATCGACTAATGGTAGTATTAGCCGATCAACTACGCGATGTTTTGAAAAATTTCACGTAGTTTGAACAATCTGTAAGGTACTAATATAAAAAAACTCTTACAATGTTATTAGAGGTTTTAGAAGTGCAAACTGTAATCATTTGTACAAGCACCTCCTATTTGCACAGT
Organism: Pheosia tremula; assembly: GCA_905333125.1. Classification (NCBI taxonomy): domain Eukaryota; kingdom Metazoa; phylum Arthropoda; class Insecta; order Lepidoptera; family Notodontidae; genus Pheosia; species Pheosia tremula. The sequence goes on from HG995411.1 coordinate 2,732,024, forward strand.
ATTTGTGACGATAAACCTTAATTCCTAAAGAATTTTTCGTCCAATATTTTCAGTTAGTCGATTTTAGCATAGAGCGCCGCTTTGTATCACTCAATTAGACATAATATAAAATCTGTCTGTCACTTTAGCCCGTCAAAAAAACATGTCTGTCAGTGCATGTCATCGGTGTTTTTAGATTTTGTATGTATTTCGTATTTTATTAGAAAATCGTATAATTATACCCCTGCTGCATTATCGAATTTAAATTAGTTTACTAACTACAAATTCATATTGGTATCATGGATGATAAAAGTTTTATTTGTGAGTACATAACAGTAATGAGAAATAAAAATCGAACCTTTCATTCAGTTGATATCAGATTTTAGATCAGTTTCTATAATTCCAGGGACGTCTGAGCTCACTAAGAAAATGTTCCATCTCAGATTTGAAAACGATTGGCTCTTTAAAACCAAAAAACAACCTTGGAGGTAAGATTATAATGTGTCCTTGTGAAGCTGGGTAAAATCATTGTTTACCTTTTGGTATTTATAAGAAATCTTTATGAGTATCTATACTATACTGTAACTTATACGTTGTATATTTTTTTTTATTTCTGTACCCAGGGAATTTCATGAAATATTATGTGAAAATGGATTTCCTAAGGAGATGACCATTGATCATGTAAGAAAAAAGTGGTCATACACATATGATGTAAGTGTTATCATATAACCAAATTTATATATTAATTACTGTCATTGAAAATATTAAGGAAATGGGTCCTACATTAATGTTTGCGACCATACCTCCAATGGGATACTTATTATTTATTGGCTTATATACTAGGTATTTGTGTGGTTTCTTTAATTTTATCTTTAAAATACTATTCTCTTATTTTAGATGTATAAAGTGGCAAAGAAAACAAATAATAAAAGTTGGGCATACTACAAAATGTTTGATAAACATTTTGGCAAAAATAAAATATTGGACAAATATGAATCATGTAAGTTTTAATGTTTACAAGAATCTTATTTGAAATCACTAAGAATCTTCATAAATCACAAATTTCTTATAGGGAATGATGAATGGAGATTAAAGTTGATAATTCGTGTATCTGAAGCAAAGGAAACAAAACTAGACTTAAATACTATGTGGAAGTGAGTATTTGACATTTCATGAGCTTAAAAAAAAAACTAAATAATTAACTTATCTGTTACTGCATGATACCTGTTAATAAACAATAAATTTTGAACATTTTCCAGGACCATAGAGAGGGCAATGAGATGTCAAGATCTACCGATTGATTGCTGTATCCAGGACATGAAAGGATTGTGGCATCACATTAGAATGACATTCAATGTAAGACAGACAACCCCACACACAGCTCACATATTCACACAAACATATAATTTACATAGAAATCGGGCCGTTGCGGAAAATTACAGACAAACTGTTTGACTCCCTTTAAGCCATTATTTTCTGGAATAGACCCACTGTAGCTATCTACATTTAAACATATAATAAGTACGTTATTATTTCCTGTGTGCAGCTTCAAACATTTTTGGAAAAAATAATTTAGGGCACATTATTTTTGATTCATTTCATGGGAAAGCTAATAGACAGAACTTGATAAAACTTGCCACGGTTATAGTTTGTAATCCGGGTCAAAATAAAGACTAGTTTTCATTCTAGATAATTGATTGTTTCCTGCAGGATAGCCAAAAAACTTTTGACTTAGAAAATGAAAGGGTTCCCTGGAATAGTGAACAAAAGAATTTCATTAAAATCACATGTACAAAGATAGTATTACAGGGCCCCAAGTCTGCTAACATAATGGATTCATAATCGAACAGCAACCGCATAGTAACTGTCACTTTTGACAGATATTGTATGGGATATCTGTCAAAAGTGACAGTTACTATGCGGTTGCTGTTCGATCATGAATCGATTGTGTTAGCGGACTTGGGGCCCTGTTTTAGTATAGATTTTACAGTACAGTTTAATTTGCAGCGGAAACATCGTATGAAAATAAAGAAAGGCAGCGAAGGTTGCGATTGGCCGCTTTACGACGCAATGTACAATTACTACAAGAAGTATGACCCAGACTACCTGACCAACTTGGAGAATGAGCCCGCTTGTGTTTTCGTCAACAGATTCAAGACCTCCAAATACTCTAAGAACAATAAAAGTATGGATACTGATAATGAAAACGAGTTTCAGTGTAAGTGTCACAGAATGGGTAACTTTACGCTCGCTAAAAAAAAATAAGTTTAGGGTCAGCGCGCACCGACGACGCAGTTGCAGTTTAACAGACGCACGCGCGCCACTCGCGCTTCTAACAGCTCAGTATGTATTTACTTCGATATACAAATTTCTGCCGTATATCATGATCTGTAAAGTTGACTTTTCATTGTTATTGAATTAGTTGTTACGCCTCGACTATGTCAGTGTGTGCTACCTTACTCTTGGTTCCAAACCACACTTATGTATCGTGGCACATAATAAGGCAGAATAATTGTATTCGGGAGATTAAATGATGATTATATGTATCGTAATAATTACGTCTATTTCATACGCCAGGTTTCGCTTGCGATTTTAATTTGTTATTGTATTTTGCGATAAAATGTCAGAACTTGCAAGTCTTACATTCTTTGTAAGAAGTAGGTTTTTTGCGTTCGATGACGTTACGATTACGTTAGCGAGTTATGTATGTCAAAGATTTATATAATTTCAGGGTCAAAAGATATAACGGAAACATTCATTCAGATCAGACTCCAAAACGACTGGCTATTCAGACAAAAGAAAAGGTCTTGGAGGTATAATATTTTTTATACCATTCTGAAAACCTCTTGCTTAGTAATTACTGCTTGACTATTATTATCTAGAGAAAAGTGCTGTCTGCTCACATGCTGTTCTTGTTCCTGAGAATGTATACCAACCCCTTTGTTTTAAAAAGATTAATCATTGAGTTTCTTGCTAGCTTTTGGGTATAAACCTGACCAAATGTACCCACGAGTTACATTGAAAAAAATAACGCTATTAGCTATTAGTAAGTATATGGAATAATATTGAACCATACAGACGGTTGTGTAATTTTTTATGATTTAGATTGAATCTCAGTAAAATAATTGTATATCCATACAGTGAGCTCTTGAAGATGATGATACAGGAGTATGGGTTTCCCAAAACTTTAACGTCAAGAGAGCTGGGCAGAAAATGGGCTTCCACTATTTCAGTAAGTGCTTTGCTTTGAAACTTCTACCTGCCGTGGAAATTAACTGACATAATTCACAGGCGTCTCTTTCCCATTGGCCAATGGCTAAGGCCCTGGGCCCGGTAATGAATGGGGCCCCTAGTTCCTACAAAGGAGTAGGAACTTGGGGACCCCAATTATCGCGGTTGCGCTTATTGGTAATAAAGTTATCCCTGTTATAGACATAGGGGCCCCAATATCTTAAAGCGCCCAGAGTCCTTAACGGGTTAACGACGGCCCTGATCGTTGTGTAGATAAGTAATTTCCATAACATTTGTCAGGACTACCAAAAAGCGAAGGCCACTAACAACACATCGTGGGTGTATCACACATTGTTTGAGCTGTATCTGGGCGAGTCTAGGCTCAGTTTGAACCCTCTGGTTGACTGTGAGTACATCTGGAGATAGCTTTTAAATTTATGTAACTTATACTGTAGCTTTTCTATACTTTATTCAGTTATGCTGCTCGTTCCCCATAGCGTCATGATTTGTAGGTACTATTTTATAAGTCGAACTGTAAGTTGTCATCTATTGACAAGCCGATTTTAATCGCATCACTAGTATTAGTCTGATGCATGGCCTTCGAAAAATAGAAAATAAAAATAACTAAATAATTTTTATTTTGAATTACTTAAAAGTCCCATAAAAAAAAAAACTTGAATGTTGTTGTTTTGAATCGGATCAGTACCTAAATCTCTATATTACCCCCTATATCCGAACTAACAAACTATCAAACTTTACCTGTTTATAATATTACACATAAATATATGAAATATTAATCTTATAAATAACTAGCTGTTGCCCGCGACTTCGTCCGCGTGGTATTTAACAAATACAACCGTTGACAACAGCTTGCTCGCCCGCGGGACGCATTGCAGGTTGTTGCTATCAAACTTAATCAGGCGCTGCGCTGCAACATTGGTTTTAATTTTTTTTCGTGAGATCCTAGTTACTCCTTGTTACATCAGCTATCTGCCAGTGAAAGTCCCGTCAAAATCGTTCCAGCCATTTCAGAGATTAGCCGGAACAAACAGACAGACAGACAGACAGACGGACAGACAGACAGACAGACAAAAATTGTAAAAAATGTTGTTTCGGTATAGGTAACGTGTATACATCCAAATGCACTTAGTAAAAAGCGGTTATTTTAATATTACAAACAGACACTCCAATTTTATTTATATGTATAGATAATATTAACGTCGACAAATTTTCCTCATACAGGGCAAGAAGAATGGGTGTTTAATCTAATAAGTTCTAGAACAGATCTAGAACATTTGTTCACAACGTTCAAGGACCAAAATTGTGCTTGGAGGTATGTATGCAGGAATGAAGCAGGAACTTATTTCCATTCACGCGCGGATACAGGTTTTCGTTTAGGGGGGGGGGGGGGGGGCATTTCTCATTTGCCATTGCATAAGGAAGAACGAACGAACAGGGCGCCAAGTCTGCTAACACAATGGATTCATAATGGAACAGCAACGGCATAGTAACTGTCACACACTGACAGTTACTATGCCGTTGCTGTTCCATTATGAATCGATTGTTTAGCAGACTCGGGGCCCAGATGACAATTACGTACTTGTGCGTGCATGGGCGGGGTAAGTCTAAAGACAGCCGAATAAAATCGGTCTCAGGCAAAAAGCGGCCGACTATGCTGAGCATATAAGTATAATTTTTTTATTGCATGTGTTAAAATATTTAGGTACTTAGTATTTATATTTTGTAGAGAAGTTGAGAAACGATTAAGAAGTATCGGCCTCCCACTTGACCACAGCTTGTTGGATCTGCCAGAAATCTGGGCGCATCTGTTGAAAACATTCAAGGTGTGTAATTTAAATTTGTACAATTATTTATAATTTTCCTGTTTATTTGAATCAATCTTATTTTAAGTAAAGTACAAACTCGTTAGCTAATTAATTCTTATCAGTGTCCATTGTTCGCGTACCTACACAATGTAGATAATGGGCGTTAGATTTTTGTTCTAAAATATTGTTTTGTCCGCCGACAACGGTCACCCAATTAATGTATCTGTAGTCTCACCATGGAAACTAAACGCGGGGCACGTCTAAACAATAAACTTTGCGTCACTATATGTGGGCTAAAGTACTGAAAATTATGCGCGTGCCCACGTAACATTGTATATAATTACAACGCGGCTGGGCATAGTATAGGCTCAACTAAGTAGGCTTAGCTAACTGAGCTAGTTAACCTGCGTTTGACCTGCACTACTTGATTATTTCGTTTTTAATTTTCGTTTACAATCGGCTACAAAATTGAGATACTTTGCCAGTGGCGAGTAAAATTTCGTGCTCGTTTTTAATAGTATTTTTAAACCCTTAATGATAATGACAAAGATGAAATGAAATCTACCCCTATCAGTAAAGTGATGAACGTTACATACCTCTTTGTTAAAAATACAAGAACAGTCTATCAACTAGGTACTTTAAACTTACTAAGATTCGTATCTTACAGTGGAAACGAAAATTTGCACGGAAAGGCATATTAACCGAACACTGGCCGTTTCTCGAGGCAATGACGCGATACAATGAACTACAAGAGAAGCAAGTTATAAAGAAACAAAAAGTTGAAGATGCCGATCGAAGTTGTGGTGACGACTACGCCGACGTCACTAACGATGGCGACTACGAAGATGATATCAAACTGTTCGATTTGAAGCAAAGACTCCACGATCAAGTGAAGCCGAAGTGTGAAGTGAACGACGCGGACCAGTGTCGTTCGTGCTGCAATTTGGCGGCGTGTATCGATATCTTTGAACAGCGCGATAGCGAAGGGTTGGACCTGGCGTACAAATTGAAATTAATAGCCGGCGTTGAGGTAAGAAACATTTCACTAAGGTCTTGGCCTGTACCTATTGTTACATGAATCAGAATCGTTTTTTTTTATTCACGTAGACCATTAAGTACTTATGAATCGTCAAAAGTTACAAAATATTATGCTACTACTTTACCACCCGTTCGGAATGCCGTTCCTACGGAGAAGAACGGGCAAGAAACTCCATGGTTGGTGTTTTTAAAAACATTGTTACATTTTTGAGCAGTACATTGTTATAGGTATGTGAGAACAATGTAGGAACGGCTAATCAGACTTTAGCAGCAGGTCAAAAAAAAGTACTTACTAAGTATAAAATTATAGTTAATGTATATGCTTGTACCCCAATTCTCGGTAAGAGATTAGAATTTTTGTGCAACTACATTGGGTTATAGCTTGCCTCAGTCTTCGCCGTCTGCTCTTGAACATAAGATGATAAGACTTATTACATTATTTCTCATTGCAATTTTAACCGCACCTAACAGGTTCTTTGTATTACGAGGCATTCCACAAAATACAGCGCGTGCCGAACATGTAGACAGCACTGTCTAGCGTGCGATCAATTCAAGTCTAACTTTTGTTATAGGTGGAAAAATCTGACAATTTACCCTCGCACATATGCTTGAACTGTCTCCAAGAACTAGAAAATGCGTACAAGTTTCGTCGCAAATGTCAAGAAGTCGACAAACAGTTTCGTAGCACCGTACACACTCACGTCATCAAAGTTGAAGTTCTAGAGAATCTTGAAGACCACACACATGATGATGCTAAAGAGGAACACGAAGAAAACGGCGCAGATGACATCGATATTCGCTTCGAACCGAACCCCGCCGAATGTGCCGTAGAAAAAAAAACAGCCAAGACCAAATTAAAAAAAGTAAGGACTATAATCAAAAAGAAAAAAGTGCGCAAATCAAGATACGACTATTGGAAAGTGTGCGAAGTGTGCGGGAAACATACAAGAAATCTCATCAGCCATCTCGACACCCACTCGGAGGAGAAAACATACTCCTGCAATGTTTGCGACAAGAAGTTTAAATTCAGAAGCGGGCTGCTAATACATAAAGCCGTCCACGACCCCACGCCGAAAAAGACTTGCGAGGTGTGCGGCAAGACCTTCCACATACTGGCGCAGTACCGGCGACACTTCGTCTATCACGCGAACGAAAGAAAGTACGGCTGTGAAACGTGCGGGAAACGATTCAATACCTTGGACATTCTGAAGGTGCACAGTCGGATGCACACGGACGAGAGACCCTTCAGCTGTCAAGAGTGTGGGAAAACATTCAGGACGGCCGGATGCGTCAGCAGACACAAACGTATTGTACATAGAAATATAAGAAAAGTTCAATAAATGTGGCAACCGACCTTGTTTAGTATTGCTTATTCGCGCGACCTTTGCTTGGGTTTATCGCTGTGACACGGTCTCCACATAAGTAGATATTTAATTTCAGAATTGAATATTTAACAAGTACCCTATACTATGTAATAGCAGCTTCCTGATTTTTTTTCTTGCGTGCGTTCTGCACGTTGGATTTGTAAGTACTTACCTATTCAGGGTATAATAACATTGCAAAATGTAGAGATAGCGTTAGGCGACAACGCAGTGTGTTATGTTGACATGACCGAAATTATAAGAGCAACGTCCCAACATGTTTATCTAGTGGTCTAGTAGATGGTCTCATTCATAAGTGCGTTCTTACTAAAAGTGACGATGAGGCGTCGTTCAAACGTCATTGTGCGTCGGTTTTAAGGATAATTAATTAGCGCGTTGTTATATTGGTAGTATCCAAAAATACAGGGCGCTCCACCCCTGGAATGTTGATCGAGGTGTACGTCAATATGTGATTATAAGGCGCATGTGCGGCTGCACCCGGCGCCGGCGCAGCTCCGCAGGGTTCATCGTCAGTTCGCGACGGACAGCGCGCGCGGACGCAGACTCGCTCCGTACCTATTATAGAATCGTCTAATCGTATCGAATCCGTGCAACAGTAAAACGAACAAAGGGTGCTTCTTAGTTTAATTTAGAATTAAAAGGGCGACATGGCGATTCACAGTCCGGTGAGTTTTTTTATTTATTATTATATTTTATAATCTGATAAGGTGGCTGCCTAACTGAGATGGGATTATAATAACCACTTATATGATCATGTTCTACACTATAATTACCATTTTTAATGAGACACGCTCTAATGAAGTGTCAAATGTGTGATGGTCTTTTATAGATATCGGTTAATTCTTTTCCCAACGTTATGAAGTTATTATGGAGAGTTCTATAATACTAACAATACTTTAAGGTTGAGGCTGGTTATATTTAAAGTACAAAAAATAGATCTATTTATTTTAATGAAAAGTGCCTTAACTACATTACGTAAAAGTCCTAAACATTTATCAACATTGAGAACGCATTGATTGATTGCGACAATATTACGACAGTATTCAAAAAAAATTCCGAAATTAGTAGGTATTTTGTTACAATTATTATAAAAAAAAATAGTTATTTGTTATGCGAGGTGGCAAAGTTGTTATTTAGTGTTAGTTATGCTTGTATGGAATACCGAGCAAGCGATGCGATGGATTCTAAGATTGAACCTCGAGCCTGGCGAGCGGATCAAAAAAGGTATCCTGAACATCATAGCAAGGGATTCAAAGTCATGAGACGAGATGAGACGAGAACTTTTCATCTCACTACAGCACTACAGTAAAATACTAACAATTCAAATATTAGGATTAATCAGCGTTTTATTATTCATAGCACTTAGCCTACCCTGCAATCTATGTTATCTATCTGGTTAATATCCCACTAATATTACACATTATTTATCAATTAAACATATTTTTTGGAAAATAAAGCAAAATTGACAACTTCACTCTTCGACTTCCCGACGAATTATGTTTCTGACCGGTTTTTTTATAGAAAGAAAAGTTAGGTACATTCGGTTCACCATTACCACAGATTATAAAAAGAAAATTATTTTGTTCGTTCTTCCCGCCCTCATGTATCGGCATCGATGTACAACATAAGTTCGGTAAAAGTTAAATGTAAATGACTAGAATGTAAGACAGTTTCCATTTATATTTTGTAAATCAATAGTCCGTACATTCACAACTTTGTTTATTATACGATCCTTCTACTGCAATTCATCCCAAATACATTATTCATGGTCTCCTAACGTATTATTAATTCATAAGAGTAGTCCAATAAACAAACAGGCACACTAAAACATAGTTTACGTAAACACCAGCGACATCGTTCAAAAGTCGATATGAAAGTTTATTGCCCTGTGAGAAACATTAACGCGTGCTTTTCGCACCTTTTGCACACGCGCATATTCAAAGATCTACTCTTTGTTTTCGTATGCCGGTAATTGGAACAAAACAGTATTTTCAATGCTTGTCCTTTTTTAACTCTCGTCGTCTGGATATGTCCAGTAGGCTTTTATTAGCTTTTACACGTGATTAACGATGGTAACGAAAACACGTTGATTTCTCGACGAAATCTTCGCGATAAATGAACCGTTTAAAACATTAAGTTTCCATAGGTAGAATTTTAATAATAGAAATGTAATTTGGAATACAAATAATTGTTTTTAGGTATTTTAATAAACATTAGTAGGAAAATTATAACATGTTGGCGCGTTGTGTGTAAAACAAGTTAATCAAATCAATGAAATACCTACGTACTGAAATTAATATGTGTATCATTTACACGGTACCTAGACTTATACGTAACTAACCTACCTACAATTAAAATTGTAAATAAAAACAAAATAATGTAAACATATCAAACAATTTATATGCCTGCTTACTTCATACGGTCTTAAGTCATTCGCAAATTTATAAAAAATCCTTTTACAATGGCATTACAAACTGTTATTAACTAGGTATACTAAATACCTATTAATGTAAGTGGTTCCGACTAACTAAGGATTCCGAGCATGTCGAGTAGGTAACCTAGTACAGACTAAGCAGTCTTCCTTACTAAGTAGGTCCTCCAATCTACTTTTTTTTGCAATCAATATATTGTAATTTCTTTGAGTTCTAAGATCATGTGTTAAAACATTTTACATAGGTATCCTAATAATACGGAAGTTCAACTATAAACTCTTTCGTAAATAAATATTTATTTCGGTACGCGAAAGTTAAACAATGCACGTTTACATAAGTAGTTTCCTTTATGTTGCATTTCTCCTAATGGATTACGCAGTTGTTCAGAAACTGTATGTCTGCATGACTTGCCTGGAAGCCGGCCAAGGTCTACGCAGTTTCAGTGTTTAGCCACCTTTCGCTTTGTGCGGCTGACGTGAATATTTGAAGGGCTCACGCACTACAGCGTCGTCTATATCTTTATGGCATATAATGACATCATAGAGGTTACAAATAGGTACCTGTTATTGGGGACTCCACTCCCTGCCCCAATAGATATAGAGCCATAGCAAGACGTGAAGATAGGGCTAGGTATTACCATAATAAAAAGATCTCTAGGCAGTATTGTTCCTGATAGTACACCTACCTATTGTAATGTTCCTACGAGGAGTTCCTTGACTGCAGCATACAATCTAACCTTTCTAAGTAATTATAATTACTGGAATCGCTCCCAGTCCATTGCACGGTAATAATACATGTGTTTCTTACTTTGAAATCGTAGAATTGGTTGGTTTTAAATTGGCATTAACCTTTATTCTGATTGTGGCGTTTGTATCAATTAGTTTCTCTGTTGGTGTTTGTATCAGCTGTCCATCATGATACAAACAGCATCTGTTATAAGGTGGTCCACGTGAAACATCTATCAGGAATATGTAGTGCTTTGAGTTTCGAAGCACATGGCGATCCTAAACTTTACGGTTAACTGCAAGTCATTGCGTTGCATCTGTGGTTGTGGTGTGCATTATAAAACAGACAAGCCGCACCTATAAAACATAAGTAATATACCTATTTAGTCCCAAAGCTATTAATCATATCTAATGCTTAATAATAAATTATTCAAAGCGTATAGTGTGCATGTAGTCATTAAATTATTATTTTGTTATGCGAGCAGTGTAGTCGTGAACTTCGTGATTCTTTTAAACGTTATTTCATTCCGTAATTATGTACTTATTTACGACTATTTTTGGAACTTTCATTCGACAAAACGTTTAGGAACCTACACATTTATATATCATCTCAGGAATGTCAACCATTCATCGTGTGTGTAGCTTAGAGTAGTTTTATTTTCAGATAATTCTTTCTGGCTTCATTGATTACCTTCAGGCTATTTTAGCGTGGAAACACTTAGCTTTAGCGCTATGTTTGTTATGGCCCTGTGCCGATACCGTTCAAATGAAAAACATCTTAAGTGAGCATGAGCAGGCAGTAAAGTTCCGATAGCAGGTATAGGTACCTTCCTGTTCTATATTGATATGTCCTATAAAATGCACATCAATTACAAATGCTCAATGTGTATGCAAGCGATCACCTGCTCCGATAGCGGTATTCTTTCTTTGTAACAGTTCGTTCAGAATTATTTGTAAGTTTTCTTAAACAGCTGTATGACAATCGATAACTTTAAAAAAAATACGTTATACACACTGATGTACATTCAAATTTAGGGGGGAGGCGGCATTTGAACCCCTTAAAGGTCGAATATCCAATAAACCCTCCTTAGTGGACTTTCTGAGTATGTTACGCTAGTTTTTCTTCATCATAAAATTTCGCAAACATCGAAAAGGTTGTGTGAAATGTTCAAGTCTCTGTCTGTTCTGTCGATTTTCTCGGTTATTACTATTTTACTTTCCCATTTAACGTTGGAGAAAATGAATCAGTGTACCCAAACATGTCCCCCCACACTGGAACACATGTTACCTAAACCAAATATCTGTGACAAGCCATAACTTTCACTATTACGACCAATAATTGCCGCCCGTTCACCGAGTGCACTTGACGTTGAAAAATGACTGTTTTATTAGTCTTACAGCATCACTGTTGTATTCATGATTATAGATCTATAACCAGAACAATTTAAGCCTCCATAACGAAGCAATCAAACAATTTGAAATCTCGCATGATTGAACGTATAATCTGGCCCTAATCTCGGGCCACAACGCCCATTGTAAGGTCGGCGTATACACTTATGAAGGACGGTAAGTTGAATGTACCTATCTCTCACAATAATATGATTTGTGCATATGAGTTTGCTCACCTACAGAGGTCTTTATAATTCGTAGTGTGTTGACTCATCTTCTACCTCGTCTTTCGTTCTTATTCTACTTTAATCAATAATAGGTACACTTCCTGAATATAATTCATGCCTATTGGAAGAGAAACACCTTATTAGCGCAGTTGGTAGTGACCCTGCTTTCTGCCGAGGGTCCCGGGTTCGAATCCTGGTACGGATAAACTTTGGGGGATGAGCACGAATGTTTGTACCCAAGTCATGGATGTTTAATATCTATACAAGTGCAGCGACGACGTCTGGGTTCGCCCCCAGTCCATTGTACGGTACGCATAATACAAGCGTTGCTTAGTGTGGGACCGTATAGTTGGTGTGTTCGTCTGGTGAAATTATTATTACGTATTGGTCCAAAAATTGGATAGCTGTTCATTTAAAAATTGCTTAACAGTGCGCAGATAATAAGTTGTCCCTTCGCTCGCATATAGCTACCTACATAAGATACAAAACGAGTTTGTATCTAGTACACATTTAATGTGCTCATTGAATCGCAACTGATAGATATCTGTACCCTTATTGGGTCAAGTTAAAGTTATTGACAAGATAATGAATGAAATGCATTGACTGTTTGCATTAGTTTATCGCTAGTTGACGATCTCCCTACTGGTTTCCACTAATCGCTACATTATATTTTCCCGTGAGAACATTGTTGGTGGATGTGGTGATATGTGAGTCTTATTCCATGTGTTTATATTAGGACCGGTATTAATTACTTAGTCGATCTCAACTGAGAGCGAACTTGAGAAATGATAGAGATATCAAAGTACTTACACTGCAAAATCTAATTCTAGTATACTAGAATTAGATTTAGCAGTAATTTCGCTCTCAAATCAAATTATTCTCAAATATATGCCCGTCCAGTACCATTTTAAGATAAGGTCGCAATCAATTCCTCTGTTGCATTCTTTATAAGTAGGTACTTAAATCCCTCTTTAAAACTTTCCCTTTATAGGATCGCGGAGCGAATATAGCTTTAGTAATTTTAATTAACTTCCGTCCATTCTACTATAAATTCATAGAATGGCTCGCGAGACGGTCACTTTTACGGGCTCAAGAATTTATAGCTTCTGTAGTTAATCAACAGCAAACCCTTCAGAAGACACTCTATTTTAATTTATGTCCTAAAATAGCTAGAAATATTTTCGCTTTGAAAAGTTCCGCCACGTAACACACCACACTTCTCACAGTGGAGTTACTGAACTGAATAGTTAGATCAGAAATATTCAAACGGTATTCGATACACTATACCGAATTACCTATACCAGCCTTTCCCAAAGTGGGCGATAACGCCCCCTTGTGGGCGCTGCAGGTCTAAAGGGGGCGGTAAGAGACCCAGAAAAAATGGAGGAGTTGTGTAGAGGCTTACAATAATTAATTTAATTTCAAGTTATAGTGGGTAGGTAGGTAGGTGAATAAATGGGGGCGCTGAAAAATAATTCATTCTCAAAGGGAGCAGTAGACAAAATAAGTTTGAGAACCCCTGACCTATACGCTTATACAAAGATAAGCAATACGCGTGTTCCCTGGTTATCTTTCGGATTCCTAGGATCAATATATTTGCCGCCATTACTACACGAGAGGTGAGGCTTAATGGAATATATTATTGGTACGAGATACAACTGCAGATAAAACAACTAGTTATAACACTCAATGCGGCTTTATTTCAGACAAATCCTGTCTCTGAATAGTTTATGGCCATGCGAGAAAACATTATCGTCTCCAATATAGGTAGTATGTTATATTTAATATAGTAGGTATATTTAAATTAAAACCATGGTATAATAATATGTTGGGCATACGGGCTACCTAACAGGTCAAGCTTGTTCAAAATTAAAGAAGGTTACAAGAAAGTCTTTGGTTTATAGTCTATTAAGATAAAAGTGTAATAGGTTGTCACATATTTATATTATCTTCATCTCTTACCCAATACTATATAATTTGGCTGCACACTGCTAGTTTCAATTCTAGAGACCCTATAACAAAGATAAACCCTATGTCACGGATTTTGTCGCACCGAGTCGCTTTGTCCCTTCCGTAATTCATATGAGAGAAAGAGACAATCGATTTATCTCACATTTTGTCTAGTCATAGCCGGCTGTGCTACTAGTGCACGTATTCTATTCCCGCGACTTCGCCATCTTCGACAAATAAGCAGTGCTAACTCTATTGAAGATGGCAAAATGTTAAATGCTCGTGACGTAGTCTTGGGTCATCGTCGGAAAAGAACCAGGTCATAGATTTTTTATAATGTATGTACCTGGTGTAGCACTTTATTATACCATGATTAAAACGATGCGATAGCACCTAGGTATAAATCTAGATGCCGGGACGTGTGGTCAGCTCAAAATAACAGCTCTCTCCGCTGCACTTTCGGAACACAACACCACGCGCATCTACTTAGGGGTCACAGAATCATGAGTTAAATCAATTAGTTTTTGTTTCGATGTCACTTACACCCAGTATATATACGACTTAAGCTAAGCATTCAGTTAAAATAGTAACGATTTTAAGTAACAGAATCTACATAACAGTTAACCTACCTAACCGTCACCTTTGAAACCGCTAAAAATTTAAGCGAAATGACGTGTATTCACACTTCCATATTGGATGAGATTAGTTTTTCGCATGACTCATACACTACCGTACGAGTACCAGTAACTTCGAAACCGTTATTCAAAAATGTACCTACCAATATTATTTAACCCTTAATAGCCTAGAGTTTCAATTTTGATACCAATCTTTTAAACCGAATGTTCACTTTACTATTAGTTTTTTTTTATAGGTTGGCTGGCTGTATTTTACTGTTGTATAATATTCTTTCCAACGAAATTAAAAAAAAACAAATGTCATTATTATTAAACACAGTAATATTAAAAATAAATCACTTTCGTAAATCAGGCTACTAAGGGTTAATCTGTGCTATATTTTAAGAAAGACGTTTTATAACTTTATCAAACGTTATATAGTACTGCGCAAAGCAAATCTCTTGTGCGCACTACTATAGTATATACTATAATAGAGTTATAAAACGTCTATAAATTGGGGGGTAAGTAGTTAGTCCTATTCGACACTGGTCAAAATTAATTTTGGTAAATGCTCATATGTCACCGATACCTGATCATGTTATTATTTTGATTGTGGAAACTGGAAGGGATCGATGGACAACACTCGGAAGTGAGTAAGATTAAGGGCAACATATTATTAGACATACTACCGCAGTCAAAAATGGTGTTACTAATAACATAGCACGGCTTCCATTACTCTTTATTTATTTTAGATGGTTATTTGTTACGAATTAGAACTATTTGTCCTTTAACTTTAGATATACCATTCAGAGTTAAAGGACAATGATCCTAATTCTGTCGGCAGATAATCTCATTGGTTGGTAGTACCCAATCTAAAATTGACTACGCATTTTGTTGCCCTCCTTTTCATGGTCGTAATATTTGAGGAAGACAGAAATATTGTACGTTGCGTCGAATCAAACATAATAAAAATAAAATGGAGAAAGGAGACATACATCGCTCGCTTCTAAAATTATTTACCTTAAATAGTCAAACGTCCCAGCTTTTGGATAGGTATCAACACGGTGACTTATAACCGCTGTTTGCGAGATAACTGTGAAACGTGACGACACCCCTTGGGTCACTTTATCGCAAACTCGTGCTATCATTTTTATTAAATGAATTCAATTATTCCTACTACGGAAATCGTAGTATATCAGTTACCACAGATTTTTATAATATTGTTTTTTTTATTATTCCTTAAGAACAAAGCGCATACATGGTACACCAATTTTTATCGTGCTTTATAGGGTTTCATAGTGTAGTGGGTCTTGTTCCTGGTCTTGAAATTTTTCATATTTTATTCTAAGATCTCTGGCTGAAAACTGCTTTGTATATGCCATGGTAAATTGATTTTAATATGAATTTTGGAGTAGAACTAGGTTCTTACTTATTTAACATCCCAAACATCATAATATAACTACGGTACTAATATAAATAAAGCTTAACTTCTTTTACCCGATGGAAAAAGGAGGAGGTTCTAAATTCAACACGTAGGGTACCATTATATGTATTTTTTATGTCAATACGGTGGTAGTGAGCTCTTTACAAAAGGTCCTATTCATACGGCATTCAACCACTCAATGGACATTTCTGATAGTTTCTGTTCGAAAAACCATTCAAAAGAGGCTTTAGAAATTAGATTATGCAAATATCGAGAGATTTGTCGGGAAAGAATGACGCATGCAACCTATGAAATAATATAAAAAAAATATCAAACATAAACAGTTGCTTATGGTTATAAAGTTTAGAACGCCCCCGTACCTACTTACCTATTCAAATTTCTCTAATAATAATAGTATGTATTTTAAACTCGCATAGCTTTGATGAAACAAGTGATCTCACACAGTTACGCAGGTATTAAGCGTTCGTGTTATTAAAGAAGCACTTATCAATATTCTAGCTAGCTATCTATATGGCGCTTGTCCCCAGAGACTGTGGTGGGTCGCAGTGGCGCTGCTGCTATGGGCACCGCACACGCACTGCCGGGAGTTCACGTAAGTGTAACGTTGAATATTGTTGGGTTTGGATTAAGTTTCTACCATGCTACCCAAGATAACATCCAGTGTTTGCACCCAAAAAAAAAGAAAAAGATCGCATTTGTTTGTCTATACTCAGACAGTGTGCAAAAGACTCTGCAAACAAATGAAAACTGACTACGCAGATTTATTGCTCAACTGACCGTCTCGCTGACTGACTTTAGTAGTGTCGCGAACCACATATTGAAGCACACAAAACTAAGCCGATATGTGTGGAACACTCCAACTCGCGTGTAATACACGAATCAGTACGTTAAGTGCGAGATTATTCGTAAGCTAACCGTATACTTTATAGTCTACCGTATTTAGAAATTTGGAGATACCGTAATATGGAGAATTGAACGTTATAAATGCCATCCGCTATACATTTTTTTTAATACGGTAGACTATATAGTATGCAGTTAACTTACGGTGTTGAAGTTACCATCAAAATGATCAAAACCATAGACATAAATAGTAGTTATACACATTTAATGTAATTTATGCAGTTATTGGCGCCCCTCGTAAATCTTCAAATAGTATCTATTTATATAGCTGAAATGAAGTGCATCGCGGCATATCTACTTTACTGCATAAAAACCCATAAATCTTAATTAAACAGTTCGCTAGGACGAGTCCATAGATTAAATTAGTTTCTATTTAAGAACTCCTGATTGATGTTCTATGAATGAATAGATATAAAATATTGCAGATCACTTTGTCCAGTAGCGTAGCATAGGTCATTTGCACCCGGTGCGGATTTCAAATTTTCCGACCTATCAAATAAGTAAAAAAAAAATATTTCAGTGTTATTTTCGTATTATTTTCTTGTCGTTACATTGCCCCATTTTTTTATAATGAACAGCAAAAATAAGAGGGCGGCAAATTTGAAATCCGCACCAGCTGCTAATGACCTATGCTACGCCACTGGCTTATGGGCTACAGCGCGGCGCTGCTTGTTAGATGTCGCCTCCATTACATTTATAATAATTTCTACATACCTCCTACTCACTTACCATTTGAAACGGGTTGTCGGTTATTTTAAGACAGTTAACAGTTCGTTACAAATACAACTAAATGCAGAATCATAACTAGCTCACGCCATTATAAATAGTTTGAAGTTCCGTTTACTGCACAGCTCGGTTAAAATTATGCATTCATTCCAGCTGGTACAATGTGTACTTTGTAACAGATACTTTTGCATTTCAAAGGCGCATAGTTTTGGACGCATTTGCACGCATGGTGCGTACTCAACATACTAAATACACATACTTAGATAGAATTCCCGACAATAAGCGTCGGGGCATAGCGGCCAACCCGCCTAGCTAGAAGATCTTCCCTTTTCCTTAAATCAACCTAGTGGTGATAGGCAAGTGGCGAAAGCTTGTCTTGACCGAGAACACACTGCTTCGAAGAACTTGGTACATTCCCTATATTTTGAGACAATATATGCACCCGAGACAAATAACAAAGGAAAGTTGCTTACTTTTTGTTGTATTATGAAAATACTTTTTATTGATGGTTTTACAGTTTCATAGGATAAAATGGCGGAAGCATATAATGCCTTACCCATATTGATACTCTATAAACTTGCATATCTCAACTATTAAAGCGTCTCTGCCATCTCACCACCAGGGTGTGGTCTCGGGTTATTCAGACACGAGAGGATGCGATGCAATCTATGCCTGCTCTTTATTATTTACACGGATCACACATCACTTTCGTCACTTCAACAGAGCCTACTTAACTTACTCTATTTATAGACACGAAGACATCAGACAAGCGCTGCTGTCGCTAGTCCACATGATGCGATCTTCAGAAAACAAGCTGGAGAGGCACGAGTTAAGAGAAAAGGGGCTTGGAGATCAGCTCAAGAAAATGATAGTGGGACTCGACAAGAACGGCTTAGAGCCTTTGATCAACAAAATAACGAGACTCGACGATCGCCTGTCGAACGTTGAAACAATATTATTACAGGTTTGTATATCTGTTAGGTTTTAAACAGGTATCTACATAAATCTACTCTTAGATCTACAACATAACATTTGTATACCTAACTACATTAATAATATTTTCTGAAGAATTTACAGAAACTGTTTTTGATAGAAAAAGCAAGGTAGGGTTGTAATAAAAGCAATCACTGAAGCCCACAGGTACCTTAGCGATATCTCAATTAATTATGGTCAGAGTTGAAACCAAATATGTAGATAGGTTTTGAGAACTTCGGAATTATTAAAATAAAAACTAAGTAGTATTACTTCCAGAAAGAAGAGAGGGAAAGGGCGTCCCAAAAAAAGGTTGACGAAGCCTTAGAGAATATTCAGAAAGCCCTCCAAGTATTGACCACCCCTGCTCCTAAAGTTCCAGTAGATATGGACAACAATCTGCCAGCCAGCGATGACGCACTACAGAGGAGACTCGACACGACCGATGCCAAGATCGACGCAGTTAAAAAAGAAATTAAGGGATTGAAGGGTAGCTTAAGTCAAGTAAGTACGAAGTGATCTTCATTTGTTTATCATCATAGCTACCGCTACATTCATGAGAACAAGGTGAACGCACATTTTCGATGCATTCGGCAATACTGGATGCGAATGGCGCTGGTTCTTTTTTAAATCTCCAGTATAGCACCCCCAACTGTACTGGTCCTAAACTAAGCAACGCTCGTATTATTGGTACCCTACTATGGACTAGAGATAATCCAAGTAAACATGATTGGTCAGCTTTTTTGTGTATATTTTTAAATACTGGAAAAACCTAATTTATTAACTGAAGGCACATACCTACCAACTTTTACAACCTCGTCTTTCTCTTTGCCTTACCTATCACTCTAGGCGTGTTAACACTCATAATTTTATGGCTTCAGAAGAGTCTTTCATAATTTGTCAGGTGCGGTAAATTTCTTCAGTTAATTCCTAGTTTATAGAACATAAAACTTTTTTATTTTTTTTATTACATTATTTGATCTCGATCTCACCTGGTGGTAAGTGACGATGATAACTTAATAATTTTTTAGGATTCCCTCCGCGCTATATGCTTAGACGTCGCTTCGGACATAAATCCGTTCGAAAAGCACATATCAGAGGCGGAGAAGTTGCTCAGCAAGTACGACGTGAAGTTGGGCGAGTACAACTGCACCGCGAACAAGGCGCCGGTCGACGTCGAGTCGTACTTGGACGGTGTGTCGCAAGCCGACGAGGCGTGGCACACCAAGATGACTGAAGGTGAACATCACATTATTATTATTTTGTTGCCAATCAGTAAGTGTGGACGTCGCAATACGATACTAGAGGCGTTATCACTATGCAGTATTTAGAATTAGCTGCGCCCTGTGGTGTTACCCGCGCAAAAAATTATGTCGATCCTTTGCGCTATGAAAAATTAAAACAAATCTATCCCACGAGAACCATACATTTTACCGGCATAAAAGTAGCCTATGCGCTATTCCAGACTATAATCTATCTCTGTGCCAAATTTAATCCAGATCCGTTCAGCCGTTCTGGCGTGATTGAGTAACAAACATCCATCCAAACTTTCACATTTGTAATATTAGTATAGATAAACCACCGGAATGTTAGTGGCGGTAGATTTCTCACCCACCTCAATTTGATACATGGTTCTTGGTAAAAAGTGGATGTTCCAAATTGGAATTAGAGTAGATACCCTAAAGTATATATAGAATCTGACTGTCGCCCAACTCTTGGAGGATTAGTCGGTTACTCCAGTGCGCGGCGAGGCTACGAATGCGGGAGGCCGTGCGCGCGGTGTAAGGTACACGCTTCGGGAAGCTCCTCAGCCGGTCTGGTTCTGGCCATACATGAATCTGAAACGTCTGACGCGTGCACCACAAAAACCTGCTTAGATTTTCAGTCACAGCCCATCGTGTTTTTGGGTATATCGTATAAAACTGATGCTCACCAATCGGACTTGGTTACCAGTAAGTCTAAAATGTCTTCGTCGTTAGCAAGTCAATGTCGTATATTTAAAATGTGCCATATCTACAAAGTATCGCCAGTGTGATTCTGCATCACTGTTTATTTCACTAGTGATGGAACGGCAAGAGAAGGAGGTAGTCAAAATTCAGCGGCTGCTCTCTGAAGCCGAGTCCATGTGGAAGGACTTGCCCCGGCTCGCGGACTTGCATCGGTCAACGAACCAAACGTTGGAAGCCGTCAGCCGAGCTGCACAAACCACAGTGCAGAACAACGACCAATGTAAGTCTTTTATGCTCTTCCGTATTTAGTTAATGTCTTATTCTTATTTCTTTATTTAAATGGCTACACCCACTCAACAGTAGCCAATGTCAAGTATTAAAAAGCAATAATAAATAAAAATAATTAGTAAAAATACATTGTTGTACAATGGATGATGATCGTGAATGAAAATTTGTCATTTACCCCCAACTAGACTTGAACAGCATAGATTGAAATAATCAGGTTTATAGGTATAGGTAGTTAGTTTTTAGAATATTAAAGCGACTAGAACTATCAGGGCCAATGAGTTTATACATGTAACCTTACCTAGTTAAGCATCTTTTCTACCTATCAAAAATTACCGTTACCCAAAACTACTTACTTTTTCAGCTGTCGATAAGGTGTTGTCGAAAATACGCAACATGGGCGACAAACTACAGAACACGAACATGGATATTCAAAAGAGCCTCACAGTCAGCAACACTTTGATTGAAACCATCTCCAAGAACTTCTTCGATCTAATTAGCGAGGTAAATACCTTGTCCTGAAATAAATACTTACCTTGGTACTTAAGAAATTCGCAGAGCACGTCTAGAGTTAGAAATTCACAGAGAGCTCCGTAAATAAAGCTTGAAGATACTGATTGCTCAGCTTAAGCTTTTTTATTGAGTGGGTGTATGCAAGTATAAGCAATTATATACATAGTTACATTATTATGGACGAGAATTATCATAATAATGGCGGTAGCGAGGTTCTAGCAGTTGTCAGTCTATCTGGTTAGATAAACGGAACTCTGATCTAATTAACCACCATCACGCTAATAACCCGTGAAGGGGTAGGCAGAGGTGCTACCACATTTCAGCATTGCTATTTCGCTACAAGAAATAACGGTTTTTTCATGATTTTTGCTTTGACGGTAATTGTCACCTGTACGTCAAGTTCGAGATTATTCGTAAGCTAACCGTATACTTCATACTTAGTCTACGTATTTAGTCACATTGTATGATTGAAAGTTTTAAACACTGACCGTTAGAGGCGCTGTTCAGATTGCATGTAATGTGTCTAAAAACGTAAACTATAAACTATGCAGTTAGTTTACGAAAAATCTCTCTCGTTCGGACTTGAAAACAAGCCGTATGATAAAAACATCTTTTTAATTTATGTCCAGGTGAAAACATCGAATACCACCAAGCAAATGATTATTGATACGCATGGCATCGTGTTCGCCACGAAGCAACGGCTGGACTATGGCGTGTTCCAGATTCTACAGGAACTCGGAGGCCTCATCAGTGATCAACTGTTTAGTATGAATAGCACTACTAGTAGGCAGTAAGTACCAAACACTTCTTTAAATTGTACACAACTATATCTTAACCTATTAGGTTCTAACTGAGAATCGTTCTTACATACATTAAAATATAAAAAAATAGAGTTATAAGCTTTTTGGACATCTCTGAATTCAAAAAAAGTAGTTTTTGAAATTCATGTATGTGTATCTGTTTGTATTATACAAGCATCACAAATTAGACCAGATATCTATTTTTAAAAATAAATTAACTGTTCGATAGTCAATGATTATACTCGAAAAATATGGTAGGTACATACAATCATTACACTATGATCTTGTAGTCAAGCTGCAAACAACAATCGATGGTAGTATGGGTACAGCCGGCAGACTAAACATAGTTTTTATTTCGTGAGCAAAATGTAATTTCAAGTATATTTTTCTATTTGCACAACATATAACATACTGGTGGTAGGCTTCGGCCGCGGTTAGTCACCACCCACTGAACAAAGCTATGTCGCCAAGCGGCCTAGCCGTGTTCCGGCATGATGTTCGGTGTTGCCATTCATGGATGGCGGGTCAGATCAGCTGCGCTGCATGTGCCTAGTGAATGTAGCGTCTCGATCTACTGCCGCCTTCCTACCTAGGCAAGTATGCTCCATCGTAGATCTCATCGTCACTTACCATCAGGTGAGATCGAGATCAAATACTTGCCTATTAATGTATAAAAAAAAAAATAAAAAAAAAAATGAAGCTAAGACCAAAATCATTGCCCACTTGCCCATAAGATGTATATAAAACTATAGGCCACACTAGATCGCTTTAAATTTCCCTTAAGAATTGGCATTTCTTTAGTCAGCTACATTGCTTAAAAACTCAAAAATTAAATAAAGAAATCTTCTTCATTCAGGTTAAGCGCGATCGAATCCAATGTCATGGTGAATCAGACCATCGCCGTAAACAATTTGAGGTCCAAGATCGAGGTGGAGACGTCTCAGGTGTGGCGACAGATTCTCATCATGCAGCAACAGATTTCAGCGAGCAAGGGGGCCCTGTCCGAGCTTGACGTGAGTTATACAGACATTCATATTATACACACCTATTAATTGCTGTCTGTAATCTTCTTCTTTATTTACGACATGAAATACGATGAAATAAAATGGATATGCAAATGGCCTCACCCACAACTTAGTGGGTATTCTGCGAATATCAAGTAATTAATAGCAATTACACATGAATAAATAAAATAAATTTGTTTTGTTTTTTTAACACGTTGAGTGCGGTGCCATTTTCAGAGGACTTTCAGCCAGTGCGTTAGAGACCTATTCGACCTCTTAACCGAGCTTCACTCTAGTGCGTATGAGACCTAATCCATCTCGTAAAATAAGGTATTTTAAAAAAACTCATATCTTTATCAAAAAATAAGATACAATCTATGTTCTTTCTGTAAATAATAGAGAATTAACTGTTCTATCTCAAGTTTGCTACGCATGGGGATGTGAAAAGTGGGTTATGAGATATAACGAAAAAAAAATTAGGTATCCATTGAATCTCGCATCGCAACTAAAGATAGATCAGTTTGGGTTGTGACTAGTGATGGGATTAAAATAAAACCCCAGTTATCGATAGCTTAACTTTTTATGAAGTAATCATTTAAACATAGTAATATTGATTTCTTATATTTACGCGAATACTAGACATTTAAAAAAAACTAATCTTACGGATTTTATCGTGTTTATTATTTGTTTTTTACGTTCCCGTCGTTTCGGCTGTTTTACAGCAACCATGGTCACGAGAGGACTGACCATGGTGACTGTCCTTCCGTGAATGATGAATTATGATAATCCATAAAATTAGTTTTATTTCAATAAACATAGTGACTAAAAAAATATTTAAGAAAAATGTTCCTCATTGAAGCATGGTAACCACATTTGTTGTTCGCACTGCACACATAGTGTATTTATTAGTTTGGTTTTTTTGGATGCATCTGTGCTACTAAATGTGAGCCGTAATTTACTGTAACAGCCTGTGCAACGACTTTTTTTGCTACCACGCTGACAAAATATAAGAGCGTATTTTTTTTAAATGGAGTGCGCAGGTACACATTATCGACATTTGAACAACACTGAGCGCGAGCTAACGGCGCCCGCGCCGCCCGCGCTCCGCTCCTTGCGTCTACGACGCCTGTGTTTTAGGAGGTCCGAAAGATCTCCTCACGCAACAGATGTATATTATTACAACTCAGTGCGTTAGAGACCTCATCCATCTCCTATTTTTTTTATTACATTATTGAATCAAACTCGCAGCGGGAAGTAGGTATGTATATTTGTCTCTGTCAAACACATAGAAATAAAGAAGTTACGACCTCCCGCACAGAGGTGGAGAACACGATTTTCGGCGCCGCACCAGCTGAAAGTCACGTTAGAGATCTTTTAGACCTCTTAACGCAGTCAACGTGTTAATTAAAAATAATAAAATTAAATAATAGATGTGACAAGAAGATATGAACATGGTGTCGCTGTCTGCCATAGTAAACTAATATTTTTTTTCATATTTATCTCCACAGGAATACACACACGCATACGCTAACAGCAGCACAACAACCATGAGCAAAGTAAAAACAAAAGTAAGTAACGCGGCAATGTTTAGTTGGTAAATATACATACCTAAAAAACTATCACGTTGGTCCGGAATCTATACATTTAAAAAACTGTAACTAAGAAGGGTCTTTGCATTGAGTATTTCAAAAAAAATTGTACAGGACATAGTGTTCAAGGACACGCAATTTTCGTCTGTCCCTACATACACGCATCACGAAAAAACCGCTCTGCATTTTTTTATGAGAATCATCATGGTGATGGTATATACATCAATGAACGCACTTTTTTTTTACCCTTTGGCAATGAACTCACTTTTATTGTATAATACGAACTTGTTCACAGTTGGACGACATAACGACGAAAATCGACAAACTGGCGAATGATATGAACTTAGGGATAGGAGAACTGTCGGTAACGGCACAACAATTCCAACTCATCTCCAAAGATCTATCTGAAGAGTTCAGCAAACTTGAGAAGACTTCCAAGCAGCGAGGTAAAAGCCTCTACGCACGGCCCAACTTTTCACCCGATTTGTAGGAACGATTTGCAGGGTCCCAATCAATTGGAATGTTCTGTCTAGCCAACATGCCTCTAGCAGCTGCAGCTATAGCTGCAGCCTACAGATTGGGTGTTAAGTTGACCTGTAGACGGTTATAAACCATTATTTTATTTTATTCTATCTATATGTTTCAGACGAAGGACCAGGACCTCACAAGATAGAGGGCGCAGATGAAGCCACATAGATAATGCCAAATAATAAATCCGTAGTTAATTAACAATGTATAGATAAGTTTTACAGCTTAGAAATTAACTGCTGGTCTAGGGCCTCGAGTCCCCCCTAATTTTACAAAGTCTTCATTACATCACAATGCAATTGACAATTTGTTACCATTGTATCAAATCTCATTAGTGTGATTTTTGATAGAGTTATCTTAACGGAGCTTTTAGTGAAATATTAATGTAATTATAATGTACAGGCTGAAAAAAAATGAATTGAATGAATGAATTCACAATAGTCACCATTCAATCGTGAGAACATAGAGAACTGTCAAAAATTAGAGGTTTGCCATGGTACAATAATATGCAAATTATATCATGAGGACTAATAATAGCATACGATCACGAGCCAATTAAATAAGGCACTACCAAAATACTAATATAATCGTCGTCAAAATTATTAAACGTGTCAATTACAATGTAATTTTCATTATACTGAGAGAAGAAAATTGTCCGAGGGGACTGGCGCTGGGGATTGGCGCTCTGCACGTCCGACTGAAATGTAATGGGTGTTATTATAAGTAAATAAAACTCGTACCATATTTAACTTTTGCAAATATTTAATCTCTTTCATAATTGTGGATCTATATATTTATATTGTACAAGTTATTATTATGATACAATCAAATGTTATCGTGACAGATATCCCAACGTCGCATATACAGTGAGCGCATTAAACCAACAACATCCAACGGACGCGGGACCTCTAAGAAAAACGTGAATGAACTGTACATCATAATATTGATATATTTATTACTGCTATTAAATAATAGGTACACAGTACACAGATTATTTGTCTCCAATTTCGGTTATTTTATTACCTGATTACAACCTCATTTTACTATGTGCAATTAATATTAAATGTATCAATTTAACGATGCCGTACTGCACACTAAACCCCCAAACTTGAAGAACAAACGTCGAATCAATTTACAATTGTGTTACCAATCATTTGTCAGAGGAAAAGTACTTTGTAACCTTTCTATAAATTTGGGGGTGAATACATAATTTAATAAAACCGTGCCCCTATAACTTGTTACGTTTATAGTACTTATCATGTAATGTGTTTGATGAAATTTACATATATTATAATTTTATCAAATAAAAGAGAATAAATAAGCAAGACCGATGATATACCATAAGATTATACAAAGTAGGACTGGAGCACTCAAATGTACTACATTCCGGCGTTGTCTTATGAAGCCTCAGTGAAACACACAGAACGTCACATGTCCTATCGTTAATCTTAATGCTATATCTATCTATAGCCTATGTTCGTACTTATACCTATAAGTCGGAATATTAAAGTTTTAAAAATTCTAGGTACGTTTTATCTAGGATTTTGGAAATTTTAATACTCAGACTACAAAGATAACATAGACACCGCATGTAGAACTACTAGGTGACGCTCGCGAAAGGAATACCATTTCGGACGCACTCATCGTATTCACAAGTTATTGATATTTTTATTATGTCACTCTGTATAGTAAAACAGTGTATTAAACACTTCGGCCGAGCAGAATTTTTATTTTTTTATTCTTTTTAGCGAGCGTTACAGTTGTTTTATATGCGCTGTTTATCTTTCTTGTAAGTCGTCTTTGGATTAACAGTACAACTAAAACATGTCCCGGTATAGAAACAGCATAACTAACTATAAAACAAAGGAATGTTTTGATACCCCAAGCGAACCAGTCGCGTAGTTTTAGGGTCAACGCAAACCAACGGACTATCGGCGAAGCAACTAATCGATAGCAATTTAAAGTCAACTTTACTAACCTTGGCATACGGTTGAAATTGGTACCAACTTTATAAAGTTCTTGACACTGACTGACTGACATACAACACATAGCCTAAGCCGGTGGACCTAACGCCAAACAATAATAGTGTAAAATATTTCAGTAAATTTAATATTTTACCCTTATTTCAAGGGTCCCCAAAGGTTCTCGAAATATAAAATCCAATTGTTTGAAATTTAAAAAAAATAACACTATGTACTAAGTTCGCGGTGAAACGGTACCGTCTCGCTCTCTCACAGAAAAATGAAACACTGTATGCACATTTACATTACATACATTTTATACATAAACATGATCGTTATCACTAACTTGTTAACCCCTAATTTTTTAACTACTTTTGTTAAACCTTATATAAGGTAGGTAAGCACTAAGGAGGGATTTTGAAAATTCGACTCCTATGGGAGTCAAAGATTATGTGAACAAATATTTTTTAAGTTATGATCAGGACTAGTATAAAAATCTAAAATAGGACAGAGGGCTAGTATAAAAATCAGTTCACACAGAACGACGACGCGAGCGCGGTCGCGCGACAGCAGAGTTTAAGTAAGAGTACACTTAACTGCCAATTGTTATATGTTAATTAGCTTCACCGTTACTCCGGCAGTGTGCGCTGACCCTTACTTGTCTACTTAATAAGATATTTTCAGTTTCCTTCAGTTAAAAAGTCGTATGTATTTCATTCATACGTCATACTTACAAAAAATATTTTAAACGATTATGAAAAACAATATACTTAACAAGTTGACGGTGGTGGCATACCTAACACCCAGACACACACTTAAACATTTTTACATATTAATGAATCGTCGTATGTACATGAACACTATATTTATGCAAAAAATATTTACATAATATCCTTAATTATGCGTTAAAAAGCACTTAATAAACATCCCTCTGCCCACCCCTGATTATTATCAACCATGATATCATATAAGCAATAAAAACAAACTGTGCGTTACGCAAAACTATCAAATGTTTAAATAGTACATCGATCATGCATAATTGATAAAGTGTTAACCCCACATTCATAGAACATTTTATTCCATTTACAAAGACATTACAAAGCAATTTTGTTCAGATAAATGGTCTGTAATCCAAATGTTAATGGATTAAAACTTCTATGAATTTGGGCATTCGTTTACAACTAATAAATATATTCAATCGTGGCATAATGAAGCTTATAGATCATTCCAAAACATCGCCTAAGTCTATAAAAAAAACTCAAATAGAAAAGATTATTTTGAATGTCTCAAAAGCACGAATATGATAGTACAACAAGCTCCCTAAGTAAGTAGTTCCAAGGTAGATCACGTGATGCGCCGGCGCCGTGGACGCGACTATACGTATTTACTTAGGCCCGCAATACACATGCCAGTAAAACAGCATGCGAGTGCTAAAGTAGCTCGCATTAACTGGCAACACATGCGTGCTGAACACGGCACGGCATGCTAGCCGCCAGCGACGCAACCCAGCAACTCGCATGCTTTAAATCAAACGTATCGCGTTTTTAAAAAAGAAAGATCCTCGTCTTCCTTCCTTTAAATGGCCCCCAGCTACCTAAAGGTAGGTTCTGCCAAAGTCAATTAATTGTAAGAAATGACAGATTGAATCTGTACATATAAATAAAATTGGAGTGTCTGTTTGTAATATTAAAATAACCGCTTTTTACTAAGTGCATTTGGATGTATACACGTTACCTATACCGAAACAACATTTTTTACAATTTTTGTCTGTCTGTCTGTCCGTCTGTCTGTCTGTCTGTCTGTCTGTCTGTCTGTCTGTCTGTCTGTCTGTCTGTCTGTCTGTCTGTCTGTTTGTTCCGGGTAATCTCTGAAATGGCTGGACCGATTTTGACGGGAATTTCACTGGCAGATAGCTGATGTAACAAGGAGTAACATAGGCTACTTTTATTTTAGAAAAAAAAAATTGGGTCTCTCGAAAAAAAATTAAAACCAATGTTGCAGCGCTGCGCCTGATTTTAGTTTGATAGCAATAATCTGCAATGCGTCCCGCGGGATCAGAACGCGAGCAGGCTGTTGCCAACGGCTGAGTCGTTGTTAAATACCACGCGGACGAAGTCGCGGGCAACAGCTAGTTAATAATAAAAACACATTGTAGAATAATGAGTGACAATCACGTGACGATGATCTTGCGATCTGCTTGCATATCATATAACGCGCGTGTGTTGCGGGCTTAACGCCACTGAACCCTACTATTTAAATTTATTTACTCCTAACTAAGTTTCAAATGTAAAATTGTGCCACACAAGCGTTCTCGATGGGACATCTAAAGCCGCCCACCCGACTGATGGAATGTCTACCGTGGAATAAATATAATAGATTCCTGTAAAACGACAAGGTTCTTAACCCTGTCAAAATTAGTGAATGGCCGTGTACAGGCCAACCGCGCAGCATCGCGAGGATGCCGAGGGAAATGGCCGATAACAGCGCTCGGCGAAAGCAGCATTAGCGTTTACTTTTTTACGAATAAGGAACATAGTCTTCCTTTTTTTAAGTGGCCTCATCCATAGGACGTTAGGTATTTTGCCAATATCAAGTAAATAAATAGTAAAAACAAATTCAATTAATTATTTAAAAATGCATGACAATGGTGACAGATTATAAATAAGTATGGTTAGCGCTGTGATCTGTCACTCGTGAGGCTATCAGCCTTCGAGCCGCGGGGTGCGGCACGGCGAGTACCCGAGCCAGCCTCGCGACGCTGCGCGTTCAGTCTGTACAAGCCTAATAATTTCCACTACAACTCGTATCATATAATAAAACACCCGCTACTGATTACTCCACCTGATAATAACTATTCATATTATAATGGCTATGCTCAAATTTTGTTCCAATTTAGAGCCCCTATCGGTTTTATTTGTTTACATTATCTAGTTTATATACACGTGGCCGGATATAAAGATGATGTTTGTTTACCCTAATACCGTTCGCATGTACACCAGCTAAGTACTTTATTCCGTCACGTTACCCTAAACTTTGTCTTATGCGATGGAACTTACATAGGAAGACATACAACTCTACACACACGCCTTTATAGACATTGCGGAACCAAATAATGTATTAACCTATTACGTAGTACATTCCGTAATTAAGGAAATTATTGCATTCGTATAGATCACATAATACAGATACATAGTGAATTTTGCAACTAATTAGTGGAAACGGAACGTCAACAGCACGGGTGCGGTGCGTGTGGGTACTGCATTGCTCAGGCAGTGTTGCCAGATGTGATTTTCTATTTATACCCAAATTTGAAATTATTTTTCTCCAAAATGATACAATTTGCTTGAGTTTTACCCAAAGGCAAAAAGTTAATAATATCGGCTTAGCTTTATTTTTTCCTTGAAATACTGTTCTAATTTCCAAAGTGAAGCAGCAGAATTACCTTTTTTTTTACGTTACGCATCGTTCTAATTTCCAAACTGAAGCAATAGAATGACCTTTTTTTTTACGTTACGCATCCCCACTGCATGGGTATTTTTTTCTCCAAATTTTTCTCTACGAATTTCATTTCTCCAAAATTTCTCCAGAGCCAAAATTTTACCCAATCTGGCAACACTGTGCTCAGGGGACTTAGTACCAGTTTTGACGACATTAAATACCGATCGAGTGCTCGAAACCTTCTGTTCATTTAACAAGAACGCCTGTAACGAAATCTCGCATCTTTACCTTACATCACTCGATCGGTATTCGAATACGTTCAACACTCAGAGCCCAGTCCACAAACACGACACTCGCCCGTAACGGGGCTAGGGAAAAAGTCTGCAAATCAACACATGGCAACCCCATAAATCCGAGGCACTTACATGACCTTAAGAGTAATGATATACAACTACAAACTAGTGGTACCAAATGTAGCTCATTGCCATCCCGAATAGGACCCGTTGATACAACGGGTGTGACACGTTTAAAGCTATGGACATGTTCCACGTACTAATCGTTAATAAGGTCTAACCTAACACGGAGAGAGAAGGGAGTTATCGTACACACACATACTTACATACCTAACTATATAAAACTACATTCAGCTCTTAAAACTTACGCGAACCGACCGTTAACCAGTGCGATCACATACAAAATTGGTGTATTAAAATGAGTGTTCGAATCCATAAAAAACGTCTAACGTGCTTGCCATGTTAAAAATGATAGGGTCTCCCATTGCAGTTAAAGAAAATTGGAACGAGTGCTGGAGTGAAAAATGGTCGATTTTCGAACCGACGGCGACGGTCCTCATCTCGCATACGTCCTAGCGTACCAATGTATGATAATAACGGCAAGTAGGCGCCACGAACTGTCGACCGAACCTACGAAGCGGAATGTCCACGCGCGATCTATTTACACCATACTGACATATCGCAATAACAAAACAACAATTATAATTACTTTAAAATCGTCGCACATAATCATTATGTACAAGTTTAACGGATTCATTATTTGACCGAACGTAACATTAATAGGGTTGCGGTCAACGCGCGGCGCCGCGGCGGGCCGGCCGCGAGCCGCGACTACGGACTTCCTCAATTCCTATCGCGTGTATCGCGTCGCGGGTCGCACGTCGCGTGTCGCGCGTCGCGGGTCGCATGTCGCGTGTCGCGCGTCGCGTGTCGCGTGTCGGCGGCTGGGCCGCGCGACGCGTTACAAAATATTAATCTTATGTACATATTGTCGCTCGAAGATAAGAGTAAGAACTATCGTCTAGGTCAGGTGCGGGGATATAAAAGGTGTCGTCGCGGGGTTTACCTCCGCGTGCTCTTGGAGGAGGGGCGCGAGTGCGAGTGCGTGTGGGGGGTCGCGCCCCCCCCCCCGCTCCTAACTGGAGCACGACGCCGCCGACACCGGCGACAGCGGCGAGTCGCGCGGGCAGCCCGACAGCGTCACCACCACCTGCGCACATACATATCCACTTATATATCTACACATACATACACTTATATGTATACACACTACAGTATCCACTTATGATACTGCATCTTCGACATTCATCAGGACTGGGTCACACATTGGTTGGTCCGAAAATACCTAAAAGGCTCATCCAAGCTGCGAGTTTTTCGCAATTGTGTATTAAGGAACTTAAAGTTTCAAATAGACAAAATTATTAACTAAATGATAGCCATAAAATGAGTGTCTAACTGGCAATGATGTTCTGTGTACCAGCTCCTCCAAACATAACTCACACAAATCACCAATCATAGTCAAAGTCAAGTCAAGTCAAAGTCAAATCATTTATTTCGTATAGGCCTACGGGGGCACTTACAAATTGTCATTACATTTTTTTTTTCTTAAGTCTACAACCGGATCGGAACGCGACCTCAACTGAGAAGATCCGGCAAGAAACTCAGCGGGCTTGTCTTTTTTTTTTGAAATGCATTATTTTACAAAACAAAAAATATAAAAGTAAAAATAGACTGTATGAACTCCCAAAAGACGAAGCATCAATAGGTGTTGGTAGAATTGGCCTTTTCTGATATCACCCGATGAACACACCAATTTCAGTCTTAAAACAACCCAGGATTCGAACCTAGGTCCCTCACTAAAGACTATGCTAATGAGGTTCTCTGATATTATGTTCAGTTCAGAACTTAGATGGGCTCAAACAAATACACAGCTATAGCGTTGCTACATTATATTGAAATGAAGTGTACAGATTTTCATAGAAAAACAAATTATTTACCTTTCGACTGCCGGCATGATTTCGGTGCTCACACAGCCACACTCCCTGCCAAGTACCCAGGTTAAGCTTGCCGTCTGTGATGGGGATCGTCAGCGAAGACCCGAGGAAGCAAGCCTTTACATGAGCAGGCTGCAACAATAGAACAATATACTAAATAAGTATACTGGACAACTGACATTGACAATAGTACCCTTGAAGGTTAAACTTGTTAATGTTTCTGTATAAAAATACATTTGTAAACAATTGTATGTGGAACATTATTTGTTTACGTAAGAAGATAATTTACTATTTCATTGAGGTATAGAGGCCAGTGTCTTTAGACACCTTGACAGTAGAATCACAAGAAATACCTATTATGAAAAACAAGCACTCTATGTAATTGGTATTTAAAACACCAAAATCTCTGCAACTATACTTTTGCATTTCAGATGTATGGCTTATATCAATATTTGGGAGACTACTATTTAAGGTTTTAGTAATTACATGAAATAAAAATTAATACTAGTATCAAGCTTGTATTCCCTAAAGGAATATGCTGAACTTAATTAGAATGCACCCACATTTCACATTAATTGGGGTCACTATTAGTAAAGTTATAAATGTTATAATATATGTATGCATTTATGAGCAGGTATGAAGACATACTTATTATATAAACTTTGTTATCTATATATCTGCAAAATATTAGCTTATCAGTTAAAAGCAATTCAAGGTTGTTGCATATTGTCAACTACTACTATGTAGCATAATATAATATAAAAATATACCTGTTATGTAGATGTTAAGTCATAATGAATGTAAATCTAATTAGACACACCATGTAGTATTGCAATTAGGTCTGTAATAACTCACAACATGTTATTAAAATACCAAAGCAATACTACAGCTTTTACAAAAGTCAATTTAAAAGGAAAATTCACAGAACATGATAGAGAAACACTTGCTACTCGATACAATTTGTTTTCAAATTTAAATTTAGAATGCCTTTCAATATCTCAATCTAGGTACTAATAAAAACAAATGAAATGACAACTACCAATATTCAACATAATGAGTGAAATAACCAGTTTTAGCCACAACAAACACTCACCATGTCGTCGGGCCCCTCGCACGAGTGGCGGTAAGGCAGACCCTCAGGTACAATTTTGTTGAGCATCATCTCCATATCATCTCTCACGTCGGGGTCCCAGCTCTCATTGAGCGCGAGACTCGCTGATGTATGCAAAACTGGAAACAACATCCATTGATCAGCTGGCTGCCGCGCGTGGCCTTCCACGCCAACAACTCGACGAAGACAACGAAATCTTTTCAAATGACTACTCTATTGTAAAATTACGCGAGAATGAACATAATAT
Organism: Pheosia tremula; assembly: GCA_905333125.1. NCBI lineage: Eukaryota > Metazoa > Arthropoda > Insecta > Lepidoptera > Notodontidae > Pheosia > Pheosia tremula. The sequence continues at coordinate 2,766,571 of HG995411.1, forward strand.
TACGAATAACATGTATTTAGGGGTGCAGCATAGGCGGCAAGATAAAAACGAAGACCTCGGATACTCACTCTGAATATGGCAGAGGCCGACAGCGAACTGTGAGAGCTCCGGCACCTGCTTGAGAATCTCCTCAGTGACAAGGTGCACGCCCCGGTGCTGCGGCCTCAAATTCAGCTTTCGTTGAAACCACGCGGATCCAATCTGAATTCCTCGGTTCGAGGCCATGTTTAATTTTTTATAACGCTACAGAATTATCGCAAGAACACAAACGATCTTACACAACATCACTTAGAACAACCTTTACATGAAATAATCCACAATTATCATAAAAGATTCATCTTCGATCTTTAAATAGTAATAAATATAACGGAGGTTATAGGACAGATTCGACACCCTATTTTCTGCGGGAAAGTGAAACAATCTTCAAAAGAAAGAGAAGAACGAACTGAATGTTGTCAATCCAGAAAAACATTAAAGCAATGATTTTCATTCATAAAATTGTATAACTATGGCTGAAGACAAATCGAATAATGAATTTTCAGTACTGTATTCTATAATCAACTTCTATTTTCAGAAACAATAGAAGTACAATTGATTTCTACTTTATTGATATCACAATCTAAATAAAGTGAAAAATTAATTAATAAATGGACCTAATATTTTAAGCAAAATATAATTAGCTCACGTTTAAAAGTGAGGTAGCTCCTAATTAATATTATTTGTGTTCTATTTACATTAAATCTTGAAGCTCATATGCCATCATAAAGCAAGATTGATTAGATAAATAAAGACAGTCACAATACTTATTGTTTTCTAGCAACACTGAATGCCATAGTGTTATATTCTTTTTCTGCTGATAACTGAAGGTCATCAGTGGGCGGGCGCGCGCGGTGAATTTAATTTTTTCAGCGTTACAACATTACTTAGCTCTATACATTTTACATCTTTAACTAACTTTTGTACCTAATTGATAACAAAATACTTAAAACTAACAAAATAATAGTCTAAAAAAATACTTTACATTACAAATAGGCAATTAACAAGTTAGTTGTAAGTACCTGGCGATGCTATGGGAGCGCCGAGGGGTGATAATTCTAGGTGTGGCTGGCTACAGTCACACCTTGAAATAGTAATAATAACTCGTAGTTTCTACCTCAATTGTTTCTTTCCGGACGTCTACTCTGGTTACTATTTTCTTTATTTTACTTGACAAAGGCAGAGGGTTGCATAACGACCATGGAAGAGCCCGGGTGGCTTGAGACAGAGGTATCGGGCAAAATACGAGTATGGCATATTATGTTTCTCTGTTTGGCCGCGATCACTACATTGAGTAAGTTTAAACTTAATAGCACGATTTCATTAGCAGTGATAACTACATAGAGGACCATTTTGAGGTCTATTGTTATTGGGTCTATCATTTAATACTCTTGTCCCTAATATATTTAAAGCGCAATTTTGTCTCAGATGTTCTTACTTACCTATTTTGAAATAATTAATCTTATACTCCCTAAGGGCGCTTTCAATATAGATACCTATATACACAGTGTTGATGTCAAACTGCTGCAGTCCGGTTGCAATGCATTTAAGGACGGCTGTTTTAAATACTTTTTTCGAGATGCGTGGGCGGTTCGGCTCCTAGACTTCTGCAGAACGGACGAGCTGCAGCCGCTTTGAGTGTTGCCTAAAGTCTGCTCCAAAGAAGTAAATCTCGCGGTTTTTGCTTTTGCTCGTGTCTTGGGTTACATTAGTTGCATCGCCTCAAACAGATGTGATAGAACCAGCCGACGTCTATCGCCAACTAGGTTCAGCGGCTGCAGTGGGCTCAGTCGACGGCAAAGCGCTAGTGTTTGAGGCCTAAAACGATCCAACCGTTCGTCTATGCGATGGATAGTCCCTAAAACTAAATTGAAAACGCCCTTATCTTCATGTACATGTTTTTACAATACATATATTTTATATTTAGTTGTGATGGTGTGCTGCTGTTTCCGTTTCCGTATCCCGCGCACAAAGCAACAAATTGAGGCAGACTATCAGAGGCGGAAAATCACAACCAAATTCCGTCAACAATTAGAGACCATTCAAGATGCCAAGATGGACGCAATGTCATTAAAAGATGGTATGGAGTAATTTATAAATACGACAATGGGAGATTTTCTTACATCTATACATATAAATAAAATTGGAGTGTCTGTTTGTAATATTAAAATAACCGCTTTTTACTAAGTGCATTTGGATGTATACACGTTACCTATACCGAAACAATTTTTTTTTTTAAATTTTGTCTGTCTGTCTGTCTGTTTGTTCCGGCTAATCTCTGAAATGGCTGTACCGATTTTGACGGGACTTTCACTGGTAGATAGCTGATGTAACAAGGAGTAACTTAGGCTACTTTTATTTCAGAAAAAAAAATAGGATCTCACGAAAAAAGTTAAAACCAATGTTGCAGCGCAGCGCCTGATTAAGCGACGCAGCAGGCTGTTGTCAACTGTTGTCTTTGTGAAATACCACGTGGACGAAGTCGCGGGCAACAGCTAGTTATGAAATATATCTATAAGACTTAGTTCTAGGATCCTGATCATAAAGAGAGTGAAACTATGATAATATAAATATGACGTCCTAGACCTTTGAAATAACTAGGGGTTATAGAATAGAGGCATTGTAAATAAGAATTAACCACACATTAACCATAACCCGCAGCCTAACATATTGTTTCTATTATTGGATGTTCTGCTCATCCAGTCAAGTATAAAAGTCTAAATACTGGCACGTCCCTACGTGGTATGCTATATTAAAACAATAACTAGCTTGTGTTTGTACATTGAAGATAAAAAAATAGGCGCAACAGGCTATATGAACATGTGTGAATCTAAAACAGGCGTTTCTATAATTCTTGTCTGTTTGTTCAAAAATCAGTGAAATACTACTGGACTGCCTCCAATGTGGTTTACACTAGGATAGCTTATGGTTTTGCTAAAAAAAAACTAGGTAGGTTCTAAATTTAAAAATAAATAAGAGACTAAGTGCATGATACTAAATTTAAAAACAAAAAACAGTGACCCAGAAAGAGTATAGGGTACGTATACGCTTTCTGGAGCACTGTGTATAACCGAGGAGTCACGCTCTGACCTTTGGGTATCGGGCAGCAAAGCAAAAGCTTTAGTTACGCGGGCAGAGCCGAGGATAAATTCTAGTTAATTATAATAAATCAGAACATCAGATTACTCTTATTTGCACAACGATAAGATAATGTTCGCATCTACCTGTGTATCGTGATTGTTCGTACATCGCCAGCTCTTGAACTGCTGCACGAAAAGAAAATTCCAATAATGGAGGGAGATAATCAGGGATCGCAAGCCAGCTCCATCATGTCGCCGCAACAAAGTGAGTTCACACTATGTTTTTCATCACAATAATTGGACGAAGGAGTAATACACATGGAGTGTATAAGAATATGTTGTTCGCGACACTCGGGTTTTTATTGGAGCATAGAAAATAAGCAGATTTGTAAAATACCTACAAAGGAATTCGCTCGCGTGTACATACGTACTACGTAAGGACATAATTCGCATGTACTACACACATCGGCTTGGTTTTCTTGTGTTTGCATGTCGTTCGCGACAGTCTGCCTAAACAGATATTATTTGTTCGATTAAGTAGAGTCAAAGTCAGTCAGAGATTTTATTGCTATAAAATTTATAGTATGAACCATTACCTAGTATATGTAGTCGTTGTGATGTGTCGAGTTTACTTCGAAGTTGGGTCTAGATCCAGCGACACTAGACACACACTAAAACGGTGAGTCCTCTATACCATTTAGGAGGGTTTGAACCCCCAAGCCCCCACTGCCAACGGCCTTGTATGTAACACAGATAATATTCGCAGGCTCGCTGGACACATCGTTTCAACCTGATGGTGGCCAGAAGCCGGAGCCTCAAGTGTCCGGACTGAGTTTCGTCAAGTTTGCGTCTAAAGTGGCCACTTTATCAAAACTAGCACAGCCAAAGTCGCCAACATCGCCAACTCCTTCCGGAAATAAGATGGATTTTTGAAATGTTATGTATGCTAATACGTAGACTATAATTTTATCTATATCTTATGTATTGTTTATGCTATTGCAATAACGTCAATTTGTAGGTGTATCAGTTCTCTTAAATAAATGAAAAAAATCTAAAATGCAGTAAGTTTTCTTTAATCTAGAAAATAAAAAATACAGTATAAACGGATTTTAAATCACAAGAATAATTACATATTCACAAATAACTTGGGTACTCTGCGTGTTTCCATAATCTCGCACTAAAACAGACAGTAAAAACAATGTTCCAATGTAAGCAATAACTTTAAAGCAACATTTAACTTACATTTTATAATACATAAATAATACATCTTGCAAATAAAAATTACATAAATTCAAGTTAGCTAAGTTTTTCATTAAATAGTTAAATCGTTCTAAACACGTGTATTACGATCCATCTTAATCGTTATTTATATCCCATACGTTGCTTTGAGAATCTGTCATGTTAATTACATGTCCATAAACATTCAATTTATTTGACTTAGTGTATTTTATTTATTACATTTAAAATTTTATTATAATCCCACCGACTTCACAATTGTTAAGACAGCCTACCCTCAGTCCTTGACTCAATATACCTTTGCCACAATCTCATCCAAACACAGGTAACAAACGCATCTAATACACTACACATCGCGACTACTGCCCATAAAGTATGCGTTGAGTTTGACAACTAACACATACCTAGCTCATTGGTGTTCGCGATACATTGAGCAATTCAATTATATTTGGTGCCAAAACTGAAGATATACATGCATCGAATGAGACGTGTTTTACTACAGGACGAAATTAATTATAATTAAGTAGATTAAAATAGCATTATAAAATGTGAAACAATTTTAGTTAAAATGTAGTTGATAAAATTTCTCTAGTTTTCGTCTACAACTTAAAATGCATTCGGAATTGCAGTATGTAGAGTTGTAATCAATTGAATTGCACTTAAATAATAGATACGTAGTGTATCGTGATCTAAACTAGCGACTCTATAGACCGAAGCCCGGGGGCTCTGAAACGCAGCAAACCGAACACAATTCCCATCATAAATAAGGCCATTATGATTTACTCGTCGAATTCCCCTTGTCTATGGAAGAATCTATTGAGAAATACTATACACTTTTACTTACATTATAATTGAATCGGACCTACCTAAAACGTAAGAGAGAAACTTTCATAAAAATATTGTTCGTATATATTGCGTAGCGTTATCAAACTAAATAATATGAGCTGTTTAAAAATTAATAACTGAATATATTATAATTCGTACGAGTTTTGTGCATGTTAACCTGTCTTGATATTCCGGTGATATACATTTTTACAGATTTGTAAAACGAAACGATAATTAATTATAAGCTACATTTTTTATAATACATTTTACCCTACATGAGGACAACTTACATAAGCTACAAAGTTCGCTCTGGATGGGCACTGCGGCTGTCTCGTGGAAACTCGACGTGACGGGGCGTACAGCAGGAACGAAAAGAGTAGACAATGAACGGTTTTCGTCATACACTCCCAGTACAAATGGTCTAGATACTTGATCTTTACACTTAAAATTTGACGTGAACCTATAATTATCATCTCGTCTATATCTATATATTCATCCGATACTGTATTCAACTATCAACAATTAATATTTTCATAAAATAGTGAATTACTTAACCAAAATGATTATTAAATATTATTTACCTAAATATAATATAAAAACAACAAGTTATCAAGACAAACTGTGTAGCTCTATTAGAATTTTTTGTCACTCGTAATTGACTAATGTCTACTTTTTTCGGTCCGGCTGTTAGATAAAGACATTAGGAACTCGAGTGCTGAACGGCGCAGTGCCACCGCTATAAATACAACTCTCATAATAATAAAGCATAATTTTGTTATGAACAAGTACTACGGCAACATTATTTTATCGACATAAACGCTACGCTTGAAGAGCTCACAATAAATATTCATAGTAAATACAATGTGCACATTTGTCGCTATTACAAAATGTTCGTGGGCACTCGGGCAGTACATGAAAACATTGAGCATAAACTTTATTTGGCAATTTCAATTCTTAAAAAAAATGGCATCAAGATTAAAAATAAGTACTTTGTGACGTTCGTGTGGGGGGGAAATAATGAATACAACAATTAATAAAACATGGTACATGACGGTTAATTTACACACACTCGGAAATATGTATCATTCATTATGTATGAAATACGCACATTGTCGGATATTCGTCGTGGATAACGCGTCCACCCAAATGGTATCCGTAAAAGCTCGGCGAGTTCTACAACGGTGGTCGTCGGAACTGGCTAATGAAACTGGTCGACTTACGAGGTGATCAGTTGTAGGTGGTTCGATTGACTTAATATTATATTGCTCTCCCGTGGTGGTGGGTGGCGCGGGAGGTGGGGGAGTGGCCGCGTTACGGCGCGACAGGTCCGGCTACGCTGAGATCGGCGCCTACGTCCCGCCGACACGCAACACTCAATCTCGCCTTATAAACGTTCTTCCCCTGCACAAACAAAACACGTCTACTTAATAACATTCTCAACGCTGCCGCTGACAGACAACGCACAGCCCAAGCCAGGCGACCTGGAGATAATGAATATACAACAGTACGAAATTTAAAGTATATTTTCATTACCCTAGAGCAGGGGTTCCCAAACTTATTATGTCTACTGCCCACTTTGAGAATGAATATTTCTTTGGCGCCCCCATTTTTTCACCTACTTAAAAACCACTATAACTTAAAATTAAATTAATCATTGTAAGCCTCTACACAACGCCCCCATTTTTTTCTGGGTCTCTTACCACCCCCCTTTAGGCCTACAGCGCCCACAAGGGGGCGTTATCGTCCACTTAGGGAAAGGCTGCCCTGGAGGTACATTATAGAGGGATTTTTGGAAGGGGTGGGGGATTCATTTCGGCGTCATCATTATCGTCGGGGGTACTTATATGGGGATGGAAGGATGTTATAATCGACGGTCGCAATAATGGCACTATTCTGTAGCCGATTGCCAATAAAAAAAAACAAGTATATACTGACGTGATGGTCTTGCGCTCGGCGGGGCGCGCGGTGTTCTGCGGGCGCGCGCGGTTCAGCACCTTGAGCAGGTCGCCGGCCTTGGCGCGCATGCGCGAGTGCACGTACACCTTGGAGCACTTGATGTGGTAGTGCAGGTAGTCGCGGAACATGTGCAGCAGGTCGATGGTGTTGTCGCGCGCCGCCGCGCACGTGTGCCGCGGGAACAGCACTGCCAACAACGTACACACACACTCATTATCTGATGCCAACTGTATTGCTACCGACAAATATAATTTACAAAAATGTTACCTAGCTCTGCGTGAGAATGACTAACTGTATTAATTAAGCATATGACGATGCAGAGCCGCCATATTGGTTCATTTTATTTGACGGGCACTGTACGCTCAACTTCTTATGAATCGAATTTAGTTTTTTTACTATTCCAAAGGAACCCTATTTCCCGTGATAAAAAGTATCGTATACTTTGCCCCGGTATTTATGCTATCACCATGCCAAGTTTTAGTTAAATCCGCCTACTGAGTTTTGATATAACAACAGTTTTATGACTACCCTAAGGAACTCTTTCATTTTCTGAGACACAAAAAATATCCTAAATGTAATTTAATTCCGTTTAGTGGTATATCTGTGATGCGCGGACAGACTAACAAAAAAAATCTTGTAATACTTGAACGCTCCCTAATTAGAATCTGGGCCCTCATTACATTGGACTATTCTTTCCAGGCGACGTCGTTGAGGTTAACCGCTAATGCTAACCGATAAAGTAACTGTTTACTTACCAAACGTGACGTAACTGATATTGTCGCCTACTCTCGCGTCGGTGTCCATTAGTTCTAGCGGCGGCTCCTTATGTGAAAATAATACCTGGAAGGCGATTTTACAATAAGTATAACAAAGCCCACCCCAAAAAAATAACTGTCAACATATTGTGAAATATTACGAAATACAGTCAAAGAGAATAACAAACAAGGATTCAAACGCGAGCGTATGCTGTTCGAAGGTCAACCGCCGACAGACTCACTAAGGCCAAGTCCAATGTGATGTCATCGGGATCTATTTGAGTATCATAGTACACAGTTGCTTATGATAGCTCTTGTTCGTATTTACTCTACGTTTCTGCTCTACTCCTCCACTAAAATAATAGGGTTGGCACATAATGCAAAGAGAAAGTCTGCTAAAAAACAGCCTTTTATGATGACAATGCTCAAGGTATTTGGCGTACCTGCGGTGCGGTGTGCGAGGCTCTCCGGCCCTCTTTGAGCTCCTGCATGAACACCTTGCCGATGACCACATCATCCTCATGTCGGAACACCGTCGAGAACACCACAGTCACGCGGTCCTCCTGCGCCTCCACATACCTACACAAACACACCATAGACTTAGGTACACACGACTATAATTCCCGGTGGCACTTTGGTACACCTACCTACATTTTGCCATTATATCTTAACCATGATACAATAATTGGCTACGCCAGGTATTCTCTTCCCCTAACAGATAGTTCACGAGATTGGCCCCAAGACTGTGATCAGCCATAGAGACAAATGGGCGGTGGCAATGGGGGACAATGGGCTCGACTAAGGGAGCGTTCAAGTATTACGTAACGAATTTGAGGGGAGGGGGGGGGGGGGTCTTCTGAAACGTCACGATGCGTTACAGGGGCGGGAGGGGTGATTGAAATACGCGCTACGTAACATTATTTTAACCCTTCAAAACGGTCTCGGAGATTTTTTTTCCCACGCATTTTTTTTTTCTCAAAATTTCGCGACAAGTATTAAAAATTAAATTCGAATATATTAGCAACTTTCCGGTACTTTACGCCACATAATTGTGACTTTCAGGTAAAAATGGTCACTTAGTGGTGGTTACGTAACGGTTTACTAGAGGGGGGGTCAAAAATCTCTAAAAATGTTGTTACGTAATACTTGAACGCTCCCTAACATCTAAGAGGATTTCGGTGTTGCTGGCTTTTTTAATTATCGATGAACTTGTTTGTTTTATAATTGGAAAAGTTGAGCCGAGGATCAGTTGTGGGTTCCTCTCCCCCCATTTATTTGACAATGGATTTCCGCCAAGTATCACCTAGTTCTATCAATTATATCAAATGGGCGGTGTTACATAATTTCATTGAAGATTCCGATTCCATTTACGATGGCAAAACTGATCATGAAGTGGTCTTGGGTCGTCGTAGCATATTATTGTACCATGATATAAACAAACATAACAATATTATTTTATTTACTAAAACCAATGCTGTATACGCCTATTACAGTCATATACATAAGCTAGCTTTAGAAAGAGACTCAGCCTGAGGTATGAATGACAAAAACAATGCTCTACAAAAGCCTTTTTTTTCTAGAACCGTTGTGTATTATTTAGAGCCAGTTACTGTACATAAAGCACTTATCAGAAATATTTATTTAGATTGTTATTGCTACCAATAATATGTATACTGTTTGTGCCTTTATATAAATAAACAATATGATAGAAAACACTTGACGTCATTTGATGTTCCGCCGATCAATCACATCATCACACACATCACAAAAAATAATGATGACTAATTCTTAGTTATAAGTTCAACATTGCTACTGGCACTGATAAATTACTCGATATAAAAGTTAATTCGCCATATTTGACATTTACAATTTATTTATCGTTTTCCGATAATATATTACTTAGACCAAACTTAGTGTCGTACACAGCCAGTACAACTTGGTCTTGTGGTTTTTACGTTATTCTGCTGCAAAACCCGCAATGATAAAAATCTAGTTGAAAAAAAATAGTTTTACTGCACTACTCAAATAAACACACACACCGACAAGGATTCTAAGAATACTTTGGATTTAGAGATGTTCAAATAGTTTTCAAATCCATTTATCATGCGTCAATGTAAAAAAACCCTGTAACAAACAAGTTTATAATGTTCTCTGTTCATAAGGTCGCATACTCACAGCGTCTCATCCTGCCTGTAATTGATGACGGCTCGCTTGTGGCTCACATCGCCGTCCTCCTGCAGTCGGAAGTAGCGCTCGAACACGGACGCGAAGCAGTTCCTCTTCAGCAGGCCCGCCTTCTTCACCAACTCTTCCCAATCATCAGGAATTGTTTCGAGGTCGAGAAGCAACGAGATATTGTAACCTGGTCACAGAAGAAAATGCACGCGTTAACAAAAATAACTACATCTTAATGATCTTCAATCATTTTAGGCGTCGTCCTAATTGAGATTAAATACACAAATATCTTTAGTGTCCTTATTGAAGCACACAAGTCATCGAGTCAGCACAGTATTGATTTTGATCGTACGACGAACTAGCAACGTTTGCTCTTGTTATAAAATATGCAGTTTCACGATTTCCCGAATTGTCCAACTGCCAGACAACTTTTTTTTTACCCTCAATACTTTATTCATATAAAAATTGCCTAATTGGTCCAGCTGTTCTCAAGTGGTTCGCTTATCAACGCACAAACACTTATGTATGTACTCGTGAGCATAAACATATTAAGTTTTACCTTACCGTTACGGTTATTGGGATTAGTGATTACCATAATTAGATTTTGATGTTCAATTTATTAATTTCCCTGAGGATAGTATAATTTGGTAGCTTTGCCTAATAATATGTATGGGTGTGCCGTTTTATGACTAATCAATACATCATATTTTATGAGTCATTCGGTCACCAAGCGTAATATAACGATAATTTGGACGCGGTATCAGACCTTTTCAGGATTTTCACTGTCCTTAACGATTATAGAATACATGTTAGCATGACCATGTGCTTGTAGTGTGTGTGCTGTAAGATGTAAGGTCATAAATGTTTCCATTTGGCGACCCATCCACGTGCTAACCTGGTTAATATGCATTAACACGCCGAGCTATCTTGGTACGTTCCCAACAAATGCGACCTTTTCAATTCAGAGGGCATTGACATATGGAAACCATGTTATATAAAATAATTGTTAATATCGCCATACAAACACAGCAGTCCTAAACTAAGCAAGGCTTGTATTATGGGTAATGTATAGACTGGGAGCGACCCCAGTTAGACAAGGGCAAATTACGAAACAACCATTCCAAAATTCCCACAGACAGGAATCATAGTGGCAATCTAAGCCTAGCAGTTAAAGTAACTTAGACGAATAAACTATTTCTTTGGCCTCCAACATCAATTATTCTCTTTAGTTTTAATGATAAAGTTTGAAACAATGTGTTGGAATAAAATTAAAGTGAATAATATATACCAAAAGATAAACCTAAAAGTTTCAAATTAGCTCTCACTATCTTATCAATTGCATGGTTCGAACTGAACAACAATTTTAATCTTATCAAATATGTTTTCAATATGTGGCAAGGGTGTAAGTAAAATCTATATTAAACATGATGCATTATTGAATATTCCCAAATGTATGCTTGTGTTGACTCTGGTGTAGCACTGAGCTTGTTCGATTTATTAGAGGAACTGCAGGGCCACCAGCATTATATACCCTTCCAACTAAATACAAACAGATGCCTAATGACTCAAAACTGGCAATAGCTTTTAATTTCTCACAGCAATGTATGTTGGTGGGTACAGATGCAAAAAATTTTTAATACCTACCTATTAGGTCCTTAAAGTTTCGTAGCATATCATAATAACGCAGGCATTATAAAATCTTACTGGCCATCAAACATAGGGATAAAAAATAAAAACTGAAATCTATATAAGGATAAATAAGGAAATTGACTTATTTAAATTTAGTAACTTCCTCAGAGTAGCTTACAATAATTTAAGGAAAACCAAATGAATAAACATGCAGTACGGTACAAAGGGTTACTAGTGTTTGGTACTCTTGTACAAGCAATACAGTAAAAATAGGTTCACATGCTCACAACCGTTTTTGTGTATTATAATGAATTAATGTAATCAAATTGTTGTGATATAATAACGTCATAGATTATTTTTATTTATCATGCTATGCTTATAACTGACTATTTAATATTTTGCACATGACTTAATAACAATATAATGCTCGAGATTAATCTCGCGGGTAATTCGCGCGGGCAGACTAAACTCGCCATAAAATCTCGGAAAAACGCAATATGCGGAATTTCTCTGCTATATTTCAGGGCTGGATTGCCTAGCCTAAAGAGAATCAAATTTGGTATACCATATTTGAAAAAGTTATAGCTCTATAAAATACTAAATAATAATTATATGTCTTTAATCAAATAACAGGCAGGGGAAATACAATATGTTCCTTAAAACTGTGACTTACCAGACTCCGGCTCAGTAAGGAGTGGTCCATACACTCTTTTGAGTAGTTCATCAGCCCCATGTTCCTCTAACTGCTTGTAGAACTTCAGTGATATACTAACCTGCAAGCATTCAAGTCAGGATTTTAGAGAAAATTAAAACTACTACTTATTCATTATTTAAGTAACATTTATTTCATAAGTTAGATAAGTATCCTAACTTATATTTACTACCCTATAAATGTGAAATTATATGTTTGTTAGTTTAACAGCATAGTGTAATAATGGCCTCTAACAGATTTCAACACAATTTAGTATTGATTTCCTATTAAAGAATAGCATATAAGTAAAGTATGTTTTATGTAGGAAGTCAATACAGTGGTGCCTCAGTGTGTGTTTATATTATGAGGTAGTATTTAATGTACCTTACAGCTGAGATATAGTATAACCAGGTCTCTGATATGGCCAAGGCGGCAGATTTATGCAGTAACATTACTTCTGGTTCTACAATCATATGGTCTACTGGTAACAATTAAGATAATATTTTTTTCACATACCCTAACTTTGGTTTTGTCTCCATTGACATTGGATATATGAAACAGAACTCCATCAAAGTCTGCAACTTTCACATCTATTGACTCCGGCTTTAAGCTGAAAATCAAACCGACACCACAAATTACTCACATCCTCAGGATATGGCCCTGCATTAGTTAACATTGCATTCCCCCTACAGTAAATGGGCACCAGTATCACATGTCAAAATCATTACATTGTTTACCACTAATGGAATCCGAAAACACAATATAGGACGTTTCCGCACGCACACAAGCAGGTTCCAATAAACCACGATAATATGAGTCATCCATGCTGAGATAGGCATAAACGCGTCATATTCACACCATGACATAATGGCATCATAAATCACTGTTCAACGTATGCCACCTCAGGCCCCTGGACCTGCTCGATACCGCGGTCAACGTGGGATCACCCCAGGAATTTGACACTTGTCACAATAGGTGTAAATGTTCTTCAGAAAAGGGGTTATGGTCAAGTACCGAAACCCCCCGCAGTTTGTGACCTCAAAGTCGATTAGAGAAATTAATGTAAATGGATCGCATGCTCAATAGACACATCATGATTGCAAAAAACAGTAAACTTTCTAAGCGTAACGTACTCACCGTGCCAGTGCATTTTTATATTTAACTGTTAGTGTTTCTTCTATAATTCTATTATTGATCTCGAGTAAGATCATTATTTAACAATTTATAACCTACAGCTTTTTCATAAAATAAACGCCTATAGCACCTTCATTTAATAATTTATACGGAAATCTTCAGCGATGACCGCCCGTAATATAGATACCCATAAACGACAGAAAGAAAAGGAAGCTCGAATTGAATGAAATATCGGCCATGTAACCATAGACTATTATGTAGTACATACGAGTACGTCATTGAAACATAAAGCTTGTTCTAGACAATCACATATTAATTCCCTTTTGACTATTCAGCGAGGAAATGCGGCCAGCAACTTGGATACGCTACCACATGGGCTTTCTTTTACACTTTTTGTAAATATTAAATAGATAAACCCTCTAATATTGAATATTTTGAAAATTCTACGTTATATGGATCCTTTTTAAAAGTAATATTGCTCTAACGCAAGCATATACACTCTAATCCACCGATCGCCGAAAACCGTGTCGAAATAGACAATCTTCAGAAATAATCTAAAATAATCGAAAAAATTATTACAGTGAACTACTGCGCAAATAAGAAATATAAATGTCATTTATTTAGTCTATGACAGACAAGAAATGGCTAGTGTGGTGTGCCCACTTTGTTTATTTATTTTGGTTTCGAAAATTGGCTCAAATATATCAATTCAATTACGCATAAATTATGAATTGAACTAAAATAAATATGTCGAATCAAGTGGGTTTATTTGTAGCGGGACTAAAGTCCCGAAATGTCGACGTACAAATTAAGACTGCCCGTGAACTTTATCACTATGCGAAAACCGAGCTCCGCGAGGTCCCACAGGAGGAGCTCACCCAATTCCTGGATGAGTTTAACCATCAGATTTTTGAAATGGTCTCTAGCAACGACGTTCACGAGAAAAAAGGTGGTGTTTTGGCCATAGGTAAGGTTCCATATTTTATCCATTACTTATATTATACTACTATTTTCTTAACAGACTAAACTATAAAATAAAGGTGTTTCCAGTATGTCTCATCGGTGGCGACTGCGACACTACAAAGACTCGAATTACAAGGTTCGCAAACTATCTCCGCAATTTGCTGCCATCATCCGATGTGGGTGTTATGGAACTGGCCGCCAAAACGGTCGGGCGTCTCGCGACGGTGTCCGGGGTTAAACGAGCTGAGTATGTTGAGTTTGAAGTGAAGAGGGCATTTGAATGGTTGTCTGAAGAGAGAAATGAGGGTAGACGGCACTCAGCGGTATTACTACTCAAAGAGCTTGCTATAGCCATGCCCACATATTTCTACCAACAAGTATCAGGGTTTTTTGATCACATTCTTGTAGCATTAAGAGATCCAAAACTTCAAATTCGTGAAGCGGCTGGCAAAGCACTTAGAGCTGGATTGGTGGTCACAGCTCAGAGAGAAACAGCCAAACAGTCAACAGCTAAGCCTCAGTGGTATATGCAGTGCTACGAGGAAGCCATGCTAGCATTTGAAGATATTCCTACAAGAGAAAAGGGTATGAATAAAGAGGATAGGGTTCACGGAGGTCTGTTGATCTTGAATGAACTACTAAGATGTTCCAATGCAGTGTGGGAAAAAAAATACACTTACTTAATGCAGAGCTTAGATACACAGAATGATAGTACAGTCTCTGATGATATAATCTTCATAAGTAGCAAACTGCACAGTCCATCAGTTAAAAGAGGGTATTTGTGTGATGGTTTCAAGACTGAAAATGTCCAATACCCAGTCCCTATCTATGAATCTGAGGTCTGTCGTAAATTATTGACTGATAAGTTTGAGAAAATATGTAAAGGTAAATATATTTTTGTTGCATTTAAATTTATAATAAGACTGCTTACTTGTGTCATTATTTTTAACATGCAGCCAAAAAAAATGTTTTAGGATGTTTGTCCTTCCTGTCATGCATGGTGTACTTTTAACCATATCAACATCTAGACACAAACTTATCCTAATAAATGGGATGGCTGCCCTGGCAGCATCAAAACCATTAAGTCTTTAATTAAAATATTTTCAAGTACATATTGAATTAATTGAAAATTATGATCTGTTTGAATTTTTTTGTATTTATAGATGTGATGTGCCAGCGACTACTGAAAACACAAGGAGTTCCCCAAATATTACTCATAATCATACCAAGACTAGCTGCTTTTAATAAAGAGTTCTTCTTGAAGAAGTACCTCAATTCTACTATGAATTACTTGCTGTCCTGTGTCCGCAGCAGGGAGAAGGATAAAAACATGGCATTCACCACACTAGGTCTCATGGCAGCAGCTATTGATAATGACATAAAGAACTATATCCCTAGTATTATGGATGTCATTAAACAAACCCTTCCAGTTAGGGACAGCCAAACCAAGAAAAGAGTATGGATAGATCCATCAATATTTGCTTCCATCACATTACTAGGTAGTGCTGTAAAAGATCTTGTTGTAGGCGATATAAAAGAAATCCTAGATGCTATGTTTGCGACGGGACTTAGTCCTTCATTAACTATATGTCTAAGAGAACTCAGTTACAACCTACCATCTCTTAGATCTGAAATTTCTGAAGGACTGCTGAATATGCTGTCTCTTGTTTTGAGAAACAAACCCTTCTTACATCCCGGAGTACCAAGAAATTTGGAACAGCAAATGAGTAATATGAATCTTCTCATTGAACCACAAGACACTGCAAGTATTGTGTTGGCACTTAGAACCCTCGGTTCTTTTAGATTTGAAGGTCAACACAGCTTACTTACTTTTGTGAGGCGTTGCGCCGATCATTTCTTGCAAAGCGACCAACAAGAAGTTAGATTGGAAGCTGTGAAAACTTCTGCTAAGCTTTTAGCTGACTCTACCGTCAGAACTATGAATACGCCTTCCAGGACTCTTACGCTGTTGACCGCAGAAGTCATCGGCAAATTGCTAATTGTGGCTGTCACTGACCCCGATTACGAAGTCCGCTTCTGGGTTCTAGAATCTCTTGATGATATATTTGACACACATTTAGCACAAATCGAAAACCTTGGCTTCCTTTTCATGGCCATGAATGATGAAAATCTGGCGATTAGGGAATTGGCTATTTGTACTGTCGGCCGTTTGAGCACCGTGAATCCGGCATATGTCATGCCAGGACTGAGAAAGACGTTGATCCAGTTCTTGACTGAACTAGAACATTCTGGGATGAGTAGGAACAAAGAACAAGCAGCTAGAATGCTGGATAACCTAATAATGCATGCAGCGAAACTTGTTAAGCCATACATGGAAACAATACTTAACGTCCTCGTTCCGAAGCTCAGAGAATCTGATGCAAATCCTGGTGTAGTGATCTGTGTTTTGAAAGCAGTTGGTGATTTAGCCGGCGTCCAGGGCGATAACAGTGGCCTGAAGAAATGGCTGCCAGAAATGCTTAGCATTCTTCTTGAACTACTATCCGATGCCAGTGCAACAGAAAAGAGGAGCGTAGCTCTGTGGGCGTTCGGACAATTGATCAGTGCTACGGGATATGTTGTTACTCCTTATACAGAATATCCTAGTCTTATGGATGTCCTTTTAAATTTTCTAAAAACTGAACAGCAACCAAAAGACAGGAGGGAAACGATTCGCGTGCTAGGTCTGCTGGGTGCTTTGGATCCTTACAAGCATAAAATGACTAGAGGACTAATTGGGGAACAGCCGGATTCCAGTTTAGTACCTGTGGCCGACGGTAAAGCCGACGAAAACAATTTTGATATGACCACGAGTGAAATGCTAGTCAACATGTCGTCGCCTGTTCTCGATGAATATTATCCGGCTATAGTGATATCTACACTTATGCGGATATTACGCGACCCGACACTTCAGCAACATCACAAGAGTGTGGTGCAGGCTGTGACATTTATCTTTCGATCGCTCGGTATTAAATGCGTGCCGTACATATCGCGAGTCACCCCCAGCCTTCTCTACGTAGCGCGAGCTACCGACAATAATAACTTCAGGGAATTTCTATTCACACAATTAGCGAAGTTGATAGACATTGTCAAACAACATATTCGCAATTACTTGGACAAGATATTCGACTTGATCAAAGAGTTTTGGACACCCAACAGTCCTCTGCAGCCGACTTTAATATTGCTAGTCGAATACATTGCCGTTGCTCTCGGATCTGAATTCAAAGTTTACTTGCCGCAATTGATGCCGCAAATTTTGCGTGTCCTCGCTCACGATACGAGCAAAGACAGGGTTGTCACGGAGAAACTTCTTTACGCCTTACAGAAGTTTGAAGATAATTTGGACGACTACATGCATTTGGTTATACCGTCCATAGTCAAGTTGTTCGATGCATCCGACTGTCCGATCACTGTTGCAAAGGTAGCCATGGAGACGGTGGATTACCTTTCAGATTCTTTGAATTACAGTGAACTGGTTTCAAGAATAATCCATCCTCTCGTGAGAAGTTTGGATACGTGTGCGCCGTTGCGTCCTTGTGCAATGGACACGTTGTGCGCCTTGATTGTTCAGCTGGGTCGCAAGTTCAATGATTTCATACCTTTAGTCCAAAAAGTTATTGTGCGCCATAGAATTCAGCATCAGAACTATGAGTTGCTGCTCTCGCGGCTGCAATCTAACCAATTCTTCGCAATGGACGAATTCTTGCAGAGCACTAGACGCAAGCCAAGGAACAGTAATCAAGAGGTATGGATACAAGCAATTTCATAATATGAATACTTATGATTTAAGACCCAAAATCGCTCATCATTATTGTCTTTTAGGCGCGTGGATACCAATGTGAAACGTCACAATCGATTCGGAAGTTGTGTGTGAATGCTCACAATTTGAAGTTGGCGTGGACAGTCAGCAGCCGCGTGTCGAAAGACGATTGGCTGGAATGGCTAAGACGGTTTAGCATTGGCCTCCTCACCGAGTCACACAGTCCTGCACTCAGGTGAGAAAGAGACTTCTTAAGCCACATTTCAATCTGCGAGAGCGGCGCGCTTTGAACCGCTCGACTCATAAGTTGATACCTGTTTTCTCGGGTAACGGGTATAGCGACATGGTCGTTGTGTTAGAATTATACTGAATTCCCTTTGATGTAGTCAATGGTGTTGCAAAACCGACTTTTCCGCTATGAGCAATAAGATTAAATCAATGCATATTTTTATACTTTTCAAACCTATACATCTATACATACATACAAATAAATAAAATTGGCGTTGAAATAAAACTATTTTTTAAGGATTTTATCGCGTTTATTTTTCGTTTTTACGTTCCCTGAGCACTTTCTGCGTAGATCGGACCACAATCAACAATTAAATATGAGGGTAGCCCGTTTCTAACTATGACACCAGGACGTCAACCACCTCAGTCCTCCCGTGACCATGGTTGCTGTAAAGCAGCCGAAACATCGGGAACGTAAAAACGAAAAATAAACGCGATAAAATCCTTAAAAAATAGTTTTATTTCAATGTGTAGTATTCGCGTAAATATAAGAAATCAATATAAAATTGGAGTGTCTGTTTGTAATATTAAAATACACGGTACATATTACCACCAAAACAACATTAAAAAAAATGTCTGTCTGTCTATCTGTTGGTCTTTCTGTCTGTTTGTTTGTTATGGCTGGACCGATGTAACAAAGAGTACTTTTATTTTAGACTAGCTGTTACCCGCGACTTCGTCCGTTTTTTGTTAAATACCACGTTATTAATACAAATATTACTGTTTCATGTGCATCTATCTATGATGACTGACCCTATTCTGTTTATAAAACTTGTTACAGAGCATGTTTGGCTTTAGCACACAATTACTCCCAACTCCTCCGGGACTTATTCAACGCGGCCTTCGTGTCGTGTTGGACGGAGCTCGACAGCCAGTCGCGCACGGAACTCTCGAATGCTTTGGAGCAAGCGCTGACCGCTCCCGACGCACCGGAGTTGGCTCACACTGTTCTGAACCTGGCAGAGTTCATGGAGCATTGTGAGGGCGGCACCTTGCCTATATCTACGCATCTACTTGGCGAAAGGGCTATGCACTGCAGAGCGTACGCTAAAGCTTTGCATTATAAGGTACAGTGTTGCTTACGACTTTAATTAAAATTTATATCTGAGAGCAACGAAAATAGGTTAAAAATAATGTTAGTTTATGTAAATTTCTATGAATTCGAATCAGAATGTTTTTTTATTCACGTAGATCATTAAGTACAATACTAATGAATAGTCAAAAGTTACAAAATACTTTGCTACTACTTTACCACCTGTTTGGAATGCCGTTCCTCTGGAGAGTGACTTACCGTTTGTCCTGATAATTGGTATTGTTTAATTACTTCCACAGTGAATAAAGAAAAATAATATGTATTACGGTATATGGGGATACCCATTCCGACTCCAACGTCCTCATTTATTGTCTACTCTTTTCTCTAATGGTAATATTTTGCACAGGAAGAAGAATTTCGCAGCGGTGCAACATCCCAAGTAGTGGAGGCTTTGATCCACATAAACAACAAACTCCAGCAGAAAGAAGCAGCCGAAGGTTTACTGGAAAGGGTGATGGTGCAGCGCGAAGCCGGCGACGCTAATCTGAAAGTTCAAATAAGATGGTACGAGAAATTGCACAATTGGGAAAAAGCCCTCAACCTTTACAGTGAGAAATTGACCTCCGACGCAAATGATGTGGACGCCTATATAGGTGAGCTGCGATGCTACGAAGCGCTGGGTGAGTGGGTCAAATTGTACAACACCGTCTCCAAGAAGTGGACCCAAATGTCCAACGAGGAGAAATTCAAAGCTGCCAGGCTCGCCGCCGCCGCCGCCTGGGGCCTCAAAGAATGGGATTCTATGGCTAAATACGTTAATTTCCTGCCAGAAAATACTCAAGACGGCGCTTTCTACAGAGCGGTCCTCAATATACATAATGAACAATTCGATATGTCCAGATACTATATTGATCAGGCGCGCTCCATATTAGATTCAGAGCTGACCGCTGTGGCCGGGGAGAGCTACCAGAGGGCTTATGGAGCCTTAGTCAATGCCCAGTTGCTGGCAGAGTTGGAGGAAGTCATCTCGTACAAATTGGATTGCGAGAGGAGAGAATCCATTAGACAAGCGTGGTGGACGAGACTCCAAGGCGGACAGAGATTAGTGGAGGATTGGCGTAGGATTCTTCAAGTCCATAGTCTCGTATTGACCCCTCAGGAAGACATGGCTACTTGGCTCAAATTCGCATCGCTGTGTCGGAAGAGCGGAGCGCCGCGGCAGGCACACAAGACACTAGTGATGTTGCTGGGAATAGATCCGAGTATAAACCGAGACATGCCCCTTCCGACACACGAGCCGAGGTTGACTCTATCGTATGCAAAACATTTGTGGGTCGCCGGCGATAAACAGCTGGCGTACAACCAATTGCAAAGATACGTGGACACGACCGAGTCGGGCGATGCCGAACATTGCAGGCTGCTAGCCCGCTGCCACTTGAAATTAGGATCGTGGTGCGAATCTTTGTCAGGCATCAACGAGATATCCATTCCGGAAATTCTTCGGAATTACGAAGCAGCAACGGAGCTATCTTCCGACTGGTACAAAGCTTGGCACGCGTGGGCCTACATGAACTTTGAAACGGTTCTGTTCTACAAGCACCAAGATACCAACAGCAGCGGCGCTCACGCAGGAGAGAGGCGACCGGCGCCGGAGTGTATTCAACAACATACAGTGCCAGCTGTGGAAGGGTTTTTCAAGTCTATTAAGTTGTCCCACGGTAGTTCGCTGCAAGACACGCTAAGGTTGTTAACGCTGTGGTTCGACTATGGACACTACCCGGCGGTGCACGAAGCGCTAGTCGAAGGCATCAGGACCATTGAGATCAATGTTTGGCTCCAAGTTATACCCCAACTTATCGCCAGGATTGATACGCCGAGAGCGTTAGTGGGAAAACTGATTCATTCGCTATTAATCGATATTGGAAAATCTCATCCTCAAGCCCTCGTGTATCCTTTAACAGTGGCGTCGAAATCCTCGTTTATAGCACGGAAAAATGCGGCCAATCAGGTCCTGAAGTCAATGTGTACCCATTCGAATAATTTGGTCAACCAGGCGGCCATGATATCTGAGGAGCTCATTCGAGTGGCAATCTTGTGGCATGAACAATGGCACGAAGCGTTGGAGGAAGCTTCGAGACTCTACTTCAGTGAGCACGATGTGCATGCAATGCTTAAAGCGCTGGAGCCTTTGCACGCGATGTTGGAACGAGGTCCCCAGACGCTTAAGGAGGTGTCGTTCAGTACCGCTTACGGCAGAGATCTGAATGAAGCTCGAGAGTGGTGTAACCGGTACAAGGTAAGCATCTATATTATGGTAACCCGTTACAAAATTACAAGTATAGATTAAACAATTCTCATCAAATTATTTTAAAACCAGGTCACAATTGTAAATTACTTCGTAATGTACACGACGACGCGATGTGAGAAACGATCTGTAATCTACTTTTTGAGCTTTTTATCAAAATTAAATTTTCTACCCCACTTAATGATACAAGGGTAAAAAAGTGCACTTTGCATGATGCCTCGCACTTGCCTGCCCTCTACTTCTGTGGTCTATTTTTATAATATATTCGATTATTTGCGTCACAACCCTTGGGCATACCAGATAAGTGATGGGCTTTTTAAATATGTTTTCACGTCAAATAAGGAAATCCCCATGCGAATGATCGATTAGGGAATTACGCGATGAGATCGTAAAGTGCAATAGATGTAATATCGTGAATGTGTGATCGTGCAGCAGTCCGGGCAGACCCGCGACATGAACCAGGCGTGGGACCTGTACTACCACGTGTTCCGGCGCATCAGCCGCCAGCTGCCGCAGCTGACGTCGCTGGAGCTGCAGTACGTGAGCACGCGGCTGCTGAACTGCCGCGACCTGCAGCTGGCCGTGCCCGGCTCGTACGTGCCCGACCAGGACCTCATACGCATCGCGCACATACAGAGCAGCCTACAGGTATATTGACACTTATATACTATCCCCTAAATTTATAGACAGTTATAATGGCATGATAGAGCACTTTTTAGAGGAAAAAGTGCGTTAAAATGGCTTTATACTCTTCCCTTTTTTCTCTAAAATAAGCTAGAGATGATTTCCTTTGCCAACACGTGTCCAAAGAAAGTCGAAATGCGATAAGATAAGACACTAAACACTTCACTAACAGGTAATTACATCAAAACAACGTCCCCGACGCCTGTGCATCCGCGGCTCCAACGGCAAGGATTACATATTCTTGCTGAAAGGCCACGAAGACCTTCGGCAGGACGAGCGCGTCATGCAACTGTTCGGTCTGGTCAACACACTCCTGCAAGCCGACCCAGACACCTTCCGAAGGGATCTGGCGATACAACGATATGCGGTCATTCCCCTCTCGACGAACTCCGGCCTGATTGGATGGGTGCCGCACTGTGATACATTACACTCGCTGATCAGGGACTACAGGGAGAAGAGGAAGTGTCTCCTGAATATCGAACACAGAATTATGCAGAGAATGGCTTCGGATCTGGATAAACTGATGCTCATGCAAAAGGTTTGTGCATTTCATTCGACTTTACACAAGTATATTTAGAAATTTGTAAATTTATAAATTAGAATATGTTTATTCATGTATACCATACATATACTCACGCCTATTTCCCATGGGGGTAGGCGGTGACCACTGATTGCCACATACTTATCATTAGCTGAAAGACGTCCACTGCTGGACATAAATACCTTATTATGACCAGTTTGAGAGTAGGCACACTGCACGGGGTGGTTGCAGACTCGATTTCTGACTGAGGAAATTTAGGAAATGGTCTAATCGTAATTTGCTTCAATCTGGTTATTCCTAGTAAAGCCCCAGTGCATTGTACGGTACCCATAGTGGGTTTGGAGATAAATGTATTTGATCTATAATTGTCTTTAGGTGGAAGTTTTCGAACACGCCCTAGAACATACAGCCGGCGACGATCTAGCAAAGTTGCTGTGGCTCAAGAGTCCTTCGTCGGAGGTGTGGTTCGAGCGGCGCACCAACTACACGCGCTCGCTGGCCGTCATGAGCATGGTGGGCTACATCCTGGGGCTCGGGGACCGCCACCCCTCCAACATCATGCTCGACAGAGTCACCGGGAAGTTCCTACACATCGATTTCGGTGACTGTTTCGAGGTAGCCGTCACTAGAGACAAGTTCCCCGAGAAGATTCCCTTCAGGCTGACCAGAATGCTCATTAATGCTATGGAGGTAATTTCCCGCATCCATTTATCGATTGTTAGGTATCGATTTTGTTTTTGTCCTCTGATGAAATCAAGGTCATTGTTATCCGTTACTCAATACAGATAACAACGATGACGGAAAGATCATTTGTTGTTTTCAAAACAAACTGATTTCTATTTAAATGCGAGCAAACTCCACTGTGATAGACGGCAAGGCTATTAGCCGCGTACTGACTGAGCGTGCAGGACATTGAATACATAAGTCAGTTCACGTAGCACGCAAATTTGACATGAATCCTTCGTCTCGCGGGCCGCGGCAGCAATACGAATGACGAAGCCAAGCCCGACACGTGCACTGATTAATCAATTGATCATTTATTATCAGTAATACATAGGTTTAATAGGTACATCATCTTTAAAAAAATGTTGTCACATTAAATTGGCGCTGTCTGGAGATATTTTTTTTAAGTGATCCCACTATCGCACTTATATTATAAATGTGAAAGTTTGGATGGATGGATGGATGTTTGTTTGTTACTCAATCATGCCAGAACGGCTGAACGGATCTGGATAAAATTTAGATAGAGATAGAGATTAGAGCTAGATTATAGTCTGTAATAGCACATAGGCTACTTTTTAGCTCGGTAAAATGTTTGGTGCCCGTGGGATAGATTTGTTATAATTTTTCACGCTTTTTAATTGCGGGTAACACCGCGGGGCGCAACTAGTACGTGCATAAATTATCACGATAATTTATCAGTAAGAAATTCCTTCACGTCTGAGCCACGGTTTTTAGCTTTATACAAAATTCCAAAACTACACTTTGCAAGATACACACATTTTTTTTTTATGTCACCAGGTGACCGGTATCGAAGGCACGTACCGCCGCACCTGCGAGTCAGTCATGGAGGTGCTGCACCGACACAAGGACAGCGTGATGGCTGTGCTCGAAGCGTTCGTATACGACCCGCTGCTCAACTGGAGGCTCATAGACGCCGGCCGGCGCTCCCGGGCCGACGCCGACATCTGCTCCACGTCGGAGCCCGCCTCCCCCCCCCAGCCGAGCCGCACTCGGATCCATATAGGGCTCAACGACCCCCTCGACCAGCCCGCCGAGACGCACCTCAACAAGCGAGCGCTGGCCATCGTCAACAGGGTCCGAGATAAGCTCACGGGCAGGGACTTCCCGCACATCGATGAAATAGTGTCTGTGCAG
Organism: Pheosia tremula; assembly: GCA_905333125.1. Lineage (NCBI taxonomy): Eukaryota > Metazoa > Arthropoda > Insecta > Lepidoptera > Notodontidae > Pheosia > Pheosia tremula. Next base: position 2,791,540 of record HG995411.1, read on the forward strand.
AAACAGGTGGAACTCCTGATCCAGCAGGCGACCAGCAATGAGAACTTGTGCCAGTGTTACGTTGGTTGGTGTCCGTTTTGGTAAATTGTACAGTCAGACTTAGATGGAGATGTAGTACAGACGGAGGGTGATGAACAAGATATTGAAGCCAAAAAAACTAAGCCGATTCCGTGCTCGAAAATTCGGTTAAGCTATATAGATCGGCTTCGTTTTCTGAGCTGGCCTGTGTTGTTCGACACACTCCGTCTGTAATATTTCGTTGTCTGAGTGTACGTACAGGTTCATCAAATAAAATGAGCAAAAATTACGACTCTCCGCATACATAGTCGTATGAACTTAGCATACGCTAAAACCTATTTAGTGTGTATGTTAATCAGTTGTTAATTCAATACTCTGTAACTGTAAACTCAAGTGTAAATTCAGGTTTTATTGTTATAGGCTTCATGAAAATATGGTTAAGGTTTATGTTTGGCTGTAACTTATTACAGATATGACCGTACCATTATGAAGATATTTTTGGTGTAAGTAAGTGTAGTATATGTTGTTAGTCTAGTCCTTTACAGAATCAGATATGTTGTGTTTAAATACCTTATGTTCAAGGCCGTAGGCATGGGGGGGTTTAGGGGGTTCAACTACCACCCCCATAAATGCCTCAGAGAACCTGCCGTTATATACTTACTAATGTCTCTGGTCCGGAGCTCGAGCACCCCTCTCAGAATTGGACTTGACACCCCCACTCCCCCCCAAGTGAGTCCTGGCTCCGGCCATACTTTTGGTATGCATTTATGAGTTTGGGGAAAGTGCCCCTAGCATTCGTTTTGTCCACAATAGAGTTCCCAGTTTACAATATATTTTTATAAGACCTTGTAATCTAAATGTAGGATCTCTTTATGTTGAATAAAAAGGTAGCTTCTAGGTTTTACTTGCTTTTTTATACTTCAAATGTTACGTGAGAACATTTTATTGTAAGAATAATGAGATAAATACACCTCGCCTTATTGCATTCACGTCGGCATTTGTTATATTTTTGTTTTATATTCACAACTAAGTCCAAAGTGACGATGGTTTAATATTTAGTCTGTATAACTTAATGGTTGTTTAAGTAAGTGTACCTAGTAGCAGTGGCGTATTATAAGCCATAGCGCCCCGGGGCTACGAACACTGGGCCTATGAGGTTTGCCGCCCCATAAATTAACGCAAGATGGGTAATGAATATGACAGGTGTCAAAAGCTGAGCGGTTTGCGCCGCCCCTGGCAGTCTGCTGCCCGAGCCCCAAGACTGCTAACACAATCGATTCATAATCGAACATCAACCGCATAGTAAATGTCACCTTTGACAGATATCCCATACAATATCTGTTAAAAGTATTTAACTTGTCTACCAGATCCAGATCTTTTTTGTCTCCCGCTTTGCAATGGAGGGAAGTGGAAAATTTTCTTCCAACTCCTCCTATTTTTATCTTTCGATTAATTTCGTGCGGGTTCCAAGACAATTAACTTTATCCCGGGACTCGCCGAGGGTGAAACCTCGGTGTCTTCATTGGACACCGCTGTAGATCCTGGCTTACAGGAGTAGTAGTGGTGGGAGTGTGTGGCGGGCCTAGTCCTATTAAAAAAAAAGTTACTATTCGATTATGAATCGATTGTGTTAGCAGACTTGGGGCCCTGGGCCATGACCCTCATGGCACAAGGGTGAACACGCCACTGCCCAGTAAGTTGTAAATGATTTTTTTCAATCAATAAATACTTTATTGTTAACAATGTGTACATTTTATTCATGTGGAAGATATGTCAGTCAAAACAACCATTTTTAAATCAGTTCCGCGGTGTTGATTTATCAGTTGATAGACTTTGATTGGGACTATTATATTAAGCACTTAACTGTGTTTATATATATCTAAATAGGTACTTATTATGACATTGATAGTACGAAGTTACCTTGATTGATAGCTCTCACTTTTGTGATGAAGAAGAAAGCTATTTATTATTACTATATGAATTTGAAAGTGCGTTTGTTTGTAGTCTGAGTATCACGTCAAAACTACCGAACTGATTTGGTTGTACTCTGGTATATAACATATAGGGTACTAGCTGCGCCCGGCGGTGTTACCCGCGATAAAAAGTATGAAAAATAAAAACATCTATCCCACGGGAACCATACATTTTACCGGGATAAAAGGTAGCCTATGTGCTATTCCAGACTATAATCTATCTCTGTGCCAAACTTCATCCAGATCCGTTCAGCCGTTCGGGCGTGAAAGAGTAACAAACATCCATCTATCCATCCATCCAAACTTTCACATTTATAATATTAGTATAGATATTTTATGCTGGAAGTTCACACAAGTAGGTAATGCTATTTACATATCTATATTCATGTAAAGTAACCATAGATAATATACTGATTATCTACGAGAGGACATTAGCAGCAGCATTTAGCACGTGAAGGAAAGAGGCTGGCATTGAATATACGCCCTCGCAACCAATGCTATCATAGTTTTGCTGTATGCGCTTAATGACTGCGCAGGCGCTTTGACTTGCATAGCGAAGTCTGTTTGCGATTTTAGATTATTCTTAGGAGTGCAACTTACATATAAGGCTTAACTATAGTAGTGTAAAATATTTTTAGGGTTTGAAGACTATAAACGTTAAATTCTCGAAAAAAAAACTATTAAAAAAATTAAAAAATAACACAGTCCTCGATGAAACAGTAAAATCAAACACTAAATTTAAAAAACCAAACACCTACTACAGGCTTGAATTGTTAGCAACATATTTATTTACCTGCCTTTATTAGACACGTATTAAACACTTAGATCTGTAGGTTTATATAGGAGTACAATGCAACATTATAGCGACTAGCATGACGCATGAAGAAAGTAAACATTACCAGTTCGCGCCAGAACAGCCAGCTGTTTAGCACAAGGGATATTCAATCATAAAATAATATCTAATCAACGATCGTTTGAGTTTAATCAGTTGGCCGGTGACCGCAGCGAGCGCTGGTTGCCTCTCACTTTACCAGACACTCCATACGAATTGATACAACAACAAGCGTATCATGGATAACTTCGAAATTGTTGACTTTAGTTCATTGAGTGAGTACTGTTGAAATTACTTTTTGTTGTTTATCTGTCTACCTTACCACACGATTATTTTAAATTACCTTTCTGGTCAGTATTTACGAATTGATAAGAATGAAATGGGTACTCAGTTTTTATAGTATGTGGGTAGGCAGGAGCTGCATTGCGAAGCAATTTATTGAATCGATTTCGCATGCTAGCAATGACCTACATTATAGATTCAATATCAATGAATAATCAAATATGACAAACATACAAATGATTTCAATAACATCGATGCATCGTCATGAGGAACTCGTTGCCATTTAAGTTAAGCATTAACACTAGGTAAGTATGTGTTTATACGCGTTGTACATAATAATGTCCTCAGCCCTAGGTAGCTATATATTTCATGAAACCGTGATCAATTACCGGACTTATATTCACTTAATTTAAATGAGCTAGTTTGGTAGATCATCTTTAAATTTCTGTAACTAAGTATGTATAAACATCCTTGAACGAATGCGCAGCGCGAAACTTAGTAATTAGTTTTTTGCCAAAAATGGGAAGGTTGAAGTAACAGGTTGAAACTTTGAGGTTAAAAAAATGAAAGTACTTTTAAACATTATCTTTATCGACCCTGTGAATTTCTGACGTGTGTTAGAAAACAACAGAGCTCGGGCACGTTTCACAAATGGACCCGCAATGGTGGACAAATCGCGTCAGACGGACACGAAGATGGTCGGAGTACTCGGAGCTGGACTGGTCACCTTTGCGGTTAAAACGTAGCCACAACAAGACTTAATAGAGTCCTGTGGGGAAGGAAGGGGAAGCGTTAGCCCAAATCTGGCAAAACAAGCTTTAAAAATAAACATTTCTTGTACTTAATAGATGTAGTACCTACTATTGAGAGTTAGTCAATGTTATCACTAATTTGCTTGCAGATAAAAACACATAGGCTGACCTTACACGAATAACCTTTGTTATCAATAATTGCACAATTATTAACACAGATTTACAACTGATTTATTTTTTTACAGGCAAGGAGGTTCAGCGTATGGTGGAAAGTGCTGCAGATATACGCAAAAGGGCGTACTGTCCCTACTCGAACTTCGCTGTAGGGTCCACAATACTCACTGAAGAGGGCTCCAAGATATATACAGGGTGTAACATTGAAAACTCAGCGTTGGGGCCGAGTATTTGCGCTGAGCGCGCGGCGATAGCGAAGGCGGTGTGTGATGGGTATTTAAAGTTCAAAATTGTTACAGTAGTGGCTAACCAACAGTCGTTCACTGCGCCTTGTGGCGTCTGCAGACAGATGCTAAATGAGTTCTGTGGTACGAACAACGACATCGATATTTACTTGAGCAGACCCGCGATGGACAAAGTTCTCTGCACTAAGTTGTCGCAGCTACTGCCACTTTCGTTCGTAAGTTACCAGAAAGACAATGCAGAAAATGGCGTAGCGTGAGTTCGTTATCGTAACGATAATAATTAATGTTATATAATATTGTATAAGGCGGGAAATTATGAATGATATAAATAGTATAAAAGGCTTTAACAATTTTTATTGCTTTTTAATATTTACAAAATGTATTACAAATTTTATTACAGCACATATTTAATACACCTGGTGTAGAGGTAGTTAAGCTATTTATAGGCAAAATTGCGGAAATATCAGTACAAACTTCCGGATTATGTTTTGATCAGAGACTTATATCCTTGTTCATAACAGCTACCGATATAATATATTATGTAAATTGCGTTCATGGGGCTGTTATATATATTGATTCTTATGAAATAAAACTAACTTGTAAAAACATTAGATAAGTCAATGGAGAGCAATGATGAATGTAAAATTAAAAAGTAAATGCAAACGCTATACAGCGCATCTGGTCATGAGATAGCAATAATCTCAGATCACGGACTAGACCTTATTTCATATATAACACTAAAATAAGTGCATCCCTCCCTTGGTAGGTAGAGTTAGGAACTATACTGTGATTTACTCATAGCCACGAAACAAAATAAGGTAGTGTTCAGATTAATATATATCTTAAGGTAAGGTTTAGAGCAGATTTTTTATATGTGACCAAATTGATTCACAAGGTTCACTGTATATTTTTTTAATTTCGTACATGTCACAACAGCTTATAAAACAACAATTATACAAGGTTGACTTTATTATTATCACACAGATTTAAACATCTTCATAGATATTTTTATTTCAATGAACCAAAGAAAATATATAGAGTAGCTAATGGTCACTCTTCCATCGTGGATTATCCCCCCCCCCCCCCCCCGGTTTTGTGGTATTGTTAATGACATAAGGTCTCGTTCCTGATGGCAGATTATCGCTAGCACGTGACCAAATGCATGTACTTATATTAATGTAAACAGTAATTTATATAAGACTACAGTCCGCGGGATACAAACTAAATCAAAACCTGATGTTCGTAGTATAAAATTAGTAATAATAATGTTGGACCGTAAATATAAACTTAAATCTGAACCTAAAAATTTTTGGGTCAGCGCACACCAGTAGATATGACCTGTTGAAGACTATAATTTAGTTTGGTTTGTTAATTTCAGTCATATATCAATGACCATAAAATTTATTATCAATATTTATAGGTTCAGTAGCTACGCCACTGCTATTAATGTGCGCTAACATGTAAGTATGGGATATAGATCCCGTTTAATTTAAATACCCGTAGTTGTTGACAGATATACACTTGTCTGTTTGCACTAATTCGGTGGTAACAATAATAAAATACTGCTGTAGGTAATTGTTGAATAAAGTCTAACCCCCAAATTTATAGACGTTTTATAACTTTATCAAACGTTATATAGTACTGCGCAAATCAAAACACTTGTGCGCAGTTCTATGTGACGACTATGTGAAATTTGAGGGTTAAGGTTAAAAAGAGTTATATTAGATAGGATTACTAATTATTCAATTAACAATGGTTGGCTTATGGGTTGCCCTGGTGGTAGCCAGCTGATGAACGATTCTAATTAGTATTTAAAAAATAGTTGACAAGCATGTTGTTCTAGTAAATGTTATAAATTATGAACGCGACAAAACTTCGTTTGTTTTTTGTGAACACGACTCAACTAACTGTAACTGGTTATTCAGAAATGGTACCTTTAAACCTGCACTTTTTCTAACCATTATGATAAGCCAGAATTTAGTTACATCTATTTTTTGTTTTGAATTATGTTCCCAACAAAAATGACAAATCTGTTTTTTTTATTGACTTATCCAAATAATGTATTCACATAATAATTACAAATGCTCTAAAGAAGCGCAGGATCAAAGCTTAGTATACACTTTCTGAATAACCCTGTAGTTCTTAGATCACTCTCTAAGGGGTGTGGCACAGTTCTTGAGATTGTTCCGAATACGTAGCGATCAAATGTATCTATCATAATAGTAACAGACTAAGTCCAATCGTTTTATTTTAGCATCTTAAGTTGTATCCTAAAATAATTTTAACAAGATTATAATTTATGTTCTTAATAAATATAATATCGATAACATAAATAAATAAAATATTTTCAACCTTATTTAAATGAGTGCTATACTATTTACAGTACAAATATTTTTATAAATAAGGATAAGTGCGCATGGCGTAAGTAATGATAATGCGAGCAATATAAAGCTATGTTTACACCCGTCTTAACGTTACTATTTACAGGGAAAATGTCAATTTACAGCAAAAATGGATATACAGTTTTCTCATGCGAATAACCATATCACACAACGAGAATAAAGTAGTCCAATAGAATAATTAGTACCTAAGCTTATTACTGATGCATATTTCTTCGCGCACATTGTTTACTACCCATCCGGATATAAAATCGGATTGTAAATGGTACCGCCTCTATTCACCTCTCGCTCGCACACTATCGCTGTCTATGTCGCAACCGCAGGTGATTACCTTTTTCTGTTTTATTGCTGTACATAAAACAGAAAAAGGTAATTGCAGAACTAAATAACAATTCGACACTAATGCCCACAGACACTAAACAACAAAGACGCGGGATTTGCAACTCGGTGTCGCGGCAGAGTGGACTCTTGGAGACTCGACCAAATACACTGAGTGTAGTGTCCTCGTGTACACGTATGTACAATACGTGACAGAGAAACAAATTCAGCAACTCGGTTCGGCAATGTATACACTTCGATACTCGGTGTAATACACTGAATATCCAGTGTCGTCGTGTAAACGTACCCCTGAATTAAGTTTCGCTACCAAAACGGACACCAGCCAATGTAGCACTGACACAGATTCTCGTTGTTCGTCGCCTGCTTGATCAGCAGATCCACCTGCTTGGGCACACTCACCACCGCCTCCACTTGCGGAAAATCCCTGCCAGTCAGCTTATCCCTTATCCTATTTAGTATCGACAGCGCGCGTTTATTCAAATTCGCCTCTGGCGGTATTTCTAGAGATTCGTAATGTAAATGATTTCGGCTCCTGCTCGGGAGCGTGTACGACGAGTCTATGTCGGATGAGAAGGAAGACTCTGTGAGTGAGTGATGGTCGTTGTCTACAAGCCGCCAGTTGAGGAGGGGGTCGTACACGAAGGCTTCGAGCACGGCCATCACGCTGTCTCTGTGCTTGTGAAGAACGTGCATCACCGATTCGCACGTAGACCGATATGTGCCTTCGATGCCGGTGACCTGGACAACAAATAATATATTAAGATTATCACCAGACGAACACACCAACTGTACTGTACTGTACCAAAGTAAAGAAAGCTTGTGTTATAGGTAACGTACAGGGGACTGGAGAGGATTCTAGTATACATACATAATTACTTATATATCTAAAGTTTGCCACTACCGGCTTTCGAACCCAGGAACCTCGGTCCAAGAACCAGGGTGATTACCAACTGTGCCAATTGAGTCGCCACTCAAATCACACTCAACTTCTACGAGAGAATAATAAAGTCATAGATTGTTTTGCTACGACCGCCAGCCGTTTAAACGGTCTACGACTATAGACGGCTTGGGGCTAACACGCGGGTAAAACCTATGTAAAAGATTATGTCGTACTGAGTCGCTCTCTCCCTTGCGTAAATCAGACGAGGGAAAGAGACAAAATCGATGTATCTCGCCTTTCGTCTAGTCACAGCCAGCTGTGCTACTAGTGCAGGACTTATTGCACTTGGTGGTTGTAGGTTCGATTATCATTGGAGCAAAATCAGGAGTCAGTTGAGTGTGCAATAAACGATATTCAAGCGTTGCGTTTTAAGTACTAAACGAATGGTGTGTTTATTTATATCTTAATTGAGCCAATTGACTAAACCGGCTGACATCAAATGGATTACGGAATGACGCAACAGTCAATTTATTATGTTGTTTTATTAATTACTCTTTCGTGTCGCTGTCGAGTTGTAGCTATATAGTTGTATGTAGCTATACACATACTTGTATATTAGAGTCACGTGCAATGTGGGAAAAATATAATCTAACGCAGTTCTAGCGCGGCCGGCTGGGACAAGAAAAAATTAAGATATATCGATTTTGGTCTCATTCTCTCCTACGAACTTATAACCAGAATAGACCGAGCGAAATCTTGTATTAGCGCGCTTGGTAGCCCTATTGACCTAAAAATAAAAATAGGTCTAACTTACCTCCATAGCATTGATGAGCATCCTAGTCAGTCTAAAAGGTATTTTCTCCGGGAATTTCTCTCTGGTTTGCGTCACCTCGAAGCAGTCGCCGAAGTCTATGTGAAGGACTTTCCCGGTGACCCTGTGCAGCATAATGTTGGAGGGGTGGCGGTCCCCGAGCCCCAGGATGTAGCCCACCATGCTCATGACGGCCAGCGAGCGCGTGTAGTTGGTGCGCCGCTCGAACCAAGACTCCGCCGATGGACTCTTCAGCCAGAGGAGCCGCGCCAAGTCGTTGCCGGGAGTTTGCGAGAGAGTGTACTCGAAAACTTCCACCTAATGATGTAAGTAGAGATCGCTATAAATCAGCAATGATGAAAAAGGTTGTGAAACCTCTGGTACTATCGGATTTCTGCTGAATATTCCGAATTGATTTTTTATATTTACGCGAATGCTACACACTGAAATAAAACTTTACGTATTTAATCGTGTTTATTTTGTTTTTTACGTTCCCAACGTTTCCGTAAAATTAGTTCTATTTCAATATTCCAAATATATTATATCAGTTACGTGATAAAAAAAAAATGATGCAAGTTTTACATAGAAATAAAACTTGTATTATTTAGCAGAGACGATGCACAGCATCTGTGAGAGGGCGTTGTATACTTCCCGTTAGCTGTCAGCCAATCGCAGCTCGTATAAGGTCATCCAATCAGCGCTAACTTCCGGTAGTCACGTGGTCCCAGTGGCTCGGTCGCTAATGGCGGACGATTTTACCTCATAGTTCTCTCACCAGGAGACCTTGAATGGATGCTGTGCATCGTCTCTGCTAAATAATACAAGTTTTATTTCTATGTAAAACTTGCATCATTATTATGGCATGTGACGATGCACAGCATCTGTGAGAGACGTGTTTATAACTCCTGGTGACCACGACGACGCTATGTGAGAATATGATAAAATTTAGGTACTGAAAACAATAAAACCATAAGTAACATTGGTTAATTATTTATCAACCCCTGATTAGGTAAACTCTATATCAAAATCAGTTAGACGCTAAAAAGATTAACTACTAGTACAATATAACAGAAATATCACATTTTTAACTATTGATATTAATAATTTGTATAAAAATATCGACCTCGATCAAATTCTGATTAACGATACAGTTTCAATTCTGTGTCATACTGGTTCAAAATTATTTGAGAGATTACTCGTACTAGGCGAAGTCTGAGGTCTGCCTATTATTTGTTTACAATAGTATTTGGCAAAAGTATTTGGTCCACGCCAATTGCCACGAGAGAGAATGTCTTCAATAGGGAAATTTTCGTACCAATTCAACGAAGCTACTGCCGAGCGTACACTTCCCGGGGACGCAGAAATACCTGCATCCTTCAATAAACTTTTTACCCAATTACCTATAATAGTCCGCGACGCACTTTGCGTGGGACCTCGAACTGATACAAACAGGGAATCGTTACACTCGGCAGTACGTCTCTGCCTACCCAACTCTATAACCTTTCTTAACCATCCAACTGGACATATATTCTGGTTAGCATGGCAAGAAAGCTTCCAACCTGATTGCCTGTATGTAGCCGTATCCGTCTTTGATCCAAACACTGGGTACAAAAGAATGTGATCACCGCAATCAATGTAGCACTTTGGAGAGACTCTTAGAAGAGTAAGGTCATGCACACGTCGTCCAGATGCTAGTAATAAAAGACAAGCTAATCTACGCGACGCTTTGAATAAGGTAATATTAATATTCGGGGGATTCGTTTGCATCCAGGCAATCAGATCCCTTGGATCCCAAATAGGGGGTTTTTCTACTCTGGGAGTCTGAAGAGAGATAGCTTTAAGAATATGTTGTACTAAAAAATGAGAATTTAAATTCTCGTTACCCGTACGTCCAAAAGTTAGAACTACTGACTTATGCAACAGTATAGTAGGATAAGCCAAGCTATGCTCAATGAATAGGTATGCTAAAAATTTTGACAAACTAATACTATTTGGAATATTGGAGTCGAAGTTGTTGTTTTGGCACCATCTGACCCACCGAGACCATGCGGGTCTATAAGTCCTGAGCGTGGACTCCCTCCAACTAGATCTCAGTAGAGACTTTTCAGCCTCAGACCAACTACTTGTTATTTCACTCCACCCGCTATCCTCCAAACGTAGAGTTCCATATCTTGAACTCGAGGAGGTGGAAGGCCCGTGCTCCGGTCTATTAGCACTCGAGCTAAGTTGTTGATTTTCATGGGTCTGCTGAGTGCCCGACGTCGAAGATCCGGTAGCCAGTAGGCGCTCTTCCACATTGGAGCCACCAGTAAGAAAACACCTTGCGCTGAATTCAGATGGTGGAGTACTCGAGGTAATAAGCTCGGAGGTGGAAACACCCACGCCAGCTGAAATACCCATTGACGGCTGAAGGCGTTGTAAAATTGGGCTGATAAGTCTGAGCAATCTTTGGTAACATATTTCGTCACAACCCTGGTGTCCTTGGTCGCAAAAAGGTCTATCTGTGGAACTCCAAACCTGTGGAAAACAATCTGGCGTGCTGGTTGCAGTAGATGCCACTCGGATGTCTGCTGGCCGCGGGAGAGCCTGTCCGCAATACCGTTGAACCTCCCTGGGAGATATTCTGCTGTCATCGAGATACGCTCCCTGTCCAAAATACGCAAGAGTTGGTACGTCATGTGGAGTAAGGCCATAGATCGAGTTCCGCCTTCCTTTCGAATGTATGATATCACTGTGCGGTTGTCCGATTGCAGGCTCAGATGGCGATTGTGTAGACGGGACCGGAATTCTTTGACTGCCGCTATTATGGCAAACATTTCCTTTCGATTGCAGTGCCAATTCCGCTGGTCTGGTCTCCATCTCCCTGAAATTGAGAGGTCGTCCAACTGTGCCCCCCACCCGTAATCCGCAGCATCCGTGGTCATAAAATGGCAAATCAATTCCGGGTGCAAGCTGCTCCGAGCTAGACTTCCTAAGGTCGTGAGCCACCATTTTAGATCCCTTGTGACCGGTGGCGGGATTTCTACTGGTTTGCGTGGTGGAAGATGCATTAGAGTCCGCGAATGAAGCTGAAGCTGGCGGCAGTGAAGACGACCTCTTGGAATGACGAAGTTGGCAAAGTTGAGAGTTCCTAATATCACCTGTGCTTCTTTCAAGGAAATTTTGCCCCTTCGGATAGCTCTCTCCGAGAGCAATATAATTGACTGGGTTTTTCGTGGGGGCAGACATTTAAAGTTGTCTTTGGTGTTCCAGATTAATCCTAAGAATTCTATCTCTTGAGAAGGGTCGATGACAGACTTGTTGTAGTTCACTGTCCAACCTAACGTCTCGAGAACATTGATAGACAGTTTTACCTGAGCCTGAAGAAGACATCTCGACTGACATGCTACCAGAAAGTCGTCTAAGTAGACTACGACTCGCATACCTTTGGATCGTAGGTGCTGTGCCACCCAGTTGGTCAAGGCCGAAAAATTTTTGGGTGCACATGATAGCCCGAATGGCAGGCAGGTCATCTGCAGAATTTTTTGACCATAAATTAGCCTGAGAAACCGACGGTGGCTTTTTAAAACACTCACGTGAAAGTAAGCCGACGATAGGTCCAGTTTTACCATCCAGTCTCCGCTCTGTAAGAAATGGGGTATTTGAAAGTGAGAGATCAGCTTGAAAGGCTTCGGAACTATATAATGATTCAGGCGCTTCAGGTTGAATATGGGCCTTTTGGACCCATCGCTCTTGTTTGTTAGGAACATCGTCGAGAAGAAGCTCGGTCCGGCATCGCGATGATCCACAACTTCTAGAACGCCTTGATCTAATAATTCTTGTATCTGGCACTCCATCTCTGGTGATTTTGCAGTTTTGAACCGATGCAGGGCCTTTGCTGATGGATGGATAAGCGGAGGTTTGGAGGTAAATGGAAGACGCATTCCCGTGATCATTCCGAGAAGGGCCTCCGGAGCCCGAAGCATCTGCCACTGTCTCCGATATGCTCGGAGACAGCCCCCGTAAAACTGGTGTTGTTGCAAGTCATTTGTCATATCCCCTCTTATTTGGCTGACCTCCCTTTTTGTGGGGTTTCCTACTTTTATTTGATTGCTTAAAAGAGTACGCATTGGTTTTGGCTTTTCTGAAGCTCGAATCGTTATCTTTACGAAAGGGCACATTACTTGGCGGTAATTCACGAAAACCTGGTTTATTAGGCTTTGTTGGTAATTTAGGCGTAATTTTATTTTGATCTCTCTCCGGCCCAAACCAAGGGCGAACCCATTTATCAATGCCACCTGTATTTTGAATATAAGCGCGCAATTGATTTTCATCGAATAAACAATTTGAACTTGGAGGAATCTTACGCAGACCCTCGCGGAGGTTCTTATTAAAAATTTCGCCCAGGATACGCTCCCGACGATTTTCGATATATTCAGCTCGTTTTCCGCAAACTAGCTGCATAATCTCCTCACTAATTTTGTGAAATTTTGATGAGGGTAGAAAAGATTCGGAAATTTTATCGAAAATACTGGAAGCATTAAGCACAGCATTCGGAGAAGCTGTCCAGTCAATGAACTGTTGTAAGTTTTTATTAAGTAACTCGCGCTGCGAAATTAACGCATTACATAGGGCTGCGATAATTTTTTCTGAATTTGCCGCATAATCTTTACCTTTAATAAATTGTCTAAGTTCATCGTTAATCTCGAGTTCGACAAAGCCTGGCGCAGCATTATGAATCTTCAAAGCATCCGCGTAACGCACATCCTTCCACGACGACTCGCCGAACTTTTGTAACCCTTCCAGCCGCTTAACGTGCTCAGGATTAGCGCGAGGAATTTTAGGATCTTTAAGGGACGTATTAACGACGCTTAAACTCAAACGCGGTACTTCATTCATAAAATTATTCGCGGCGACCGTTGGACGATTCAAACAAAAGTCTAAAGGTATCGATACACTAGATCCCGGTACAGGTTCAGACACAGGTATCACTTCATTGTTCGGAATAATATTAGGTGCACACACGCTTTTCATCAAAATATTAGTTAGCGCGGTCACTTGGTTAACGAGTTTTACAATATCTGAAGACTCACCGCGTTTCCACCGTTTTACCTCAGAATCCGAAGAGCTAGACTCGGATGAACTTGAAGCGCTAGGTGCAGGCCGCTTACGGCCCGATGTAGACATCGAGTTGTTGTCTACCCCCGCTTCTTGTTCAGAATCGTTATTATTCAATAACGCACCATTAATATGATTATCACTCATATTTAACGACATTAATAACCACTTATAGCAGTATATACTTAAGTATGTACCTTAGTATAAATATATTAACTAATTAAGTACAGTTTCTAAATTTAAGATGTTGCTTAGTCGGGAAATAACGACGCTATGAGGTAAAATCGTCCGCCATTAGCGACCGAGCCACTGGGACCACGTGACTACCGGAAGTTAGCGCTGATTGGATGACCTTATACGAGCTGCGATTGGCTGACAGCTAACGGGAAGTATACAACGCCCTCTCACAGATGCTGTGCATCGTCACATGCCATAATAATATACATATTGCCTATTATGGTAATAGAGAGAATAAATTTGTTTATTGCTTAGACGTAAAAATAATAGATACGATGTGTCACGAACAAACACATAACGCCTGAGTTCTTTGTTCGAGGTTATCTATACATATAAATAAAATTGGAGTGTCTGTTTGTAATATTAAAATAACAGCTTTTTAATAAGTGCATTTGGATGTATACACGGTACCTATACCAAAACAACATTTTTTACAATTTTTGTCTGTCTGTCTGTCTGTTTGTTCCGGGTAATCTCTGAAATGGCTGGACCGATTTTGACGGGACTTTCACTGGCAGATAGCTGATGTAACAAGGAGTAACTTAGGCTACTTTTATTTTAGAAAAAAACAATTGATCTCACGAAAAAAATTAAAACCAATGTTGCAGCGTTGCGCCTGATTAAGTTTGATAGCAACAACCTGCAATGCGTCCCGCGGGCTCAGAATGGGCGAGCAGGCTGTTGTCAACGGTTATCTTTGTTAAATACCGCGCGGACGAAATCGCGGGCAACAGCTAGTTGTAACATATAACAAAATCTCACCTTATGTTTCAACATCAATTTCTGGTAATCGGACGCCATCCTCAACATGATCTGCTGTTCGGTGTTCAGAGCCATCTTGTTCGTCTTCTTGTCTCGATAGTCGATGATGAGATTGTAGAGGGTGTCGCACTGCGGCACCCAGCCGATGAGCCCCGAGTTGGGCGACAGGGGTATTACAGCGTACCGTTGTATTGCCAGGTCGTGGCGGTAGGTGTTGGTGTCGGCCTGCAGCAGGGTGTTCACCAGCCCGAACAGCTGCATCACCCGCTCGTCCTGCCGCAAGTCCTCGTGGCCTTTCAGTAGGAACATGTATTGTTTGCCGTCCGAACCTTGGATTGTGAGACGGCGTGGACGCTGTTTTGATTTGATTACCTATAAAACAATTAAGACGAATACTTTATCATAGCCTACATTTTCAGGTCGCAGTTCCTGCTTGTAGATGTTGTGTGTGTGTGCGTGTGTGTGTGTGTGTGTGTGTGCGTGTGTGTGTGCGCGTGGGTGTGTTAATGTTTCTGACGGTGGCGACCTGGCGTCGAGGCAACGCGGTCGGGGGCATCGTAACAATGGACGCATTATAAGACAATTATAAGATACTAGCTTTTGCCCCCGGAACCTCGATGAAACATATCCTATAGCAAATTTTTTTTGTCAGATCAGTTAATCCTTAAAAGGGGAAATCCTACATCAAAACTCTAAAACTTTCTACTACCTCTTTTTACTACCGCTTTCGCCGCGCATCACCTCTACGATTCCGCTCTTCTGCTCTACCCCCAATAGCCATAGCATGTGCACCTGACTTATGAATGTAGCCATAAGCGATTTAATATTGTAACTGAACAGGCACATACTAATAGTACTTTTTTTAATTCAGAGACGGCCAAATAACTTATTCCACATATTTTTGTAACATATTCAATGCACATACACAGCCCAGATACAGTTTTATAAATAGATGTAACTAACCTGCAAATGGCTATGTATATATGATATCCTGATGACCTTCTCGTTGGGTACATACGAGCCGGGGACGGCCAGTTCAAAGTCTTTGCAGGTGTGCAGCCTCTTGCTCACATACTGCAGCTCCAGGGACGTAAGCGAGCGGAACTGCGACGCGATGCTGCGGACCACGTGGTAGTATAGATCCCATGCCTCGTTCAAATACCTTTCTTCACTAGTTTCCTGAAAGGAATGATATACATGGCTAATGAGTGATTGTTGACTTTCTTGCTGACTCTTCTCAGTGGTACCAATATTCCGAACTGGTGGCTAGCTTCTTTTTTGGCCTACACGATTTTATTATTGTTAAATGCTGTGCGTACTTAATATCACCAATGAAAACAAATACTAGTTTGGGCAAGTAGACTGTTTAAATAATAAAGCTATTACGATGTGAGAAGTTATAAGCATGTGTGCACTATGATTCTCAATTAGGTCCTGACGTCATCACGGTGGGCGTCGTCACCACCGTGGTCCGTCCGACCGTCAATCTTTCGGCCATCGTCCTTTGAACAGCAAGCTCGATAGCATCCCACTCTATTACTCCGTTACCGTTCGACAAAAGATGGCGCTACATTGTAAACACGCTCTACACTACATGTTGGATAATATATCTAACTAAACTAAGTACTAGCCCTAATATAGATGAAACTATGGCTATTCATTGCTAGATGGAAAATTCAACGTCCCTTTCACTCATCGCAATGTCACGCATCGTTTTATAATAATATCCAGTTACAACCTAACCTTCCCCTTTAACGTTCATGGTTTAAATGTTCATCTATACACCTGTTTTAAAAATAAGGTACCTTGTACAGTTCACACCATCGACGCGCCTCCTGCAAATCTCGTCCGTACATCTGCAAGAATGACACCTCCTTCAGCCTCTCCGGTGGCCTATCTAGCATTGCGTGCATTTTGTCCAGTGTTTTGAACATGCCCCTGTAATCTTTTTCACTGAAATATAGCCTGGAAAAGAATTACAAAGCATTTATTAACGGTGTTACAAAAAAATATACTCAAAACTGAAAAGTATTTTTTCTTGACAGAATCTTAGTGTAGGACCCTGTTTGGAGACCTTCAACAGTCTTAAAGACAACAATGATATTCAAGAGAATTGTATCCATATTGTACCAGTTTTCGCGACCAATAAACACTACCGAGATTAACTTACCTAGAAGCTTCATCTAATGCAATAACAACTTGATCGTGCCACAATATAGCCACGTTAATCAGCTCCTCAGAAATGATAGCAGCCTCGTTCACCAGGTTCTGCGAATGCGCACACATAGTCTTCAAAATATAATTGGCTGCGCTCTTGCGGGTCACGAACGAGGACTTCATTGCCACCGTCAGAGGATACACTAACGCTTGTGGATGCAACTTTCCGATATCGATAAGAAGAATATGCACCAGTTTAGCTACTAGACTCCTCGGCGAATCGATTCTCGCTATCAGCTGCGGTATAACTTGCAGCCAAATCTTCACATCGATCTGCCTTATGCCTTCGAAGAGTGCATCGTAAATAGCAGGATGGTGCCCATGATCGAACCAAAGCGTCAGCAGTCTCAACGTATCTTGCAAAGAGCTGCCATTTGACAGATTTATTGACTTAAAGAACCCTTCGATCGCTGGTATCGTATGGGTGTTGATGAAGTCAGTCCTCGACACTTTCTTCTCCCCTGATCCACCGGCGACACTGCTCTCAGAAATATTGTCCTGTTGTTTATAAAACAAAACGGTCTCGAAGTTCATGCACGCCCATGCGTGACACGCTTTGTACCAATCAGGAGCGCGAATAGTTGCTGCAGCGTAATTTCTTAGTATTTCAGGGATAGACAATTCGTTGATTTCTTGCAGAGATTCGCACCACGATCCCAATTTCAGGTGGCAACGTGCCAGTAGTCTGTACTGCTCCTCGTTGTCTGGTTCGGAGTTGTCAACGAATCTCTGGAGTACGTCGTACGCGTAGCGTTTGTTACCGGCATCCCACAAGTTTTTACTGTAAGCCAATACAATTCTAGGATCCTGCATTCGTAGGAGTACGTCGGGATTAGTGATAGGATCACAGCCCAATATCGAGAGCACTATCTTGTGCGCTTGATTGATCGCGCCAGTTTTTCTGCACAAGGAAGCGAATTTGAGCCATGTTTGGAAATCTTCCCTGGGAGACAGGACCAAACTGCGTATCTGCAGCATTTTTCTCCAGTCCTCGACAAGTCGCTGTCCGCCTTGCAACCGCGACCACCAGCATTTCCGTATGGTGTTCCTTCTCTCTTCAACTAATTTGTACGTCACTACTTCTTCCAACTCTGTCAAAAGTTGGGCATTCACGAGCGCTCCGTAAGCTCTCTGATAATTCTCGCCAACAACTGCAGTCAACTCAACATCTAGCAAGCTTCTGGCGGAATCAATGTAATGTCTTGATTCAGGCCAGTGTCCTTCATGGATCGCTAAGATAGCTCTATAAAAGGCACCTTCCTGGGTCTTATCTGAAATTGCCTCTACGTACTTTCTCATCGAGTCCCATTCCTGCAAGCCCCATGAGGCCGCAGCCGCAATTTTAGCAGATTTATTTTTAATACTCTCGGACATGGTGTCCCATTGATCTGCATTAATATTATACAGTTTCCTCCATTCCCCCATAGCCTCCAAACACCTCATCGATCCTAAACGAGAGTCGTCATCCTGCGGCTCAATCTCCAACTTCTTATTGTAAAGGTCTAACGCTTGTTCCCAGTTGTGCAGTTTCTCATACCACCTGACGTGAACGCTGAGAGTGTTGTCACCATTATTTTTTTGCATTAGTACCTTTTCTAACAAGCCATTACTTGCTTCTTTTCTTTGGAGTTTGTTATTTATGTGAATAAGTGATTCGATGACTTGTTTTGAAGGATTCCTCTTGTACTCTTGTTCCTGTAAAAAGTAGTTTATTTTTATAATGTTACACCGCTTAAAGCGAATATAGTGAGTAATAAAAGCCCACGTACTTTATAATAGAGCGCTTTTGCATAGGCTTTGCTGCTTATAGCCGTATCGCCGAGCAATTTGATCGCCATTGGCAATGCACCCTTTTCGCAATGCTCCAAAAACTCGGCCAAGTTCAAAACAATTAGCGCCAACTCTGGAGAGTCCGGGACAGTCAGAGCGTCTTCTAGGGAATCAACGAGGTCCTTCTTGGACTCGTCGTCGAGTTCCGTCCAACACGACATGAACGCCGCATTGAACAACTCCTGTGCTAGCTGCGGGTAGTTTTGGGCTAAGGTAGAACATGCTCTGTAAAACAAATTGAACGCAAATTATAGTGTACCGTTATTATTTGTTATTATACTGTGTAATGTATTATGTAGTGTATAAGACCATTACTCGCCTGATAGCAGGACTATTCGACTCGTTTAGAAGTCCAATACTCAAGCGCCGGAGCCATTCCACCCAATCCTCTTTCGAGACAATATTCTTTACAGACCAACATTTCCTCAAATTATAGGCATTTACTGTTAACTTTTGGACGGGTTGGGTGTCGCCTGCAGGAGCCACAACCTATTAATTAAATTCGAGTGTTTTTATAAGACATACATTTCAAAATTACCGGGTCGGTGCATTTAGTAAAATATTAATATAGCTCTGGAAACGTTGTATGCAGGGTAAGGCCCCGCATCGCAGGGACACTGGGGTTTGTGTAAGAATCTCATTTCAAAAAAACAATTGATCCGTGAAGAAAAACGTTGTTAGTAATCGCGCATGTTTGGAATGCTGAGTAACGGTCTCCAACCCTCGCTGAGAAGCTGTGGTGGACTGTGGCCCGAATCGTCCTCGCATTGAAGGGAAGTGTGCTATATTGGCAATGGGATCGCCCCCTATTCCATTGGGGCCAAAGACCATCGAAAAATGCAGATGCGCTGCAGTGCATTTGAATAGATGAATAGAAATAAAACTTACATCACTCTTTTGGTTCCGTAGTCGTAAACGAGTTTCATCCAAGTAATCGTCGTCCGACGCCAGCGTAGAGATGGCTTGCAACCTCGTCACCAAAACTATGTAGTTTGGACACTGAATTTTATGTTTCAGCAATATCCTATCCACTGAAGGTATATAGTCGATATACTCTCGGCCCAACTGGACTATCAGTGCGCACAGTGTATTCATTGCGGTTTGTCTCAAGAAAGGACTGTTGTCCAATACCTTAGCCAAAGCTTGAATTATAACCGCCGAGTAAGGCCTGAAGTATAGGTACATAGACAAATGCTCGATCGTTTCCATGGCCAATTTAGATACTGAAATAGGTATGTTCCTGCCGTCAAAGAGTCCAGTAATAGCGGGCACTATCGATAGAAGTACGTCATCCAAATTATTTTCAAACTTCTGTATAGCCAGTAATAGTTTCTCTGTCAAAAACTTATCCTTGCTGCAGTCGTGTTTGAGAACTCTCAGAATGTTAGGAAGTATCTTTCGAAGGTACAATTTGAATTCAGTTCCGATTGCGACGGTAATGTGCTCCACTAACATTATAAGAGTGGGTAGCATTTGACTGTTTGGAGTCCAATACTCCTTGATTATGTCGAATATGTCTTCCAAGTAATTTCGGATGTGTATTTTAACGACAGAAATGATTTGTGCCAGTTGCGTCAACAGAAACTCGCGGAAGTTATAGTTGTCTGTATTCCGAATCACGTATAAAAGACTCGGCGTCACGCGCGATATGTAGGGCACGCACTTGATGCCCAGCGTTTGGAAAATGAATGTAACCGCATGCACAACACTCGTGTGGTGCTGAGTTAGCATCGGATCACGAAGCATTTTAATGAGAGATGTAAGGACGATGGCTGGATAGAATTCATCCAGAACTAGCGGCGACATGTTCACTAGCATATCACCAATGTTGGAGTCGAAACTGTTGCCAGTTGAGGATTCAGTGACAGGGATCAGAGTTGAAACGGTTTGGAAATCAATGAGGCCTTGATTAACTTTGTGCTTGTACGGATCTAAAGCTCCTAGCAAGCCCAAGACTCGGATAGTTTCCCGTCGTTCCCTTGGGTGCTGTTCTGTTTTCAAAAAATTCAGCAGCATCTCCATCAAATGCGGGTACTCCATATACGGAGTGACTACATGTCCAGTTGCGCTGACAACTTGACCAAAAGACCAAAGAGCTACACTCCTCTTTTCTGATTGATTTGGGTCTGAAAGTATATCAAGTTGGATCGTCATAATTTGCGATAACCATTGATTTAGTGCATTCCCCCCACCATTCACTTCAGCTAAATCTCCTATAGCTTTCAATATGGTTGTCACCATGGTAGGATTATTGCTCTCTTCTTTTAATTTGGGTACAAGAGCACTGAGTATGGTGTCTACAAACTGTCGCGTAATTCTTGGAGCGTGAGAAATAATGTTGTTCACCATTCTTAGAGCTTGTTCTTTACTACGCGTAGATTCTGAATGCTGTAGCTCCATTAGAATTTGAACAAACAGTTGGCGCAGCGTTGGTATCGTATAACTCGGATTGATATTGCTCAGTCGTCCAACAATACACAGAGCTAACTCACTTACATCAGTATTGGAATCATTTATTGCAACAAAGAGGCAGTTCAAGTGCTCCTCAACAGCTAAATATCGGTCAAAGATAGGATTGGTGAATATTTCAAGCACTCTGTAGCGAACTTCATAGTCGAAATCTGATCGTCCCACCGACAGCAATTTGCCCAGGGACTCATCGATTAATGAATTCAATGTGCGCGAATTCGTTTGAGCGCTTCTTTCAACAGCCTTTATTAACAATTTTGAGGCAGTTTTTACGGCTTCTATTCTTATATCATGTTGTTCACTTAGTAAATAATGATCCGTACATCTTCTAATAAAAGACATTAATGTATTATTCCATTCGAAGTCAAAAGAACCTAAGGTACGTAATGCTAATACTAATTTAGTACCATCATGTGGTTCCACTAGTAAAGCTGTTGTGAAAATGTGAACAATCTGAGTCTCTCCATTGGTTGGTGCATATGGCTTCTTTCTTAGTATTAGCGATAACATGTTTAGAAGCCTATCTGTAATTTCTTTCTTCAGGGATGGTAAATTTTGGCTCAGTTCCTTGAAACATGTAGTGAGATGGGAGCTCAAGCCAGTGGAGCACATTGGATCCAGTAACTCCTTCACTTCATTAGCAACATCCTCTTTCATAGCAAATCCTAGCAGGGTCACACAATTAAATAAAGGTGTCTCTGATCCATTACGTTTTTTTGGAGTGTCCTTAAGTGGTAAAGTCAATTTTATGATTTCTATAATTCTACTCAAATATTGCTGGACATCAGCTTCGACAGCAACACAAATTAAGCCTAGAGTAGTAAAAACCATAGCTTTCTCTTTATCCCTTCCACGTAAGAATGTTATCAGGTGATTAATAGTGGATTTAAGATGTTTCCTGGCAAAAGCTTCCCTGTTGAAAGCAGCTAATCTTGGAATCATTAACAGCAGCATTTGATGGACATTATGTGCTCTGGATATTTGCTGGGCCATTACTTCTGCAAGTAAATTTATGTTGAAACTTTATAATACAATTGAAATGCAATTTTTGGCTAAAGCCTGCAAATATTCTGAACAATTCATATCTAACATTTAAAAGTTATATTTTACAAACACATTTAATATTATTTAACAAACACTTACCTAAACATATTTTCTCATATTTATCCACAATCAATCTTTTACAAATGACAGACTCAAATATTGCAGTGTGCTGAGTTTTATCTTCAGGAAAATTTTGTGTTGACCAGGAACTTTGCATTTTAAAGCCCAAAGAGGATACTTCATCTGACAACTCTTGTTCTGAATCTAGTTTTTGCATGAGTGTTGTGTATTTCTTTTCCCATGAAGCATTTGAGCATCTTAAGAGTTCATTGAGTATTAGTAGAGCTCCATGAACATGGTCATCTCTGCTTAAACCTCTTTCTCTTCCTGCTTGATCAGTGAATGAGGTCATAGCCTGTTCATAACATTGGATGTACCAATGAGCTCTAATACTCTGTTCTGGCACCTCTCTCTGGGCTGTCACCACTAAAGCAGCCCTTAATGCTTTTGCTGCAGCTTCCCTTATCTGCTCTTTTGGGTCCCGAAGAGCTAACATGATGTGATTGAAGAAGCCATTTATATGTTGAAAGAAATATGATGGCATAGAAATAGCTAATTCCCTCAATATCAATACCGCTGACATTCTCTTGCCCTCATTTCTTTCTTCAGCTAGCCACTCGTAAGATCTTTTTATTTCATTTTCAACATATTCTCCTCTTTTTATGCCAAGTGTAACAGCGAGGCGACCCATGGTCTTGGCTCCCAGTTCCAATACAGTTGGGTCAGTGGAAGGGAATACATTCCTTAGGTAATGTGCATACCGAATAGTTCTTGTTCTTGTAGTTTCTGTATCACCACCAATTAAACACACTAAAAAAAAGATCAGATTCACATATTGATACGTTTATATGCACCTCCCATAGGAATAATATATTATGTGGTTTACCTAGATACTGGTTTATATCTGCAGCTTTTAAGGAGTCAGTTATGAATTATTTTTTGTTTTCTTTTAAAAATTATTGATGATAATATTGACAAAAATATTAATATAACCTATAAATCACGAACCTATGGTAAGAATCCCCGCTTTCTTCTCGTTATTATCGTAGCTGGAAGTCAATGCGTGTATTTGATGGTTGAGGTCGTCGAGCACTTGGGTCAGCGACTCCTGAGACATCTCCCGAAAGTCTGTTTTGGCAAAATGCAACAGTTCTCTAATGGCTTTATGTCGCGTCTCCGCATGGCGGGATTTTAGCCCCGAAACAAGATCGGACACTTGAAAACTGGCCATTTTTATCCTAAACAGCCATAAATATATTTCTATAAGAATATATCAACAAAATCACAGTAAGAAATGTATTACATTATTATGTTAAGAAGTTCACTTCACATTTTAAAACTATTGTAACCTAACTCAGGTTTCAGCCTCAAAACTTAAGTAACATTCAATAAACAACTTCTCGACGTTTTATGAACAAAATGGAAATAGTAATATAGTGATATCACAATCAATCCAAACGTAAACAAAATAGCAATACATGCGGCCATTGACATCATAGATTATACACTACATTTTTTTTTTTTAATTTGGCATCACCATAGGTATTTTGCCAGTGTCAAGTAATATATATTTTTTTCTGTTTTTGAGCATATGCACAGGCCCAAAGCCTAGGCTCAAGTAAAATACCCCCCATCCCTCAATCAGTAAAGTGATGGATACTTTACCGAAAGATTTTTCATGGTTTTTTTGTGAGAAACTGAAAAGCCACGTTTCGTCACTCTGTTTCAATTACCTACACTTGTGCACTTTACCGAACCTATAATGGTTAATATTCCACTTATATTACTCACTATAACTTGCAGGAACACTAGTTTTAGAAATTAAAACACAACTGACGCCATGACTTTTCAGTTTCCCGCCAAAAAACCTATACATTACATATAGAGAAAATAACGCTGTAAGGAAGAATTGACATAACTTCCGTTCAGAAATATATATCAGTCTACGCCTGCTTTTAAGTTCACCCTCCACACAGTCATATGGTCGTAAACATGTAAGAATGGTTATTATTTTTTTGGTAATATCAATGAGTATATTACAACCCACTACACAGCAGTGACTAGTGTTGCCTATCAGCATATGAAGAACTTCTTCCTATGGCTGGTGGTCAGTTTATTCGAATCATCTTTTTAAAATAACAAGTAGATAAAGAAATATACCACAGAAATAACCGAAAAATCTTTTATTCAGCGCAAGATCACTCCCTGTCTTCCAAGCTAGCTAAACTGGGTGTGCGCCACTAACCATACTCAATAATCGAATGAATAGAATCATTGTCCATGGAGTCACTTTTTTATCGTCATCACCAGTGTGTTGACTACATTAAATATAGAATGTCGTATTCCTAGCGTATCGAATTGATATTATAATAATGACAAGTCCAATGAATTTTGTTTTGTTTCGTCTGGGTTCGATTAGATAATAACATAAACAGAAATCAATATGTAGCGACCACTTCAATCGCACCACAAGCTACACAGATAGCGCTGCAGACACTACAGGCATTCAGAACAATAGACAATTCTCAATACAATCCTGAATCACGCTATGAGAGTTTTCCGAGCACATAACATATATACAAGATCCCGACAAAAAGTATTGGGGGCATGGCATAGGCAAGAGGAAATCGAGGTCTCATCATTGCAATTTGCACATTGCACAGTGCCATTTGACAATGCTGTCACCTCACTTTTTAATGATGGGCTACGTAGGAACTTAAAACGGGCTAGGAATCACACATAATCATTAAACTAGTATTTCATTCTTGAAGTCGTCAATTAATCTTATCAATTTATTAAAAGGGGCTAGATTCCCTTTTTCCTTCTGGGGTAAACAGTGTAAAACGTGTGCAAACGCTGTAGATTCGGTCAGATAGAGCTTAATAAGGGCTAAGATGGCAACACTGCCGTTTGACGCTCGTTTACACACGAACACTGCCAAACGTGTGTAAGTAAAGTAACACCAACTTATCTTTTCAGCTGACGGCGTCGCTACTGTCTTTGCAAAACTGTCAAATTAAAGTAAGGTTCCTAATGACTATGCTAGTTTACGTATTGGCCACGTGAACGCATAAGTTGGTATTAGGATTCCAATCACTATCGTTGTTTCTTTTTCACACTAGTCATCTTAGTAAGGCTAGAAAGAGCGAACAGAGAAGCTTTTGTTGGGGGTACCTACTTCGGAAAGGATGACGCGTGTATTTTCAATACTTTCTCGTCATTGTACCAACTAACTAAACGTCAAACAGCTGAGCGAGGTGACTGGACTCACCGTTCGTTGTGTGGCTTGCTCTTCATTCTCATCCAGAATTTTGAAACTAAATTCAAGGAATAGTGACATCAAAGATAGTTATCAAGACACAAAAGAAATAATCTTCCATCATGAGCGAACTGAGTCAAGAAGAGGTAAGTGAAAGATTTGTTTTGTATACGAACCTTGGCGTAATGCGTATGGCCAATCTAATTTCGTAACAAAACAAAGCGTTGGTGTTTGAAGTTAACCAGCGTGTGGAGCATACGCACGTGCTGTAGGAGCTCATGTTCGGTTTTTTCAGATACGGAGACGTCGCCTAGCTCGCCTGGCGGCTCTCAGCGGCGCGGGGTCGGCGCCGTCGCCCGCCAGTCCCCCGGCCACGCCAGGTGCCTCGATGCCCTCACCCGACATCCAGACCATGTCACAGCCTGCTAATCGCTTTTCCCCAGCTCCAATTCCTCGCGGATCCACGGAACCTTCTACACCCGAATCCAACACAAACAAAGAACCAAAGTATTCATCAGACAATAAAAGTGAAATGACTAATCAGACGAAAATACCCGCTGATAGCTTAATTGTGACGGAAAAGACAGACAATAATCTTCTTGATGAAATGCCTGACACTAAAATGACAGATCTGTCGCAAACAAGACAGTATAACAGCTTTGACTCTATGGGAGACGACACACTATTGAGCTGTGGCTCAGTGAGAGTGTCTAGTTTACCACAGTCCACAGTGGGCGCATCTGAAGGTGCTTCCACAAGAGAAGACAGCACATCACGTTCAATATCCCCAGCACAGTTTGCAGAGCCATCCCCAGTACGGCCCCGGACGAGTAATACCTCTCCCAGTTGCTCACGACGGTCACTCTCCATGGAGGTGGATGATGGGCCCGAGAGAAGCTCACAGTCAGAAACTCAACAGGAACCAATGGAGGTTAGTGTGCGTGATGCAATAAAAACTGGATGACCTTAGCTTTGCATTACATTTCAATAACGCTTGTTTGTATAGCAACAAGTAATTTTAAGGAAAAATTAAGTATTGTATTTAAAAATGTATTCCCTTGAATATTGCAAAATAAATTATGAAACACGAGAATTGTTTGGTCCAGGTGGATGACAATGATACAGCATCGCCTGCCCGCAAGATACACCGGTCACGCACAGTCAGCTGTACAGAAATGACGGAAGAGCAGCTACGGAGCATCGTGGCCAAGATACTGCAGGTGTCGTGGTCAGAAGATTGTGCTGGTGAGTGTTGTAGGGTGTTTGTATTTATTAAATTTATTGATTTATCCTATAAGTCAAAACTTTATATTATGTAATATCTGTAAAAGGAGGGATAATGATGTGTGTCACACACATTGTAACACCAAGTTTTATTAAACGCTTTGTTACAGGTGGAATTTTCGTACCATCAGTGGCTGCTTCGCTACTTGACAACCCTAAACTATCTTTAGATGAATTAGCATCAGAGGCAATCATGGATGTCATCACACAAGTAGTAGATGGGTCCGATCCACTAAACCAAAAACTTATTGCTATTTCGGACACATCAAAGAGATTGAATGAGGATTGCGGAGATGATTCTTCCACAAGTGGGATCCTTGGTTCAGAGACTGAGTGTGACAAATCAGATTGTCCCACACCATCATTACCACTACCAAAGACAATACCGACACAAGGGCTCGCAGTCAGTTACATACTACGATTCTACAACAACATCAACTTGTATGAAAGGGAACATTCAAAGAAAAGTTCAGAGCCACCGTTGAGTGATCTGCTGCAGAGTTTGAGGACACTGCTAGTGAATCACTTGGTGCTGGTGGTGCAGGGCAAGCTGGACCTGGAGAAGTGCCGAAAGGCACCCCTGCTCCCCTATATACTGATCGGGAACACTCCAACCGGACTGATTCCAGAACTCTTGCTTGCAACATATACAGACAAGGAAGTATTTGAGGAGGTATGTAAATTGTAGTTTAATATAAGCCTGCATTTGTTTTTATTTCGTTAGTAGGTCTGTTATCATTATAATAAGGTGGTTGACTATTATTGAGTTATTATGATATGTCATGAGTAGGTATAATTCTTGGAAGACTTCTAGAAAACTATTTGGAAATATATTACCTAATTATAAAGATGTTACTATTACTTTTTAGTAACAGCGTTAGTGGAGTGAGAGTGGAATCGCGCTCTTTTTGTTCGGCGCACGTACTTATGGCGGTGACGTCACACGCCTGTCGCTCTAGTTATCCAATTGGAATTAATATTGAAACAGAATAGTTGCTTCACGTTATACATTACACAATCAAAGTAGCAGAAGGGGCGGTCAGGGTAATTAGAAACAGACGAACATATCGCGCAGTGGGCGCAACCATGTTACACCAAAATCGTTTATATCTAAGAAGGGAACATCAAGCTCGAGTAAGTGAGTTGTTCCGTGACGCCAGGTGTTCGTGCCGCTGGTGATGTGCATCCGCGAGGAGATGCGGCGCTGCGTGTCGCCGCTGGGCGCGCGCGGCGGCGGCGCGGGCGGGGGCGGTGGGGGCGGCGGGGGCGCGGCGCTGCGCGCGCTGCGTGCGCTGGGCGAGCTGTGCGAGCTGCGCGCCGGCGCCCGCCACGCGCGCCGCCCGCTGGCCGAGCTGCTGGCGCGCCTGCCCAGCCTGTGCCCCGACCCCGTCACCACCGCGCCCGGCCGCGAGATCGCCAGGGTCAGCTTCCTCGGACCATTCTTTGCTGTAAGTGCTTACAACCTTACCGGTACCTTATCGTATGTACGTGGATTATGTGACTATGTTTACGTAGCGCAAATTACGCTCATGTGACTATCAGTGTTTCAATTATGAATAACATGATTTGTTTTAAAAATATTTGTCCAATTGCAATATTTAACACATATGTAAATTGAGACGTTAAAAACAGTTTTGTCTTTGGAGTTGTTGTACTACTGTCGTGTATAGCTCAACATATGGTAGCATCATCGCACTATGATCATTAAGGGACGAGCGACAGAGCAAAATCGAACAGCAGGGTACAAATGACTTTTTTTATAAAATGTGATAAATGTCTCTTTCTGAGTGTACTGAACATGGTGATGTTCAGTACACTCGGCAACAGTCACGGTTCACTAACATATCGACCGCGATCATATGATGGCTAGATATCGCTGTTCGCGGAGGAGAACCCGCGGCTGGCGGAGCGGCTGTTCGCGACGGGCGCGGGCGACCGCAGCCTCGCGTTCGCGCTGCAGCGCGAGGCGGAGGCGAGCCGCGGCACGCTGCACAACATCTGCCACAACGTGCTGCTGTGCGCGGACGCGCGCGAGCCGCTGCTCAACTACTTCGCCGCGCTGCTGCAGAGGAACGAGCGCAGGGCGCAGCTGCAAACCGACGAGCGATCGCTTGCAGGTCATTTATACTTTTTTACGTTGGCAATACATTTGGATAGTTTTAGGGTGAAAGCGGAACACGCGCGGCGCGACTATGTTCGTCTGTCACACCTATTATTATTTTCAAGTTCTTTTTATTTTTTTAAGTTGGCTATACTATCTACCGCTCATTTGGATATTTTCAGGGTGGTAACGAAACACGTGCGGTGCGACTATGTTCGTCTGTCACACCTATTATTATTTTCAAGTTCTTTTTATTTTTTTACGTTGGCAATACCTACCACTCATTTGGATATCTTTAGGGTGGTAATGGAACACTCGCGGTGCGACTATGTCCGTCTGTCACACCTATTATTTTTTTATTCTCGTAGTAGGTAGTTCGAATAAAGTAAGAGTCAGAATAAAAATATAGGTGTCCGGAAAATTTGATCATAAATTTGGACAGGTCATATGACTGTCGGGTTAGGTAGTTACCTAATAATAATACCTAGTGATTTACCGCTGCATACCATCGAAGAATATATGCACAACATAATTCTTTTATATCCCGGGCAAAACCTTCCCCCCTTCCTCAATGCGAAGGGACAACATAACATAACATTTTGAGTAATACAACCAAGAAACCAACATTTCAAGCATGCATTTCGGAATCGTTTTCGTGTTGCCGTTCCTTTATTTAGACCCACTTTTAGTTGCGCATGCACATCTCTGCATTTTACAACTCTGCCGTTACTTTATTTATAGTTTAATGCCGACACCTCGGTGATACGCAGCGGCCCTGTCTCCTCATAACTAATTGATAAAGTCAAGTCACTGCGCCGTGTTTATCGGACCGTCTGCGCTAATAAATGTTACCATTGTGCGTAGTTAGTCCCTGCGAGTAGGTAATGACCGGCGAAAATAGATCGTATATTTTGTTCGCATGTCGCTCACCTACCGTTTGCCTATTAGACGAATTCGCATTGGCACACGACCAAATTATTTACTTTCCAACATTCGGATTGAATCATTAACTCGATACTTCTCGACTGTTTTCTGTAAATATTTATATTTTTGGTGTACGATCAGACTTCGAGAAAAACAATGAGCTTCAATCGTAAACAGAACGCTATCGTTATGTAGCAAGATTTGAATAAACCGCACGCCAACCTTATCTCCGTTGTGTTCTTTGCATAATTATTACCATAAATAGAAGTCCGAAGCGATATAAAGTTAACAGCTACCGTTTCGAGACATTGATTTATCTATTCATAATTTAATAGCATCATTTGAAAGTCTTCAACGTCATATATAGGTATGAGATGACTATAAGAGGACGTAGAAAATGTGAATCAATTCAATGAATAATATATTTTTCTTCTGAATCGCTAACATGTTTATATAGTCATTGTTGGACGTCGACCCCACCCCTAGTGGGTCGATGACATCCCATCACACGCAGCAAGCCATGGAAGCGAGTGGCATATGACCAGGGCCCCAAGTCTGCTAACACAATCGATTCATAATCGAACAGCAACCGCATAGTAACTGTCACTTTTGACAGATATCCCATACAATATCTGTCAAAAGTGACAGTTACTATGCGGTTGCTGTTTGATTATGAATCGATTGTGTTAGCAGACTTGGGGCCCGTGATGTCTGAAAGTCATTCGGAAGACCTATATCCAGCAGAGGACGTCTTTCGGACGATGAATGTGTTGGAGTATGTAAACTACAAATGAATAGCAAAAATGTTTTAATATCAAATAGAATAAAGTTGCGCCTCAACTTTCTGACACCTGTCTCTGTATATCACTTTTACTACCTTCAATCCTGGTCTTTCTTTGCCCATAACCCATCAGAATGGATGGACTATCTGTAACAGCCGGGCGCCGCGCGTCCCGCACCGCGCGCACACAAAAATAACCTTTATTTCATTGGCATTGCGTGTGTGTGTTGTCCGCAGGCGACGGGTTCATGCTGAACGTGTGCTCGGTGCTGCAGCTGCTGTCGGTGCGCATCAAGCTGGAGCGCGTGTACCCGCTGTACACGTTCCAGCCGGACTCGTGGGTGAACGTGCGCGACGAGACGCGCCTCTACTTCACCGCGCAGGAGGCGCAGGACTGGCTCGACACACTCAGTGAGTCCGCTACCATTGCATGCTCTTAACGTACCCGTGTGCACTGACCTCTGCATAATATATAACGATAAACTACTCAGACTACTGGCCACTACACTGAACTAGAGGAGTTTGTCGCAATTGATGCTTCTTGCATACTAGGTACTACTATTTAATCATACTAATATTATAAATGTGAAAGTTTGGATGGATGTTTGTTACTCAATCAAGCCAAGACGGCGGTACGGATCTGGATGAAATTTGGCTCAGAAATAGATTATAGTCTGGAATAGTACATAGGCTACTTTGTATCCCGGGAAAATGTATGGTTCCCGTGGGATAGATTTGTTTTAATTTTTCATAGCGCAAAGCATCGACATTATTTTTTGCGCGGGTAACACCGCAGGGCGCAGCTAGTAATATATAAACTACACTAACAACTACTCTGAACTAGAGGGGTTTGTCGCAATACCCGCTTCTTGCTGATACCAGGTACTACTATATAATCCTTAATATAATTACTTTGCACCATTTTTGTGACATCCTATATTAAAACGTTAATCGGCCGACATCGACAGTTTAAGTGCCATCAAACTAGGTCGTGTCGTGAGTCACGATCATTACATTGGTTGGCATTGGCGTTAATTCGGAAATAATTCGGTCAATTATGCACTTCAATTATTAAGTCGAGGTTCGCCTTGAAACCAAATAAAATTAATTGTCCAGTAATGTGATTTTTAAAAAGATTGGGTGATATTTACGAGTGTTGCATCACTTGAGGGTTCTATAAAGGCCACGGGGATTAAATAAATCCTGTGTAGAAGTAGAAATTTTAAAATTGTACGACTAAGTCAGTGAAATGCTACTGGTTCGCCTTTAAAAAAATCTAACTTCATTTACACATTCATTTTATATAACAACGTGATCGGTATGACCTACTCATTTAATTCTTACAATATTTTACACTATTTTGGTTACACCGTATATATATTTTTATATATTGTTCTTTAGACAAGGATCCCACCCACAAATGGCCGGAAGCGAAGTTCCAGACGGTGTGTTGGTTCCTGACGCTGCACATGCACCACGTCGCCCTCATACCCGCGCTGCACACGCATCAGAGGCGCATTCGGTGAGCGTTCCACACTCGGCAATATACAGAGTGATTCAGAAGGCGTATACTACCCCTTGAACCTGCGCATTCGTGGACATTATGTGAAGTCAGAATTTAGATATGATAACGTGAAAATAAAATTTACAAATGCGCTAAAGAATCCCAGGTTCTAAGGATCAGCATAGTCTTTCTGAATCAGCCGGTAAAAGTATAAAAAATAATATGTGGGAAATAATTTAAGGGGTATAGGGTAGGGTTTAAGGGATATGTTAAGGAGTAAATGTTCTATCAATTGAAGAATGGAGTTGTGGTGGTCAATTCAATGCGGATTCGTCAATACGGGTAAGTGTATATGATTTATACATTGTTGCAGTGCGTTCCGCGACCTGCAGAAGGTGATCGAGGAGTTGATGGCGGCCGAGCCGCAGTGGCGCAACAGCCTGTCCGCGCTGCGCAACCGCGAACTCCTGCGCAGGTGGCGGCGCCAGATCAAACGTCTACACAGGTAAACAATAACGTCCACCCAAATACCACATCTGGGCCCCAAGTCTGCTAACACAATCGATTCATAATAGAACAGCAACGGTACTGTGCCGTTGCTGCTAATCTTATATATTAGCTAGTTTTTTATACCCCTCCTCGCGCCCCTAGTTACAATTCCTCCTAGGACCGATATTCCGAGCGGGCGATAAGATCGTACCAGAGCATATTCATTCATGCTACTGTAGTAGTTTACGATAAAAAATATGCTCTAGGGTGAGTGGAAACTTCTAATGTAATAGCATGCCGTCACTGTTATTTACATTCTTAAAGCTGCAGTGTGAGCGGGACGGAAGCACTAGGTACAAGGATGGTGGTTGAGCGTGAGATGGTGTTCAGGTCGAAGCAGTGCGCGGAGACGGCGCTGCTGGATGGCGAGCTGATGCGGCGCAGCCTGCAGTTCTACGCGTCGGCGTGCGCGCTGCTGGCGCGGCGCCTGCACGCCGCCGCCGCCGCCGAGCCCGCCGGCGCGCACGCGCACGCGCACGCGCACGAGCCGGGCGCCGCGCACGCGCACGCGCACGCCGACGCGCACGCCTTCGCCGCCACGCCCGAGTGGTACGTCGAGGACATCGCCGAGTTCATGCTCTTCGCTGTGCAGTGAGTCAGAACATTCATACATATTATACTTGTTTCCGTATTACATAACAAATTATTACCTACTAGCTGTTACCCGCAACTTCGTCCAAGTAGTATTCAACAAAGACACAACCGTTAGCAATAGCCCGCTCGCGCGTTCTGAGCCCGCGCGACCGGCAGCCTTTGTGATATTAAATCGTTCTAAAATAAAAGTAGCCTAAGTTACTTCTTGTTGCATCAGCTATCTGCCAGTGAAAGTCCCGTCAAAATCGGTCCAGCCATTTCAATATTAGCCGGAACAGACAGACGGACAAAAATTGTAA
Organism: Pheosia tremula; assembly: GCA_905333125.1. Classification (NCBI taxonomy): domain Eukaryota; kingdom Metazoa; phylum Arthropoda; class Insecta; order Lepidoptera; family Notodontidae; genus Pheosia; species Pheosia tremula. The sequence continues at coordinate 2,825,256 of HG995411.1, forward strand.
AAAATGTTGTTTTGGTATATGTACCGTGTATACATCCAAATGCACTAAGTAAAAAGCGATTATTTTAATATTACAGACACTCCAATTTTATTTATTTGTATAGATCTCTCTGTGTTTAATCAACCGACCACAAAATATCTTGCATATGCTTATGAAGTTTTTGTTTAGTTTTCGTCGTTCGTCGTGCAATTCGTCGCAATGAATGGTCCAACTGTAACGTCGTTGACATTTCCAGATACGTGCCGCAGATCGTGGCGGACTACATAGAGGACCCCATCATAACGTGGCTGCTCAGCGCGATATGCAACTCCCGTCTGTTCAAGAACCCATATCTAGTTGCGAAAATTGTCGAAGTACTCTTCGTCGTGAATCTCTCCGTGCCGCTGAAGTTGAAGAATGTTTACGAGAAGTTCATGGACCACCCGATGTCGCAGACCGCGCTGCCCAGCGCGCTGATGAAGTTCTACACGGACATAGAGACCACCGGCCAGAGCACGGAGTTCTACGACAAGTTCACCATCCGATTCCATATCAGCATCATACTGAAAGGCATGTGGGAGAGACCCATACATAAACAGGTGAGTTTTGTCGACAGCCACGAACATGGCATATAGAATTTGGGAGCGGTCAAGTATTATGTAACGAATTTGGGGGAGAGGGGAAGGGTCTTCTGAAACGTTTGCACTACGCGTTCGTAACATCGTTTTAACCCTTCAGAACGGTCGCGTGAAGATTTTAAGTTTTCCTGGGGGGGGGAGGGGGGTAAAGAAAAACGTTACGGCGCGGTTACATGGGGGGGAGGGGTATCAAAAATCACCAAAAATTATTACGTACGTAATACTGGAACGCAAAGGTCATTCTATTTATTTTTGTTCTGCGTTCCCAATAATAACTCCGACCGAATACAGCCGGTAGGATAAACAGGAACTCCTAATGTAATCGGAAGGTCATCGAGGAAGCATTCTGTCACTGTCATTCTTATTTATTAAACGCGGTAAAAACGGGACGGAAGACGCTTACGTTACCGTAACGCTACGTAAAAAGATTGTGATTGAGCCTCTGTACTAAAACTTCCATGAGCTTGCGCATATTTTGGCCGGGAAAAATGTAAAAGATCTTTTTAAAAGAACAACCATGTAGTATCTTGCCCGTTCTTCTCCATAATAACGGCATTCCGAACGGCTGGTAAAGTTGTAGCTTAGCATTTTGTAACTTTTTTGACGATTCATAAGTACTTAATGGTTTACATGAATAAAAAATACTCTGATTCTGATTCGGTAACAAATGACAATGCATCGAAATATTTCGCCAGGATCTCTTTAATACATTTTTTCAGAACTATCGCACGCTATAGGCGGGCCTCGCCGCAACCCATGTTTTATTTGTTTGTTCGCAATGTTTTATTTCAACGGAATACGGCGCCCGAGCCATAATTATGTATCGACTTATAAATATCAGCTTTATGTCGTATATTATAAAGCATACTCTTACCAAATGTTTACCGAGCGTCGATCATTCGCAGGCAATAGTCAAGGAGTCCCGCTCCGGCCATCAATTCGTCAAATTCATCAACATGCTGATGAACGATACCACATTCCTTCTCGACGAGTGTCTCACGGTGAGTGCGCCTTTATTTATTTATATTTATGTTGGTGCGCCTTTATTTATTTATATTTATTTTAGTGCGCCTTTATTTTTATTTCCTAATTGAACGGACGGACGACAATATATTCGGCCTGACTGACGTTCTGAGTTCCTTGTATGGCGTAAGTGAGCACTCAGGGTCAAATAGGTGTTGAATTTTTGTATGGAATATTGTGTTATGTGGACAGATTAACTGGAAACTTTGAACACTTTATAAGAATTAATTAAATAGGTGTTCCTCGATTTTCACAAATGACCCCCGGGGTCGTAATTTATTAAATAAAATGCTACTGAGTTCAACTTCTTCTGTGGCTTGCCAAATAGAAAAAATATAGGTTCATTAGAAAATCATAGTCATCTATAATATGGTGTTTTCCTCTAATAATAATTCAAATACGTTATTAATTTTGCCCTATTTGGGATAAGATATTGGATAAGAAAATCCACTAACTTCATACATTATAATTCGACAAAACACAAGTTGTACAAAACAAAACTAACGGACAATATCATTAATTTTCGGTCAAAAGTCGTCGATCTCGTCGTTAAATAAATAATAATGATTGTGGTGGCGTGTCTGTGCAGTACCTGAAGCGCATCCACGAGGCGCAGGAGGGCGCGGGCGGCGCGGGCGGCGAGGCGCGAGCTCGTGCGCTTGCGCAGGACGAGCGCCAGTGTCGCTCCTACCTCACGCTGGCCAGGTGAGTGCGCGACAACCATAACAACTTTATTTTATTAGCCATATGTGTGTCTCACTGCTGGGCAAAGGCCACGCCTTTCTTCCTCCACGGGACTTGGGCTTGTTGTGCCACGTTCCGATAACCACTAGGCTAGGCTATTAACATCGAAATGAACAATCATTTTATAGTTTTGATAATCAATACTGCCTACTTGATAAATAACAGGCACTACGTATTTGTATGCTTTGTAACATAATTAGGTAACTAATTAATAAAAAAATATTAAATTGCTCTATAATGTAATGACTGAATATCAGGGAGACGGTGGACATGCTGGAGTACCTGACTGTGGAGATCAAGGAGCCGTTCCTGCGCGCCGAGCTGGTGGAGCGACTTGCCTCTATGCTCAATTTCAACTTGCAGCAGCTCTGCGGGCCCAAGTGCAAGAACCTCAAGGTACCGACACACTTGTTTAATAACCCTAGATTTTGTCTGCAGTACCATCGATTTTACACTACTACTTGACTCCTAATGGTCACAGCGAGACGATACTACCCTATTATGTATGCCGAACTTGCTATCCAATAGTCAAAGGCCCCATTGAAACTGATAAGAATTTGAAAAATACCTGTTTTGGATTAAAAGACTTGCACCATGTGTTTTCAAATATCCTCAATTTATATGCAGACAGTTCGGTTACAGTTTTATAATAGTATATTATACTTTGTGCAGAATGACACAAAGATTAAAATTGTGTAATTCGATCATTTACAGGTCCGCCGACCGGAGAAATATGGATGGGAGCCGCGTCGGCTTCTCAGCCAACTCGTAGACATTTATTTGCATTTAGATTCGCCACAGTTCCACGCCGCACTCGCAGCCGATGAGGTAAGACCACTGTGACAAACTTAATTTGGTTTCCTATCATATTAATTTAAGTATACTTGTTACTGTGCTATAATTTAAAAAAAAAATCAATTTTATCGGTCGGTCGCGCTCTGCTACTGGCGCACACGCGCTCAAAAATGGTGGCGTGGTCACGGCTCCCTAACTTAGAGCTATTTTTTTTTTCGGATTGATAATTTTAAATGCTTTTCTTAACTTTTCTATATTTTTAGTTACTTGAAATGTGTTATAATAATGTTAAGAGTGTACTGAGAGCTCTGATGCTAACTGTTTTATACATATTTTGACAGAGATCATTCCGCAAAGAATTATTCAAGGAAGCTGCAGTGCGATTGGCCAAGTCGTGCATCAAGACGCCCTCGGAGATTGAGCGCTTCATAGCGCTCGCCGACAACGCATATCAAATCGCTGGTAAGCATCGCAACCCCATGTTACATAGTTACTACTACTAACAATATCTTTGATCATAGTAAGATCTTGAGGCGGATGGAAATTTATAGAAAGATTTGTCCATTCTTAATGCCATTACAAAACACATTTCTTCATGCTTTAAAATGCGATTGAAAATTATTTAAAACTTCTATAAGTGAAGAGTTAAATGGATTAACATCATTGTTTTTATTACAGTATCCAATCAACAAAAGAGTGATGAGTTCGCTGACGCTCCGGAGGAGTTTAGGGATCCGCTGATGGACACGCTAATGACTGATCCCGTGCTTTTACCTTCTGGGAAGGTATGAACATGACGCGACATATATTGTTACTGACTACTTCAACTAATGTTCACGCACAATACATATTATCAATCGAGGTTGCGAATTTGTGTCGGCAGTTTTAAGCCGCCCCTTTACCGTCGACCCGAATTCGTTAAGCAATACGATTTACGCATGAATTGTATTCTTTCCATTGCCAAAACACAACGTAGATTGGCATTATTACTTTGAGGTCGATTCGTAATTATACTAGCTACCATTAGAGCACATTATTTAATTTATTTCGCCAACATTGCGAGTGCGTGTGCCAGTAATAATAGTGTGGGTTTAATTTTCCAGATAATGGACCGACCTGTGATCCTACGTCACTTACTAAACAGCGCCACCGACCCATTTAACAGGCAACCTCTTTCAGAAGATCAGCTTCGTCCAGGTAGTATATTTACTTTGCAAATGATGCACTATGGTATGTTATTTTGTTTGTCACCATTATACTTACTGTATTTTTCTATTTCAATATCTAGCTACGGAACTGAAAGAAAAAATCCACCAATGGCAGCGCGAAAAGAGACCGTCGACGTCGTAAGCGTCAGAAGCCAATAGTTAAGTCTGATGTATATAAAGTACCACATTATATAAAGACTACTCGGTCGGATATATCCGCCTTTGATGGACTTTAGTCCGAATGCATGAATGTGAGATTATTCCATGTATGTTATACATTATACAGTGAGAATGTTCGCCAATATGAAACTGCGCGTCAATGTAATGTTTCGGATCGACTGGATCAAATTCAATAAGTATTATAGGTGTTAATTTGATTTTATTTACAAAAAACATGGTGTCATTGACTCGTCCCACGACGCGGAACGGCAAGTCTACCGCTGGGTCTCAGCAACCATGTTTATCTAAATTATTATTAGTGTATGCATACAATAAGTCCCCAATATATTTTCATAAAAATAGCCATTAAGACTCAATGAATTAACACCTGTATTCTTTGAACTTATAGTATTCAAGTCAACTAAAATTCAGTGTTTTAAAACATAAACTCATATTTAATATTCATCACCTAATTAGATATGAGAAGGCCTAAACTCTTAACGACGATGGCATGACGTTTCCTCTGTAAGGTGCTTCTCTGAACAACTTGAACTTAAAATTTTCTCTGGTACGAAACTGGGGCGCACCTTACAATAGTCGGAGTTGGAGACCGTTGGAGTCATGTTAAGTTCAACATTTTGCATTTCATAGGAAATCTCTATTACGAAAAACGCGTGGATGTAATAACAATTATATAGATTTAAATAGTCCTGCATTAGTTTAACTAATGGTTATACATTAGAGTATAAATATTATAAAACTTATAGGAATTGTATGGAATGTTGAAGACTTTTTATTTTTGTGCAAAATGAAGATTAGTAAAATGTGTTTTTAGTGATATTATGTTTTAGTCTTTGTTAGCCAACATGATTTTGTAAAATCATCTAAAGCATAAATGTGATTTGTTCCTTTTATATCTACATTTTTGAAATGGATTTTCACTTGAGAATTAAATATATAACATTCAATATAGTAGCCATCAGCATAATCGCAATGAATTAGTACTGTAGTGCAGTAACAGCCTGTTAATGACATTCTTGAAGGATATGGCTCTCTGTGGATATTTGTATTACGTATTTTTGCTAGAGTAGTAATAAATTTGATTAAAATGAGCTCCATTATTTATTCTAGAATGTACAATAACACTAACAAGACGTAACTGTATCAGTTAATTTATGTATAACCTTACCTTATGAATGTCAACTACTATATAACGTTATGGTCTGGAGATACCAGTCACTGCCATGTATTCAGTGTAGTCTTAGGCATTCCTGAATGAAATCCATTTCAATAAATTACATGGTCTCACTTGTATGATAATTTGACTTGTAATTTATCATTATATTACAAAGATTCTATATTAGACGTCTCCTACGATGAGTATATAAATAAAATTAACTAAATGGGAATCATTGTTTTCATCACAAAATAAATACATAATCACTTTCTAGAAAATTCTATTTGGCTAAATATAATTATTTAAATAAATAAATTATTGTCAATTCACAATTTAAGAGATTTCATTGTAACAATCTAACTAGTACAAAAATGAACTACACACAAAATCTCCAATATATTTGTGAAGATTTATAATTCACAAGAGGTAGTTGACAATTTAAAACTAGTTTGACATTTGAGATGTAGCTGTTTGAGACCTCTTTATTCATGGATGTTTCATATTCATCACATGCCCCGCTTTGCATTCCTATGAAGGAGAGTTCATTGTCAGCAACCTTGGTAATCTATTTAACATATGAATGTTACATATTAGCTCTGTAGGCCTATTTGACGAGCAAGACCACATCAATATTTTCATATTTATCATACATAGTTTCTGGCTTCAGCTCCATCCCTATGTTCAAGTAAACATAGCCCATAGCACTCTGAGATAATATAGCTTCCTCTTAGTGAGATTATTCGGAATTAGTACAGAAGATCCAGAGTTTACCCCTTACATCCAAACTAACAAACATTATCTTTTTATAATATTAGTATAGACTATAGATTATCTGGTCCATAGCTTGGTTATTGTTAAAAACTAAGACATTATGTTTCTCCTGACCATACCACCAAAGAATTTGTCTTTCAATTTGTTTGATAATAATTTTGAAAGTAGTTCAACAACATTTGCAATATGAGGCTTCAGGTATAGTTCACTGACTTTGTTTAGATCTCATTATTAATATAAGAATGTATAATAAACAGAACCATATAATCATGTATGTTTATCTCTTAAATTATACTAATTTAATTAATCATGATTCTTACACAACAATGGTCAGTTTACAAACATTGGCTTATTTAACGTCACATTTAATAAGCAACAACAATTTCATAAAAGCTCTCCAAAGGCAAATTTACTATTTAAGATCAGCTGCACACTAGGAAGTCAGGCTGCATTAGCTACCACAGTGAGGTTTCCTTATGTGCTGCTGGTACAAGCTCTAGTATGTACAAAATTTGTTAATAAAATAAATGCCTCAGTCTTCATCGAAGAAGGAATGGCAGTCGATATGCAAACAAGCAGCAGATCATATACAACATTCCAAAGTAGAAATTGAGTCTAGCCGTTTGTCTTGGCACATATCTCATTGTGTCAGGACTTCTGAACCTTCTCTCTATTTCAAAGGCTCGAGGCAATGTCAACATAGGCAGTAAGAACCACAAAGAACAACGCACTGATGCCACCACAAACATTATGTAAGGCATGAAAAGTAAAAATGCATATAATAAGTACGAAGCTGTTCTCCCTATCAATATTGCAAGTGTTACAATTTCTGCTTTACTATCTGTCTCTAGATCTCTAGTATTGTTACTGTGCAAAATAGCCTCAGTGTTAAGTGCGAGTGGCACTGCATAGTAAATAATAGGCCAATCCACCCTCCCTGTTTGAGCTAGGAATGCAAAAACAACAGACACTGGTCCAAATATTACTAAAACTAGAATATCACCTAGGGCTATATACTTTAACCCTATGCCACCAGTGTACAAAAATGATGATGATAAACCACCAAAGTATACTAAAGCTAAATGCTCCATGCGAGCTGGGGACAGAATCACTAATGGTACAAATGACGCGCACCCTGCCAGGTACAGTATAGCACCAAGGGAAACCACTTCATCTCTACTTAAAATATGATCTACAAGAGTTCTATCGTCGGATTTACGATTATCTATACCTTTCACGAAATCGAAATATGTATTGACTACATTCCCAGCGCCGTGGACGGGCAACACAGTACAAAGAGTCAGTAAAAACGTCCACCAGCTGAATCCACTGTCTCCTGGCAGTCGGTACGCCAGTGCAGCACCCAGCAGCGTCGGCAACAGACTCGCGCTTAGAGACCAAGGCCGCAGCGCGAGCACGTATGTTCGCACTTTCATAAGAGGATTTCTAGTTGGAACAGTTTTTTCCGTCGGTTGTTCTAGTAGATTTCCTTCAACAGTTGGACTGTCAATATCCTCTGATCGCTTAATACCTTCCATTTCTTATTTACGGATATTTTACGAGTCAATCAAACTCGGATATAGTAAACACCTATGTTATCTTTTATTTACAAGACTCACGGCATGTCGTACTAATTATGGCTTTATCGGAAAATATTTTTTGGTAAACTACACTTTATTCCGTTACTCAGCCTAAATAAATTTTCCCGGTACAGCTAACTACTAGAATAATTCACTCGCTCTTTCTTTCTGGCTTACATCAAAGAGTAGCTTACATTTCTAAACTCAGCAGCTGTCATGCGATGTCATGTCTTAAAATAATGGTCGGCTTACACAAGGACAGTACGCAAGCAACATAACATAATCAAGTTCGAATAAGTTGTTCAGTCAGGTAGGGATGAGACGTATTTACGTTACCAAGTTCTTCGCTTCGATTTTAGAGGCGAAAAATACTTGCAATGGCAAATTCTTTGTTACAAATAGCAACATCAAGATATCTTTGTTGTATGCATTTACACGACGATAATAAACATGGAAAACTTTTCCAGACACTTCTACTTCAATGTTAGTGCAGAGCCGTAATCCCACTAATATTATAATAGTGAAAGTTTGGATGGATGGATGTTTGTTACTCAATCACGTCACAACTGTTATAGTCTGGAATAGCACATAGGCTATTTTTTTATTATTTATATATTACCTAGGAGAAATTGATGATGAAATTCTCCCACCCAAGATGTCTGATACATTTTCAGTAAGGTATCCACAGTTTTACGTTTATTTCGTAGCCGATAGCCAACCTAAAAAAAGAGTTAGAAGTATAGTACGTACACGCACCAAATAAATCTGCGCGCAGCAAAAAATAGGCAACTAATTTCACCAATGATGTGCCATATTGAATTGTTTATTTTACAGTTTCTTTGAAGCGATATGTTTACGGTGTTAACAGTTCCATTAGTTAGTTGCGCAGACTTATGTATCTGGCGTGCACTCTAGAAATAAATGTTAAATGAAAAAATGGGGTAAACGCTACGAATATAGCTCGTTGGGTCAACGAGAAATTGAGCAGATTGTAAAACAAAACAACGTATGAAATACACAATATGTAGATCTCTATCAGCCATCCGTCACTCATCGATCCTACGATAAATACTTACAGCTCGCTGCACCGCGCTTGCCAGTACATCCATCGCACGCACGTTACGCTGCAGCGCGCTGCTTGGTCCTAACCACATAGTACCTTGTATATACTAGAAAGTCCTAACTCAGGACGGACCCAACCGGTGGGGCGTGCCCCCCCGGGGGGCGTAGAGAGATCTTAGGGGGGGCATGAAGTGTTCGGATATTTATTTTAATTACTTATCGAAGCGAGTCCGTCTTACAGTCTATAATGATTTGTTGATAGCTCTGTCAAAAACAGCACCTGATATCGACCAAGTGGTTCAAAAATGCAGGCGCAAACATCCCATTAATAATTAATAAATCGTGTGAAATAAATATCGTAAAAAAAATTGTGTTTTTTATTGAAGCAATGAAGAAAAATATAGGGCGGGCATGATTTTTTTTGTAATCCGGGGGGGGGGGGGGGGGGGCACCATACAAAAAAGGTTGGGAAACCCTGTCCTAACTGTTCGAACTATTAGGTAATCGTGATTCTTTGGCTTCGTAATAATAGCGAACTCAAAAAAAAAAATTAATTCAGATTTTTACAACACCAAAGTTTAATAATCGGTAGTAGTAGTAGAGATAAAAAAATCAACACGACATATACACGTATTAAAGTTAAACAATTGTAACAAATTGTAAACTGTAATCATTTTTCTAAACATTTATTGGTACAGATTTTATTTGGATATTCAACGATGTTTGTTAGTGTTTTGAACTACGTGAGATGATGGAGAGATCGGAGTCAACCCTAAAGTTACAGGTGACGCGTCATAAGAGATAGAGTTACGCGATAGAAAGAGAAGCGTGTAGTAAGGTATTTATAAGTATTAAAGCGCAGCGGTCTGCGAGGTGAATTTCACTATTGATTTAATAATCTTTGCGGAGTGAAATATCTGTTCGTGAGAACTATTATCTTATCTGTGCCTGTAGCCCACGTAGGCAGGCATTAGTCGTATTTTAAGTATTGCTTGCCGTGCGTGCGTGCTCAAGAGAATTAATTATATTTATTCAATACAATGATGAAATATACTAAGATTCAATAGGACACCTTTTTATATAAAGATAAGCCTTGTGTATATTATCGCAACAACCACCTTGATGTGTAGTTTTAATTAATATGATGTGTAGTTTTAATTAATAGCATTCGCTAACAAAATATATCATGCACACCTCACATGCTATCAGGTTTTTAAATATACAAATTAAAAAAAAAACTACTTTAAGTAGGTTTCTTTTTATTGGAATGTAGTTTAGCCTCAATTAATTCAACCCAATTTTCGTATTGTACGTTATCCTCTTCTGTAAGTTCATCGCAAAATTGATCAATATCTGCTTCTTTGACTTCTTCTTCGTCGTTTTGTGATAAACCTTTATGCTTGGGTTTTCTCTTCTTTTTGTTATCACTCGAAGCTTCTACCTCGTCTGTATTTATCATATTGCTTACTTCCTTACTTGAATTATTTTGGGCTTCTATAGATCCACTATTATCCTCATTTTTTTTGTTTTTCGCTAATGATTTACTTTTTTGCTTCTTAGTTTTAGCCTTAGTTTCTTTAGAGGAAGTTGCAGTAGGTTCAATTTTATCACTTTCAGCACACTCTTCATATTTAATTTTTTTATTTATAATTTTACTGCTGGATTTGTGGTCTGTATCTTCATCGGTGGTTGTAGTACATTTACTTCTCTTGCCCATTTTTCTAAAAAAAAATAACTCATGTTATTAAAACATCTGAGAGCTATTATATTTTTAATTTATGTAATGTTAGTAGGTAAGGAGATGGTAAAGTAAGATTAACGTGTTGTTGATGAATGGATACCTACTTATTTAGGTAGAGTTTTTTAACTTAATAATTGAAGTTCTATTCTCAATATTATCTATTTATGTATTTATTAGAACAATGCAGGGCCATGTAAGTACTTGATTCTAAGCTCACTACATAGCTATCAACTATATGAGTGGGTGAGTAAAACCGCAACAACATTAGACTTGTTATCGGGAACTATTATCAATCAAAAGTAATATATTGTCTGTAAGTTAGTGAATCGTTGAAGTGTACGATAAACATACCGGCCATTCAATGAGATAAGAAAAACAAACACTAGGTTTACGTAATACTGAGCGCATTGCCACCAGACGCGTCCACCCACCCACCCACTTCGCATCACATCGCGCCGGCCACCGTGATCAGTCAATTGAAGCAAATTACTGGGCGAATCGTGTCGTCTCGCTGGTTCAGCTGGTGTTATATTTTATCACGACCCGTTTTCGTCTATTTTTAAGTGAAACATGGCTCAAAAACAATATGTATTGGGCATGGACATAGGTACGACATCAGTGAAAGTATGTGTGTATGATCCTAATACAAAAGAAATGGTGGCTAATCAAAATAAAGACACAGCAGCTAACATACCCAGTGACCAGGGTATTGAAGGCAACAAACAAGACGTGCCAAAAATAGTATCAGCCTTACATTATTGCATTTCCCGTCTTCCAAGAGATGTATTACGGAACGTGACAAAAATTGGCGTGTGTGGACAAATGCACGGAGTTGTTTTATGGAGAAGTGGGTACGTACATCAGTTTATTTTTTTGGTTAAAAGCTCGTACTCAAATTGACTTTCCATTCTCTAGTTACTAAAATTGAAAACTGCCGGTGTGTGATATTTGGATAAAAGCGAAATAAAATTTCATTGGATCCACTTGTTAATATTAACTATATTGTGTTTTAGAGCCTGGGAAAAGGTGGAAAAAGAAGGCGTTGTCATGCGATTTGAGGCGACCAGAAACAATATGTCAGCATTATACACCTGGCAAGATATCAGATGTAAACCAGAATTTCTAGAAACATTGCCAAAACCAGATTCACATCTGAACTGTTATTCTGGGTACGGATGTGCGACCCTATTGTGGATGCTGAAACACAAACCCGAAAAGCTTAAATCCTTTAGTTATTCGGGAACAGTTCAAGATTTTGTGGTTGCAATGCTATGCGATCTGGAAACACCAATAATGTCTGATCAGAATGCAGCTAGTTGGGGCTATTTCAACACTGAAAGCAATGAGTGGAATACTGAGATATTAAAATCTATAGATTTCCCGCTAAATCTTTTGCCGAAGATTATGAAAAGTGGCAAATTTGCAGGGAAATTGAGTGTTTCTTGGAATGGGATTCCCGAGGGAACACCAGTTAGCGTCGCTATGGGTGATCTTCAGTGCTCTATTATTGCAACTCTAGAAAGTCAGCAAGACGCGGTATTAAATATTTCAACATCTGCTCAGCTAGCATTTGTTGTGGATAATATATCAGATTTAGGTTGTAGGACCGTAGAGCATTTACCATACTTTAATAACACATATTTAGCTGTTGCTGCTTCATTAAATGGGGGTAATGTACTGGCAACATTTGTAAAAATGCTACAACAATGGATGCTTGAATTTGGATTTCCCATACCTCAATCAAAGGTATGGGATAAATTGATAGCTCTGGGTTCAGAAGCGCGGACAACGTCAACTATGAAAATAATTCCTCATTTATTAGGTGAGAGACATTCGCCTACTGCTAAAGCTTTCGTCGAAAACATAGACTTGTCAAACATAAACCTGGGCTCGGTATTCAAGTCTCTATGTGAAAGTCTAATTGAAAATTTGCATTCCATGATGCCTAAAGAAATACTACAGAATGCAAACGTAAAACGCATTGTTGGGAATGGATCCGGATTATCTAGAAATGCGGTATTACAAAAAGCTGTCGAGCACTACTACAGTTTGCCATTAGAATTTTCATCAGGGGGAGATGCTGCAAAAGGTGCTGCTATAGCTGTTAAATAACTCGTTTAATACATAGCTACTACATTATCATTTGTTATTAGTAATATTACACTGTTTAAAAGCACGATGATCACTAAAAAAACATAAAATAACAAGAGTAAGTAAGGTCTTATAATAAAGAATTAAAGCAGTTAGATACTAGGTAGATAACATGGTTGATATGATAACACTTAGTAGGTATGGTGTAGTAGTGCACTTGTTTTAAATTATTTTGCATTGTTTTTTTACTCACAGCAATGCAATATTAATTTATTTTTCGCGAAACTATCATTCCATTTGCTTTTTAATTTGGATAGCTTATTTGAACAGACGAGCGTCCCTAGTATCCTTCGAGTCATTGTGTTATGTTTCTATGTTTTGTCGTTGGGGTAATATAGGTACCTACCGAAGTACCTAATGCTTATTTATTGTAAGTATATACCCTTATGTATGGGTACCACCACTTACATTTTTTTTATTTAATATTATTTTAGTGGTAAGTGTATCATATGAGTACCCATTAAAAGTTTAAAAAAATAATGTGCTTTTTTTCCAAAATTACCTGCAAACCCAACCATCAAATCGAGTCCGTCAGAATATGGCTTATCATAATATGGGTACGAAAAGGGAATTGGGTTTCCTTAATTTTCCCAGGCCAGAATCAAACTCGCAACCTTTATTTGCCCAGGCGATTACAAACCACTAGAACTGAGGTTCCAGAACCACACTTTGTTCTGAATCACTTTGACATTTGCGAAGTGCGGAGCGGAGCAAGTACGCAACCGACTAGTAATATTATAATTAAACAACAAAGACAACCGTTGACAACAGCCTGCTCACCCATTCTGAGCCCGCGGGACGCATTGCAAGTTGTTGCTATCAAACTTAATCAGGCGCTGCGCTGCAACATCGGTTTCAATTTTTTTCCGTGAGATCCTATTTTTTTTTCTAAAATAACATTAGCCTAAGTTACTCCTTGTTACATCAGCTATCTGTCAGTGAAAGGCCCATCAAAATCGGTCCAGCCATTTCAGAGATTAGCCGGAACAAACAGACAGACAAAAATTTTAAAAAATGTTGTTTCGGTATAGGTAACGTGTATACATCCAAATGCACTTAGTAAAAAGCGGTTATTTTAATATTACAAACAGACACTCCAATTTTATTTATATGTATAGATAATAGGTAACATAAAATATTAATAACAACTAGTTTCTTATTACATTGCAGTAACGTACGATGGGCAAGTCCAATAATAGACTCAACCGTAAGAATAACTCAACCAGCGTTAACACGGCAGAGTGACTATTTATCTCGTTCTTTCTTACGGCCGGGGACCCCGCGTCTACTGCCACCATAGCCCATTTCGGGTTAGATCTAGCCCTTTTACAGTGTTTGAATCATTTTTTTTTTTTTTTAGACTGAAAAAAGCAATCAAGCCCCTTTTAGAAAATTAAATTTGGTTTTAGAAAATATAAATAAAAAAGAGTGGAAGTAACATTCAATATACCGATAAAGTAGAAAATTAAATTGCCTTTTCAAGTTTATGGTTTTTTTTTTGCTAGTTTCTGTAAGTTAATAATTGTATTGCCCTTATTTTACAATAAAATTTTAGAATTTTCGACCGTTTTAGCTTCGTAAATGGCTCCTTTTTTTAAATCGAGTTCGCAACTTCGCACCATTGCCCCGCACACACCGCGCCAGACCGCGAGAAACGATCGTGGTTTTCATTGGCTATTCTAGTGTAACATTTTTTTCAATGGTTCTACACAATCAACAATTTTGGACTGTGTCTCCAAATAACCAAGGAAGTATATGTTAGAGTTTGCATAACAAGACTCTTTAGTGAAGCTATGGTAGCAATCTAATGGTATCTTAACTTTGTCTATGTTTGGCCACCTATCATGTATGTCACAATGAAAAAATAAAAGAATGATAATTATAAAATTATAAATATTCTTTTGGATTATATTTCCCTTCAAGTAGAACACGGTACTCATAAATGATAAAGTAAGTTTATCTTAAAGTGGTAGCAGAACGCTGTGTAAAAGTGAATCGCACGCAACCGTCGATCACTAACTTGAAGAAGTTGACACCGGATTTTTTTCGTAAGCAGACTAAACTAGAGCTATCGCAACCATATCGCCATGGACGGAGCCATAAAGTTACGAGTCTTACCGCTAAGCGAACACAACTGGGTCACATGGAAATTCCAAATAAAGCTAGCTCTTAAAGGCCATGGTCTCCTGCACGTAGTTGAAAATGAATTCGTACAAACGAATGAAACTAAAGCTGCTGAGCTTGAGAAACATGCCAAAGAAGATAGCGCAGCATTTCTTATTATAACGACTAACTTGACACAAGAGAACATCATGAAAGTGATGCGCTTTGAAACAGCTCGAGAAGCTTGGTTGGAGTTGCACCGCATTTACGAAGGAGATACAGATGATCGAGCATTCGATCTGATCATGACATTCTTTAAGTTTGCAAAGGATCCTGCTGATAATATTGGTACGCATCTATCGAAACTACGGAATGTATGGCGAGATCTCTCTTTAGAAATGAAGAAAGAAGGAGTCAACGAACTACCAGAAATCTTTCTTATAGGCAAGACTCTAGAAAGTTGTTCTAATGAATATTTTCAGTTCATATCAAGTTGGAAGCTGTTGGCGAAAAAAGATCGCAGTATCGAGAAATTGACTGCTCACCTATGTTCTTACGAACGAGCATTACAGTCTCAAGGGTCTCAAGATAAAGAGGAGGAAGTACTCGCTCTATCCGGAGGTAAAGGCAAGTCAAAATTTCGCAAGAAGCCAGCTGTCAAAGTCAAGTCGAAGAAATGTAAATATTGTGGTCTGAACAATCATTATGTTCAAGATTGCCGCAAATGGATAGCAGATGGACGTCCGATAGCATCGGAAGAACAATCAACATCGAAACCAAGTACTAGCTCTACCAAAACTAACTGCAAAGCTAACATGATTCTGATGAGTATTGTTGAAGTGAATTCTACAATGAAGATTGATAAAAATCAATGGTATGTTGACAACGGCGCAACCAGTCACGTCACAAACCGAGCGGATTTATTTGAAGACTTCACGCCATTTGAAAAGAACTCACATACAGTAACAACAGCAAGCGGACAAGTAATTTTTGCTGCTGGAAAAGGATCTGTTATAGTTGAAGCAGATGTCAATGGTCAAAAGCAACTGATCACTTTGAAGGATGTATGGTTTGTTCCAGGGATATCGAAAAATCTCTTCTCTGTCCTTGCTGCCCAAGATAGGTTGAATAACAGCACCTTTGTATCTGAAACAAGAAGCTGCAAACTACTAGTGGATGGAGAACCAATCCTACTCGGAGATAGAGTAAAACATGGAGGTCTCTATGAACTACGACTGAAAAACAAACCATCGAATCCAATTGAAGTAAACATCAATGCAGTGGATGCAACAGACATGCTACAGCTTTACCATGAGAGGCTCGTCCACCAGAGCAAAGCTCACGTGAGAAAAGTCGTCGAACGGGAACAAGGCATCAAGATTGCAAATCCAACTGATAAAATAGCTTGTGAAGGATGTATTTATGGGAAAGCTCATCGTCTGAAATTTGGAACGAGAGAAGGAGCGTCAAAACCAGGTGAACGCATTTATGGCGATGTATGTGGTCCATTTGTCTACTCCATTTCCAAATACCGCTACTTCCTGCTGTTAAAAGATGATTTCTCCAAGTTTCGCTACCTATTCCTATTGAGAAAGAAAAGCGAAGTCAAGGATAAGTTGGTACAGTTTATAGCTCAAGTAAAAGCCACTGGACACATTATTAAAGAACTCTTCACTGACAATGGAGGCGAATTTGTAAATAATGATGTTAAGAGAATCCTACAAAAGGAGGGCATCACACACAGATGTACTATGCCGCATACGCCACAGCAAAACTCAACTGAACGTGAGAACAGAACTGTAGTTGAAGCTGTCAGAGCAATTATGCATGCTCCTGGAAAGGAATTACCTCAAGGTTTATGGGCTGAAATAACAAATACTGTTGTATATGTACTTAACCGTACTGGTCCTACAAACAAGGACAAGACGCCGCATGAACTATGGTATGGCAAGAAGCCAAGAATTGGGCATCTGAGAATAATCGGAAGCACTTGCTACGCTCATGTACCGAAAGTGTCACGTAAGAAATTGGACAAGAAAGCCAAGAAAGGTATTCTTATCGGTTACAACGATGATGAAGGCTACCGAGTTTGGGTACAAAACACTCTGACTGTCATCAACTCCAGAGATGTGATCTTCGAAGAAAAGACACTGAACCCAATCCAGAAGACTATGGAAACCAAAGATGGTTATCAATCTCAAACCGAAAGATCTGAGGAGAATATACCTAAATCTATTGTGATTCCACTTCGAGCCAACAATTCTGAAGATGATTATGCTGATGAACATCAAAATTCAGAGCAGTCAAATGAACCGACGAATCCAATGAACGAATCTGTGAACTTCGACACTGCCGAATCAGATGAGGAGAATGATTCATCAACCTCAGATTTATCGCATTCTGACATAGATCTACAAGACGAATCTGAAGATGTCTTATTAAGAGAAGATGTTCAAGACGAACAACCTCATGAAGCATCCGAAGAAGAAGTTCATAACGAACAATGGCATGAACGAGTTCCAAATAGAATGAATCTGAGAGATCGCTCTACAATCAAACCTCCTGATAGGTTTGAAGAGTTTGTTCTCAATTGCGTCGAAAAGGTCTATGATCATGAAGAAGAACCAAAGACGTTCAAAGAAACGTTGAAGTCTGCTGACAAAAATAAATGGCACAGTGCCATGGATGATGAAATGAACTCCCTGAAACAGAACCAAACATGGGACTTAGTGCCTCTGCCCAATGGACGAAAAGCCATATCCAGTAAGTGGGTCTACAAAATCAAACGAAAATCTGATGGGTCTATTGACAAATACAAAGCCAGACTCGTTGCAGTTGGCTATTCTCAGAAGAAAGGCGTTGATTATGAGAAGACATTCAGTCCAGTTGCAAAAATGAGCTCAATCAGAATGTTATTGAGTATTGCTGCTCGAGACAATATGATCCTCACTCAATTTGACGTCTCTACAGCATTTCTTTATGGAAGCTTAAACGAAGAAATCTACGTCAAGCAGCCTGAAGGATATAACGACGGGACTAGCAAAGTATGCAAGTTGAAAAAGAGCTTATACGGACTAAAACAAGCTCCGTTATGCTGGAACAATTGCATTAAGGACTTTCTTCAAAAACAAGGGTTCATACCTGGCGAAGATCCTTGTTTCTTCTCGATGAAGAGGGGAGAAGGAAGACTGCTACTAGCTCTGTACGTTGACGATGGAATCATAGCTGGTACATCACAGGCACTAATCGACGAATTCCTCGAGAAGATGAAGAAGCGATTTAAAATAAAGACCCAAAGTAACAAAAAGTCCTATTACTTCCTGGGACTTGAAATAGAAAAAGAGGAAGATTGTATTAAAATACATCAAGGAGCCTACACCAAGAAGGTACTTGAAAGATTCGGTATGCAGAATAGTAAGGCTGCCACTACACCAATAGTGAAAGACTCTGAATTGAGAGAAGAAGCCGGAGGAGATAGCGCGTTTCCATATAGAGAAGCCGTTGGAGCCCTTGCATACCTAATGGTGGGAACAAGACCTGATATAGCTTACGCCGTCGGTGTCGCATCCAGACATCTGGAAGCTCCTAACAGAACAGATATCACCAAAGTGAAAAGAATATTTCGATATTTGAATGGTACGCGAGATTACTGCATTACCTACAGAAAAGGTACGCAGAAAGAACTGGTCTGCTATAGTGATGCCGATCATGGTGGAGATCCCGACTCTGGAAGATCAACTTCTGGTTTGGTATGTGTTTATGGAGGTCCGATATCATGGAGAAGCCAACTACAGACATCAGTCGCGATCTCAAGTACTGAAGCCGAAATTGTAGCTGCCAGTGAAGCCGCAAGAGAAATCATATGGCTTAAACGATTAATTGAGAATATAGAACAATTAATGAAGACTCCTGTTCTCCACATAGACAATGAGTCAGCAATTAAACTGGCATTGAATCCGCCTTATGAGTTCCACAACAGAACCAAGCATATCAAGTTACGACACTTCTTCATTCGAGAAGCAGTAGCTAATGGAAACATGAAGATTGCAAAGATTGGTACTGAGCACCAAATTGCAGACATGTTCACGAAGGCCCTATATAAGCCAAGACTGGTTATGCTAAGCCGTGAGATTGACCTGCACGCATAATGAAAAAAATCCTCGGGCAACCATGAGCTTCAAGAGAAGATGTTAGAGTTTGCATAACAAGACTCTTTAGTGAAGCTATGGTAGCAATCTAATGGTATCTTAACTTTGTCTATGTTTGGCCACCTATCATGTATGTCACAATGAAAAAATAAAAGAATGATAATTATAAAATTATAAATATTCTTTTGGATTATATTTCCCTTCAAGTAGAACACGGTACTCATAAATGATAAAGTAAGTTTATCTTAAAGGTATAATTCTTTAATAATAGACTATGAACATGGGGATGATCATTAATATCGAATAAATAATGAATAATAAAAAGTGAATACAGTAAAAAGTGAAGTATTGTAAGTACTTACCTATCTTATTTTGTCCTGAAAATAACAAACTGGCTCAATATTATTTCTATCTTGATTTGATCCGTAACACTGTTTCTTTGAAGAATTACTACATAATATAACCTCAAACAAAAATAAACACACCCCGCCACAGAATACATATATCATACGGAAAGGATCATATAGAACCATAGACAGTGATAACTTAATTACAAAAATTACTGTAATACGGGTGGTAGGCCTGGCGGTGCATAGCGGCCGCCTCGCCAGGCACATCTCCCGCCTGGCTGAAAGAACTTCCCTTTTCCGCCAAACTAAAACAGTTTTTTAATAGACCCACTGAGTACATTTTATATATAAAATAGGCCTTTGGCCCGGTTAAAGTTTGGCTGTCGACAGATGTCTCCACCTTTGGCTTTTTTCTATGTTGATTGGGTGACGGACATACCAAGAGCAAGAAAGAAAGATGCCACATTGATTGCATTCCGAGACGCGCTAATATAGATATTTTCGCGCTCACGCCCGTACCGAGGAGTTTACGTGACCATGACTACGGTATCCCATGTGTCGTCACGGATGACGTCGTTACATCCACCATCTTATCGCCTATGCTCCGAACCGAGCTCACATTTGTGTTGTTTTTAATTTGTATTTTTTTAACATAAGTTCTCCAGTTCAAAAATACTAATTAATTTCACACTACACACATTTTATTTATAATGCGAAATTATTGAATGTAATGAATTGTTATTAATTACTTAACATTTGCAAAATACCCATATTCCTATCTATTTTATTTAATTTCTTAAAGAAAGAAGGAGATGACGACGAGTTTAACGGGCTATTAATTTATTCAATCCTTTACACCAGAGTAATACGTCAGGGAGAGTTGGTGGCACTGACGTCCATGATACAAGTACGCTAGACTAATGATACCCTTTAAAATGACAGCTATCTATTGTGCCTATTTGAAGCGCCCCCATCGTGGGGGCAAGGAACTAAATCTGACGTAAAATGCAAATGGCCGTTGTTTTGTTTACATTGTCTCCGTGTTTATAAAGTGATTTTGAAGGTTTAACGCGATTAAACTTGTTTGTTGTGTCGTATTAATATAGTTAATACATAAATAAGTGGTGTTAGTTAATAGGTAAACCATGAAAGAGTGCGTGTTATGCAAAACTCTTTACCAGAAGGGAAGTCGGGTTACATTCCACAAGTAAGTGAATTTACGGCTAATATTCAAGAAATTAAAACTTCTATTGATATTATAGGCACTTAAAAATATGTTACTAATCTTATTTATACGTGATTACAACGCATTTGTCTTTGTATTATGGGTTTCTTATAAACAATAAAATTCAATAGTGCTGTAAAAGTTCCTTGTCGATAAAATTTATCGATATTTTTTCTATCAATATCTTAAATAGATAGAACGTTCAAGAACGTAAAAATCGCCGAAGACAGATTTGTATTATCAAATACATATTATTTTAAAACAATGTTTACTAATTCACAGGTTTCCGACTGACAATAGAAGACTAGAATTATGGCTCAAAAACATTGATAAGCCTAGTTGACGTCCGAAAAAATATGATTAAATCTGTTCAAAACACTTCTCTGATGACTGTTTTATTAAACATAACTCATGTACTACTTTGATGGTTTTTTATTTTCTATTAATACCTTACCTACTCCATTGCTTCCCAAACAACATTACATTACCTCATTTCTAATTAAAAAACAATCCTTATTTAAGTAGGATCTAGCTAGTCACACACCACCCTTTAGTCCGGTTTCGGCTTATCCTAAGATTACCTACCCTACCCATGAGCGATTCGGCTAATCATTATCATTATTTGCTTCATCTTAGTATTAACCACTCGACTATTTTGGACATTAGCCATTGTTAAAGGAATGGATCATAATTATTTTCATTTTACTGCATGGGTAGGTTTAAGCATAAACATTTTTATCGATGTATCATATCACTGTCCCATCTCAATTATTAGTTCCATTCCCCCTCACTGCCGCTATCAGCGCCAAAATGGCGAAAATCAAATAGGCACACGATAACCAGGCTTATGATTAGTCCAGCGATGTATACCATAGAGGTCAGTGGTTGGTGGGGAAAAAAGGAACGATTTTTGTTTTTGAGGTAAAGAACACCGAGCGTCCTAATAAGCGTTCCGAATCACTGACGGAATTCAATCGTCATAAGCGTAATTTTCAAATCGGAAAGCAAAATATCATAGTGAACGCTGTCAGTGATATTAGCACGTCTCGGAATGTAACCGAATATTACATCTGTCAGAGTGACGACCAGCATTTTTGGGACTTTTTGGCGGGAAACTGAAAAGTCATGGCGTCAGTTGTGTTTTAATTTCTAAAACTAGTGTTCCTGCGAGTTATAGTGAGTGATATAAGTGGAATATTAACCATTATGGGTTCGGTAAAGTGCACAAGTGTAGGTAATTGAAACAGAGTGACGAAACATGGCTTTTCAGTTTCTCACAAAAAATCCATGAAAAATCTTTCGGTAAAGTATCCATCACTTTACTGATTGAGGGATGGGGGGTATTTTACTTGAGCCTAGCCTTTGGTGCGCATATGCTCAAAAACAGAAAAAAAATATTACTTGACACTGGCAAAATACCTACGGTGATGCCAAATTAAAAAAAAAAGTATAAAAAAAAAAGACCAGCATTTTAGTGAAAGGCACGTGTGTTTTCTTATTTATTTTTTCCATGTTCACTCACTATGTAGTAATCATGTAGTTACTTTTTCATGCTTCTAAAAACTGATTGTTAATTTTTAGATAGTGGCTGTATCAACATGACCAGATTTGCTAGAGCTAAAGGCTCCAAATCTTCAAATGAAAGAGCGCCTGAAGACAGCACACCATGGAATGTAATGAAAGATCAATTGCTGCAAGCTAAAAAGGACAGCGATGAAACCAAGAATAGGCAAGAGGTACGCTTCATTAAACTATTCCTATTTTCTGAACATATTGTTAAGATATTTGTAGCTATTTTAAACATTGGCTATCTTAATTTCAGGCTGAAAAGCAACGCATAGCAAATTATGAAAATTTCCTCAAAGAACGGAAAGTACAGAAGAGAAAAGCTACCTGGTGCGAATTTCCCGATTCAGGAATAAAAACAACTGACCCCAGTTCTGCCCAAGATGGGTCACCAGTTAAAAAGAATAAGAAAAACAAACTTAAGGTAAATCACACTGAAAAGTTGATATCAGTAAATTCAAATGAGAATGCACAAAATGATATGATACACAATTCTGACAGTGCAATTGAGAAACCTAATCAAAAGAAGGCAAAGAAGCCTCAAACGGAAGTTGGGCCTGAAAATAAACAAAATCCTGAAGACTTATCAAATATTTCAGAGTCTGGAAAGAGTAATAAGAAAAATAAAAAGAATAAACAAAGTCATGAAGACTTATCAAACAATACAGAGTCTGAAGAGAGTAATAAGAAAAATAAAAAGAATAAACAATTCAACAAAACAGATAGCTCATTGGCTCAAAACCAATTAAATACTGCCCCAGTGCAGGAAACAAATACTTGTGGAGAAAACAATCCACCAAACAAAGACAATAAACAAAATCCAAAAGGTAAGAACAAAAAAATGCCAAATAGCCAACCGGTTCGCAGGAAGGAAATAAATGATAGCAGCTTCCAACTCATCATTAATGGGAAGGAGGTTGAATTAATCAGATTCGATGGGTTTCCTGTCATGAAGAAAGATGCTGAAAGACTACAAGAGCTTAAAACCAGCATGATCAAGAAAGGTATACCTAAGAGTGAGGTGCAGAGAACCATGAAGTTGGAAAGGAGGAGGGCTGAAAAGGCATTGGCTAGGGTGAAGAGGGAAGTGTGCTACAACTGCCGGAAAGGAGGCCATGTACTCTCTGACTGTCCAGAATTGAAGTCTAAAATACCAAGTCTTGATGCCGCTGAGGGTGTCTGCTTTAAATGTGGTTCAACAGAGCACAGGCAGTTTGAATGCAAAGTCCAGCGCGATAAGGAATTTAGATTTGCTACCTGTTTCATTTGCAAAGAAGCTGTAAGTTTTCTAAAGTCTATTCCTTCTTTTTTTTCTTGCCATTCTGCTGCAAAATTGAGTCACTACTGCCAATATCAAGTGAAAATGACTTCTTAATTGTTTATTTATATAGTTTGTGTACTAATAGCATAAAATTTCAGGGTCATATAGCAAGGCAGTGTCCAGATAACCCTAAGGGCCTTTATCCTAATGGTGGGTCCTGCAAATTGTGTGGAGATGTTACACACATGAGAAAAGACTGTCCCACAGTGAGTATTCACATTATGATAAACAAAAATAATATGCTTACCCTCAAATTTATAGATTTTATATAACATAATCAACCATCATATGGTATAATGCTGTTTGATAAAGTTATATAGCATCTATAAACTTGGGTGTTAATGTTTATATTATTGTGTTAACACCTGTTTATTTGTAGGTAAGTGATAAGAGAGAAGGTTCGAACATTAAGCTGCAGACTTTAGATGCAACTGAGAATATTGAAGATGTTGAACAACAAACGAAAGTGATGACTCAAGTAAATAAAAAACCCAAGAAAGTAAAGTTCTAGATTTTCATGTATTTAACACTTGTATACGTGAATGGCCTAATCCTCCCTCGCATTGAGAAAAGGCCCGTGCCCAAAAATGGGTAATTTTTTATAAATAAATGAACTACTTAGTTATATTTTTATTACTAATCATTAATTAAGAAAGGAATAGATAGTTGTTAAAAAGCATATGGCTCACTAAGTGGGAAATCTTTAAGCATGGAATAAATAAAATGCTGAACTACAGTTTACAGACAGTCAACACTGGCTTTCAATTGCTCCATTGCTTGTTGTGCGAGTTGTCCTGTGATGCCTTCAGGGCTCCGCGGGTCTTCCCGGCCTAGGATCCGTGCCGCCTCCGCCAGGCACTGGGTGGGCTCTTGCAGCCGTTCCTTCAGTTTGTCCTGAGTAATGAGGCCGGCACCAAACTCGTTTCTTGCCATAAACATTAGCGGTGCGTGGAGTTCGTATAGTATCATACCTGAAATAACGTCGAAGGTGTGAAGTTGAATTATGGATCCATAATGATAAAGGTTAAAAAAACTCAATACCATGTCAGTTAGATCACGGCTCCCATGACCCATTTCTCATTATAACACAGTAGGTTACTTCATTTGTGCGTTACCTCTGGTAAACACAATGCTACAAGGCGGCGGGGGGGGGGGGGGGGGGGATTTGTAATATCATTTTAAATATGTACTATATATACGACATGGAAGATGGGAACTCCAGCCACTCATAATGATGGCCGGATAGAGTCGTGCTTTTATAAGGTCTATAGACCTTAAAGATCAGATTTCCCCTTAATATAGTAATAAACGAATAGAATCACCTCGCATCCGGCTCTCTCCCGGCGTGATAACGTCTAAGGTGTTGAGCACGAGCCTGCAGAGCTCCGCCTTGCGCTCCAGCAATACGTCGGGCAGCTCGTCGATGCTGTAGCCGTCGACGCGCCCGTACAGCTGCGCCAGGGAGTGCTTCACGGAGAGAAGGAAGGAGTGGCGCGGGTGGAATACTGATTTGTACTGAAAATAATAAATTAGTACCTACTTGTGGAGACTGTAGAAATCTGGAGTGTTTATGAAGCTTACTTAGGAATCTACTGCTTAATAGCACTGCAAACCGTCACGTCTGAAAAATATGGGTCTCGGACGGCTCGAGTAGCAGTCGCATCGTGATCAGCAGGCGGAAGACGACCACTGCTGCACATAGCATAGGCCTCCCCCAATGACTTTCTCACATTACGGCACGGTCCTCCCACCACTCGCATCCACCGGCTCCAATAAAAAGGACAAATCAGGATAGACAGCAGTTGGCATCCAGCCAACCTTACTTCAAAAAAACTATCTTAGGTTCTTGGGTACGTAGAAGAAGGTCGCTATACCTACCATCTATTAGTAAATCCGTAATTTTACTGCAAGAAGGCAAACTCACTTTATTAATGATAGCTTCTCTATGCTCGATGGCAGCTGGGCCCGGCTCCAGTGCATCTAGCTGCTCTTCTTCTGCCTGGACTACGGCTAACAACTTGCGCATCGCCGCTCCCGATGTCTTGAAACCACAATTCTTCTCGTAGCACATCCACGGCGCCTCATTGTCTGAAATATAAAACTGTGTTTTGAAGTTAAACCATTGAGGGTTGACTCATATGAGTGTGTCCTTCCTACAGAGGTGTACTAACTTTCCGCCAAGTTAGTGACGGACCGCTTCGTCTGACCAGGCATCAGGAAAGCCTGCGGGTACTGGGCTCGCACATCAGTGTCATGTTTCACCGCTAGGCACATATAACTTATCTTGCTTAGGGTTCAAACAGATCCATATAGATTTGTCGCACCATTGCCAATTCTTCAAGGCTTCCGATACTGCTGGACTGCCGTGGATCGCTTTAATCGTGGCCGAGAGATCATGCCTATGGTTGATATTACGACAGAATCCGTAGCAAAGGCGTTGCTGTCGGGTTAGATAGCGAGATTTGGCTGTCCTACTGACAATTATTATAGATCGAGGTAGACAGATTGAGGCTTCTCTGTTCGAGCAATTGCCTAGGAATGCTGGATTTCAGCATGGCGTACCACAGCTTAGCGCCCAGTCTTACTACGGGCGGTGCACCGTTCAACTCTCCGTAAAGCTTCGGTAGACGGCTAATTGCATCAACACAAACATCTTACCCAAAGGATTAGTCGATAAAATCACTCCATTATCGCATTTATTGCACTTGAGCGTGCTGAGATGCGTGTTCAGCTCGGTGGGGTCGGCGCAGCGCGGGCAG
Organism: Pheosia tremula; assembly: GCA_905333125.1. Classification (NCBI taxonomy): domain Eukaryota; kingdom Metazoa; phylum Arthropoda; class Insecta; order Lepidoptera; family Notodontidae; genus Pheosia; species Pheosia tremula. The sequence continues at coordinate 2,851,756 of HG995411.1, forward strand.
TCGCAGTGGAAGAACTTGGACTCCACGAGGTGGTCGCGCCGCACCAAGGTCGGAGACATGGCGTATGTGTAGCACAGGTGGAGCGACTCGCCCGCCTTTATTGGTACCGCTGCCCTTATTTGTACTCTGGAGCAAGCAACACACACATATTATAGCGCGTATCATCTGATTGTGAGTCCATCCACTTCACTTAAATATAGGCAGGCAGGACTACTTATAATATATATATGAAGTGCGTTTGCTCTGTACTAAAAAATGCTTGAACCTCAGACGCTTACGTAAACTTAGTCGTGGGTAGGTAGTCACTCGAGAATGTTTTATAATACCTAGGTATTAAGCACCCGTAGTAGAGATTCGATATATACTTTATACCTACTTACCTACCTATAAAAGATCGCGCAAGAAGTCGTCACGCAAAAAATATAAATTGTTGTTTGATGAAAGGGACATTTTTATTTACACAATTTATTTATTATCTTTTCATTTATATTTGTGTTGTACACAACTTACCCACCTAATATTTACAAAAACTTAAAAAAATTGGCCCATGCGTACCTACCCAAGATTCTGGCCGCGTTTCCTCGCTGTATATAACTAAGGGATATTGTAAATAGGTTCTAATTATTCTTACTGATAATCGTTTTGTAGTATAGTATGTACGATGTTGGGCACACAGCTGTGGGCAGCGATGGCGAGCCGAGGGTAAAGTGCTCGTATGCTGAACCCGCTTGGGGATGGCACTTCCACCGAATTTACCTGCGGCAATCGAGAATAGTGAGTACTTATTAGCAGTAGGGCTTACACTGTTTACTTTATTCAAATCCCTGAGCCGTTTCCACCCGGGGAGGTGCGAGGGGTACTGGGCGCTGAGGCATCAGAGCGTCTAGCTAGCAGCCATTACCAAAACTACACCACAGATGCGAGGGCAGGGTGGGAGAGAGGCGCATGGCTGGTTTCGCACCCTGGAACCATAGATATTCCTAAATGTGCGAAAAGAAAAATAAGGTAATCACTTACGTACCTTTTCTAGATGTTTCTAGCAAATCCAGTGTAAGTACTAAGATATGTTTCCTTGTCTATTTCTATGGGCCATCAACGTGGGTCGTGTGCTATTTCCGGAGACGTAGATAGTTCGGGAAAAAATATACTTACTTAGCGCGCAATGGTGTAAAATTTTTCCTCTAATTTTCTCTCTGGGTCTGCGTCGGCAACCATCACTCACTAGGAAAGGTTTTCAATTTGTGATGGTGTTTGCCCACGTTTGCGCGCCCACGTGTCACGTGACAGTACCGCTCCCTTTACAACGTCTGCTTTTCATGTCAGCGATGCGATTATTCAAAGGACAAATTTGGAAGTAAAATTTGATTGCTTGCCTCAAGAATACCGCAGACTTTTTGCACCAATTCCTTTTCGAATCGATTGGAGAGCTTGCAATGGTCGACCAGGAAGTTTACGATGTTGTTATTGTCAGCGTCCCAAGTGGGCCTCTGTTGTCTAGCTTCGGTGTGAGTTTCCATCACATCGAGTTCGCGCTGCCATCTTTCTTGGTCATTCTCTTTTGCGATAAGCACCCTGGGAAATGTAAATTTTATTTTTATTTTTTTGACAGCCTGATTAGCGCAGTTGGTAGTGACCCTGTTTTCTATGCCGAAGGTCTCGGGTTCCAATCTTGGTAAGAACAAACTTTGTGTGATGAGCACGAATGTTTGTATCAAGACATGGCTGTGTCATATCTATATAAGTAATTTATACTGGGTTCTCCCCAGTCCATTGTACGGTACCTATAATACAAGCGTTGCCTAGTGTGGGACCGTTTAGTTGGTATGTTCGTCGGGCGATATTTACAAACTTACAACGTCCACAAATATTTACCTACTTTATTTTCTTGGGTTTCGTTGCATAATGGTACAATGTAAATTCTCAGATTCACCGCTTTGATCAAGTACATCATTTAAAGGTGTTAAGGAATAGTGGCGATCACACACCTTAACGGCGTAATGCAGTCGAGTTGCACCGAACAGGCGGTCCAGTCTTCCACCCCCTGGAAGCGTACCCTCGCAGCCGAGAACACGCCGCACTCGGCCGCATGCTGGGGTGACTTCTCACACTCTGCGCTGCATATCGGCCAACCGCAGTCCGAACACATCGAGTTCTCGATCGGACAATAGCAGCCGAGACATAATGGTGGAGTATCTGAATAAAGAGCATGTATGAGACTTTAGGGCGGTCGAAGCTGGAAGGTAGGTATAGGTACCTATAGTAAAACGCTACTACGCAAAATCAGGCACGCGTAGGTTAGAGAGATAGAATTTTGTTCATGTTTCGTAATTAATTACCCTGAGGTAGAAAGTAACAGTCGATACTTAAGAAAAAAATGAGTAAGAGCTGTTAAAACAAGGTATACTTGCTGCTAATTTAACATATGAGTTTATTTGTAAGTACTTTGTAAAAAAAGGATGATATTTATCTGCCAAATACATTCTATTATTGGTCGGGCCGATAGCTGCATTATTGCTGGACATGGATATTTTGTATATGTTACTCATGTCACAGCAATCTGAATTGAGAGATATTTGTTTGGTGCGTATATTTACATGATGCGTACATGTAACGTGCAAAGTGCGCATTGCAATTAATAAATAATATGTACAGTGTCGTGTCGGTATATACACTTGCCTGGTTTTGGTCCAACTGCGAAAGGGGTGTCTGTAAATATTATTTCACCACCAGCCAAGTCTTTGTTCGCAATTAAATACCTTCCGTATTTATCATTTTGTTTGATATCATAATGGCAAACGTCTTCGGCCATCGCAACGTTATTGAGTTCGATGTAAACTTCTGAACACTAATATTAATCTTCACGTCTGCCAGATGAAGATCGAAGCGTCTGAAAAGTGCTAGCCGACTGAACAACGACCGTCTATAATTAAGCTTCCGACCAATCGAGAATTGGGCCGCTCGAACTTTCCAAATGTTTTCATATGATGCGATATAATTTTACATTCTACGGAAACTAAGTATTGTCACCTATTTATACATAGATTAGTGTCTACTACTTATAGTAGAATTTCACTGAAAATATATTACGTAATAATGGAAATACAGATTACAGATTTATATAGACGATACAGGTAGAGAGTTCATTAATCAGTCTCATTGTTGTACTTATATAAAACAAAATTCGGCGGGGCTCTTCGACTTTTATTTCATGTTAGTACATCAGCCTGATTTTTGACTAACTACGTAAGAAAAGTTAGATATATACAAATTATAATTATTAGGAACTATAAATTATTACTATGAGCGATGACAATCTTGCTTACCTATTTATAAGTAAGTGGGTGTAAGTATATCTAAGTATACCTAAGTACGTATCATTTATTTGGACGATTATGCTATGAGGACGCTGATTCAGGATCATTTTCCTGGCAATAGGCTGATATTTTTTACATTTTTATGAGTATCTAGGTTGTTTGGGAAATTATGAAAAATTGTATTATGATGTTTTTCCTCATTCTTCTACATTATGTAGTCCTTTCAAAATATTATGAGAAAGTGATTCTAGATTTTGGGTAAGTTCTTATAAGTACTTACCCAATGTAACTTAGATTTGATTAGAAAGATTAACTTCGCTCAGAGAGCTGGTATAGGAAAGAAGCCCCCTAGGGCGGGGCCTGAGGATATTATAATGATAGTGTTTAATTACAACTCCTTTAAATTAATGGTTTGACGGCGGAATACTGTATGGCTACTCCAGTTATTTAAGACCTACTTAATAGCTAGATACGTCGTTGTCTTCATTTTTTGTGGAACTCATTAAAAGATAATCAGCTCCCAAATTTTAGCTGTTGAGTATTCGGCGTTAGAGCCTATTAGATTTGTATAATTCAAAATTTCAAACAATCTAGGCGCATTTCACGTGTCATACATTTTTCCACAACTTATTATTATAATTTAATGGCTTTTTATTAATTAAGTATGTCAGTTTTTGATAAATTGTTTGGTTACTTATCTGATAGCAACATTGTGGACGTCTGGCGATATTTTAAATTCACCACAGTAAGTGCAGCGATTACTAAAGAAACTGTAATATGCATTCGATCAGTAAGAACTATTTTGATACCTTCTTATGGACCTGATATACCTGTATGGTTTACGTTAGTTATGTTAGTTAGAAGTAGATTACGGTAAGGAGCTAGGATATAACTTATCGGTAAAATAAATTGTGCCATAGATATCCTTTCAACACACACACACACAGACGAAATTCAACCTTATATCTCCTGAGCATTCCTTAAGATAATCATTATCTAAATATAGTATTAAAGTACCTATATAGGTGGAAAAATATTTAAATAATTTCTGTTGCATAGGATGGCTTCTTAGTAAAAAAGGTAATTTGTAAAGACGAAAATGGAGAAAGAATACATTGCCCCTTTGACTTGGAAGATGAAAATGATAACAGTAATAATATCAACAATGGATTTGTTGATACGGATGGTTATGAAACTGAAAATGAGACTGACTTCACGTTTAGTTTCAGTGGTTTTTGTCAAGTAAGTTAACATGATTAAATATAACCTAAATTATTGTTACGGGTAACGTTCAATGGACTGGGAGCGAACCCCGTATATATTACACATACTTGGGTACAAACACTCGTGCTCATCACACAATGTTTGTCCCTACCAGGATTCGAACCCGAGACCCTCGGCACAGAAAGCAGGGTCACTACCAACTACGCTGATCAGGCCTTCACCTACATTAATGATGTAGGAAGACCTTTTTTTGTATTTTGCGTTTATTGTTAAATAGCTGCAATATACAGTTTAAATTGCAAGAAATCTACAACCGTCACGTTTTATAGTAAAGCAAGTGGGTTGATCACTCGCATTGAAAATCATGATTAGCACTTACTGTGCGGTGAAGGATATAATCGTGAGGTAACTTGCACGTCTTTCGGAAGCCGTGTGAAGTTCGTCAACCCAGACTCCGTGAACTTGGTTGGTCTATGGCCTGAAATACTCCATGGCCCAAACGCCCTCGCAAAGTGTATAGTAACTGCGCTGTGTGGGTATTAACAATGTATTACATCGAGACCAAATGTCATCGTTCAAAATATGTGTGCAGGGCTCTGCTTACCCCCTCAGGGATTAAAGGGTGTGTTGTAGCGTTTTTTACTATAAAATATTTTCAAAAGTTCGCGCGTGCTTGTGCGCGCGCTTGCATATCACTAAAAGAGATAATGGGCGATCTATTAGTTTGTAGATATAACTAATATTTCTTATATATTTATAACATACATAACACGATATTTGATTAAAACGTTAAAATGTAGCTTGTAAAAAGTACGATGATTACATGCAGATACTTCCTTGAGGTAAAGTCAAGGTAAAGTTCACACGTCATTGTCAGTTGACAGAGTCAACGTTTGTTCGCTTTGTATAAATATCCATTATAATTACTTAATAATAAAAGAAAGGAGATCACGAAAGTTATAATATTAAGGTAAATGTTTGAAACGATAACATTATATATTCCATGCTTATTTAAAAGTAAATATACTTCAAATGACTGAAATATCAATAACGCTAGTTCCGGTAGATGCGCCCTCTTTCGTAAATCTGAGTAAATCATAATTGTCTTGTGGTGTGGTGGTGCAGTAAGGTCTTGTCTTGTTCTCGGCGAATTGCCTGGAATAACCGAATAAATAAATCAGTTTGTAAATTTATATAAACCGCAGTAAGTATTCCTCAGGTCTTTGATACCGTATTAAGTTTTCCATTGCGGCTTTTGAAGCTATATGATTTTAAATTTAGGTTATAATTTGCTGTCGAGCCGGTTATAACGGGGATGTATCGACGTCATTCTCCAACTTTGTCGATTTTACATCTTTCCCTCTATTTAAAATCATTTTTATTTGTAGCAAAGTATTTGGATCTAAGATCATTCGACTTATTGCTAAACATTTCTTATGGCGTGCTGAAACGTCAGTGGGGGTGTGGGAGAATCGACGCATGTGATTTCAACCTTTGAGTCCCGATTATAGTAGGTACCTTCTCCTGAAGGTCAAGTTCATGGGCCCTATTAGTGTATTTTCAAATATCCAATTTTTGTGGTCGAATTGTGCGTAGAATGATTGGAAACGCTGTGGCCTTAGCATAATGCATGTTATGTAATACTTTCAGTGAAGTCGCTTGTAAATAAGTGGCTAAGCCGATACCGACCCTGACATAGCTGGCACTCATTGTGATATAGCGAGCTAATACATACATGTTATGCTTCACCTTGTCATGTGATGAGCATAATTAGCTGGATGTATTGACCAAGCTTTTGACATTGCAAAATTTTAAGGTTATTGAACCCATCGCCAATCTGTGTAATTTAAGTAACCAATGTTTTACAGGGAATGGCTCCCCCATACTATGCTGATCTTGGAAAGAAGGCCAATGATGTCTTCGGCAAAGGCTACCACTTTGGGGTGTACAAACTTGATCTCAAGACTAAGAGTGAATCTGGTGTTGAATTCTCCAGTGGCATCACCTCCAACCACGAGAGTGGAAAGGTTATTATATCTTTAAGAAAATATTATTTCTAGCCATATATCCCTAAATTTATGAAAGGTTTTGTTAATTTACATTGGAATTACAAAGCACTCTTAAGTGCCAGAATACATTTTCAACTTCTATAAATTTTGATTAATAGCTTCAGTTATTGTACTCATAATGTTTTTGCTTTATTCAAATGACATCATTAAGACAAGCGAAATTTGCATTTAAAATGTAATAATCTGATGACCGCTTATTCCTAAGCATGTTTTTAGATTTTTAATAAAAACCATTTTCTATCTCCAACTGAACCTTGCACCTCCTTATCAGGCGTTTTTTCCAATTAGAGTATGATAATGTGAACCATATTTTACAAAATTAATTACTTGCAGGTTTTCGGAAGCCTTTCCTCCAAATATGCTGTGAAGGACTATGGTCTAACATTCACAGAGAAATGGAACACAGACAACACACTGGCCACCGATATCACTATTCAAGACAAGATTGCTGCTGGTCTTAAAATCACACTTGAGGGCACCTTTGCACCACAGACAGGGTGAGACAACTTTAATTTTTTTTTGTTACATTGCCTTAATTTTACTAGGTAAAGTTTATGAACATTACCATTAAAATTTTTAAGCAATATAACTTAAAGAAAAACAGAATTTCGTTCATGTGCCCCTTTTTCTTTATAGAACCAAGACTGGTAAACTGAAGACATCATTCGCCAATGACACAGTGGCCGTAAACACTAACTTGGACCTTGACCTGGCTGGCCCCATTGTGGATGTCGCCGCTGTCCTTAACTACCAGGGCTGGCTTGCCGGTGCCCACACACAGTTCGACTCACAGAAGGCCAAGTTCTCAAAGAACAACTTTGCTCTAGGCTACCAGACTAAGGACTTTGCTCTGCACACCAATGTGTAAGTTATTCAGAATATTGTTACAGATGTTATGATGCCAACTTCATATGATTTTGTTTACTGTTACTTTATCCTCCAATTTATGCTAGTTGTACACAATTTACAAGTGGCATTACTTACATGCAAATATATTATTAAAGAATTAATGTACTTTGTTATACAATTGTAAATAATGATATTGGCAGACAAACACACCAACTTTACGGTCCCACACCAAGCAATGTGTGTATTATGGGAACAGTATATAATACTTATATAGATATTAAACATACATGACTTGGGTAAACACATTCATGCTCATCCCACAAAGTTGGTCCCTATGTTGAAATTTTTCCATAATAAAATTTGGGGCTAAGTCCTATTGGAAAGTTACGAAATTTCTGAAAGGTTATCAAATTATTTTGATATTTTACAAGAGCCCTCTTATAAACTGCTGCCAAAAAAAAACATTGACTTATTTATTTCAGTAAAATAATAAGTATGAATATCAAACAAATTGCAATTAAAAATAAATTCTTGTTACCTGGAATTTATTACCATTATCAAAGTACTATAAGCAATTACTACATGAGTCAGGTATTGATTTTGTAGGATTGCATAATGTCAACCTAGTTGAGAGTTCAGTTCAGAGTAGGGATGTAATTTTATTTTTATTTAAACCAGTTGGGACCAGTAACATTAGGATTGACCCAAATGTGTGTTTCACAGTAATCTTGTTCCTTATTATCATGCACTTAAGAGTTCAAAAATGCAAGTTCATGAGGATTCTTAGGACTATTTACCCATTAGTCATACTTATTCAATAAGTACACCATCTAAATTGTGTATGCTGTTGCTGTTAATAACTTTATGCAAAACCACTAACTTTACTTGCTACGTTTTAAACATATTTGTCTGTACAATACACAGACATATGTTTAAAACATAGGTGAATTATAATTCCGTAACTTAGTGGTACATTGTATATTATTTTCCATACACAGGCCGAATCCGCCAATTTATGGGAATTTCGTCAGTTTGCTTACGTATCACGCGGAAAACAATAGATCGATTTTGATTTAATCTGTACTGGTGATATCTTCTAGCCCACATCCATATACAGGGTATTTTTTATCCAGAGAAATATTTCTTAGGAATATTAAATAAAACTCAGTGAATGAAACCATAGCATAGTGCCAACATATGCTAGGTTTATTGAGTACCATATTTATGATTCCGTGTAAAATAAAAATAGTTTGTCTGGGATACCGGGAAAACTAAATTCAACTCATACAAGTTGCGGGCTAATATCACTACTTTAAAAATATTTGTTGTATTTGTCGGTGGAACATGAACTAGAGTCTATTGTATTGTGCAGTGACGGCGGCAAGGACTTCGGCGGCTCCATCTACCAGAAGGTGTCCGACAAGATCGACTGCGGCATCAGCATGAAGTGGGCCGCGGGCTCCTCCGACACGCTCTTCGGCGTCGGCGCCAAGTTCGCGCTCGACCAGGACGCGTCGCTGCACGCCAAGATCAACAACAAATCACTCATTGGTCTTGGATACCAACAGAAATTGCGCCCAGGTGAGTACACGTCTTGAAGATAGGTGTTAAGACGCTCGTGAACGGGCTATCAAAATTGCTGAGTTAAATGAGCTCGACAATATTGCAATGATGATATCTTGCTGAATTTTTAAGGCACTCGTAAGCTGGGCTAGTTTTGTGGCAATTGTATTGTTGCCGTCGCGCATTATGCGATAATTGCTAAAGGTGTTGAAAATAACATTGCAACAAGAGTATAGTACAAAGCAAGATGCAATTTGTATCGTCCGTTTACGGGCCTTTTAGATTATGTACATCTTTGTACCTGAATTTGTAAAACGTAATAAACCTAAAATAGTGTATTGGTTGGAAATAAAGTAACTACTAATAGCTGCTCTATTTCTCTAAATACATTATTAAAGTAGATGGTAATTTTTTTGAAGGTTTTCAGCAAATGTGAGTCGCGAATTATTTATGCTAATTTCATAAAACTCGCGACATACATTTATGGTTAATTACCAATGAAATTTAATTCTCGAAAGCGTCTCCAAACGTCATGTGTGAACAGATTTTTTATCTTAGCAATTGTGTAAATGTATTGCTTTGTTCACCTTCAAAAGCATGGCCGAAGAATTACTTTAAACAAATTGTATTGAGTTATACCAAAAAAAAATTGTTTGCACTCGTATTACAATTTGCATACATTTTTGTAGTTATCTCAATTATCTGTTCTATTTTCTTTTACGCGTGACTTGCGTTATCTCTTCGTTATCTGACGTGAGATGCGTACATAGATGCGTAGATTGCATTATATAATGTGGTTATCATTGTTTCCAGGCGTGACTCTGACGTTGTCTGCCGCCATCGACGGCCAGAACTTCAACGCTGGCGGACACAAAGTCGGCATCGCCCTAGAGCTGGAGCCCTAAGCGCACGCAGGCTCTACGGCTTTTAGACTTGTAGATAACACATTGCTCATTTACGACAAGAACATTTTCTCACCGCTACGAGACATTTTATATAGTCTCGCCAAAACAATGACATCGTTGTGTGTAATATTTACATTTGCCTAAATGTCCTTGACAGAAATGAGCGAGTCATAATACCATACGAGCTGTTATATAACAGTAACAGAAAGCGAAGCGTATATAGCAAAATCATTTTATTAAACTGTATCTTCATACGTTCTCTGTATAGTGTAATTGAGCGTTCAAAACGCAGCAATAAAATTGTCACATTACCTTGCATAGTAACACTCGCAACGCCGGGCGCCGTCAGTCATTTGGATTTCAAGGTGGCGGACGCGCTTGTTCGAATACGTTGTCATATATCGTATTAGCACGCGGCGTCAATTCATACCCATATCGCTAGATAATAAAGTCCAAATTGCTTCACACTCGTCACTAATCGTCTTGTAAATAAACACCTACGGTGTATTATCCTATTCGATTGATTGAATGATAATAAAAATGAATAGTCTGTTGGAATCAGCGCACATTTGTTTTATTAGACAGCCATGTATGTACCCGTTTCGCACATTCCCTCCCTCGCGTTCGTCCGCCATTTTGTTTCAGTAAGTGTGGTTATTGAAAGGAATAATGATATAATTTAGATGTCTTTATACGTTTATTTTTGAATTCATTAAGATTGTTTTTAATTTAAATAAAGTATTTATCTTTGCATCCGTTTGTGTATTGTAATGCTTTAAGAACGACAGTGGTGATATCGAAATAAGGATTATTGTATCATTTCCTCCTCCATAAGTTTGGCCATCCACTCTGGTTCGGCGGCTGCGATCTTCTCTATCAGACTGTTCACTTGGTAGCACAGGCTCTGGATCTGCTTGTCCCACTGCGGCAGGATGTCCCGGGCTGAAGACAAAATAAATAATTGGAATCTGTGGCAATTAGGTCCAATTCACATTGCCGCGGAAAAAGAAGAGAAGCATCAGTATCAATTTGTAAGTCGTGAGAGTTTTCACCAATATTATAGGATTTTGTCGCCACACTGCGTCTCAGTCGCGGGTATTCTCGGAAAGATGCGCCCGTTAATCATCTCATATCTATTTTTATCCGACTGCTCCAGAAGGACGCAAATCATTTTTATATTACACAATGATGCTAAAGTTCAAAATGCGAATCTCTTGTGATGTAGAATTTGAAAAAAGTTAAGTACCAAAATAATGTTTTTGCTATGAACCAAAATAGCACCTATGTAGAGGCAAATAACGTGTAAATTTCTGTCCGCCGTCTCTCATTTTGTCCTTACACGCGCGCTCTTTCCCACAAAAATCGATTCTCGCAGTAAAGAGCTTATGTGAAAAGGCGGCCTTTCATTAAAATTTATTTTATTGTTCTTGACAACTTCGATTGATCGCTCATCGGAAAAACTTCGATTGATCGCTCGAATGTCTGTATCCGAGTCATGGATGTTTCATTAATATCTATATAAGTATTATAATAAACTGCGTTCGCCCCTGTCCATCGTACGGTATAATACAAGCATTGCTTAGTGTGGGACCGTGTATAGTTGGCAATATTACAATTATTATTAATACGTATATAGTGTTCGTCTGGCAATATTACAATTATTATTAATACGTATATAGCATTATCTCAGTACTCAATAGTATTTATATCTGTCATACCGATTGATTGATAATCTGCACGAACCAGTATCAATATCGAAACATATCGGAAGATAAAAAGGATATGTAGAAAGGAAACAGTCTCATTTAAAAATAACTCCGAAAAAATTATGGGATGTATTGATTGAAGAGTTATGGGTACTTTTTTTTGGGACTAGGCCCGCCACACACTCCCACCACTGCTACTCCTGTAAGCCAGGATCTACAGTGGTGTCCAATGAAGACACCGAGGTATGGGTACCGGGAGTTAAGGGTACTTGCTGATGAACCAAACACATGATCACTAAACCGTGTCATGGTAGTAACTAATCTATATATTACATATAAATAAGTCTAACTCGTGCGTGTCTGAAAATGGAATATCTAGTAGACTGATGTTGATGAAGCTTGGTGATACCTATAACCCGGGACAACATGTAAAATACTTCCTATTGCGAAAAATGAATGGGATCGGAGAGTCAAAACACTGTCTCAAATCCACTGAGCGAATTACAATGAATCTTGGTGTGGAGATGGCTTATAAAGATCATCAAACTCTAGAATATTTTCTTGATCCCGGGAAATTATATGTCCACCAACACATCAGCCGAAATACATTACGGTACTCGGCCACTCGCATCCACCGGTTTCCAGGGACGCTCGTAATATTATTGGTCAACCTTGTGGGGAGCCGTCCTACACTACGTCTTCTGTCTTGTGGTCACCGTTCTAGAACCTTTCTGTCCGAACGGTCACTGGTTCTTCGAACAATGTGCCCCGCCCACTGGCACTGGCAAATGGACGACGGAGCTGACAAATTATTAGCTTACTTTCAAAATGGACGACTTGCTGATAAATTATCAGCTTACTTTCAAAATGGACTGGTGGTTTTACTGGTGGTAGGCTTCGGCCGTGGCTAGTCACCACCCACTGAACAAAGCCATGTCGTCAAGCGGCCTAGCCGTGTTCCGGCATTATGTTCGGTGTTGCCATTCATGGATGGCGGGTCAGATCAGCTGCGCTGCATGTGCCTAGCGAATGTAGCGTCTCGATCTACTGCCGCCTTCCTACCTAGGCAAGTATGCTCCATCGTAGATCTCATCGTCACTTACTATTAGGTGAGATCGAGATCAAATACTTGCCTATAATGTAATAATAAAAAAAAAAAAAAAAGGACAACAGAGCTTATAAATATATATATATATATATATATAGAAGTTATTTTAATAGTTGGTGTCTTTTCAAAATTTGATCCTGCTAATGGATACAGGGCTGATAAATAATTAGCTTACTTTCAAAATGGACGACGGAGCTGATCTGATCGATGTAGCCGTTCATGCGCGCCTCGCTGATCATGTGGCTGGCGATCCTCTCGGCCTTCGCGGGCGGCGTCTCCAGCAGCGCGCCGAGCTCCTCGAACGTGATGTTGTTGTACAGCTTGCTGGCGGACAGCAGGTTGTGCTCGAACACCGCGCGGTCCAGGATCGTGGAGCCGTCTGCCATTGTCGCCTAAACAGTACAGACTCTATTATTACTGGTTTTTTACCAAGCAAACATTTTGCTCTGCAGCTCCACCCCAAATACTCATAGCATGATTATATGTCCCTATCTTTGAAGTGTAACCATGAAATATCTAATAGTTAAATCTCAGTTAAAATAGGTCCAGTAGTTTTTGCTTGTCTGCATTTGAATCATAAACACTTGTTTAGGATTCAAGTGCAGACTCCCAAAAAACCAAAAGCAAGACAACGTCACAAAAACATTATGGAAAGCAGGCTTTCAGGAGCTGTAATCGTAATGTCATCGAGAAAAAATGCTGTCACTATCATACTTATTTATGAAATCTGTGGTGTGAGAGGGATACGTAACGTATGTTAAAAGTCTCAACTAAGCGACGCTTGTATTATGTAAGCCGTTAAGTGAACTAGGGGCGATCCTAATATTATAATTACAACAAAATAAATGATTGTTTATCAGTATTAATAATATTAAACATCCATGAATCTGGTTCAAACATTGGTGCCCATCACACAATGTTTGGTTCTACAGTAATTCGATCCCATGTGTACAGGAAGGAGGGTCATTACTATCTATGCCAATCGAATTGTCAATGTTACCACAAAAACATCATAATTACCTTTTGGTGTTTTTGCATCAGGGCCTCAAATTCATGTAATTCTGAGCGCCTTATGATCCGGTCCAAATACATTTTCTCTAAAATTGAGTATGCTGGCAGCTGCTGACATCTCTCGTCCTTAAACAATGTTGCTAACATTCTGGACCGTTGCTGACCTGAAACGAAACAGGTGGAAATCGTTTGGTTGTGGCACTTTTTTTTTTAAAGAACTTGAAAAGTATTCGTTCATGGCGCGATGTTTTGACGGCTATTATTTTTTAAGAAGCATTGGATCATAATATATGATAATTTGTTTATGCATAAAATTGACTTCAGTTAGGGGTGTAGAGCAATGGGGCCTTTCACACTATCAAATTGGGTACTTTAACTCGTGCAATTATATTATGGGTACCTGCCGACGCCAACACTGTGCAAATGAGCGCATTCCTGAGGCATGTCATCCTCTCGTCTTCATGTATGATGTTGCGGTATGACAGCTCATTGTACCTTTGGGCAGCTTCTATGAATTTTCTGTAAAAATTACATGAGTTAATATATCTTTTATACACAGAAATGCAATAGGTAAATATAAGTAGTAAGACCATTTTCTATACAAATTAATAAAATTGGAGTATCTGTTTGTAATATTAAAATAACCGCTTTTTACTAAGTGCATTTGTATGTACTATACACGGTACATATACCAAAACATTTTTTTAACAATTTTTGTAGGGTGTCTCTCCGTTTGTTTCGGCTAATCTCTGAAATGGCTGGACCGATTTTGACGGGACTTTCACTGGCAGCTAGCTGATGTAACAAGGAGTAACTTTAATTTTAGTATAACTTTTTTATTAAATACCACGCGGACGAAGTCGCGGGTAACAGCTAGTAGTAAATATTATTAATTGTCAGCACACAATGTGATGTTAAAATCACACTTCACCTTCTGTAATCCAAGACCCTAGCATAGCAGACTTTGTAGTATATCTGTAGCTGTTCATTGGTGGTCTCTGCCTGCAGTAGCGATGCCCTGTTGACAAACGCCTCAGCCTGCACCGGGTCATCTACTTCCAAATACAAGCGAGCTATCTTTAGGTAAGTCTCCAGCTTGTAGTCTACAGGATACTGTCTGAAAAGTTTATACAACACTATTAGGAAGTGGAGAAGTAATAAACAACTGTGCACTGTGGTTTTATACTAGGTGTTGACGTCATAACGGTAGGCGATACCTTAATAACTTTGAATAGTGACATTCCAGATTATTTATCATTTACCATTCAACAAAAGATGGTTCAAAAAACAATCTACCACAATATAAAGGCATTCAATTGCATAGATTAGTTTTTTTCCGAGTTTGCAATTGAAATAAGTAGAATAATATACCTTACTTTCGTTCATGAGGAACATCCACAGAATATGAACACTGTATGTGATAAATGTATGCTATCAATTAAATTTATTTTATTTGTTTATTGGTACTTTGGCTAGCTGCAATGCACCAAGTGGTTCTGGGTTTCAATCCTATCAGTTCAAATTCAGAAAATGATATTTCATAATTTACCCTCTAGGTTTTTTAGTGGTATAAGAATGCAAATGCATAAATACTTACTTCTGACCAGTTTCTAATGGAATCCCAACCAGCACATTGGCTGCTTCCTTCCAATTTTGATTGCGCTCATAAATATCTGCTAAGTGTTGTCTGACACTGGCCACCTTAAATAGGACAAGTAGGACATGTCCATTATTAAAGGCAAATGATTTTGGAGCTGTTTGTCTCACGGTCATAATGTTGATAGATATTCGTTCGAGAGGAGACCAGAAATACTCAACTCTAATAATACACATTGATAAGAATTAATATTTCTTGCACAGTTAGTTTTTTTAAACACTCACATCCAGCAGAAACAGAGCAGATAAAAATAAAATTGAGTGGATTATTCCTTTCATAAGCTACAGTAGTACAGCATTGATGAATATTTTAATTTTAAAATTACTTACCTGTTCTTCAAAGGATATAACCCTAGGCTGAATAACATCAAGAGCAAAGTGGGAGACCTCCTGAGAGACGCTGTCTGGCAGTAGTGCAAGGTGTGTGCTCACATCTGTTAGCAGTTGCCGAGATATCACCAAGCTTACATTCTCGTTAATAACTGAAAAAATAAAATACAGTGTGATTAAATTAATTATATTTGTTTTCAGGTTCATATTACAATTAGTGTAGGGGTAACTTTTAAATAAAGACAGACCCAGAAGATTCCAAAGGATTTTCATTTTCAATTTAATGCAGTCAAATCTTTTCAATTGCATACAATATATTTTTTATTTATTTGATGTTGACAGGTTTATCCTGCATAGACCAGAATATTTAGCAGCCTTATCACTTCCTGGAGATTGAAACAAAACAGATACTGCTTCGATTTAGTTTGCGAAAAGTTATTCTTAGTTTGGTGCCCAAAATTAAATAAAAGTATACCTACTAGCTTCGACAAATGCTTTGAGACATTCTGCTAACTCTGTTGGTGGGCTTTTCAAAATCTCCAAAAGAACATTGCGATATCTAGAAAAATAAAGGATACATTATTGCATGCTGTGTAGAATATAATGGTTAAACTTGACAAATGTATACATAACTAGTTGAAAATATTTTTTAAAAGTTAGGCAGTAATAAGCAAAAAGTGCACAGTACAACGATGACAGACTCACTTTTCAGCTTGATCTTTATGTAAGCCCCCTGAATTTCGGAGGTCGCTTAAATATTGACGAACACCCGGTAGATTTACAGGCATTTTAAACTATGAACGCCTATTAGTTTTGATATATTTTGCGACGACACCGCACACATACAAAACAACCATTAACCAAAAAATCTGCAACTTACTTTGTTTTCTTTCTCAAATTATAATTAAAAAAAGTGACTCTATATTTCTAATTTTCTATGGTATGTATGGCACCTTGAACGAATAATGAAATGGCACCATTGGCATCACAGAACCGAACAAACTACTAGATCAAGGTGGAAATAGTGGGAGCGTAAAAAGTTGAACTAATACCGCAAGTTGCATTTCTTTTTCACACATTTCGAAAATGATATGAAAAAAGAGACAACCATAGATAGCACCGCTGTTGCGATGAATTATTTAAATGTGGTAATCTTAAATAATAACTTCTTTAAAACACTTTTCAAATACTTATAATTCTTAAATTATCCTAGATCGATACAACATTGAATTATCCATATTCAGGTGAAGTTTATTCTATAAGTACGTAGCATTACTAGTACTAGTCGTACTAGTATATGTTCTGTGCTCAGTCCTCTAATTCGTTTTTTTTTAATTCTCTGTTATTGGCAGGTTGGCAGCATGTGACATCAAAAATTAAAAGAAGCGCCATCAGAATTTTAACCACTTTAGTGTATTTTATTAGCAAATAGGCTTCTAAAATCAAGTTTTATGCACTACAAACTAAAGGAAAGTAAATATTCTGTACGCTGAAGTGACTGCTATTGTGAATAATGTAAAATTATGGTGTAGAACATTGTTTTATGTTTGTGTCGATTTGTTTTCAACCGTGGCTACTTGCGAGACTTCAAAGAGGGCTTGTCGGAGAGATTTGACAACTTAAAATGGCGGCGTCATTTGAACTCAAAAATGTTTTTGGTTTTGCGTTTTACTTACAGTATTTATTCTATTGACTATTCATAGAATTTAATGTGTAAAAGCCATAAGTAAAAATCGCTACAATGGATCATAATTTGGAGGACTCCTTGAACTTGGAGGGAGCTATGGGTAGTGTAAGTGCAGATATTATATTTTGGTTTCTTGTGTGAATACTTTACATTTAAATTGTATAAGTCGTAATTGCATTGTAATACCGCTATAAATCATACTCAAAGTGCTAATTAACCTTCACCCCAAGGTTTCCCAATTTAATTTTGATATATTAGCTTCAGTAAACCATCCTAATACTTTAAATGAAATGTATGCAAATAAAAGTAATAAAGCAAACTGCTTATGTAGAATATGCATTATTGCTGAGACTAGTAATTTCATATTATCTCTAATATAATAATTGTATCAAAAATATATTGATTTCTTGATTAATATTATTAGTATAAATTTATTTCAGATGGACTTTGACCATTCCGGAGATGTGGTGAACCAGCCTGACATTGCACTAGAGACGAGCCACGATGAGGACATACCCATGGAGTTTGAGCAGATAGTGGAGCAACCAATGCTCATGGACACTGGGAATGAAGAAATCATTGGTAATATTTTGATAAATGCCCAGTGCTCTACATAGAATTATTGGTCAGGTCCTTGGGGATGCTGTGGAGTTAGGACTTGTAGGTTTTGGTTGTATATATATATTTTTTTGTAAATTAAATATGCAGTTATTTACCTCATAAATATTAAAGGTACCATGAATAAGTATTTAATTTAATGTACTTATAGTTTTATAGGAAATGCCTTACAAAATTTTTGTCTCTAAATAATCAGTCATAGAAATCTTGGGTGCTTAGAAAAAAAACATTAAAGTATAGATTTTTAGTAGTATATTGTATGGAATGACGAATCAAATCCATGTTATGCTTCATATGTTGATAAATTCATTATATAAATCAATTCTGCTGGCTTAAAATTGAAATTGAATAATTATGCGCGGGTTGTGTCATAATAAATTAATTTAAACACTTAATTTAGTAGAATAGAATAAGAGTTTGTGTATTGAATAACAAGATAAATGTTTGAGGAGTGTAGTTTAAAAAATTATAAACATTTTTATAGTTTCAGATTTCATGAATGATCAGTACCCATTGCAAGAGTATTCAGTTCAAGATGATCCTATTCCGGAGACTAGTGGGGCTGTTGAAGCTAATGTTTGTATTCATCCATTTCTTTTATTTTTTAATTTTATGTGCTTTGGTACCCTTGTAGGAGAAGTGGGATCATAGGCCAGACATGTAGAGGCCATAATTTGTATTAATACAGCCCCTTTTAATGTCCCCCTATTGGGCATGGGCCACCCATTAACGCGAGGCAGATAAGGCCATAGTCTACGACACTGGGCTAGTGCAGGTTGGCAGACTTCACAAGTCTTTCGAGGGGTTCCCACAGCTTTGTAGGTTTCCTCATAGTGTTTTTTTTACCATTTAACAAGTGATAATCATGGTTAAAATTGAAATTCGCACATGAAATCCAGAAATCCCAATGATTCAAGCCGGGGTTGAACCTGCAATCCTTGTTATAGAGGCAAGCATTCTACCAACTTGGCTATCACTTATTGATGATGTTAATTTTTTTTAATGTATTTTTCAAACCATACAGGCATTATCAGGCCTCATACACACTAGCGCTTAAGTTTGACAATCTGCACCGGGATAGCGTGGTGAACTATGAATGGGCTGACTCGCCCTTGAGGACGAGTGGGTCCTGTATAATGGCAATAGACTTACCCCCTATTACTTTTGGCCCAAATACACCTATTATATTATTTTCAGCAGTTAAGTGCACTGACGTCATCCGAGTCCATGTTGGACTTGAAGTTTGAGTCGGAAGCAAGTATTTCACAAGATGTAACTGTTCAACCTAAATATATTTCAGTCAAGGTGAGTACGCAAACATTGTTTATATATATTTTTTATGATAAAAATTATTTATGGTAATATGACTTATTTTTGTATATTAGGGACTAGGTTTGATTTGAGAGTTAAAACTAAAAATATATCACGTCTTACGTGATATATTCACCTATTGTTTATTTGCAGTATCAGTAGCTACTTAGAAAATAAGATTTTTCTAATAGCAGATGAATAAAATATTTTTCTTCTTCAAGTCTTTTAATAGATAAGTAAGAGAAATGAACATTATATATCATCGATCACTGTTGCTGTGGCCAGTAGTTTATTTTTCAAATTTGGATTCAGGACAATTCTTTTATCAAGGTTATTAATATCTGCGGGGCTCATAATCTAAGTAATAAATGAATATCAATTATCATTCAATGTGAACTGTTAACATTGACAGGCGGCAGTGGGTCCAACACGAGCACACAAAAAGAGTGAATCAACACCTTTGGCGAGCATGCCTCGCCAAGTCGCCATCGCTCCGAAGCCCGTCCTCACACCTAGGGCTCCAAAATCAGTGAACCCCAAGTCCTACCTAGTCGGCAAGCAGTTCGCGATCGCGCCGAAACCTGCCGCTTTTGTGGCCAACAAGACTACTGGACTCAATAAAATGTTGACTGGAGTTATACAGGGCAATACGAAACGGGGGACAGTGTTGAGTAAGTGTGTGTTTTGTTATTCTTAGATTAGCTTTTGCCCGCGGTATTTCGATGAACCATAGCCTACACCAATCAGGGATACCTGAGTACTATAGGCTATGTAGTTTTCTATCAGTGAAACAATTTTCAGAATTAGATCTACTCTCCGGAGATAACCCCCCTTCATTCAAACTCACAAACTCTACCTCTTTATAATATTAGTATAACTAAGAACTAACATAGACACCGATTAAAGTCGGCGATAACATCGTCATGTTCTATCTTTATCTCTTTCTAATAATAGGCGGCGAAAGAGGTTCTCCTCTCATTTCCCATAGACTATAATCGGACGTCTTTCGGTCGTCTGCGCTAAGGCTAAACTTCGTTTGTTTTCTCTTTTCATTATGCAAGCGACAAAGAACTACGTTAGGTTTTTAGATTCTATTCTAGTTTTTAAAATATTTGCAATGTTGTATTCCTTATTGTATATTCAGCCATTTATGTCGTCATTTTCACGTAAATATTTCAATTTTCAGCTCAAATAGGCAAACAACTTGTAATGATGCCCGCTGGTGCGCAAAAAATTAAACTTGTATCATCAAATTCAGGCACACTGCAATATGTACGAGCCAACTCCGATCAGGTAAACTTTGGCACTATTTTAATTAATTCATCAAATACCCTGACGGGGTATGCAGAGCAGCCACATTGTGCTGATGGTGTTTGTTCACCATGTAATAGGCGGTAGACCTAAATAAAATATTTATTTACGCCATCCTCATCTTAGTGCAGCTTCCTTTTATGTATGAGGATAACTGTATAGAGGGGATATCTAACTTAATCATTTAAATAAGATTTATAAGTTGGGTATGGGATTTTTTTCCTGAAATCAGATGATAGATCATCTTTTAATTTCTTATCTTTTGTTTTTATTTAGTACTAAACATATATTCTGGTTCTAGGCGCAAATGATGACAACCAAAAACGCGGGTGGTACTCAGAAGGTTCTACAGGCGAAAGTTATTGTGCAAGGTATGTTATGTTTTGAATTTATATTGTTATGGACTGCATGGAATACTGTTCAATTTGGTCCAAGGACATGCCAGCATCAGTGTCCAGCGAATCTGAATCCAGATACTGTATCATTTCCCCCCCTCGATGGTTGCATTAGCTATGGACAAGATCCTCTTCCTCATTACTATTCCATTTTTTTATTATAATGGCCTCTTATATACAAACCGAAGGTCCCAAACCTGGTCTTCTTCTTCTAATTTAAGGGTTAGACCCTTGTCGGGGCTGATGAAGCAGTCAGTGAGTCTCTATCAAAAGCAGCTTCTTTCACCTCCTTGTACGACATGACACCGATCCTTCGATCTTTCCCTCTATGATGTTCTTGAAGGTATCATGTCGTATGAGATGGCCTATCATCTTACTAACCAATACCAACATAAGACAGTAAAATATTGTCATATAAGATTTAGAATATTTTTTTCGTGATTCTATTCCAGGTAAGAGTGCAAACAACGATTCGAACCAGCCGGCGGTGATAACTAAGATATTACCAACCACGTCCTCGTCCGCGACGCAGCCCCGCTACGTCATGCAACAGAAGACAGTGCCAATATCAATAGGAGGGAATAAGGTAACTCATATCATGCAATATGTTATCATATATCTTTGAAATAAGAATATCTGGGATCTCCTATATGGTGTCACAATAATATTACTAAGTGCCCGTGAAATTTAATGCTTATTATTATGTATAGGGCATTACGATTATACAGGGTGTAACATAAAGATGGGTCAATTTCAAATATGTTGTAAGGAACTATGTCATCGATTTTGGAGATACGAAAAACTGCATTCACAGATAAAAAAAAAAATAACATGTTTCGTGAATCGCACCTGATCATTTAAAAATGAAAACTGTTTTTATTTTATTGCGATATTGATTGTGTAAATTGTAAGGATTAAATATTGCTATGAAAACATGTGTGCAAAATGAAAATTACACCTTTATTTGACAAGTTTTTTTTCATTTTCTTTTTCAGGTATTACTAACATCGCCCACAAAATCTGGAATGAAGTTTGGTAAAAAACAAATAATTGCGATCAAATCGCCAACACCTAAATTGTTACCTACGACTTCGCACGGTAATTAATAATATTAATTACTTACATTAACTACAGTTTATGGTGGTTTATATATGTCGCTTAATATATATTTTTTTTATTAATTATATTTTACAGGTCCTAATAAAAAGGTTGTTATTACAACAAATCCGAATCAGAACGTAATATTGAAGACTACGGCGCCACCAAAAGCTACGCTGGTATACTAATATTTTATACTTATTAACCAATCTTCATATTGTTTGTCTATCACGTAATCTATATAAGGCATACATGAATCAGTAAGTTATATAGATCACATTCATGTATACAATAATTGTATAAATGATGTTTGATTTTTTTAAACAAGTCGACCCAGTAGCGTTTGTTCATGCGCTCATTAAAGTTTTTTTTTACACATCAATTTTGAATTATCTAATAATTTGATTTATTCCTTTTTGGAATGTTATCCTTGTAACCTACTGTAAGTCGTGTTCAAATATTTTATACTATTTTTGTTACACCTTGTATACACCTCTCGAGTCCATTGGTAACATACAGGGCACACTTCCTCAAATGTGAAAAAATATTGATATAATAACATATTTGTCTCATATTTTTCAGTTCACTAAAGATGGTAGTGTGTTGGTACATGGTCAAAGATCGCAGCTCCATCAAATAAATGTACCCGGGAAAGGCGTAAGTGCGGTTATATGATATTATTTATAACAATAATCGTTTTATTTATACAACAAATGTCTTATATCCTACGCTTATATGAGACACGTTAGACATATATGTAAATAAATGATGATTTGAAAAACATGTCTAGATGTTTATAAATAACTTTGTTTTAGATCCAATACATTCGGCTTATAACAAATTCGTCTCCCGCGCCGCAAAAATCTACGCCTAAAACTCAACCGCCGGCGCTTGCGGTTCCCTCGAAGAACTTTGTACTAACAGACAATAAGGGTGAGCATAATTTATTTAAAATTTATTAATAGTGCTAGACGAAAATGTACTCTACGGTTCCAAAATAAGCAAAGCTTGTAATATGGGTACCATACTCGACTGAACGACTTATATAGATATTAACCCCCGAATTTATAGACGTTAAATAACTTTATCAAACTTCATATAGTACTGCGCAAAGCAAAACTCTTGTGCGCAGTACAATGTGGCGTTTGATAAAGTTATATATCATCCATAAATTCGGGCGTAAACGTCCATCACTGGTACAAAAAATCGTGTTCATCACATAAAAGTGGCCACGGTCGGGATTCGTACCCGAGACGAGACCCTCGGCACAGACGGTACTGTCGACTGCCCTAATCAGGTCGTTATTTATAAACATATATTTATTAATTAAACTTACTAAATGGTTCATCAAGACGTGAATAATAATATATTTTTTTATTGTTCAGGTAATTTAATTCAAATGACGGCAGAAAAAGTCACGAGTGGACAACCGCCTCCATTGATTATCACTGGCAATATTGGCACAACGCCTAAAGGTAAGAAAAGAAAGTTAATAAAAAAAGAATATTTTGGCGCAATTATTTAAACATCGAAAGTAGTATTGTTATTAAGTTAATACATATACCTACTATTTATAAAAAAAAGTTGCATTGGATGAAAAAGAATAGAAAAAAGTCAAATAATATTGACACCAACTCCATTAACAAAAATGTTTTCTCAATTTGAAACTGTAATTTGAAAATATTAAACATGGAACACTAAATAAGTTTTGGAATAACGTTCGAAATGAAAGTCATTTGTCAGTATCCACATTATGTGTACGAGTTTTTCTTTCTAGTGTAATCAAAAGATATATTTATTGTGCAGTGACACCAAAATTGCAGAGGAAATTAGTTCGAATAGCGCCGGTCACCGCGAAACCCGCGCAACCAATAACGGTATGTTACGTGTTCTCGTTAGAGATCAAATTGCTTTCCATTTTTTTTATTTTTCAAAGTAATCAATAGTGATTCAATCAAAAACGCTTGTCTATTTATCACCACGATGGTGAAAAAGAATTTAAATTAATAATCTCACCCAAATAATTTTCATGAAATGACAAAGTGGGCATATTTACTGTGTGTTCTTAGCTCGAATATGTAGCAACAACATTATTTCAAAAACTTTGTGGTATATAACATTATATTTTTGTGCCATATATGAAATTATAATGATTGTTGAATTGATGCAACAATCCTAGATTATAATGTCAGTGTAATACTGGGTGTACATACAGCAAAGAGTTTCTATCTAATTTTCGATAGTTACATACATTTTGTCTATGATCACATATAAAAACTTCGATCTATGTCATGACATAGGTTTTTTTTTATTTTTATTTTTTCATTTTCATAGCAACAAACTGCCAGGTCGGCGCAAAGTCTTCTCGCACCACTATCGCCAGCAGTCCTCTGTAAACAAGAAGATATTGAATCCATCGATATTCCGGAGAGCCGCGCCATGTCACGTGGCAGCCAAGAGTTGGAGACGGACGAGAGGGCCGAAGCGAGCTCCCTCGAAGACTATGGACAGGATGAGGACATCAATTCCAAGGCGGACCTTCGAGCCCTGCTCGACGAAACTGTTACGGATGATACGACGGACGGGATGCACACTTTGCACGAAGTTGAGGTCGATTTTGAGAGGCAAGGGGTGAGTAGCCGTAATAATATAATAATATACCCGCGACTTCGTACCCGTGAACTTTCGCTGTTTGGTTATCCCGTGGGAACCCATCCATTTCATGGGAAATATAATACAATTTTATGGGTATGTGAGAAGAATGTAGGAATTCTAGGTAGGCTTAAGTAGCTGGTCAAAAAAGTCCATTGTGAAACAGGTAATATAACTAATGTACTAAATTATGTAATAGTATGTTACCTAATTATATCAGTGATAGCCTAGTTGGTAGAACGTTTGAATCGGTAACGAGGATCGCAGGTTCTAACCCCGGCTCGCACATCTGGAATTTCTGGATTCCATGTGCGAATCTCAATTTCAACCATGATTATCACTTGGTGAAGGAAAACATCGCAAGGAAATCTGCACGTCTGAAAAAACCCTTTGAGAGGCGTGTAAAGCTCACCAACCCGCACTGGCCCAGCGTGGTGGACTATGGCCTAATCCCCTCGCATTGAGGGGAGGTCCATGCCGAACAGTGAGACATTAAAAGGGCTGGTATTATATATGTTACATGATTAAGATTTAACATTAACAGTAGCATAATATTTTTGTAACTTTTGACGATTCATAAGTACTGTACAATAGAGGTCTACGTATATAAAAAAATAATAAAAAAGATTCATTATCCATTATTCAATTTATTTAGTCTCCTGACGAGGATGAGGATAGTATCGTGGGTCACGATACCAGCAACAGGTCGGATGAACCTCCGCTTATAGTCATACCCACCAACTACGTCAAACAAGAAAGCCAAATCAGAGTCACCAGCGAACTTTCTAGACTGAAGGTACCTATTTTTATATCTTTTTATATTTGTGTTATGTGCGCTTTCTAACATTTGCGATTTGTTATAAAAAAAGCTTTATACTCTTGGGTTTTCTTTAGTAAATTTAAACTTTCTTTAGAACACAAATAAAAATGTGTTGAACGGAACGAAGCATAGAGTTTTGAGAAAAAAACAAATGTCAAAAAAGTAGTGACAGATGTCAACATGATTCTTCTTCTTTCTTTACGAAATGAAATGCGATGAAATAAAATGGATATGAATATGGCCTCACCCGCAACTTAGCGGGTATTTTGCCAGTGTCAAGTAATTAATAGCAATATTAAATTGTCTTTAAAAAAACTTGATTACACGTTTTTTGGGGGTTTGAATCCACTCGTGTCTATATGCAGGCCTCTCCAGATTCTGATTTCAATATGTTCCTCAGGACGACTCGCTTGATTATTCCAATATTGAGACTGAAGTCATGACGCCGTATCTATCGCCTAAAGCGTCCCGCACTCTTTCGGAAAGCGGTAAGTCATTCACATTCAAATATAAACTGTCCCATTTTAAAGCCGCGCCCCCATCAGGACGCTATGGCAGCATCGTTAGAAGAATTGATGCCCTTTATAAAGTGTACAGTGAAATATTAACTAGATATTGGCCCTACGTTTTATGTGTTGTTTGGCGACAGTACTTGCAACGTCGCCATGGCGGCCTAAGTGAGCCACGGCTTTAACCCTTAGTAGCCTGATTTACGAAAGTGATTTATTTTTAATATTACTGTGTTTAAATTTCGTTGGAAAGAATATTATACAACAGTAAAATACGTACAGCCAACCTATAAAAAAAAACTAATAGTAATGTGAACATTCGGTTTAAAAGATTGGTATCAAAATTGAAACTCTAGGCTATTGTTTATTTTACGATTTTAAGAGGGAACACTATAGGCTTAAGCGGGGTTATTCTCACGGTTGTATGTGATAAAGATTCGCGTATACGATTTTATTCAAGTGTTTCATTCATAGATTAGGAAATGTTAAAAGCAAACAAAGGCTTAAATAGGTCTTAGCCATATTTTATTGTAATATTCACGAATAGTATTTGATAAGTTGTTATTGAGAGAGTTTAGGTTAAACATTTTTTTTACAAAATTCCAATTTTTTTTCAAGTTTTTCCGTAAGAAATAATGGATAAAATGGTTCAACAACAAATATTGTTTTCGCTATTAAGGAGCGTTCAAGTATTAAGTAGCGCAATTTTTGGAGATTTGTGACCCTCCCTCCCTCTCATGTAACGCACCGTAAAATTTTTCTTTACCCCCCTAGTAAAACGTAAAATTTCTACGCGACCGTCCTGAAGGGTTAAAACAATGTTACGTAACGCGTAGTTTAAACCCCCCCTCCCGCCCCTGTAACGCATCGTAACGTTTCAGAAGACCCCCCCCCCCCCCTCCTCCCAAATTCGTCACGTAATACTTGAACGCTCCCTTATCTAGTTGTTTACCTAACACGTTTTGTGTTGTAGACGTGGTGGGCGGCGAGCTGGGCATGCGGCCGCGCAAGGCGTGCAACTGCACCAAGTCGCAGTGCCTCAAGCTGTACTGCGACTGCTTCGCCAACGGCGAGTTCTGCAACCGGTGCAACTGCAACAACTGCCACAACAACCTGGAGAACGAGGAGCTGAGGCAGAAGGCCATCAGGGCGTGCTTGGATCGGAACCCTAATGCGTTCAGGTAATCAATTGACCGGCGACATCTTGTGAAGTATATATAGTAAACTAGCCTCGCCCCGCGGTGTTACTCGCGATGAAACAGTATGTCCTTTTTTTGGAAATCATGTCGATCTGCTGCTGCTCTATGAAAAAAATAAAACAAACCTATCACACGGCAACTATACATTTTACCGGTATAAAAAGTAGCCTATGAGCTATTCCAGACTATAAGCTATCTCTGTGCCAAATATCATCCAGATCCGTTAAGCCGTTCTGGCGTGATTGAGTAACAAACATACATCCATCCAAACTTTCACTTTTATAATATTAGTGGCATTAATAAATAAATATAAACAGAAAAACAAGGTTTGTATTACACATCTATCATAGATTCACACTTTATGTTGTCTATACTCTATTCCTTCTATTATGTATGGGTTTAAATAAGGTTTCCTATTCATTATCATGATGGGTTATGGGCAGCAAAGTAAACGATGTAGAAAAGATAGAAATGGATTTAATAAGTAAGAATACACACGGACATGTCGTAGAGAAACTGACAAGCAAGTGACAGCTTTGCTTTTCTGTACACAGAGGAGTTTACTATCTAACACTCCCCCTTAAACTACTCCGACATAGTTCAAAACATAAGACATACAACTTATACTCACAGCAAACTAAAAAACAACAACATATCAACATTCTTAAAAACAAACATAACTAAACCGTCATAGCATATGACAACTCTAACTACCTATGTCTAATAACCTTATTATAAATTAGACAAACATAAACCTTTAACAAACTGTTCATGTTTTTCTTTTGTCAGAGGTTTAGTCAAAATATCTGCTATCATCAAATCTGTTGACAAATACTTTACATCAATAACATTTCGCTTTATTGCCTCTCTAATGAAATTATGCCTCACATCAATGTGCTTAGTTCTGCTGTGGAACATTGAATTGTTAGTTAACTTCTGAGCAGATTGGTTATCGTTGTACATTAAAACTTTACAATCTTTCTCTAACAATTCATACAGAAAGTTGCGAACAAAATAAGCTTCCTTGCAAGCATCTGACATCGACATATACTCCGCCTCTGTGCTTGAAAGAGCAACTGTCTTTTGTTTTCTACTCTCCCAGGCTACTAAAGACTTTCCAAGTTTAAAAATAAAACCTGTGTATGACTTCCGGTCAATACCGTCGTTAGCCCAGTCAGCGTCAACGTAGGCGGTGACACTGTCCAGTCCTCCTTTTTCAAATGTCAATGAAAAATTGGACGTTCCTTTTAAATACCTTAGTATCCGTTTTGCCGCTTTCCAATGAACTTCTGAGTAAGTTTCGTTAAATTGGCTTAGCACACTCACTGCGTGAGCAATATCCGGTCTACTGCATACTGCAATATACATTAGACATCCAATCAAATTTCTATAACTATACTTCTCTTCCTTTCCTTTTTCATGCGAAAGTTTTAGACCCTTTTCCATTGGTGTCTTGGCGGACTTACAATCTGTCATCTGAAATTTCTCTAGCACTTTCATTATATAACCAGA
This sequence comes from Pheosia tremula, assembly GCA_905333125.1. Classification (NCBI taxonomy): domain Eukaryota; kingdom Metazoa; phylum Arthropoda; class Insecta; order Lepidoptera; family Notodontidae; genus Pheosia; species Pheosia tremula. Next base: position 2,880,603 of record HG995411.1, read on the forward strand.
TTGATCAAGAGTTATTTTATTATCACTCTTCTTAACTCTCATACCTAAAATGTGGTTAACAGGACCCAAGTCTCTCATTTCAAATTCCTTCATCAAATCGCTCTTTATTTTCTTCTTTAAGACCGAATTAGTACTTGAAAACAATAGAATATCATCCTCGTACAAGGCAATGATCAACAATTCACCTAGCATTCTTTTAAAATACACGCAGGGTTCTGACGAAGTTTTTCTAAAATTCATTTTCTTCAACAAAACTTCATTTAATTTATCATACCACATCTTGGATGCTTGTTTCAGGCCATAAATGGCTTTATTTAATTTATAAACCATTTGTTCTTTACCTTTCATTTTGTAACCATCAGGCTGCTCCATATAGACCTTTTCTTTTAGATCGCCATTCAAGAACGCAGTTTTCACATCGAGTTGATCGATATCCATATCGTACTCCGCAGCTATAGCCAGTAACATTCTAATAGTAGAGTATCTTACCACTGGGGAAAATGTTTCTTCGTAATCTACACCATACTTCTGAGTATAACCCTTTGCCACGAGGCGAGCTTTATACCTCAAGAGTTCACCGTCCAGACCTCTTTTCTTTTTGAATACCCATCTGCACTTTATAGGTTTTTGGTCTTTTGGTCTCTCAGTAAGTGTCCAACATTTATTATCAATGAAAGATTTGTACTCATCTGACATAGCTTTTCTCCACTCAACTGCTTCTGAACAATCCATGGCTTCCTGTACGCTTTCTGGCTCATCACCATCGCTGCATAATTTCTTCACCAGCAACACAGACTGCGCATCCATCTCTGGATCTTCACAGTCTGACATGTATGATGTATCGTCCAAGCTCGTATCACCTGGAATATATGTTGGATCCGCACAGCTATTTGATTCAAAAGTGTCGTCACTATCTGAGTCATGTACTGTATTTGTACTCATCCTTTGCCCTCGGTCATCAGACAACTCTGGACTTACAGTAGATAGCTCAGACGGTCCATCAGGCTGTATAAATACCAAGTCCTGATTATCATCATGTGACCTATTCTTGTAGAAACTCTTTTCCAAGAAAACCACATCACGAGCCCTGACACATTTATACGAATCAGTAGGATCCACAAGCCTGTAGCCTTTCGTATCGTCACAATATCCAACGAATATATATTGTTTTGATTTTGAATCTAGTTTGTTTCGATTCTTTAAAACAACTGCATACGCTAAACAACCAAAAATACGTAAATGGTTTACGTTCACCTTTTGATTGGTCCACTTCTCCTCAGGAACTTTTCCAACTACAGCCTTAGTTGGTGTCCTGTTCTTCAAGTAAACGGCAGTATTCACAGCTTCCGCCCAGAATTTGTTCTCCAATCCTGCATCTCGTAACAAACACCTTGTTTTCTCCACAATAGTCCTGTTCGCCCTTTCCGCCACGCCGTTCTGTTGTGGGGAATACGGGACTGTTGTCTGATGCTTGATTCCACTTTTCTTTAGGAAATCCTGTAATTTGGAATTTACAAATTCACCACCGTTATCACTACGAAGAATTTTTATTTTGTGATTAGTTTCATTTTCTACCACCGCTTTAAAATTCTTGAAATGCTCAAATACTTCATCCTTCGTCCTCAAAAAATACACATAAGTTTTTCTAGTGTAGTCGTCGATGAACGTCAGAAAATACTTTTTACCGCTAAAAGAAACACATGGCATAGGGCCACACAAGTCTGTGTGAATCAACCCTAACACTACAGTAGCTCTGGTGTATGACTTCTTAGGGAAAGGCAGTCTAGTCTGCTTGCCCTCAATACACGCAGTACACGGATGAAAAATATTTGTATTATAGTTCACTCCTGTCACCATACCTCGTTTCAAAAGCGTCATGCTCCTGGAGTTCAAGTGGCCTAAACGACGATGCCACGTCTCCTGAGACTCCTCTGCTACTTTACCTTCCGAACTTGATGAAGCTCGCAAGACCGTCTTGCGATCCGATTGAAGTTCCTTACCATCTGGCAATGCACTGAAAGAAACAGATTTATTGTTGCTCCCTACATAAGGTTTACCGATGATATCGAGTTTATAAATACCATCCCTTAATGTCGCAGTAGCTAGAACTCCCTTAACATCGGATATACAACACATATGTTTATCAAAAACTATTCTATAACCTTTCTTTACTAAAACGCTCACAGATAGTAAATTTGCTGAAAGATTAGGTACATAATAAACATCTGTTATTGTCCTTACACAGTCTTTAAGGTTTACGGTAACCTGTCCTCGACCCGCTGTCAACAGCTTCTCACCATTTGCTACATTCACTACAAACGGCTTCTCACACACAAAATCGTGCAATAAGTCTCTGTTGTTGCACATATGACTCGTCGCTCCACTGTCCACATACCACATGTCATGCTGGATATTCGCCGTTAGTGCTGTCAAGGTAGCCTGCTGGTGTACCTTGGCTTTAGTCACCTTCTTGTTTCCTTTCGGGCAATCCTTCATAAAATGTCCAGTTTTCTTACATCGAAAACATCTAAATGGTTTCGTAGTGGTTGACAAAGCCATTGTATCGTCAGTCTTCTTGTCACGACGTCCGTACTCTTGCAATAATTTACTTTTTACAAGACCGCTGGACAGCTTGACGTTCGAATTCTCGAGGGCCATCACGAGAGGATCATAGTCGGGTTGCAATCCGCTCAACATAACAACCGCTAAGAAATCGTCTTCCAGGGGTGAGCCAATGTCCTGCAATTGTTGTGACAAATCTGACAATTTGGTGAGATAACTTTCCATGCTGCTGTGCTCATTCAGTTTCATACTGAATAGTAATCTTAACAATCCTAGTCTGCGACACAGTCCTCTGTCTTCATAGGCTCTACTTAAATTCGCCCACGCTTCTTGCGCGTCCTTCGCATTTCTAATGTATGGAAATGCACCTGGTTGCACAGACAGAGAGATTTTCGCTAAAGCCTTCTGAGACTTTTTCGGACAGACTTTTTCTTCTTTGCTATCACCTTCAATGCAATCCCAGAGGTCATCGTGTATTAAAATCATTTTCATCATGAACTTCCATGTTGAATAATTGTCGATACCTCGTAATTTGTCGTTACATTGAATCAATGTGTTTGCTGCCATCTTTTCCAAAAATCACCCGATCGAAAATTTAATTATTTAATTTCACGAAAAAGGTTTGGAAATATATTTACATAACTACAGGGAACTACGCCCTGGGCCCATAACCTGATGGGTTATGGGCAGCAAAGTAAACGATGTAGAAAAGATAGAAATGGATTTAATAAGTAAGAATACACACGGACATGTCGTAGAGAAACTGACAAGCAAGTGACAGCTTTGCTTTTCTGTACACAGAGGAGTTTACTATCTAACATATCATTGGTGTCATCTAGCACTTTGAGCATAGATAACGAATAAAAAATCAAGTATGTTAGACGGATTAAAAGTGTAAGGAATTCAAATATCAGACCCGGTTTTTGCGGGACTGATGCATGCTAGTCCTTTATATTTTTACGTTACCGTATCCCTAATTAAAAAGGTCGTAGTTGTGCCATAGTGCAAATTACGCAACGAAAAATTCCTCAGCCGGAATCGAACCGGCAACCTAGCCTATCCTCAATCCACTAGAACAAGTTGTCGTAAATAATGATAAAATGCGTTTTATTTTTATGGCAACTCTCCTTCCAAGCATGTTTAAATAAAGCCTGTATAAACTTACGGTATTATTTGCAGGCCGAAAATAGGCAAAGCAAAAAGCGGAGGCCCAGAGATAGTCCGGCGGCATAATAAAGGATGCAATTGTAAAAGGAGCGGGTGCCTCAAGAATTACTGTGAATGCTTCGAGGTAAGTTTCATAGCCTTCTACATTTAGAAACACGGCAGGGGCGCAGCCAAGTCCCACATACCGGTGAGTGACCTGAGCGTGTGTTCTTTGTGAACTCTTTTTTCATACGGGATAACTTAAACTTTCGATTACTGAGAGTTTTGATAATTTATGGTACTGATGTTTGGATATCAATTTCTCGTGAACTATTTCACGAGAAATTGATATCCAAACATCATTATTTTTTACACTTGACTGACTGACTAAGCCACTTTCAAATTAACATAGTAACTTGAATACCAAGTCAATGGAGCTGGTTGACGTGCTATTTGAAATATTGGCAGGTCCAAAACTTGGCCTTGGTAATAGGCCACTAGAATTCAAAAAAAATCAGTGAGACCTCTAATTCTTTATACCAAACTTGTCTCTACTTTTCTCTTTTAAGTTTTTTGGTCGGATACCAAGCTCCAGCTCCCAAGTTTATCAACATTTTCCACGCGTTATTTGATATGGTCATAGCATAGCATATGACATTTTTGAAAAACATCGCTCAGTTGCCCATAAGATATATATAAAACTAGTTATCTCTTGATTACTGTCATTTTAAATTTCTTTGACTTATACATCCCCCCCCCATTCCTCAAGAATTAACGGGAAAAAAGATGCAGACCCACTCCTCTCTTCTGTCTCTAACCTTTTTTATTATTGTGGCTCCTTATACTAAATACGAAGGACCATACTAAGAGGTACGCTGTAGCTGACAAGTGTCGGGACCCCACATAAAATGCAATTCTCCGCGAAACGTCAATCCATGTTCGGGGCGTTAGAAAAGATATAGTACCCATATTGGCTGGAGACGGCACCCATAAGATGGAGGCGGATAGTTTGACGAGGTGTTTGTTTGTGTGCGGCAGGCGAAGATAGCGTGCACGGTGATGTGCAAGTGCGTGGGCTGCCGCAACGTGGAGGACACGCTGGAGCGCCGCCGCGCCGTCCGCCGCGCCGCGCCGCCCGGCGCCGCCTGCCGCCCGCCGCCGCCCGCGCTGCACCTGCGGTACGCCACACCACGCACACACACACACGGACACACACACACACACACACACACACACACACACACACACATACCCCACGGTCCCAAAACAAGGCGTCCATTAAAGTAAAGACTTTATTTTTTTTGGGATTTTTGATTGTTTAATTTTAATACGGACTCTTTTCGGACTGGAATTAGCCCTTGTTTGAGCACGCTTGCCACTGTTTTGCCTGAAGCCACCAAAAAAAAACGCCCATAATAATGGTTTTTAAATTATGTTCATTTTGTTTTAGAAAATATAAATGAAGTATTAAAATGGAATATTAAATTGTACATTTAATGAGTTTTGTATAGGTACCGATATCATTGTTTTTATTAATCCAATAATCTAGACCGTTTTATATAACCTAAATTTAGCATTTCTAGACCGTTAGCTAGAGCTTCGTAAGTAGCCCCTTTTTAAAAAGTGGGGTGGCTGGTCACTATGCTTCTGTCCTTTAGTTTATCTGTGTCACGACAAATATTATTTAATTTATACAAATATCATAAGTAACAGTTCTTATATGACATACTATGAGTAAAGGATTTTTTTAAAAATAAAACTTATTTTAAAGTTACTCACTATTTAAAATAAAATTTAAAAAGACAACACGCTGTTTGTTTGTCCGTTATGCGCCGACTGATTTGTCCACAATTTTCATTTTATATTAATCCATATTTAATTATGTATTTTGCAAACTATTTGTTAAACGTAATTTATTTAATAGAGGTACTTAAATAAATCGACCACAATATTTCTCATGTTCTTTATTAATTTGTAGGCAACCGTGCAGCTTCATGACGTCGGATGTGATAGAGGCGGTGTGCCAGTGCCTGGTGGCGGCCGCCGTGGAGGGCGGCGAGGGCGGGGAGGGGGGCGGCGGGGAGGGGGAGGAGGAGGAGAGCGGCGCGCCGGCCGACCCGGTTCGTGACGTCATCGAGGAGTTCGCGCGCTGCCTGCAGGACATCATCAGCACCTCGCACCAGTCCACCGCGCTCGCCGTGCTCGACGAGGTCAGCGCGCCCTGAGACCTTGACCTTGACCTTGACCTTGCGGGTGTAGCCCTTCCGACATGCCGGGGCCCGCTTCTTGACTATCTGAATTAAATCGCTGTGTGCTGATCTGATGAGAATCTATCAATGTTTATGGCCGACTTTGTAACGACTTTTCTATAATCGTAGTAATATGTATTATGTTAAATAATCAAGCGCGATGAATAATAAATACGTTGCGTTTTGTGAGTCGCAAAATAAAAACCCAACTTCTCGTACGTTGCTCGTTACATTTGTCCACATAACAATAATGACTATTTTATTGATAAATATCTTACAGTATGAAATAGTTGATATATCGCACCCTCAGAACGATAGGGGCTCAACTCAAAAATCATTTTTATTGGGAAATCGCAATCAAAGATCTGTCGAACTGAACGGGGAGGACGAAAACTACCGGTTTAAAGGAGACGGAAATATAATTATGCTCTCTCTATGATCTTAACTCATTTTCGAAAAATTTTGAGTTGAGTCCCCTATATATATATGTCATAATATTGTTCCGAAACCCCTAATAAAACTATGATAGATGATAAGTCAATATCCCGTTATAGCGACGTAACAATTCAAATGCTTCCATTATGTAGTGACTGTACTATGTATTGTTAGAATATTAGTAATAATATAGTACAGCAATATTAGCGCGATTCGATTTAATACTATTATTATGACCGAGTGTTACACCGAGCGAAGACTGTTGTAAATACAAACATAGTTGACATTTGCAATGTATAAGCGAAATAAAATTATGCATGTTCATTTTAAGATCCATTTATGCGATGGAATAAAACTGTACATTATTTTAGGTGATAGGTAATCAGATTTTTATGAATTGTTTTTTTAATAAGAAATGTACATAGCGTTGTTGTAAATAAAATAGTCTACTAGTCATAAGATTACCTTTAATGTAAGGTAGAATTTATTGTAAATAGCAATAATAAAATGCAATGTTTCTTTGGACACAAATAAGTTTAATTGAGAGGACGCCATTTTCATATCACATGTCACATCCATGATTTTATTTATAATGTTTATTTATTGAATGTTTTATTGCTATTAATTACTTGACATTGGCAAAATACCAGCTAAGTTGTGGGTGAGGCCATTTGCATATCCATTTTATTTCATCGCATTGCATTTCGTAAAAAAAGAAGAAGTTTAATTGACATTAAAGAACAAAACGTTAGGTTTTCTATTGTGGTTCTTCCGAAAATAGCACAATACCTGTTTGCGTCTATAAATACGGCAGAGTGTGATCAGCCCTTGACGCAAGTGGTTGTCTGTGGTGCCTCCGTGTCTGCCGGCTCCCATACGAAGACGTCGAGATATCACGAAACTGCATAATGACCGCGCGATATGAAGTGCACACTTCGGAGTCGCTAGGAAGGTGCGTGTTCCTTACTGGAAAAACTACCCTAAATTTAGAGAAGGATTACGTTTATTTACAATAGGTTTACAAAACACTTATTTTCAAAACTGCTTTGCTAATTGATTTACACTTCTATAAATTTTGAGACGTTAGTTATGCATATCTTAGTATAATTAAGCAGCATTTATCTCACTAATCCCACTATCCCACTTCCCACTAATATTATAAATGTGAAAGTTTGGATGGATGGATGGATGTTTGTTTGTTAATCAATCACGCCAGAACAGCTGAACGGATCTGAATGAAATTTGGCACAGAGATAGTTAATAGCCTGGAATAGCACATAGGCTACTTTTTATAGTTTATAGGTGGGTTTATCCAGGTACCGCGGGCGGAGCCGCTGGAAAGAGCTAGTAGCTTTATATATCTTTCGAGCACTGACCTATACCGGAATACGACACAGCCAATTAGGTCACACAACATTATTCTCAGAACAGACTATTGTATTTCACAGATACATAATTATTTAAAAGCATTCCCCGTGGCTAGCCAAGTGTATTCTTAAACTTGGCCCAAATACCTTGGGCATGTGAATACGTTGCAGTGCATCTGTTTACCCCTTTAGGTATTACAGATTTAATAGAGTACCCATATAATTCTGATAATAGGAATGCTCTGAATCAGTTCAACTGTTTGGAGTGAGTCTGACCACCTTGTCGGTGTTTACAGTCGTGATGATACATACTTCTAGAAATTGAGTATTTGGAACCAAAATTCCGGGTTCAGACGAGTGTATCGTGTAATGTGATGTACTGTGTAATATACCTAAAGATAATACTTCATTCACGGCGGTGCTAAAAACAAGTTATACTCGTGCCGGGCGCGCGCTCACGGTGCTCGTTTTGTGTGCCGTCCATAATATATTCATGATACATTACATTAAAATAGCAGTGATAGCCCAGTTGGTAGAACGCTTGCTTAACGAGGATCGCAGGTTCAAGCCCCTGCTCGCACCTCTGGGATTTCATTTCATGTGCGAATCTCATTTTCAACCACGATTATCACTTGCTAAACGGGGAAGGAAAACATCGTGAGGAAACCTGCATGTCTGAGAGAACCCCTCGAAAGATGTGTGAAGTCCGCCAATCCGCACTGGGCCAGTGTGGTGGACTATGGCCTAATCCCCCTCGCATTGAGGGGAGGCCCGTGCCCAGCAGTGGGACATTAAAAAGGGCTGACATAATTATACTACATTAGACACGTGTCGACCCGGCGTATCGAGAAAGATGTTTATAGACAGGTGGCCTGTCTCAAACCGCTATTAGATAACTGTCTACGTTACAAAAAACATTTTAATTATAGATACTTAGTAGCCGCCAAAGACTTGAAGGCGGGCGAGGTAATACTCTCAGACGAGCCGTTCGTTTTGGGCCCGAACACCGATTCGTCCCTAGTTTGTTTCAACTGCTACTTGCCGTTGATCAGCAAGTTTGTAATATGCAAGCTATGCGCGGTGGCGCCTGTGTGTCCCGGTGAAGGATGCCCGGAATACCACACTAAGAGTAAGTATTATAGAATTCCCCCCAAAAATCATAGGAGCTTTAATCAATTTTCAAGGGTATTGCGGGGCATTTTTCAGAAGAAAAGTGCTTTGTAAGTGGCAGAAGACTTTGATGAAATGTGTTGTATATAATTTGAACATTTTTCGCACAAATGGACTGAGGGCGAACTTAGTATATGATACTTATATAGATATTAAACGTCCATGACTCGGGTATAAACATTCATGCTCATCACACAAAGCTTGTTCCTACTAGGATTCGAACCCGGGAACCTCGGCGCGGAAAGCAAGGTCACTCCCAACTGCGCTAATTCCATCACCATTATTTATTTTATTTGGTATTAATTCCTTTTTATTTTAGAATACCATACCAAACAAGAATGCGACTACTTCAGAACGCTGAAATTAACCAAAGGTCTTCAACCTATGACGTTGGTACAAAATGTGAGCTCGTTACTTGTTCTGCGCGCTTTCTTGAAGAAAACCGTGGAACCTCGGGCATGGGAAGACTTCATGAAACTAGAAACACATTTGGAGGAGAGACGGGGCACCAGTGTATGGAAGTATTGCGAGAACACTGTAAAGGTAATGATCATCACCAGGGATATAGGTCGGGTATTTAATTCTGTCAAAACTGCTACTGGAGATCATCATTGAACTTTTTTCTTTAGAACATTAGGTACTAGAAAAATGGAATTGAGAACCTCCTCATTTTTGAAGTCTGTTTAAAATAGCGATGCGATGACCAGTTGATGTAATATAAATCATGTTTTGTTTCACATATTGATTTCTTATATTTACGCGAATCATTGCGAATTAGTTTTATTTCAATGTTTTGTTTCAGTTTATCCAATCACTATGCGTAACCGAAGAAGTTCCCGACGAAAATTTGATTCAGAAAATATGCGCAGCGATCGACGTGAACAGTTTCGAAGTCCGGGGTCCGGCCGTGCCGGCGATCGGTTGCGCCGAAGTCCTGAGGGGAGTGTACCTGAAGGCAGCTATGTTGGCCCACGACTGTGTGGGCAACACCCATATGTCTATAAATGATGACAATGTGCTTGTGTGTCACGCGAGCATTGCTATTAAGAAGGGAGAGACTATTTTTTATAATTATACCGATCCTTTGAAGGTGATTACAGTACAAATTACTATAGATAGGACAAAGTTCGTTTCCCGCCAATCGCACCGTCGGATAGGTGTTGCAAGGAGAACATTCAATGTTTGTTGATGCAATATTTACCCAGATTGTCGAAAATCTAAAGTACCTACCTAGTTATTACTCTGTGCGATGCCAGATTCTAAAACTTACGATGTATTTTTTTCGGAGGAATAGTGCAGATTCTTCTTCTTTGAAAAATAAATTTCGATTTCGTTAAACTAAAGTGTGCCCATTAAATATGAATGGCCAAATGGACTTATCAATCAACTCGAAGTTGTTTTGTTTTTGACAACTTTTCAATACTTGTATTGCTAGCTAGCTCGCAGAACCGATGGCCGCTGGGGCAGAAAGGTTCTAGAATGGCGACCACGAACCGGAAGACGTAGTGTAGGACGGCCCCCCACAAGGTGGACCGATGATATCACACGGGTAGCAGGAAGCTGGTGAATGCGAGTGGCGGAGGACCCCTCGATGTGTGGAAGTCATTGGCGATGGCCTATGTCCAGCAGTGGACGTCTTTCGGTTGATAGAATAGAATAGAAAAATACTTGTATACTCTTGCAGGGCACAGTACTACGGCAACAGCATTTAATGATCGGCAAATATTTCAAATGCAACTGCAACCGGTGCTCAGATGCGACTGAGATGGGCACGCATATGAGCTCAGCCATTTGTCCCGACTGCAAGATCGGCTACGTTTCTCAAACTAGTGCCGACGAGTGGACTTGCAATAGTTGCAAGAAGCAAGCTTCACATTCGAAGATTGGAATTTTGGTGCAATGTTGCACCGACAAATTTGGAGTGATAAGTAAGTAACTTATACTACTAAAACAATATGTTCGTCATTATTAAACATAGTTACTCGCGTAGAAGATTTGTCCCTCCCCCCGTTCGACTCGGACCTCTCGTTCGATAGGACCGCATACCACAGATAGCGACAGAGACGCTAACTTTGCTCATCTTTGTATCATTTTATTTGATGCGATCTTTACAAATGGTAATAGAATGGAATATGTGGGCGCGGTGAAAGTCGGATTGGTGCCCGTTTGCTTGCCGTCGACATATCTGCACGAATGTTATGCGAAATGTTGTTAACGTTTATAAATAAATACCGTACAATCAATAGTACACATTTATTGCCGCCTTTATCATTTTCGTAACTAATGTAATAAAATCGTGAGAACGACAGCAATAAGTACATTAGATTAATCATGTTATACCAACATAGATATAGGGCCATTACAACATATTTCTTTCAGATAAAAAAGACGAAAAGGAGCTAGAAGAGTACATAAGGAACGTGTCATTGGTCCTCGCGCCCAACCATTACTTGTTGGTCGAAGCCAAGCAACGCCTGGCGGGCGTGTTGAGGGACACGATTAACAGAGAGCCGCGGCCCACCAAGAAACTGCTGAGACGCAAACTGGCATTATGCCAGGAGTTAGTGCCAGTACTTGAGAAACTTTGTATAGGCATTTCAAGAACTAAAGGTGAGTTCAACAAACGACGCCTCGCGAACTCAGACATATTAGCCTATTTTTTTTTAATTTGGCATCACCATAGGTATTTTGCCAGTGTCAAGTATATAATACAAGTAAATAATATATATTTTTTCGTTTTTTGAGCATATGAACAGGCCCAAAGGCTAGGCTCAAGTTAAATACCCCCCATCCCTCAATCAGTAAAGTGATGGATACTTTACCGAAAGATTTTTCATGGATTTTTTGTGAGAAACCGAAAAGCCATGTTTCGTCACTCTGTTTCAATTACCTACACTTGTGCACTTTACGGAACCCATAATGGTTAATATTCCACTTATATCACTCACTATAACTCGCAGGAACACTAGTTTTAGAAATTAAAACACAACTGACGCCATAACTTTTCAGTTTCCCGCCAAAAAGTCTCCATATTAGCCTAGTCTTGGCACCGTGGACAATAATCTATGAAAAGTTCTCTATACATAATGTTCTCTATGGTTTTCTCTTTCTTATCTATGGCGTCTCCTCGACACACTGACCTCTATGGTATATATCGCTGGACTAATCATAAGCCCGGTTATCGTGTGCCTATTTGATTTTCGCCATTTTGGCGCTGATAGCGGCAGTGAGGGGGAATGGAACTAATAATAGAGATGGGACAGTGATATGATACATCGATAAAAATGTTTATGCTTAAACCTACCCATGCAGTAAAATGAAAATAATTATGATCCATTCCTTTAACAATGGCTAATGTCCAAAATAGTCGAGTGGTTAATACTAAGATGAAGCAAATAATGATAATGATTAGCCGAATCGCTCATGGGTAGGGTAGGTAATCTTAGTATAAGCCGAAACCGGACTAAAGGGTGGTGTGTGACTAGCTAGATCCTACTTAAATAAGGATCGTTTTTTAATTAGAAATGAGGTAATGTAATGTTGTCTGGGAAGCAATGGAGTAGGTAAGGTATTCATAGAAAATAAAAATCATCAAAGTAGTACATGAGTTATGTTTAATAAAACAGTCATCAGAGAAGTGTTTTGAACAGATGTAATCATATTTTTTCGGACGCCAACTAGGCTTTTCAATGTTTTTGAGCCATAATTCTAGTCTTCTATTGTCAGTCGGAAACCTGTGAATTAGTAAACATTGTTTTAAAATAATATGTATTTGATAATACTAATCTGTCTTCGGCGATTTTTACGTTCTTGAACGTTCTATCTATTTAAGATATTGATAGAAAAAATATCGATAAATTTTATCGACAAGGAACTTTTACAGCACTATTGAATTTTATTGTTTATAAAAAACCGATAATACAAAGACAAATGCGTTGTAATCACGTATAAATAAGATTAGTAACATATTTTTAAGTGCCTATAATATCAATAGAAGTTTTAATTTCTTGAATATTAGCCGTAAATTCACTTACTTGTGGAATGTAACCCCACTTCCCTTCTGGTAAAGAGTTTTGCATAACACGCACTCATTCATGGTTTACCTATTAACTAACGCCACTTATTTATGTATTAACTATATTAATACGACACAACAAACAAGTTTAATCGCGTTAAACCTTCAAAATCACTTTATAAACACAGAGACAATGTAAACAAAACAACGGCCATTTGCATTTTACGTCAGATTTAGTTCCTTTCCCCCACGATGGGGGCGCTTCAAATAGGCACCATAGATAGCTGTCATTTTAAAGGATATCATTAGTCTAGCGTACTTGTATCATGGACGTCAGTGCCTCGACATCGTTTGTTTTGAAAAGTATTCTTTAAATTATAATTATATAAATCTCAAGAAGTATATAATTCTCAACCCAGAGCCCTTGGTATGTTTATCATAACGAACCCGTCAAAGACCGAAGGGTGGATATAAAAGTAATCATTTTCGATCGCAGCCATTCATTAGATACCTACTCAAAGGACATGACGCCTATATTTTTTTTTAAACTCGTGAACACACATCCATCTGTAGGGTAGGCAGGATCTGCTTATTTTATCGTGATATCATCGAGAAAGCATGGTATTACTGTCATACCTATTTTTTTTAATTTATCGTGTGAGCATGACGGAAGACGCTTGTTACCGTCACACACAGGGGTTTGGCTTTTAAAATAAACATACCTTCTTCCCTTTCTTCATGATTTTAAATACAAATGTGTGTTATTAGTTAATTCATATGTAGTATATTTCGAACTCAGCCTGATCTGAAGATGTTGCTTTCAGCAATCACGTTGTACGAATTACATGCTGCCATGGTTCAATTGGCGAAAAAACTATTTGATGGCCGTGAAATTAATGGGGCAACATATATGGTGAGTACAACCACGAGAGTGCTGACATGGTATGTCTGCATTTAGGCATGGTGCCATATGGCTTTAATCGTTATGAAACTGCAATATGAACCTTATTTATATGAGCATAAGGGTCATATTGAAATAACGTGTGGTATGTTTCTCGTTGCGTACAGATTTGTCGTGTTGTCGGTAGGTTGTTGTATATCTGTGACATAGGTAGATGTAGTGTAGAACGTCATATTTACCTAATCCGTCATATTTAGCAAAACTGTTTAGCAATTTTGAAGTATATTTTTGTAAAAAATTGATGAACTTATTTCTTTCTTTCTTATGTTTTTTTGCAGGATGAACTACTTAAAGCTGAGAAATATTTGAAAAAATCCTTAGAGATGTTATTTATCGAGCCTGGAAATTCACCAGAAGGGGAGCTCTGTGCCAAAGCATTAGAAGAGTACAGAGCGTTGAAAGCGACGATGGGGACTGTGTTGGACGGAATACACGCTGAAGGCAAAACATATGTTAGTGCGACAGAAACCAAAAGTCAATTGGCACCTACTGTGAATTAATCTAATACAATATACTTACCTATTACTTTATAATCATCTTTATTTATTTTTTTGTCGTCATCACATAAATTAGCCACCCAAAGATAGCTATAGTAGGTAAAAGCTAACATAAATAATCAATATTGGAGCAACACGATAAAATACTAAATAAGTGAAGTAGTCTCTGAATTTAATTGGGTTTTTAAACTACTTAACTGATTTCAGATTTGAGTTATGATTACCCATCACTAACATTAGTAAGAGCTTTCCTATAATACGTGGTAAGTTTATGATTCTTCATTAAACCCGTTCAATAACACACCAATATCTTCATAAACCAAGTTGTTTTTTTTTAAATTCCGATGACACCGAAGAAACCCTTGAAAAACCCCTGCATAAAGTTAACATTATTAGGCCAGTCAATCAATGGGTATGTAAAATTATAGGGAATCCCGATGAATAGAACACTCATGAACGACTTAAGCTCATTGAAGGACTTGACTGCTTTCATTGAACGATTGGACTTCCAAACGCCAAGCGTGTTTCTAAACGAATACATTACAGTCATGCTGTCTGTCAGTGTCATTAGCAAGCAATTAAATGTCAAAGTACTATTTGTGCTCAATGGATGGATGCGATAATTTAGCAAATTATCCATTATTATAGCTATATTCGCCTAGTAGTCCGTTTTAAATCACAGTAGAACAGCTAGCACAACTTACACTCGACAAATAACAATATTATTAATTCATCATACCGCTTATCGTGAGTGTCCACTTGGATTTGTGGAGGCAAGTTTTCCTGTTATTATTAGTGCCCATTTAAAACTTAATACATTGTTATGTTATCTACCTATGATTTACCATAACATGCTCTGTGTTATTTGCCCTTAGTCCAGCCATGGCGGATCAATCGTCGGTGTTAGCACTCGTAATTCTGGCTGTTGGAGTTACGGTCCATTTTTCCCTGCATAAAGTGGAAGAGGGCCATGTAGGTGTTTATTACCGTGTAAGTATCGACGACCTAATCCCATGTATTTATTAGAAAAAAATTACTCACCCAGGCATAGTAAATTATAGAATGTTTTTGGCACTGAGCCAGTATGGAGCTATGTTAGATGGTATAAAATAAGTTTGTATTCGCTCATTGTTCATGAAGAACTATTATTACGTACCTACAGTGTCACTGAAAAGCTATTGTGCCTGGATAGTGAAATGAAATCATTTTCTTTGTATTGTAATTGCTGCATTTAGAGTTTTTAATGGCTGACAATAAAAACATTTTGTCAGGTTTTATACATTGTCATATTTGTTCTACTGGGTATTATTACTTGTAGTTATCCTTATACCAATGTGTATACAATATCATTAGAGATAAAGCAACAAAAGTTTACAATAAGCACATTATGTGGTGAAACAGATCAATAGTAGAACTGTATTAGATTGTAATATCGTTTTACAATTTCATAGTAACCTCTAGCTAGTAATTAATAAGGTTGATATTTTCTAGCAACATAGTTTTTTTGCCCAGCCTCACTTGGATACAAGATTTTGTTTAGGTGGAGGTGATTTTGGTTTTAAGGGGGTCAATTATAAAGTAGCCATTTTTTTTGCACTCATTATTTCATAAAGGATTTGATTTTGTCAATTTAATGATGTCCTTTTTTTTCTAGGGTGGTGCTCTGTTGCCTGTTACTAGCCAGCCTGGCTTCCACATGATGGTACCACTCCTAACATCCTATAAGGCTATTCAGGTAAATAAATAATTCCAAGGGTATAAAAACCATCAGTCTACCATATACAGTCAATTTAGCTAGCCTATCATATTGCCTTGCATGCAATATGGCTCATTCTCATTTAGCTGACATAATAGTAAAACTATACAGACCCTACACTCATTGAAGAGCATACTGGATTCTTTGAAAAATATGGGTTTAATAAGACCACCCTTTATACTTGCAACCTTTACCTTATACCCGAAACCTTTATACTTGCAGACTACCCTCCAAACAGATGAGGTTAAGAATGTACCGTGTGGCACAAGCGGTGGTGTCATGATATATTTTGAGAGGATAGAAGTGGTCAATAAATTGGAACCAGTCAGTGGTATGTTTGCACCTTTAAATAAAATTATAATTTCGGACTTTTGGCTAGTATGTAGATGCTATTGCCACAATTTCGCGAACACCTTTTGATGTTATAAAAAACCGACATCATACTAATCTGGGCTAACATAACTGCTAATACTGAAATAACTCCTGGGCGGCCAGGAACTATCTACATCTTGACCATAACCATTGGCCTTTGGCAGAGATTAATAAAAACAAATCAATATCGCCAGAACACGCTTACTATACGGTACAACTCAGCAATGCTTATATTAGGGTACCATACAACGCGGGAGCGGAGCTCGTTGGCCGGCCCGCGCCGCTGTTTTCGAGAACCGGTCCATTTGATTTTACGCATAAGATCCTGCCGCTCCCGCCGCCGCCCCGCTGCCCGCTAAATTCGAGGCTGAAGCCTTATGGTTTGTAGAAGTTTATAGAATACTCCCAAGAACGGTTTTCAGTAATTTCTATGGTTGTTTCAAGCAATATTTTTTTCAGTATTGGACATGGTGCGCAACTTCACGGCCGACTACGACAAAACCCTGATATTCAACAAGGTGCATCATGAGTTGAACCAGTTCTGCAGCGCCCACACTCTGCACGAAGTTTATATAGATCTGTTCGATCAAATTGACGAGAATTTACGGACTGTTAGTATGTTATAATATGTCCAGCCCTTTTTTAATGTCCCACTGCTGGGCTCGAGACTCCCCTCAATGTGAGGGGGGATTAGGTTATAGTCCACCACGCTGGCCCAGTGCGAGTTGGCGGACTTCACACATCTTTCGAGGGGTTCTCTCAGACATGCAGGTTTCCTCACGATGTTCTCCTTCACTGTTTAGCAAGTCATAATCATGGTTAAAAATGAGATTCGCACATGAAATCCCAGAGGTGCGAGCCGGGGTTTGAACCTGCAATCCCCGTTACCGACGCAAGCGTTCTACCAACTTGGCTATCACTGCTAATTTGTTATAACCTTTTATTGCCTCATTGGCTGAAATACAATGACGCAATTCCTTAACAATTTAATTGACCTAGTCAATGGACGCTGATTAATATCTTTAAGGCCTTCTCCACAAGGAAAGCGCCGGCGCCGCAAAATCAGACTCTGACAATATAGTAGACTACCTACTATTTTGATTGGGACCTATCTAAAAAGATTGTTGTTTATGTGGTACATAAAAGCTTATAATTTCCCAATGTTCTGCTCTTGTCTTCCCTCAATTCAAAAGGGATTCAGGCCTTCATCGACCATGCTAGTACGCAGTTATGTAATAATGATATGGTAAGTGGATTTCATAAAAAATATGTTTTCGTTAGGCATTACAAAGAGACCTACACGAAATGGCGCCGGGGTTGCGGGTGCAGGCGGTCAGAGTAACCAAGCCAAAGATACCGGAGGCTATTCGCAAGAATTACGAGCTCATGGAGGCGGAAAAATCCAAGCTTCTCATAGCGGCCCAGCATCAAAAGGTATGAGACTCTAATTTATCACATTCACCAGTTCATCCTTTTCAGTAGGTAGCCTGCGTCTACATCTCATCAGTCCAGCGGGGTTATTTTAAACCATTCGAAATCGATATCGGAAACGGAACCGAAAACTTCCGAAAAGGATTACCGCAATAGTTATTAAAATTTTCGAATTTGATTATCTTCGATGTATCTTGGTGACAGTACCAAATGGTTTTTTTAAAGAGTTTCCGTCGGAAAGCTCGCCGGGAGTGACACCAACATCGGAAAGTTTCAAATCCGTTTCCGATGTCGATTCCGAATGATTTAAAATAACCCACTTTAGACGAAATAGGTCTGCATTAGAACCATAATCGATATTGCGAGCTTTGGGCTCAACCTTCTGCCTATCACATGATCACGAATATATTATGCGCTTTATCCACAGGTCGTAGAAAAAGAAGCAGAAACAGCAAGACGCAAGGCAGTCATCGAAGCCGAGAAGGAAGCGCAGGTCGCCAAAATCCAATACGAACAAAAAATCATGGAGAAGGAATCATTACAGAAAATCGAACTTATCGAGGACAGCATTCACAAAGCGAAACAACAAACCAAAGCAGAGGCGGACTTCTACCATCTCAAGAAGCAAGCGGAAGCTAACAAGATGCTCCTCACCAAAGAATATTTGGAGCTAAAGAGATATGAAGCTCTTGCTCTCAACAATAAGATCTACTTTGGCAGTGACATTCCGAATATGTTCCTGCAGGCGACGGTCAGCGACAGTGTTCTTACTCCAAAACCTGTTCATGTTGAATGAGTATTAATAACTCTCTCGAAACACCGGCTCGTCATTGAATAGTGGTGCTGCAGTATGCCAGTAAAATAGCATGTCAGAAATGCAATATTCATTTTTCATCAGCATATTGTTAGACTTTGATTCATATCTTATCTGTAGAAGCGGCTTTGGTCGTTTTTTTGTGGCTAGTTGTATAACATCAGTTTTTGAACGTTATTGAGGGAATTTTATGGTGTAGCCTATGGTTGGATAAAGTAGCTTGTCTTACATAGGCATCTGGATGGTTGATCAGAAATTACTGATGGATTATTTTACTGGCAACATGCGAGTGAACATTATGAATAATACATACAAAACTAAGTATGTTAGCAGTTTTGGATTCTAAGAAGTTATTTCGGGTGGTGTTTCCTAATATTGACTTGTCAGGTTTTCCTGAATATTAATCTCAATAATTTAGTGTGTGATTGACTTTGAGAAGTGCAATAATTGTGATATGTGCTATTTTTATTAATATAGTTCAATCCAAAAGACAAAGAAGCTCTGTTAGAATTTATAGTAATTATCAAACCATAATTGGCTGTAACCAGTTTATTTGACTGAATAATAATATTTTGGTATTGCCTGTGTAAATAGCTTTTTTAACAGTGTATTAAAACTAAAATACATGTGGAAAAATGCGATTTTATTGAAATTTTAACTTATAAATTATGGCTTCATAGGTTCCTCTTAGATTTTGTTGAATGCGGCAATATCTACAGATTGGACGAAATCTTCGAATTCCTGGATCGTCTCAGTTAAAAGGTCCACTGACACTTTGTCATCCTCAATGACACACATGATCTGCAGTTTGTTGATACCATATCCAACAGGCACAAGTTTGGAAGCACCCCAAAGGAGTCCGTCCATTACAATGGTGCGAACCTTGTTTTCCATTTCTTTCATATCTGTTTCATCATCCCATGGTTTGACATCAAGGAGTATAGATGATTTGGCGATAAGGACAGGTTTCTTTGACTTCTTGGCAGCATAGGCCTGTAGACGCTCCTCACGGATTTTAGCGGCCTCCGCATCCTGAAATAAATTATAATTTAATGATCCAATGCAGATACACCTCCATACATAATGAAATATGACCATAAAGACAAATTACCTCTTCCTCATCACCGGATCCGAACAGGTCAACGTCATCGTCGTCATCGTCTTTCGCTGCCGGGGCGGGAGCGGTGGGCTTGCCTCCAGCTGTCAGAGGGCTCACACCCTGGGGCCATGACTTGCGTTCCGCGGGTGTGTATGAAGCGATCTGATTGTACCACCGAAGGGCGTAAGCCAGGTTGGCGCTCGGCGCCTTGCCCACTTGCTCGAAAACCTGAACATCAGCTTGAGTCGGCGTGTATCTAAAAATAGAACCAAGTATACACTACCAGCTGATTGTCAAGGATAATGCAAATAAGGTCATATAAGAGTCACTTCAAGAGTTATGCTGAGTCACTAAGTATATACATTTTTTGATGATTTGTAACAATTTGAATTAGAAATTTGGTTAGATTGAGGTTATAATAATGTTTCTACGGTCTGTGTCAAGTTGACGTGGTAAAGATTTTAGACATATAAATCGCTTACCCAGACACGTAACTCCTCTCAGCCAAATATGTGTTCAACTCATTGAGACCTTGAGCGGTTTTTACGTCTCCTACTGCCATTTTTATACAAAAATCTTAGTTTTTTACAAACGACAGCCACACGCCCCGGCACAATGTGAACGAGAAAGAAAGAGAAAGGTGATTTAGGAAAAAGAGAAGGCGGGACCGAATGAATGAACTATCGAACTGACGATTTGCATAGTGTTGCGATTATAAAAACTAAAATAATCGACTAAATATAATCACTTTTCATAGAGAAAACGGTGTTTTTTTTTCTCTAATGTGATGGCCTTTTTTCATAAAAAGTAACAGTCGTACCAACCTAATTAATTGATTGTAGATTGACAGTTCTTGTATCTGTCATCTATCAATCCAATTTTTTCGAAACATATTTTTAGGTACGAAATTATCGAAATTTTTGTCGTAAACTACAATAAATAATATTATTCATCAATTTCCTAGTACGTAATTATTAAACAGAGATATAAATATCTTCACTTAATCATGATATTTATTTAGGTTAGGTGTTCATTCTTATGTAATAATAACAGTAGGATTTCTTGTGTACTGCGGGTTTTGTGTGTTTTCTTGGCTCGGATTATAGTTATTTACGTAACTGGATGGTTGCTGAATGAAATACGCGTGTGGATGTTTGATTAAAATCGTGTGATTTGCATAAAAACATTGTCGTATAAGTGTTGGTGTTTGTCGCAGAAAATGCTGCGCCAGCCTTTATCTCGGGCGCTTGCGCTGAACTCGCCGGTGCGAGCGGCGCCGCTGGCGTCTCGCCGATATGCTGCACCAGTTCAGCAGCCAGAAAAAGTGGAAGTCTTCATTGATGATAAGCCAGTGCATGTTCTACCAGGCACTACTGTATTGCAGGTGAGTTTTTATTTAAATAAGGTAAGGTAAGGTTTTTATGTAGAGCCAAGCATTCCTGCTTTTTTAACAATTTTTTTTTGTACTGGGTATCATTCGCTCTCTAGTTCAACATCATCATCTAACATAAATTTTCCTTTGCTTTAGAATTAGCAATGTTTCTCAGTATGTTTATAGAATCAAAGGCAATAGAGATGATAGTTGTTAAGTTAAATATGAAATTAATGTTTTAGAAGAGAACTTATCAATTGTTGACAAGATAGTTAATATAAACAATGAGTGAGTGACAAATTTTACCAACAGGCAGCTGCACAAATTGGTGTCGAAATCCCACGTTTCTGTTACCATGAGCGACTAGCTGTGGCTGGCAATTGCCGTATGTGTCTGGTCGAAGTGGAAAAGTCTCCTAAGCCTGTGGCCGCTTGCGCCATGCCTGTTATGAAGGGAATGAGGATCAAGACCAACTCGGACCTCACCAGGAAGGCCCGTGAGGGTGTGATGGAGTTCCTTCTTGTGAACCATCCTTTGGACTGCCCCATCTGTGATCAGGGTGGTGAATGTGATCTGCAAGACCAGTCAATGGCTTTTGGCTCTGATAGAAGCCGTTTCACTGATATTCACTTTTCTGGCAAAAGGTGAGTGCCTTGTGGAGTTTTATTAATCATCACTATCAAATTATGATAAATAATTGATCAAATGTGATCACTCTATTATCAAACCTTAAGATTTTCTGGAAAGATGTCTGTGATAACATGTTTGTTTTTATTTAATTAGTATGGTGTAAATAAAATAAAATAAATAAAATAGCCTTTATTACTGACAAAAAAATAACAAGTAAAGTAATTAAAAAGTTCTAGAATATAATAAAATTAAAGTTTGCACATCAGTCCGGTACTTGCTCTGTGTCAGTGTATCCTGAGGACACATAGGCCTCCTCCAACTCTTTCCAAGTTTCTCTGTCTCTGGCCGCTCTCAGCCATAGTGGCCCGGCTGCTCTTTTTATATCGTCTGACCATCTTTTATGTTGTCTGCCTCTTTTCCTTTTTGCGTTGTATCTTGGGATCCACTCTGTCAAGATTTTGGTCCATTTTTCCACTGGCTAGTGGAAAAATGGACTTAGTATGGTGTACCTTATTGCAAAACCTAGAAACCTGTTTTTTATTTTTTTTTTCGTTATGTATGTAGAGCTGTTGAGGATAAAGATGTTGGTCCTCTAATCAAGACTATTATGACGCGTTGTATCCACTGCACACGATGCATTCGGTTTGCATCAGAGGTGGCTGGAGTTGATGACTTTGGCACCACCGGCAGAGGCACTGACATGCAGGTGACTTTTTGTATTTTTTTTTTATCATAGATATCAAACTTGTAACATCACTTTTTGAGGTGAATAAGTATTTAAAACGATTCTGCTGCTGAAGTTTTCTTGGATCTCCTCAGTAATGGCCACATTTCAATCTTAAAAATAGTCCTGTATATTTACCCCCAATGTTAAAAAATTTTTGAACATTATGTGTAGTTACATTAACAAATGTTTGTATTTGCACAGGTTGGAACATATGTCGAGAAAATGTTCTTGTCAGAGCTCTCGGGGAACATCATCGACTTGTGTCCCGTGGGTGCTCTCACCTCGAAGCCATACAGTTTCGCAGCACGACCCTGGGAAACCAGGAGGGTAAGTACTGGTAAATCTGTGCTTGTAACCAACCAAAGCCACCAAAGCCATTATTTTCATAATCTACCATATCCTTTTACAACATCCTACAGAATAACATCCATATGAAAAAGAATCTGAGTGACTTTAAATTGATTGACTCTGGTATATGATTGCTGAATAAAATGTTTTGTTTTGTTTCAGATTGACTCCGTAGATGTTTTAGACCCTCTGGGTAGCAACATCGTGGTCGCTACACGCACCAATGAGGTTCTACGCATCCTGCCTAGAACTAATGAGGTGAAGTTTAAATAGAGATTATTAAATGGTTTTTTTTTTATGTTTGTTCGTTCGGATGCGTATGAGTTTGTAATTAGCGTAGACTAGGCAAATCGTAATTTTTTTTGCGATAAGAAATGATTTTAGCGACATTTTTGGCTATATTTTTTGATACTTCCGCACTGGGCTCCAGCCTGGTAGACTATGGCCTATATCCTCCTCGTATTCAGTAGGAATGTGCCCAGTAAAATGGCAAAAGGATCTTCCCATATTACACTGGGGCCAAATACATCGGCGAAATGTGAGTGTATTGGAGTGCACCTCTGCCTACTGCTTCGGGGATTACAGTCGTGATGGTAGATAGATAGTTAACACTTTATTGTTCCTCCACATAAAATGAATACAAAATTACAAAAACCTACTTAATTTATACAGAGAGTGTCACAATGGGCGGCCTTATAACCAATAGCGATCTCTACCAGGCAAGCTTTGGATGGAGAGGATTTTAAAGAGATATTTACGACGGGGTGTACTTAGATTTACTTAGATACATGTATATAGCACAAATACATATGGTGTATTTTATTTTTATTAGACTGAGGTCATAATAGTATATTGGCGTTAAATAACCGAGTGTTCCCCATGGCTGTGGTCAGGAGATCAACGAGGAGTGGCTGTCGGACAAGTCCCGGTTCGCGTGCGACGGGCTGAAGCGGCAGCGGCTGGTGTCGCCGATGCTGGCGGACAGCCGCGGCAACCTCACGCCGGTCGGCTGGGAGGACGCCGTCGTGGCCGCCGCGCGCGCGCTCCGGGACTGCCCGCCGGACAAGGTACACCAATAACATTAACATAAGGCTTTTGTTATAAATTACTAGCTTCGGCCCGGCCCGGCCACGGTACCTCGATAAAACATAGGCAGTGGTATAGATAGTACAGCCTTTCCAAAAGTGGGCGATAACGCCCCCTTGTGGGCCAGAAAAAAATGGGGGTGTGTACAGGCTTATAGTAATTAATTTAATTTGAAATTATAGTGGTTTTTTCGTAGGTGAAAAAATGGGGGCGCTAAAAATAATTCATTCTCAAAGTGGGCAGTAGACAAAATAAGTTGGGGAGCCCCTGAGATAGTATATAAGCTGTATTATGAACCTAAAATCGGTGTAATAACAACCACTTTACAAGAGCAAGTGTTGAAAAATAAGGATCGTTCGCAAATGAATGACTGTTATGTTGATTGAATGACGAAATAAAAAAGTTTATTCGCTGCAGTTGGTAGCGGTGGCGGGCGACTTGGCGGACGCGGAGTCGCTGGTGGCGCTGAAGGACCTGCTGAACCGCCTGGGCTCCGAGCACGCCTGCACGGAGCAGTACTTCCCGCTGGACGGCGCCGGCATCGACCTCAGGTCCTCCTACCTGTTCAACACCAAGATCGCCAGTATGTCACATTAATTATGTTTTCAATATGCCTCATAATATTTATACCAATGCTTAAGGTTAGGGCAAATAAGTTAATAGTAACAAAATTAAAAAAAGATGCATCATATTTAATTAATGTATTTGTTTATATATAATTTTGTCTATACATATAAATAAAATTGGAGTGTCTGTTTGTAATATTAAAATAACCGCTTTTTACTAAGTGCATTTGGATGTATACACGTTACCTATACCGAAACAACATTTTTTACAATTTTTGTCTGTCTGTCTGTCTGTCTGTCTGTCCGTCTGTCTGTCTGTCCGTCTGTCTGTCTGTCTGTCTGTCTGTTTGTTCCGGGTAATCTCTGAAATGGCTGGACCGATTTTGACGGGAATTTCACTGGCAGATAGCTGATGTAACAAGGAGTAACTTAGGCTACTTTTATTTTAGAAAAAAAAAATTGGATCTCTCGAAAAAAAATTAAAACCAATGTTGCAGCGCTGCCCCTGCTTAAAGTTTGATAGCAACAATCTGCAATGCGTCCCGCGGGATCAGAACGCGAGCAGGCTGTTGCCAACGGTTGAGACGTTGTTAAATACCACGCGGACGAAGTCGCGGGCAACAGCTAGTTTATATATAATAATTAATGTAATTTTTATGAATTAGTGCTTTGATTGTACTAACAGGAGAGCGAAGGCGCGTCGAATTCACACATACACCGGCACTCACACATAAACACACACAGTCACGCACTTCCACAGTATGGCTCACACACACAGCCACTCACTCGCATATTCACTCACTGACACACCGTCCCTCACACACTATCACTCACATAAACAAACACACACACACACACACACACATACACACACACACACACACACACACACACACACACACACACACACACACACACACACACACACATGCATTCACACTTTTGCAAAGCATTTTTCTTCCAACATTCGTTCTGTGATGCCGTAGTGAATTGACTAAGATATTTCTAAATAGGTTAATGTTTCTCTCCAGACGTGGAAGACGCGGACTTCGTGCTTCTGATCGGCACCAACACGCGCTTCGAGGCGCCGCTGCTGAACGCGCGCATCCGCAAGGCGTTCATTCACAAGGACACCGACGTCGCCCTCATCGGACCCAAAGTAGACCTCACCTACGAGTACACGGTAATGACAGCTTGAGATTGCCTTCGATAAGAACTTGTATGAATCGTGGTAGGGGCAAACTTAGTGGCATGGATGTTTAATATGTATTGTTGGTGTATTGTATAAGTAATTACCCTGAATTGCCCCCAGTCCATTGTGTGGTACAGTTCGCAATTCGCATTAGATCAGCCTTTCCCAAAGGCCCAGTTAACGCTCACTTGTGGGCACTGCAGGCCTAAAGGGGTAAGATACCCAAAAAATTATGGGGACTGGTGTGGGGCATTAATGGTGTGGAGGCTACAATACTTAATTTAATTTAAAGTTATAGTGGTTTTAAGTAGGTGAAAAAATGGGGGCGCTAAAAATAATTCATTCTCAAAGTGGGCAGTAGACAAAATAAGCTTGGGAACCCCTGCATTAGATGAAATGAGCAAAACTCGCAGGGTTTGCGCATGCCCTGCATTGAATGATGCGACCCATACCCATAATGTAGGCGATACTTAGTTTGAAGACTTGTTATATTCTTCCGGCGATATTACCACCCACTGAACAAAGCCATGTCGCCAAGCGGCCTAGCCGTGTTCCGGCATGATGTTCGGTGTTGCCATTCATGGATGGCGGGTCAGCAGTGTGATTTTGAAACCTCGGAAATCGGATTCGGATTCGGAACGGTAGTTTGCGTCTACGAAGTTAGTTTAATAATGGTAGGAAATAGTAGAAAAAATATTGATCGCGAAATTTTAACTAATACGGGTTTTTTATGATAAAAAGCTTCAAACTTATAACCACACACAAGAAATATTAAGTCAGACACTTGTTATTTTTGATATTCACGTTTCTAGGCCTATGTGTTTTTATTATTCTTTTTGGTGTACCGAACTTCGTAAACAAATATTGCTATTTTGATTTCCGAATTCGAAGATTGTTGACGTTTGTCGACGGAAAATCATTCCGATCCGACCATAACTTTCCGAGGAGATTTATGTGTAGGAAGTCTTTCCGATGGCATTTAGTTTTTTTTTTTACTCAATTTGATATTATACGAATTATTGGATATTGCACTGGCTTTAATAGCATAATTAAAGCCGTATTTTTGGATGAAACAATAAATACAACGCAATCCCAGTGTAGCTAAATGTATTTAGGTACCAACCTACTTATTTATTTACTTTAATACAATTTGGTCATTATACATTTAAAAAATATTTCATTCGCATTATTAACAAGACAAAAACACATACTCAAACTTTATAGGGACAGACAGGGATGAATACGCAGGTTCGGTTGCCAATTTTTTTCAATAGATGGCGCTGTAGCCTTGCAACCTAGTTTTTTATTTTTACACGAATATGGAGCATCTATGTGACATGATGTTACAAATTATATAGGTAATCAACGTTCATTTTACTTATTTGTAAATTTCTCGTCAACAACAATAAACAAACCTCAGACATAGATTAAACAAACTTTTTTTTCATTGGATTTGTCAGTTTACAAAGATCGGTACAAAAAATAAAAAAACTAACACGTAGGCTTAGAAACGTGAATATCAAAAATAACAAGTGTTCAACTGAATGTTTGATTTATGTGGTTATAAGTATGAAGCTTTTTATCACAAGAAACTGTAATAGTTTAGATTTTGCGTCGTCGTCGTCGTTGTTGTCATGGATGGCGGGTCAGATCAGTTGCGCTGCATTTGCCTAGTGAATGTAGCGTCTCTTATCGACTGCCGCCTTCCTACCTAGGCAAGTATGCTCCATCGTAGATCTCATCGTCACTTACTATCAGGTGAGATCGAGATCAAATACTTGCCTATAATGTAATAAAAAAAATAAAAAAAAGCGTTCAATATTTTTTCTACTATTTCCTACCATTATTAAACTAACTTCGTAGACGCAAACTACCGTTCCGAATCCGATTCCGATTTCCGAGGTTTCAAAATCACACTGCTGATCAGCTGCGCTGCATGTGCTTAGCGAATGTAGCGTCTCGATCTACTGCCGCCTTCCTACCTAGGCAAGTATGCTCCATCGTAGATCTCATCGTCACTTACCATCAGGTGAGATCGAGATCAAATACTTGCCTATAATGTATAAAAAAAAAATTACGGCACGAAATCGAAATTTCAGTTTATTTCAGAATGTTTAAGATTTACTATATTGTTGTACGCAGCACGTGGGGGACTCGGCGTCGCTGGTGAAGGAGCTGGCGGAGGGCTCGAGCTCGCACGCGGTGCTGCGGCGGCTGCAGGCGGCGCGCCGGCCCGTCGTCATCCTCGGCGCCGACCAGCTCGGCACCCGCGACGGCGCCGCGCTGCTGGCCTACACGCAGGAGCTGGCGCTGTCGCTGCAGAAAAACCTCGACGACAAAGACTGGAAGGTAAGCCTGGTTTTGGGCCGAGTCGAGGAATTACCGGTTTTTATTTTAGTACCGGTTTTCGGTAATCGGTAATAAATCCGGTTTTTTAATATATTACCGGTTTTCTGTTTTAAAAATCGAACTTCCGTTGGAAAATCAATTTGAGATGGAAGTCAATGCGGAGTGAATTATCGGTTTTTTTAGTACCGGTTTTCGGTTGGAAACCCAGATTTTGTGGGTAAAGTCCGGTCTCCTAATATATTTCCGGTTTTCTGTTATAAAAATCGAATTTCCGTTGGGACATCGATTTTTATAGTAAAACTAGGTTTTCTGTCTGAACAACGTGTTTCGATATTAAAGTAGATTTCCGATAACAAAACCGGTTATTGTAGATATAACCGGTTTTTGGGCTAGGAACCGATCATAGACTATGAAGAATTTTTCATAAGTCATTATATTCTGAGATCGCCCGAGGTCCATTGTACCGGCGAATAACTCGATAGCTTTCCATAATTGGTGTTTACAACCAATTGAACCTATGACGGCATAACAGTACGGTACAAGCGTTGCGTAGTTTGGGACCAGGTACAGTTGTGATATTATTTGTGTTAATTGTACAAATCCCCCGATGGTGGTCAGGTGCTGAACGTGCTGCAGCGCACAGCTTCGCAGGTGGCCGCCCTCGACATCGGCTACAAGGCGGGCGTGGGCGACGTGCTGCAGGCCGGCCCTAAGGTGGTGTACCTACTGGGAGCGGACAGCGGGGTCGTGACTCGCGAGTCGCTGCCCAAGGACACTATTGTTATTTACCAAGGTACACTCGTTTCTATATCTTTACTAACTGTCCCGATGAACTGTACCACCTCAGAATCAAATGTATGAGGAAAAGATTTTTCTTATTATTGTTTTAGTGATGTTTTAATAGTAATCCTGCTATTCGCTAATTATAAAACAACCAAAAATATGATCCTTCTGGCGCGGTCGTTGTAAATGACATTCAAAATAAAGAAACTAAATCTGTGATTTTTAAGAATCAATACACTACATAGGTCACTGAGCATGAATCAAACTGATTAATTCGTACGTATATTCGGTGCGGTGAGTGACTCAACCGAATAATGTACGGCAGGGGTTCCCAAACTTATTTTGTGTACTGCCCACTTTGATAATGAATTATGTTTGAGCGCTCCCATTTTTTCACCTACTTAAAAACCAATATAACATCAAATTAAATTAATTATTGTAAGCCTCTACACAACTCCCCCATATTTTCTGGGTCTCTTACCGCCCCCTTTAGGCCTGCAGCGCCCACAAGGGGGCGTTATCGCTCACTTTGGTAAAGGCTGATGCACGGTGTGTGTCGGCGCATGTGTAGTAAGCTTTGTGGTGTGTCAGGGCACCACGGCGACGCGGGCGCGGCGGTGGCGGACATCGTGCTGGCGGGCGCGGCCTACACGGAGAAGCGCGGCACGTACGTGAACGCGGAGGGCCGCGCGCAGCAGGCGCTGCCCGCCGTGGCGCCGCCCGGCCTCGCGCGCGACGACTGGAAGATCATCAGGTCAGAACATAGTGCTAAGTGACTATTAGGATGTGAGTGTCTCGTCTTTTTTTTTATACCAATGTAGGCAAGTATTTGATCTCGATCTCACCTGACGGTAAGTGACGATGAGATCTACGATGTAGCATACTTGCCTAGAAGGTACCTGTTCACTCTTCACATCCTAAGTGCCACTTAACACTACTTTCCTCTAACAATCTGTGAATATATTGATTTCTTATATTCACGCGAATACTACGCATTTGAAATAAAACGATTTTTTCGGATTTTATCGCGTTAAAAAAATATACGCGAAACATTAGTTTTATTTCAATCGGAGAATAGTGTCTTTTTGTTTTCTTTACAGTAATACCGGCCATTTATTATGTGTTACTGTTGGGCAAAGGCCTCCCATCACTGCGAGGGGGGTTAGGCCATAGTTCACTACACTGGGCCAGTGCCGGTTGGCGTATACACATCTGTAGCGACCACTTCAACCGCACCACAAGTTACACAAATGGCATTGCAGACGCATTCAGAACAATAGACAATTGACGTCACAATCCTGAATCGCGCTACAAGAGTTTTATATTATTATTTTTTTATCTTTCGATAGGTTTGGGGTGTTTTCCTCCGACATTTAGCAAGTGATAATCGTGATTGAAAATGTGATTCGCACAGGTATCCATAATGCAGTTGGATATTTATTAAAGCAGTGATAGCCAAGTTGGTAGAACGCTTGCCTCGGTAACGAGGATTGCAAGTTCAAACCCCGGCTCGCACCTCTGGGATTTCATGTACGAATCTCATTTTCAACTATGATTATCACTTGCTAAACGGTGAAGGAAAACATCGTGAGGAAACCTGCATGTTTGAGATAACCCCTCGAAAGATGTGTGTAGTCCGGCAACCCGCACTGAGCCAGCGCGGTGGACTATGGCCTAATCACCCTCGTATTGAGGGGAAGCCCGTGCCCAGCAGTGGGACATTAAAAAAGAGCTGGAATTATTATTATTATTTATTAAATAGTCATTGTTTTGTAACAGGGCCATATCGGAAGTCGTGGGCGAGCGTCTGCCCTACGACAACCTGGACGAGGTCCGCGAGCGACTGAGCCAGGTCAGTCCTGCGCTCGTCACGTACGGCGACGTGCAGGACAACAACTACTTCGCGCAGGCGCGGGACCTCGCTCAGGTGAGATCATTTTAATACAATTTTCCTCTACGGCTTTGGGTACTAGCCCTTTGACCCAGTAATATTTTTTTCACACTTTCATAGATTCCCTGGTGATAATGATATCGATGATGATGATGATTAAAGCAGCGGTGGCAGCTTGAAATGAGAACTTAAAAACTCGAAATTTCACCTTTTCATGTTAATATGCCACCAATAAATTATGAGATAGGATAGTTGGGGTAGATTGTGGCGATATGTTGCACAGGAATACAAAAAAATTGTTGAAGATTTAGAGACACGTTCAGACATATATAGATAAACTAACGACAACCAATCAATTCGCAGAGCGTCCAGAAGCCCGTGTCCGGTAAACTGGATGTGAAGATGAAGAGTC
Source organism: Pheosia tremula (assembly GCA_905333125.1). NCBI lineage: Eukaryota > Metazoa > Arthropoda > Insecta > Lepidoptera > Notodontidae > Pheosia > Pheosia tremula. The sequence continues at coordinate 2,911,833 of HG995411.1, forward strand.
TGGAGGACTTCTTCATGACGGACGCGATCAGCCGCGCGTCCCCCACCATGGCCAAGTGCGTGCAGGCCGTGCTCAAGCAGAAGCAGTCGCAGTACTGAACCACGCAGCATAGTACACACGACACACGTTTTATTTAAATTTAACGGCCATTTTTGGTTTCGAACGGCCATTATTTGGTGTCGATCGGCCATTATTTGTGTTCGAACGGCCATAATTCGGTTTCCAACGGCTAGTATCCGACCTTAATATCTTTGGTGAAGTGTGTCGTTCAATTTTGCAATAAATTGTATATTCCTTACTTCTTGCGCTTGAGTATTGTGCAGGTACCTACTTTTATTGTTGTAACACACAACACTCAAGCGCAGAATGTGATATTTAGAATAATTACGTTTATATTTTGCCTTTCTGCAATCATTTTTATGAAGGAAATACTACAGAAATGCACCCGCGTAGTCGGATGTGAACTAAGTTACCCCGCTTACCTCATTTCCAGTACTATTAAAATGTGAAATTAAACATTCGGCTACGCTTGTACATTGTGATTCGATGCTATTTATTTTGTTATTTAATAGATAAGCGTAACAGTGTTTTCTACTTTCCAAAAGTTTAAAACTTCATTGTAACTTAATAATGGTACTCATTAGTCAATATATGGAATGCAGACACATAACGATCGGTATTTGAATGTAAGGAACAGACTTGTAGCCCCAAATGTGTAGAAATTTGCAAAGTACTTATGTTCATTGTAAATTTCTATAAATTTTGGGCGTTTTGTATATAATTAAATGTTTGTAGTATAAAATAAAATGTAGTATAATGATTGTCGAAATTGTGTTTTTATTTCAGCGTCACAACATTTGAGTGGGCTCAGTAACTCAGTAATAGTTGGGTATAGGTAATGTGGTAGCATCCAAGCCATTGTACCTCCTGTATTCCTGAAAATAATTAATTAATGATTAATGAATTTATTTAATTAGAATCAATTTATATTCTTGTAAGCAGAGCAAAGAAACGAATAGTTAAGCTATCTTATATGCCGTGAAACGCGCAATCGCAAGGTGATTTTATCAGATGACAGTTGATTCTTTTGCGATTATCGCGATTGCTCTCGTGTCTGTGAAATCCCTAATCACGCGCGATTCTCTACAGGGGACTTTCGCGCGCGTGGAATGTGAATAGCGAGATATACTTCGACAGACTCGTATTAGTGGCAATACTATTATGTCCCTAGAAAAATGCCGATGCGAACTGAATACGAGTCGCTAAACTATTTTAAGGCAGGTTAGGTAATTATACAGGTGATTCAGAAAGGCTATACTAAGCCACTAAACTGCGCTACTTCAGCGCATTTGTAGTCATGATATAATGTCAGAATTTCGATCGGTCAATTAAAAAAAACATCGCTCACAATAAATCACAATCGTTTTTTTGTTTGGAATAAAATTAGTTTTTTAATATTGAAATAATGACAACAAATGTGCTGAAGAAGCGTAAGTCTAAGTCTTAGTATACCCTTTCTGAAACACCCTGTTGAAAGTACGTAACTAACATCGACCACTCTCCTCCCGGCCATCTTATACTTGCAGTCGCGGAGTGTGTCGTCAGCTTCTTTAGCGAACTGCTTGTGAGCTGCGCCCGCGCCGGTGTACGGCGATGGCTCTTTCTCGCGTCTCCTCAGCGATGCCGTGAGCTTACTGCACTGCCCGAAGTGAGTTTGCTTTCCTCTATTCTCTATACAAGGTTTTGTGAGTTAGGGAGCGTTCAAGTATTACGTAACGCAATTTTTGGAGATTCGTTACGTAATACTTGAACGCTCCCTTAGCTAAACTGTATTTTTTGAATAGGTACGTACTATCATTGTCTTGTTTTAATTTGTCGCTGTCTATTGCTGAAATGATCGAACTATACATACTTACGTTTATTTTTGAGTATGTAGCTTTAGTACTGCGACACGTATGCCGCGCAAATGTGTATAGCCCGTTTCTTGAATTAAATGTACTTAAAATGATGGCGGCTCTGCGCTTGCCTAATATCGAGTCGCCATAGATGCTCATTTTATAATATATAGGGTTAATATTTTTTTTTATATAAGCCATCCGGTAACTGATCTCAGTGTACTTACACTATTTGTTAGACACAAATTTATAAAATTAAATAATATGATTTAATAATTTATATTTTTGAGAATGTTATCTTAACTTAACTTACTTACTTGTTATCTTAACTTACTACTGATGCATAAATGAAATATTTTACGCTATTATTGTTACAAATTATGTTTCGAACACTAACCTTCAGTTTTGATTTCACTTTTAATTTTCTTCATGTGTTCCTTGTGAGAATTTGGAAGCACGCACTGCCTATCGCAATAACACTTGTTATTCGAGGCACATTGCAACTGCCGCGCGGTCTCTGCTAACAGTTTGTTAGTTTCCACAATTGATTGTACCTTTTCACGTTTTTTATCCAGTAAGGCTTGGCCATTTTCGTCACTTTTCAAAATCCTATCACACAGACATTATTCATTAATTATTTTAGTCTTTCAATTAGTTAGGTAGGCTGTATCAATTAGAAGAGATACAATTGTGCACTCATAGCTGATATTTTTGTCCCGGCTCCCCTTGTGCGAATATTGAACCACACCTAACCTAAGCATCATCTTACCGGTCTTCCATTTCTCTAGCTTGTTTGTTAATAAAGTTGTTATAACGATTATTTTCTTCTTGTTGACATTTTTCAAGTATGTCGTAAATTTTCTTCGACTTTGTACTATTTAATCTCTTGTTCTGGACCTAAAAAAACTTAATTATCGGAATGCGTCTCTCTTATTGAACTTTGTAGAGAACATAAAGTTTAATATTATCCTTGCATAACAAAGAAATGTTTGTAGCGACTACTTCAACCGCATCACAAGCTACGCAGATGGCACTACAGACGCATTCAGAACAATATACAAGTGACGTCACAATCCTGAATCGCGCTATCAGAGTTCTCGGAGCAAGTAGCATATATACAAGATCCCGACATTAACCGTCGGGGCATAGCGGCCGCCCCGCCAGGCATACCACCCGCCTGGCTGGAAGATCTTCCCTTTTCCGCTAAATGTTAAAAGATTCCTTTAATAAAGTTTAATTTACAAAATCACCGGCATCCGGCGCGGTCAGTTAAGCACTCACGAAGGGAATGAGAAATTACGCATTGTAACGTAATGTAATATAAACCTTACTTGTTTAAGGGAATTTTGAATTTTGAATCGGTATTCCGTTAGTTCCCTGTTACTCTCTTCGACCGCTTTGTCATATTTTGCATTTCTTTCCGCCTGCGCTGTTTTGAACTTTTTTTGTTCAGCTCGATATTCTGCCATTATTTGTTTCTCGTGTAGAGCTACTTTTGCCTTATGAAAGATAAAGCTTATTACTATACTACAATTACAGGTAACAAATGAGTAAGTATGTATAGTATGATACACAGCATTGTAGAGGTTAATAATTAAAATGCCAGTTATGTGGCCTCACATGAGCTTCTTTCTCGCGCTCAAGCAGTTCTTTCATTAGTCCTGCTTCTTCAAGCTCCTCTATCTTATGTTGACTCTTTGTTTTCTCGATATCTTCTTTATGTTTTTTGTATCTAATGATAGAAAATTAATTGATAAATCTATAAAACTTCTGCATACAGACCATTCTCACTGCACTTACGTATCTTTATTAAGTTGTGCAACTTCAACAGCTTTTTGCCTATTTGCGTGCTCAACAATGACGTCATTTTTATCTAAACCGAAGGAACAATGCTGCATTTCTTGCTTTGCCTTTTTCGCTTCTAGTTCAGCTGTTTCTTTTCTAATCTTTTTCAAGTACTCAATTTGGACGTCCCTTTCTTCAAGAGTTTTTGACTCACGGAATGCTCTGTATTAACAATAATTGTATGAGATTACTCTAGTCTTTGTGCGGTTAACACAATCCAGCTAGCTCCTCCAACTAAGCTCAAAATTGAGCTGTACGAGGTGTGGGCTCAGGTCAACAAGTATATAATAATAATTATACCAACCCTTTTTAATGTCCCACCGTTGGGTATGGGCCTCCCCTCAATGAGAGGGGGATTAGGCCATAGTCCACCAACCTGGCCCAGTGCGTGTTGGCGGACTCCACACGTATTTTCGAGGGGGTCTCTCAGACATGCCGGTTTCCTTGCGATGTTTTCCTTCACCGTTTAGCATGTGATAATCATTATTCAAAATGAGATTCGCACATGAATCAAATAAAACCTGTTTTTATTTTCACACTTCAATGATTCAATAATTTATAATCTAGTTGTAGCACCCACATATTTATTGTATTTCTGTCTATTACTTACACCAAAAGCTTGTTGCCATAACAGCTTTTATTAAATATCCTTTCTCTCGCGTTTTTGATTGCCACGTTGGTACTATCTCGCGCTTTCTTCGCTACAAAGTCTTTTACGGTAGTTATTTCATTCAAGCGTTCCTTCTCCTTCTGCTTTGCTAATTGCGCTACGTGTCCCTAGAACATTAGCAAGCTTACAACAGGCCAAAGAATAATTACCGATGATTCTTTTCATATTGAAAGATTCATCCCACTAATGGATGCATGTTTGTTACTCAATCACACCAGAAAGGATCTAGGAAAATTTGGCACAGATATAGATTATTGTGTGAAATAGCACCAGGCTACTTTTTATCCCGGTCGACGGATCGACATGATTTTTTGCATAAGTAGTGGGCAGTTTAGGGGTCAGAAAATGACATAGGCTAATTATGACCCCGGAAAAAAGCACGGTTCCTATGGGATAGCATATAGGAACCGTGTTTTTTTTTTAAACTTAACTTTTTAATCGCGGGTAACACCGCGGGGCGCAGCTTGTAGAATATATTTTTAATGGTGAGCTGATTGTTGAATTTGCAGTTGATACTGAATACATCTAGACCGGGTCCCTGTAGTATGTACCTACTTCAGGGAGAAATATGGCCGTAAATGCTACATTATTTATACAAAAAACAATATTTTTACTTGAAAAGTGTCTGGCCATGTTCTAATCCAAGCTTGCGATTGGTCTATCAAAGTTTTTAAGTGCACGTTTTCACGTTTAACAGGAGCAGCTGGAGGTGCAGCTTTTTTCTTCAGTTTATTCCATTCGTTTTTATGGAGCACTAGATAACTAGGTCCTCCTGTAGAATTTCTATAAAATTGCATTGTTATATAAAATACCTACCTACCTAGTAGGTAAATCTATGTGGCAACGGTCTTGTTTCATTTATGGTATATACTATCTATTGGTACTTTATAGGTAGGTAATCATTTTAATTTTGCTGTAGGTTTTTCTCTCTATAAATAAATATTATAAAAAAAAAAATACAACCGAATTGAGAACCTCCTCCTTTTTTTGAAGTCGATTAAAAAGGAAAAGTTTGTTAGGTTTTGTCTACCTGAATCTCCTGATCAGAATTTAAAGATTATTTTACTTAAAGAAGCGACATTATCCCTGAGTGCTATCCCATACAAATCAGATCCCATACAATATCTGTCAAAAGTGACAGTTACTATGCGGTTGTTGTTCGATTATGTTAGCAGACTTGAGGCCCTGGTGGAGTATGCATCACGGGACTGCAACGGCCGTTCGTTATCCCTTTTGGGTCGACATTGGCATGGCATTTTTTTGATTTGATTCTTATTAACATCTTCGTATTGCAGATCAAAAAGACTATGTGAATTTTATATAAATTCTCATTCAGCGCTTTTCAAAAGATCTGCGGTTATATTAACATTAATTTCTGCTCGCCATCAAACGAACACGATAGGCCTTCATGTGGCTATTTTTACAAACATTTAGATCTCTTTGATACGCGTTATTTCGGGACACGTTATAAAGTTAATTAGATTAAATAACCGCTACGGAGTGGGATGGGCAATTGAGCGGAGCGATGGCGGCGTAGCCGGCACATTTGCCACATTTGAGCCGGTGCTTCGAGCTCATTCGTCAACGTCGAACCGCCACGGCGTTTGCTGTATATTTTTGCATAAAAATAACTTGTACGTCACAAACAAATGCTGTGGAAATAATAGATTGTGAAGGGAAATATGTAAATAAAATGTCAAATGTAATATGGGAATCACAATCACAATTCACAGAGCGATATGTGACTATTGCAATAATTCTAAAGGCGTTTTTAAGTTATATGACCATTTGCAGCTGCCATTGTATAGCTGTCGAGTTGCCGTCTAAAGCACTTGCCGCAATCAATACTAAAGGTGTTGACAGTGACATTGCAACACGAGTCTAGTTGGCTATTTTCCTGAGCCTTTCCTCTCTTCTTTTGTGTCCTTTTAGGAATAGCGTATTTACCCAAAATATTGACTTCTATAAAAAGTGGCTTGTTTGTCTTCAACCTCTTAAATCTTATCGTGATGATAATTATTATTCTTCTTCTGAAATCTAGGTAGCTGTTCAATCGCCAAGCAACTCTCCATTATTATAGTAAACTTTTGATTAGCATAATACTGTACTGTCACGTGAACAACTAAACTAACTAAAACATGAACAATAAAACCTAGGGTGGGGTGTTTGAACACCGAAGCCGATCCGAAGGGAACAATGAACACTTGTATTATTGTCATGATTTTTCGATCGATTCTTCTCCATAGGAACGGCATTCCGAACGGGTGGTAAAGTAGTAGCATAGTATTTTGTAACTTTAGACAATTCATAAGTGCTGTACTTAATGGTTTACGTGAATAAAAAATATTCTGATTCTGATTATTTTCTGGTTGTAACCGGGATAGCCCCCAGTTCAATGTACGGTGCCCGTAATATTAAAATGTTGATTTCTTTATTTACGCGAAGACTAGATATAATAAATTTTATTTATTTGATAACAATTAGAAAGAAAATATTTACAAACTAATATAACTTAAAAAGAGTATAGAAAAGCTACAAAAACGACATTTATTTCATATTTTTACGTTCCCAACGTTTCGGATTAAGATGTCGCTTATTTTGGGGCCACACAGTTGGTTATTTGGCGATATTTATTGATCTACGTATGCGACGGCAAATAAACATAGTGCCGCAATCCCCGCGCCCCTCGCGGCCGCCACGTGTGAGCTTCGGACGCCACTTTGTAACTGTCCAAGCTTTTTATGTATGCAGCGTACCCACATCTAACCGTCTACACCGATCGCTTTAGATGCAGGCAGTCGTAGATATTCAAATATGTAGGAATGTAAGTAATGTTTTATGTTGGGTTTATCCATTTGTTTAAGTTTTACCTCGGTAAAGTGTAGAATACGCTTTTAGCGGAAAAGAGAAGATCGTACAGTCAGGCGGGTGGTATGCCTGGCGGGGCGGCCGCTTTGCCCCCTACGGTTGGTGTTGGAACGTGTATATATGTGATGTGCTCAGAAAACTGTCATAGCGCGTTTCAGGATTGTGTGGAGACTCGTCATTTGTTCTGAATGTCGTCTGCAGCGCTATTTCTGTACTCGTAGCTTGTGGCGAAGTAAAAGAGGTCGATACACGCTGATACAGTGTAGGATATTCAAGCATAGGTTCGGAGTTAAGTGGACATAAGTGCGGAGCAGCGTGAGATAGCTTGTACAGGCTGATTCGAGTCACCTTCGTCCGTAGGAGAATTAAGTACCCTCGAGATACCCTACACGTGACCCTGGGTGGTGCCAACCAGGTGACAACTCTATTGGTGGTAGGCTTCGGCCGTGGCTAGTCACCACCCACTGAACAAAGCCATGTCGCCAAGCGGCCTAGCCGTGTTCCGGCATGATGTTCGGTGCTGCCATTCATGGATGGCGGGTCAGATCAGTTGCGCTGCATGTGCCTAGTGAAAGTAGCGTCTCTATCTACTGCCGCCATCCTACCTAGGCAAGTATGCTCCATCGTAGATCTCATCGTCACTTACCATCAGGTGAAATCGAGATCAAATACTTGCCTATAATGTAATAAAAAAAAAAAAAAAAAAAAGGCTTGTCAACTTTTTTGTTTTTTTTCAACATTTTTTTTGTAATTGATGATCGATATTTTGAATTCACGTAATAATTACAAATGTACGTTAAAAAAGCTTATGTTCAAGGCTTAGTATAGTCTTTCTGCATCAACCTGTATTAGCGGGAGGCGGAGAGTGGCCATTCTGTGCAAAGTAGTTAGGTACCTAGGTACTATATAATTAGGTGTTCTGTAGTAATTGGTCAAACTTTATTAGATGCTTCCCAAAAGAATTGGCGCCAATGTAAGTATATGTGGTTCTAATTGAATGAATTATTTCCGCGGTCAATAACCGTTTCATTAATTTTTCGTCGCCTATTTCAATAATAGCAGTTCTCGCGACTTACGTGTGGAGGTTTTAGACTATCCCTGCGGGAACCCGTAATTAAACTATACCTTAGTATGCTACGTAACATACATAACATTAAAATTCGTCAGAGGATACATTTCGACCCGCAGTCCATCTTACACAAACACTTTATAATTAATTGTAAATATTATATTTGCGAAATAAGTAGAATTTACAACAGCTTTTTAGCGGCAGAGGAGCTGCAATATTGCGTATTAAAGGACATGAGCCATGTCCTTTAATACGAAATATTGCAGCTCCTTATACTCCTTATCCTTATTAAAGCTCTTATGCAGTTGAATAATATTTATTAATAAAAAAATAACCAAAATTAGACCACAGATTATGTATGTTTTAAAAGGGTTCACCAGATAAAAAGGTTATGTATAAGTATAGGTTATTAATTACAATACCTATTCTATTTTTAGAAAGTAACATGTAGGATATGTGTATTTATTTAGTTACAAGTGGCCTAGTGGGTTGGCGCCATTGACTGGCTCAAGTGGCTGGAACGACGTACTGTCCCACGGACCACTCGACTTTCAGCAGGTAGGTAGTCGCACGCTAACAAGGATTTCAATGTTGGCTCATTTCATCTACTTAAATATTATGCGGCAATCCCCGTAAACAAAGTTTTAATAATGAGATGTTACAAACGCAATACTAAAATCTGGTTCAAATTACACAAGATGTTATAATAATAGTATAAAATATTTTAACACTGGAAGGTTATAAGGATAACATTCATAAATGAAAAATAACATAAAATAATTCGAAATTTAAAAAAAATTACGCGCGTCTGAGCGCACGGCCAAGCGCTATTGTTTAAAGAAAATTAAACATCATTTACATAACACCCGCGACATGACACCCATCCTACTACTAATTCATCTATTTAACACAATTTTTATGACACTTTATATTTATTGGATTTCATATACTATGTTGTGTAAGTAAGTATATTTCTTTCACATTGGATAATAGTTCCTTAATTAAACTTACGAAATGAGTGGCTAACTATAAAAGTAAGAGAGATTTTCTTGCGCCATTAGTAAACCAAAAGAAAAGGACTTTAAAAAGTCTAAAACAAATTAATCTCATGCGATGCGGCCACGTGAAAAGCCCGCATTTCAGTTATTATTAAACGCATAACTGTACGAAATCGGTCCCATCTGTGCACTGTTTAAATTAAAAGTAATTTTCTTATGCAGAATTAATTAATGACTAACGAGCTCAATAGGGTTCATCAAGCGGAAGCGCGTGAAAGAGATATCAATACACATAGACTCCTTGGAGCAACAAAGATAGGGTGTATAGAGGCTGGAGTTGAATGAATTTATGCCGGTCTATTTAGTAACGCGTCAATTTGGCGCGAGAAAGGTTGTGAGGGAGGTTATGTCGAAACTATAATAAAAAGCGCGCCAATATTTTGATCGAGTGACTGTGAGTGAAAAATCTGAAAGTGATTAAAAAATTATTAAAAAGTAAAAAGTAGTGTTGTGATATTTTTTATTTCGTTATCTCGTAGTATGCGGGCGCAACTCTGTGTACCAATATAAATAATAATGATAAGACGTGTCTAGAACTACGCTGTGGAGATAATTATGTGAGGCGAGCCAAAAGTAATTGGCAAATATTAGGAATAACACATCAGTCCGTATCAGTAGGTATGAATTTATAGTTGTCACACAAAAAAAATGTTTAGCAGCTGACCCGACAAACGTCCTGTCCAAATTATATTTTTCCGAACAAATAACTTTTTTATTTGATATTTTCTTAAAAACCTTATTAGAAATATTTCTACTATTTCAAAATACCAAATAGCTCTGAAGTAATGCCACCAACTTACAGAATTTTATTTATATAGATGCCTGTGCAATTTTTTTTTTAATTAAGCCACTATAAGTATAATATCAGTCAGTAGTAATGATTATCACAAGTTCAAAGAGAAAAAAATAAGTTCATAAAATCATAGGTTAGAGTAGAGCTACAAGATTAATTGAACCAGCGAGATCTTATTTCATAAGGCATCTCTTTGAAGTTTTCTTTTTTATTATCGAAAAGAATTCGCAATACACATACATCATAAAGACAGATCTAAACATTTGAAATTAAAAAAAAAAAACAGGACTAAAAAATAGGTTTACAACTAGAATTTCAGTTTACAACGTATGGGTTCGTTACTTTACGATGTCGACTAATTATGAAATTTGTGCCTAAATTTAGTTTAATGTTTAGAACATGTTTTTATTTATAGGTACTTACTGAAATAATACCACTTGCCTGACAGGAGCTGAGTTAAAAAAAGTTTCCATTTCTTTATACCGTGATAAATTAAATGATCACCGAACCACAACATTTATTGTACTCATATCAATATACAGGATAGGTTGACTTGAAATAGTTCAACAACGTTCTCTAATAGTTTCCCCCTAACATTTTTATATTTTCTTATCCAACATATTTTAATCTACATAGTTTTTTTTAGTCTAGACTTTCTTTCTTAATAGCGCAGGTGTGTTTTCTGAAAGTTACGTCCGTGTTGGGCAATATAAAAACTAACTAACTGCCATTCTACTCAAAACTATTGAATTAGCATTTGGAGTCGGGGTTTTTATTTCTAGGATGTCTATGAAATAGCTAGTCTTCCAGCGTATTCCAAAATTTAGAGCTAAAACACCATTTTCTCATTATTTTAGTGATATGTTTTCGGATATAGATATATATCTACAATATACCTAACTAACTTTGATATGTGTGAAAATATCATAAGTATGGGAGCATGTATATATATGCTCTATGGGAGACTACTGCCTAACTACTTAACAGAATTTCGTTTGAACAGTTTAGGTACAGTACTGTAGTAAATCGTAGCGCTAGAGCGTATTGCCATTCGAAAATGGCCTTAAGGTGGCGGGACAGTATTGTCCCTGATAGTACCATTGACGTGTACATCATATTGCGGTCGTAGAACTCATATGTCCTCGATTGTGGCATAAAATGTGGTCACGTTTGTTTACGCTCGTTTGATATCGCCGCCGACTTAATTAATTAGGACCTACATGTAGGTCGCATACCCTAAGCGCGGTATGTGGACGAAATTTGTTGTGGAACAGTACATTCATAAAATGTTATTGTTGTAGTATTGTTAGGTAACTATGTATGTAATGAAGAATTTAGAGTTAGTTATTTTGGTCTGAAATAAAAGTTTCAGATTCCTTTTGATTTTTGTTAGTATTTTTTTTCTGTTTGTAGTCTTTATAAAACAGGTACTCTGAGTATGAAACGATTAGCTCCTATTAAAGTATTGTAACCTTATCAATGTAACTCACTTGTTCCCTGCGATACAAGCTTGTGCTGGTGCAGGGGACACAGAAAAGTTCCAATATTGTCCACGTATTTTTTGAAGGAATTTTTATATCTTTTAAAATTAGTAATTCATTGTGGGTACTAAAGTGGTGGGGACAAGGCTACTAATGTGCAATCCATTTAATAAAGTTTATTTATAAATTTAATCCACCCCTCCCGTCGTAGTGCGAGTAATATTTCTGTTCTTTATAACATTTTAATGAAGTGCGCTAACGCGAGTCTCGGTCGCGTCGGAAGGTGACGCAGAATGCGCTAATTAGTCCCAACATGGCAATAATATTATAAATTATATGCCTCCTCACCGACTTTGATATCGTAAGCTTACGTTACACGGTAGCGTTCATAAAATATCGTGTTTACACGGCAATTTGATTTGAAATAACATAATGATGTTGCCGTGTTTCAACATTATTACATTCTATGGTCTTGGAGTTTGTAAAGTGTCATAAGATATGAATCTTCTCATAAATAGGTGCTTTCTGTTTCGTTTTCAGAAACATAAGAACGATTATATAAGGTTTAACAAAAATAGTGTACAATATTTTAAGGCTTTAACAAGTAGGTGATAACGATCATGTTTATGTATAAAATATAGTATGTGTATACAGTGGATTATATTTCTGTGATAAAGCTGGCCAGTACAGATTCAAAGCACAGTTAGTTCGCAGTGTTCTTTTTAAAAATTCAAATGATTTGTTTTTTTTTCGAGATATTGACCTTTATAGCCTACCCCTAATTGACCCCTTAAAGTATTCTACACTACTATTGTTAAGCTACATAAGTACCATCTAAATATATTTTCGTACGATATTTTAGATAATTCGTCAGAGTACTGATTGAGCACCACCATGCCTGTAAGCATCGAGAGGGCAGGCAGAGTTGCACTGCAGTGCAACCATAATACCACTTACTTTATTTGGTCCTAATATAATAGGGGGCGAGCATATTATCATTACACCAGACATACTTCCCCCTATGTAAGGGGGATTTTAGTCCACTACACTGGCCTTTTGCGGCTATATCTATACATATAAATAAAATTGGAGTGTCTGTTTGTAATATTAAAATAACCGCTTTCTACTAAGTGCATTTGGATGTATACTCGGTACTTATACCAAAACAATTTTTTTTTCAATTTTTGTCTGTCTGTCTGTTTGTTCCGGGTAATCTCTGAAATGGCTGGACCGATTTTGACGGGACTTTCACTGGCAGATAGTTGGTGTAACAAGGAGTAACTTAGGCTACTTTTATTTTAGAAAGAAAAAATAGGATCTCACGAAAAAAAATTAAAACCAATATTGCAGCGTTGCGCCTGATTAAGTTTGATAGCAACAATCTACAATGCGTCCCGCGGGATCCGAACCCGCGAGCAGGCTGTTGCCAACGGTTGAGTCTTTGTTAAATACCACGCGGACGAAGTCGCGGGCAACAGCTAGTTTACATATAAAATTCGTCTAAGTATTCCTTCCAGATAAATTCTGCGTTTGATTATTTTGATTAAGTATCAACAAATAAGTCAGGTAAACATTTTTATTTTGCAGATGGTAGCCAGAAAATATGATTGGAAACATGAACGCCTACAGATCCAACAGATGTGTCAGAAGAGAAGCAAGCTGGTGGAAATCGAGTCTCATAATTGCTGTGATCTCATTGGCCTGTGTTCATTCACAAGGTAAGAATGATCCTAATTGTTACTAGAACTAACATCTCTACAAACCCACAGGTAAAATTTGCTGCTTTGTCCTGGCTGAGAGATTCGAAATTCAAAAATGAGTAAGGCCTTTAAATATTCGCAGTTTAAGACCAAAATCGCGTATTGACTAAAGCACAGCTTCGCGAGCTTGTTATAGGCGCAGGACCAACGGTTTTACGCATGCTCCGAGACGAGTCTTAAGTCTTGGTATTCCAGTCTCAATTAGATTCGGTACTACAAACAAATTGGCAATCTAAAGTCTAACGTGCTGCAGAAGAAAGTTAAATTTTTAGTATTGAATCTAAATGGACTCAAACTGCGGCACCAATAAATAGCTCTATATTTTACTTTGCTCATAATTTCTCGAGGCCTGCCTCGGAATTCGACGAGTAAATATCCTTATCGCGGCTCTAGCTAGAAGGGGAAGTATAACATCTCCAGCTAGGTTAAGCTTAAGATCCTCACAACTATATTTTGCGTAAGTACCGTCGATGTAACGTAATTGCGTGGGTGTGATCAATGTAATGTAAAGCTACAGAATATGATGCGATTATCCGGTTTGGCGACAACATAATCATAGACAAATCTGTCCTATCCCCATAACTAATGCTTGGTGTACATTAATGTAATATTTACGAAAAGTTCAGTAAACTCGTGAAAGCTCTCATGATCTTTTTGGCGGAACGTTGAACAGGGAAGTTGTGAATTTTAATTAATTATTTTGATATATAGGTATATTATGTGCAATATTAGTGGGATATTAACCATTATGTGTTCATAAACGTGTAATTAGTATAGTTAACTTGATGAATGAACCGGTAAATTTTCAGTAAAGTATGGAGACAGCTTTTTACGTTTACCACGCGAAAACTAACACACTAACAAACAAATACACTCGCAATTACTAGGATGTACGTAGAATATCTTAAACAATCCTTGTAAGACAAGAATCTATAAAGGGAAAGATACCGTTTGCAATAACACTTGTGGTATTTCATCCAGAATACTGGAACAAATAAACAAACTGTATAGCGATTCCAAATTTGAATACTATTCGTACAAACATCGTGTTGCTGAGCGATCCGAGATCTCGACAGTGTAGATAAAGCTTAGCTGGATACTGGTAAGTCTAGTATACTTCCTATACACAATTTAGCCTCAGCAAAATCTGGCTCGGTATTGGATTATTAACTGGTAGCTGGTTCGCCGCGGACTCTGATAATATCTGCTGCTTTCACCAATATGTAAATAATATCTGGTTCTAGCAAATTAAGGTTGAATACAGATTTAAATAATATCATGAATAGTTTGGTACAACATTATAATTTTATCAGTAAAGCCATCTATTGCAATCATATGTTGTTGTGATTAAGATAGAACGAACGTTAGAATGGCGACATAACGTACTCGCAAACAAAATGTTTCCCGCTTCATCAATAGATTTCTTATATTTACGCGAATACAACATATTATACACTAGCTGCGCCCCGCGGTGTTACCCGCGATTAAAAAGTCTTTCCTTTTTACGGGAAAAAAAAGTAGCCTATGTGCTATTCCAGACCATAATCTATCTCTGTGCCAAATTTCATCCAGATCCGTTCAGCCGTTCTGGCGTGAAAGAGTAACAAACATCCATCCAAACTTTCACATTTATAATATTAGTATAGATTTTAAAACATTTTTTTAAGGATTTTCTCGCGTTTTTTTAATATATTTTGTTTTTATTGCCAGACGAACACACCAACTATACGGTCCCCCACTAAGCAACGCTTGTATTATGGTTACCGTACAATGGACTGACGGCGAACCCAGTATATATTACTTATATAGATATAAACATCCATGACTTGGGTACAAACACTCGTGCTCATCACACCAAGTTTGTACCTACCAGGATTCGAACCCGGGACCCTCGGGGCAGAAAGCAGGGTCACTACCAATTGCGCTAATCAGGCCGTCAAATTACAAAAAATAATTTTATTTCAAATAACCCACTGTGCTATTTGAGTTCATAATCCTAATAAAAGTCATAAATGTAGACAGCCAATAAAAATAAGATTTGGTGTAAGAAAATGTCAATTCACCGAGCTTTCAACCCAATTCATTAGATAATCTCCAATTTTACCAACAATATGTAATACTATTCCAGTCTGTTCAATACCTATTTAAATGGCATATGAATAAAAGCGGCCATTACAGGGAATACATCAAACGCTTTATACAGTCATCTGTAACTGTCACAGCTGGTTCAGTGTGGCCTGGCACCAGCTGTTGTGTCCCACCCGTCTGATCCGTGCGCGACATCAATATGATAGAATACAGCGCTCAGTATTCATTATTCTAATACTAGCTGCGCCCCGCGGTGTATCCCCGCAATTAAAAAGTATGTAGCATATGTGCTATTCCAGACTATAATCTATCACTGCGCCAAATTACATCCAGATCCGTTCAGCCGTTCTGGCGTGATTGAGTAACAAACATCCATCCAAACTATCACATTTATAATATTAGTGTGATTGTTTCAGATATAACAGCGTGCTGCGATAAAGCTGAAGGAAGTTGCAGACGCGTGTGTGACAAGGTGAGTTTTGACATCGTTGGCTAAATAATGCCAGCATTTTTAATGTCCCACTGCAGGGCACGGGCCTCCCCTCAATGCGGGGGGATTAGGCCATAGTCCACCACGCTGGCCCAGTGCGGATTGGCGGACTTCACACATCTTTCCAGGGGTTCTCTCAGACATGCAGGTTTCCTCACGATGTTTTCCTTCACCGTTTAGCAAGTGATAATCGTGGTTGAAACTGAGGTTCGCACATGAAATCCCAGAGGTGCGAGCCGGGGATTGAACCTGCGATCCTCGTTACCGAGGCAAGCGTTTTACCAACCTGCCTATCACTGCTTTGCCATTGCACCTATACTAAGTATAAAAGTGTTAATCGATAACATTTTCCCATGTCCTTCGCTGACCGTGTCGTATGAAGCACGTACTGTTCGAGCATGTAGGAATTCTCGCCTACATGAATATTCGTCGGAACGCCGCGCCGCCGCCCGCCCTCATCCGCTGAATCTTAATCGCGCCCACAAACATTTCCAATCAAAGTTTTCAGTGGAAAGCTAAATTGACTAATTAACACGATTTATTGCTTCCCCAAAACTTTTTGGGAGCCGCCGATATTTTTATCCCGGTCCGCCGAGGTCATTCAATATTTTGTCTCGAACTACAAAAGCATGACTCGTCTTTGAAATCTTCAGATTCCTTTTATAGAACGCCTCGAGTCTTTGATGTAACGTTTCATGTAAAACAAATAAAGAATTCGTTGACGTACAGAAATCACCTATGATTTCCATGTTCGCCCGTCTTCCTATTGAAATATAATACGAAAGGAAATTGTTCGAGCCGGGCACGTCGATCCTAATCAAGAATCGCGTCGCAGCGCGGCCCGTTCCGAGAAAGCTGCGCCGAGTGAATAAAAGTTAAATTATTAAAACGCGTAAGAAGAGACGAACGGCTCGGACTAATACATTCGTATTTAATTCCGTCTTGTTAGGGAACACCGCGTGACGGCCGCTTCCTCCCCCGCGACACTGCTTGAATAAGTTACGCGCTAACATCGATACATGGTTACATTCAAAAAACGTAGTTAGAACCACTAAACTTTTATTATTATAATTTATCGTGATGATGCACGATAGCGTTGTACTCTATCTTCGGGCGTTAAGCAAGTAACTTTACGTATAAGATTAAATAATGACCGCTTACACCTTTAAAACATATCGTCAAATGATTTGTTTCATCGTTACTGATAATCGATAGGACCATTAAGTCACATCACTAAATCATCCAGTGATTCCTAACGTCACGACTTGGGGACGAGACAGGGACGATCTAAATAAAGTGGCTCCTCGTTAAACGAGCTATTAAACATACTTAACCCCTTGTGAAGCCCTATCGACTACTAACAATTGTACGGACATGAAAGCATAATGATTTCTGTGAATAGAAAAGTAATTAATGGACAGATAGACAGTAATTGGAATGGTATTGTTTACTATGTATGTATGGTCGTGTAATTGGCCTTGTGGTGACTAGATGATAGGGCAGCGTTATACAGTGTAATGGCTTAATGGCGTCGCCAGCCGTATGCCGTTGGGGTGGACGGCATCAGAAAGTAGACGCCCATAATAATACGCTTTCAGTATATTTTATAAAGGTTTTCCCTGAAACTGTGCTCGAGTTTCGTTAATGTTATGAACCTGTAAAGTTTTACGTAAATTGCGAAGCTATCTGGTGACAAGGGAAGGTATTTTATTAGCTATACAAAGAAGTTTAACGAAATTTATGAGAACACTCTCCATACTGAAAATAGACTTCACCCAGATTCTTGCCGCATTATCTGAATAATATAAAAGCTCTTACGAAAGTATGTGCCTCAGGTTTATTTTTGTGTTGAAATATTTTATCGTCTTTGTGTTATTAGAACATCGGATATAATTTATTGCAACCCAACGTCCGGTTTTGCGACGAATAGGAAATAGATGTTAAAGAAAATCATAAAAAAACCACATAAATCTTGGCGAATTTTATTGTATGAATTTTATTGTGTGTGAGATCCAATGAGTGTTTATATGATATACATGACTATCTCATAAATTGTATGAGAATGGAATGAAATTTGTGTTTTAATAGTGATAGATCTAACGCATAGCGGGCGCTTGCGTCTCCAAGGCGAGCTGGTGAAACATTGTCACAGCTAACGTGTAATAAGCATAGGGTTGACTTAATATTGCATTGCTGGGGTGACTTTATTAAAGGAAGACAAAGCCACGGAGTCGTTAACAATGTCGCTTGAGGTAGCGATATGAGAAAGGGCTATGAACAACTAAGGTTACCCTACCTTAGCTAGCATATTCTTATAAACGAATATTTAGAGAACGTTTATTGCTCTAATAATAATTGTGATAAAGACTAATTATTAATACTTTTGTACAACTAATTTTCCATTAATAGTCTATAAGGTTTGTCTTCAATCTAAAGCTTTTTCCCTCGTGAGCAAGCTTTTAGGATGTTGTTTATATTATATGTTAGACATAGTAACTTTAAACCAAATTATAGTAAATAATACCAGCCCTTTCAATATCCCACTGTAGGGCACGGGCCTTCCATCAATGCGAGGGGGATGAGGCGATAGTCCACCGCGCTAGCACAGTACGTTGTCCTCTCAGACATGCAGGTTTCCTCAACATGTTTTCCTTCAAAGTTTAGCAAGTGATAATCATGGTTGAAAATTATATTCGCACATAAAATCCAGAAATCCCAGAGGCGCGAGGTTTAGGTTAAATAAATTGAAATATTATATGGCTGTTTCTATTTCGGGCCATATTATAAGTGATTTGGCAGCCCTACGGTCGGAACGAATCGTTGGACAAGTGAACAAGTGTATTTATTAGTTACACGACTCGCAATCTTGTACTCGTTACTGTTTGTATTCATTGAAACTGATGTTATTTACTGAGCAGAATATCTTCTAGCCTGTTGAAGACTAAAAGAAAACATTTAGAACTATTTCTCGTGCTAATTGTAAAAGCCAACAGAGAATTATTATTATTATGATTGACTGCTCTGTATACGCACATACATTATGACGTAGTAAGGTCACGGATGTTTTACTCATGGATTTAACAAAGTTGACAGCTTTGAATTATCTGAAATCTTCTGTCCCCGTCGACCAGCAGTTGCATACCACAAAATGTTGTCAACTAGCAATAAGAGAAATCCATATATATAACATGCTCTTACGCTGTGGTATTACCTATTGAGTTTATGATCTAAGCTAAAGACATTTTTTTTTCTTTTTATACCCTATCTAATAATTAATGATTGAAATTATTTATATTTTTTCCCAATCATTGCGGCGGCTGGCGTCAGACTTCCTCTGCCATAAGCTTTGTATAACGTCATATAGAATCAACAACTGCACTAGTAGCACAGTCGGCTGTGACAAGACAAAATGTGAGATAAACCGATTTTGCTTCTTTCCCTCGTATGAATACTTTCCTGTAATGAAGGGAGAGAGCGACTCGGTGCGGAATAATCCGTTGCATTGGTTTTGTCTTGTCACGCGTGCTAGGTTCCAGCCTAGCTGACAAAGTACGACACATTAATCCGCTATCATATTTTTTCAGTAACGTAAACTATATTTTTTCGCACGCCGTTAAAATATTTACGATGCACAAACAAATTTAGAGCAGTCGTGCGTGACAACCCGGGTCATTCCGCTGAGCGAATCAAAGGCGCCGCTATCTTTGATCTAGCCGCCTGAAACCGTCACGCGCGTATAGATTATTTATAGCAGAAAATATAAAAAAAAAATCAAATGTGTTATCAGTTCGTTTTGAAGTATTTTTGGTACATGGTACTTACATGATGATCGGTAAATTTTGTCCTACACGAAGAAATGCGTTTCTATACTAATATTATAAATGTGAAGGTTTGGATGGATGTTTGTTACTCTTTCACGTCAGAACGGCTGAACGGATCTGGATGAAATTTGGCAAAGAGATAGTTACACTTTTTGTGAACCTGTTAATGCCTAATCTTCGCAACATAGTTGTCAATTGGTATTTAGCTACTGGATTGTCAGTCACTGGTGACAATCGTGCGGCTCCGTCGACGGGCCGTCCGCGTCGTCGCATCGGTAATTCGACGAGCGTGATTGGGCGCGGGTTGGGCGGCACGTACTAACGGAATTCCAATCACGTAGGAACAACTTTGGTGATGTTTGATCAATGCTCACCAAGTTAAATAGCCGGCTAGATCTATCTGTGACGGTTGTTAATTTCATCGAGTACACTTCGCACTAATATTATAAATCTGATAGTTTGGATGGATGGATGTTTGTTGCTCAATCACGCCAGAACGTCTCTAGATGAAATTTGGCACAGAGATAGATTATAGTTTGGAATAGCACATAGGCTACTTTTTATCCCGGTAAAAAGGACATACTTTTTAATCGCGGGTAACACCGCGGGGCGCAGCTAGTACGGTCATAATTTTCAGTACGAATGCCTAATTAATGCCTTAAAATGTCCGTCACGGCGGCAACAAAGCACTTTTATTAATGATTTTGGAATGAGTTATTTAAGGTTTACATGATTACAAGTAATGCAATCAATCGGTATGGTACTTGTATCAATAATATAAACCACATTACGCTTGTTGTAATAATTATAGCGGAAAATATTTTGTTTTGTATGGTTAGCACACAACTTTCTCGAAGAAAATAATCGAAAAACAGAATTTAAATACACTAACTATAGAATATATAAAAATACCACCCGTAGGAAGTGCACGGTGTAATGTTACTGAATTCCGTGTCTTTGAAAACTTCCAAGATCCTTTACATTTATTTTATACAAAAACGTGACAATTATTACTCAGGTAGTCGTTTGTTAACTCTTACAATATTTTACATTTTTTTTATTATAGTTGACCGCTTGATGAAATTGAGGGAGGTGGCCATAGAGTATTTATTAATTCGTCTAAGATCGTGGCAAGAAGCTGAAGCATCAGAAGTGTATTTGGAATATTTATTTATAGTGTTTATAATGCAGTCGGAAAATACAAAATAATGTTGCGCGACTAAAGGAGTTAGATTTTAATTATAGCTGTGGCGTACTTCGTACCGCCACAGAAGCAAATGTATGGGAAAATGAATTATCTTATTTTTTTTTGTGATTCTTTTCCCATGTTTAAATAGTTATGCTGCTTTTCACACGCAGGCGGAGACACATAAAAAAAAGCAATGACGATTAAAATTGGCCCACCCGTTCTCGAATTATAATTAAGTAGTTACTTATTTAGTAGAACCGAATCCACAGTGAACATAGATTTCATTTGTTAGAACATACTCAACATATAGGGATCCGTGGTCCGTGAGGCATTATCCGGTATGTGGAGCCGAACTAATCCGAGGGATGCCGATCACGTCGCTACTGACAACTTTAGTTAGCATTTATCTAGGTAACGTACGTATGTTGGTACGTTCATGGTTTTAAACAGTGCATTTAAATAATTTGATCGAAGTGTTTACACAAACTAAACTGAATTGAACGAGGAAAACGAAGCTATAAATTATTCTATAAATAAATAAATATCGCCATACGCACACACCAACTATACTCTCCCACTTTAAGCTTAACGCTTGTGTTATGGGTGCCGTACAATGGACTGAGGGCGAACTCAGTATATAATACTTATATACATATTAAACATCCATGACTCGGGTACAAACATTCGTGCTCATCACACAAAACTTGTCACTACCAGGATTCAAACCCGGGTCCCTCGGCGAAGAAAGCAGAGTCACTATCACTGCGCTAATCAGGCCGTCGATACTCTAAGTAATCATATATATGATTGAGTAGTAAGTAACCCAAATCAGTCAGTGCGCACGTGATGGAATGTATGAGGTCATAGATGCACTTTAATCTAAGAAATATAAATAAACATTATATTAATGATTTTACATTATTCATATAGCTCGGTGGAACCTTAATTAGGTAGAACTGTTTTATTGCATTTTAATATATTTGTAATATTACATAACAAGTTATAATTATTTTCTGGTATAATAATGTGGTATAATTTTGGATACTTTGATTTTTCGGATCGGAAAATTGTAATGTATAATAGAAAATCTTACCCTTATACACCTGTAGATAGTTCTTGGAAATATTTTTAATATCCATACAGTGGTTTGATTATTAAAATTAAACCCAACACTATATTAATAAATTAAGCAATTATATTTTTAAAGAGAATACATATAACTTCTTAATTTAATATTAAAAAGTTGCGCGAAATTTTTCTACACTGTCATGGCGCTAAGATAACAACAATATATTTTTATATAAAAAGCATTCATACAATTTTCAGGGTTCTATATGAATTATCGGAAGAAATCCTAAAGTTTCTACAATCCTATTACACGACTGTATGTCCCAAACAGTATCATTTCTAGAATAGAACTCATTTGGAGTGGAAAAGCGTACCTTCTATTAAACATTGTGTTATTTTAGATCCTGAGCTATAAGCTATTAGATGCCAGCCACGTAGCACGAACTGTACGTTTACCCAGTATCCTCAATTCGGGCTTGCCAAAACAATTTACAGCAGACGTTCCCAAACAAATATTGGATGTAGTTTCGTTACTATACTTTGGAGATTGCGCAAATATCTCCGGGGACTCGAACTCGGGAGTCTCGGAACAGAAAGCGAGTCACTGCCAACTGCACCAGCTGGGTTGGGTACCTATAGGTATGAAAATGTATGAGTATAGCCGCGAGAACATCAAATTAGTGTTTTGCGTTATAAGACTTAACAACAATAATAATCGTCAGGATATTTTTCAAGAATGTTTTTAATAATGAACGTTGAACCTAGTGACGCGAAATAAATTAGTCTCCAAGTAATATTTTCGATTCGACTCGGCATTCCCCGTCGACTTGGAAGTTGCGAAAAGAAACAAACAAATGCGCGTGAGTCGGTTCAAAGCGGGTGAAAATAGATGCATCTGAAATCCTTTCATGTTGGGCTGCCCGGCCCACGTCCGCAACACCCCGAGCTTCGGATAATGATACGCGATATTTAATTGAACACACTAGAAAACGTATCACGCGCTATGGTGCTTATCACTACGAAAAATTATATTATGTTATTAATATAATTAGATTATATTTATATCTTTGATGATTTGTTTCTCTTTGAAGAGTTAAGTAAAAAAATTGAAAACAAAATTATATAATTTATTAACATTTCATCTTTAAATTTATTGTAGGAAAAATTGCTAAGTGTTATTTTAATATGTGAATTGAATAAGTTTTGAGCGATAGTATCTAGTAGCCAAAAAGTTTATGTCAGATAGTTACATGCAAACACAATTAAGTATAGTGTCCCGGAACAATGAAATTCTTGTGTAATGCATAATGTGTAAACATGATTACAAAACATGTGTTGTTAAATCGTTTGTTTTGTAGGTAGTCAAATTCTGGGAGCTCGCGGAGGCGTTTTTAAAACAACGATTAATTGATTTGTAAAATATTTATTTTGGAATATTTTAATACAAATCGTCCGATCGTGTTAAAGACTGCTTACTGACTAACTAACTCTAGGGCTTATGACTATGGGGTTTGTTCATTGTTCGTAACATCAACAAAAATACAAAAGGTGCCGCAAGTGGGCGCGAGAGTGGTGTCATATGACCGTCCAGCGTTAATATTAACAAACTGATTAGAGTAACAAAGAGACCGGGCAACTGGATAACTGTGGCGATATAACACCTCCCTCCGTAAGTTCGAGATTATCCGAGGGTTGAGGATCATCTCGTGTTTTCCTTATTTTACATATTTTCTTAACTTTATGCTTACAGGCTAGCAACATGAGACAAATAACTACGATTACATAAAATACTATATTTCCTAGGTTAACACTCTTATAATCTAAAACACCTTTATCTTTTCCACTTTCACTTATAATTTCCTTCACTTTCCTGCAATAAGTAATTCAAGAACCGAATGTCAACAAGATCGATACCGTTGAGGTTGACAGGTTTCTTCTGAATACCCGATGGTCTGGTCTTTATTTTGGGCAGGTTGATAACTGGGAACCTCGCTTTGGTGTTTTTTAAGATTAAATTCCTTTATTTTAACTTGACAGTCATCATCCATGGACAAAAGGTAAGTTCCACAAATACTTTCTTAGGTTATCTCATTTTCGCAGTACTTGGTTAGCAACGTCTCCGATTTCGCGAAAACGATCCCGCGATTAGGTTGAATAAGGTCGATCTTCACGTCGTCTATGCTAACAGGAACGGGATGGCATCTTGAAATGTTTGTAGAAAACTTCATAAGGTCGGTAATACAATCATCTTCCAACAGCGGCGAAACATCGTTCTCAAAGCACAAGAAACGGGCTTCGTCGATCTCGTGGCATGACTGGGAGAGCGGCATGGTTTTCGACCTTTTCACAAGGAGGTAAGGATGTTTAGGTAGGACAAGCGTAGTAAGGTCATTGCTGACATTATATACAGGCAAGGGAATCAACTCAAAATAGTTAAGGCCTTCATTTCTCATCAATGGAATGCGCATAATGAATTTTATCTGATTTTGTTTTACGTATGCTTTTATCTCTATAAATTGCTCTATTTTTACAATATTTTTAACCTTTATTGGATACACTAATTACTTGGTTTCGGCAATTTCCTTCAACAATAATATTAATTCATATGTGTCTATAATAGATTGATGCAATATTTTAATTGTAGTAAAAGCAACAGCTGTTTCAATTTCGTTCAGTCGGATGTAGAGTGTTTGAAAATTATTTGTTAAAATGTTATAAATGTGAATTATTTTATGACTGGTTTGTAATAACTTTGATTTGTTTAAACTACGATTAATTTCTTGAATGTTTTCATCTAACTGAATGAAATTGTTTGTTGTAGAGTTGGCTATTCTTGTGATCGTACCCACCATTTCAGCGATTATTGTCATTTTCTTATTTATACCATTTTGCTTTATGAATTGTCATTAATTAACTTTTCATACATTATAGCGTCATCATATTGCCCGTAATCGCCTTTACAAGCGAACCAAGTGGATTAAATAAACCACGTTTAGATCTTACTGACTACCACGTTTAATGATGGAATAAACTGATAACTATTTATATTTAATTCTAATTGGTCGTAAATTAATTTTAAGTCTAGGATTTTAATAACAGTCCATTTATCATGACTGATGGTAGCTTGGCCTTCCTTTACAGGCAGTCATGGGTTCCTGTCCATCTGCAAACGTCCAGATGAAAGGCCTAGCTGTGGATTACTTGAACCACCAAAAGTATAAACTTGTGAAGGACAATTTATGTCTTTAATGGGGACTTTAGTTTTCCTATGTTGCGTAGTATTCGGTACGACATTACTTTGCACTTGAGTTGTTTGGTATCGCGGTTTGTCCTTGCTACGTCTGGTATTTATTCCTTGAATAAATATAGTGTCTCCTACATTTATATTAAATTTAGTTTCTCCACCATGTTTCTCTAATACAGTATTTTTTTTATCTAAATTAACCTTCAAAGAAATATCATTATTTTCATCTAAAGCGTTTATATTAATCCGCGATAATGCGTCAGCGTTGCAATTTTGCTTTCTACTTTTATAATTAGATGCATCGGTCGTAATCACGAATGGTCTAGAAAAATCGGGAAATTGTGAGAGCGGAGCGTTTGTCAAAAGCTCTTTGCATTTTTCAAACGCCTCTATGTATTCGTAATTAGTTGTGTCTATCTTATTATTTTTCTTTAGGCAGGATGATGAAGGCTGAGTAAATTTAGCAATGTCTACAAAGGCATCTCCGTGTTGTATGTTGGTTGGAATTTTTACTCGTGTCTCAGATCGCGGGGGTACACTTATCTCCAAAGATGGATTATAAATTATTGGGATAGCTGCGTTATGTGTCTGTAGAATTTGATTTCTCATGTCAATGTTTGCTGATAATTTTTTTAAAAGGTCAGATCCTATCAATCCGTCATATCGTCTGTCAACATCATAAATATAGAATTTATGAGGAAATGTGCTCTTAAAAGTCTGTAATAATGGGATGTGAATTATTTCATTATGCATGCTCTGAGCATGTGTGCTAACGACTGTAAAAGGTTCATAGTGTTTATTGTCGTTAAAAAATTCTTTAGCTTTCGCAGGACTTATAAATGAGCGACTACTTCCGGTATCAATGAGAAATTTTGAATTGATCTCCGGGATCTCAATATGTGGTAATTTTATGATACTGTCACAAAAATTTAAATGTATCAATTCACCGCATCTTTCGAGGCTGTTTCCAGTAATTTTTTCAGTATTCTGGTTAGCGGGTTTGACCTCATGATTTTTTACATAATTACAATCGGTAGAAGGCTGCTCTACATATTCGTCACACACTTCATTCGGATTATAACTGTAACTATTGTAGTCGTAATTGTTTTCAGAGATATATTCCTGGCAAGGGGTTGTTTCTTCAATATAAAATAAGTCATTAGTAGTCATGTTTTGTCTTACAGGAGCTGTACGCATTGAGACATCGGTATCTACATGCCTAGGTGGTTGTTGCTGATTCACTATTCCAAATTTGTATTGATTGGAATTTGGCTGCGGTTGGTTATGAATACCAAATTTAAAACCTTGCTGTTGTGGAATTCCATACCTAAATCCACCAGTTTCGAAAGGTGCTCGCGGTTGGTAGGGCACCTGTCTGAAATTACGTTGAACCTGGTTTTGGGGTGCCCCAAATTGATAGCCTTGAGGGGGTGCAAAACTATTTGGCTGTGCAAAGTTTGGTCTAACAATTTGATTTTGCGGAATGCCAAATTTAAAATTATTATTCGGTGGCGCTACATTAAAAGCAGGCCTAAAACCTTGGGTCATGGGCAATGGTCTGTTATTTAAATTTAATTGTTGTGATACATTTTGTTTTGACAATTTATTTTTCGCGTTGTATTGAAACTGAAAGTTTATTTCTTCAGTCACAATACTAAGAGCATTTTCAAGATTAGAACAACCTTTCAGTCGTACAATTCGAATCAAATCTTCCGGTAAATTAAAAAGAAACACGTTCAAAGCCATGTTGTTATATATTATCATTTTAGCAGATTTTATTCCTTCATCAGTGAGCCTAATTACTTTAGCAATCAACGAACTTCTAACATTCTGAATCCTGTGACAAAACTCGATGTATGATTCTCCTTGTTTAAGTTTCATGGACTCAAGCTCAATCGCTATACACTCCTCCGATCGAGGATCGCCGAAATGTTGCGTAAGAATCGCTTTTAAACCTTCCCATGATTGTATATTTGGGTTATCGCTAAGTAGAGTCGCGGCTTTACCCGTAAGTTTTCCGCTTATAGCGTGAAATAAGTACACTTCTTGCGCTAAACATCCTGGAATTCTACTACCACTAAGAACATACTCACACTTCGATATGAAAAGATTTAATAATTTTTCATCACCGTCATATTTAGGCATAATGCATAAAATTTCTTTTTGCACTAGCTGGATACCTTCCATTTTACTTAAATTTACGTTTACTTTAATTACCTTACTTTAAAATTAATTATTTAATTAAATTTACGTTTACTTATTTATTTAAATTTAAGTTCACTTATCACTACACAAATTAATTACGAGAATGACAAATTTGCCGATTTTTGTGCAAACGAAATCAGATAAACGCAATTAATAAGCCCGACGATTTTGACCGGGAGAAAAATTATGGAGGAGGTCGGATATAATGAAAAACAGGAGGTGAAAAGGTCTACTCACCAGCTGCTCGATCCCATGTCCTCCAGAGTCAGCTCAGTCACAGCGCCACAAGCTTCCCACGGGAGACGTATTTATTTAAGGTTCAGTCTTTCCACGTTTTCGTACGTATTACCAATCGCCAACGAAACCGATTTTGGGATCTCGATGGGCGCGGTATTCGGAAAATTCGCGGAATATTCGAACGGCTGCGCCAGTCAAATTCTGGGAGCTCGCGGAGGCGTTTTTAAAACAACGATTAATTGATTTGTAAAATATTTATTTTGGAATATTTTAATACAAATCGTCCGATCGTGTTAAAGACTGCTTACTGACTAACTAACTCTAGGGCTTATGACTATGGGGTTTGTTCATTGTTCGTAACATCAACAAAAATACAAAAGGTGCCGCAAGTGGGCGCGAGAGTGGTGTCATATGACCGTCCAGCGTTAATATTAACAAACTGATTAGAGTAACAAAGAGACCGGGCAACTGGATAACTGTGGCGATATAACAAGGTAGGTTAAATAACCAGGAATTCATTAGGTTAGATTGCAATTTTATATCATTACCATCCTATATTTTTTCTTTAGAATTCTACGAGTAAAATTGTATGGTAAGCTGACGGCAGTAATAGTATCAGGAACTGTACGTATACTTGCCAAATAAATATGATTTGGCTGCCATGCCGGCAATACCAATTAAAACTACAGGAACTAGCGGAACTGTTAAGTTGTTTTCTACGACATTTCCATTTTGAAATCTATTTGGACGCCTGACATGACTGAGAAATTGCGGCGACGAGCAAATGAATAATATCATTATAGCACGGAAATGAATTAATTTTGTAGAGAATTTGGGAATGGTTAAAATTTTCTAAATTTGAATCTCACGCGTCATGAAACTTGAAAAGGAGGAATTTAAATTTTACTTTTAATATTGAAGGAGGCCAGTCCAATCCAAGCTAAATGAACCAAATTATATGCCGTCGGAGTAGTTTGTACAGCAAGAATTATAGCATTTTTATCGTTTCCGAGGAGAGCATCATTATAGAGGGGAGGGAGCGGGCGGCGAGGGGAGGGCGATAGAATGTCACTAGCTCGTTAATCACTGTTCTGTCGCCGCTGCTGTGACGTCGCCAGCGTTTTGGCCAAACTTTATTACTTCTCCGACAAGGAGCTCAGTGAAAAAGACCAACATTCCAACCTCGTAAATGTCCCGTTCCGATTTAAAATAAGATCGTACAAAATAACACCGACTCCACACACGCCTCTTCTTCCCCTCGCTTGGATATTTTAATAACAAACGGAAAATTCTTCTGAAGTTCGAAAATTTTCTATAATTCAAATACTATGTTTACAAACTGTCCGATTAGAAAACCACCGATTGATAGTTTGCGCGTTCGAAATACTTAGTTCAAAGTGAGCTTAGAGACGGAATCGTGTAGGCTGGTATGTCAATCGAGCAATAGGAATGGCATCAACAGAAATTTGTAAAGAAACATCAAAGCGATGAGCGGTCGTCTTGATTCCGTCCTTTGATGGACCAAGTTTGTCTCGTGGCTGTTATTTTCGTTCCGCTTGAGAGTGACAATTCTGACAAATTGTGAAAGATCGCAACAGTGCGAAAGCGCTCGAAATATATTTTAATAACTTGAGGGCGTGCAGTATGCAAGAAGCCGGTGGATGCGAGTGGCGGAGGACCGTGATGTGTGGAAATCGTTGGGGGAGGCCTATGTCCAGCAGTGGACGTGTATATCGGCTGATAGATAGATAGATAGTGGAGTATGAGCGATGTCCAGAAATTGAGACGTACTCGTCGACGGTATTGAATTAGTGGCAGCCCTGCGGTGCAGTGTGGCCGGTTGCCACGCGTCGCCGGCTTCCCCGTGGAAATAATTACAGTTGCTAAACTATTTAGAGCGTCGTTCGACGTCCTGTGCGAGTAGTTTTATTCTGTCAACTGAATCTGAAACCCTTTGTGTTTTAATTAG
This sequence comes from Pheosia tremula, assembly GCA_905333125.1. Lineage (NCBI taxonomy): Eukaryota > Metazoa > Arthropoda > Insecta > Lepidoptera > Notodontidae > Pheosia > Pheosia tremula. Next base: position 2,941,583 of record HG995411.1, read on the forward strand.
CGCCGATATGAAAGATCTTTATTAGGAACGTGTTGTGGCTTACGATGCCATTAACGGTGGGGTTTATGTGTTGGTATTTGCTATAAAGATTGTTGCAGCTGCTCACTAGAGGCAAACAATGACTTTTTTAAATGTCTACACAATTTTTTGGTAAATTTACAGACGTCATGGAAGTTATAGTTTCGTTACAAAAGTTATATTTTCTATTAGATCTGTGGGTAAATTAAATCAATATTGATTCTCGTACACATAGTTTGAAACCAATTAACGAACAGATAGACAGTGTTTATGCGAACGCATGAAGTCGTCGTCTTGCACTTAGCTGAAACGATCCTCTTGACCTAGAAATTAATGTTAATATATTACGAGACGTTATATAGCAGTGATAGCCAAGTTGGTGGAACGCTTGCCTCGGTAACGAGGATTGCATGTTCAAGCCCCGGCTCGCACCTCTGGGATTTCCGGATTTCATGTGCGAATCTCATTTTCAACCACGATTATCACTTGCTAAACGGCAAAGGAAAACATCGTGAGGAAACCTGCATGTCTGAGAGAACCCCTTGAAAGATGTGTGAAGTCCGCCAACCTGCACGGGGCCAGCGTGGTGGACTATGGCCTAATCACCCTCGCATTGAGGGGAGGCCCGTGCCCAGCAGTGGGATATTAAAAAGGGTTGGTATTATATATTACTAGTCGTTGATACGAACACTTAGTGTGTGGTTCCTTAAAACATGACGAACTTACTAAATCAGAATGTTACTGCAACTGAAATTCATAACTGTAACATCGTTATCGCGGAGAACTTATCTCTTGTGGCTACTGTTGCCATCATTCATCACTGTCAGTGTGGGGCCTGTATCGTGTCATTTTTGCAGACACGAGGGATGTTGATGTTGAACACACGATAAATGATACTTGGTTTCATATTTTGCTTGAAAAATTAAAACACAATAATCTGCCAACAAATCTGTTAAACATTTATTTTTCCTTATTTAATACATATCTAAACTCTGTCACGTCGTTTTGTGCTTCTGTATATTACATGACAACATAAAAAGAATAGCATTCATGAATACTTAGTGTACAGTTACTAATACTAACTCCAGATGGTTTGTTTAAACCACAAGTGGATGATAAAAAACAAGAGCAAAATAAAGCTATCTCTGGAGCTGTTGATGACACTGAACACGCAATATAACGCCGCGATACCAACACTGGCCAATTGAATAACCATGTAACGCGGGAATTTACCGCAAAATGCACCACAGAGCAGTAAAATTTTATTACAGCTATTATTATTACGTTGTAAATGCAGGATGGGCTTCGCGGGTGTGTTCCGAATCCTAATAGATTCATTGTGTTCGCAATTCCTCTGAATGGTGCTATTTGTCACACACGCGGGTCGAGGACCGTATATCGCTACATCAGACGATCAAGTAAACCACGCTACCGGACTTAGAATGTTGAGTGTTGCAAATTTTGTTCTTGATGACAGATACTTACGAATCGGTTTTATGGAAGTGCTACGTTTTTATTGTGATTTGATTGTACCTAGTTCCCAAATGTTCTCTTTAGTTTAGTTTCGTAAAAGTACACCTTTAGAATATCGGGTTTCACCACCATATCAGTCAAAAAGATCAACATAATTAAAGCAAAGATCAAACTTCTTTCGAAGTTCATTACTCAATCTTTATTTGCTTCTACACAATGTAGTATTTAGATGGTAGATGTAAAATAGAGCATTATGGGGGGTGCCCTGTATGGCACAGCAAATTAGGAGAGAGGAGAGATTAGGAGATATAATCGTAGTTATGCTTATTTATATTAATTAATCTTGTTTTGGATATTTTTTTATATTGTTATGTAATTCCTATTTTTTCCTTATATATTAGATGCTTACCATAAGTATTGTAATTTATTTAGTATCTAGTTGTTAGTATCTTGATTTTCTCCATGTCAATATTATTGGGAGAAAAACTTGCTCTTACCTATAAAAGTGTTTACTACTGTTATTGCTCCATTAGCAATGTGTATTATTCTCACTGATTGGTAATAAATAATACTGCCATAATAAAATGATTATCATCGAATGGACCTGCTTACTGTGGCAGTAAACAATCTTTGTCATAGATCGTAGAGTTGAATGCCTCGTCCACCCTTAATATAGGACGCATAAACGACCATGGTTGGTTCTCCACCATAGACCATAGTATCATTCAAGCCACGTACATGGCAGGACGTGTCACCAGCGATGGCGTCAATGGCAGTGCAATGATGTCAGCCGCATCCGATTGTCTCCATGCTAATACCATGGGAGACCACCTCCGCAATGCAACAGGACAGATTTTAATGTCACCATTGACAAATGTTCGCTGCGGATTGAATAATAAGATATTTTAGGGATTCGCCATTGTCATCTTTTTATGTCATTATCCATTATTTTATTTATAACTAGCTGTCGCCCGCGACTTCATCCGCGTGGTATTTAACAAAGACTCAACCGTTGGCAACAGCCTGCTCGCACGTTCTGATCCCGCGGGACGCATTGCAGATTGTTGCTATCAAATTTAATCAGGCGCAGCGCTGCAACATTGTTTTTTTTTTCGAGAGATCCTATTTTTTTTTTCTAAAATAAAAGTAGCCTAAGTTACTCCTTGTTACATCAGCTATCTGCCTGTGAAATTCCCGTCAAAATCGGTCCAGCCATTTCAGAGATTACGCGGAATAAACAGACAGCCAGACAGACAGACAAAAAAATTCAAAAAGGTTGTTTCAGTATAGGTACCGTGTATACATCCAAATGCATTTAGTAAAAAGCGGTTATTTTAATATTACAAACAGACACTCCAATTTTATTTATATGTATAGATGTGTATTAATGAATATGTTATTGCTATTAATTACTTGAAATTGGCAAAATACCCACGAAGTTGTGGGTGACGCCATTTTCATATCCATTTTATTTCATCGCATCTCATTTCGTAAAGAAAGAAAAGAAGATATTTTAGTTATGGGTATTGTTCTTTGTTTCTTCAGTTGAATTTGTTATTTTTTTTGTACTTTGGGATATTATTTTATTAGTATCTGAATGCTTATGATCCTGTATATATAATGTATACACATGTATTTTACTAAGCGTGTTGATTCATTGAATACGAACAAGACGAGTAGGTACCTCTAATGCTTGAGTAATTGAACCTATGAATTCAATTAGTTTTTTTTTATTACATTATAGGCAAGTATTTGATCTCGATCTCACCTGATGGTAAGTGATGATGAGATCTACGATGGAGCATACTTGCCTAGGTAGGAAGGCGGCAGTAGATCGAGACGCTACATTCACTGGGCACATGCAGGGCAGCTGATCTGACCCGCCATCCATGAATGGCAACACCGAACATCATGCCGGAACACGGCTAGGCCGCTTGGCGACATGGCTTTGTTCAGTGGGTGGTGACTAACCACGGCCGAAGCCTACCACCAGTAGAGTTGTCACCTGGTTGGCAACACCCACGGTCACGTGTAGGGTATTTCGACGGTATTTAATTCTCCTACGGACGAAGGTAACTCGACCCCAAATTTTTTTTTCATTAGATGCGCGTGTGTTTAGTCTACATTTTAGTTGTATACCCACCTAATTGTACTGTCTACATTTAACTGTATACAATGGTGAGTGCTGCCAACATAACTGAGGGCCTGGTGACAACCAACCGTCTGAAGAGAGTATTAGTGACTCACGCGCCGAGACAAAATGATATATTTATACACAAGCCAACAGTAAATTAATTTTATAGTGTGGATGACAAACCTATAAGCTATAACTATGAAATGCGTTGAAAGGGGCTTTGAAATTGGGAAATTAAAAAAAAACACGTTTATTTATTTTTATGACAATAAATACGATACATAAGTAGTTTATTGTCATACTATTGTTTATTTTTCTCTTTACTTTTACTTTAATTGTAAATATATAACTTATAAATAAATAAAAAAAAAACTTTGAAAAAAAAGTTATACTTGTAATATTATATCACACTAGCTGTTGCCCGCGACTTCGTCCGCGTGGTATTTAACAACGTCTCAACCGTTGGCAACAGCCTGCTCGCGTTCTGATCCCGCGGGACGCATTGCAGATTGTTACTATCAAACTTTAAGCAGGCGCAGCGCTCCAACATTGGTTTTAATTTTTTTTCGAGAGATCCAATTTTTTTTTCTAAAATAAAAGTAGCCTAAGTTACTCCTTGTTACATCAGCTATCTGCCAGTGAATTCCCGTCAAAATCGGTCCAGCCATTTCAGAGATTACCCGGAACAAACAGACAGACAGACAGACAGACAGACAGACGGACAGACAGACAGACGGACAGACAGACAGACAGACAGACAGATAGACAAAAATTGTAAAAAATGTTGTTTCGGTATAGGTAACGTGTATACATCCAAATGCACTTAGTAAAAAGCGGTTATTTTAATATTACAAACAGACACTCCAATTTTATTTATATGTATAGAGTATAGATTGGCATGCCACGCTTTACCCGCGCGGGGAAAGTGTTGATATGTTTTCGTGTACCTAGTGCGTAGAGAAATACACGCGCTACAGACCCGGCTCTACCAACAATATCCAATCTGATTAACGAGTCTAGACGACGGGCTACATTGTTTTACATTTCTCACCTTACAATGTGACAACCGAATGAATATTCCGAGGATGTGGCTATTTGTTTTTCTGTAATAAAATATGACATTATCATTCAACGCGGGGCTGTATATTAATTCATGAGTCGATTGTCGGTCGTAAGCCCGCATGGTGTGCGGATGGTGTTATGGTGCGTACCAACTCTACCTAGGCACTGATTCACGTGATATTCCATCGCGCAATTCATTTGCCGCTCCTGATCTTTTTTTAAGAGCATCATACTTTTTTTTTTAACATAAAATAAAGACGGTGACAATGCTTATCTATCATAATTTAAAAATCAGTGATGACATCTAGCCATATTACAATTCTTATGATATTTAAACGTACTATTAACTGCCTGAAAACAATATTATAAACAAAGAAATATCATTTAAATGGATTTATTTTTAAGCTTTTCAGAAACGTGTCAAAATTGGCAAGATTCGTGACGTCATTAGTGGAGAAAACAGCACGTCAAGTGCGAGCTAACCGTATACTTTATAGTCTACCGTATTTATACATTTTGTATGGAGAATTAAAAAGTTTTAAATACCATCCGCTAGAGGCGCTTTTCAATTCTCCACACAAAATGTCTAAATACGGTAGACTATAAGGGACACAGTTAGCTCGCACTTGCTGAGGTACCTGCACCTACTGATCGTGAGTTTCTCGCGTGTAATCGGCACACAGCTTTTGTTGGTATTGCACATACAAGCTGATTTGTATACAATGATCATTGTTCCGACACCTCGCCGTCGACGGCGTGCATTTAATCGTCGATGTAATGTACTATCAACCTTAATATTCGCCTGTGATCTTATTGGAGCAATAGTGCGTGGGATGAATTATTCCTTTTTTAATTTAAGGCTGTGTCCCCAGTCGGCAAACCGTCGGCGGCCGACTGAGTGAGCCGCAAATTTGTGGCGAACTGAAATTCGAGTTAGCTGCAAACTCAGATCAATTTGCGTGAGTCACAAGCAAACTGTTTTGTTGTTGTTGAGTTAACCGCTTATTTAGGTCGACCGACCGACTGAATTTTCACTGTCAGCTGTCCACGTGACAGTTTGCGGCAAACGGACTCACTACGCCCGGCGAACAAGCATATCGCCGCCGCCGACTGGAACCGGTTTTGCTTTGAGACACTGAATCAATCGGCGCGCGCAACACAGCAAACTGCGTAGAGTGAGCGCAAACTAGCAAACTGTGACCACTCCATTTCAAATATATGGAAGGGCGTACTAAACCGATACGCCGCTAACTCAGTTGGCCGCTAACAGTTTGCCGACTGGGGACACAGCCTTATTGTCGCATCACTGAGTGTTTGGTATTTTGGGACACTCGTGTTTGTGTTTCTTAAGAATAGAAGAGTGTCGTAAAATGCAACTTTTATTATTATTTTCTAGATTAGTTGACACTCATGATCATATATTTTCGAAACCATGTGTAGGCGCTGAATGCCGACCTGGACAATGGTAGTTAGAAGCGTGGGTTAACCACAAATAATAGAAATACCTAATTAAAGTGGTTGCATAACTTACTATAATAGGTTGTAAAGGGCATGGTAACGAAATCATTGGGTAAAAGTTACACTTAATGCTATAATAAAATTATAGAAATGATTTTAGTTGGATGGGTTGGTTGGATGATTTTAATCTGGGTGTTTTCAAGTCGAGAGTGAACAGGTACCTTCTAGGCAAGTATGCTACATCGTAGATCTCATCGTCACTTAACATCAGGTGAGATCGAGATCAAATACTTGCCTATACTGCAATAAAAAAAAATAAAAAAAAAAAGTCATGGGTTACACATGTTGTAATTTTTGAACGCGCAATGTATCATAAACCACGCGATCACAACGCAACGCTCCGCGCGAATACCGGAAGCGCACGAATGACGATTGCGATCGAGCGTATCTAGTTTTTATTTACATTTCAGGTTTAGGTCTTAATTAGTATTTCAGGTTTTTTTTTTTATTTGAAATCACGTTAACATTGACTTCTGTTATGACTTTATGCTAAAGTGAATTAAAAAATACTGTAAAAACAATGCGGATATTCCTGAAAAGATCGACAGGAAATTTCAATTCTGGGGGGTCGAGAATCATGAGCCGAGCCCATGTCATCAGTTTTCGATACGAAGCCACTGACAATATGGAATCTACCTACAACTAAACATACTTGAAGCTCGTAGATAACTTCACTTCCGCATATAAATATTACAAAATACATTGTAGGTACATATTTCTTATTTATTAATAATTATATTCACTACTAGCTGTTGCCCGCGACTTCGTCCGCGTGGTATTTAACAAAGACAACCGTTGACAACAGCCTGCTCGTCCATTCTGAGCCCGCGAGACGCATTGCAGGTTGTTGCTATCAAACTTAATCAGGCGCAGCGCTGCAACATTGGTTTTAATTTTTTTTCGAGAGATCCAATTTTTTTTTTCTAAAATAAAAGTAGCCTATGTTACTCCTTGTTACATCAGCTATCTGCCAGTGAAATTCCCGTCAAAATCGGTCCAGCCATTACAGAGATTACCCGGAACAAACAGACAGACAGACAGACAGACAGACAGACGGACAGACAGACAGACAGACAGATAGACAAAAATTGTAAAAAATGTTGTTTCGGTATAGGTAACGTGTATACATCCAAATGCACTTAGTAAAAAGCGGTTATTTTAATATTACAAACAGACACTCCAATTTTATTTATATGTATAGATAATGATATTCACTATATCAGTGGCAGCCTAGTAATATTGTAATGTAACAGGTAACTGTTACATCTCAGAGGCGGGAGACGGCTGATAACCCTAGCACCGCTCTCGAGATAACCCGGCGACCAGATGCACCTCTTGGTTATTTATGCAGACTCTGTATATTTCGTAAGCAGGAGGCCTACTAATTATAATCTTCTTTAAACTATACCAAAACCTACTCGATATGTTTACTATGCTTCTAATTTATCGTGATATTTGCTCAAGTATACGTATACTTGATTCACGATATAACTCACATAGATATTAACTAGTTATGGTATCATTACCGTAACTAGTTATGTATGTGAGTAGGAATAACTACAAGTATACGTAATCCTAAAGTCATAAAAATACTATACATAATAGTACTTCAATATATACCCAATAAAATCCCACAACCAAACCGCTGTATGTACAAATGTAAATTTGGATAGGTACATACTTAACGATAAGCACAACAATATTCAGTTAAATTCTCATAGAACAAGAGTAGACCTCACATAATGGTCTTGATATGTTATCTGACAAATGTAGGTCGGAGTTTTGTTGTCTGTTTTGTGTAGGTAGGTGATGTCTTGTGTAGAATTACATCAACTTACATTTTTTGCGTGCTATTGTTCTCTTGAGTCTACTGTAAAGCAGTCACAGTCTACGGCTAATTCGTCTGTGTCGAGTAACACGCAGTTGATGTCCATACGCCAATTAATATAATTAAGAGAGTGTGATGCATCATACGCCCCAATAACGTCGGAACATGTGTTCATTCACACGTTTCTCGTTTGTTGCGCTTGCGCAAACGATATTACATCTGCACGGTTCTAACGTTGGGTATTTATTACTTACTACAAATTTGTTAAATCTATTTGTACTGCTTTAAGCTTTAGTACTACTACGATATGTTTTTACACTTTAAAAATCGCTAGTAGGTACTTAGATAGTGTCAGGGATATTACTCAGTCCTTCTCGCATGGTGTTAGTTATGTAGGCTGGTACACAAAGAGTACACCATCGAGTATCTAGTACTTAAAACATTTTTTTTGTTCCAGATGTCGCTAGTTGAGATAGCATCAAATTCATCTACATTTGAACAATGGGTGCCGAACATCTATAAATTTTGTACTCCGCGATTAGTAAGTATACATTAATACCTTCGATACGCCTACTAACATTTATTGATAGGATTAGGCGTAGGTACCAATGTGTATTCAATCTACCTACTAACTACCTACTAGCGCAAAACAATTTGTAAATAAAATATCTCCAAAATTAATTGCCTCCACAGGAGACAGGAGGGCTGGCTCTTTCCTCGCTCAGAAAATTAGTTTGATTATACAGCGAGGAAATGCAGCCAGCATTCTTGCCACCATTCCACGCGGACAAGGCCTTTTTGATACCTAGTTTGTTTTCATATCATATTTAAGTTTTTTTTTGTTATTTTCCTGTTGTAAATATTTAGATGATTATTATAAATAAAACTAAAACTATTTAACTTCTCATTTAAAAAATAACGACGTATTGTCTAATTAAATTGTAAAGTTTACAAATTTTAAGTTTGTATTTATGACAGAATAGTTCGTTCTAGAACATATCTTAATATTTATCAGAAAAAAACATTCACTCAATTTTACGGTAACACACGATTCTTACTACCTACACGTAAATCGCACATCGTAGGCGGTAATGCGATACCTCCGATTCAGACAATCACAATCCGTCGTATGGAGCGAGCTTTGAGATGAATCTTCATTCATTTCCATCAATAAACCGCCTATCACATTGTATTGTAATTGGGGTGGGTTTAGGGTTTCCTGTGAACGCACAAAGCGCGACAACGATGTATAGAGTTACTTCAGATAATGGGGGCTGAGGAAGAATTAGAGGATGGTCTTTAAAATATGCATTAATTAGTGCAGAAAAAATATAATTTTAAATTAAGTTTCATAAGTTGTTCTTTCTTTACAGATAGAGTTTTGGATATGCATGAACAAGACTATTCAAGGTGAGCTTATACTTTACCAGTTACGGGTGTAGAATATGACATTGTTTATAAACTTGTGCAAACGTACAAGTGTTCGTTTGCTTGGGGAATTCATTAATTTCGTGTTAATCTGCAATCTATAATCTGTTGAATCTGAAATCGTTTGTGTCTCTATCGTAAGATATACTATCGGTTTTTAACTTGAAAAGTTATAGGTACCATGTACGTTTCCCTAATAATTTATAAATATATGTTGCGAGTAGGTAAGTATAAATGTCCCAAGCTTTTGACTGTTTCGTTATGATTGGCTTGGCTGAAAACGACCTAAACTTTGATATAAATTCTTCTCAGAGGTGGTGTCAGGATCGGGATGGTGGGGGCGGGCGTGTTGCTCTATGGGTCGGCTGACGTCGTGTCGTCATGCGTGCGCTAAGGCCGCCAATGAAAGCTCGCTCGTCGGAGCCGGCGCATGCCGCAAGTCCGACGAGATCGCCTTCTTCGACTGCGTGCAGAAGCAGGAGGAAGCACAGCATTGTTGTTGTTAGTGTTGATGATATAATATTAGGAAAAAACGTATCTGTACTTAAATATCATTTATCAAATATATGCAATACAACCTTTTGGAAAACCTTTTACCCTCGTTTGGTCGTTTAGTCCTGGCTTTGAATTCCGGCTCAGCAAAGGTGGAGGAGGAGTAATTAGAGAATCCCTAATTTCAGAGGGGACTGATTCTTATAGGTTCAATTTATGAAGCAATTTACTTATTTCTTATCCCTCTCAGTTGGGAGGTTGGCCGAGACCAATAAAATGTGTTAACTTTTGTCTCTACAACTGGGCGTTTTCATCTTTGCAGCACAGACTCAGTCCATGTCATGCCACGAGGCGTGCCAGAAGTCGCTATGGCGTTTAGGCCAGTCTAAAGTAGATCTCCGGGCACGGGCTACTGCTATGCAGGCTTGTGAGGACTCGCCGGAATTGATGAAGTGCCTCCAAGATCTTACAGATTCGATCGTTACAACTGATACAACAAAATGTGAGTACCATAATCTTTACTCTGGTGCTACATTTGTAGAAATAGTTACCATGGGAGGAAATTATCGCTTTAATAATAAGAACGTTGTACAAACTAGGGTTAAATCTGGCTGATTAAGGCTAGGCTATATTTAAAATAGGCTGATTGATAATGAATGCGCAACTGAATAAACCCTTTATTTCTTAATTCTCGCTCTCAGATTTGCCTTGCTGTCGCGAATCGAAGAAACAAGAATGTCAGCCAACTTGTGAGAGAGTGCTTCGAAATACAGATGTGTTGCAAGAAATAGTGGAAGCTTTAGCCGCAGACTGTGGAGAGCCAGCGATACACGACGGCTTTTGGCAATGTTTCTTGAAGAAAGACGCGCCACCCGAACCGAAGGATCACATCCCGCACGATGTCTCTAAGCTGCATTGCTGTCAAAAGGTAACTTGCTATAATAATTCACCATTGACTGCCTAATATACTGCAGTAAGAATAGTATCAACTGTGATAAATTGAGTACTTATGTGTAATATTGCTGGTAAATTAACTATACTTGTATGTTTATCAAGTTGGTTTTTAAATCTTCCAAGATGCCCAATAATTTTAAGTAAAGTATCCACGGCTTTACTGATAATAGATTAATGTCATTATCATCATCATCAGGGGTACTATATATAACAACGATTAAGAAATTTTACTCGATTAGACTTGACGAATTTTGTAGCCGATTGCCAACGAAAAATATGAAGTGGTACTTTTCGTCTTTTGCTAGGCGGTCACGATAAACTGTCGGCGACTATGCTTCGATACCTTTAACTCTGGGTGGCAAACTACGTGGCAGAAATTCTATACGGAATGTCTGGGCGATCCTCAGGAGATCAAGCTGTCGGAATGTATGGATGACGGTATGTATCACAAGAGTAAGCTCCTGGGTTTATTTTGAAGATCTAATGCAGGGTTTCGCAACCTTTTTTGCATGGTGCCACCCCGGATTATATAAAAAATGTCATGCCCCCCCTATATTTTTCTTCATTGCTTCAATAAAAAACACAAATTATTTTTACGATATTTATATCACACGATTTATTAATGGGATGTTTGCGCCTGCATTTTTTTAACCAGTTGGTCGATATCAGGTTCTGTTTTTGACAGAGCTATCATCAAATCATACACTTCACGCCCCTCCCCTAAGATCTCTCTACGCCCCCCCGGGGGGCACGCCCCACCGGTTGGGAAGTCCTGATCTAATGGAATCCAATAATATAAGGAAATTAAGCAGCCCATTTTGGGTTACCTCGTATATAATTTTATATTCATGCGCATTGGCAACTGTTATTGTTATTTACAGTAGAGGCACCATGTTCACTTGGTTGTGCTGGTCTAACGTACTGCACTCAGCTGAACAACCGACCAACCACGCTGTTCAGATCATGCACAGCGCAAGCCGACCTCGAAGCTCATTTATCGGTTGCTGAACAAAAAGGAATTGGGTAAGATTGAAATTATATTCTCTCGTATTAATTGGTTTTCTTTAATAATTCCAGCCCTTTAATGTCCCACTGCTGGGCACGGGCCTCCCCTCAATGCATGGTGGATTAAGCCATAGTCCACCACGCTGGCCCAGTGCGAATTGGCGGACTTCACACATCTTTCGAGGGGTTCTCTCAGACATTCAGGTTTCCGCACGATGTTTTCCTTCACCGTTTAGCAAGTGATTATCATGGTTGAAAATGAGATTCGCACATGAAAAATCCCAGAGGTGCGAGCCGGGGTTCGAACCTGCAATCCTCGTTACTGAGGCAAGCGTTCTACCAACTTGGCTATCACTGCTGGTTTTATTTATCATAAGTTATAACAAAATGAAATGCATTCTTTGGTTACAGGTTGCTCTCAATATCTGGTATGGAGTTACCTTTGAAGAATTCAACTCAGTGTCCTATTGATATTTGGAAAAGTGTCGCTTGCGCTTTCCATGTGAAGCCATGCACTGCAAAGGTGAGATAGCCGACGTAGATAGACCCTTTTTGTATCTTGCTTTTAGGAGTGGTTCTATAAAAAAACCTCCCCAAGGAAGGTCATTTGAGATTTTTTCCATGTTCGTGCACATCCAGGGCAATCGCCATCCTGAAGATTAGCGGAGCCTTACACAACAATGTCAAAAATATTGTTTACAATCGACACTATAAGACTGAAAAAGGGAAGGATCGAAATAATGGAGCATACTTTCTAATTTCGTTTCTGGATGAAACATACATAAAACCTCATGTTTCAGTAACCTTCAGCTAAAAATCATTTTCGGAGATAGCGCTTATGTGCAATTTGCATCTTCAGGGTCACAGCAGTCTCCTGTGCTCGGAGGACTGCAAGCAGCTAGTCTCCTCGTGTGTGGAGTGGTCGCGAGCACCTCCACAACTCACTACTACAGCATTATGTGCTCGTCTCACGCCCCAGTCCAGCTCAGCGCCTTGCGTGCCTTTGCAAAAGTTCATGTCGCCCAGTGAGTATATTTAACTTTTACTTTTCTTAAGGATGTGCCTTTCCTCTTTATCTTTCTATTCATATATTTTCGTACCAGGTACTGAGCCTCCGCTACTGTCCGCGAAGGAAGTCGTGACGTCTCCATGTACGGGCTCAACGTGCAACTCTTCGCAGCTGTGTGTCATCAACAGGAACTGTCTGCATGGCGGTTCCTGTCCGCGGTACTTTTGTATTGATGGCTGTCCTCTCGGTAAATTTTATATTAAATAGTTTAAAACTCTTTCTCCCAATGAAGTAGCAGTAAGTACATATTTCACCTTTTTATTATCCGTCTTTTCAGGAGACAGTTCCTCCCAGCTAGTACCAGTTGGTTCATGGGTGCGTATGCCCATGTCTTCATCGATCCAGAAGGCTTGTTTCAAGATCTGTCGTTGCAGCAACAAGGGACTCACAGACTGCCAACCATTACCATGCGTTGAACTGGAGAACTGTCAGTTGCATGATAGAGAAGTGATGCAAGGTAAAATACTATTTAGTGCACGAAATAAATGTTTAGTCAGCTAACAATAAATTCCATATAATAATAACTCATGGATCCATGGATCGATATTTGAAGATTTTTAATTCTTCCAAAAGTTGCCTATACCTACTTCTCACAGATACTGCGCCTGAATTAAGATGTGTCATTTGTACAAAATCCAGTCTGATTTGGTTTCATCAGCTTAATTTAATAAAATTGGTTTTATTGAAAATCGAGCCTCACTATCTCTGTCTTCATGCCAGTGTTCTTGCCAGGCGATAAGTACTACATGGAGTGCAACCCGTGCGTGTGTTTGTCCGGCGAGAGGGTCTGTGCGCGGAGGGCGTGTGGCCGGGGGTTGGCCACGGGCCTGCCCTGCAACTGCCCCCCTCACCATCTGCCTGTATGGACTCATTCCAACTCGTATTCCAATGCGTGCCTTGCGAAGTAAGTTTTTCTATCTTGACGGTTATATTTACAGAGCTAGAGTTGAATATAGTTTCGTTATAACAACCTGCAGAATCTAATAATCATTACCTGTTTTAGCTGCAATTATGTTACCTTATTATAGCGGGATATTTTTAATCTTCAGTATTTTTTCCATGCGTATTCTTTGATGCATTTGATAAGAAAATTACAATGGGTTTCTTTCAATAAAAATCATTTGGATTTTGCTAGTTTTTACGAAAGCTACGTGTATTCTTCAGATGCGCGGGCGCAATAGACGCCGAGATTGATTTCGGAGAGCAGTCGGCGTGCGCGGGCGCCGCCTGCCCGCGGCGCCACGCCTGCCTGCCCGCGCCGCTCGTCTGTCTCTCGCGGCTGCAGACCTCCTGCCCGCAACACCTTTGCGGTAATTATTATTTTATACCAGCATTTAGGCCATTGAAAACAGGGGTCCCATCGAGTTGATGAAGATCAAAATTATTAATTACTGATAGCTGTTGAATAACATAATTTTGCCGATGATTTTTTTTCAAATTTGTCATAGGTAACCATTCGAATTGCTCTCAAGAAGAGAATTAAGGAGATATTAAAAGTATGGTCACACAGGGCATCATCGAAAACATTTATTTTCCAGTAAATCCCAGTCACTGCAACACTCAGCCTTCGATGCCGGTGTGTGATACAGACGGACGCACCCATGCTAACCCGTGCCACCTCGTTATGAGCGGCAGAATGTATGCCTATTGGGGAGTCTGCCTACAGGGCTGTTCTTCGGTGAGTACATTAACTTATCGTGCTGTCTCAATGTTGTACCTACTTCTAAGAAGTTTGATGCAATCAAAAGTTATCAATATTTGGACCAGTCTAACGCATTTTCTACTCATTTCAGACTGGAACAGTGTGCGGTGTGAACGGCATTACCTACGTCTCCGAATGTGCCGCATGGGCAGCATACGTCAGCGTTGACTACGTCGGTCCGTGTTTGGCAGTCGGCCCTATATCAGATCTCATGGAACCAAAGTGCACCTTCGACAGAATCATCTGTCCTCCTCTCAAAAAATCACACTGCATCGGTTTCACCGCGCCGGGGGCCTGCTGTCCAAAATGTGGTGGAGCCCTTCGAATACTCTATTCTAAGAAACAAATCGATAGAGCGCTATACGGAACGAACATTTCTGCAACAGTTATTAATCTTAACAATATTTTGAAAGCTCTAGAAAGACATGTCAAGATTGCAGAATGCGTTCTCAGAGGCTACCTCACCTTCGAATTGGAAATATTCGTCTCGGTGGAGTCCGTGTTAGCAAATCCGACAGATTTGCAACTGAATGTGTGTATTCTAGAAGCAGAAAAGTTAGCTGATATGATCAATAGAGAGAGTGTATTAATAACCAGTGATTTAGGATTAAGTTCTTTATCGTATGCGTTGACTGTCCATACATATCCTACGCAAGGAGCTAGTAGTATACACTTGTCTATAAGTGTTTCATTATTAACCTTTATTAGCATTTACGTTTATAGATAAAATATGGATGCAGTTATATCTCATATTGTATATTTTGTAATTTAGTTGTACATATTGTTATAATTAATGATAGTGCCATCGTTAGTAATGTATACAAAGAAAATAGAGATTATGCTTTGGTTTGCTTTAATTTCAGGCACAAAGTATCTTAGTCATGTTAATAATGTGAGTTCGTTGTGCCATTATAGCTGTAGAGTGATGTTGAAGCCGTCGATGTCGCTATTATAATAGGGTATGACAGACTGCATATAAGCATGTTATAACATTTATACAAAAGACATTTTTATGAAGTACTCGTAGTCCTTACACCAAATATATATATTACAATAATTATTAAATTGTTATAAATTTTTAGATGTTTAGCGACTTTGAAAATATATTGTTTACGCGCTGTAAGTAAAGGTTATTAATTAACATAAAATCATGATTAAGATATTATTTTATTTTGCACATAACACTGAACAATCCAGGAATATAATATTACAGTGTGAATTATATATTATCACAATTAATTGATCACTTATAAGTCATTTTTATCGAAAAATATATTGATTCTGTCGAGTAACTGCGGATCAGTTACTGTCTTGGCGAGTTGCACGAAGCCACTCTGCAAGACCGGATGTATCAACTGGAATCTCTCTAGTGAAAATGTTAAAACAAGTTCCAGGTATGCCATAAGAATATTTTGGAAACAATTTCTTTGCACTTCTGTGTCCTGAAAAAAAATAAGAGATATACTTACTGTTGATGTTTCATTAGTGATGTATAAAATTTTGACGGCCTGATTAGCGCAGTGGTAGTGGCTCTGCTTTCTGCGCCGGGTTCGAATCCTGGTAGGGACACAAGCTTTGTGTGATGAGCACGAATGTTTGTACTCGAGTCATGGATGTTTAATATGTATATAAGTATCATATACTGATTTCGCCCTTAGTCCATTGTACGGTACCCATAACACAAGCGTTAAGCTTAAAGTGGGACCGTATAGTTGGTGTGTTCGTATGGCGATATTTAAAAAACAAAAAAAAAACAGACTTTACCTTATTAATGCTCAATGACCTTTGCTGTTCTATCTCTGGTGGTACAGGCTGTGGCGGTATTAGTGTTTCGATACTCTTCACATTCTCGTAAACTGGAGCATCGCATATTGTAATATTCACTTTGCGTGTATCTGTCTGATCAACAGAGTCCGTTGCGCTCACTTTCGTCTCCTTTGCTGCACCCTCTTTTTCTTTAATTACGCTATTAACAATGTCTTGTTGCTCTGTAATTATTTCACCTTCAGAAGCAACTGTTGCTTCATTAACGAGCTTTTTAGGTTTGATGTTTTCAGTGCGAACTTCTGCGGTTATAGAACCTTGGCTGTTTGCTTTAAAATCGGCGAAGGTGAAAGGTTTAGGATTTTCAATGCCATCTTCTAATGTCAACTCATTGGATTCATCAGCAATAATTGATTCGTTTGTATTTTCAGTTTGCTCTTGTGCATAATACTGTTCGTAATTCGAATCACTTTCTACTGAGCTATAAGACATACGTTCTTTCATCTCAGGTTCGTCGAAGTCAGATATATTTATGAGATGTTTTACATAATTGTGACATAAAAATTCCCACGTATTTTTCAAATCGAATATCTTCGTGACGAATCGATCATATTCAAGTGTCAAGTTTAATGTCGTTGTGTAATTTTGTAAAATGATTGATATGTCTGTGGATTTTAATTTGAACCTGTGCACACCACTAAAGAATATTTCTGTTAAGGCTATAATTTTAATGAGCCACGATGAAGTTGTTTGTTTGTAAAGGTTAGCCGCGTAATCTAAATTAGATACTTTTTGAACGAGAAATTTTAAGCCCGGTCTTGAGTCAAACTGCATAGCTCTTGTAAAAGATAGCTCCAAGCTTCTCAACAACAAATCAATATTATGGCTATTAAGAAAGAATTTATAATTGCAAATATTTGATCCACTTTTAAAACTCTCCAATAAAATACTGTTAATGCCATGAAATACGTCGGAAGATGCTTGGATGAGGACCGTGGCAATTATCTGGATTAATATTTGGTGAGCTAACAGTCCCACAACTAACCCTCTGTGAGGTATTCTTACAGTATATAATTCTGGATTCAGAGAATTAATTGACTCTTGAAGATAGATTAGGAATATGTAACTTCTATCATCAATCAACAATAGGTTTTGAGAATTTTTCGGTGTTAGTTTAGCATGGCCATCGCCTTTGAGGTGTTCATTTAAAAACACTTGCTGAGCCATCGCATGTAATCTCACATTATCGTTTACAGAACAATCCCGTCTGGCAGCTACTTTTACCATAGCCAAATCGCCATAGAAACTGTTGGAATTTTCTTTAAAGGCATATGTAAGTTGTTTGAGCGGTGTCAAGCTTACATTGCAAGCTCTATGGAGGCTCATACAGACTATTTCCCACTGATTATCTGTTAGGAGATGTCCTGATGTTAATATTATGTGCCTAATGCACGATGCTCCCAATCTCGCAATCGGCTCTTGAGGTTGAGCGATACATTCAACTAGAATTAGCATTATTTGCTTCAAAGCAAACGTTGCCTCTGCACTTTCAATAGGTTCAATCTCTTCCTCGTTTTTATCATCGATTGTCGATCTTTCAATGTTTATTTGTTGTAAATGATGCAAATATATTACAACAGTATCTGTTGTGAGGCCACAGCATTGTTTGAAGTTCGGCATTATACTGTCCCAGTGCGTATTAACATTTGCTATCTGACGGAGCCAATTTTGAACGGTAGGTAAAAGGAGATGATTGATGCAGTGAAGGCCAAAATGAGTTCCTGGTACTTCCACTGTGTTTCTTAGCAATTTAAATAAAGTCTCCATTGCCGCCGGTTGATTCTTCTTAGAACACACAACTGTAGCCGAGATCAAGCCTTCAATAAGTACATACCATACTTTTAGTATATTACTTTGTTTATCAAGCTTCAATAAGCAGGTATTCGTAGTATTTGAAAGTGGCAGACTCGTAGAAAGTTTCCTATATGAAATCAGATCTTCTTCGTAATGTTCATTTGAGATAAACTTTGTGATATCTAAAGAAGTGCTAGGTATAATAGGATCTACCACGCTTAGTGGCATGTCTCCTTTGATTCTGTTCCCAGTGTTGAAGATCGGACATTTTGGCATGTTGTACATCATTGTCAGGATATCAGCACAGCTTTCCAAATGGTATAATCCTTCTTTGCACATATCTACAATTACTTTCTCAGATTTCTCTTCACTGAGTGGTATAAACTTGCTGTTCTTTGAGAACTTGAGACTCAGACTTGGTTTTGGTTGAGATGAAGTTGCAGGTTTCTTTTGTTTCACCTCTGTTGCTTGCACTTCTTCGAAATGAAGGCCTTTGATATGACTCAAAAGACATAAGATACAATCAAGTGCAGCGTTAGCGAATACCAACGTGTTGTCTGTACTGAGAAACACTTTGAATATTTCCAAAATAGCAGAATACTGGTTGGAGTTGTTTGCCGCTCGAAGAGTATTGAACAACGGCCGCCAACCAGATCGTATTTCCATTCTGTTTGTCTCTACAAACTCGCAGATGCAGGATATTATTTGTTCCTAAAGACGAAAAAATATCATATAAAATCAACAGTTTACCTAGATTTTTATTTAAATAATATTTTACCTGTATGTCATCGTCACATAATTCCAAGCATAGAAGGTTCTCGAAAGGCTTCAACAGAGCTTCGTTGAAGTGGAAATGAGGCAACTCCACTTGTTGGTTCAACAATGCCGTTGCACAGTCGTGTAAACATTGGATAGCCAGACTTGCGATTTGAATATCTTTGTGGCATGCCGCCTGCAATAAAATGTTTGATACTCTACAATACTAACTTTTGTTAAAAGTTATCAATATTATTGTTGAGAGTTTTGTGAGTTGTCACTTAACTTAGTTCAATCTTTCATTAAGACGGTACCTGCATAAAGTGCGGTCCGACGACCGTCCATATCGCCATCCGATGTGCCAGCGGCCTCGCGGACCTGAGGCAGCGCAGCGCCACGTCCCCCCCGCGGCACAGCGCGCGCGCCGCCTCCCCGCCGCCCGCGCCCGCGCCCGCACCCCCGCCCGCGCCCGCCCCGCGCCCCGCCGCGCCGCGCCGCCACCAAGGCGCATTATTGTTGGCTACGTCTTGATCCCACGTTGAAAATAGCTAGGAGAGAACGAGAGCAGATTCTCAGCTTCTAATACGTATTCTAGACAATTAAAATAAAACTATACATACTCGTAGATATTTACCAATCTATGTTGATGAGCGACTAGTCTCTTTAATGCAGCTTTTAAAGTAGGTAGCGTGGTTGTAGCAGCTAGCCTCGTGAATAAAGTATCGGCTGCGGAAGATAAAGCACAGCACACGCGGGCTGCGCCTGATCCTGATATTACATTACCGCCCTGAAAGATAACACAATACGAGATTTTAGAACAAAATAGAAGGAAGATGATTTCTGCAATCGTAAGTACTTACTTCTTGTCTACATGTTTCGACAATTTTCGCTACAGACATGTCGTGGTTGAGACTATTTTCGAACACTGGCTGTAAGAAATTGAAGACGTCCACACTAGAAAAAATAAAAACATTCAAGTTTAATATTTTATTGCTAAAGAGTGATTTTGGCCCAAGTTAATCATCATCAACAAAATCGGAATCTAAATCAAAATAGCTCTAACTAGTGATCGATGAGTTCGGCTCGGGGAACTTATTTTAGCATTGATTGCTTTGCAAAAATAGAAAATATTCTTACCAGGTCTCATCGTCTCTTCCATCTAGTCCTAATTTTGCATCAGCTTGTAATATAGACACAGTTTTATTTCTTCCAGTCTGCATTGTCACTATTGGAGTTGCGTTATTCCCTTGATGTCCAAATAGAGCGTGTTCGAAGCTCGAAACATATTGACAAGCAGCGAATATGTGCTCCCAACATTCTGGCGCTTTAGAACCGAGTTCTAAACCACCTGTGTATTGATAATAGAAATTCAATGAATATAACTTAAATGTGTTCGTAATGGCGCCCAATAAGGGATCAATGAAAATATGTATGTATTTGTTGTTTGTGCGTACAAGCCACAGCATACATGTTGAGTCAACAAAAAGGTATAGGTCTATACGGAAAATATACAGCCCAAGTCAAAGCGCTTTGAATCATTTCAAAAATATCTACTCTTTTATAGAATGGCCGTTTTCATAGCAGCCAAGTGTTTACACTTTTAAAAAGCAAGGTTCATCTCACCAGTAATCAATATATCCAATGAAAGTGCGTGCGTTGACAATATTTTTCCGTTAGGTGGTTGCGAGATTGCAGAGTTGGCCAACAGAGCAAGTGTGCTACTGCAACGGCTTTGTAAACTCAGTGTATTGCTCACTCTGGCCGCCTAAAATTGTTAAAAACATTTATATCATTATAATAATATAAAGAAATTTGATTGGTTGCAGGAATATAAATAAGTTACTTACCTTATGAAGTCCTTCTAAGCACTGAATAGAAAGTCCCTCCCAGGCAATTCGCTTTCTCTTTCCGAAAGTATTAATCTTCTTGGTTAGGATTCCATGTAACATAAGTTTCCTGTTTCTATAGCCTCTCAGAGGGATGCTGAGGACTGTCACCATTGAATCCCAAATGCAGGTAAGAATTCTAAAATACGATCAATTAGAAGACTTATCATGTAATGAGATTGTGTCATATTATTTAGATTTTGTAACTAAGATTCCACAAAAGGTGTGCCCGGTAAATGGAAATAGGAGCCTATTTCCTATTATTTTGAGGCTTAAAACATTAAGCAAGAATGCTCCTCTATCTGCTCCTTTGAGAAATAAAAGCTTATTGGCATTTTAATTTGGATGGTCTCTGGTACTAATGGAATACATAGATTATTAATTCTAATAGATTACCTTCTAGCCCAACGTAAGCTTGCCTCATGTTGTGGGGAATCATTAGTATTATTATATAACATGGAAACTTCTTTTAACTTCTGCCAATCGGACATCACTGGACTCTGATCTAAGCCACCAAGATCTGTCCATAATATTAAATGACATGTTAGTATAATAACATCATCTATATACGCAAATCACGAACATAAACATTTTAAATGAATTATGTACTAGAATTTTGGGGTTTCAGCCTTTAGTGTAGACCGTATAAACATAAAATGCTATCTTATTTTTTAATAATATATTATATTATGCGCATTGTTCATTGGGAGTTCTTGACTTAAATTTGGTATTAAGCGTTCGCAAGGTACTATGTTTGAAGATTTATTTTAAAATATACAAACCTGATAATAAATGTATAAGGGGATGATCAGTTGTAGGAACTTCTTTCAATGAATCAGTGGCAAGTACTTGTTGATACAGTTCCCGTAGCCATGTAGCGGACAAGTAAACTAGAACTCCACTACCTTGCACCTCTTCTACAAATTCGTCTTCGGTGAGTGAAACTTGAATCTTCTACAACGACAAAAATAATTGATATTTAATATGTGTTGAATGAGACAAAATAATATTTCGAGTATGTAAGTACTGAGCTGAAATTAACTTACGCTAGGTTGAGTATAATAGTTGCTACGCCGTTGTTTTAACGTCAACAGTAACGCTGCGTAAGTAGCAAGATACACACCATCCGCATTCATTATACAGGCCGTGGCCGGAGGCTGGGCCGCGTTGTGTTGGCAGCACTTCGATGCGAATTCTTGCATCGCTTCATCCACCTATAAATAAACCACCAATAAATAAAATTTTTAGAACTCCCTGTTCACTGGCTCTTGTAATAGTAGGCTTCCACATTTTGCTGATAAGTATTTACATTCAGGCCATTGAAGATAAATTCAAAATAAAATGCCTAACTCACCTCTATACACGTCCTCAGGTTCAGCAATTTAGGCAGCAGAGTATTCTGTAAAGTTTTAACAAATTGCCTAGCATTGTGTCTTTCCAAATCAACGTTACATTCTGTTATGGTACATCTGAAATTAAGAATGGGTGGTGATGATTGTTTAATTTCAGCATTAATTTTGTTCGATAAAAATAATCCTACAATATTTACTTCCATTGCTTACCTGCCAAGATTCAAAGTCTTAGGAACTGCTTTAGTTCGGTCACCGATAATAATCATCCGTTCTGAGTCATTCGGTGTGGGATTGCTGGCGCGGGATGGTAGAAAAACGTTGTCTGCATCAGAATCCGCTTCACCGTCACTGCCTGAACTTACGTTCTCTGGTCCTGAGGTATCTGAAGTAAAATAATTAATGGAGAAAATCTCTTCGATAGGCAACCCATGCTCAGCTAGATCATTAAAATATTTATTGTGATAAAATAATTTAGTACTGCTGTATTATTTGTTACCTTTTTGTTTCATATTTCATGCACTTAAATCTTTACCAACATACCTGAAGAATCATTATCTTTACTCTCGTTACTCTGCAGCACAGCTACCATGTCTCTAAGATAATGAAATGGGACAATATTAATCTCTTCACGTAAAATTTTATAGATTGTATTTTAAATGTGTCTGTTGTTTGCCACAATTACCTATAGGGGCTAGGCAACCTTGCCAAAGTCTGGTACGTAAGCGGTCCCGTGTAATCAGCATCTTGTAGTTTAGGCCAGTGGCCCAGTATAAGTGTTGCCATCTCAGGTGACAAATATTCACCGGAGCCGGAACAAAGCTTCTCTAAAGCGTCAAGCAGTGACACAACGCATTCAACTGCGGCCGCCACCACTTCTGGATTACCACTTTTACCACATTCCTCAATGCCATCCATGATCCTGAAAAAACGATCAAAATTACTTCTATCATGTCTTGACAGATGACAATGTGCTGCTACCGTTCGTATACATCGGAGAGTCAGTTTTGCTGATGGTGTCACTATTCTAACATCTATGACAATCATCAGAAGCCTGCAAATCTGAAAACTGATTTAACAACCTGCACTAGTTGGGTCTTTGAAGGTAGGTTTACAATGCTGCTAATTCGCTTGGCACCAACTAGCCTAAACTAGACCAAATTATAGTTTACTCCTGTCAAACGGCATTCGCTATTCTGTTAACAGCAGATTAGACTAATTTTAGTTTGACAGCTCCTAAAATTGGTTTAGTTACTATACTTAACTTAGTTGGTCATTTTTCTATTCTGTTGTACACACTTTACGTCAAATTGCGTCTAAAATTAGAAACGTCAAACTATAATCCGCCTTATTTGGTCGGCATCTAATTTGGTGCCACCTAAATTTAGTTCGTAGTTTTTCAGGTGATGTTTTTATTAAGATAAGTTGTGAAAAACTATTTTATCAAACACGAAGGAGGAATATGTGGTTGCGGCTCTTGTGGATTTATCCGAAAGTGCTAATTTTACCAAAATAATAATAAAACAGAGCCTACTTCATGGTACTTACTTTAAACACAAAATTAAGGCATATTTATTAGGATTACCTAATAAATATTCAGGGGGCATTTGCTTGATTACCTATTAAGGTAATCAAGCAAATGCGCAGTTCATGTTAAATGGTAAACAGTCTTAAGACATTTAATAAACCATCAATTGGGATCTACGGAGTGATTCAAAAAGGGTATAGCAAATATCATGTTAGTTAACCTTATCATTACTTACAATCTTACAATAGCCATATCATCACTATGTCTTTCATGATGATCTACTTTCTTCAGCAACACTAGTTGACACAATCGTTTTGGATTTTGTAACAGTTCCCTCCCACTCCTCAGCGGCTCGACTCTATGGGATATAGGCGGATAGAGCAGCATCCTGTGGTATAACGCCTCGAGTACTGGACGCAGGTTCGAAGTTGAGCCTACTAGGCGGACCAGTTGATTTGCTATGCTGGAAGGGAGGAGATAGGAGTCGATATGAAGATATGTCAGTATGTTAAATAAAAACTTTGACACTTAAAATTTACTCAGAAAAAGCTTCAAAAGTATCAGTTAAGTAAAATGTGAAACAGGTAGAAGACCAGAATTCAGAACTATGATTTTATGCAGTGGACTTACCTGTAGATAGCTTTTGCTTGTTTGCTATTGAAACTCGGCGCAGAGAGCAAAGCGCCGGATCCTCTACCAGAGTCATCCACTAAATGACCTTCGTGCTCTCTGGAAAAAAGGTAATTTTAATAAAAACAGGATTATCACATGGAATTAACATAATAGGTTTCATATTTACCTTGACTTGATATTCTTATCAACTCGAGGTGTTCCGAGAAACGAGATGAGTGACGGACAGAACTTCTGCCAGAGGAACGTGGTAAAGTGTGAGTTGCCACACACTCGTTCAGATAGACTTGACATCAGTGTCAGCAAGCAGTCTAAGAAGAATAATGCCAATGGGTTCTGTTTTGGTGTCCTGTGAAGAAGAAAAATAGTAACAATTAATTCAACATATCCTCAGACCCAGGGCATGCAGATTAGTTGGAGCCGGTGCCTCTGTATACCGGCGGTGCTCTAAGTAAAATAGGTATCTACTCACAGCTGCGTTTCAGACAGCCTACCGCACAGGTATTGGATGACTGGGATCACTTCGCTGTAGCATCCGACAGCCACGATGTGATTTCTACCGAGTGGTGAGCCTTCAGACAAGAGTTCCTGACACTCTTCGTCTAAAACCAATAGTTCGGAATTATTGTTAGGAAAAAAAATGTATTACTAAATTGGCAGGGTTGCATTTTCGCTGGTGGTACTTTGGATTATTTAGTCCCAGACCTGATCAAACTTGATAAGAACAGGTTTCACGTCATTGACGAGTAGAAATTGTTTTGCTTTCATCATCAGGTCTGACGAGCGGTAGCAGAGCAATTATACTCATTAATTCATCAAGCATGCATGTGAAGAACTTTAAATGCTTGAGATTTCTTGTTCTATCTAAGGAAAACGAGAACTAATGTCATGGAAAGCCAGTCTATAAGAAGTAATTGGAGTAGCCCTGTCGCAGTTTCCTTTTGTTGATGATGAGTATCAATAGCTCACCTAATTGAGCACAATAAGCTCTCAGCATCTGCGCGGCGGCGGCGCGGGCCGCGGCGGCCACGGGCGGCGCGGCCGCGGCCGCCTCGCCGCACCGCCCGCACGCCCACACACACAGCCGCCCGTTCAGAGTACGGCGGGGAGAAAGAGCGAGCGAGAGATACATGCGGAATACTTGTACCTGTTGATGTTTGAAAATACAACACTAAAATCCCCAAATTTATAGAAAGCGTGCGTCCATTTACATTAGCATTTAATGACACGTTAGTTAAGCCTAGTTAGTTGAAATCCTGAAAAAGCATGAAACGATGATCTGAAATACCTTGTAATTATTATACTTCATACTGGCAAATACCTAAGAAGAAGATGCCACAATATGGAAGACGAAGATTGCGGTTAGGATTTCCTGCTAGGCACGGTTTGTCTATTCTGGAGCTACCATGGCACGGGACATTCAACAAATATACCTCTAAAAACTTTTTGCGATGCATATTGAATTCAATATCGTTGTTAGTATTAATAAAATAGTTCGGTAGTAAGTGACCTGTGTATCGGGCAGGTGGTACATGACGGATGCGGTGGCGCACAGCAGCTGCGCGGGCGTCCACAGCGAGTCGTCCTCCGGCTCCACGCCGCGGTGGAACCGGTCGTCGCGGAGGAGTTTCTGCAAATTAACAAGATCCTAGCATCTGGACATCTTTCCACTATTGGATGAGACTACGCGACTGCAACCAGAGAATTTAGAATAATCTAGCTCTTCTTAATTCTATGGCTAGCTGCTTAAGGACAATACGTTTCAGTAGGGCTTATTACACAATGTTCTGACTATCCTAGCCACAACTTGATTGAGAGAATGCTCATACAATGTGTGTCAAATAAGTTGGGAATACCGTTTGTAAATTGTAAAACAGACCGTTAGTTAGGGGCATAGATAAAATATATATAGACTGGAGGTTATGCACAGGGCTTATTACACAATGTGCTGACTATTCTATCCACAACTTGATTGAGAGAATGCTCATACAATTTGTGTCAAATAAGTTGTGAATATCGTTTATACATTATAGTACACGCCGTTAGTTATCCACATAGATAAAATATATATAGACTGGATGTTGTACACCAACAAAATAATCATTAATTTCTACATACATGGAACCCTTGCAGAGCGAACGACACGAGGCGCGGGCGCTTGCTGTCCAGCGCCATCTGCAGCGGCAGTAGGCAGATGCGCCGGACTTCGTAGGACGGCCGCCGCGCGCTGCTATCTTGCTCGCAAAGCATCTCTGGATCAGAACAACGAATGAATATGTAGCGACCTCTTCAAGCTACACAGATAGTGCTGCAGACGCATTCAGAACAATAGACAATTCTCAATACAATCCTGAATCGCGCTATAAGTTTTCGGAGCAAGTAACATATATGCAAGATCCCGGCAATATCATCGGGGCATAGCGGCCGCCCGCCTGGCTGGAAGATCTTCCCTTTGCCGCTAAAAATATTAGCATGCAACGTAACAGGTATAATTGGGTGTAATCGGGATTAAATGACATCATTAACGAATCATATAATGTGGGATCGATTTTTTTTTGCAGGCCCATAATTTTTTTTTAATCAATTGTGTTCCAAAAATGATTTGCATCCATGTAAAATCATAGTTTTAAATTTTGCCAATATCTGTCCGTTACACAGACTTTGTGAATGTTTTCAAATTCATTCAATAAATTTTCACATTCATAGTTTCACTATAAAACTGTAAATAAGTAAGTTCAAGTACGCATTCCGACAAAAATGAATTGAATTGAATGCGACACACTCAACTGTACATTAGGTACCTACTATTATTTTTAGAATACTGTCAGTGTTTTTGTGTGTGTGCAACACGCGCAAACCACTAGATGGTTTGGCGTGATAAACTATATCCCGGTAGAGGGAACACACCTATTAGTATCTATACATATCCCGGGAATTGAAACTATATGACACCATGATCGACATTTTCATGTAAATATGTGACGTCCTAGAAATATATAAATCTAATATCCCCTAGTCAGTAGATACATAAGTGGGATATGAATGATTTAAGGGAATTAATGATATCCATATGGATGTTACCACCCAATGTTTGTTCCATGCTGAATATTTTGATGTTAAATCAAATGGCTTATTTAGGAGCTACTGTAGATACTTTTAAGCACATCTACTGATATAGGTAAATATAGTCTTACTTACCCAAAGCATCTTGACACGATTTCCTAAGAGCTGTAAACTTTACCCCAGCAGCTTCTTTAAAAATGTCTTGCAGTAACTCCTCCATCGTCAATCAAACTAACTTATTTACGATTGACGAAATACCAATTTGTCTACATTATTCTCGTAGTACAATTTGCACAAAATCTGATGTATGTTGTAGTTAATGATTGAAACCAGAGTTTGAGTGGGTGTAAAGTGTATCTTATCACTGTTCTCCGTAAGCACACACAGCGGCCGGGCATGCTCAGTCGAGAAAATCGATAATTTGGTACGACGTAATATTTTGCGAAAAAACTTTGCAACAGGTGTTCAAAGCGATTATAACAAACATTGTTTCTATAAGTAGTTTAAAGTAGATTCTCATTAGTTGCTATTAGTATTCAATTTATACAATCGTAAAAAAAGTGTTTTGATTCATACCTATACCGTCTTATTCCAAAACAGGATCTAAATAAAGTACTGGGATTGGTACAAGGTTTAAACCATGAACTAAAGAAAACGTTATTATAAAACGAAGTTTATCACCAAACCATGGTTTATCTTTGGTACTGAAGAAAAACCGCCGAGACCCCTAGTTTATCTTCGGTACCAAATTATTTGAGGTTAGGTTGAAGTTCATTTCATGTGTCAAATACCTAGTAATCTAATAAATATGAATATTGACTTGATTGATTTAATGGATTTGGAAGATTTGGGCACGCTGGAGACGCGCCGGCAATCAAATAGACATCGTCATCGTGTGAATCCTTTTGATTTGAGTGACGAGGATTTCCGATATAAATATAGGTTCACAAAACGATTCGGAAAAAAGATTGTGGATGTGCTACGTGACGATTTGGAACATGACCCTCGAGGATGCCTATTGAGTCCGGAGCTTCAAGTGGTTTGCGCATTACGCAACTGGGCTCGCTATGAAGTAAGTGTTATTTACAACTATAACCTTAGTCAATGCAGAAAAATCAAACAATATACTAATACAGGTACATGTTTTATTCATAGATTCAAGATAATACAGCTGATTTATATGGTGTGTCTCAACCGGTTGTGAGCAAAACATGTAAAAAAGTAGCAGAAACTTGGTCACGGATGTCCCAAAGATTCCTAAAAATGCCAACTACTTGAAACTAACAGGAGGACAGTATGAGAAAATTCCACAATTGACTGTACTCATATAAGAGTTAGAAGAGTAAATGCTGATGGGGGTCAGTTATTTATGACTAGAAAAGGATTTCCTTTATCAATCTACAGGTAATTTTTACAGTAATATTTTAATTTTAAGTAATAAAGTTTTAAATTATTGTTCTAAGTATATTATTATAATGATGTATTTATTGTGCATGCGTGAAGCTATTTTATAGTATTATGTATGAGAAAAGGATTAAGAAAGATATACTTACCTGTGAGATATACATTTTTAAAGATCTGTTTCCCATTGTTGTTTCGTTAATTTAAAAATGCCGCGGTAAAGTGTGTTAGGCGATGTTTTTCTAATCTTATATCTAGTCTATGGTTTCAATAATGTTCCATGGGTTCTAGTCTCATCATTCGTTCACTTTATTTCAAAATAATCCACTGAAATCTTTTTTTTTGTATACACTATGGTGGCAATACTTCTTTCTTTACGAATGAGATGCAATGAAATAAAATGGATATGAATATGGCCTCACCCACAACTTAGCGGGTATTTTACCAATGTCAAGTAATTAATAGCAATAACACATTCAATAAATACACATTATAAATAAAATAATGGATGTGACATGATGATATGAAAATGGCGTCCAATTCTCGTGGCAATACTTCTTGCAGATTGTCGTGCGTGTGTCAGTCATTTGTCTACAGTGTCTCCAACCATGCCGTAATTACGGTAGATCTACCGTAATTTTTCTAGATCTACCACCTACCGTAGACATGTTATTACGGTGACACATTCTACCGTAATTTCATCCGTGTCCATATTTCTATAATGAACACTTGATTTAGCAAAATATTACTGCAACATTGCATTAGGATATGCGTAACGTAAAAAAAAAAAAGGTCATTCTGCTGCTTCTGTTTGGAATGCGCAACGTAAAAAACAAAAAAAGGTCATTCTGCTACTTCTGTTTGGAAGAATGACCTTTTTTTTTTTTTACGTTACGCATCCCCACTGCATGGGTATTTTACACTGACCTCTATGGTATACATCGCTGTATCATGGACGTCAGTGGTATTTTAGCTGCAAACACTGGTCTGCCGTAATTTTCCACCATCTACCGTATTTTGAGACCAGTCAACACCGTAATTTTGACAAAGAGAGTTGGAGACACTGTTTGTCTAGGTAATCTGTGGCTGTCACTTTATCTTATCTGTCACTTGTAGTAGTGTCAAATTTAGCCAAAATAAAAATGGTGTCTTGGAGTTCGATAGGCCGATCTTTCGGCATTACTTTGTTAAAAAATCAAATAAAGTCACCTTATACAGTAAAAAATGCAACCTTTTGTACAAGCAATGCCTTAAATAGTGCCCATGGACATAAGACATTTGCGATACAGCCTTCGAGGTAAGGGTCGATTCGGGTGATTACCTAACCAACTTTTTGCTTTGTTTATTATTTTTAAGTATTTTCAGTGGTGGAATTTTAAAATTAAAACATATTTTAGTATCCTTCAGACCCTTGACAGGTTGTAGTTATTAATGTAGTTCTTTTACATTACTACTATCGTATGTATAACCTCAAAATATATCATTTTTTCATTGTAGATGGCAATGGCACAAATTCAAGGATATGTTACACTTCTACGTGATGGTGGGTCTGATACCGGTGACTGCCATAATCTTCTACACGAATGTGTATATCGGGCCAGCTCAACTCACCCCAATCCCTGACGGATACAACCCCAAGTACTGGGAATACCATCGCCACCCTATTACGAGGTTCATCGCTCGCTACATACACAACAACCCTCAGCAGGTAAGCTGCCGTATACTTTTTTAATATGACCAGATTCTACCTAGGCCGATCTCCATTGTATTCCATATCCACACCAATGTAGTACTTATTGTTAGTGTTACAAAAAAAATGTGACCATCTCTGTAAGACACTTCTCTACAGATTTGTTACCCCCTTGTTCTCAATAGGAATGATATACCAATAGATAGTAGCATCTTAACATAGTTTTTTGATATTTGGAAGTGATTTTCATGTATAATTTTGTTTTAAACAATATTCTTGTTTCAAATTATTTAATAGACATACTAAATATCAATGTTATTAATATTATTAAAAATTGTATGATTATTACCGGAGTATTCTCATGTCAATAGTGGGTGCCAATAAATATTACATACAAACCTCACTTGTAAGTATGATTTTTTGTATGACATCCAAAGTGCAATGTTTACAAAACTGGGCATCCTTTTGGTTATGGAGTTATAACAAAAACTTCTACCACATTTAAATGATTAATAATGCCTGAGTTGCAAGATCCACTATTACCATGTTTAGGCATTATTATTTTTAATTTCTGCTATGTTGTGTTTTATCACAGGACTATGAGAAGTTTATGCATTTCCTTGATGAAGAAAAACAGAAGATCAAGCTTCGTGAACTGGAGAAGATGGTAATCCAAAAGATGGGTGAGCGCCAAGATTACCAGGCCTACTACTACAAACCCATGGTCAACAAATACTTACGAATCAACAAGAAGACTGGAGAAGAGCTCATCGACCGCCTCGGTGATGACTACAAGGATTAACAACTTATTAAAGCTTGTGCACATAGTAGAATATCTTTAGTAATCAAGTGTATTGTTACATATTTCAATGTAGATAATAAACCTTTTAATTGTTGCTAAAAACTAATTTATTTACTCTATAGATGCCTACTTCAATATGCAACAATTTTCATAGACACCTTTACGTTGGTATTTCTAATGCTTTGCACCTAATGATGTGTTTAGTTACTTTGTTTGTACAAACTATCGGGGTATGAATAAAGTATAAGGCTTATGGTAACATTGTTATTTATTTTACACGATATTTCTAACGATTGACAATAATAAATTCCGACATGTGGAACCCTTACAAAATTAATATCAACACTTAACTAGGTGTATGCTAATGCGGTCTGATATGACGCTAGTACTTGTTTTACTTTCGTGATGTTTAAAATGTTGTTTATTTACATTTTTCGTTCGGATGACTCGAAAGAAGTTTCTAGGGTATATATAAAAATTATAGTTATCGTGAAGTAAGAATTTATGTATTCCGTATAGATGGGGTTATTTCATAAAATCATATTATTAGAAAATTAAATGCTTTTTATTAGAGGTTTGCCGAAATTTCCCATTTCAGTATTCATTAGTGTAAATATTAATTCATAACTTATACAAAGTAATCGATTCTAATACAAGCATCATCTACAGATAACTAATTGTATGACGAGGAAATCTACCTACCTAGACCATAAATAAATAATGCGGCGGTGCCGGAATGCACAAAGCTCTTAACTATGCTGTTACACAATTAAATTACAAAACGATATGATTTCATTATCCCATTCTTTCAGTCTTCGCAGTTTGTAGAGTTCCAACTATGACCCAACAACTATTACTTAGATTGCTTTTCATAACAACATTTTTTGACTTTAAAACTATTTACAACATTCCTAAGTTTAAATAACAATTTCGATAAGAAATTGAAAATAAACTACTTACATACTTAATTATTGAGAAAATTAGTGTGTAAATCAGTATCAAAGCGTAAACACAATTTATTCCCAATCGAAGTAAAAAAATAAAGTTACTAACAGTACCTATGGTTTATCGTATCTAAGTAATAATATGGACTACAATAGACTGTTAGATAGTACACTATTTAAAATGCTTTTTGCGATTTCTCGAAGTAACAATTTTTGAATCTATACTTTAAGACGGCTACGAGTTTCTACAATGTATATTTTAAACAGTTTCTCTACTTATTCTTCTCCTTTTCTGCCTGTGCTGCAAGCTTTGCTTCTTTTTTGGCTTTCTTCTTTTCCTCCTTCGCCCTCAATTTGGCTTGTCTCTCTTCCTCCTTAGCTAGCAGCTTGGCCTGTCTCTCCTCTTCTTTAGCTTGAAGTCTAGCTTCTTTCTTCGCTTCCTTCTCCGCTTTGAGTCTCATTTTTTCTTCTTTCTTTCTCTCAGCTATTTCATTCCGTCTATTGTCATTACTCTCATCCTTTTTGCTTTTGTCCTCTTGTTTTATATTCTCCTCGTCCTTTTTCTTTTTATCTTCCATCTTGGGCTTTGACTTGGAGTTATCCTTTTTTCGGTCAGTCTCATTGCTGTGATCTCTGGATTTGGGCGGATCATCTTTGTTCGAAGGTTTCAGAGGCCGGAAGAAATGTTGTTTATCCTTCTGTGGCGATGTTTCTAGTTGTGTAACTATTTTCTGGGCACATCTGCAGAAGAAATGTATTGTATGTATAATTATAACTTTTGGTAGGCACCTACATTGCTAATTAAATGATTACGGCCACGTGTGAAGCTCAAACACATACATATTTACCTTATTCTAGTAGAGGTGGATGCGGCGGCGGCACTCTCTCGGCGTCCCTCGCGAAACTCCCGTTGGAACTCTCTAATGGGAGGCAGACGACCAGACGACTCCCCGGCGGCCGGCCCTCCCGTGTAACTGTGCACTTGATAATCTTGCAAACGGGCCTAGAATTCAGAGAAGTTAATAAATAACACCATGATTATAATCTGAACTGAATAGGGTAATGATTGAGCTCGGCGTTTCTGAGAACCTGATTAGGTATCTTTATGTTATCCAGCATTCATATCATCTTGCTTTCATTTTATTCAAGGCCTGTGTAATATTAGATTGTATAAATGTATGCCCGAATTAATTTATAACATTTACAATGTAAAGATTTCACAATTACTTAGATCAATATCGTAAAACGTGAAATTTTGATTGCAATGCATATTACCTACCGTTAAGCTAAGTTACAGTTAAGTTACAAGGTGGATTAGAAATTAAAGCATCCGCCAATATCAGATAGGAAGACAGTTTAATAAAACAGTGTTGCGTTCTCGCACCCCACCTAATCATAGATTACGGGATCTGCAGGCTTCTCCACATTTGACTACAGAAGCAAACACAAAAAAAACGACGCTGAGTGTCAAAATTCTAGTTAAGTCCCGTAAAAGCTATTATTAGGGTTAGCAAGAGATGGACTAGCAGTATTGGCCGCCATGAGCCAGGCCATTTAGTTCCTACCAGTCGCCCCTTTCTGCTGAGGGTTACCGGTCACAGACACATGTTGCCATTCCTGGGCCCCAAGTCTGCTACCACAATCGATTCATAATCAAACATCAACCGCATAGTAACTGTCACTTTTGACAGATATTGTATGGGATATCTGTCAAAAGTGACAGTTACTATGCGGTTGATATTCGATTTATGAATCGATTGTGTTAGCAGAGTTGGGGCCCTGCTTGAGCCCGGCCCTAGTTGGCCTAACGAAAAGTCCAAGGTTTGGTATGTCACCTTCATGCTATGATGCTGGGATCGCCGCAGTGAGTTGGAGGCGGGCTGGCGCGGCCGCGGTGGCGGGGCTGCTGTCGCGCGCGGCACAGCCCCCAAGCACGCGCCACCACACTTGGAGCCGCCGCACAGCTTCGTTGAACAACCACTCACCACGTTGGCGTCACTGTTCGACGATACGGAAGACACTCCTGAAATTAAAGTAAGAAGTTGCCATATAAAATTGAATATCGAAATAAAAAATGAAGTACGACCTATATTAGGTATAAGTAGATAAAGAAAATTCAAATAGTTTAAATAACCGCAACAGCCATTATACGGATTTACTCGATGCGCTCATTCAAAAAACGACTAGTTAAACAGAGCATAATAAAATGATCGACGTCGATGATGGTGTAACCGCACATGGTTCCATAGCATATATCGACAGATTGTGAGTCGAGCAAGAATCGCCAACAATATTGGCTAAAGAGTTGCATTAGGCTAAACCTGTAATGTTAATGAGATAATAATAAACATCATGTTCAGAACCTTAACCCCCAAATTTATAAACTTGTATAACTTTATCAAACGTCACATAGTACTGCGCACAAGTGTTTTGCTTTGCGCAGTACCTACTATTAATTTTGGGGGTAAGACTAACGCAAGAAATTAGCGTGATGCTACTTAAAAAAAGGAATGCGTCAAAATAAACTAACTATAGGCACTTATGTAGTACGTCATGAGTCCTGAGGGAGGGGCAATTAGACCTATTGGCCACCTGTATCAGCACCTGTGCCTTCGATACTAAGTGTAGTTACCGGATAGGGAAGACTCGCCGCTGGTGACGGAATACAGGGATGCTGATGCGGGCACGGAGCGCGCGCCCACCGAGTAGCTGGACACTGAGCCGGGCACGCCCCAGGACTTGCCGCTGCCGGTCGACACCTGCCGACACACGAGGGGGATGCTTCAGATATCATGGTACGGGTTGTTAAAATGTCCTTTGTATTCTGGACACTTTAACAGCCATAGATCCCAAACTCAAACAAGGCTTCTCTGTATCTAGGCAATGATACAAATACTCTTGTGTGTTACTAACCTACCAACCTTGTGTTACCGACCTACTTTTGCCACCCTACCAGCTATTGAGTGTTACCAACCTGCCAACTCTTGCTGGTGACGAGCCTCGGTGCCTGTCGCAACCGCAAGATCTTGGCTCGGCAGATCACGCAGCGCAGCGGCAACAGGCGCTGGCTCACCGCCATCTGGATGGTTTTGACGAAGCACCTGCGGCACACCACGCGGTGGCCGCAAGGCGAGGTCTGCATGGTAGCCTTCGCGTTCACACATATTACACACTAGAATGTAATATAAAAAGAGTTAATGATAAAGCTATGGCTAATAATGTCTGGTTTGAGGATATTGTTAAAAAGGTCTGGTGGTATTAGGTTCATAAAAAAATAAACTCTTATTAACGGATCTGTAAACTTAACAATAAAAAGTTAAACCATCGTAATTTTCTTTACAAATGTATACATACACACCACACATATACTTATCCTGTATCTCATGGGGGTAGGCAGAGACTACCTACTGATTGCCATATGCTACTATACCGATTCTTGGCATACCGCTTTTGCATCATCATCTCATACACAATCACGGGTTGACACTACGCTACGCTAAGAACTTACTCTTTCTGGAATAGACCATTCCAGAAACCGTCATCTGATCTTGGGATCTCTTAATTTGTAGCTACAGTAAACGAAAATAGTGTAAAATATTTTAACATATGAATCAGTATATTATATGGATCCGGATGATGTATAAACTAAATATGATTATATTTTTTATACAAGGCGACCCATTTGCATTTGGCCGTGCGCTCAGTACAGGATGACATTTTTTAAATGTCTTATAATTTGATTATTTCTTTTGGAATGTTCTTTATAATCTTCTGGCAACCCATTTAAATTTTTTTACACTATTATTGTAACACCTTATAAACAGTATAGGTACCTACTGAATACTAAGATAGTGGCGCTAGATTTTGTTATTTTGTTACACAGATACAACAGAATTTAATGAACGGTAAATTGAATTTTGAAATACGAATTGTAAAGAAATATTGTAAGTACCTACCTAAGGCTGGTGTCACACTAGCGATTGTTATGAGATCATTGAGCGTTCTGGAATGTGTAGGTAAAGGATGCAGTATACACGTGACATAAGTGTCACGTGCTAGCCGTGCTTTTTCCTACATATTCATGGGACGCGCACGCCACGCTCACGATCAACAAACGCATGTGCCTGTGCGTAATCAACCTAAAAAAACTGAGCTTTCAAATTAAAATATTGTTGGCCAATGCCAAATGTTGTCATGTTTATGGTTTATATAAACCAAAAACAATTAAAATGTAGACAAATTTCGTAATTAGACAGGTCAGCTGTTGCGCTCAATCGGAGTCAATGTGAGGCCTTGAAAGAAGACAAGGTTGGAGCTGGCTTCGCGCTGGAGTTCATTGGTCATCGGATCTAACTTTCACCTTATTTGCGTTTGCCACAATCAGTAGGTATTATTATCAATCTAGATATCTATCAATCAATCTCCGTATCCGTATAGATAGTTGGACCTATGAAACCTGAATTTATACTCTAAGTGATACCCTGGAAAACGCGATTAATGAAATAGTTCTCGATAAAACATAATCCGGAAAGCACCTCGTTCCTCTCAGGTTTTGGGTCAGATCTTGGAGAAGTTGGAGACCCTAAGATATTTGTAGATGGTTCTAGCTTTAATAGAAGTAAACATACATTTTTCATAGATAAGAATTGTATTTATTGATATTGTAGATTTTTATTCATTGATGAGATTTAATTGAACCGCGTAACCAGGCTCTAATTACATAAATGTACTTAATTTACACTAATGGACGAAGCTTAGGTATACAAAGAAACGGTCGGCGGTATTTTTGGCGTTAATAAAGTCTTAAAAATGTCTAATAAATGTTTTATTAACAACAAAGCTTCTATTGCGGATAATAAACAAGATTAACGGAGTTTACCAGTTAATAGCTAAAATGGCCATTTTGGCCTTTCGGACTCTCTAATTAACATCCCTATGCCCTTAGGTATTAAAGTATATTTTCTACCGGATTTCACTTAGACTAGAGATAAAAAGCCGCCAAAAAATATTAATAAAAATAACAACTAGCTGTTGCCCGCGACTTCGTCCGCGTGTTTAAATTGATATAAATTATTTATTTACGAGCTGATTGAAATAAAAAAAGTAGTTATTTTTTAATGAAGCTTATCAAAATACATTCGGGAAACCTATTCATCGTTTTCTATACCTATAAGGTCAACGCACTTACTTCTTCGTCGGGCGAACTGGCAAGTTCCGGCTCATTTTCTTCCAGCTTATTGAGCAATTTGTCCTGTAACAAGAGAGATTGGCTTTTAAAATAACATTCATTTCCCTTTATATATATGCAAATGTTGTTATTTGATGTTTCATATAAAAAACTGGCTTTCCGCCCGAGGCTTCACTCGGGTACACTACCTATACGATTTGTTTTTTCTCTATTGTCGTACTAACTTTGTCACCCTCTTTCTATCTTTAATAATAATAATAACACCCGCCCTTTTTAATGTACCACTGCTTGGCACGGGCCCCCCTCAATGCGAGGGGAGGTCATAGTCCACCACGCTGGCCCAGTGCTGATTGGTGGACTTCACACATCTTTCGAGAGGTTCCCTCAGACATGTAGGTTTCCTCACGATGTTTTCCTTCACCGTTTAGCAAGTGATAGTCGTGGTTAAAAAGAGATTCGCACATGAAATCCCAGAGGTATATCATATTTATATTATAACGCAATACGAATGACAATAATATATTTCCACATACGTCCTATGCATGATTGCTTCGGAAGTATGTGCAAATAAATAATGAATAATAATGTTACCAACTACTTATTTCAGTTAGTGCTTGCAACAATGGTTGTAGGTACAGAAACAAGCAGTAGCTTGCTTCTTCATAACATAGCCTACCGTCTTTAAAATAAGGCTAGTTTTTGTTTGAACTCGCTCTTATGTACATGAATGCCCTTGAGTGGTTGATTAAGATAATGGAGATCAATTCACTTGCATTACATTACGTTGGCGAAATCTTGGTAACTCTGGTTGGCAATAATAAAAAATATAGACCGAGTATGATGAGCAGATTTACTATTAGTTAGGTAATCATTGATTAAGGATACTTTAACGATTAATATCTAGCTTACTGGATGAAATCACTTAGCTACAACGAAAAGGAAAAGCGGAGTCTCCTAGTACAGATACCTATTAAGGGGGAAGCTCAGGGTCAGGGCGCGGTTTTTACAAACCTTATGGTATTGTATCGGATTAGGTTCTTTTTTAAGCAAACTTAATACATCGAGACATCCAATGCAGAATGCTAATATCGCAAAACACTAAATTACATCGTAAAGATGTCCAAATTTTTCGTAAAAAAATAAAAACCATTGACATTTTGAATTTCGCGCCCTGACCCTGAGCTTCCACCTTAAGGATTGTCCGGTTGCCGTTATTAAACAACTGAATAATACTATTTTATATTTTTTTAACTGTGGTTATATTATTCTGTAAACAAAAGATATAACATCATGAGTAGATTTTGTATATAAAAAGACAAGCCCGCTGAGTTTCTCGGTGGATCTTTCAGTTGAGGTAGCTTTCTGATCCGCTTGTAGAGTTAAGAAAAAAATAAATGTAAATGAAAATTTGTAATTGCCCCCGTACGCCAAATAGCAAATTATTCCCACTCAAAAATATTATAATGCTCATAAATATTATTGCAACTTCCGTAGCATTAGTTGAGTAGAAATTAGAATAATAATATTAATTGCTGATACGTGCATACAATACATAAAGTGCTGGTACCGCACATAACACTTATCATAAGGTCCTAGTATCGCACATAACACTTAGCAGTATTCTTGTCCAATGGCTATTCTTGGTGTCA
The DNA here is from genome assembly GCA_905333125.1 of Pheosia tremula. Classification (NCBI taxonomy): domain Eukaryota; kingdom Metazoa; phylum Arthropoda; class Insecta; order Lepidoptera; family Notodontidae; genus Pheosia; species Pheosia tremula. Next base: position 2,980,770 of record HG995411.1, read on the forward strand.
ACGCGTTCATGGGGTCAAGTTTGTTACACAATTGGCTAAAAATAACGAGCACACCATATAATAATCCAACATCGATGCTTTTTCAGGAATCATTCGGCATTCTTCGGTTTTTAGCCAGTAAGGCAAAGAAAAACCAAATTGTATTCGACTTAATGACGTTACTATATAGAGTGGATATTATTGAACACATGTTGTTTTGCGTACTCATTTCTAATAGGTAACTAAACATTGAGATTGTCTTTACACAGTGACTAATTATAAACAATACTGTATCTAATTTGTATAATAAGTGTGTAAATTAGTAATTCATTAATCGTATTGAACGGTATGTCCGTATGTTTTGTATATGATGAATGTAAACTGCTTGTAATTTGCTTGTAATCATGACATTGAGATGCAGATACGTTCCTGATGTACTCAATGATAGTATGAAATAATTACCTATGTTATATACTGCCTTGATGTAAATATCTATTAAGGAAAATAACAGCCTCCACGCTCAGACGATGAAATAAAATGCAACACGGAGTGCTGCGAACAATAATTTTAAGTACGAAAAACCACGTCGAATTGTGTAGTGAACGCGATTTACGTATATGTATATTTTATTCGTTCGTCAAAGTTAAGTAGTCGAATTTCACCAAGAGGTAAGGTAGGTAGTGGCTTAGATGAATGAAAAATAAGTTTTTTGTGCTTCAAAATGTTGTTCGTGTCACTCCATCTATTATATTTCTTCGTCTGAGCTTATATTAGCTACATATTGCTAAATTCTTCAGCCATTCGAAGATGCTCTGGTTTAAATTATATATAGTTTACGTAAATTAATAAGCTGCATTTGATTTAAAAAAATACATTATGGTATTGATTTCTCATATTTACGCGAATACTACACATTGAAAAAAAAACTTATTTTATTTTTAATAAACGTGATAAATAAAAATCTGTAAAATAAGTTCCCAACACAATGCCGATTGTAATTCTGTGTGAGCATTTTTTTAAATGACAGATGAATTCTAATATAAACCTATTCGCTTGTACCTGGAATAAAAATAAATATGAAAAACTTTGAACCATTGCAATAAACACTTAAATTTAACATTGGAATAAGATTTTACATTTATCTTTGGGTAGTACTAACTTAATGTTTCGACGAAGTTATCATTGCGGTTAAATCGTAATAATTCAGCTCAGGGAAGGTACAATTCATACACTCATGTTGAAACACTCTTGTGACATATGTCTCTGGCATTGCGTCGTTATGAGTGGGCTATCAATTTTGAAAGCTAATGCTCTACATTACTTATCCTTTTAATACGTCCACACACTTAACTTCTTTTGTGTAAGATTCTGCTCTAAATACCCTTGTTACAACACATATGTATACGAGATGGCTGTTTGGTGTGACGTCATCACGTCATATTCTCCGAGGGGTAGACAGAAGTATATTACAGTGCACCCATACTTCGCCGATGTTAATTCGGTCCCCATGTTATATAGGGATAGCGTATTGGCATTATATCGAGAACACAGCCATCAATGTAAGGGGGATTCGTGCCATAGGCCTTTAGGCGAAGACTTATAGGTTATCACTATTTGGTTTTCGCATTGATATATATGAAAATACAACTTTCTGTCTCGATCTACGCTGTGCAAAAAGACAAAGGTATGGTTTAAAATCTCTATCGACGGTACATAGTAATCAAAGTGAAAATCAAATAATTTTTATTATAGGCCATAGGGGCAGTTACAATTTGTCATTACATTTTTATTTCATAGCTCTATAGCCGGATCGGAACGCAACCTCAACTAAAAAGATCCGGCAAGAAACTCAGCGGGCTTGTCTTTTACCAATCATCACCGGTCAATGTTCTAACCGCTGGTTTTACCATACTTCGTGACCTAAATCGTGCATTGCCTGAACACGACACACACTCACGATTAGAATCTTTCTTTTAAAAGTTTTTGTAGTACATTACATACTGTAAAAGGTGCATGTTTCATACATTTGGAATGAATTATATCTTGCTAACTTTTAAGCAAGGTTTATTTGACCATCATGCTAATTCTTGAGCGGTGAGAATGAAAGCAGCCGTGAAGTATCTACGTATGTTATAGTTACACCATTTTTGCTTACAATTTTTTTTTTACAAACGAAATTATTTCCTAATTATTTTACAGAGTAAGAAATATTTTGGGCTTTGTGCCACTCGATTCACAACCTTACGACAAGTCTTGTATCGACCGATTCGGTTATTAATTTAAACATGCATTATAATATGTACCATGTAAACATAGGGAGTGATCGAATTGAACTATTCGATTGCGTAGTCGTATCGAATTTGTGATTGGGTTATGAAGAATAGCTCGTCGTCGAGGAAAGATTTGAAAAATAAATGTAATTCCTAATTCAAATATAAATAATTATAAAATATCTTTCCAGCTAGGTAAATTCAGGCCATCTGTTAGCCGATTTGTAATTTAACTCCAAATCGAATTCGATTGACTCGATAATTTCGTGGCGTTTTTATCTTTCTGAATCGGTTGCGTAAGCATGGTTGTCATCAGGCGCGGTTGTGGTTCAGCAAAACAACCGCTACAGTTAACAAATAACCCTCGACGTGGACAGTTGAGGAGTTACTTTACGAGACAGTTAAAAAAAAACGCGCGTGGCTCTATAAGTACGCGGATAATCCGAGATTAAAAAAAATAACTTCATATTTATATGTGAAGTTTCAGCGCGGTCCGTTGCAGTGCCCAGTTAAACTTAATAAGCTCCGGTTCTATACGCTTATATCCACGAAGTTTTTTGGATAAAAAAAAAGGTTTTACCGTGTACGAAAGCATTGTGTTACGGTCTATTGTGCGGTGGATTCCCGCCCCGACGGGGGAAAATGTTTAGCGTTCTGAGATGACGGTTTTCAGCGGCGGAGTGTGTTTAAACGTTGCGGCTGTTTGATTACTGCGCCCGGAATATGGTCGTTAATGCTACGGCGTGTCATTTAACCTCGTTTTTCATTGGTAAGTTATGGTATTTTTTTTTTAGAATAATTTCTAAAATAGAATATACTTTCTGCGTAGATCGGACCGCAAAGAACAGCAAAATATGAGGATACCCCAGTTCTAATTATGTCACTATATGACTAGGACTTCTCAAACCTCAGTACCCCCGTGACCATGGTTGCTGTAAAGCAGCCAAATCATTGGGAACGTAAAGAACATAAAATAAACGCGATAAAATCTTTACAATTAGTTTTATTTCAACTTTACCATGAGCACTATTTTATGGTCCTATTCCCGTTCAAATTAATTAAAAAAACATTAAAATACAATTAAAATATTAAATAATAATAAATGTTTTATGAGAGCTTCGTTATTAATACTTATTCGTTTCTTATGATACTCTGTATTTTATGTACATTCAGGTATTAAATAATACCTAGCTAATGCTTGCAAATTTATCCTGTGTCCTATCTACCTACTAAGAATTTTTGAGTGAGATGGGACCAACGATAATAGTAAGCCGAAAATAATGTATTCGGAAATAAACACAAGTAAACTGGACCTATTTTAAAAGTATGTAAATGTTAGAACAAAAATATTACAAAAACAAATGAGAACGATTTATAGAATGATCGATTGTTTGACGGCATTGAGTTAATCGCCTGAAATAAATGTAAAGACTTCCTCGTAACGATATCGTATTCTAAATGGCGACTGCTCAGAATACTTATAGTGAATAATGATCTAATATATAAAGTAAATAAATACTCATCTATACAAATAAATAAAATTGGAGTGTCTGTTTGTAATATTAAAATAACCGCTTTTTAACTAATTGCATTTGGATTTTGGATGTATACACGGTACATACACCAAAACAACATGCCTGGACCGATTTTGACGGGACTTTCACTCGCAGATAGCTGATATAGCAAGGAGTAACTTAGGCTACATTTTAGAAAAACTTTTTTGTTAAATACCAGGCGGACGAAGTCGCATGTAACAGCTAGTCTATAAATATAAATAAAATTGGAGTGTCTGTTTGTAATATTAAAATGACCGCTTTTTACTAAATGCATTTGGATGTATACACGGTACCTATACCGAAACAACAATTTTTACAATTTTTGTCTGTCTGTCTGTCTGTCTGTCCGTCTGCCTGTCTGTCTGTCTGTTTGTTCCGGGTAATTTCTGCAATGGCTGGACCGATTTTGACGGGAATTTCACTGGCAGATAGCTGATGTAACAAGGAGTAACTTAGGCTACTTTTATTTTAGAAAAAAAATAGGATCTCTCGAAAAAAAATTAAAACCAATGTTGCAGCGCTGCGCCTGACTAAAGTTTGATAGCAACAATCTGCAATGCATCCCGCGGGATCAGAACGCGAGCAGGCTGTTACCAACGGCTGAGTCTTTGTTAAATACCACGCGGACGAAGTCGCGGGCAACAGCTAGTAGTATATATAATTTAAAATGATGCCGAATAATATATACCCGATGCCGAATAATAATATATAAGGTATACCCATTTGTTAAGGGTTATTTTAGTTTATTTATCTAGGCCATTTTGTTTTATAGGTTTTACAACAGATAACTGCTAACGTACAATGGTTTCTTTATCATGCTCCACTTTAAATTTGCAACTACAAAAATAAAAGTACATAATAATTACTTGCCTACAAGCAGGCTATTACTACAATGTTTTATTGCTGTTACTTCTGAACGCAATGATGCCATGTTTTATCTAGAATTATTATAGACTCTATCGCCACGAGCGCCAGTAAAAGGGTCTTTGATCTCTTTGGGGTGGGGGGGGGGGGGGGGGGGGTGGGCACCCAACTGCACCCCTTGTAGGTAGGAAATACATTTTTCAATGAAAGAGAAAAAAAAAACATTATTAGACGATTATGTTGGGGTCCGAAATATATTTAAAATCCTGTCAATGAGTCCACTATTAAAGGAAACAATGAATGCTCTTTGTATCAATTGGTTTATTTACTCTCTACAAAAAAATATGTGACCTTTTTTTCATGCCATAGATTCAATAAATAAAAAAAAAATCAACAAGGCATGCTATTACCATACCGCAGCAGTACCTCAAGCACAATCCTTTTTATTACGTAGCGTTTCGGCAATGTAAGTCTTTTCCATCCCTCTCACACCAAATATCGTCGTACATTAGTATGACAGTGACTGCATGTTTTGCAGATGACGTTACGATTACATACGAAGGTCCTGAGATTAGCCGTTCTCACCCACTTACACGAAACTACGATTTTAATGTTATGAGTATTATATGAGTTTTTAAAATATGCTAATTCTTCGCCGTCGTACCACGAAAGCTTTAAGGTTAGTTTAGCTAAACGTCATGTGCAGTCGTTAAATTTTCGGATAAATAAAAAAAGGTAATATTTTATACGAGTACAATTTTATTCTTGTAAAATACAAGATGACTTAAAGAATTCAATTTGCCTGAACAATTTGCGAGAGCAATACTTATTTGCAACAATGGCAAATTGTGGCAATTGTTTGCGGGAAGCACGGGTCTATTAAAATGCATTATTAAAGCACGTTATGTTACGATAATGTTTGTGATTATTATAATTGATTGCCTCATACTTTATGTAGCTAGATATAATAATAATACCAGCCCTTTTTAATGTCCCACTGCTGGGCACGGGCCTCCCCTCAATGCGAGGGGGATTAGGCCATAGTCCACCACGCTGGCCCAGTGCGGGTTAGCGGACTTCACACGTCTTTCGAGGGGTTCTCTCAGACATGCAGGTTTTCCTCACGATGTTTTCCTTCACTGTTTAGCAAGTGATAATCATGGTTGAAAATAAGATTCGCACATGAAATCCAGAAATCCCAGAGGTGCGAGCCGTGTTTTGAACCTGCGATCCTCGTTACCGAGGCAAGCATTCTATCGACTTGGCTATCACTGCTAGATAAAGGCAGCTAGATATAAGTACTTTATAAAGTCGCGTCTCTATCCCGTATTTTACTGGTTTTGTTTCAGGTGTTGCCGAAATATGTTTCATGTCGGCGCCAATTGGCCAGTGCGACTACTGCTGCCCAAGAGATGACGCCGTGGATATACTGTATAAGTTGTATACGAGGTACCATTGCAGTTCTTATGGGGTGAACGTGTTCTTCTCATCAAAGAGGCATTTGACATAACAAAACTTCACAATGACAGTTGCCAATGTGTCATTTTGCGATGTCAAAATCTGGCTATAGCAGCGCCATATTCATTTAAATACATTCCATTTTGAATATGACTTATGTACCCGTAAAAGTAGATTTTATTATTACCTTGTCTATTCTTAACACAGTTTGACTAACTGACGGACAATGCACAGCCTTAATAGATGGATCCAGAGATTATAAATTCAAAGGACATATTCCTTAACTATACCCTAGAGTTGCACTGAAGCTTTTTTGGAAATTCAGCCCCTAAGGGGGACAAATAAAAAAAAATCTTTGACCTGTCCTCCAGAGGTCAAAGATTGTATGAAGACACTCTTTTTAGTACGATCTGGCACGTGGCTAGTATCTAATAAATGCTCGCAGTTCCTAAGTAGGTATGCTATAAAGTAAATATTTACATACGATGACCGACCGTAATCACTGTGTCACGTTTTCCTCAACCATGCAGCACTGGCTAGTGACATATGCATACACATTAGCCGCACGTGAGAACCACTTCAGGTTCAATCCCAAGGCTCCAGCGAGTCATGAGAACCTTGTAGGTGCGGTACTCTAATTGACGTAGCCTTTGGTCAGGCTAACACGCGGGGAATGTTGCATGCTCAGCCATCATTACGAGAAAAATAGCTGACAAACCTGTGGACGTCGTCGTGCTAGCTCCACCCGCCCTGGCATGTGAAAATAGTACCTAATTTTATGTAACTACCTTCTTCTTCTTTCTTTACGAAATGAAATGCGATGAAATAAAATGGATATGAATATGGCCTCACCCGCAACTTAGCGGGTATTTTGCCAGTGTCAAGTAATTAATAGCAATATTAAATTCAATAAATACACATTATAAATAAAATAATGAATGTGACATGATGAAATGAAAACTCATAATTGTAGATAATAGCGTGTCACTAATGTAGATACCTAAAGCAATTTTCCCACATTGAATTAAATGACTGTTACATAAAATATCTATGGTATATCTCTCTATATACACTATATATGTATATGGTATACTATTAAGTCGTATTCTGCAGACTCGGGTCTGTTCACACCGTTAATCCGGATCGCGATACTGAAATCAGGATGCGGTTGAAAAATTCAAACGTGATTCTTGTAATATTTTTTTTTATTACATTATAGGCAAGTATTTGATCTTGATCTCACCTGATGGTAAGTGACGATGAGATCTACGATGGAGCATACTTCGACTTGAAAAATCATAATAATTGTGCTAAATAAAATTTTAGAGATTATTTGGTTCAGGATATATTAAGTTGGTATATGTAATCAATATAACTTATCCTGGGACAACATGATGGATAGTTATCGTAACAAAGCCAATGTTTAAAAGTTTGTTGACATTTTCTGTCTCTAGGTCAGATCCAGCGACATTCGAAATTATACCGCCGAATGACGTCAACGGGCTGAGGGCTACATCCTTCGACTTCTCCAGCCCCACCGTCATTTACTTGATGGGGTTTTCGGAAAGCGTTGGAGGAGTGGGCACTACTACAGTGAGAAATGGTACGTTTTGATATTGAACCTCATTATTTAAAGTATTGTCTGACTTGATATAAAAGTTCCGTCCCGACGTTTGGGAACGTAAAAACGAAAAATAAACGCGATAAAATCCTTAAAAAAATGTTTTATTTCAATGTGTAGTATTCGCGTAAATATAAGAAATCAATATTGGCTGACTTTTGAACTTTTGAACATGCAGAACCAGACCTTTTACTAGAACTCATGCTGGGGACATAGCTATCGTTATTCATGTGACATGAAAACCTCGTTCGTAATAAAAATATTTATCGATATTTTAATTGAATTACTCACAACATTGCTTCAGCAGCTTATTTTATAGACCCAAGGTAGTGCTGTGGTTTAAATCGATTTTATAATGGCTCGATGGTTAAATCAATTAGCAATACGTTCATAATTATTTGTTATTCATTGATCGCATCGCGGTTGCCTACCCTTGAAAACAGGTTGTGTTATGTGTCATAATGAGTCGGACAGACGGTCTGGGACAGACAAAACCTCCTCGTGGCCGAGTCTAGACCGCCCGCGGATTTTAGCCCGAGGCAAACGCTGGTTCTGCCTTGCCTCGCTCGAGCGATAACTTGTCATTTGCCATGCTGTCAGCCCGCACGTGGCATGTGCCAGCTTTGCCAGGCTGCATGGTCAGTCTGAACACGACTGGAATGAGAAACACTTAAAACGAGCCCTCCAAATCACGGTGACCGTCAGGCGTTATGTTTTAGAAACCCATCTACTTAGCTGTGAGCTCCTGCTGATATCAGAATATACAGGTCACCGGTCTCATCTACAGTGGCCTAGGCAAAATCTTTTTACATGGCGTGATTTACCCTGCTCACACCACTGTCACACACGGTTTCATAAACAAGAATGAAAGTAAAAGCATGCTTTCTCGATGTTAAAACGATTAAGTACATTAAGAGTTCTTAGTATACTGAAGAGTTCCTGTTATACTGGTAATACAGTTCGTAATGACGACTACTGTCGAGGTAGCTCGATTACCAACCCCAATCCCCAGCCCTCCGAAGCATAGAGGAGGGCACAATTTGGTGATCCAAGGTCCAACCGAAACGCCCGTATCTATCAGGAGTTTTTACCAACTTCTTTTTTTTTACGTGGGGAAATCCTCATGGATACCACACCGCCACGAGGGTGACGGTGTGGTTATGCCGGATTCTTCCCACTTCCCAGGGTCCGCCTTCACCGCCTTTGAGTGGGGCGCCACAGGATCGCAGATGGCATACTACTGTGGCGCCCCAGGAGTTTTTACCAACTACGCCAACTCCTATGCTACTAAACAATTGATTATTAAACTTTTATCCATTATGTTTGTGTTAATATAATATGACTTTAATAATGGACGGGTCATTTAATATTTATGGACAGCAAACACGGTAGTTCCGTCGATAGAGTGATTTTATCGACGCATGTGACACTGACGTAATTTTCATGGTGTGATCAGGATTGATATTACAGGCTATTATATTTTATGGGCTTATAATTGATAGGGTTACTACTACATTTATTTTATTACTAGCTGTTGCCCGCGACTTCGTCCGCGTGGTATTTAACAACGTCTGAACCGTTGGCAACAGCCTGCTCTCGTTCTGATCCCGCGGGACGCATTGCAGATTGTTGCTATCAAACTTTAAGCAGGCGCAGCGCTGCAACATTGGTTTTAATTTTTTTTCGAGAGATCCAATTTTTTTTTCTAAAATAAAAGTAGCCTAAGTTACTCCTTGTTACATCAGCTATCTGCCAGTGAAATTCCCGTCAAAATCGGTCCAGCCATTGCAGAGATTACCCGGAACAAACAGACAGACAGACAGACAGACGGACAGACAGACAGACGGACAGACAGACAGACAGACAGACAGACAAAAATTGTAAAAATGTTGTTTCGGTATAGGTAACGTGTATACATCCAAATGCACTTAATAAAAAGCGGTTATTTTAATATTACAAACAGACACTCCAATTTTATTTATATGTATAGATAAGTACTGCGATGTGACCAAAACGATGTAAGTAAAGAGTAAAGAGTAAAGTTGGAAGCTTGAAAAGAGAGAATCGCAGCTCTGTTTCCCTGATTTCCTAGTACATATGTACCATACCTAGCTACCTAGTACATATGTGTATGTGTGTATGTATATGTGTATGTATATATTGTTACGATGCGTATAAAAGAGGTATCGATAACTCGAGAAATAGTCATCGAAGCTTCTAGAAACAAAAACGCATTGTTGGGTCCAAGGTCCCCTATCGATCTGTGAAGAAAGATCTAGAATCGTCAACAATGTTGCAACCGGCTTCCGGAATATACCTCATATTATTTTTATTAAAATTATTATTAGTAAACAAAAGGCGAGGACAATGCAATTCCTGGAACTACGAGTTCTCGGAATAATACCGATTAGACGAATACAGCTACGTACACTAGAACATTCTAGCGCCTCCTTATTACCGTGTACATAAGGTTCAATTTCCTTATGAAACATTTCTGTTTAGTGGGTTTTTATCGACACCTTTCTGGAAAGATCCACCCTCGCTATTTTCGGATTATAAATAGTGTGCAGGACCAGTGTCGCGGGCACCGGGTTCAACTATCGATAAAATAAATATGTAATATAGCAACACTGATCCACCACTATGGAAATCATATGATGTAACCTCAAAACTCTGTAACTCTTAACTTTAGTACCGAACTCTCTATCGGTACTAAGTCGACACTCTGTTGTCTTCATCAAGAGCCGCGCTCATCGCGGTACAGGGCTTCCCTGTTTTGCTTCTCTCGATTAACCTGAGCACCAGCCAGTAGGATCCTCCGATCCCCTCGATGAGCCTCCACACACACCCCTACAGCTCTTCCCTTCCACCATAATCTCGGTGCTCAGGACTCTCAAATGCCCCTCTCATAACCTCAGTATGAGAGGCGGCCTTCATACAGCTCTATAGTCTCTCTAGTTAGACTATAATCAAGGCTACTCAATCGCATGACCACCACAACAGTGGGTCAGTGTCGTCTCTCTATTTCTAGTAAGCAGTGGTGTAATAAAGGACTTACCTAGGCCTTGTACAGTGTACTTAACTCTTGCACCACAACTAGACACTTATGCACACCATTACACCAAGCAAAACCTTACATCTTGCTTGCTCGACTTCTCTTCTCAACCTCCAATTTCCACTTGTCAAAAGCCTAAAAGTCCCGCCAAACCATAGACAATTTCTTAGAGCAACTAATACAATAGACTTTGATGGAGATCGCGATGAAATCCGCGACAACCAGCGACGAGACAGTTTCTATTTGAAAGCGATTGTGAACACATCTCTCGGAAGCGAACTAAGAAGATTATACCGGCGACTCTAGCGAATACTGTGGACTACTGTGATTCAAAGTGATTTGGTGTATTGTTGTTTAAGTGTTAAAAAGTTAGTGTACTGGTGTGTACTATTTTTGCCTTCTGTGTGGAGAGCGATTAAAGTAATTTTCACGTAATCGGCATTTGATTACCCCCGCACGTAACAATTGGTGTCAGAAGTGGGATGCCGTTACTACCACGTGAAGACGAAGGGCGTACCCCACGAACCAGACGGCAAGTGGAAATGGATGCTGCACGTCAACGTAGCCGTGAAGAGGAAGAGCCTCGGGCTGGTGCTGAGATTCCAGCTGAAACTGTAGCAGCACCAGGGGTTAGTGCATCAGACATGAACATGTCGGTACTGCTGGCTTCGATGCAAAAAATGATCCAGGCTAGTCAAGAGGCCAATCAGAAAATGATCCAGGCCAGTCAAGAGGCCAATCAGAAAATGTTGCGGGCCAACCAAGAAGCCAGTCGGCAGGAGCTCAATCAGAAAATGGCTTCTATGCAAGAAATAATGAAGAATAACCAGGAAGCCGTAGTAGGTAAAATCGATGCCGGCATAATAGCTCTCGGAGATAAAGTAAAGTCTCTTGAAGACCGCGTGGAAGTGCTTGACAAAGAAGTTACCATGAAGACAGGGAGCCTCGAAGACCGCTTACAAAAAGTAACTCTCAAGAATGAGGCTATGGAAGACCGCTGGGAAACACTTAATAAGGAGGTGATGAAGCTCAGAACACATGGATCTATTGCAGTGGCTTCACCATCGTCTGCAAAAGTTGACCTACCACGCTTCGATGGGACTTCTTCGTGGTCAGCGTTCAAGTACCAGTTCCAGGTACTTTCCTGACCAAGAAGTTTGTTTGCAAGGATCACGCCCGTGCAATATTTATTGCCTGAAGGACACTACACTGGCGCCGAAATCAGAAAACTTGGTGATAGTGAAATTTCCTCGTAATATTAAACAAAGAAGATGCCTCATTGTTGAAGACACTGGAAATTACCCACGTTTAATTACAGCAAGGACCTTACTAATGTCGAACGGAATTGCTAAGGTGAGAATCCTTAACCTTGGTAATGAAGAAGTTAACCTCAAGAAGAATAGTGTGGTTGGAAGATGTGAGGAAGTGAAGTACCTGAGACGATTGAATTGTGATACAGGTAAACAAAATGGTACCCACGTAAAGGAGGATCACATCCAGCAACTACTGGAATCTTCTAAGGAGAATTTATCGGCAACAGAACTGCAGCAAGCCAAAGAGCTCTTGCTGAAATTCAGCGACATATTTGCTACTGGAAATGACTGTGGAAAGACGGGGCTCGTAAAACATCGGATCGACACAGGCGACGCCAGGCCTATAAAACAAAGACCACGACGCATACCATGGGCAAGAGAAAAGGAGGTGACAGATATGATTAAGGATATGGCTGATAACGGAATAATTGAACCTTCTACGAGTCCATGGTCATCACCCGTGGTGCTGGTGAAGAAGAAGGATGGCAGTACAAGGTTTTGTGTGGATTACCGGATGTTGAATAACGTCACAAAGAAAGACAGCTATCCCTTACCTCGGATCGACGACACACTGGACATGCTCAGTGGTATGAAGTGGTTCTCAACTATCGACTTAAAAAGTGGCTATTGGCAGGTTGAACTAAGCCCAGAAGACAAAGAGAAGACGGCCTTCAGCACTGGAATTGGAAACGGATTATGGCAGTTTAATGTTATGCCTTTTGGGTTATGTAATGCGCCAGCCACATTTGAGCGCCTTATGGAAAGAGTGATGGTGGGTTTACTCGGAGACGTATGCCTGGTCTACCTTGATGATGTGATTGTTATGGGTCGTAGCTTCAAGGAGAACCTGAAGAATCTAGAACGAGTGTTCACCCGGATCCGTGAGGCTAATCTAAAACTTAGCCCAAAGAAGTGCGCTCTATTTAAAAAGGAAGTTAGTTACCTTGGACACGTCATCTCAACGGAAGGAGTCCAAACCGACTCTGAGAAGATAAAAGCTGTTCAAGAATGGCCTATTCCAAGAAATAAAACAGATGTGCGCGCCTTTCTTGGATTATGCGCATATTACAGACGATTCATTAAGAGCTTCTCGGACATTGCAAAACCGTTGCATCGACTTACAGAAGAGAAACGCGATTTTATCTGGGACCCGATTTGTGAGGAAGCCTTCAGTGAGCTCAAGCAACGGTTATGTGAAGCCCCTATTTTGGGTTACCCAAATAGAGAAGGAAGATTCATCGTGGATACAGACGCTAGTAACTCAGGAATAGGTGGTGTTTTATCTCAGATACAGGGAGATCGTCAAGTCGTTATAGCATATTTCAGTAAGTCACTTTCCAAACCAGAAAGAAATTACTGTGTTACGCGTCGTGAACTACTTGCTGTGGTGAAGACCCTACAACATTTCCAGAAGTATCTTATAGGAAGGGAGTTTACTATAAGAACGGATCATGCTGCGTTAAAATGGTTGTTACAATTCAAGAACCCAGAAGGTCAAGTAGCTAGATGGCTCGAGCAACTACAGGAATTTAACTTTGTAATAGAACACCGAAGTGGCAAAGGACATAGCAACGCCGATGCTTTGTCACGACGACCGTGTGCCGAAGACTGCAAGCACTGTCAGAAGAATGAAGTACGAGAAGAGGTTAAAGTCATCAGGACACACGGACTGGATGTCGAATGGACTGGAACTAACATGAAGAAGGCCCAAGAAGAGGACGATGACCTTCGACCTATACTGGACTGGAAACGACTTGGAAACAAACCCCAATGGAGTGATGTGTCTGCTCATAGTTCGACCACCAAAAGCTATTGGGCTCAGTGGGACAGCTTGACTCTGGAAGACAGTGTACTATGTAGAAAATGGGAGTCCAACGACGGGAAAGAAGTAACCATGCAAGTCGTAGTACCTCGGAGTAAGGTGGCCTCTCTTCTGCGGCACATTCACGATGGTGTTTCTGGTGGGCATCTTGGAGTCAAGAAGACCCTGGTTAAAGTGCGACAACGGTTCTACTGGGTCCGTTGTCGGGAAGATGTCGAGGATTGGTGCCGTAAGTGCACTGCTTGTGCTTCAGTGAAAGGCCCGCAGACAAGAAGCAGGGGAAAATTAAAGTCGTACAATGTTGGAGCGCCATGGGAGCGCATCGCCATTGATGTTGCTGGACCTTTTCCAATGACGGATGATGGGAACAAATACATCATAGTAGTGCAAGATTACTTCACTAAGTGGCCCGAAGTCTTTGCGACACCCAATCAAGAAGCTATAACTGTGGCGAAGAAACTGGTCCAGGAAGTGGTCTGTCGATATGGCGTACCCATGGAACTTCACTCAGACCAAGGGCGGAATTTTGAGTCTTCCTTATTTCAGGAAATGTGCAAACTGCTGGGAATCAATAAGACCCGTACGACTCCAGCGCATCCGCAGTCAGACGGAATGGTCGAGAGGTTCAACCAGACCTTAGAGAACTACTTGGCTAAAGTTGTGGACGATCATCAGAGAGATTGGGACCAATACATTCCGCTGTTTCTGATGTCCTATCGATCTGCGGTGCATGATAGTACGGGACATACTCCGGCCAAGGTAAATTTTGGTCGAGAAATAAGGCTCCCAGTCGATGCGATAACAGGCACGCCACCCGATAGTCCTAAGCCTGTTACAGACTATGTGAGTGAACTTCAAAACCAGCTGGATGAAGTACACAGAAGAGTACGGGAGAATAATCTTAAGACTAGTACAAGGATGAAGACCCGGTACGATCGGAATTCGAACACCAACGGGTTTGAGGAAGGAACACTAGTGTGGCTTCATAATCCGCTTCGCAAAAAGGGAAAGTCTCCGAAACTTCAAGCTCGCTGGGAAGGACCGTACACCGTCATTACAAGGATCAATGATGTTACCTTCCGCATCAAGAAGGGACTTAGAGGAAAACCAAAGGTAGTCCATGTAGACCGGTTAGCGCGATATCATGGCTCGAATAATGCTCGGGACGAGCATGACTAAGAGGGGGGTAATGTTACGATGCGTATAAAAGAGGTATCGATAACTCGAGAAATAGTCATCGAAGCTTCTAGAAACAAAAACGCATTGTTGGGTCCAAGGTCCCCTATCGATCTGTGAAGAAAGATCTAGAATCGTCAACAATGTTGCAACCGGCTTCCGGAATATACCTCATATTATTTTTATTAAAATTATTATTAGTAAACAAAAGGCGAGGACAATGCAATTCCTGGAACTACGAGTTCTCGGAATAATACCGATTAGACGAATACAGCTACGTACACTAGAACATTCTAGCGCCTCCTTATTACCGTGTACATAAGGTTCAATTTCCTTATGAAACATTTCTGTTTAGTGGGTTTTTATCGACACCTTTCTGGAAAGATCCACCCTCGCTATTTTCGGATTATAAATAGTGTGCAGGACCAGCGACGAGACAGTTTCTATTTGAAAGCGATTGTGAACACATCTCTCGGAAGCGAACTAAGAAGATTATACCGGCGACTCTAGCGAATACTGTGGACTACTGTGATTCAAAGTGATTTGGTGTATTGTTGTTTAAGTGTTAAAAAGTTAGTGTACTGGTGTGTACTATTTTTGCCTTCTGTGTGGAGAGCGATTAAAGTAATTTTCACGTAATCGGCATTTGATTACCCCCGCACGTAACAATATGTGTGTTCCTAGTATATGTTTCAGCAGTGAGACCGTTTTAAATTGTGTCTGTATTTTCTTTCAGCATTCCTGTCGTCGAACAACTACAACTTTATTGCGGTGGATTGGTCGCGTCTCATCGTGTGGCCTTGGTAATATTTTTTCTGCAACGCAAATATGTGCCAAACCTTACTGTTATGGGACTCAAGATTCTGCGTTAAATCCTCCATTTACTTATATGTCAAGTCCTACCTTTTTCACTTCATTACCATCATTTTTCATTCAGAAAAAACTTAAAAAAATTAGAATATTAGCACACTCTTTGTAACAGATCAATGAGAAACTGTATACCTAAAGTTATAATTAAAATGATCACGAAAGTTATGGGTCAACTAGATCACGCACGAGCTATCCTAAACCAATTTAATAAAAAATATACCACGGCATTTCTATAAAAAAAAATGTTTGATATATAATTCATTATGCCAGTATAACATGGTACCAACGATAAGTTTTCGTTATTGAAATGACTACGAAACGCACACGTACTTTGCAGTTTTTTTTTAAGAATCAACGTAGCATACACATACATTATACTCGTTATAATTCAAATTTAAGTGATTATTGCAGTGGCGCATACATTAAGTTTAGCGCAATATAATGTATGAGCGTAAATTTACCCAAGAGGAAAATGCTGTAGCTCTTTATTTATTAGGCGCTGGCTGGTAGTGGCCGTTCGCCAACTGCGTCCGACTGGATTTATGTGACATTCTGAGCGCTTGAGGGATTTCACCCTAATTGATGAAAAAATAGTTTTTTAACCATAGTTTTTTCTTTCAAAAGAATTTGTCCTGTTTCCCGAATTTTCCGGGCACTTTCACTTGTTTAGTTTTTATTTTCCTAAAACGGGATTATTATGATTCTTTAAAATATAATTTCCAAATTGATCCAGCCATTCTTATGTTATACGCTTACCAACAAACAACATACAATTTTCATTTATATAGATAAAATGTAATGATTGATATTTTGCGATTAGTTTTTCTGGTATATAGGCAGGCAAACATGTTTAGTTAGTAATATTTTCTATTATCCAGGTATATTTCAGCAGTGCGTAACACAAGGTACATGGGCAAGAGACTGGCGAGCTTCGTACAGTTCCTGGACTCTGTCGGCGTGCGCGCATCCACCATACACATGGTTGGATTCTCATTGGGCGCTGAAGCGGCGGGTTTCGCTGGGAAAGAACTAAGGGCTAGAGGATTGCTATTGGGCAGGATTACTGGTAAGAGGTTTATTACTACAACCAAACAAGGAACTTGTAATTAGGATACTTTTAAAATAGTTATTTTTAATTCCAGTCACATTGTATACGCGTTTAAAAATAGAAGTGTATTTTTGTTAATCGTTTTAAATATCGCTATAAATTATTTAAAATAATTTATCAGTAGTAGTAGTAGGTACATTTAAGAACAAAACTATGTGCTTGGTTTATCTTGTGCGAAAATTAGTATTTTTCTTGGATGACGTCATCCAAGGAAAAAACAGTTTTTCGTGCAAAAGCACATGCGGTTTATAACTCAATTACTTCTTGCTTCTTAATTGTTATTGTATATACTTCTTATGCATTTTACAATCTATAACAATCAGTTGTGTTATTACATAACAGGGTACTATAATTTCAAAAATGTTTTTATTTGGTAACTAATAATTATTACATTAAGCTGATCCGAACACATCATCCCAAACACAGCAACGCTTCTACATATTGTAGGTACCTACCGTGCAATGGACTGGGGACGATTATACCAGAGAAATAATAGTATAACCTCACAGGTCTCGATCCTGCGTACCCGGGGTACAGCTTTTCGAACAACGACGGGCACCTCGCTCGAGGGGATGCGGCCTTCGTGGACGTGCTCCACACGAACCCTGGTGTGTTCGGGTTCCTGCAGCCGATAGGGGACGTCGACTTCTACGCGAACCCTGGGATGTGGATCCAGCCGGGGTGCTGGGTGGACGAGCTTATAAAGAATAAAGAGTTTAGGTTTATATGTGAGTAGTTTTACCGCTGTTTATAGATCTTTAAATATAATTATTATTATTAATATTATACCACACTTAAAAAAAGATAACCTGTTAAGACACATTGTCTCAATCTGAGCATACCTATAATTTTATTGAGTATTCATAAGCACTATAATGGCTTAGCAAAAATATCAATTCTGATTCAATGGGCAGCTAACAGAAAACCTTTGGTTGGAGTTATCTAAAGAAATAAGGCAGGGATGTACTTAGTAATAAGTACACATCCCTACGATTTTCTTCCAAAACTATTAAATGTGTAGACACGACTAAGTTATAGTCTTACTCCCCTATTTATAGACGTTTTATAACTTTATCAAACGTCATACAGTATTCCGCACAAGCGTTTTGCTTTGCGCAGTTATATGTGACGTTTGATAAAGTTATAAAACGTCCATAAATTCGGGGAATATTATATGTACCTACCAGAAAAATATATCTTGAAATTTAATTACACATAGGTAAGTTACCTGGACTTGTTATCAGGACAGCGCTTCTACTAACCAAGGAACGATATTAATAGGGAGACAGCCACCCAGTAGGCGACCTTTGATTGTAAGGCAACTTACACACTACTGTCATAAGCCTGTTGGTGCTTATAAAATGATAAACCGATCATAGCTTAATAAAAAAAAACATTGATACAATGATTGCAAGTTCCTGATCCGTTTATAAAACAATCTCCAAACAGCAGCGATCGGCGAGCTGGCAGCAACGACGATTGTGTTAATATTCGTCAATAACATCGCGTTGATTGGCTCGTTGACGCTCGCAGATAAATGGTCACATAGCATGAATTAATGAAAGCTGCTCGTTAAAAAATATGCAGCTCTTTTCGTTTGTTCGGGCAATATAATCGAAAATAGTTAAAAGCTTTGATCATAATATAGGTAGTGTTAAATGCAAAAATAAATGCAGTAATTAATATTATTTTTTATTTACCCTGGCAAGACTTTGTATCTTTTTGACAGCCCACCAACTGTCTAACGACTCTGACGTCATCCTAGAGTTGCGCCCCTAGAGATGTTCCTCTTCACGGCGAATGAATGATCACCGGTAACAGTACTTATACTTACATAAAACTTGAATATCGTTGCCATTTCGCAGAAGCGAAATTCTTTGTAATTCCATTGTAAATGGACGGAAACATTCTATAAATGTTGAACCTATATCAGTATCATTGTGTTACATCTGTCAGTACGTAGCACCCCTAACAACCGCACATTTCGGCGGGAGGATGCGATCGATGCTCTGACGTCACGACGGGGATGCTGCGGGGGTGCGGCCGACAAAGGACGAGGCGCGGGAACACCAACCCGATTATTTGCCTCACAAAAAGCTATTATTAGCGTTCATTTTTACCAAGCGGTGTCTGTTCGACATTCAATTACACGGTACTCTTATTATTTTTTTCGGAAAATTCCTTTCGCGCTGAGTTTCACATCACCTATAATTTTCGCGTAATCGTGTCTTATGTCATCCAGGCATTATGCCCGGCTGATTATGTAAACGCCTACTTTTGTTAACGCAAAGTTGGTAAGTTACGATTATAGAAATTCAAGGTTTATTGTCGAATCTTCCCAGTTTAGTTCGCGTTCGAATATATAAATGGTAATGTGTGAGTGGTGTTTTCGCCTACTATTTAGGAGTTTATGTATAAATAAATGTGTGTATAATTTCTAGACAGAGCGAAAAATTATTCCCCCTTTACCGTAAACCACGGATTACAGTTGTAAAACTCAAATAAGTAGTTGGTGTACGTCATTGAACGTTCAATCTCGGTACTTACTTACCCAATGCGGATCGCAATTAGGTAGTGGATATATTTTTTTAATAACATAACTATATAATTTCTTTTCATGAGTGTATTATTCGAAATAACTCCAAAAACTATCAAAATACAAACGTATTAAGTTTACGAACAGAAAAAACATAAGCATTCAAAGGCTCCGCAGGGCCGTGACGTCACAGCTATACGTCAGCGCGAAAGAGAGCTACCCTACTCTCTACATCTATACATATAAATAAAATTGGAGTGTTTGTTTGTAATATTAAAAAACCGCTTTTTACTAAATGCGTTTGGATGTATACACGGTACCTATACCGAAACAACATTTTTTACAATTTTTGTCTGTCTGTCTGTCCGTCTGTCTGCCTGTCTGTCTGTCTGTCTGTCTGTTTGTTCCGGGTAATCTCTGAAATGGCTGGACCGATTTTGACGGGACTTTCACTGGCAGATAGCTGATGTAACAAGGAGTAACTTAGGCTACTTTTATTTGAGAAAACAACATAGGATCTCACGAAAAAAAATTAAAACCAATGTTGCAGCGTTGCGCCTGATTAAGTTTGATAGCAACAACCTGAAATGCGTCCCGCGGGCTCAGAAAGCGCGAGCAGGCTGTTGCCAACGGTTGTGTCTTTGTTAAATACCACGCGAACGAAGTCGCGGGTAACAGCTATTGTGTAATAAAAAAATACGGGTACGTACCTACTTATGATTTAATACTCACAAATGTACTAAATATAGTAACACTCTATTACCCAATTACCCGCTTAACGACTTCAAACTGAGGTTTATAGCTCACAAAGCATTCCGTAGTTCGTTAAAAAGCAATCGAAACGAGCCCTAACAATGGTATGCTACATAAAGCCACCATGCGTTGTGTAATTGGGCCTTTATGTGGGCTGTATTCCGCTAATTAGCGGTGACATTGTTAACGAATTCTTTATGAAGATGGAAGTAGCAAATATTTTGTTGCTATGAAAGGTAATATTTTCAGTGTAATGGGACACTTAGGTATCTCAAATGCCAACCTTACTGAAGCCGAAAAGGGCACACATCCATTGAACCGCCTTAAATGTCAAGCCTACGTCTGCTTTTGTTGAAACCTCCAAAAACACGTCGCAGACCGAGCTTTAAGTATTAGTTTTTTTTTTGTAAGCGAAACATATAACCGCGTAATACGACAACCTTAATAGCGCAGTTGGTATTGACTCTGCTTTAAGTGCGGAAGGTCCCGGGTTCGAACATTGTGTGATGACCACTTCTTTAGATTAGCTAACGAATAAATAACGCATTCGACGTACTGTTCAGTTAGAGTTGAAATTAGCCCGTTCAGGGACGATAATTGGTCATGGATCATAAAAGGTAATGAATTTTTCGAAAGGTTTTATATTATGCATATCCAGTAAAATACACGCGAAGTATTAGTAAATAGGTAGGTATCTGAACCTAGGACCCACGCTACAGAAAGCAGCGTTACTACCATCTGTGGCAATCAAGTCGGTCACATCTTATTGGATGGCTAAAAATTTATCGCGTGCCCGTGTAACCAGGGTTACCATTATAAAACTACCAGCTTCTCATTTCTACGAAGATGCTTCCAATTCCTACCAATTTCGATAATATTACTATTATCTAAAGACCGTAGTATCTCTGCAACTGGCGCTCGGCCAAAGACAGATCGTTAAGTCAAAATGTCAATAGCAGATTAGTGGTTGCTGGTCCGTACAGCCAAGTGTGAAATATAAGACGTAATTAATGGTAAGCTGATAAATCAGAGGGGTTTGAGTTATTGTATTATCCCATGTTGGATTTTCCACACCGACTCAGAGCAAAAATCGGTGTTACAAATCTGATTGCGAGCGTTTGAATTAAAATTTATATCATGACTAGCTGACCCGGCACACGTTGTTTTGCCATATAAAATAAATTGAGATATAAACTATCCTATCTTTTAATTTGGATAAAACTGCACAGTGTGCAAAATGTTATTAAAATCGGTTCAGTAGTTTAGGAGTCCATAGCGGACAAACACCGTGACACGTAATTTATATATATTAAGATATCCACAAGTCCTTTAGATAATTTCGCTACAAGAATGTTAATAACAATGGTACCGAGTTAAATAAATATATCCCAAAGATGTTTTTGGCCTACTTACCCTAAAAGTGTTTTAGCCTAATTTTCTTACCGACTACACAAGACAAATAAAAATATTTCGCAATATAGTGTTGATTCATTTGTCTGGATAGTATCTAAATCAGTAGCAGATTGAAACAGGCGGGATAATCTCCCCCGATATCCGCTCTGATAGCTCCCGATACGGTAATTTATTGGATTAGCATTTTTAATTAATCGAATTAGAACCGAAAGAGAAAAGTGGCACAATCAGCTGGTAAGAGAAAATATCTATTTGCAGAATGTTCAATTTGCACTATTACAAGACTTATTATTAGATATTAGGTTGCCTTTGGTAATCTAAAGTCGATACTAAATCAATGCCAATGTGTTTGGTTTTCCAACGTCCTACATAGGTCAGTCCAGCAATATTAGTACACCTGTACAACCAGGATTAGGTAACCATTTAGTTCCTCCAAATCCTCCTTTGCTTTGCGGTAGAGATATATGGACATTATACCATACACTGGGATATTAAAAGGGACTACAACCTTTACGTTCCAGATGGATGCAGTCACGTACGAGCTTGGCGTCTGTTCTCAGAGTCTCTGGCCAATCCGCGAGGGTTTCCAGCAACGCTGTGCCGGGATTGGACGTCAGCGACTAGACAGTGTAGCTTTCAAGTCGACGGATATATGGGCATCGCAGCAAGACCACCGTAAGTAACTTACTTTGCTATGTACGTCACTTGACTGTTGATGCTACACAGTATTCTGCATGAGTATTATTTTATGCATCATCTCCATCGTCATGTTCATATCACTTGCATTACAAAAGACTTGTAACTTGTCTGATGGTTACAAGTATACGTATACTAAAGCATTGCTTATATTTTCCGTCAGAATCAGAATCTTGCTTTTGTACAGATCTTTAAAAAATAATTCTCAAGCGTACTCGACGGTATATACCGACCTAATAGCTATAAGCTTTACATCAAAGGAAACTCCAGACAGCTATTTACTCAGTCTACTAAACATTGCGACCTAATAAATTATCCATAGGCGACATAGTTTCTTTTGTCAATCCAAGTTTCGTACCCCATTATGAAAGTACGTAACAATATACAGTAACATACAAATAGGTTAGAACCTCCCCCAAACTTGACCTTTATGTGAAGTAGTTCAATGCGACACCGTCAATTTGGCTAAGACCCTCAATTGCCCTTTACTCCTTTACGGTAACGACTGATTGTCTCAGTGATTGGCATTGTCTAGAGACCTCACAGGACTGGTTAGGCAATCTTTTTAAACGCAATACGACTGCGGTCTAAAATGTTTAGTTTAGTTAATTACCATTTGTAGATTTAAGGGGATTTACGGATGTAATAGCAATAATTCTGGTAGTCGAGTGCGATACATTGCGACCACAGATATCATGATCTGAGATTGCGACCTACGCTTAGGTTGAATTATATTTGTTAACGTATTTTTCTTGTATTCCGATATGTTTAAATTTAATTTTGTGTTAAAATAAATCAGATTTTTTGTTTACAGGATGACAGGAAAAATGTATTTCCTAACTAATGCCAGGCCACCGTTCGCAAGAAACGGACCATAGAATTAAAATGATTTTATGATACGAGTTATGTACACGTAGGTAAATGAAGCCAATGTTATAAATTATAAAAGTTTACTATTTTTACTTTTACAGATTTTTTACTATTTTTATACATATTCACACAGCAACAAAGAGCGCTAATATGATTACTTATGCCAAACATTCCGTGGAGATTCTTGACAGAGTGTTTTTGCAAAGTATTCACATTTTCACGCCTATAAAAAAATGGGAGCACCGACTTCACTGCAAAAAAGATGAGCTGCCCGGTTTTATGATCCAAATATAAAAGAGGGCGATCAAAAGTACTATCAAAAGCGTGCGCCTTCTGAATGGACCGTGGTTGGAAGGATACTAGTATAATTTTTTGAAGTCCAACAATAGGGCCTCCACGATTAATCCTTATCAATTAATTTGCGATTGCAGCCTTGCAATCGCAAATTCGGTCATAGTATCTAGAGTAGTACCAGTTCCTTTTTCCTGCCATTTGACATATACTGGGACCGTTCTCCAAAAGATCCTTGTGCCAGAATTGCGCCATATCCACGTTGCATGATAACCGATGGAGCGCCAAGTCTAACAAGTCCAGTTCCAGGGGGCTCATCTTAGCTGGAAAGTCGAATTTCTTGCATATGCCTTTATCATTCAGCAGCATGTCGATACCCAAAAATCTGCAGTGCAAATGCATAAATCAATTATGACAAAGCTTTGTTCGGACACTACTGGTGTGGTTGTATTTAAGAAAAACAAAATGTAAAACAAAACATTATATACACATTTATTTCGATCCAAACGCACACAGAATTCACAAAATCACGAACAATTTAAAACACCAAAATACACACACACATACACAACAGATACGTCGCACACAATATTACAAATTAGCGTAAGCACAGTCATCAAATCTCTGGGACGGTTTCGGAGTGAAGAACTGCATCTGGCAAGCGTCTAATCTGCACGTGGAGCTGCAGTATTTGCAGTACCAGTTCTCTACCACCTTCTCCTTCACATTGAGCTCGTTCAAAGCAAAGTTCATCAGCGTGGTCTCCGTCTCATTCATCTTGGGAAGACCGTTGCTGCGGATGATGCCGCTCCCTCCGATGTCCACAAAGTTCGCGATAAATCTGGAGGAAGAAGAGCTCGGTGTATTCTTCTATATTTCGCATCCTCTATTGTATGTACACAGACTACTTTGAGAGACGGGCTGTATGACTTGCAATTCTCGTGTCAAAATATTATATAGTAAAAAGAATGCCTTTAATAATTCTAAAAGCACTGAAATTTATAACGCACGAAATGAATGCATCGAAGTAATATGTAATCCCGAATGCACGTGTTTTAGTAACTCCAGCGCTCGATATGGTTGTAAAATTTTATTAGTCAACGTAAAGTAGACCAGAGTTGAAAATGTAAAATTTTACGACGCTTAGACCGAACGATTTGGAACTTTAGGTGAACATACCATTAAAATTTTAAATTTTTAAGTTTGGGTGGATGGATGTTTGTTTTGTTACTAAATCACGCCAGAACGGCTGAAATTTGGCACGGAGATTGATTATAGCCTGGAATAGCACATAGGCTTTTTATCCTGGAAAAATGCACGGCTCCTATGTGATAGTATACAGGAACCGTGCATTTGCAAAAGGACATAGAGGAAAAGGACACACTTTTTAATCGCGGGTAATACCGCGGTGTGCAGCTAGTGGTCAAATGAATCCAGAAATGCTAGTAATTGGAAAAATATAATACCAGTAAAATTGGTGTTATCATTGTTTAGATTGTTCGGTGGTATTGTACCTAGCTTCCGTTTCTTTACTCAAGCCAACCTTGATTGCTACTTGAGACCTAAAAATATATACATACACAATTTTATTTCTTACCCGAGCGGGCTTGGGTTAGGTTGGGTTGATAAATGAGTCAATCAATCAAGTCACCACTACCCTTACTATAAAGTTGTGCACACATTTTTAGAAATTCTTTTTATGTACAGACGGATATTGTCGACAAAACCGAAAGAAATAAATACATTTAGATTTAAAATAAGAACATTCTGAATTTTGTTTAGTGCAATTCCACTAAAACGTTCAACATTGTATTGGCGTTCTAAAAAATCTAATATTAGGTAATTTTCTTATACCAATTATGTGTAATTACAATTTTCATATTTTATCTAAAATAAAAATCAAGTGTATTTGGTTTTGTTTAAATTCAACTACCGTATTAAATTGCTGTTCTGTTATGTAATTGCGGAATTTTATATTGTTACGGTAATGAACCTTCCAAGGCCGGTTTTACTGCTAGTATTAATAATTGTAATAACGAACCAATTTATATATTAACTGTTGTTATTTAAACACACCAATTATGTGACTAATATTTTATTTTATTTGTCCCTTAAAGTTCCATGCTATACTTGAACGATTCCGTTTTTAATATAATTCGTTTTGTTATTATAACTCAGAAAGTACCAGTTCCATACAAAGCCTTGGTAAGTAAATATAACAAAAATAGTGCAAAAATATTTTAAGAATTGACGACATTACACGCATCACATTTATGTATAAAACACATGTATAAATTGTATGAGCTAATTATTTTAATTATGTAAAAAAAATATGGAAATTCAACAACACACCGATTTACCTCTTCAAACATACACTATTTTCGTTATATCTTATTTATATAGAGGTAAGTATAATGACCTGGCAGGAGAAATGACTTGTCCTGAGTCTGTTTCAACGAAGCCAGTGACCCTCGGTATATCGTGACACAGAAGCGCATGCGCCACTTTAGTCACCAAGCCGGCGAGCGCATGCGCCTCGCTCAGGTCGGCAGCTCGTACGCACGGACCATCGGACCTGGTCACTGCCGAGGGGGCCGCTCTTACCGCATCCGTTAACATTAAAGCGTTATGCTAGAAAAAGAGTTAAGGATATAGAGGTGATAGTCGTGTGGAATTTAACGAAGCTAGTGTAATGGAAACCAGAGCCCATGAACTTACACTTGATAGCACACCCGTTGGCAAAAACAACTTCGGGGAAATTACAAACACGCAAGGCATTTTCATTCTAAGCGTATAAACATCTGTGTCATAGTTTTGTTTGTTTCCCTTGTGCAATAAAAATGTCTACCAAGGATAATCCGCAGATTTATTGGATTGTACGAGATTGGAATAGAAACGTTCGTTGATTGCGGTTGTAAGATTTCCTTCAAAGTGAGGTTTGAGTAAATTCGTTAAATGGCTTGTTTGTAAGTTACAAAATTATGTGCTGTACAACGATAAGTGATTTAATTATACTTCTTTAGACCTTTTGGTTATTACCAGGATCTATGTAATAAACAAAACTAATACAATTTTGGACTTTGATAAAAGCAATATCAATATCAATATCAAGTAGTTACCTTAGCGAAATCGAAATATTCAACTGCCTTAGAGAACAGAGGTACCAATGACTCGCCCTCGGTACCTCCAACACACGGCACCCTGGTGTACCGAGGCTCAAGGCACAAAGCCCGTGCAGCTAAAGTGCTGGCCCGCATCTCGGGAACAGCTAAAGAACCGAGCAGTTTTCGCGGGTCATACCAGCCGGTTTCTTTTAATGTCTGGAAGGAGAGGATGGTGTGAAAGGGAGGAAGAAGTATTGGACAAAGTGGCCTCCAAACTAATTTCTCATATTGAGCATCGTCAATTCTCACAATGAGAATTTATTGTAATAAAACCAATTTTAAGGATTTTATCGCGTTTATATTATGATTTTTACGTTCCCGACGTTTCGGCTGCTTTAAAGAACGAGAAGGGAGAACTGAGGTGGTTGATGTCCTAGTGCCATAGTTTGACCGAGGTACCCTCATATTTAGTTGTTGCTTGCTGTTTAATCATAATATAAACGCGATAAAATCCTTAAAATAAATTTTATTTCAATGTGTAGTATTCGCGTAAATATGAGAAATCAATAAATTACAATATAGTTAGCCTTTGCTGCGAAATGATCGTTCTATTCCTGTGTTCTTTCTGTGTATAATGTTCTGGTGGGTAGACAAATAGGAATACGTTGATAAATAGGCTAGGCATACGGAATATGCTCTACCAATGAATATGTTAATAAAATCACGTTTGTAATATAATTGCTATATATCGCTGAAACAAATATTTTGCTGATTACACAGCACCAGAATTCACACGACAAAATTAGTATGACCCAAAAAGCGAACGCGACCACGGAGATAAGCCAAAATCTAGATCTCATTTCATAGTTGCGTGTTAAGAGCCTGCTTATTCATTATTAACTTAATAAATGACTGGCGACAACATCAAAGGGAACGCAATTATCGTAAAGCAGTAAAAAGATAACACTATAGAAAATATTTTCAACCAAAATTTTTCTTTCGTTTTCTGACAAAAGAGTTTATGGCACAATGTAAAAATACTCGTACTTTACATCCTCTAGGATGGATTGTACCAAAAACAATGATAAGTCTAGTTCTTTGGAAGATGCGTCTATTAGTGGCTAATTTTATAAGCATATGATTGCTATAGCTGTTTATGTTTTCAAAAATATATAATATGAGAGAAATCCTATGGTGAGAACTTAATCCCTGAATTGATACACGTCTTATAACTTTACCAAATGTCATATAGTACTGCTCAAAGCAAAATTTTTCCCCGTGCCCATTGTCTACTTTATGGGAAAATATTGACAGACCTAATTACACAGACGAACCAATATCTTAGTAAATATTCTTGGTGTAATAAAGACTGTAATAATATGGTTGTTATATTTGGACTTGGGGAAGAAAATCATTTGGGGAAACAACGAAATTGCTCTATGGAATGTGGTAATAATAAAAATTTTACACATTTATTAATCGCAGTAATTAAGTACGTGTACCGATTACCTGATGATCTAAATCCTTACATAAATAAGGATCTACTAGGGACCTTACTGCCTGCTCATTTAATTCGTTTGAACTGAACATCCCCAAGGCCGCAGAAAATCTTAGGGCTGGAGCTAAGTATTGCTACGCAAAAATAACCTTTAGGTGAGCAGGCAGTTATGCTCTAAATAATACATCGATTGAAAGAACTCAATAAAACAGTCTCAAAAAGAAACATTTTCAACAAATATACCTACTATAAGACGTTATGAAATTAAGTCAGAGTCTATATTTCTGCGAGTTATCTCCATAGAAAATCCATTACATGGTAAATTAGCTAACAGTAGCGGCCAACACCCCAGTCCAATTACATGGACGAGCAAACATAACTGAATCGCCAACGGTCCGTTTGACAAATTCCATAGTTGTTACAAAAGGGATTTGGGTGAGGAACAGCGCAATTCGAATGTGTGTTGTTTACGTCAAACCGTAGTAAAATATTTACCACTAATAATTGGACTTGTATGTAACGAGACGTTATTCCCGTGACGATTAGAGGTTTATATATTTTTTGGAACTAGTAAGTCATCTATAATAACAATTTATAAATATTTTGTAATACCTTTTTAATAGATGTAAACTGTATTTAAGAATATTGGGTTTAGTCTTTTCCTCCATATATAGAGATTAATATTTTTGTTTATTGAAATAAAACTAATTTTAAGGATTTTATCGTGTTTATGTTATGTTTTTACGTTCCCGACGTTTCAGCTGCTTTACAGCAACCATGGTCACGGGAGGACTGAGCCGTTGACGTCCTAGTGTCAGTTAGAACTGTGGTACCCTCACATTTAATTATTGTTTACGGTCCAAAAGTTCGGGAACGTAAAAACATAAAATAAACGCGATAAAATCCTTAAAATTAGTTTTATTTCAATGTGTAGTATTCGCGTAAATGTAAGAAATCAATATTTTTGTTTATTTACCTTTTGCGTATAAGTGTAAGTTAAGGAGATGTAAGGTCCTATTAGTTATCTGACGCCCAAGGCCTAGGAAGACAGATAATTATATTAATTGTATATATATATCAGGAGAGGTCTACCTCGGCCACCAGCGGCACCATACAATCTATCGGCGTAGCGCAAACTATGAGGAAGGCTTTCGGGCACTCGTTGGCGATGGCATCCGCGTAACATTTGACGATCGGTGCTTGGTAACAGAACCTCTGCTCCACCGACATGTCCACATTGACATAACCGCTTTCCAACATCAGCACAATATCCGCGTTCTGGAATAGGGATAGTGTTAGGACACATTATGAGGCTCTTATATAGCTATTATATAGCATGTGGGTGTGTGTGTATTGCTGAAGAGCAGCTGCCTTCATGTAGCGCTAATAAATTTATGTAAATAAGTAGGTTTCATACCTACTTTTTCTTTTAATGCGTCGTTAGGCGCATTATTTAGCATGGCAAACATTATATAGGTACCAAGCCGACAGTTCAATTTCAGAGGCTTTCCAGAAATATACGACTCGATTGCCCTTTACGTTGGCGCCCTGCCCATTTCACTCGTAACGTAAGTACGTAGAGCTGTACTGCAAACACATACTCTCACACTCACACTTGGG
This sequence comes from Pheosia tremula, assembly GCA_905333125.1. Classification (NCBI taxonomy): domain Eukaryota; kingdom Metazoa; phylum Arthropoda; class Insecta; order Lepidoptera; family Notodontidae; genus Pheosia; species Pheosia tremula. Next base: position 3,010,643 of record HG995411.1, read on the forward strand.
ACTGATATGATACCATTGTCTCTTTCGTTTCATATCTCTTATCAATTTCAATATTCTGCAGAGGGCACATTAATCTGGCGGCCTTTGCTATCATTCTTATAACGTTGAATGTCGTTACGGGCAATCAAAAGCCTCTACAAATCTAACAACATGTTTAAAGATAATGTTTATATGTAAATTTACACCACCCATTATAACAAAATAGTATATTATTTTATCAACATCGCGACCAAATCAATGAGGTCTTAGATCCTAAACATACAAACAAATTGAAACAAAACTAATCTTACGGATTTTATCGCGTTTATTATACGTTCTCCCGTGCCCATGGTTGCTGTAAAGCAGCCGAAACGTCGGGAACGTATAAAAACGTATAATAAACGCGATAAATTCCGTAAGATTAGTTTTATTTAAATGTGTAGTATTCGCGTAAATATAAGAAATCAATACATACAAACAAACTTATCGCTTATACATCTATACTTCTATACTATATAATATTATAAATGTGAAAGTTTGGATGGATGGATAGATGGATGGATGGATGTTTGTTTGTTACTCTTTCTCGCCAGAACGGCTGAAGGGATCTGGATGAAATTTGGCACAGAGATAGATTATAGTCTGGAATAGCACATAGACTACTTTTAATCCCGTAAAAATGTATGGTTCCCGTGGGATAGAATACCAATAAATTCATTTTCTCATACATTTGATTCTGAGGCGGTACGAAGTTCGCTGGGACAGCTAGTTCTGAATAAATTAATAATTTTTTATACGTTTTATAGAGCCTCCATATTTTCTTTTGTTATGCCGTCTTAGTACGTCTATTGAATGATACAGTGATGTTTTTCCCAGCAGTGGGTCGAATGTTATTGATTAGCGAGGTGAGGGGTCAACGCTTGCCACCCTCTGCTGCATGCAAACAACATGCATGCCTGGTGAAGGCAATCGAAAAAATAACACGATGGCACCGATTGAATGGGCCGCTATTAATGCCTTAGATTGGTTTTACATTTGATTCATCTATTTCGAACATTGTGGTTCATTGAGATGTGAATATATTTCTGTTTTATATTTTCTTGAAACTCGGCTACTACAGACGGCATTCTTGAATGATGTTTTAAGTGTATCCCTAATGATGATAAAATGAATTCAGTATCAGTAATTTAAATAAGTATAGTGTTGATCTTTAAGCACTACTTTGGACACATGTTTTCATGTATAACACCCATCCTTCACCTTTATGATTATTAATACGCGGTTTGCTAACATGATTAGCATCATTATTAATAGTTTGGAACTTCTCAGTTAAATTCATCAAAGTTTATCAAACAAATCGAATGTCAAAGTTAGCAAGAGTAGCGCAAGTTCGCTATCTGTTCGATGTACGCTGTCGCCGTTGGAAATTCGAGGTGACTGCTCCATGCAAATATAATTCTGAAAACGAACTACCTAGCACAGAGTATTGAACAGTACGTATAAGTAGGTATACTATGTGCCCGACTAGCCGCTTCCTTGAATGTAATAGAAATGATTACCGCACTCCCACACATCGGATATACACGGGAGTTTAACTAGCCATGACTGGATGATAAAACTAGTTTAATCCGCGATCAATTCGTAGATTCCGCACAGACCGAAATTCGACCACAAAGACACCATTCATCCTTCTTGAACTCTCTACATTCTACAATGCATCCAGAGAGTATAAATAACGCTTTGTAATGATCATATCCATTCTGCTTCAAAACCACATCTTCAATGCCCCTAATATTTCCCTATATCTCTGTGTCATACATAGCCCACTTCTCTCACCCATAAAATATTGACCAGCTGCACCAATATAGGTTTTACCTTTAATTGTACCTGTCTTTAGCGCGACATATATATAATGATATTATATCATAAAATATAGATCACATTGATGTATAAAACAATTGTGTAAATGATGTTTGATTTTTTTTATTGTTTGCCCGTGCGCTTACTACGGGGTGTTATATTTTTAATGCCTTATAATTTGATTTATTTCTCTGGGAATGATATCTTTATAACCTACTGTTGGACCTATTAAATTATTATACACTATTATTGTTACACGTTATATACATGCTTCCTATTTATCAAAGTCCTCCCTACAATTCTAATGTATTCATAATTAGTAGAACCAAGTTCGGTCCTAGTTTGACATCAGCGCCTGCCCGGCTGTGCCTCACGAGTCACGATATGCAAATATCTGCTATTCTACAAGCGAGCAGTCGCCAAGTGGATTAAGTATGTTAGATAATATGAACTACTGCTTGCGGAATATTTGGGTTGTGAGGGTCATGTTTATTATGTAATGTAAATTTCGGAGCCTTTAGGATATTTAGGATCTTCTCGATACAAAATATTGATCACGATCAAAACCTAATATATCCTGTTGCATAGTAGGACAATAAACTAGCGGTAAGTATAGCTATCTCACTCCGTATTCAGCAGTTTTTACGCTGTATGTCAGACAGTATCACAGTTCCAAAATGACTCTGTTGTCTCCTTTCCAAATTACCTATTTTATTTTAGGTAATTACTACGAGAACCTTATTAAAATACTACGCTGAATAAAACTCTATGTGAAACAATATAAAGTTGGTATTGAAAAGGAACCTGCAAACATCGCTCCAGTTCATAGCAGGCGCATCCGTACGCCTGCACCACACAGTTGGTATTGATGTACTGCAAATCTTGAACCACTTGGCAAAGGTCGCGGCTGCAACCCTGTGTATCTTTAGCTTGGTATAAACGCAATCTGAAATATAGTTGATAGAACCTTAATAAGGAAAACAGAATTTCAGAATCAGTCCACATCACTGTTCTCAAACACCGTCTACGCTTTAGCCATAGCAGGTAGCCATGTTTGGTTCGACTGTTTGGCTTTATGGATTCACGCCCGTTTCAGATAGCGGTAACAGTACAACCCATCTGTCATGTCAACCCAGCAGATGGAGTGTTACAATCCCTTGTATTGTTCACTTCAAAATATGGTAAAGTTTAGTTGAGGCTCTTCATTAAAGAGATAACAGCTACATCTACGAGTATATTTTATGGAATCGAGACACAAAAGCTTTTATGTTTTATTTTTTGTCAAAGATTAGCTTACACTAAAATCTTTGACAAAAATACGCTTTTCGCCATTTGAGGAAGATAATGGCTTCCGAGGAATTCCGGGAAATTACAGAATATGAGATTTCTATCGGTTCAATTGAAAAAAATTACAAAATTTCTGTGTTAAATTTTGCCTTACTAGCACAGCGAAGCTTCCCAACAAACGAGCACAAATCTTGACGGCAAAATAAAACTAGTAAAATTAGTTATCTAGGAATATAAATCGTGTGATAAAGATTGCAAGCAGCACAGTGGTCACGAATTAGCCATAAAATCTTTGCTTCTTTTATTACGTTCGCCTGAATGATCCATATAATAGCATGTTAAAGTTTCATGTGAGGATAAACTACGCCGAGATTGCCATACACATTCCTGTTCCTTGCGGCGGGAATGTATGAGGATAATTATGATAGTACCAGGTACTGGACGTTTCTTTGATATTGCCCTTTTCTTTTGAGGATATTATCATAATTATTAATGCAGCGATAGGCATGTTAATCCCTTTAAAACCCCGACTCTCAAATATGGGATTTTTGAATTTCAGTTGCGAATCTGATGATTTGCCACCACTTGTTGTATGCTGAAGGCAAATATTGTGAGAAAAGCCACATCACGTTTTTTGCATGTTTTCCAGCTCCTACTATAAGCTATTTTGGTGGACTATTGATTCGTGCTAAAGATGAGTGTATCAGGTATGGCCAAAGGCTTGATCCTATTACATTGCAATCAAATACCTTTGGTGTGTATTAAAAAAACACTTTATTTATTTCTGATAGTGCGTTGTTCTGTTCAACTAATTGAATCGTTGTTTCAATTACTTCTACGATTGTAAATATAAAAATTATATTACGAAAAGTTTGTACAATCTCACTTATATTTTTAGTTATATCAAACACAGTACGTACTGCAATAAAACCGTACTGTCCAGACGTCAAACGTCTCCCAAAGGAACGTCCGCGATTCATGATCCGTAACTTACGGCCGGTCTTCTACGGCGATTTTATGAGCTAAGTATACTATTAAACTCTTCAATGGTGCAAAATTTGTAGAGACAATTTATTTCGTTCAAAATTGAATGCTTCCTGTATCTTTTGCTCTTGTAGCTTTCTTGTTATTTTTTGTGTATGATGGAATACAAATAAATGATCACCTTAGTCCGACTACAAAAATACGGTTTTTCAAGAGGTCTATGACATATAACTTAAAAATAGATTCAATGTTTTTTTCCACGTTTTTCATGAATTGTTAAAAACTCATGCAGTTCTATGAAATTGACCATACATTTTAACGACAATATTTTTTATGGTAGCTTTCCAATATTAATTTGATAAAAAAATTATCCACAAATCCTAGGAAGCAATACTTATAACAAAGATAATAATTATGGATGAAGAAAATCATGGCATCCGAATTGCCAAGAGCAACAATTTCAAAAGTATTTGATTTCGCAAGCAAAACGTGTAAATGTAAACCCATTCCTCGCTCAGCGAACGATAAATTCGAAGCGGGCGGGCCGTTTCGTATTAAGTAGAGTTGTGACATCGGCCGCAGACGAACGGTCCCCGTGTGGGTCGCGGCGATTTCACGAGCAGGGTCCACTGACGTCATAGCATCGTCAGTTCACAGAGATATGTACACATCGAAATAAAACTATCGCATTTTTATGTGTTTTACATTCCCGACGCTTTGGCTGCTTTACAGCAACCATGGTCACGGGAGCACCGAGGTGCTAAGACATCCTAGGTTCCTTGGTCGGTATTGGTGTTCTTTTGTGAGTGTCTGTGGTTGATCAAATCTGATATAATGGCGGGTGCGATCCTGTACATGTTCACAAATTGCAGACTTCGTGGAGCGCCGGTGTTTCACGACAGCGATGTGTTCTTTAACCCGGACTTTTATTGACACTAGGATGTCTATTCCGTGACCATGGTTGCTGTAAAGCAACCGAAATGCATTTGTAGTTGTAAATTCTACCACAATACTTTTTGCCTAGTAAATGGACTAAATATATATATTTTTTTTTCAACAATTATGACGAGTAATTACTGAGTAATTTCCTATGATACCTGAGGAGGTTTGACTGATAGATTTTGATTAAGCCACACACCATAAAACATTTTTTTAAGAGTAGTCATTTAAAATTGGACAGTATGTGACAACGATAAGAATAACTTTTTAAGAAGTATATTATTCAGTCTCTGCCTACCGTGCGGGTTTCTGCAATATAGATAAATCCTGTATCTGTTCGAATATAAATTCCTGTTGGAACACCGCATCGAGACGAAGAGTCCCAGTGGGCAGGGGAATTCATGAGCCGTGGATATTCTCGCGAGGTTTGTTACGTCACGGATGGCCAGATAGTTGATTCATAATACATGCATGACTAAGTATGTGTCGCACAAATCCATCAAATTGGGTAGGAGTTAGAGTTAGAACAAATGCAATGGATGGCGAAAACAAAAATATTGACATCAGAAACATACATAGGTAGGGGTCCTGATAAGAACCACATGCATTCTTTCGTGATGATAGGTAAAGTTAGTATTCTATGTACGAAATTTTAGCTTCGTTACTATAAAGGCTGAAGGGGCCAGTTATGTTACCAGCACAAGTAACATACACGTGAAACGGCCATTTTTGTTAGGTTCGCTTGATTTATAATTGACCAAAATAAGCAAGAAATAAATGGTGTGAATATAGACGGGTTCAATCGAGACGATGAATCGTATAGTCTCTGTGAGCAGTCTGGAGTAATTTATTTACCTAAATAACTAGCTTCAACCCGAGACTTCGCCTGCGGTATCTCGATGAAACGTAACGTATCATCAGGAATAACTTAGCTTTCTATCATTGAAATAATTTTCAGAATCAGAACAGTAGTTTCCGAGATGAACTATCCAAACTCACGAACTTTATCTCTTCACATACCTTAGATAGATAATGCCTTTGCTCACCTTTTAATACAGGGGCACTGTTTTAGCAACAACGCAACGTATTGCCCTATCGCCGTGTCTGCCCCAAGCACCGATACCTGCACACCGGGCCGCGGCACCGGCATGGGAAGAGCCTCCTTCTTCTTCGGCGCCGGCAATGCCATAGGTTCTTTCTCTCTTTTCGGCTCTTTCTTTTTGCCCACCTTTGCCACTTTGCATTGGAGGCGGCGAAATGGCGCTGCAATTGGTGTAAGGTGAAGATAATTGGTATGCATAATTATTGAACAGTCCCTATTTGCTGTGAACATAATATCCCTCAAGTTTACTTTACTAGATCTAAAGTTATCACAGGTCTCTCCTTCATAGTATGCTAAGCTCAGGGAAGGATAGTTGCGCACGAGATTCCAAAGCATCACTAATGCGATTATCAACCTACAGCTATTAGAGATTCTTGGAGTGAACTACTCAAAAAAGAAACGGATCTTTTTAAAAAGAACAACCATGGAGTTTCTCTTCCACTCTTCTCTATAAGATAGGCATTCCGAACGGGTTGTAAAGTTATAGCTTAGCATTTTGTAACTATTTTAACGATTCATAAGTACTGCACTGGTTTACGTAATCTATGGCATAAAGAGCTTACTTCCAAAGTTAGTGCCTCCCTCGATCATCTTCAGTTTTATCCTGTGTAAGATACTCTCCTTCTTTTTCTTTCTCCTATCACAAGTCTCGGGGCAAAGGGGATCGACCTCTGGAGGGATTTCTACTATAGCTCTCCTGCAATCATCTGAACCGGACTTCTTGGCGTATGCCCTAGGAATGCACCATTTTGGATATTCCACAACTCTTGAAACACTAGTGATGCTTGACCACAACCACCTTGATTTTGATAACATTATTGATTGAGGTAGTTGTTGGTTTTTTTTCTTGAATTATTAAAATAAAATATTGTAAAAAATATATAGTAGGCGGATCTGGTTGCTATTGTGAATGATTCATATTATTGACATTTGTTCATATTTGATGTCTTGTTTAATGATATAAAGAAGAAAATTATTTTACTTTGGTAAGAGAAAGAGATTGTATATGAATCGGTATTGGGAATATTATCATGCCATCACCATGCCATAGATTTAGATCATAATATATTGTCAGTCTTGCTCAAATGCGTGAAACTATCAGGAAACATGATCATAAATAGATTCATATGTTGACCTGATTAGCTCAATGGGTAGTGTAGTGGGTAGGGTAGGTAGTGACCCTGCTTTCTGTGCTTCGGGTCCCGAGTTCGAATCCTGGTATGGACAAACTTTGTGTGATGATCTCGAATGTTTCTTCCCGAGTCATACATGTTAAATATCTATAAAAGTATTATATACTGGGTTCGCCCCTAGTCCACGATACCCATAATACAAGCGTTGCTTAGTGGGACCATATAGTTGGTGTGATCGTCTGGCGATATTATTATATGATATGTCTAAGCATAGTATATGGCCCATGGTCTAACTTACATTATTATACAGAATAATTTAGAAAAGGTATACTCAGGTTGGGTCTCGTATAATATAAGGCTTCCGTCATATTTATAGAACGCAGATAAGGTCGAGAGGGAAAGCGCGGCGTCAACGATCCACCTTGACACTGGCTTATTTATAACCCTTTCCAGTCTATTATCGGCCTTATATCCCTGGGGATAGAATAATAACTCAATCGGGTGGTTTTGTTTTCATTAATTTAAAATGTTAAAAGGCCACGGCTGCATATGTTGCTGGCATCAATCACATTCTAGAGACGTGTACGCACATTGAAATCATTTTTTTTTTGCGTTGCATGATACCATGAAAAGTTCTTTCACGTAAACGTAAACGTGTGTTCGTTTTAGTATCGGACATCAAATACTTCCTGTATGTCGCGAAAATGTCCGCAGCATCCAGTTTTATTTTTGATAATTTCTATTTAATTTTCAGTGGCGTGGGCGTGGACTACTGATAATGACAGTATCAAGGTGTTCCAATGATAATGCAAATTTTTCCACCCTCTTTTCTTGAATTTTTGAAGTTTTCTAGAAATGGCGCACTCTGCTTATTTACACAAATGAGAATGCTGTTCATTGTGAAGCGCTTGATAACGGCTGGACCGATTTGGCTTTTTTTGATCGTGCTAATAATCCGAAAAAAAAAATCGGAAAAAGAAAAAGTGTTGATTGGAAAATTCTGAAACAGACAATATATGTGGGATCAGCTAATAGATTATATTAATAAATGCACAAAAATCCACAATGTCGGTTAATGAACACAACCAACGTTAACCAGAAAAAAAAAACTGCGGATAAACAGTTTCCGCTGAGTTTATGAAAAATGTGCTAGGGTAGTTACGCCAGTAACGAGAAGCCAATTACTGAATATAGCTGAGTGGACGATAGGCGCCCGCCGCCGCCTGCTAACCTCACCATACTTCATAACACTCCATAATCGGATAAACTCCGAGTTTCCACTGCATTCTGATGACTTTCCTTATAATTGAGATGTTAAACGGAGATCCGTAGGCAAGCTAGGATAAGTTAAAAAAAAAACAGTGTTTAAATGAAAGGATAATTTATTGGATCGAGAATTTAGCACAACTTAGGTATAAAACAAAACACAATCCAAACAAATAATATTCATTATGTAAAACATACTGGTATTAAGATCTATAATGGGTAACAGAAATCGGAATAAGTACCTTCCTACATATTACGTAGGTATACTTATCTATAGAAATTAAAGCCAATCTAAATAAAAGTATTATTCGATTCGATAAGGTAGGTGGTGATCAGTCAAGATGTCCGACGAAGGAAATTGCGTGACGGAAACTGTACCTACCAGTTTTGTGGTAGCCCTGCTGGGGTTGCCAACATGAGCGATGAAAAACGATGATCTAACAATAATATGAAGTACGTCAAATTTTCGTCAATTATGTCATCCTTGTTGTTTTTATTAAACTGACAACCCAGTTGGTAGTGCCACAGTATTTTGTTGTAATCTTTGTGTAATTAGCACGAATGCTTGTGACCATGAGTCATGGTATTTTCTTGGCGTAGTATTCTAGAATTCTAGTTAATCCTAGATAAAACCCCTAGACTACAGCGTCTCATAATAAGAAGGTTGGATCTATATCTTCCACTCTCCCGGGGCTTGAAAATTTTTAATTGTTAGCAAAAGTATATAAGTAAAATATTTAAGTGAAAAACGTCAACTTTAGTTAAATAAAACTAAGAGAGCGGCAGCCCTATTTGTACATTCGTGTTTTAAAGTACCTACCTAACTGTATTCAGACAGTTCTATTGACCATTACCGCCACCAAGTAAACTAGGTCTCTTTAGGAAGGGTCATGTTCGCCCCCCTAAATATTTTGAGATAAAATGTTTGAATCATTATGACAGTTTGTCCAGTTTTGTTTGCTCCAGTAAATATAAGTAGGAAAACAAATACTCTATGGTCTTGTATTTTTTTATGGGCGTACGTCTGGAGAGCCGGAGTTGGTATATACCGGGGGTATACCGTGGGGGTAAAATTATAAACTTCCTTTATGTATATAATTATTATTTAATTAAGTACTCAGAACACTTTTTAAAACGCAAACGCACGGTGTCGAGGAGACGCCATAGAGAAGAGACCACAGAGAACCTTATATATATAGAGAATTTTGCACAGATTATTGTTCATAAGTTATATGCTAAACACTACGATGCATAGAAGATCTGTCTTAGTCAGCCCCATAGTTTTTCCTAGGTAGCATTTTTTTAATATTTTTCTGATAAGTACTACATATATTTTATAGTTGGTCTATAATATAAGTCATTTCTAGGTAATTGGCTGAGTCATAAGATTTTCCTTGTTATTCGTCGCGTGCGACTTAACGTGCTTTTATATAAACGGGTCCGTCTACTCGATGTCTAGACATAATCCTTGGGTAACTACTACCATTTTACGGAATGAAAACAGATGTGGGCACACATCTGTTATAATTAGTATGATGGTAGTGCATGTTAATTATCATTACTTACACGCAGATATGTTTTACAAGTCATTCCAACATAAGGGGGTCGAGTCACCTTCGTCCGTAGGAGAATTAAGTACCCTCGAGATACCCTACACGTGACCCTGGTGTGCCAACCAGGTGACATCTCTACTGGTGGTAGGCTTCGGCCGTGGCTAGTCACCACCCACTGAACAAAGCCATGTCGCCAAGCGGCCTAGCCGTTTTCCGGCATGATGTTCGGTGTTGCCATTCATGGATGGCGGGTCAGATCAGTTGCGCTGCATGTGCCTAGTGAATGTAGCGTCTCGATCTACTGCCGCCTTCCTACCTAGGCAAGTATGCTCCATCGTAGATCTCGTCGTCACTTACCATCAGGTGAGATCGAGATCAAATACTTGCCTATAATGTAATAAAAAAAAAGGTTTCGCTACAATTTTCAGGCAATCGTGAAAAATTACAAATATATACATAAATAAATTAATAATTAATATAATAATTATAAGATACGATACGGGCCACGCGTGGTGTGGGGGTCATAATTACTCCTATTCATATTTTTTATTGTATGAATTATTTCATATTTGTATTTTTTCCAAAAATGTCCGATAGGATTTTGGCTTTTTTTAGTTTAAATGTTATCTGTTACTAAAGCGATACGTCCTTATCTATACCTCTCATTTCATGTCTAAATATGAGTTTCAAGATAAGTAAGAATAAAAGAAACACCAAGTATTTTTTTTTTATTATGCGAAAGAGAGACTCTATTGAGGTCTTCGAGCATTGAGCTTAGGTTATTTAGCTTAGCTTAGCTCGCTACGCGATAGAATCAGAAATGAAGAGATCCGTAGACGAACTGGAGTAACCGACATAGCTCAAAGAATTGCCAAGTTGAAGTGGCAGTGGGCAGGGCACATAGCTCGCAGAACCGATGGCCGTTGGGGCAGAAAGGTTCTAGAATGGCGACCACGAATCGGAAGACGAAGTGTAGGACGGCCCCCCACAAGGTGGACTGATGACATCACACGCGTCGCAGGAAGCCGGTGGATGCGAGTGGCGGAGGACCGTGATGTGTGGAAGTCGTTGCGGGAGGCCTATGTCCAGCAGTGGACGTGCGTATCGGCTGATAGATAGATAGATAGATGCGAAAGAGTCTTTAGGAATATTGTAGCACCAACCTAAGCATAAACCATGTTAAGCATTAAAATTATTTTAACTCAGTGAAAATAACTCAGCCGGCTTAAAGCGTTGCATTTACACACCCCATACATTACAGATATACCTGGTATTTTGTGGTTTTTTTATAGTATTCTCCCGCCTCCTATCCTTCACGATGTGGTCATAAAAATACTCACGCCCGGAAACGCTCACTATAGTTCGCTTTTCACTGCCGTTATTTTGAATCAGTACAATGTGGATTTTTGGATGTTCATGTTCAGAAAATTGTAAATACTTCTATCTAATGCATATTTGGTAGGATTAATAGTTTTAACAAGAACGTGCAAAAAATCTTTTTTCTACCAATAAAAGAATACAATCGAATTGGGAACGTCTTCCTTTTTTTGAAGTCGGTTAAAAGGAGAAAGAAGTGATAGCCATGTCGATAGAACACTTGTTTCGGTAACGAGGATCGCAGGTTTAAACCCCGGCAATCACCTCTGGGATTTCTGCATTTCATTTTCAACCATGATTGTGCCTTGCCAAACGGTGAAGCTAAACATCGTAAGGAAACTTGCATGTCTGAGAGAGCCCCTCGAAAGACGTGTGAAGTCCGCCAACCCGCACTGGGCCAGCGTGGTAGACTATGGCCTAAACCCCCTCACATTGATGGGAGGCTCGTGTTCAACAGTGGGCCATTTCAGGGGCTGGTATTTTATTTGATTATTTGAAAATAGAAAAGTGTACTTACGATCTTGGTATTAAGGTGCATAAGCTCCCGCTCGGTGACGCGGCGCCGCGCGGTCTCCATTTGCTGCTGACGGTATTGGTTGTACTTGTACAGCAAATACATTCCGGGCAGGGCCAACACCACGAACGGTCGCATTAAGCTAGACGATGACGGAGCGCGTTGCGGCATCTTTTTATTAACATAATTTTTTAATTAATTTTAATTACTACGCACTTCTTTTCACGAATGTACGCTGACCGATCGAATGGAAACTATACCGATCTGATTGCAGCTTTACTTTTACATAATTAGAGATCATTTTGCCTTACAGAAGTCACGTCACCTTTAACACTATATAATGGAAGATTTTGCTACAATATCGCTAATGTTTAAGCACTATAAATACCGTCTCTACGGGGTTTCTACGTTATACTGAGATTATTGCTTTAGTAATAGAATTATGTATTTACAGAGTTATGTACTCAGGACGTGCTCAGCATTGTTACAAGCCTGAAACAAAAGAAAATGCGATTCGTTAACTAAATATAATGAAATCTGAACAAATTGATAACACTAACTGATATAGTCTAACTTATACATTTAATTAGAGATATCTTTCTAGCATTTTGATTGACCCGGGCAAAAGCCTTTTCCGTCTAGGGCAGAGATTCCCAAACTTACTTTGTCTACTGCCCACTTTAAGAATGGATAATTTTTTAGCGCCCCCATTTTTTCAACTACATGAAAATCACTATAACTTCATATTAAATTAATTATTGTAAGCCTCTACACAACGCCCCCATTTTGTTCTGAGTCTCTTACCGCCCCCCTTTAGGCCTGCAGCGCCCACAAGGGGGCGTTATCGCCCACTTTAGGAAAGGCTGATCTAGGGCCTACTCCAGCCATGGAAATTCGCCAGTAAGCGACAATATACAATCCTCAATCAAACCAACAGCAATTCGTATTCCATCAATAATGGTCCTTAATTAGATGTCGATAAAGCCGACAATATTGTTTGCAAGCGGTATTTTCAGCCGAAATATACCTAATAACCGTAGGAGGGGAATGGGTTGATTGATAGCTCCCCCGGGAGCAATGTGGACAGTGTTATTAGGTTATTTTCATCTTATCGATAGCTATAAATGGCTGTTAATAGCTTCAGTAGGTTTGTTGGTAGAATAATACTAACTAGCGCGTGAGATATATGTTGACATTTTGTAGTTGAAAGACTGCTGTAAAATGTAATGCACTTATTGCACTAAAAGCTAAAGCTACTTAAATATAGAGGTATTGAGAATTATTCTAGGTTCTAAAATAACAATGAGATGCTTAAAGTCTCGAACAACATTCCAAATAAATTTATTTGGGTATTTCATAGCAAATTCATAGAGTTTTTAATTAAAAACTCTATCCAATTCACACGTGCCTATACCTAGTACTACCTGAAAAATGACTAAAACGATAACATTCTGTGCTAATCTATTCTTAAAAATAACGGGTAATTTCCTTGTCAGTTCACGTAGCCTAAGCTACACTATAAGTTTTATAGTTCTCGGTCATCGTCCAGTATTGACAGGATACACTACATATAATGGAATGTATTGAACGGCTCTTAAGATTCGTGGCTGTATCGGTATAAGGCAGTGCCAGCTACAGACGGTATTGAACGATATCATCGGGACGTCGCACGCATCAGCCTTATCGACTTATCGACAACTGTGACATCGATGCCCTTCAGTTTTGCACTCACTAGTCGAAATTGTATCAGAATCAGAATCAGAATATTTTTTATTCACGTACAGTACTTATGAATCTCTCAGTTGAGGTCGCGTTCCGATCCGGTTGTAGAGTTAAGGAAAAAATGTAATGACAATTTGTAAGTGCACCCGTAGGCCTATACGAAATAAATGATTTGACTTTGACTTTGACTTTGAATCGACAATAGTTACAAAACACTATGCTACTACTTGACCACCCGTTCGGAATGCCGTTTCTATGGAGAAGAACGGGCAAGAAACTTCATGGTCGCTGTTTTTTTTTTGTATTCAATCAGAGCCTACTACAGAAAGTCATTTCTCTGCGCTTACATTTTTTTTCCTGCTTTGATAGCGAATATGTAGTGTGAAAATATACGCGATCCATTGATAACTATGATCCATCGTGTGATCATTCATTAGTTAACAAAAGGAACGACCGATATTATCCAACAATTTATGAAAATCAATCTCTCGTAGAATACAAAACAAGGTCAGCGTTAGTATTCATGTCTACAAAAAAAAATACACGAAGCTCTGTAGTTCTGCTAAATAAGTATATTTAATTAATAAAATTGTTTTAATTACTGTAAAGAATCAAGTTATTTTTTCTCGAGGAGGACGTCTAAAATGCCTTCAAATGAAACAGCTGTGCAATTTATATTCAGCAAAAGTTATTGTTAACGTTATTACAATAAATCCGAAAAGTGGATAAGTGTCCTTCCTATAGGACGTGATCAGCCGCCAGCGACCCCATTACCATAATGAAGTTCGGATATTCCGAGTGTATCCCAGCGGTACCTTACTTTCTTTTCAACTTCATCGTGGAAGCAACGCGAGACTTTTGATTTTCACTGCTATTTGGCTTGCACGGTTTTCCGCCAAGTTAGTAAATAATTAGCATTTAAATGAGGTGTATTTCAAAGTTTTTTTGATCCTCCCAAAACGTTCGCTTCCAGCAGCCCTACTGACGCATTCAACAATAAGGTATTTATGATGCATGGAAATAGGCGAACGATTTAGAAGGAAATGACGACTGATGCTTAAAATGTCACAGAGAGAACATGTGAGCAGCAAATATAATATAGCTAATGTTCATTGTATATTGCATAATTTTATAATTCAATTTTACAACCAACCAGCCGAAGTAGAGCATATAAAGCCAACCTACCAACTAGCTCTCCAAATTAAAGTAGAGTCTGCAAACAATCGTTATAGCCGATAACGCCGAGATGCATCATAGTTTTGCATCATCCATATTTCAGGTACTCTAGTATCTGAAACACCCAAACCGTTAAACAGAATCAGAATATTTTTTATTCACGTAGACCAGTACAGTACTTATGAATCGTCAAAAGATACAAAATACTATGCTACTACTTTACCACTCATGCGGAATGCCGTTCATATGGAGAAGAACGGGCAAGAAAATCCATGGTTGCTTTTTTTTTACTATAGTCAATTTTCAACTATCATATGCTCTAGTTACCCTATCCACGTAGAGCCTGAATTATTTCAGTGAAGCGTGGCGACGGCGGATGGCTTTTGGCTGATTGGGCCCAGGGATAACAGGCGTGTAACCAGCTTACTCCCAACACTCGGCGCGGTTCTCTTTATGCAATATACGGCGTGTCGTGTCATGAGAAATGATCCTTAATACTCTGTTAATAGTATTTATTTTCTTATGTGTTAGGCAATTTAGGACGTACTAGCTGTGAGGTGTTGCTTGGTAATTTGTTTTGTTTGAGTATAGTTAGGGTGTTTTACAGTGTTGAGGTCCTGTTCCACCACTTATCTGACGGCACGAACAAATTACGTTGTTGATGCTGTTATAGGCAAATTCTGAAACAGGCACTTGGAGCAGTACATAAATATTTAAAACGTCAGTAATGAGTAGTTCATGGAATTGTGGTACGAGTATTAGTAATACAATAATCCCTTGGCTTAGTCTAGATTTAACTTCAGCAAATCAACATTAAAATAATAAATAACAAGTAATATAATATTTTAATTACCAATTATTAGACGTATATTGCTACAAAAATAATTAAAACCCTCTCAATTAGTTTGGGCCGTAAATTTTAAATGGGGTTGTGGTACACAACAAACAATTAAGTATTAATATGTTAATCGCGTCGCTAATCAAAGAAATAATAAGTCAAGTGGATGTAGGTTTGTAGGTTAACCCTCGTGTGTTCGTTCCTTAGATGTTAATTAAGTAACAAAAGCGGTTGTTAACTTTGGTTACAGATTAGGGGGCTGATAACAAATTTTGTTACGAGGTTCATTGTGCTATACCCGATCAAACACCATGCTATCTTTTGTATCAATGAAAATCTTTAGTATTCAATCTCCAGTTAAATTTAATTAGGATTAGAGTTACAACTGCAAGTAAACTAATATAACTGCTATCCTATATCATTTGTATATTAGTTTACTTGTAGTTTAAATATAAATAACATACCTAGCTGAACTGTAAACCACAGTAATGTATTTATTATATGAAGAAAATTTGCGTCATTCAATTCAGGACCAAGCATCTTAAGTATTAGTAGTAGTTGTAGTACTACTGAAAGCTACTACGGCCTGTTAGCGCTAAACACACTCGAGGTGAGGTTGAGAAGATTCTTCAAAAGGCTAATCAGCTTAAAAGCTACTCAAGGGCCTTTGACTGCAATGTTGAAGTGAAGCCAAATGACATTAGAGCAACTCCAGGCTTGCGTCAGAGTTGTAACGATGATAAAATTAAGTACCCTGCGATGTAAGTAACATACTTTGCAAACTAGATGGGATTGGATAAACAAACAGGGGACACATATATCAGAAGAATTTATATGTTATTACATTCGGCTGTGCCCGCGTGGACTTCGATCGAGGATAAAATTATGTGAATGGGTACAGAGAGAGAAATTATATTAAAAATATGGATCGATTGTATTGATTGTACGGATACTAAAAATTATGTACAAATATACAAAGATATTTACATAAAAAAAACTATTAGATACTTATTATATATTATACTAGCTGCGCCCTGCGGTGTTACCCGCGCAAAAAATCATGTTGATCCTTTGCGCTATGAAAAATTGAAACAAATCTATCCCACGGGAACCATACATTTTAGCGGGATAAAAAGTAGCCTATGTGCTATTCCAGACAATAATCTATCTCTGTGCCAAATTTCATCCAGATCCGTTCAGCTGTTCTGGCGTGATTGAGTAACAAACATCCATCCATCCATCCAAACTTTCACATTTATAATATTAGTATAGATAGGAAAAATAAACAAATGAAATGAAATAAAAAACGTGGGGTTTAAATTATATACATAAAAATGCCTCTATGCATGAAGTAAGTTGAGTTTGAAACACATCAATGTATTTCCGTCTTACCAAAGCCGTTTGAAGTTCGGCTACTCTCGTGGTTCAAACTTTGCCCCGAAACCCGTTTTGATAACATTATACTTAAAAATAAAAATAAAGTAAATTAATTCGTATTCAAAAGTAAAAAAGCAAACAATCCAAAAATTTTAAACGAAACAGTAGGGTAACAGCATATTTAGGTACCTTTACATGATATTATTGACAATAGGCTCGCCCCTATATATTACATTGCAGTACACCTCTGCCTAACCTTTCGAGGCTAACAGACGTTATGGTACTTTTTTTATAATAATATCGCCAACTATACGGTCGCACACTAAGCATCGCTTGTATTATGAGCACCGTACAAAGGACTGAGGGAGAACTCATTATATTATACTTATATAGATATTAAACATCCATGATTAGGATAAAAACATTCATGCTCATCACACAAAGCTTGTCCACCAGCATTCGAACCCGGGACCATCCGCGCAGAAAGCAGGATCACTACCAACTGTGCTACCCAAAACTACCCTTATATAAGTTATAACTTAAAATATGAGACGGATAACACAACGAATAAGAAACGACGTGGTTCTTAAGTAGTGGCGCCCTCGTGCGGAAAATGACAGACGGGATAGGTTGGCGCGCCACGCGCCGGAGACTTTTAATATTCTTTCCTTTTAAAAGCTTTTCTTTTCTCTTTTAAGTTTAAGACACGGATGGATTCTTGTGAAGATGAAGACGGGTAGGATGATTTTTCTACAGATCAAAAATAAAATGCGAAAATAAAAATAAAAAACCGACTTCAAAAAAGCACCAAAAAGCAAAAGTTATAAATGATTACAATTGTTGTACCTACTAGTGTCAAACTTTAATAAACAATATTTTTTTCACATCTCATGCTCGTAAAGTCCATGTTTATGCTGGATGTAAGCGGACTCAAACTGCATTTCATGCTCTAGTGCATAAAAGCATATTAAATTTGCATTTCACAGCGGCCGTAGCTCTAGCGAAAACTTGCAGCTACGGTCGATCGGTATTTCAACATTGAAAACACTAGCATGCCCAAGCAATTGGAAGAATATAAAAAACGGTAAGAATATAAAAAAAAACTAGCTGCCTAAACATTCCCTCTTTCATAATAGGTATTTCCAGCGAAGCTGTTTACGCCGCCGTGTAAACCTTTGTTTCAGTGTACGTCAGTCTAAAGACAATTTTTTTTTATTTCTTTTCGCCCTTCCAGTCTCGGAAAATATTGTTGAAGTGCGCTTGTTTTTTTTAATACAGCTTAGCTGGGTCGCAATTTAGGTGTTCATTCAAAGAGTTCAAATCATAATAAATAATTAAGCATCGCTTAGAGCTATGCGTCGATTTAGTAAAGCGAGTACACTATGAAGGAGTTTAACATTTTTGGGAAAATTATAATTCTATATACATTCACTCAACATAAAGGAAATTAGTTCAACATATTGACAAACTTAATCGACCATGACTAGTGGACCATGAAACGTACGAGTTAGAATTTGCGAGACTGCCTACAGATAGAACAACACGATCAAAATGTAAATCAGTATGAAAACCGCCCCTACGTCAGCACAATGAGAAATTGACTCTGTTGCCCCTAAAGGTCTACTCTACCCTTATCACAAGAACCACACCCCCTTCAAATACAGAATACAAACTATGATAGACAGCGTGGTGCCCTATAGTAAAACATAGCAGAAGCTCCCATTGTTTCGCTATTGTGGAAACAATGTTACCTTGAACGACGACAATACAAGACCTTTTTACATAGCCCTGCCTTTAGGCATAGGCCAGTGCACGGGCTAGGGGCGAGGACGCGATGACGTCACGTCCGCATACGCCGGCCATGCCGCAGCGCGCCAAATAGCCACGAATATCAAGGTGACCGATGCAAAAAGGTTGTACGTTTTATTGTTTTAAAATATATTGTTATATAGAGCAGCATACGATGTACTATACAAATTAAATAATAAACGACGACCCGGCCATACATAGAGGAAGGAAAAGAATCCTCCACTACTTTAGTCCATTCCTCCAAAAGGAGAACTAACAGGGCACAATTATGACCTGGGTTTCGATGTACACTCAACACGTGTAAGTGGTGCTTCAGACATCAATCCTATTTAGTCCCAGTCATTCCGTGCAGGACTTGCTGATGTGCTCTTTATGCCCGAAGGCCTGAACCTGAACTTAAGATTTCAACGTGTAAAACCACTGACACGAAAAGAATATGTTTAATTATAACAAAAGTAACAAATAACTCCAATCAATATGGTGAAGCTATAGCCATGCTCTGATTTCAAGCTAGCGGTGAAGTTTTCAAGAGATCTGCAGCATGTTTCAATTTGCGAGCACCAATGAAGAGGCATGGTGTTTGTATTTAGTTAAGCTATTTAATATAGCACTTAAAACTATACGCCTACAACATAGGCTCCATTTTTGACCAACTAGAAATTACTTAATAGTTGATCTACAATTTGATCTAATACAACCACGTGAAAATGGTCCGCCACAAACTATAGTAATGGCGTTAATATGAAAAACCAGTTCTATTTGTCAACCTTTTTATTTGCGCCACCATTTTGCACGTTTTCCAATTTGTCTAGTTTCCATTTCCTGGGCAGAAGCTTGCGACTGCTACATATTTGATTCATGAATGGGGAACGCCAACGAGGTTTGTTTGCGCATGCACGCATTGTGATTTTGCTTGTAGACAGATATATTTGCATTGGAGATACAAGAACGTCTTATTTAGTGATATTTTAAGGAACGCAGCCTAATCATTGGACGAAAAAATTGGAGTTCATTTGCGAAAAATGCATATAATAATCCTTATTCTATGTTAACTTTCTCCAATAAGCCAAGAAATTTAGAATGACCAAGAAGTAGACAACAAACACATTTAAAAAGAAATGGAGGATGGATTTGATGAAACCTCCCATCGCACTAGCACTCTAATCAGTCAACAACGTGAATAAATATCTCGCTCGCTCGCAATGAACCATAGCAGCTCTCGGAACACCGAGAACTGTTACTGCATTTTCTAGTTACGTATCTAACAGCTCACTGGACTTGAACTTCGTCTTTACTTATTATTGTTCAATGCATCTTAGTTCAGCATACAATACAATTGAACTAGTTCATAAATAACCTAATTTCAGTAGTAGAGCCGGTTCAAGATGCATCTGTTTATGCGTTAGCACGTCACGTCTCTCGTGTGCCTGCTCCAAACACAGCAGTAGCATAGAATAACTTATACGTAGTAGGCATACAAGATTGAAACTACGATACAGTTCCAGCTATATCTTTACGGAGGTTTCAGTCTATATCTTGTATATCCCTTATTCGGCAGTAAGGTATTCTAACACCTTTGAAAGAGTGACCTTACACGCTGAAGCAGTTTTCCAAACTTCCCCAATTTTAAGGAGGCGTGATAAGAACCAGTATGTCAGATACCTATAGTTACTATGCTATGTGATGTGCTGGACGTGTGTGTGTGTGGGTTGTCATAGTGATTGACAAGATGGGTTCGTTCCGCGTCATCAGACATATCTATGTCATACATTTGTTCAAAAAGTTATCAATCAATCAATTAATTTAACTGTGTTCAAAATTTTGGTCCGGTTTCCACCAAAACTCAGCGGAGAGATGTGCGGAATAGACAAATTAGACTGTTTGAAATCCTCTGCTCGGTACCAAGACCAGACCAAAAAAATCAGATCAAACAGACCAGACCAAGCGTAGTCTGCTGGATTTTAAATAACCGGGCATTAAAAATGGTTGGGTGATTTTCACCCACGCCCATCATATATTATGACGGTTAATTTAGTATGTAGGTACAGCTAAACTTTGATCTAAATTACATGTTGACGTCATGTTTATTTTTGGTGGGTACACAGGTCATACATGTGACACCCATACAAATAGGATGTAACGCCTAGCTTAGCCTAGCCTAGTAATGTTGATACTATTACATAGGGAAAGAAAGTTATGAATTTAGTATACTGACCAACATTGTAAGAACAAAAGAACAATGCCCACGGAACTATGAACCTTCTTACTATGTTGCATAAAAACAAATCTTGGTTTTTATAGACTACATCAATTAACTCCGGGCATAATATTTTTAAGTAAAATCTGGGTTACGATGTTAATTAAATAAACTACTACTACTTCTTTATAAAAATGCCCGAGCTGCGAGGGCCGTAATTTTACGGGTTTTTACGAATGACAGTTATTGATATAACAGCAAATTTAAAATCAACATTGATGCTTTAGAAATACGATTTCAAGCGTAATAAAGGAGTATCGCTAATTGATCGACTTTTATAGCTTACGTAAAATTACTTATTTAAAATTTCTTAACCCATTTTTTTTGTGACCGGAAAATATAAATACTATGTTATTTTAACCTAAAGCATGAATCAAATTGGGCAATGTCCTTTATGGCGGAGCCTACACGCTATTCTTATACATACAACTCAATCAAGACGTAACATAATTGAAAGAAAATATACTCCTACACTGGACTCACGTGTGTTTGCTTTCCTTAGAAAATATTCTCAAGGTCCCTCAGCCATAAATTATCATAATATTTACGTACTACATTGCTTCCATTATAATAAAGTATGTATAATTTTCCTGAGAAGTATGCGAATAACCCCTTTATTGTTGAGTTTGTAAGAATGCTATCGACAGTATTACTCTTTTATTATTAACTAGCTGTTGCCCGCGACTTCGTCCGCGTGGTATTTAACAAAGACAACCGTTGACAACAGCCTGCTCGCCCATTCTGAGCCCGCGGGACGCATTGCAGGTTGTTGCTATCAAACTTAATCAGGCGCTGCGCTGCAACATTGGTTTTAATTTTTTTTCGTGATATCCTTATTTTTTTCTAAAATAAAAGTAGCCTAAGTTACTCCTTGTTACATCAGCTATCTGCCAGTGAAAGTCCCGTCAAAATCGGTCCAGCCATTTCAGAGATTAGCCGGAACAAACAGACAGACAGACAGACAGACAGACAGACAGACAGACAGACCGACAGACAAACATTAAAAAAAATGTTGTTTCGGTATAGGTAACGTGTATACATCCAAATGAACTTAGTAAAAAGCGGTTATTTTAATATTACAAACAGACACTCCAATTTTATTTATATGTATAGATATACATTTTGTATAGAGAAGGACAAATTCGTATATAGTATATAAAAGCTCCATATTCTCTCTTTACAGAATTATAAAATAGGTATCTAGTTGATTAAGAAAAACTTAAGATTCATATTTCACAAATTGTATCGGTATCTTCTTAGTAATCATTCATACATCTTTGTTGTATGAAATTCCTACTGACTCCCATAATCGGTAAGACGGCAAATATGAATAGGTACACAATAACTTATTGTTTGGAATCTTTCTTTTTGTTCCAACAAATCAATACCACTAACTTTCCATACAAAAAAAAAACAAATTACACCACTCCTTAAAAAAACTGGCAGCAACGGTTCAAACTCTAAACAACTTCGAGCTTTGATTAAACCAACTTTTGTACACAACAGCACGGAAAAGACAAGCGATAGTTTAGAGCAAGCTATTTTGGTTCCTATAAACCAGTTTTAAAGACGAGAGTCGTGCAAAATTGCAGTTGACGTTGTTCGATAGGCCTACATAAAGTTCTGAATAGATTTGCAAATAACGTTTGATGTTTGATGTGGCAGGCGGAAAATGAATGGAAACATTTAACGGAGTTTCATTAAGCGTACATCAGGTTAACGTAGACGAGATTGAGTTTCATTTACTGAAACGTTATGGAAGCTATTGTATATAAGACTAGCTGTTGCCCGCGACTTCGTCCGCGTGGTATTTAACAAAGACTCATCTGTTGACAACAGCCTGCTCGCCCATTCTGAGCCCGCGGGACGCATTGCAGGTTGTTGCTATCAAACTTAATCAGGCGCTGCGCAGCAACATTGGTTTTAATTTTTTTTCGTGAGATCCTATTTTTTTTTTTTAAATAAAAGTAGCCTAAGTTACTCCTTGTTACATCAGCTATCTGCCAGTGAAAGTCCCGTCAAAATCGGTCCAGCCATTTCAGAGATTAGCCGGAACAAACAGACAGACAGACAGACAGACAGACAGACAGGCAGGCAGACAGACAGACAGACAGACAGACGGACAGAC
This sequence comes from Pheosia tremula, assembly GCA_905333125.1. Classification (NCBI taxonomy): domain Eukaryota; kingdom Metazoa; phylum Arthropoda; class Insecta; order Lepidoptera; family Notodontidae; genus Pheosia; species Pheosia tremula. The sequence goes on from HG995411.1 coordinate 3,033,944, forward strand.
GGACAGACAGACAGACAGACAAAAATTGTAAAAAATGTTGTTACGGTATAGGTAACGTGTATACATCCAAATGCACTTAGTAAAAAGCGGTTATTTTAATATTACAAACAAACACTCCAATTTTATTTATATGTATAGATATAAAGTTCATGATCAATCGATCAATGCCAATAAAAAAAAAATCCTAGAAAATTGATAGTTGTTATTTTTGTAAACACGTTTTTTGGAGTTGACATCTCGAGATTATTTTTTAAAATAATTCTATAATTATGCACTAAATATGCCTAGATTCAATGCTTTGTATACTCTTTCTGAATCACACTGTAGTTATATGCAGCTCTTTTAATTCTTAATGTGTCGAATCACAAAGTATTTCACTGAACAATTAACCATATCAACTTCCCAACAAAACCTTAACATCTTCATAATCCAGTCCAGGACCGCTTGAAGAGAGTCACTCATAATATTATTCATCTCTCGTATGCGATACAAACAAAGGGTAGAGTAAAGCCGTACTGTCAGATCTCCTGTCTCATTAATCATTCCTTGCAAATCCTTAAGTCTTCGTCGACCTTTCGTTACCGAGGTGAAACGGTAGGTATAAGCTGTTAACGGTACGGGTACCTATGCGTTGGATCTTTGGATTTGTTACCCTAAGTGTAATGTTTACAAAAAAATCAAGTCTCGCAAAGTTTCTAGGGCACCACTAGTCTATGGTATTTTTTATTAAGTTTATTTATTGCGCTGTTGGGAGCTTTAAATCGCTGGAGTGTACATTTTCGTACATTCTCGTGTTGTTAATTAAGATGAGTACTTTGAGGCCTGGATTGACGTGAACCCGCGATTGACCCGCGATACGGGTTTTCGCCATATCCAGGTTCACTAGTCTATGGTTTAAGTTGTATAGTGTTGTTTCAGGCACGATACAATACATCATTTTTTTTAATATGCGCTACAATAAATTGCAGCATAAAGAAAAAAAATGGCCGGAAAATAAAAAAAAAAATTGGGTGAATCTGAAAAGCTTTGTTCGATGGGATTTGGACGGGTCGTCTGTCGGGTCAGCCAGGATTAAATAAAATAAAACAATGATATTCCTTTCCCAGCAGTTGCTAGCATTTAAGTACAATGTAGATAATCAACATTGTAGCCTAAAGTATCTTCTTTAGTTTATAACATCGAATAAACTCGAGCTAGATGCAATTGATTGCAGTATTTAAGTTCCAATAAATAGATTTGTAGAAATCAACTGCACTATATTGATTGGCCATAAACAACATACTTCTAACAGTTTTATTTTTATGTTATATACCTAACTGGACCCTAGCTTGCATTCGTAAACACATTATATAGCTTAGTAGAGATATAATACTATTTATAAAAATTACAATTATCCATTTCACTAAAACCATTTTTATGTTACCCGCTGATTCATAGCAATTATTACACCCACAGACGGTTATTTGGACATTGGACGTCATTTGAACGTAACGTGATTTCTTTTTTTTATTTTCCATGTAACACTGGCTGGTAATTATGTGTAATCACTGTTATTGCAGTTGGCGTGATGTTATGATCGGGTGTGTGTACTGTGTGTGTGCGCGTGTTTGTGTGTGTGTGTGTTTGTGTGTGTGTGTGTTTGTGTGTGTGTGTCTTTGTGTTTGTGTGTGTATCGTAGTGATTATAAACATTTATGCATTGGTGTGTTGAGCAGTTCTTCTTGGTGTTAAATTAAATCTAACTCACCAAAACTCCCATATGCGACACCTTGCCAATTGCGTTCAAAAGCTTCACTTTTAAGATGAACCGCAAAAGGCAAGTAAGTATAGATATGCATATGTGCATAATTTGCAGACACTATGCGAATATGCTTTTTTATTGCTTAATAATGGTGGCTGAGGAAAAGCACTACATTTTCATTTGCAGCCAAATTTACCGCATGAGACCACCGATGTGCAGGTGTCATTATTAAACGTGACATGGATTGGGGAAACGGTCCATTCGCATCCTTAATCTGAGGCAATAGAGATTACTTTAACTTCAGCCAAGTTGTGATCGAAATTTGTACAAGGACTTCTAAGGCAACCACGGTCTCTCATTCATTGGAATGCTCTCTGAAGGTGGAATAAAAGAGGCGATCGATGGGGTCAGCAAGCTTTTAAAACTTCCAAGCCTTTAAGGAAGTCAGAAGCAGAGCTATTATGTGCATAATCTCATGTGTACTGTCATCTTTGTTGATTCATCGTAACCAACTGCCTTGTTATGAAATTTCAAAAGTATTATGAGCAGTATCTTCCTTGCAAGGTGATTCTACTATCCAAATGTATTATGCTTTTGGGATAGGGATTGTTACTTGGAACGTGGCTGGCCCATAATATATAAAAAAATAGATTAAAAATCCTTGTTAAACTTTTGAAGAATGTCCTGATTAGGTAACCTTTCAACGCAACAAAGACGTAGTTCGAAACAATGTAGCAGCAATTCTTTGAATGATTCCACCCTAACATAGGCACGTCACGCGAGCCGCCCGCGATATGTGGCCACCAAAACGTACGTGTGTACTTGCCATTACCAAGGACAAACACCGACATTAAGCCGGGCAAAAACTCACCTCATCAAAACAACGACATTAACAGTCAATCACGCCAAGCTCAAGGAAGACACTACGGCCAGCTAACAACGTTCCCACACACAGTAACAGCTAAATTGACATATTGAGACGACACACACGGTTGAAAACACACTCGGACATTACTTTTTTATTGATGAAACGGCTATTCGGCGATGGGAGAGTGTTTTATGGCGACCGGCAGGCGAGCGCGCGAGCCGGCGCGCCGCCTTACTTTGACTGACTGAATGCTCGCGAACTGTTTTTTTGCGCACGCGTAGTACGACACAGGATCGGCCGAAATTCAGCCTTATATCCCACTAGACTTTACCACCAGCTACCATCCATGGCAAATCCTATCATAACTATTATCCCACAGAGTACAGTTCAAACTGTGGTAAATCTGAGTCATATTTTGTTGTTCTCAAGTCTCGTTGCGTGTGCCGCACTGCACACGACGGTAATTAAATATGTGTTTAACAATAGTATGGAAGTTCCAGCGACTGTGCTCCTGATGACGTCATTGTTCTTAATGACAGACGTGGACCGTTTACGAAGAGAACTACGTTGTTTCAGTAAGCTTAGAAAAAAAACGGTGGATTCGGCAGTCTACACTGCATTCAATATCCTCATAAATAAAAATAAAAAACCAATAAAAAAATCATTATAAAAATTGTCATTTAAAAATAAATTCAATCTACTTATCGAAATCTGACTTGAATTTGATTTCGATAAGTAGATTGAATTTCATTTCAGAAGTCTGATTCTGCAAATGATAAAAATGCGCAGGTTCAATGCTTAGTATACCCTTTCTGATTCACTCTGTATAGATGCACGGGGTCTATATGATTCGGCGATCTATTTCGGCTTGTTGCTCTGCATACAAACGAACTTTGAGGTCAGCGCTCTTGAACCATAGTTGCCGAGTGCCACTGGAAATAAATGGTATTGATTAATTTTCTATAATTAGTTTTAATGTTGTTTAATAAATTTGTTATTTTAGTTTTTACGGTCATTGACCCTGAGTAGATTAGTATTTATTGTGACAACCTAAGTTTACCCCAGACCGGACTTAACTCACCTCAACAGACAACGGTGTTTTACCGCGGACTTTTTAACTTGCAGATTATTTATCTATTGTTTGGTACAAATACAGTAAGTGCGGTTAAATATCGGAACATTGCGGAAAACTATTGAAGGAAATAGGTTGGTATATAAATTGTATGATTGGAACTAAATAAAACAGATAATGCAGTGTGCAAACAAAGTTTACATCACCTATAAATAACTAACTGTGTTATCAGATTGAAAACTATCGCAACAGTGGTGGTGTGTTAGTACAGACAACATCAAATAAAATGAGAAAAGCTGGCGTCTATGCGCGGGCTAAATTCACATATTAGGTATACGCAGAGTCACCATATTTGCTCATTTTATTTGATGCAGGCTGTAGACTTTGTAATCTGTGCCTGTTACAGATAGCCTTATGTGACGTAGTTTTATTTATAACTTAATATGATACATACAATAATTTCGTAAGAACCAATAAGCCTTCGATAGCTCAGTTGGTAGAGCGGTGGACTGTAGAGTAAATTCGACGTTGATATCCATAGGTCGCTGGTTCAAATCCGGCTCGAAGGAGTCTTTTTGGTGAATGTTTTTGTTACAAAAAACAAAGAACAACGATAGGTGTTCTGCTCATGACAAATAACTAATTAAAATACATTGTTGACACAGCAGTCTAAAAGTGGCAAATATGTTTTACGTAATAAATGAACAGTTTCTATACAATTATTTGGCGTAAGGTAATAGAATATAACTTATTTGCTAAGAATTTATTAGAAAATGCTGCACGGAGCTTGCTTTAGCACGTAGTAAATTATTAATTATTATGCTGTTCATGTCAAACCCATCGAATAACTACTGCGCTCTGTCATGTGGTATCAGATTTACCAAAAACAATCGCTGCGGACAGGATTCGAACCTGTGCGGGTAGAACCCAATGGATTTCAAGTCCATCTCCTTAACCACTCGGACACCGCAGCTGATAGAAATATTGATGAAATAAATAACCATATTTTATCATTAATTTCTTCAACATTACAGTCTGTTACTTCATAATCAAAAATATAAAATTTACCGACTAAATCAAAAGTCTATCGAAATGCTGAAAGTATTGATTCGTGAAACCTGTTAATAGCGATATCAAATATCAATAAAAACACTGTATACATAAAAAATGGATGATCTCATGAAAAGATGAAAATGGCGAATCTAATGATAATTAACTCCTAACTGGTCGACATTAGTGACAAGTGACACTAAGACGGTGTTTTCTAATATATGAATTTAGATGCTTCCCACACTATTCTAGTCGAATCCTATGGAAATATACGAATTGTAATCGAAATTTATTAAACAAATTTAGACCCCACGTCAATATTATTCAACTTTTATTTTCCTGCCATCTATTGAGTTAGTAAAGTGAAACAGTATGTTCGTGAAGGACTTGCTGTAATAACGCTAATTAGTACTAGATGGCGCTAAATAACATTTTATTATTATCTATCTATTCAACAAGAGATGTCGCTACTAGTGCAAATTACATGAACCTTTGTAGCTATGCATATGCTTTACTTATGATGCCAAATTATAATTATTGTTATTATCAAAATAAATAAACCAGCATTAGGAAGGTATGATCATGATCGTTTAAAAGGCGGTATTTGGCTACATGTTTATTTTATTATACCAACCTTTTACTTTTTAGAAAACCCAGTTTAGTCTAAAGCTAGATCGAAGTCGTTTATGGCAAGTTGCAGGAAAGTTGAGCAGTTGTCGTGGGCTACGCGCCATAAGTTTTGCCCACCTTCTACTAAGTATAGGCAGCCGGTGGCTGCAGATGTGTCAGGTGCCGTTTTGAAACCGTTTTTTAGAACCTTCGTCCTATAATAAAAAAACGAATTTAAAAATGAATGTGATGTAGGTACCCTTTTGGTAATAGTTATGTATTCTTTTACATTACGTGTATACCTATAATAACGACCCAGATGAACTTGCAAACAATTGACCATAGATAGCCGATGACAGGGAAGACCTTTGCGCAGCAGTGGGACGATATAAGTTAAAAAATGTACCCTATAAAATAAATCTTAAAGCCAACAAAAGTGACTTAAAATCTTTTATTGATTTCTTATATTTACGCGAATACTACACATTGAAATAAAACTAATTTTAAGAATTTTATCGCTGTTTATTTTAGGTAGGTACCCATTCAATTAAATGGAATACAGACTCGTAAATCGATGATTCATAATTAAGTTTCACAATCGGATAAATTAGACCCTATACTAAGATACTTACTTATCAATATAATTTTCGACATCGTAATAAGTTCGAAACAAAAGAATTAGGTAGTCAACTTACCTAGTTTATTTTTTTGGGGTTTATACGTGTGATATTTTACATCAAGATTAAGTGGTCATTTCCTTAACAGATTTGCATCAGTTTTATAGGATTATATTGTGTAATTATCAGGTACCTACTCGCTGTAAATACATAATGTTTTAAGTGGCTAGGGAAACCTTTATTATACCACTTTACTTATTCATACCGCGACGATTTGTATGAGTTAACGCCTAAGACGCTCGAAATCGAAGACATTTGAGTGTTCCAGCCAACGAGCTAAGGCCCCAACACGTGTCGCCATGTACTACCTACTCTATGTCCGGGACATAAGTGGATAATAATCTATGAAAAATGCTCTATATAATGTTCTCTATAGTTTTCTCTTCTTCTCTATGGCGCCACCTCGACAAAAAGTGTTATGAGTATTTAATTAAATTATGATTATATAAATATCAAGAAGTCTATAATTTCCACCCCAGGGCCCATGGTGTTTTTACCAATATGCTGAAAGTTTAAGTTGGGTCTCAAGCGCGTCTACACACTACACAAAAACATCTTAATTTTTTTTCCGCCGCTGGTACAGATGGGCAGGGTACAATCATCTTTTCGTTCGATAAAATGTTTTGTGTAAGTACCTATATGTACTTGTAAGTGACAAGACGTGGCTTATATCGCCTTGGATGGGATTTACATGTTTGATAACAGGTAATTAGGGTGTCTTTTGCATGAATGGACGAAGAATGTAAAAGTATCAGCGGTACACTTCCATGGAAAATGCGCCGGTGCAGGCGCCACGCTCGATTGTTCACAATATAGGTATTTTCTCTTCTATAATTATACGCCACTCGTTGTGTACACGCAGGATGAAACATGACATTTGTTAGTATGGCTCACAACTTTAAACGTGCCTTAGTTTGGGGCCTGACAATAACAATTATTTTTATATGTATAATAGGTAGATACTTGTTGTTCCTTCTAGTAAACCAAGCACGGCCTGTGCTTCGGAGTCTTCTACAATATTATATCTATGCATATAAATAAAATTTGAGTGTCTGTTTGTAATATTAAAATAACCGCTTTTTACTAAATGCATTTGGATGTATACACGGTACCTATACCAAAACAACCTTTTTTAAAATATTTGTCTGTCTGTCTGTCTGTTTGTTCTGGGTAATCTCTGAAATGGCTGGACCGCTTTTGACGGGAATTTCACTGGCAGATAGCTGATGTAACAAGGAGTAACTTAGTTTACTTTTATTATAGAAATCAAAATAGGATCTCTCAAAAAAAAATTAAAACCAATGTTGCAGCGCTGCGCCTGATTAAGTTTGATAGCAACAACCTGCAATGCGTCCCGCGGGATCAGAACGCGCGAGCAGGCTGTTGCCAACGGCTGAGTCTTTGTTAAATATCACGCGGACGAAGTCGCGGGTAACAGCTAGTAGGTAATAATAGAATAAATATTGAAGATAATAGAAACAAATTATGGCTTACTTATGGAGATAAAAAAATAGTATTGCTTTTTTTTTGTCTGGCGTTATTTATATATCATTAGAATAAATTATCAGGCTGTGGTTTACCTGTTAACGCATGAGTAGTCCTCGATAATGCATCTTCAAGTGCCAGAAATTATAATTTTATACTTTGTAATGCTGTTTTAAAATAACGAAAGCATTCTATAAATTTCCGAGTATCAGTGGTTTAAAAACTGTGCCAATTAATAGCTTATATAAATCCCTTTTACTAAAATCACTTGCGTTACGATCCAGCAACGCTTTGGCAAGTCTATACACCACAGATCGTGAAAAGTTTATCTATACACTAATGTCCCAAGATTCTCTACGCACTTCCCACCAAGAAATTTATAGCTGAATTCCTCTACGATCCATTGTAGGCAAAACGTACCTTGGGTAATGTTCCCAAGTCGTGACAACGACGCAGGTGCGGGACCCAGTAGGATTGCGGTCAAATAGTTCCCGTGTCGAATCTCATTTAGAAACATACGATACACAAATAACGTTTTAAGATTAAGGGGGAAGCTCAGGGTCAGGGCGCGAAATTCAAAATGTCAATGGTTTTTATTTTTTACCAAAAAATTTGAAAATCTTTACGATGTAATTTAGTGTTTTGCGATATTAGCATTCTGAATTGGTTGTCTCGATGTATTAAGTTTGCTTAAAAAAGTACCTAATCCGATAGAATACCATAAGGTTTGTAAAAACCGCCACTTTTACTAACTTTATGGCGTTGTATCGCTTTAGGTATTTTTTTAAGCAAACTCAATACATCGAGATATTCAATGCAGAATGCTAATATCGCAAAACACTAAATTACATCGTAAAGATGTCCAAATTTTCTTAATAAAATATAAACCATTGACATTTTGAATTTCGCGCCTTGACCCTGAGCTTCCACCTTAATCAGAAGAGAATAAGTGCTTTATTAAAAGGACCATTGATCGGAACTTGATATTTGACGACCTGATTAGTGCAGTTGGTAGGGACGCTGCTTTCTTTGCCGAACGCCCCGGGACGTGAAGGATGTGAACTAAATACTTTATTGCGACCTACTAATATTACAACAATTGCTTCGATCGAGAGCCCTAAGCAATTGCCTAGCTCTCGGTTAATCCTGTACCCTTTGCTCTATTTTACACATAATCTGTTCACAATAATAGTCCTTAAACACCTGTCTACGTAACGCAATACGTTGCGGTCGTCGAGGTATCTAATATCCACTGATAGTGGGATAGTATGTCAACCGCAAGTCACGTTGGAAGTGACGTGAGTAGCAGTGGCTTATTTTAATACAATTAATACCCAGGGGTCTCCACCTGTTGAGGTGAGAAATTGAAATAATGACGTCATTAGTACTGTACGTATCTATTACTCGTTCGGCTAACACGATGTTCATCTGTCTAATGCGTGTCGCACAGCAATGGATAATCATTTATAGTTTTTATTATGCTCGGTTAACACGAGTACAGTACGCAAGTAGCAAGTGGCCCCGTGTAAATCGAGCATAACAATAGCTGTAATTTTTCGGTTTCAAGTGCGAATGTCGTTTTCAATAGTGCTTATCATCACTTTCTGTACAGTGAAGGCAAAGTTCATCATCATCAGCCTTTTAAAAGGGGTTTAATGCGTGTGGTGAGGTGACCAATGAGTACAATGATCCGATTCCCCCTCGCACTGAGGGGGAATTGTACGGTATAGGATATCATAATAATGATGTATATCGACGCACGTCAGCCATCTGAGACAATCAAGGCGTTTCTGGGAACGCAAATAATGTTTGCGTGTTGCCGTGGTGCGCACGCGCCGATCGGTAAACAATCGCTATGACGGGGTAAGGAAAGTCGGCGGAATTCCGTCAATGTAAATAAGTAAGGCATTAAAGTTTCTAGAAAAAAAAAACCGGCCTCAATACATACAACCGCCCTTTGCGTTATTTTCTTTCCCTCTAGTAATTTTCTTGTTTGTATTATGTATTGAGGTGGTTTCCAATCTGCTATGAATTGGCCGATTTCCAATTTTTTTACCAAGCGATTGTGATCGACCCTTCGAGACTACTAGTGGGAACTAATCGACCCATTTAACCATAGCCCGACACACTATCATCACTTTGTTCTTCTGCTTCTTTTTATAAGGTTTGCAATCGGCTACAAAATAGAGCCATTTTAGCCAGTGTCGAGTAAGTCTTGAAAATTGTTTTTGAATTATAACTACCCCTAATGCTAATGATAATGTAGATGAAGATGATGGTGAAATGATCCCCTACCACTATCAGTATAGCTGTGGATACATTACTGAAAATTTACCGGACATGTTGGGAGAACTTGAAAAGTCATGTTATATTATTTTATTTCAATTTCATTCACATGTGCACATTTATGAACATACAATGGTTAATATGCCACTAATATTACACATGATTTATCAAAGAAACACATTTTATGGAAAATTCAACAAAATGGCTATTCAGCGAGGAAATTCAGCCAGCACCTTGGGCACGCTACCGCATGAGCCAAATGTTTTCACACTTTTTGTAGCTTTTCTATACTCTTTTTAATGTATATTAGTTTGTAAATATTTCAGTTATTTTCTTTCTAATTATTTGTGAACAAAATTGACAACTTCACGGTTCAACTTCCCGCCAAAAGTCCCATCACTTTGGTATTAGTTCGGAAATATTTGAAGGATTAAAAAAAAATATGATAAAGGATCATGCACTTACGGCGGCTATTGTTTTTTTAATATTATAACAATGCAGTCACTTCAAACCGTAAGATAAAATTGTTTTGTACCATTTCAAGTGCTCTACTTACTCACCTAATTATATGCAAAAACCGCTTTGAAATGTCGCTAGATAACGATAACTTGAATAATAAGTTAAAGCAACAATTGCTCATAAAATAATATGTTGGTTTAAATACAGCTATATTGTAAGTAAGTAACGTCTTGTTACGGGAATCTCAACTCTAACACTACTCTTATTAGGAACAAGGTCATAAACATAACTAGGTAGTATTTTGTAGATTATCTATACATATAAATAAAATTGGAGTGTCTGTTTGTAATATTAAAATAACCGCTTTTTACTAAATGCATTTGGATGTATACACGGTACCTTCACCGAAACAACATTTTTTCTAAAAATTTGTCTGTCTGTCTGTCTGTCTGTTTGTTCCGCGTAATCTCTGAATTGGCTGGACCGATTTTGACGGGACTTTCACTGGCAGATAGCTGATGTAACAAGGAGTAACTTAGGCTACTTTTATTTTGGAAAAAAAATAGGATCTCACGAAAAAAAAAACCCAGTGTTGCAGCGCTGCGCTTGATGAAGTTTGATAGCAACAACCTACAGCCGGCCACACCTACTATAGTAGCTCTCGTCATGACAATTTTTTAATCAAATTCAAGTTTCATAACTTGTTTTAAAGGTATTAAAACTACTACTTATTCGAGACTCACATTACTTTTGCAAATGGACGTTTAAAAAATATATATTAAAGAAGATTACTATTTATTTTGATTTTTAAACAATTTGGTACCATGTCCATTGTATAAATGGTGACAATTGGCGCCACTATTATTACTATTTTTATGACGTAAAATGGTCATCGCATAGATAATGAAAAAAAAATATCACTGGCCTTCACAAATTTGTCTTTTGATGGCATCCACGGACGGACCCGATAACGGAACACTAATTCTAAACTCAAATATTTTTGGAACGCTTTTAAAATGGTTTAAAAAAAACTAGCTAAGGGAATCGTATAAGACAATAGCATTTAAATAAAGATAAATCTAAACAAATATTTATGGGTGAAGTTTTTTATCACTGCATAGAAGGTACTTGCACGCGATAAACTTGTAGTCATGTTGTATGAATGCATAGACATATAATGAAACGTTATTTAAGTTTGTCTCTGATTTCTCTACAGCCACGTAAGTAATAAGTTCGCGACAGAATTAACTTCATAATGCAACCACTCAAACATAATTACATAAAAACTCTTTAACCAAATCTCCATGCTCTCAATTCACTTTTTAAAAATGTAAGGCTTCCATCGCTTTATATCTATAGGTACCTACTAACTACTACAGACATCAACTAAGCAGTGCGTTTTACTAAACTCTGTTATTTTACGATCAAACTATACGCTTTTGTTTTATGTCCAGACGTTTGTCTGTCTCTAACAGAGACGTACTTAATTTTATGTTCATAGATTTTATGAGCAGGGCTACGTCGTCGTGTTTGGATGCTGGCAACGTAAAAGGATTTTATTTTCGGGACTATCTCAGTGTTGGATTTATTTAAGTATAGCTAGTGTTTCGATAAAGTGGTCCCAAAGTGTTTTAAGAAACAATTAAGAGCCCACTTTAATTTTTGGAATTCTTTGTTCAATATTATGAGTAAGTATGAAAAAAAAAACAGTTTCTATGTCGACCGAATCACGACTTTATCTGGATAATATAAGAAACAAATACACAGTGACCTGCTCAGCTCTGCTATTTTAGAATTACTATCTGACGAGTAAATTATGAGTTACGTATAATAAACAGGACCCATTAAACAATTTTTTAGCTCAACTCTTCAAATATCGTGGTTTAAAAAAAAACCTCGTATTCTTTTGTTATGTGTACTTTATCTTAGGTAATTCGCTTCAATCTTTTAGATTGCATTTTGCATATATTACTATCAAACATCTATCGTGGAAAATCCCAAACTAATTGAAATAAGTTTTCCAGAAAAACTGTAGTCTATTAACCATTTTCTTGTCGATGTATTGACAATTGAACCACTTACCATGAAGGTCGGTCGATTTCCTGCCTGACTGGGGAAAAACTCTCTTAACATCTAGATAATTTAAGTCGATCTTTTGTTCGACAATCCATTGTTTCATCGACTATAGCCTGTTTAGTCAACTCGGATCACTGTCTACTTGGACCGCGATCCCAATCAACTAACTTGTTATTGCTAGTTATGGATCAGGACTTGGGACCAAATTTCATAATCTAAACATTCGGATTAAAAAAAATACCTTATTGTATTTTATTCCTTGGGATAAATTGGTTAATTAGGTATCTAATATTCATGGATTAGGTATTAAGATAATATTAATACACAAAACACACACACACGAAAATACGAAACAACAAAAAACAACAAAAAACACAAATAAAAAAATAAATAAAATTGAATAACTAGGACCGCGGTCCCAGTTTGTGTGTCCTTGATTTTATAAACAAGCAATGACAAATAGGAAATGAAAGTATTGGTAGATTTTCCTTTTCTATAGTTTTATAAGTACTTATTTAATTGTGTAGTGTCATATCCAACATATACTACGCTCAATTACTACGACATACATGCCTGCGTTTGTGTCAAAGTCAAAGTCAAATCATTTATTACGTATAGGCCTACGGGGGCACTTACAAATTGTCATAATTTTTTTTTTCTTTTTCTTTTTTTTTTCTTTTTTTTCCATTCATGTTACATTCATGTTATAATATATACAGTGTTACGAACAAAGGCATCAGTGTACAGTTTAATATTCGATCAGCGACACCTCAAAGACGATACGTCAATCAATTGTCGAACGATACTGTATCTGATGTTGGCGGGATAAGATAACGTGAGTTTATTGATGCATTTCGTGGAATTATTTGGTCATAGTAGGCAAATAGTAAAATGAGAATATACAATTGAATTGCATGTGCCCTTTAACCACAACTTTTTGGGGTCGAGTCACCTTCGTCCGTAGGAGAATTAAATACCCTCGAGATACCCTGCACGTGACCCTGGGTGGTTCCAACCAGGTGACAACTCTACTGGTGGTAGGCTTCGGCCGTGGTTAGTCACCACCCACTGAACAAAGCCATGTCGCCAAGCGGCCTAGCCGTGTTCCGGCATGATGTTCGGTGCTGCCATTCATGGATGGAGGGTCAGATCAGTTGCGCTGCATGTGTCTAGTGAATGTAGCGTCTCGATCTACTGCCGCCTTCCTACCTAGGCAAGTATGCTCCATCGTAGATCTCATCATCACTTACCATCAGTGGAGATCGAGATCAAATAATTGCCTATAATGTAATAAAAACAACTATAAATACGACATCAGTCGGAACCTTTTGTGAATACTCAAAATTAAGTTCTAAATGAAATCGTTGGATGACCGTCTTATTTAATTTCATATTTTAATCATCATTATCAAAAGAATCCGAAATCTAGTATAATTTGAGTCCAGATATATTAACAGTATTTCTCCTATGTACTAGTAATGAGTCTATGACACTATTTATTCTATCAATTTGTAAAGATTTATGTAGGTCAGAGCGGGAAATTCAAAAAGGCATTTTTATTTTTTACGAAATTTTTTGTTTTTTTTTGTTTATCTGCGGCATTAAAATTACTGCTAAATGAAACCCACTAGTTGCCTTCGCCTTACCTATTCTTAGTATTAAAACCTTTAGTAAGATCAGCAACAGAGGCTGGTGGAACAAATCTTCCTTAGACGAATCTTGAGTATTAGAACATGTAGCGTCAGAGCGAACTGAACTTAATAAACTTTGTAATTTGGTTTACATTTTAATGAGTTATATAGTACTGACAGATTAAAATGTAACCTGTCTAGTCTACTATGTATACCTATTTATGTTTTTTCACCAACATAACAGTTAACTAAAGCGACCGGTAATCATTAATTAAAATGGCGAGCAGATTTTTTGGTCAGCAAATGTCATCGCAAATTGTTACAATATGGCCCCATGGGTATTGGTTTTTTACATGGTAATGGGTTAGGGTCGACGAACTCCGAAGTTTTAAAGAAAACACTGCACTAAATGCGAAGCGCAACAAACACATTTATCGCTAATCACATAACAAAATTGTTATCATTAAGGCGTATCTCTCTTCTAATAATACTAACCCTTTTTTGTGTCCCACTGTTGGGCACGGGCCTCCCCTCTACGCGAGGGGGGATAAGGCCGTGGTCCACCACACGGACCTAGTGCGGGTTGGCGGACTTCACACGCCTTTCGAGGGGTTCTCTCAGATATGCAGGTTTCCTCGCGATGTTTTCCTTTACCGCTTAGCAAGTGATAGACGTGGTTGAAAATGAGATTTGCATACGAAATCCAGAACTCCCAGAGGTGCGAGCCGGTGTTTGAACCTGTGATCCTCGTTACCGAGGCAACCGTTCTGCCAACTTGGATATCACTGCTTATCTCTCTTCTGTATAAGAAGTATTACGTCTCAACCATGCCCAACTCCTTCTATTTCGAGATAAGGAAAAAATATATTCATAAATAACAACTCTTTTATAGCTAGATGCTTCTTATTATATCTTTTTAGCTTGCAGTAGAGTCACTGTCTAAATAATAGCACAATACTTAAGTGGCAGAGTCCTGGAAGTTTGCCAGATCGTCGGCGCGATCCAGAAAGCGTGTGCACTCAATATTAACGGCTAGTCTGGTATCCTTATGCGATTCGTACTTATTGATTTTCTTTGAAAATACAACATGTGCAGCTATATTTTTGTGATACGCTATTAATGGAATTAAAAAGATGCAAGTCGTGTATTCAGCTTTGCAATGTATAATTAGTTTTACGTATCGTATATATCGACCAATAATAAGCCCGTTTGGCTTACTAGTCTGTGTTTAGGTAATATTAATTATAGCCTTCTCAAAATGATGTTATTGCGGCTGTAAATTAGATGGGAAATCTTGTAAAAACACTAGTAGATTACGGTTGGCTAGCGACCGATTTTTTTTAAATTTACTTTTAATGTTGTGCAACTAGATCCCTGAATAGTACATATCATGAAAGCTGAAATCGTTTTTTTTTATCTCTACGAGTCGTGTACCTGTACAGGTCCTACGAGTATCAAATTATACTGTGATTTTAAAATAATTAGTATCAAGATACTTAGGTAAGAACTATCTTAGCTATATTTGTGAGTGGGCATAATAAATAAAAACATAATTACAAAATCAGTTGAATCATCCGTTCGTATGATGTAATAATAATAATTTATTCGTCTTCATTGATAATAACAGCAGCAAAAACTATGATGATAGATATCATTGTACGATGATCAATCATTTGTTATCTCCGAGCATATGTCTTGCATTTTAATTAATTAACAGCTGCTATCCGAGGAACAGTGGTTCCGATAAGGCGACAATAAAAAAATACAATCGTATTGAAAACCTCCATTTTGTTGAAGTCGGTTAATGATGCAGCTTGTGCCAATACTGCAGACACGCTAAAGAGCTAAGTACTGCGTCGGTACGAGGGAGCTATGAGGTCTTCCAAGTCTAAGCTCTACAAATTTATGCTTGAACAAGGAAGCTCTTGAAAAATTCCCTAGCAATTATCTTCCATTAGGTATCCAAACCAAACATTAGTAATCTGTTCTAAACGTTATGTAAAGAGGTCCTTATCTGCAGGCCAGCGATAGAAGAGACCCAGATAACTAGAGCTACCCAAAATATTTGCCTGAGGTCACAGAATATAAAAATACCCGCGGCGCCTGAGGTTTGAAAAAGTATGAAAAATTAAACAAAATTATCCCACGGAAACTATCATTTTACTGGGATAAAAAGTAGCCTATGTGCTATTCCAAACTATAATCTATCTCTGTGTCAATTTTCATCCAGACCCGTTCAGCCGTTCTGGCATGATTGAGTAACAAACAAACATCCATCCATCCATCCATCCATCCATCCAAACTTTCATATTTATAATATTAGTGGGATTCTACATCATGCCCCGGAGTTTACTACTAGCTACATACACTTTTTAGGACTTGAGAATATAACTCATGCTATTGTCTATGTTGGTCCGTTGTCAATTTATGTTCTCGATAAGCGTACGGAGTCTGTGCAGCTTTGTGTAAATTTCAGTAAATACCCAGTAAATAAATAAATAAATATCGCCATACGAACACACCAACTATAAAGTCCCACATTAAGCAACGCTTGTTTTATGGCTACCGTACTTACAATGGACTGAGGACGAACTCAGTATATAATACTTATATAAATATTAAACATCCATGACTCGGATACAAACATTCGTGCATCTCATAAAGCTTGTCCCTACCAGGATTCGAACCCGGGACCCTTGGCGCAGAAAGCAGAGTCACTACCACTGCGCTAATCAGGCCATCTAAATAAGGAGAGAGCGTCAATTGACTTTAACTTTAGGACATAGGACTATTGGTGATAAATACAAGAAATAATAATCTATTAACCATTATTAATTTTTTTATACATATCCCCTTCCGGATATAAGTCGAATCCCCTCCATGTTACAGGATATTATGAATTAAGAGTATTTGAACGGGACAAATAGCTGAGGGGCCGCGCGTAACCGTTATGGGAATCGGATGACACGTTCGGTGTCCTTTTAGATAAGTTGAATTGCCCCAAAGTGTCCTTAAATATGTAATAATAATTCTATTGAAATATCATTCTGGCGGAAGAACCCTAATTTGAAATAATGTACATCGAAAAAAAATACACTCAACGCTTACTACGCGATATTTTATTTTGACTATCTTCCTCTTTTTTTACGAAATGAAATGCGATGAAATAATATAATGGAGATGCAAATGGCCTCACCCACATCTTAGCGGGTATTTTGCCAATGTCAAGTAATTAATAGCAATAAATACACATCTATACATATAAATTAAATTGGAGTGTCTGTTTGTAATATTAAAATAACCGCTTTTTACTAAGTGCATTTGGATGTATACACGTTACCTATACCGAAACAACATTTTTTACAATTTTTGTCTGTCTGTCTGTCTGTCCGTCTGTCTGTCTGTCTGTCTGTCTGTCTGTCTGTCTGTTTGTTTGTTCCGGCTAATCTCTGAAATGGCTGGACCGATTTTGACGGGACTTTCACTGGAAGATAGCTGATGTAACAAGGAGAAACTTAGGCTACTTTTATTTTAGAAAAAAAATTGGATCTCACGAAAAAAAATTAAAACCAATGTTGCAGCGCAGCGCCTGATTAAGTTTGATAGCAACAACCTGCAATGCGTCCCGCGGGCTCAGAACGCGCGAGCAGGCTGTTGTCAACGGTTGTCTTTGTTAAATACCACGCGGACGAAGTCGCGGGCAACAGCTAGTTATAAATTTAATTAATTAAATTATGGATGTGACATGATGATATGAAAAATATTTTATGACATTTACTATTATTTCTTCGTCTTACGTTCTTTGACGGGGCAATATCGATTTCTGTCGGTCCAAAGTTAGGTAGGTAGGTAGTTAGGTATGATTCGAAATTCAAACCTAATCCTATCACATCTTTGCCAAATAAAAAAATATGATTCTCATGATTAAAAAGTCTACATTAATCAGCTCTCACAATGTATGTCAAGTTAACCACAAATCTCGTATACACATCACGAATCTTAACAAACATTATGTGGTTTTATAATGTGAGGTCAACTGGTTAGACTAGATGACATTGCCATCATAACATCGTGAACTTGTTTCATTTATCTATGAGATGAAGCATGTGATATAGACGAACTTACTGTAAAAGTAGGCTAAGTTACAATAATCTACAACAATATAATATCGCCAAACAAACACACCAACTATACGCTTCCACACTAAGCAACGATTGTATTATGGGTACCGTAAAATGGACTGAGGGTGAACTCAGTATATAATACTTATATAGATATTAAACATCCATGACTCGGATACAAACATTCGTGCTCATCACCCAAAGATTGTTCCTACCAGGATTCAAACCCGGATCCGCGGCACACAAAGCAGTGCCACTACCAAGTAATCAGGTCGTCGTAATCTATCCGAAATATTATGACAGAACACAAAAAAAATATTTTCCATCGCCATTACATTCGTTTATAATTATCGTTCAATTTCTAATATTAGATAGCAAGTTACAGCTCTATCAAAAGGGTGTAGGCTAAGGAAATGAAGATAAGTCGCCCTCCTAGGCACTTGTAAAGTACTCCTACTCATATAATTGAGCTCTATCGATCGCTTATAGCATAAAATATTTGTAGTAAATGAATATTTCTGTTAAGGGATGTTTATAAATAAAACCGAGATGTTTGCAAGCGTCTGTAAAATGCTAAATAGTGTACTTAGTGATGGTATAATGGCTGTCACGATCGGGTCGGCGACCGTCAAACACAAAGGATAGGATGTAACAGTACTATTGGAGCAAAATATTTACATAGCACATACTACCGTTGGGTCGGTAGAGTTAAAGGTATATGCTTAACAAGGAAATATAATCTTTAATCTTGTTACTTTAACTGGCCGACTTTTTGGAATCGTGTAGTGAGTTGTAATCCAAACAGATATGTAATTATTTAAATTTACTACTTATTACATGGATAACCAACTCAAATTTCATTACTTTTTGTTTAAAACGAATTTGCTGAAAGACAATAAAAGCTCAAGTAGCCTAAACATGATTGAAACGTGATTCACGAACATTTATGTGGATGCAACCCCGGGAAAATGAAGAGGAAATACATAATATACCTACTTAGAATTCGGAACAAAGAGTCAAATTATTTTAAAATTGTAGGCTTCCTAAAAAGTACTTACTTGGTCATTGAACTCCGTGAAATTATGCCAGGTTACTTATTACTTTGATACAAGGCCTCACAAGTTACGGTCAATGAAGTAAAAAATGTGAAAACAAATGAGCAAATGTTTTTTCTTTTCAGAATTTTGCGCGAATTCAAGTTTTGGTGTTTAATCATGTGTTCCCATAGCAAATTATACTTAGTTAGTTATTATTTTTAAAAGTATTGTAATGTTTCTGGCACACTTTGAAGTCCCTAATTATTTCGACAACAATCTTTAAGGAATCGTTTGCATGTGTTGTAATTTGATATTATGAGACGTTAAGACGCGGAAGATAAATGTGTCCGAGGATCGAGACTTCAGAGATCTCTAAACAAAAAAAAACCTTCGGCATTAACCATTGCCTCTTATGAGTAGCAAGATATAATATTTTATTAAGTAATAGCGCAATGCATTACGAACGTAATCTGAATCTTTTCGTTCTAAATCCCAATTCTTCTGAGAATACATATTGGGACCATTGGCCATATGTTGGTCACAAGTGTTATTTTAAATGCGAACGCATCCAAATGAACCATGTTGTTGAGCAAAATAAACAAATATGTGTGTGGTCGGAGAGTAAATGGATTTTTGTTTTAAAGAGCATATTGTTTAGCAATCAATTAATATATGATGCTTTAACATTCATTAACGCTTCTAAGAAAACCCTCATTTTGCTTTAGAATTATCCTGAATTATTATGGGATCTTGCTAATAGTTATTATGTCCTCACCCTAATTTATTTTGACTGATTGTAGTCTAATAGGGTGCATACAATATTATATCCTTCGTAACGCCTCAGAATCAAAACATTGAGAAAATTTATTATCTTTATTATATTTCTTTTGTGATTTTTTCCCACGTTTCAATAGTTATTCTGCTATTGGAGGCGGTGACAAATTCAAATATAATCAACGTATAATTCTTAAGTTCTATATGGTGTTACTGACACTTTGTTGTATATATGGATATACACTGGAATATGGGAACATATTTGGTTAAATTGCAGTGTACCTATTAGACGACCTGTATCTTGGATACCTGGTTATTACTTGCTATTATAATCAAGCACTTATTTATAATACGATTTGAGTACAAATTTGATAAAGCATATTTTAGGTATAAACTTGTCTGGGTGTCATCGCACGTGGTTAGGAAGCATTTATCGGCGGCCTTCACGGCGCACGCGCACTAATCTCACGGCCAGCTTCCTGCTCCGGTTGTTACCATTGCTGCTAATGAATAAGATGCTTATTCTGCTTGTTATTTGGTTTATTATGTTAATTTCATGAGAAAGACTCTGGATTTAGAGGTGAATCATTCGTTTTATTTAATTATTAAGTAATTATAGGTTTTATAAGGTTATTATTATCTGGGTACCTTCCTCGCTGTAGCAAATAAGCAATCTTTAGTCCAGTCTCTTAAAATTTATTTAATTACTTTAATATAATTGATAGAACTAGGCGATACTTGGCGAAATCCATTAAACATTTTTTTAGCTTCGTTTCGCGGAGAATTTCATTTTTTTTGGGGTCCCATTACTCGTGGTAGATAATTTTCCGACTAACATCTTAGAGGAGTTCGGTGCTGCTGGCTTCTTTAATTATTGATCAAACTTGTTTGGTTTATAATTGGAAAAGTTGACAAGCACAGGGTCAGTGGTGGGTTCCTCTTCCCCCATTTATCTAATTACTTTAATGTAAACTAGCTATAGCCCGCAGGGTCACCCGCGCACCCTTCAATTTTGCATTGTTGCTCGGCCCAAAAAGGTTATGGCGTGATAATATGAACCCTATATTTTGGTAGCTTATAAACATTTCAATAGTTTGCCATTTCAACACTCACCTTTTGTCCTTCACGCTTCAATAGGCAGCTCAATAGCGCTATCGCGTCAGTATGATGAGATAAGCTGGATACATCCCGGCTTAAACCTAATCATAAGTCCATGACAGTAATTCCTTTTAATTTCATAAGCAAATTTGAGAGTGTGTGGGATTTTACGAGCTCCATTTTTGATGAGCTAATCATAAATATGAAGACGGATCAAGATTCGTATGTTTTTGTCGATTCAATGGCTCTATGCGGGCTTCACAACTAATTGAATTTGTTATTTTTTATAGTATGGGTCTCGTACTCGACTCCCTAAGACTCGCATGCAAACCCTGTACAGTTAGAAAAAAAGTCGTAAAGGGATGTTCACGACGCCACATTTTCGCGCTGATCATACCAGTTTGCCCCCTACTAGGTTTTGAGACAGACCCTTAGAGCTCAGAATAATGTGCCCACTTCAAGGGTAGAAATAGGTTTGGTTTACACTCCAACATGATGCAAGCCACAGGCTGTTTAGTACAGGTAATAGGGCTATAAATTGTGGTTACCTCATCAGCTATGCGGGCAAGCAAACGTTGTTATCAATACTTTCACTGACACACACTGAAATTACCACAAATTTCTGATATTGGGCTGTGTTGTAAGCTGTGTTCCAAGAACGGTACGTGCTTTTGTTGATTATTAGTACTTACGTACTTACATTACATCGCGAGCGATTATGAGTCTTAACGCAATAGCTTTAAATCGGTAATCCTTTCCACAAAGTGTTGCGGGAAGCGGTGAGGTAGTTGCGTAATCGCTTGTCTTTTGCAAGACACTTAATTATTAGATTGCGGTTCTCTACTTAATCTAAATAGAATACTGAAATCCATCTACGACTGGAGCCTCGTTTGTCAGTACCCTGAGCGAAGTGGTTAGATATTTTTAATAATTTAGTGGAAAAGGGAAGATCTTCCAGCCAGGCGGGAGGTCTGCCTGGCGGGGCGGCCGCTATGCCACGACGGTTGTTTTCGGGATCTTGTATATATGTTACGTTCTCCGAAAACTCTCATAGCGCAGTTCAGGACTCTGCAACGCCATCTGTGTGGCGAGGTCTAAGATGTCGCTATAGTAGCGTTACGGATATCTATCCCGTCAATTTTAAAATATATAAGAAAATGAGCAGTACGCGGTATTAAATCTGAATTTATTTCACAGTTAACTATCACTACTGGTTTTTAGGGTTATCTAAGACATGTGTGTCGTTATATATGAAATTGCTTAAGATATACTGAGTTATGAGTACTTAAGTAACATCCGTTATAATTATTTTTTCATACCGTGTTAGATTTAGCAATAACCAATTAGTTATGTGCCGTTGCTCTTATTCTTCTATATCGTGACGTTAGAGGCGAGCGATGAGAGGACAGTAGTGACTCTACTAGTATTTCTATTATGTTAAAATATTCCTTCTAAATGAGGAGAGATATTTAACTCGATGTTAAGAATATAATGGACAATCAAAGTGGAAACTAAACGAAATATTGGCAGCTATTAATTCAATGTATCTTAGCACCTAGAATAACAATACAAATAGAAATCAACTTTCATTTGAACGTTATGTTTGATAGAATTCGCAAACAATGTTGAACAAATACATTTAGAAAATTAGAAGACCGACACTTACTAAGTGGGTATCAGGGAATATCAAAACAAGTGGAGCCGAAGGAAGTGGCCGCGAAAGTGTGCCGGCACTAATGAGCCGGCCAAACAGTTTAGTACAATGCTACTTGACCAGATCACTGACCACGGGTGAAAGGTGCTCGTTCAAACGAGGCGTAGCGGAGGACGATCCACATTCGAATTTCAAACGTTAAAATTTTTTGATAAATGAGAATAAATATTAATTTACCCGGCTTTTTATCGTAGAATTATAATTTTCACAAAGTTTGATGTATAAACGTCTACGATTATGAGTTGATTTATGAATACAGTCTTTGACATTCAAATTGAAATTTTACAATTCCCTTTAGGACTCTCATATGAGATTCTCGTTACAGAATATTACAGAAACTAAAGCAAAAAGTCTACCAGATTACGTAACCTTATATTACAAGATTGCAGAGATTTGAATTGTAAATTATGTTATAACTTGTTTGTAATTATTGACTAAGTAACCATCAATTATATCTACGATATATAACTAATGTTTGTTTTGCTGAAGCTTAGAAACCGCTGACCCGAATATAATGCGGTTTTCTTTGTTACCAAACATTTTTTTCTGTATACGGCAATATATGCAATGGCATACTTAAATTTAACGTGCGTATAATGCCTAGGCTAAAATCGCAATATGTCAGTCTGTTTGTGCAAAAATTACGCGGAAACTATTACACAGATTTTGATTAAACATGGCACGGTAATCACTCATATACATACGACATAATTCCCTATATGAGAAGGAATTTCAAACGTGCTGTTTAGAAGTCATTGGGGGAGGTCCACAATATATGAATGTCGTTGGGTGGACCGTAATGTATGGATGTCATTGGGGGAGGACCGCGATATATGGAAGTCATTGGGGAAGGACCGTGATGTATAGAAGTCATTGGGGGAGGACTGTGATGTATGGATGTCATTTGAGGAGGACCGGAATATATAGATGTCATTGGGGGAGGACCGTTATGTATAGATGTCATTGGAGAAGTATAAAAGCTTCCTACCTCTACCTTTTCTATTAAGTATGTTTAAATTTAATTAGCTAGTGCATGGCTAACTAAACCTACCTCATTATGAAAAACACCTGATTGGTGGCGTGGGTTGCATCAGCATTAACATATTATCTACTCACGGGTGTAATGTATTCATAATTTAAATACAGTGGTTGTGTGTAATAGATAATGGTTGGTGGCTGACGAAATATGTGGGCAGACAAGGTGGATGTATCGCTAAAATCAACGAGCCGAGCGATTTTTCAATCATTTAGGAGTGCTCGTTCGACTTTCTACAAGTTCTTATAAGTATGCAAATAAATAAAATTGGAGTGTCTGTGTGTAATATTACTTTTACTATGTGTATTTGGATGTATACACGGTACATATACTAGAACATTTTTTTTACAATATTTGTCTGTCTGTCTGATTGTTCCGGCTAATCTCTGAAATGGCTAGACCAATTTTGACGAGATTTTCACTGACAAATGCATAAATATCTATATCCTAGTATGGATATTTTTCACATTTATCTGAACTTAGTTATTATTACTGTTATGAATCTAAGTCCTAGAAATAAATTATTTTTAGGTGTACTGAGTGAATAAATGAAATCTAGGCAGCGATAGCGTCTAAAATTAACAAGTTTCTCTGAGCAATATACATAGCAAGCAACCAAGATGCAACTAGGTGCTTATAACTGTGCTTATACAGCTACGCCTTTAATGGCAATATAAGTGGCTATGAAAGTACTACTTAATTATTAGGACACGATAAATTAATGTTATTCAAAGTTGACAACAATATTTTGCAGAACATATTAAGTACAGTTGTGCACGCAACTTGGACAAACAATTTGGTGAACTATATGTATTAAGAATATGCCAAACTCTTTAGTTTGGCCACTTACTTTTAAGTGTGAAATCTAGTGAGAAATCACTTGTTTACTCTATCGCGTCAATTCTGAAAATACTTTAGCATGAGTTTCTTATCATTTTCTTTAAATATCTAGTTATAAATCGACATGATTCTAATAGAATGGCAAAGTAGGTACACTGAATGTCTCTCTCTCTATGGTCGGTCCCTCATGTCTGAGGATCGCGATCATCGTTGGATAGTCCACACTTGGATCGAACGATAAGCCTCCATCTGTCTCTGTTCATGACACTGAATGTAACTAACTTTAAAGTGTGGCACTATAACAGGTTTAACAATAAGAGTATTAAATATTTCAAGAGGTCAATCAACGGAGGTTGTAAAGATAACATTTGGAAAAAAAGCATTTACATAAAAAAAAATAAGTACGTAGTTTACATTCTCAGATTGTCCTGTGAAATTTACTGTCAATTCTATTACGTAAACATTGTAGTGAGCGAGTGTACGATACAGACATTTCTCAGAACCGGTACACAATGCCGCCGTAAGGGCCAGTGTAATGAGTATTTACGAGCGGACACGTGGCCCGACGACCTTCAAGGACGACCAGCCCATGCGAGCTTCATATACTGGAGATTGACTAGATAAAAGTGGTTCTTGTCAAGAGTATAACGAATGGCTAGAAAAGTGGATCAGTTTTGCCTTTCCAATTACTAAGTAATATTAACTGTAACGGTATCATTGCGAAGAGTTCATATATTAAACAGGGAAAAGAAAATCTGAGAATGACCCACAGACTAATAGAGTTTCGGAATATCATAAATTGGCTGTCAACAATTTATTTAACCAATTCTTGACCAGTTGGTAGTCTGCTTAGCCGTTCCTACATTGTTCCTATTTCTTGCCCGTTCTTCTCCAAAGGAACGGTATTCCGAACGGGTAGTAAAGTAGTAGCCTAGCATTTTGTAGTTTTGGCGATTCATAACTACTGTACTTAATGGTCTACATGAATAAAAAATATTCTGATTCAATTCGTTGCTCATAACCAAGCAAGTATTTGTACTACTTAGTGCTATAGAATATGTTTCAACGAGGTACCACGGGCGGAGGCGGGGTCAGAAGCTAGTGCATAATATAATTGCCTTGAACGAGATGACTTATTCATATTGTTACGAGTATAACGACATACCTACTTCAATTGATTTATGTACTTTAATCTGACAGCTGAAGATAAGTCCATCAAATAAATACAAGCCGACCTTGTCATTTGAAATTGATCGCGTATTAAGATACGTTTAGTTTCATAACGTCCAATTTAAATTTGTTTAGACGCGTGAAATCAATTTACAAATGGTATCATTATGTACCTGCAATGTCAGGCGTTATTGTAATTCTTTTCGTTGCTATTTATATCGATTTGACCTATTCGATTTTAATTCAATTATTTATTCAATACTTTAAATAAACCCACGATTTCTAATCTATACATATAAATAAAATTGGAGTGTCTGTTTGTAATATTAAAATAACCGCTTTTTACTAAGTGCATTTGGATGTATACACGTTACCTATACCGAAACAACATTTTTTAAAATTTATGTCTGTCTGTCTGTCTGTCCGTCTGTCTGTCTGTCTGTCTGTCTGTCTGTTTGTTCCGGCTAATCTCTGAAATGGCTGGACCGATTTTGACGGGACTTTCACTGGCAGATAGCTGATGTAACAAGGAGTAACTTAGGCTACTTTTATTTTAGAAAAAAACATAGGATCTCACGAAAAAAAATTAATACCAATGTTGCAGCGCAGCGCCTGATTAAGTTTGATAGCAACCTGCAATGCGTCCCGCGGGCTCAGAATGGGCGAGCAGGCTGTTGTCAACGGTTGTCTTTGTTAAATACCACGCGGACGAAGTCGCGGGCAACAGCTAGTCTTATATATAAAAGAAAGACTGATAATGTCACAAACTATAAGCAAACACCAATCATCCGTAATGTTAACTCTCTTTTGTTTCATGTTCCTCCGCTCTCCCGCCTTTTCTTATACCAATTCGCTTCTTTTTTTTCGTTCCTTCGTCCACCAGCCAGTGTCAATCTCCGGTGATGCCAGTATCTTATAACATTGTTACCATTTTTCAATGAGCCTATTTATTTATTTTTAATAACTGAAATAGAGTAAAAAAACAAAATGTAATCACACAAATCATTATTCAGGAATTGCTAACATATATAATTCCGTAAGTATAATTCATTTTATTAAAGGATTACTAATCAATAAATGATGAATTATTGCATGATATATTTTGTACAATGTTTCAATTAAGAATTAATTAATTTGTTATACAGATGACTCAGAAGGGTTATACTACTCTTTAAACCTTCAATTATGTGAAGTCAGAATTTCGATATGTACTTATATTTTTTTTAATTTACATATTATGTAAAAAAAAAATTAAACCTCCCATATTGATTACAAATTCACTTTAGTAGCGCAGGCGCAGGTTCAAAGGTTAGTGTGCCCTTTCTGAATCAGCCTGTATAACGTGGAATTCGTTTCAATAAACTTGATAGTTAGGTAATGGTATTTGACTATTCCACGAAAATTTACGTGATTCATATACAAAAGTCGGTATAATATTACGATTTTTACAATATGGCCGGCCAACATTTTGTATCTTATGTAAATTTCATAACACGACACAATGTTAACACAACAATGCGCTTGCGCCGATCATTGGCCTAATTTCAATAACAGCTGTTAACGAACGAGCGGCGCGCGCGCAATCGAACACGCTCGGTGTACCGAGAATTCCGCTCGAATTATGTTGGTACTATGGAAACCGCAAATAATGACTCCGAGTCCCAGTTTCCGAACTTTGTAACGGGGCCTTAATGATATAATAATAGCGGGCGGACCGTCGTCATCGCGTGTGTAATTGCCCTAAGTCGGGTGTCCGGGACTCATTTGCCTGGATTTGTTGGTTCTCGAATAGTAATAAATTTGGGTGAAAAGTAATAAAGTCTTTAACAACAGCCATTCCACAATCGACTATAAACAATATTAAAAATTAATTTATACATAGATAGATATAGGCAGAATGATTCAGAGAAGGTATACTAAGTCTTAAAATCGCTCTTGATTAGCACATTTTGTCGATTCAAATAAAAAAAATGTTCCCCATAAAATGGCAATTATGATATTATGTACACAATAATCTTTTTTAAATTGTCATATCGAAATCCTGACCTTACATAATGAGTTCCATAGCGGTAAAGAAGCTTAGTTTCTTGGCTTCGCATACCCTTTCTAAATCAACTGTATACAGAGCAATGACCAATCATAATGTTTTTTTCCCGAACGGTTTAGCATCAGTGTGCCTCGCAGTCGAACTGTTGTATGTATTTACAAAATATTTGTTCATATCCACATTTATTACATCCACGGTTTTCTCCGATTAACATTTTGCGTGATGATTTGGAGATAGTACGGCGCGGCGGCGCCGCCGCCGGATTCGTTGTAATTCCACTGTAGATTAGTCTCTTTGTCATAGAGAGCAAAGTGTTATATTGAATTGTCCTAGGACGTAACTGTAGTGGTCATGTAAGTAGGTTGTAAGTGTCTGGTAAGTTTACATCAGACGATGTGAATTTTGCAGATAATTTATCTAGGTAACTGACTTACCTATCTAGTACGCTAAGTGCGAGATTATTCGGAAGCTAACCGTATACTTTATAGTCTACCGTATTTAGACCATTTTTTATGAAGAGTTGAAGGTTTTAAATACTGTCCGCTAGAGGCGCTTTTCAATTCTCCATACAAAATGTGTAAATACGGTAGACTAAAAAGTATTCGGTTAATTAAATAAATAAAAAAAACAGTTGTGGGCTTAAAAGCTAACAAAATAAAAATTATTATAACTAGGTACTTTGGTGAGTTGTGTTGAAGACAGGTCGTCTTGCCAATTACGACCTTTTTGACATAGTCACAGACAGAAAAAAAACATTAAAAAGCTACACACCCCAGTCACTTCATATATACATAATTTAAGTTTAGCACATATACCACAAATCATCCTAAGTAGTTTTCAGTCCCTACAAGACTAATAAACAGTGCCCACCATAGCTAATACTCCATGTGCCCCACACCACGTGTTCCGTTTTTTTTGCCGGCTTTTTTCTTCGCATTCTGTTGCCAACCCGTTTAAAAAAAAAATAACGTCCGATCTCGTCGTATTATGATTGAGATCACGTATTGGTTGTCGTGGGTGTCCCAAGGACATATTCAGTGTCTCTGTTTATTAGTATAATTCAGATTTTTATGTTCTACGTGGTGAGACAATATAGTCGTACAATGGTGTTGTCTTGGCATGAATTGAAGCTTTGTTCGGTATTTTTAAATACAATAGTTTGTTTCGCTTGTCATACTTACCTACTTTTATGTCTGGAATATTCTGTTTTTAATTTTCGAAATTCAAGTTTCAGTTATTCGAAATTCAAATAGCATAATGTAAGTTGGCAGGTTTGTATGATTTCATAAAAAAACACGTTTACCTACATGTTAAATAGGAGGTCCATAGTTTGATACTTGACAGTAACAAATCACGTACCTACTAAAACCACGTCAAAACATTACTTGATTGTCCACCGTTTTTAGGATTCCGTATATACAGAGAATGCAGAACCATTTGATATTTATATATTTCTTAGCGATCTAGCCATGTGCCCGTTCGGAACTTAAAAAAATGTTTCTTAATACAAACTTTTATCCCATCCCAATCATAAGTGCATCTCTAGGGTGATCAAGTAAAACTTAAAAACTAAACTACGAACAACGAGTCGTGAACCGGTGGAAGTTAGCGCCAAGTGTGCGCAGAACATAATTTACGAGTAAATTATTTTCTGCGCAGCCACTTGGCGCTAACTTCCGCCGGTTCACGACTCGTTGTTTGTATTGTACTAATCATCCAAATATAACATTTATACATCTACCAGTTCAGGCTTTGCTTTGTCTATCAGTTAGTGTTATGAACTTTATTAACTAGAAGATATTATTGGTATACGAAGTGCCACTTGACCGGGGTAAACTTGGTGCAGTTGTAGGGAACAGTTAGTACACAAGTTAGTCCTACCCTTTTTTTTGTTTTTTTGTGGACGGGGGGGAAATCTTCGATAGATACCCGGCCTCTGTGTGGGAGAGGGTCGGGTTATGTGGGATTCTTACCCACTAAAACCCCCCCGGTGGCCGCCTTCGATACATGTTGGAGGGGCTCCGGGATCTCCAAACGGAACGCACTGGTGCCCCTCTTGTGCCTCGCCCCCTTATGGGGGCCCGTCTCGGGGAGCAGATGTTTGCTTCCCCTGCGCCCTCGCTGCGCACGGCGCGGCGGGGAGCCACGCCCGCCGCCGTCCTCCTCAGGAGTCGTCATCGTCACCGGACGTCCGGGGCCCACACCCCAGTCGTCCTCGACCCCGAGGGTAGCCCGTTATTTAAGGCCCTGGGCATCAGGGCCGGAAGTTAGTCCTACCCAGCTCGTCTCTAAAACATTGTTCATTCCTCTATTCAAAGTAACCTTCACACCATAAAATCAAGGCTTTCAGTTCACGGCAAATCAAACCTTGTCCTCTGTTTTCCTATTGTACGAGAATTATGTGACCACCGTGAGGCCCGTGATCCATTTATGATGTAATGGTAGCTAGCAGAGGAAACACATTATTATTCAAAATGGTCGGGTGATGAGTTATTAAAAAGAGAATAATTAGATTATATTATTATGACATTTTATTGTCTGGTGGTAGGCTTCGGCCGTGGCTAGTCACCACCCACTGAACAAAGCCATGTCGCCAAGCGGTCTAGCCGTGTTCTGGCATGATGTTCGGTGTTGCCATTCATGGATGGCGGGTCAGATCAGTTGCGCTGCATGTGCCTAGTGAATGTAGCGTCTCTTATCTACTGCCGCCTTCCTACCTAGGCAAGTATGCTCCATCGTAGATCTCATCGTCACTTACCATCAGGTGAGATCGAGATCAAATACTTGCCTATAATGTAATAAAAAAAAAAAAAAAAAAAAAAAAAATATTATGACCTATTTACATTGTTTTTAAATAAAAATTTATATTTTATGAACAAAGCAGTGGTTCATTGCTTTACATTTAAACATAGATCATCCAAAACACACATACAAATTATATTAATTGGTTTTTCAGCTAAGCACCACAGTTCTTCATTCAACTCGATCTATGAGAGCTACGGATTCGAAATTTGAAATTCGGCGTCTTCTAGGTTTTTAAAGCATGTTAAGTAGTGAATTTGAATTGCGCGAACGCAGTCACGAGCAACTTCTTTCTTATCATCACAATACATGGTTCATCCCAGCTGTAAGATACAAATATTAAATCGTCACAGCAAACTTCCTATATATATATCCAATAAAGTAAAGAGTTAACTGGGGTTTTCAGTTGTAATTAACAAGTTGACCGCTTGACATTTTAAACAAATGGTTAACGTTTAACGTCAGCGCGCAATTGGCACAGACAAACAGATAGCAGACAGAATAAGAAGATTACTGAAGGGCGGACTTTGTTGATTAATTGCTGATGGGGGACCGATCTGTTAGGGTTGCGGTGTTATTCTGGATAGGGGCTTTAATTTCAAAATATAGGATGGTTGGGATATAAAACTGATAATATCACTATAGTACCCTAAACTAAACCACTAGCTGCAAGAAGCTGTGCCCAAGAATTATTTTATAGGACTACTATAACTCTATCTATACATCTATATCTATACATATAAATAAAATTGGAGTGTCTGTTTGTAATATTCAAATAACCGCTTTTTACTAAGTGCATTTGGATGTATACACGTTACCTATACCGAAACAATATTTTTAAAATTTTTGTATGTCTGTCTGTCTGTCTGTCTGTTTGTTCCGGCTAATCTCTGAAATGGCTGGACCGATTTTGACGGGACTTTCACTGGCAGATAGCTGATGTAACAAGGAGTAACTTAGGCTACTTTTATTTTAGAAAAAAAAAATAGGATCTCACGAAAAAAAAAAAACCAATGTTGCAGCGCTGCGCCTGATTATGTTTGATAGCAGCAATCTGAAGTGCGTCCCGCGGGCTCAGAACGTGCGAGCAGGCTGTTGCCAACGGTTGTGCCTTTGTTAAATACCACGCGAACGAAGTCGCGGGTAACAGCTAGTACGTCTACTATGACCCTAAAGTTCTATAAGAGCTTCTCTAGATAATATAATCGTCTTTAATATGATATGTATCTACGCTGTTCACAAGGACATTACTTAACTAATATCATTAATTTTGTAGCATAGATACTTTTTTGTGTGACTTTAAAATGGTGATTATGACAGCTGTGTAAGTGAGATAGATATATGCAAAGTAAAGTGTTATAGAGGACGCATTGAGTAGTTTCTGTTGTGCTCAGCGCATCGATTTTTGACTGTTTGCCTTATAATTCAAATGACTGAAGAATACAGGATATATAATAGGAAAAGGCTCACATTTAACTCATATTTTAAGATTAATTTTAATTACTTAATATATGCTTAGCCAGCAAATTCTGCGTACACTTATTGAATCAAATTAATATTTTTCCTATACTACCTACTTATAATTGACATTTATTCCCTCAGCGTTGTTATATTGTGTCATCCCTACACGGTCCTCCATTACCTTTCATATCAAATTGTAAAATAAAAAGACGAAATTGATTAAGCCCCACCAGCTGGTGCGGCGGTACAGAATAATGACATCTATGACTAATATAAAGATACCCTGTCTAAAAATATGTCTACGCGTGGTACAGGCCAGTTCTCCCCAGCAACGATGGACTTCGACACTCGAGCTACGATAAAAACGATCGACTCATATTTACCACATCCACTACTGATGTATTTAATAAATGCCTAATGCAGTTACGTATTCGCTCGACAGTGGATATGTATTTAACTGTTAAATATCGTCAGTGTAATTTGTATTTGGATATTTTCAGTTCAGCATCGGTGTCCTAAATGTGTCATGTGGTGACTCAAGCGCAGTGTTTGATACTGTTTGCAAAGTTACTGAATTTGTAACAAATAAATGCGTAATAGGGAATATGTGTATTTCTTTAATTATAATTCAATTATATAAATTATAAGGTATGATTGGAATTAACCGTGGAGCTATTTAAGAAATAATATTTAAAAAATAAAATGATGAAATAAAACTAACTACGGATTCTATCGCGTTTATTTTATGTTTTACGTTCTCGACGTTTTGGCTGTCGTACTCCCGTGACCATGGTTGCTGTGAAGCAGCGATAAAATTGGTAAAATTATTTCAATGTGTAGTAATCGCGTAAATATAAGAAATCAAAAGTAAAATGTTTAAAGTACCCGATCAGGAAAAACCAAAGCATGCATTGCAGTGTAGAGTGACCTCACCATCCACAGTAAGCAAGAGTGCAACAGAAAATGAGGTAGGTAACTCTCCATATTACTTGCGTGTTACTAAACTTTAATAGCGATAATCTATGAAATGATGTCACCATTTCGAAACTCCGTTCACAGTACTTTATGTCATAAATTAATTAATACTCATTTAATATCAAAATAACGTAAATGTAATATGGTGAAGTACCTAACATTTAAATATGTATGTGAAGTGAAATACCAATTAGGTCATCAAATATTGCATAATTAATAAATAATGAAATAAGCCTCCATTTTTTGTCTCAGTTCCTAAGCTAAGTAGTGGACTTGTTGGAGCAGTAATCAAGTAATTCAAAAAAGAATGAAAAAAGCCGTTACCACCTCAAACATACCAACAAAATAAAACAAAATGTGAAAACAAAAAAGATAGATTTAATCAATTTATTTTTCTTATCACTTAATCTGATCGAAGATCCGAAAGCGCATCCAGTAGGTAATCGTATTTAAAGTTTTAAAACACCTATTGTACGGAACCCCACGCATTTAATGCAAGATTTATGTTTTTTAAGATGGTAATCTTTACTAAGTAATAATTATACTCTTTGTAAGTAATAAAATTTAATCAACCGGGAAAATAGTTCTTTTTTTATGAGCCAGATGGGATGGGTCGATAACAGATTTTTAATTTTCTACATTGAATGGCTTCGGAGTTCGTTATTGTATGCCTAATTTTGAGCGGATATTAAAAAAATTATTACAAAACAAAAAAAAAACAATAGGAAATAATTTCAAATCTGTTTTGCGGGTTAAATATTAATTATAGGGATTTTTTTAAAAAGTTAATGAAATTTATAGGTTTTTTAATTACACTCATTCTAAATGACACACGTTTCATTTGATTTATGATGGTTCACTAAGTATTTAATTCATTTATTTATTATTTACACATCATATTATTTTATTTTACGAGAGAATTATTACGACCTTCACTAACCTATCCAAAATATTTTGATAGGAAACCCAATTTATAGCTTTTTTTTTGGACACGGCCCTCCACACACTCCTGCCACTGCTACTCCTGTAAGCCAGGATCTACAGCGGTGTCCCATGATGACACCGAGGTTATGGATACCAATTTATAGCTTATGGATAGCAAAGCCAATTATCCTTTTTTAGCACGAGGAAAACGGTGGCCATAAATATACTGACGTCATCCATTACTTTCTTATTCCCGGTTTATCCAAGTCATTAGTCATGCGCAGTACTAAATCTTTCAGCTGGGTTTTCAGTAATATAATAAAACTTCGAACTCCCCATAATAGTTTATAATAGAACAAAAACATCTCAATATCTCACTAATCTCACTAATATTATAAATGTGAAAGTTTGGATGGATGTTTGTTGCTCGCCAGAACGGAAGAACGGCTGAACGGATCTGAATGAAATTTGGCACAGAGATAGATTATAGTCTGGAATAGCACATAGGCTACTTTTTATCCCAGTAAAATGTATATACTTTTTTATCGCGGGTAACACCGCGAGGCGCAGCTATTACAATATAATAAAGAACATTATCATCAACCATATATCATTAATAATCTCTTAACAATGAAATAAACCGCAGGATTATTTACTTACGTCATTTAAAAAAAAACAATCAGTTACTTCAAAAATCCTAAAAAGATACAAACTATTTTTTTAAAGTGTTACTTTTCTTCGGTCGCGATTTATAACAATGAAAGTATGAATTGGCGATAATGAAATTTCGACGTCTCGCCTACGTACTCACCTGTGACCTTTCGAGGATAGTGGAACAAAGACAATAATAGAGCTGCAGTACTTTTGTTTTTTTTTTGTCTGTTGTTAGGAGTGAAAGCTAAAAGGCATGTCTGTAACCTACGTCACTTAAGTGCTCTTAACTGCTTGTTCGAATGACATTATAAGTACTTTGTTCGTGTTAGGTAGTAAAAGTGAAGGGTACTAATTATTGTTTGTTGAAGTGAGTTAAACTTTTTCCTTTGGTTCTCAACCTACTCCGGCGTCGTCTACACATGAGTTTTATTAACGTAAAATAATTCGTTTCCTGAAAAAAAAGCACCAGTAGATTTATTCAAAAGTCGAGCTTATCTTTTCTTCCCTTCTCTGTTTTATCTTACTTATCTCCGTTAAATTCTTTTCCTCATAATTTGTGAACTAAATAGCCACTTGTAAATATTTCGAATAAATCATTTAATTTCAATTCATTTCTATTATTTTCTTGACTTTACAACTGATATATCATTATGCTACTTACATTCATCTTTGGCGACTCATTAAATACGTTCAATACAATAGACATTCTTACAATAATAATATGCTTTAATTCACTGCAAGAGAAAACGAAATCAAACAAAATAAAATTCCAAACGAATTTCTAAAATTCATTGTAATGTGGCATAGACAAATGTCGTAAAAAGCCCAATTGTTTTTGAGTGATAGCGTTCTGCTAACCTAGTAATGGTGCCACGCCTCCGGCCGAGCCTTTTGGGCCGCGCCCCAAAATAATTAACTGTGATCTAGAACGTTGACCTCAGCAATCGATAAACTAGTGGAGAAGACAATAAAAAAGTTATTATTTTTCTTTCTGGATGACCATTACCACATGTGAGGGGCTAGCACGCTAGTCAAGGCGACAACTATGCAACGAATTATGTCCTGCCAGTTTTCGGAATATGTTTTGTTTTTAATAAATGTTTGATGTTGTCGCTAGTTATTACTAGACTTGTATTTGGTGGAAAGTTGAACCGTGAAATTGTATTTTTTTTTATTTTCCAAAACATGTGTTTCTATCATAAATAATCTATATTAGTGGCATATTAGCCATTGTCTGTTCATAAACGTGCACGATTCAAGGAAATTGATATTAAATAGTATAACTTGACTTTTCGAGTTCTACCATGATGTCCGGTCAATTTTCAGTAATTATCCACAGCTGATAGGGGGATGGGATTCATTTCATCAACATTATCATTATCATCAAGAATTACTCGACACTAGTAGGCCACTATTTTTTAGCTAATTGCCAACCTAAAAAAACAAGAATAGAAGTTATTACTATTAGTAGATAAATAGGTACACCATAAAATTTAAACATCAGTTTGTCTCACACTTGGTATTACAAATATCTACATGGCTTCTAAAGCTTTCGCTTTAATCTGCTATAATCTTAATTTATGAACATAGGGGGGACATCTGAATAAGCAACTGGCATTAGTATGGCGAAGGACAAATGCTACCACCTTAACTGACAAATACTTTTCGAAGTGTTAAAGAAATTAGAACTCTATGTCACAGCGATAAAGTTATTAGTATTATTAGCCGTGTGAATGGTTTAATTATTCGTCAGTATTGAAATAAGACACTGTGGCTATACAGTAACCCTTGTATCGGATGCTTCGTGCATAATGATTAATGTCTCCAAAAGACATGAAATAAATGAATGAATATTTTTGTAATGACTAAGACGTCTTTGTAATCAATTGGTGTACCTTAAGCTTCCATGTTATTTACAAGCGTTCACAAATAAAAACCATGAAGTTTATATTTAATTTAACCACATATTTCAAATTGATAATTAAAAAATAAACTGAAAAAACGAACGAATACTTGGTGTGATTTATTAATAAGAACATAATAATAATGCAGGTACTCTCTAACGTATCCTAGTATCAAAGTAGTTTGTGGAAATTACTTACTCCAAATGGAGTCACTTTTATATCGTTCACATCAGTTTCTATTTTCAATATGACTGTACATTTACCCAATAGGTCATCAGATCAATGAAGTGTAAGCAATAACTCCTAAAACTAGTTCAAAGTTCATTTTAACGAACACCTTTTTTGTGTCAGAACATAAAGTTTACAGACATTTATTGCTCTAAAATTTCTAAGGTCACAAATTAACAGCCGACCAATAAAACGTAACAAAAACCAAAAACATTCAAAAGAGGGGATGAAAATTTTATCACCGATGAAAAAAACTACATTCTAAAAACTTTTAAAGCATGTTTATTGTGTTTACGTTACTATAAACGGAGACAGCGTTCCCAAGGACATCATTTTTATATTTATACCTCACCTACCGAAGGGCGTCAGATCACGTACGCACCGTGAAGTAAACCCACAACTTCCATTCGAAATTTCACTTTATGTAATATAAGATAGATCTTAAAATCGTTTGTAGTCTCTCCAAGTATCAAACTGTCACAAATGATAGCTAGCTGACAGAAAATCTTTCTCGGAAACCACCCAAATCTGAAGGTTATTTGTTTGGAAGCGAGATTAATGTTAGTCGAGGTGTGAAGTGTCGCATCATCAGACGCCCCTGTTCCACGAAATGTTAATGAGTTATTAGAATAATTAGGAGTCATTTTGACAGTTTCTTTATTTGTTTTAAAGCGCATATGCGTTGAAATTTGATACACATGAGCTTGGTTTAAGAAAAATAGACCATTAAAACATAATGAGCGTAAGAAATAAGTAATGTGTAGACTTTGCATTCAAATATGAATGTTATAGTAAATTTAAATATTAACAAACTATGTGAATAAAAATAAATGTTTGATTTTCGAATACTCTAAATGATACGGGAACCCTCTTCCATTATAAAATAAAAAAAAACCGAAGATATAAAACAGGTAGCCCAAGAAACGCATACGAGCGACTAGCATCAGATTTTTTAGGGTTCCGTAGTCAAACTAGAAAAAAAATTCGCTGTCCCCGTTGGCCGGGTTGCAGTCATTTAAATGAGGGAAGAAGGCTAAGATTTGGCTCATTTCTAGATATTTGTTTACAGAAAATGTAATAGAGTACCTCCCCCACATGAAACTGAGGGTTAAATAGTTTTAAAATTACATACCCTTAATTACATACCACCTCAAATCTATTATCCTTGGAAGTGTACTCATTTAAAAATAATTGTAAAGTTACTTCAACAGTAGTCCTTATTTATCGACGAAATACTAAGCTCTAAAATTGTCATATTACAGTTGCATGACCTCGTTAACTGTTAAACCACATTTCCGAAAATGTCAAAAAATTATCTAGAATACTGACACAGTTCTAAAATCTACAATGAAATTCACTACAGCGAAATCTCAATCAACTAAAAGGCCCAATAATCCCGTGTTATTTCAAACAATGGCGTAAAGAGACAGATATCACCTACAAACACTACTTCGGCTTACTTAGCTATAATTGTTTGTTATTTTCATGGCTACGGGACCCTAGGTTACGCGTGACCCGACACGACACCTACTAGAGTTTTTTTTTACAATCTATGGATGATTTATGGCTCGTTTTTTTTTGGTAGCCAATCTCAAATGTCAACATACATTTTTATCAAAAGTGTACGGTGGTATCGGTAAGATGGATTCTTTATTTTTTTATAATGTGTAGTGACAATATTTGTGTTTCTTAATAAAATATTTTAGTTTAGCCTCAATAGCTGGTATACATATTTCTTGCAGCTTGCATTAAATAATTTCGTTCATTAATCATTATTTTTACCTTGTCTTCAGAGTTTATAATACATCATAGGCTTACAAAAAACAAAAAAATGTTTGTGACACAATGACATTGCCTTGGATTTTAAGAAATAATTTCGGCACTTACATTATCATCACAATGGGGTAAAATATTGTCAGCTATAAAACTCTTATTGCAGGCCATTAAAATTTTACGATTTGAAATTGTAAGGACAGACGTTAAAATGTAATAAAATGTTGCCTGCCTGCTACCCGCTACACAGATTTACTATTGCCCCAACAAAAATTATGGACAGATGTCGGTGCGAAATTAAGGGCAAAAGAATAAGCTGATCTTAAAGTTAGGCTTTCTTGTATTAAACGAACTATGTGGCGCTCCTGAAATTTCATTTTCTACAAAGCACTAATAACATTTCTGAGCGCACTTAAGTCCGCTCTCAGAGTTGAGATCGATTTAACATAGCTACCTATATTAATTGACATTCTCTATGATTTCGTGTTCTGTGTTTTTTTAATATTATGAACTCTTTGTAAGGCAGGGATATTGAGATATCATTTATACGACCTCACGAGATAACTCGTGGTGGTCGTGGTCGTGGTATGGGATCCACTATTATCGTTGATATGTTAGCAGAATTCGAGCGGAACCGGGAATTGATTGACCTCCAACCAACACAGCAGCGATAAATTTGCAACCGACAAAACTATGGCAGACTGGCGCCAAGCACCAAGATAAATATCCTTTTGTTTTGACACACAGCTAATGGACTGAAACACGATAATTCAGACCAATGGATAAACCGAGGAAAGACGAATATTTTTTCGTG
Organism: Pheosia tremula; assembly: GCA_905333125.1. Lineage (NCBI taxonomy): Eukaryota > Metazoa > Arthropoda > Insecta > Lepidoptera > Notodontidae > Pheosia > Pheosia tremula. The sequence goes on from HG995411.1 coordinate 3,073,268, forward strand.
GAATTGATACCTTATAACAAGATTGAACACTTAGTAAATGATTTGCATCGTGTTTTATTTTAAACTTTTTCACGTCAGCGTGAAAAGTTTAGCGATTTTCCGTTCTTTTAATAAAATAAGCAGAAACTATTGACTCAGTGCAGCGCCATCAATTACAAAATTAAAATGAATACCAATCTTCTGTTTCAATTGCTTCTTATGTACTTGCTCATTTCCGTGCTATCCTAACTGAATTGCTCCTTTTACTGCATTAACTAAATAGGAATATAACAAATAAAACTAAAACCGAACTAGATAAAAGAAACAGGCAATTAGGTACAATTATAATAGTAGTGAAATGCCTTATAACGAGCGAGTACGCAGTCCTGATAACATTTTTACATTCTACGGATACTTGTGTCATAGCGGCCAACCAAAATTTGAACCCAGCCGGCTGACGCGGTGCCGCAAGGGCGCCATTTTTTATCACATACATGTGAGGTTGGCAAAATTAGCAGTGACCACGCTTTTTATCCTGCCTGAGGGTCCCGGGATCAGTTCCCTTTGGGTGATGTCAATGAATGTTTTTACTCGAGTCATGGACGTTTATTATCTAAACAATTAAATTATCTACCTACTTACTGGCAGGAATTTGCATTATTTTAACCATTACATATTATGTATATATCTAGAACCTTGAAGCATGCATATTAAAATGGCGGAAGTGAGGGAAAATCGGAAACAATGACTGATAGTTGCAGGAAAATGCCTTGCGTTTTTTTGACAATGACGTATAAGGAAAAATTGCCTACGCTAAAATAGCGAAACATGACAGTAATTTAGGGCGCAGTTTACAGCTTTCTGCACTGTACCGTACCTTTGGCAGAATCGTATTGGGCCTGGACTCAATAGAAAAAGGCACACAAAAAAAGCCTAAGTATTTAAATACCAATTCTTACGTAAATCGCATACACATCCATGTATCATAAAAATAAAAATACTGACTGAAAACGCCTTTCAAAAATATATTTCCATTACTATGTGTACCAAGTATCAAAAATGGATACGATTTCTTTAATTAAAAAACAAAGGCAACAGATACCCTGAAACATACATTGAAAAAAAATATACTCACAACAAGTAAGTACTTATATTGTATTATATTTTGAGCTTACTTCATACAAAAGTATGATATTTTAGTGGCTTCCAATTTTATTAGGTATTTTTTCATGATATTAAACATTCGAAGTTTTCATACCAAATAAGTAGCTACTAACTCAAAATAAATCACTTTTTGCAATTTACATGTAATATGATGAACTTGATATTGTAGATTAATCGGTAATGTTAGCTAGCTAATGTATAATGATAGCTTAGTGTCTTGTTACATAGGACCTTGTGCGCCGCGGGTTCGGCCGTGACAAAATGGCTAAATGATCGTCTTTCATAATACTTACTCACAATTTACAACAAACAAAAACTGCCATATAAATAAACCTCACCGGTAGGTATTCCCTGCACCCGGTATTAAATTGCAATTCCGGGATATAGGGATTCCTCCATCTCTATGTCGATCTCGGGATCCAAATTCTTGAATACCTAATAAAAGTAGTAGTACCTATAAATTAACTTTTGTAATCTCATTATCAACCATGATTAAATTTATAAACGGTTGGTTGGTATAGAAAAATACCATGAGAAAACCTGTGTCTGTAAAACCTAAACAGTCTTAAAGACGTATGAAGTCCAGCAACCCGAACTAGGCCAGTATGGTAAGCTATAGTCTGAATTCGGCTTGCGTGGAGAGGAAGTCTCTGCCTTACAATCAATAATTGAGTCAGACAAAACTTTTAACCGTTTTTATTACGAAGAAGATATTTTTTTTTTCGTTTAAGAAGTAGGTAAGCTTCTTAGATGAAGTATATCTTTGGTATGTGATTACAAGAAGGAATATAAACTTATCCTCTGATCTAAAAATTTGTTTCTTGAATTTGGTGATTCCTAATTTAAATAAAAAACATTGGCCAATATTACAAAGAGCAATCTACACGGAGAGGAGCGAATGATTGCAAACAATTGATTTGATTGAGCGCGTAACCCTGATGCACGTGATTGGTGCGTTCTCACGGTGGCCGGCGCACGCGCATGTCCCTCGTGCTTGAGCTATTACTGTATATATGCCTATATACTGTACACAGTATGTTTTATTGAAAGCGCATTCATACATCTACAATTACATTGTTAGTTTTTCCTAACTGATTTGAAATTTGAAATAGAATCAGTTCCTGACCACGTGCATCTTCAGTAGGTTCCAAATCGTAGTTATAAGCTCAACAATAATATTATTTTTTGCTTGCAAATTCCATCCAATCAGCTTCAGGCGATTAGATTGTATACCATAATTCCAAGCAACGAAGACTACTCATATTTTTATTTACAGCACCTACCTACTTGAAAAATCTGATCGTAGTAATTCTGTTACGCCAACACCTGTGAAGATTTATATTAGCCTCGTCTTTTGTTTTTAACAAATTGAAGCGATCATTCAACTGCTTCCGTGAAGGATTTAATGGCGGAAGATAGGCACATAAAAATTAATTCGAGGCTTAGCATAAAAATTAGTTTCGAACGTACAAAAGCTTGGTGTTTATTTCCATGTTGTAACATTAGGTTATCCTCTTGTGTATATTGATTCTGGTTGCTTGTGGTGTTGGCGTAAATTGGTCCTGCAGTCTTGGTCCTGTGTCGTCAACTTTTGTTTCTGAGTATTTAATTGAACCCTATGACGGTATATTGTTATCTTGTACTTGCGAAAATGCAAGTGCATAGAACAGTTCTTGATAATTACATTGGCGCTAAAAGCTTTAACAGGTTCTACAACTTATTTGCGACTGACAGTCGGATAGGCCACGATAGAGCTAGAAGGGATATAGAGACCGCTATCATGATCTTATTCTGTGCGTCTGCTTCATTTTGGTAGTTCAAAGTTACTTTACAAGCAATGCAAAGTTACTAAACCAAAGTTTTCCCTGGAGGGTTAACTACACTGACGTTCCGCACGTCAAGTGCGAGCTAACTGTATACTTTATAGTCTACCGTATTTAGACATTTTGTATGGAGAATTGAAAAGCGCCTCTAGCTGTCCAGTATTTACAACTTTCATCTCTCGATACAAAATATCTAAATACGTATAGTCTCGTACTTGACGTACAGTAATAGTTGTAATCGAGTAGGTATTTGCAATTGTACCACATTCCGTTTATGTTAACTGCATAACGCGTGACTCAGTTAAAGCAAAACAAGATAACTTATTGGACTTGCATATTACATGTATATTCATTTTATACAAGTTATAGTCATAGAAGCATTGTATAAGGCATGCAAGATATATTTGTAACTCTTTAATAATTAACGTAAGTACAATGGGGTAGAAAACTTCTACAAAAACAACTAACGGCTAGACGTAATGAAGGTTGGCGTCCTACTAGTTGTACCAAAGTTATACGTATGGCCGGACACCAGTGGATATGCGTGGCGGATGACTGTGATCTATGGAATCCATTGGAGAAGTCCTAAGCATTTTTTCAATAGGAACTAGACTTCACCAGCTGCCCGGTACACGGTCGTAAGCAAAACGTTACTGTAAAAGCAAAACAAGTCTTAGTTAGCTAAGACTCTAGGTGTAGGTAGTGTTTAATCCGATATGTTTACTGATATGGGTTTCTGATATACGAGTAAAATCTTCATAGATTTCAATAATTATCTATTTCTGTGACAAGTCGTGGGGCCCCTAGGCGCCGCAGGGTCCATGGCTAGTTGCCTAAATCATCTATATGCATAATCCGGCACTGACCATGTTATTGCTATGCAGAAATAACTAATAGGAGGACAAGCATTAATGTCCCCGATAGTACAAGGTAGCTATGATAATAAAAACATATTAATTTTCATATCTTTTGAAATTCTCTATAGGTAAAATAATATAAACACAATAAACAGCTTAGTAATCGCAAGCACCTTGAACAGTGACTCAATAACCAAATCTGTGTCACCCACTCAATTCCTTCTTTATCCTAACTCCAGTGGGATGCTAAGGTCGCGTGCGCATCGTTTGGATCTGCTGTCAAAAAGTCCTTTGTAGGCGGGCCGATGGAATGCCTCAGTAATTGGATGGATAGAAGAATCGTCGTTGATAGAATCGATGTACAACTTATAAAATTGAATTAAGGCAATGCCTGACATTTGTGAATTTTAGAGTTTAATGACGTATTTTAAAATTGATTTTCGCTCTGATATGATAAGATTTTTTAATTATTTGATTTACAATTGTAATGTGGTTGTTAAAGGAATCTCAGCAAAGGCTATCAATAGCTAATAAGAAGTACTAAAACAGACGACTGTTTAAGTATAAATAACATATCGATATACTATAGCGTGTGTATAGGGTATAGAATCAAAAATCATATTTTCCATTATATAACTATGAAGCTGTAGTAAAAGCTTCTTGTTATATAAGACTATAAAACAGTCGGCAATAACCAATATTATATTATATTTCTTGTTACGTTACTATTGGTGGTCAATCATAGTGATGGCCAATTAAATCGATCAGTTGGAATGTGACGATGACGGGCAATGAACTGTCCAGCGGGCCTAGTTACCAAGTATGCTGTTATTGTGTGTAGATAGCGAATGAGAAATTGCTTTGTAAATAGGTTTATTATATACTAATTGTCTACCACACCTATTAAGAGATAGTACTTTGATGTATTGGGTAGCATTTTGAAGTTACATACCTCACACTAGGGTTCCGACTCCGTGGGTGATCGGGTCTCCAGCACCGAAGGAGAGAATATAATGTTGGGTATAGAATACCCATGACCAGAGCCGTGCAAAACTGGATAAATAATCGGTTTTAAACGATGCCTCTATTACCTCACCCGCAATATACTTGCGGGTGAGGGAATAGAGGCAGGCGAACAATTTCATTAAACAAAATCTAAATGGCTTCTTCTATAAAGGTTTTCTTCACTTTATCCCACCCAGTTGGACGCACCATAGAAATAGAGACACAATTCTTTTGGTACTCTGTGGTCACATTCAGTGCATCCACCGCGAACTTAGCCAGAAAACGAAAACTATTATTTTCGGTAAAGCTTTAAAATAAATTACCCAAGTAGCCAGATGCACTTCTTCAAACCTTGTATTGGATAAATGCAATACTTACCATCGTTCATTGATTTTATATGCAAACTAGCTGTTACTCGCGACTTCGTCCGCGTGGTATTTAACAAAAAAAGTTTTCCTAAAATAAAAGTAGAGTTACTCCTTGTTACATCAGCTATCTGCCAGGGAAAGTCCTGTCAAAATCGGTCCCGCCATTTCAGAGATTAGGCGAAACAAACAGACAGACAGAAAAAAATTTAAAAAAATGTTGTTTTGGTATATGTACCGTGAATACTTACATCCAAATGCACTTAAGTAAAAAGCAGTTATTTTAATATTACAAACAGACACTCCAATTTTATTTATTTGTATATAGATGTATAGATTTGCAACAGCTAAGCTACTATGATTTATCTAATCCTTTCGTATGGTATCTTTGTGAATATCTATACTAGGTTCCTACGCATCAATTGTCTGTAACATGCCAAAGCCCATTGTATCGTAGAGTAGGCAACTGATGTTATAATTGAGTAGGATCTTCATTTACTGTGTTCACGTGGGTTTTCAATAGACCTTCGTGTATTATTGCGTATTATTCTTAATGAATCTATACTAATATTATAAATGTGAAAGTTTGGATTGATCGATGTTTGTTACTCAATCACGCCAGAACGGCTAAACGGATAGCACAGAGATAGATTATAGTCTGGAATAGCAGACTACTTTTTATTCCGGTAAAATGTATTGTTCCCGTGGGATAGATTTGTTTAATTTTTTCTAAGCGCAAAGGATCGACATTATTGTTTGCGCTGTTAGCACCGCGGGCGCAGCTAGTATCAAATATATTTCACCCACGAGTTTATGTATTGTTAACACGGAAGTTTAGAAGGTATTTTAATGAATAAAATGTATGTCAGGGAAACTGAAAATGAACTTCAACTGTCGCTATATATAGTTAAAATGTATGCACTTACTAGTGGAAGAGGGTTTTAACATACTGACTTCCACTTTTAAATTAAAACCAACCTCCGATATATTTGTCTTAAAAAAATATCTTCTTATAATTTCTTATATTAGCCAGAGGAGCCGCGCCAAGTGGTTGCCGGGAGTTTGCAAGAGAGTGTACTCGAAAACTTCCACCCAATGATGTGAGTAGATATCGTTATAAATCAGCGGTGATGGGACTATCGGGTTTCTGGTCGCAATTGCAAATATAGATATCTTACATTGACGCAAATACTACATATTCAAATAAAAAATATTTTACAGATTTTATCGCGTTTATTTTATGTGTTTACGTTCCCGAAATTTCGGCTGCTTTACAGCAAATATGTAACTGGAGGACTGACGTCCTCCTCCCCCTCCTTTTATTTCAATCTAATAGTTATTTATTTTCCTACATTATCTATTACTATATTCTATACAAGTTTTTCCCAAACGCACAGTCATAGATTTAGTTCTACAGGTCCATTCCGAAGATATAGTTTAATAAAACATAGCCTATGAAACTCGGCGATTGTTGATGTTGTTATTGACTATCTATACCAGTGAGAGAATTTTCAAAATCGGTCACTGAAAACAGGTTTGCATGTTGAACGTCAGTATTTTGCGAATATGCAAAAGCTGTTCAACATAATTCTTAAATTAAGAAAATCAACTTGCGGGCATTCTAATCAAATATACATTTAACATTATTCATCCTGGTGGCGCGATCTTAATATATTTCGCTTAACTCCTAAATCATCATTTCGGTAAAATAATGATTTACCCTATTTGCGACACACATTAAATTAAAAAAACTAACTTATATAAACTCAACCTTAAGCCTCACTTCTTTTAAATTCAGTATTCCATAAACTAGGGCATCGTTGTTATTGTAAGAAGCGTTGCATTAACCTGTGAAGCCGGTAGACGGCTCGACGCGCCGCACCTGCGCGTGCGCATGTGACTGGTCCGATTGGCCAATGCGCGGTCAGCGATGACCGGTTGACCCTGTCGGTGTTTTCCCTTTAGTAATCGTTGCGTTTTGAATGAAATTGGAGCATCAGTTTGTGAGTCACAAGAGAAGTTGAAAGTATAAGGTACATAATTACTTGACATCTTTTTTTAATGATTATACTATAATATCTCCAAACAAACACACCAACTGTAAAGTCCCAAACTAAGCAACGCTAGTATTAAAATATTATACCATACTACTAGTTTAAAGTAAGTTCTTGATTTTTTTTAGTCTGGAGATATCCTTGAGGGTGAACTAGACCCGATTTATTTAGGAACCTGAGTCAAACACAACTGTTTTTAGAATAATTATCTGTGTGTATGTTTATTTGGGAATCATAAAAAACTACGGGACTAATTTCAACGGGATTTTCATTATCGGTTTTCGATCGGAAAGACTCTGATAAGATTAAAAAGAAATGGTACATCATCCTACTACGACCATTAATTATAAAATATAGAGCAAATCGTGGTCAAATACTAGTCATTTATACCTTAATTATATTTACATTTACTAATGAATACACAAAAGAATACGTTCCAATGCATACCGACAATTATATACCTAGTAAAATATACGAAATTTAACTAACACAGTAAGTTAATTATTATTTCCTTTACTCAATGAGATTTATTAGTGGTAATAAAAAAAAGTGTATATTATGTTTAGTAATACGTTGTAGGATAGTTGCAGTGTAGTATAAGCAGTGATAGCCAAGTTGGTAGAACGCTTGCCTCGATAACGAGGATTGCAGGTTCAAACCCCGGCTCGCACCTCTGGGATTTTTCACGTGCGAATCTCATTTTCAACCAAGATTATTACTTGCTAAACGGTGAAGGAAAATATCGTGAAGAAACCTGCATGTCTGAGAGAACCCCTCGAAAGATGTGTGAAGTCTGCCAATCCGCACTGGGCCAGCGTGGTGGACTATGGCCTAATCCCCCCTCGCATTGAGGGGAGGCCCGTGCCCAGCAGTGGGACATAAAAAAGGGCTGGAATTATTATAATGCGTTGTAGGCTAAGGTACTACTGTAAGTACCTTAGCCTTGCCTTATGATTTTGCAGAAGTATGTAACTAGTACTAGTGTAATATCTGACGTCAGAATTTCGATATAAAGATTTAAAAAATGCAACAAAATGAAAAATTTACAAATTCTGTGACCAAGTAAAAATAATTGAAATTGTGACTTCACATAACGATTACAAATACGCTAAAGAAACGCAGGTTCAAAGGCTAGTATACCCTGTCTGAATCCCGCTGTATAAGATAAGGTGTAACAAATTGTTTTATCATATTTGAAACCATATACTTGAACAACGGTTACAGCATCCTCCCATTTAGTAATGTATTTATTATTGAGTGTAAACAATCGATTCACCATCTGGACACTCTATATTACCAATCGATAACAGCATGGCAAATTTATTCACATCCATTACCGGCGCAAGCGCATGTAACACCATGCAATAGACTCGTATGTTTATAGCTTGTAAACGTTCTGCCCCCCGTTCCGGCCAGTTAGCTTCCGCGAGCTTTCACTTTCTATATTTATTTTATAGACCATTTCTTATTGAACCACTTGATTGACGGGTTTTAGGGGTCCTTGCTAAATGGTCCTTAAAAATGTGGTATTGTAAAATGATTTCTAATAATTACGCAAATACTATACATTAATATAAAATAAAATTATACGAAATAAATAAATAAAATAAAATTGTACGAAACATACAATAAACGCGTTGACATTGACATTTGCACATGAAATTCAGAAATTCCAGGAGTGCGAGGTGCTACCGAATTGGCTATTTTTTTGAAATCCAAATAACTAGGTCCCGGATTTCGAACCCTCATGATAGACCGCATGCTGGTGCAAAAAACAAAACCAAAACGTGTAATAAATATCTCTAGACTAAAAAAAACTATATGGGTCTCGAATTATGTAACCAACATTTGTATTATAGAAACCGTACAATGGCTTGGGTCGATCTGGGAATCTAGCGGTCAAATATTTTAAAGTTGGGTTTAGAACCGTATCGTAAAGTCATACTCGCACTTGATCAGCTAAATAGTTTTTAATTAAAATAGAAAGTAATTCATCTCGCCAGCGCGGCACCGGCGTTGTATCATTGTATGTTACAATTTTAGACTTTCTCAACAATCCTTGATATTAATAAGTGAATATACTCTAATTCAAACATTATAATAATTCCAGCCCTTTTTTATGTCCCACTGCTGGGCACGGGCCTCCCCTCAATGCAAGGGGGGTTTAGGCCATAGTCCACCACGCTGGCCCAGTGCGAGTTGGCAGACTTCACACATCTTTCGAGGGATTCTCTCAGACATGCAGGTTTCCTCACGATGTTTTCCTTCACCGTTTAGCAAGTGATAATCTTGGTTGAAAATGAGATTCGCACATGAAAAATCCCAGAGGTGCGAGCCGGGGTTTGAACCTGCAATCCTCGTTACCGAGGCAATCGTTCTACCAACTTGGCTATCACTGCTTCCAATTCAAACATTACAGACATTTTAATTTTGGAACTTAGTTTTTTTTTTATTCTAAACTGCGGTGGCTCTACAAAAACTTACAAGTAAGTGTTCCATCCATCATACTCTGGTGGTCACGGTCAAGTTTGACAACTTACAGATGATTGTAACAGCATCCTTCTTGTTTATATTAGGCGGTGATGCCACACGAGTACAAATTCCCTACAGAGACCAAGCTACATTCGAACGGCCCGCTGCGAGTCACTCACACAAAGCGCGGCGATGTAACCGTGACCTCTCACCGACAGGATCACAAACACCTATTCGACGAAAAGCCCGGTTTGCATCGCGTCAGTTGCAGTATGATCGTCAGGATTTTGGTCGCGTATGTAATTGGACACGCAGCAGCGGGCCGTTTGTATTTAGCTTGGTCTCTGTAGGGATTTTTTACTCGTTTGGTGAATGGAGATACAGCTTTGGATATAGATAATGTTAATGTGTTCGGTTGTTTTGTTTGATGTTGATGCATTTGAAATAAAGGTTGGGCCGTCGTTGGTGGCATGTCAAAGATTGGATGAACGCGGCTGACTGGCAAGATAGCTTCTAAAACATAAGAATTAACTATTTACTGAAAAATTTAGAAATTTAAATTTCATATAGAAATTATCAATATTTCAATATAAAATCAGATCGAATCTATAAGGTACTTATATAATAATAATGCAAAGGGAATTCGGGCCATATTCCACCAACCTGGCCCAGTGCATGTTGGCGAACTTCAAACAGCATTCGCGAGACGTGGCTGTTTAGTCACTATGTTTGCTTTTATTATATATTTATAAATCTATATTTTCCCACAGAATATACACTAATTGAATATTTGTTTTAATATGTATGGTAAACTATTCGTTTTCTACAGAACAGGTAGGTATGATAAATGTATTTGAAATGTTATCTTAAGTTATATTGAATTTTCCACAGAAGTCGTGAAAGTCGTGATAGAGTATACTTACTGAGTTGACAAGTGATTTTAACACAATAAGTACTCCTAGAAATAATGCAATAGATATGCATGGGTACCTATAAATATGCCGTCTTAAGTAATTCTTGGAACTAGTATTTGTCGCTCTGCAGTCACGATCGCGCATAATAGCATTTGTATACATAAATAAATACATACATACAAATAAATACACACAATAAATACATGGCTTATGTTAAATGCTCATTAAATAATCTAAGATGTTGACATTTATTTATTACATTATAAGTATTTTGATTCATGCATCCATTGCCTATACAGAATGAATTAGAAACAATATACTAACACTTAAACCTGCGCTTATTTAGCACATTTGTAATCATTATGCAAAGTAATAATGTTGATATGTCGACTTTGAAATGTTTATTTTGGTCCCAGCAAACTGACAATCTTGATATTTTGCGAATTTTTTTTTTCAATTGACATATTCATACCCTTTCCAAATCATTATGTGTAACTAATAAAATATAATATAAATATTATTATGAAACTTCCAGTACATAGTAACAGATACTTACCCATCGGCTAAACTCCTCTTTCTAAACCTTGCACCACAAAGTACATTTAATGGCAGTGAAGTCTCCAGATTTCGCCTAAAGTCGTGTGAGTCGATCATTTGGATTCACTCTGATCTTCCCTCAACTCTGCGCTCACTTAAGTGAAGTGAATTTACTAAATTGCACCCTACATTACTCCCCATCCATCAATACGCACAAAACCCAGAGAAAAAGTATTGTCATGTCCGTCAATGGAATGTTACAGGAGGTGATTACTTTTTGTCGTACTTCCTTTGTTTCGTTTTATTTTTCCTCATTCACTCGGGTTTCCTCAGTTCATTAACATTACAAGTAACCGTAACAATTTTGATGGCTGTTTTTTTTTTTCAGGGCCTCTCAATGGCCTGAAGTCTGTATGTATACTGTAGGACCATGACATTGTGCTATGAAACAAAGGAACGGATTGGTTCGGCAATAGACACCGTGATCCGTGACATGTCCGGTACCAAGTGGAAAATCTGAGGCGTCGGCCTTGTCCAGACAGACCGCGCAGCCTCGTAAGGTAGTCGGTCTGAACACGGCTATTGATAAATAAGGTTATTCTATGTGTCAAATTCAACATCTTGCTGATCTGAGAGAACAGCTGCAAGTGTTTGCTTAATTTAGATTTAAATGTTCTTAATAGCCTGAATCAGGTTTATAGGGAAAGGACATTTTAAAAAGTGGTCCGGTAATTTGGAAAATTCGCGAATAAACTAAACGTGCTTTTTTGACAAGACTATGTCTGCCGGGAGAGTTAGTATTTTTATATTAATAAATAGGTTGTTGTGTATTACGGAACAAAAGAATATGAATTGATGGTATTATAACATTGAATCTAAACACCACATAATCGAGATTCGAGATGATTATTAAACAAAATTTGTTCAACCCACACAACTGAGAAACCCAAGGTTACATAGATAATGACGCCAAATCATATACCACAAATTATCCAAAGTACACCTACATTATTCACGGAAGCAAGAACGATTTGCGTAAATTATAAGTCAATTTTGATCGGTGTATTCGTCCATTTGCAAAAGCAGTGATAGCCAAGATGGTAGAACGCTTGCCTCGGTAATGAGGATGGCAGGTTCTAACCCTGAAACCTCTGAAATTTCTGGATTTCATGTGCGAATCTCATTTACAACTATGATTATCACTTGCTAAACGGTAAAGGAAAACATCGCGAGGAAACCTGCATGTCTGAGAGAACCCCTTGAAACACGGACTATGGCCTAATCCCCCTCGCACCGAGGGGAGACCCGTGCCCAACAGTGGGACATTAAAAAGGGCTGGTATTATTACTCTTCCATAATAAATTTAAACATACAGGTACTATTGTTATACTAGGTATAGCCAAGTAGGTCGAATGCTCGCTTTGGTAACTAAGCGTGCGTAACCATGGTTACAACATCGGGTCGCACATCGGGAATTTTCGGATTTCGTGTGCGAATGTAAGGTGAAGGCAGTCTTGCATGTCTATTGAAAGCTGTGTGAAGTTCACCAACACACACCGGGTGGTGGACTACGCGAATCTCCTCTCGCATTGTGACCAAGTTGAACATTATCTTTGAGTACAGGTACATTTTATTTTTGTAATGGTAAAAGTTTAAGGATGTCTAACGACCCTGCCATTGCAAGCTATGATGTGGCAGTTTACTGTAATTTTCGAAGTCGTTGACCGATCACCACGTGACCTCAAAATGTACTTACTATTGACTTTTGCTTCGCAAACATTAGGTCGAAAACCGTTCGTGTAATGGCATGTTGATAGTTTAACTGGCTGTGTTTATTTTTTTGTGTACTGATGATAGTAAGAAAAACATCATGTTTTTAATGCTGCGTTCAGATTAGTATAAATTTGTTTTTTTTTTGAGACTAAATAAAAATATCGCCAGAAAAACGCTCCAACTGTACAGTCCCAAACGAAGCAATGCATGTATTGTGGATGCTATATAACTGCGTATAGATATGAACATTCATGATTCGGGTACAAACATTAGTGCCCATCACATAATTGACTCAAAAATGTGAATATACGCCCGCCATTTACCCCAAATGCATCCGCATTATTTATTAGATATCTCAACAAATGATACAGATGTTAAGTCATGATTCTGTGCGCCCTCGTGATCGTATATTTATCTCGGAGATGTCAAAAGTTATTGGAAGTATAACGGATAACATGCAAATCACGAATATTTGATCAACTCGTTACTATATCACGAATGGGTATAACATGTTGATAATAATACAAATTTAGTTGTATTACTTTGTTAAAACAGTGCAATGAAATATATGTAAAGCACTTATCCTTAAAACTAGAAATATCTAAAAACCTGTCAGAGTCCCAACTGCTGAAGTCGCTACTGGACTTATTTTTTTTAAGTTTTTATATAATGTTATTTTTTTACGCTGTCGGGTCATTTGATTTTTTAATCTATCTATCTATCAGCCGATAGACGTCCACTGCTGGACATAGGCCTCCCCCAACGACTCGCACACATCACGGTCCTCCGCCACTCGCATCCACCGGCTTCCTGCGACGCGTGTGATATCATCGGTCCACCTTGTGGGGGGCTGTCCTACACTACGTCTTCCGATTTTTTAAATCAACTTTATTTTATTTTACAATTTTTGGTTATTATTTTTCCCGTTAATTAGACCTATCATGCTATTATTAAAAAAACTGTCATCGTTATTTAATAAATACCTCTTAGAAAGTTAAGTGACAATAGTTGCTAGCTAACTTGAAATCGTTATACGAGTAAATCCAAAATGGTCATTCGAAATCAAAAATGTTTTTTGTTTAAATCACGTCTTTTTAAGCGACTTCAAAAAGGAGGAGGTTCTCAATTTGTTTTTTTTTTTGTTTTTTGCTTTACTCGCGAGATTAAGACAAATCGATTGACGTACAAATCATCACAATCGGCCTGCCCAGTACCTACTTAGTGTTATTCAAAATAGTCGTCTCTCAATCATGCTTGAAAGGCTTTAGTTCGTCAAACGTATCTATTTATCATAAATAGACTACTTATATTGACTGATAGCTGATATCTACGATAATCTTATCGTGAAAGTGTGTGACTGTGATAAGCCAACACTTTGATAAAACTTCGTTCGTCATTCGTTACCCATCAATAGCTTTGCTAAGGATGTGAAGTTGCTTGGGTTTTTCCATGAACACAAAGATTAATTGCTTTTTTCCTGAGTCAATCATTTCGTAATTTTTAATGAGTCTAGCTTATTTTGTAGATTTTCCAATCTTCTTACCAAAAATAATAGTTTGTGAAATATCTATAAAGCATCGTGTTTACAAGTTTGAGGTGTGTTTTTTTTTGATATATACACTCTACTTTGGCCATATACACTCACATACTAAATAAACTTTCTTCTTCTTCTTTCTTTACGAAATGTAATGCGATGAAATCAAATGAATATGCAAATGAATAGGCCTCACCCACAACTTAACCGGTATTTTGCTAATGTCAAGCAATTAATAGAAATAAAACATTCAATAAATACACATTATAAATGAAATAATGGATGTGACATGATGATATGAAAATTATGTGTCCTATAGGCACTGTCAAAATTAAGCTTAACTGAGAGATAGTGCAGACAATAATATAATGACTGACAATATATCTACTGACCTGTAGCTACTACTGGACTGGTTTATAATTGGAGAAGTTGACAAGCTGAGTCAGTTATGCGTTCGTCTTCACCCATTTGTATATTTGGTTAATTTTAAATTAATATTATTGCTTGAATGTTCTTACGTAATTCCCCGTCAAAACAGGTAAATAACAACAATTATACAGCAAAGCAATTTGTGATCAGGATGTTAAGGGCCATAGCATACGGCGCGATAATAAAGACATGACGTATTGAGACCCAGCTGTGATAAATCACTGATAATGAGAACTTATTCCCCATTGTGTTTACAGACTGGCTGGCTAACTGATCGAGTGACCTTATGTGCTAATGTGTGTATTTAACGTAAATTGTCCGTTTCCCGAGCTGCCACCGTCAGTCAGCGCAGAAGCGGCTGCCTATTGAATATGTATTTCCATTATAAAATGAAATCACAGTTCCGACATATCCGTTCGACTATCCGTCGCAAATAGTTTTTTTAATTAGGTCTACTAAAATCCAACTAAAAACATCAATTACTATAGATGTTATAAATGTTAATGAAATAAGTGAGTATTAATATAATATTGTCAAACGAACACACCAACTATACGGTCCCACCCTATGCAACGCTTGTATGTGCCGTACAATGGACTGAGGGCGAACTCATTTTATAATACTGATATACATATTAAACATTCATGAATTGGGTACAAACATATGTGCTCATCACGAAGAAATTGTACCTATTCGAAGTCTGGATAAACATTTTTTTTATATTTTTTTAGTGTCTAATCTTCCTACCAATTTCCATAGAAATAGGATCCTTCGAATCCCTTAGGATTTGAGCGCTCTTTACTGAGTTCGTACGTAGTAATGGTGATTGTCGTTGCTCAGTATTCCTCACCTAGATACACGAAATGGAATTAGTTTTCCTAAGCGATATGATTCTACTGATTAAACACATTTCACTAGGAGACAGAACATTAGCAAATCATCAGTCAGGATATACAATCTATGTAAGTCTTAAAACACACGAGTTTCTTGTATCGAAAAAACCATTTTAAGGTATCCGTGTTAAGGTCCTTCCAATGTCGCGCTTCACATGCATCTGTTACATTGCAAACCAATTAAATTGTTAGCAATTCGAATTAAGGTCGGTGATTCACTGTTTTATAGCTCCAAATTGGGTTAATATATCTTCAGCATTGTATAGTGTGACCTCCAGTTGACGAATCGAAGATAATTACTGTTGATAGTACCTAAATAATATTGCATTCGAATAGGCGTTTAATGAAGGCCTTTGCTAGTGAATACGAAAGATGAGGTCGAGTTTACAAGGCAGGAATATTTGCTTGAATAGCAAAGCTAAGGAGGCAGTAGCCAGGGTACGACTGTTGTGGAAGAATGGTTCTAAAATAGCAATCATGAACTGGAAGACGTAGGGTAGGACAGCTCCCTACCTAATGGACCAATGAAATAAGAAGCTTAACAGGGACACGGAGGATGCTAACAATTTGAATTAGATTAGCTTGAAATCCCAAAAAAAAACATTACGGCGTTAGACATTAGAGAATTGCCACAAAAATAAGCTGGATATGCTCTGTTTAGCTCTTTTGTGTCTCGCATTAGCGTATATATCAACTCATACTAGGTATTTTCCAGTGCTCTCTTCTCTCTTATCCATTCATTTTAGTCCTGTGCTATTTATCTAGTCCAGTATCTACCGATAACCTTTCTGCTGACATTTGGGTGATTGTTTGCCTCTCTCCCTATGTCCCATTTTAATCCATTACCCGTTACTGGCATCGAACAATTTGGGTGGTTGTATGCCTCTCTCCCTATATCCCTTTTTAAGCCATTATTCTGTAGCTATAGCATTTATGATAATTAATTATTTGCTAGCTATCCTCTTTCCAATGGGCATCCAATGGGCACACCTTATAAGGTCTCAGCATGTCAACGAAATTTAATAATAACTTTTACGCAACGCAATATTGTTTTACACTCAATTGTACTTTGCAAATATTTAGTCCGAGCAAAAAAAACATTGGGTAAGCCGACCACTCCTGCGCTTGCGACATGTACACTTTGATGCAACCAACGACGTTCGCTGTCTTCAACTTGCATGCCCTCATTAGTACTGATTACTTGAAATAGATAAATAACTTTTACCATAAGATAGGACCAATATTTTTACAAGTACTATAAGGATAAGGAAATTACCGATGTAGTTTTTCTAAATAACTTTTGGTAAACCCCCCCCCATACAAGATAAATGATTTGTTGTTATATCAAAGTAACCTATCCTCCGCACACTTTTTGCAAAGACAAGTCACACCATGAATCGAGTATGTACTATAATACTGTAAACAGTAGTTAGTAATGACTTAACTAATGTTGCAAATAGGTACTGACCAACATTATGTCGTTCTAATTTTAAGCTTTACCTTCATTGTTGCAAAGTGTTAAATAGCTTATTTCCAATGCCTTTATTAATACGTGAGAGATGCACGTTCTTCGGGGAATTTACGGGATTTTGTTTTCAGATTGTTTGTACGCCACGCCGCAAGAATGAGTAATTGACCAGATACACAAACTCATTGCCATTGATTTAATTTCATAATACTCGTGTCAGTGCGTTGGAAACAACAAATACTGGAGGTCGTTCAAGAATACCTACTCCACGAGGAAAATATTTTCATTGTTCCTCTTTCATTCGTTTCGTTTGCTTTACAGTAACCATGGTCCTCCCGTGACCAAGCAAAGTAAAGCAGACGAAACATAAAATAAACGCGATAAAATCCGAAAAAATAGTTTTATTTCAATGTGTAGTATTCGCGTAACTATAAGAAATCCATATGTAAATATAAACATCTACACGGTACGTAGACCGTGTAGATGTACCATATAAACATTTTCAATTGTTTCCTGCATACCGCTTCGATCGTAAAGACATCGCAAGAATAGTTATTAGTCCCACCGTGTGCTATTATTATGGTAACAATAAACAATTGATGAGATGTGTGAGGGGACAGACCGCTCGTGGCAGCCGTCAACATGCTAATCGTATTCCTAAAGCAACACACTACTAGGAGCTAGTCTAGGAGTAGGTGAACTCGCTAGAGTCTTGCGATTTTCCCTATTAGTAAAATGTGCACACGTTAATTCATTTTGAATCTTGCGTTTGTTGCTTAAATTATTTATTTTTATTACGTAAATTAATATTTATTTTTTCAGTTCGTATTTTTAGAAAATTGTGTATTCGGCTTTTTTATTGAATGTAATGACCGCAACCATTTTTTTTCTAAAATTTTTCTAAAACTTTATCAGACGTCATATAGTACTGCTCAAAGCAAAACTCTTGTGCGCAGAACTACGTTTGATAAAGTTATAAAAAAAAATATATAAAAAAAACAAAATCCAAATCGGGTCATAAACGACGGAGATCTGAGGTAACAAACATAAAAAAAATACAACCGAATTGAGAACCTCCTCCTTTTTGAAGTCGGCTAAAAATAATTTGTTGCAGTAATTATGAAAGAGAGAGAACTAAGAAATAATGTACAGACACGAACTGGTTACAGCCTTATAATATGAAAACATTATGGGACAAAATTGTCCATCTAACTCGCTCCTAGACTAAATTCTGCAGAAAAGTCAGCACTACATTCCATGGCGTCCATCCAATACATGAATTAACCATAATGTTACGCAACAAGACCTTGGGTGATCGCAGGTGGACCGGCATGCCAGATTCGCCTCTCTTATAACTGGTGCAGTACTACCTAGATCAACCATTCCCAAAGTGGGCGATAACGCCCGCTTGTGGGCGCTGCAGGCCTAAAGGCGGTAAGAGACCCAGAAAAAAAATGTGGGCGTTGTGTAGAGGCTTAAAATAATTAATTTAATTTGAAGTTAGAAGAAGAAAAACCACTATGGTTTTTAAGTAGGTGAAAAATGGTGGCGTTAAAAAATAATTCTCAAAGTGGGCAGTAGACAAAATAAGTTTGGGAACCCCTGACCTAGATGAATAAATAAATTCAATATCACCAGACAAACTACCCAACTACGAGGCCCAAAACCAAGCTACTTATTTTATGGGTATCGTGCAATGGATAAGGGGCGATCATAATAACATCCGGGCCAAGGGTATTAGAAAAAAAATTCCTGAAATTTTAAGGAATAGAACCCGCGACCTTCCAGTTCAGTGAGCCGAGCCGCCTACGCTTAAACCGCTAGACCATCAAGCAATATCACTCCTAAAAATACGTTTTGCAAATCAGCATAACAAATAAACTTATAAGATTTTGTTTTATTTCAAAACTAAACTTATTATAAGTAGGTGCATATAGTTACTTCACGGCGTAAGTCCACAAATTGATCGATGGGCGAGCAAACCTGACCCGACGTAGCGGTAACATAAGACGAGTCTTAAAAATTACGAGGTGCTTAAGTGTGTTGTGGTTAGCCAATTTCAGTTTCAGTAGGAATTTTGGGTCAAATGCTGATGTAATGCTTACCAATATAAGGTTTAGTTTGTGTATTGCAATGATTTAGTGTTGGGTAATAGTAGCTTTAATTTATCTAGTAATAAACATAAACTTGCTTGCACAATTATGTTGAAAGTGGCACGAATGTGGGTACACACATTCGTGCTCATCACTCTGTTTGTACCAGGTTTCGAACCCAAGACCCTCGGCACGGAAAGCCGTGTTACTAGCAACTGTGCTAATCAGGCGATCTGTGTATATAGATAGAACAGAATTATGAAATCAATCACACATATTTTTCTCTTAAAGATAAGCCCGAGATTTAGATGGCACTCAAATAAATCATGTAATACAGATAAACTTAAGGTAACATACATTTTTAATAAAGCAGGTAGCTCTTCCCAAACGTGTTTAATACCATCACAGCAATAAGCACTTTAATTGGCTAAAGGTCCGTCAAATTGTCCAACCGTCTTGTATACTTAGTAAGGAAAAAGTTCACAGTTTATTAAACATTGTAGCACAGTGCATCATTGTTTCGTAAGCGCTATCTTAATGAATGCTGAGTGCAGTCTGAGCACTAATTATAGCAATGTGTGACCCGGTGATAGCCCCGGGTGGGATGGCAAGCTGTGAACGCTGGCGTCTGTACAGTGCGAACTAAGTTGTGTCTTAATTAGTATATGTTTGTGAAAACGCTAAACGGGAGTTTGAAATTTATAAAGCCACACGAGCTATACCCGGATCTTTGGAAGGCTTGCGCGCGGACAGGGGTCCAACACGTAGAGATCCTTTTTGAGAATGTTAATGTCATGTTAGCCACCTGGTGGGGTCAATTGCTGAAAATGATAGCATAAACAGCGACCTCAGCAGGCGGAGAAGCTATTGGATATGGAAAGATAATTGGAACTATGGATTGAGGATTGGATGGATATGGGATGTGAATATTGGAAGGGTTGCGGACACCTGCCATAATCAGCTTTTATTTAATTTTATTGTTAGCGAGTGTTAAGAGCGAAGAAAATATTTGAAGAAAACTTATATCAAGTTTTTATACATTTATCTAACTGCGGGTGTTTCATTAATTCCTTCAGTAATAATGACGTCATATTTTTTTTATTTCAGGAAGCAGGTAATTATGTAGCATTAGAAATTCGTAGGTTGCCTTACTGTAGAGAAAAAACAATGCTACTTTAAAAAAGTATTTAAAACATGCTGTAGATAGATAGTGCACTGACAACACATGTAGATTTGAATAAGTGATCAATAAGTGCGTTTTGAACCAAGTAAATTAACTATCACACAATGTGTAGAGTTGAAATGAATTAGCGTGGGAAGATTCATGAAAGTTATGTTGGAAATGAACGCGCAGCCTGTTTGTACAAGAGCCTATCTGAAGTACAGATGAGGCATACCTGGTATGTAGTTTTACATAGATATGTTATCTTATGCATAAGATGCCATGGCTCGAAACAGCAGACGGTGTAGCTCAGTCATCAAGACCGGACAGCATGCTCTCCGGTCTACAAGGACTTTGAACTAGAAATAGTCTCGTTAGGTTAACTGAAGTATTTAAAAGATAAAGTCAAGGACCTTTGTTGAGTCACCGTCATATTACTGACTAATAAAAGTTAAAAGCTAAATTGCAAGAGTATATTGCCAAATGAATGTGAAACTGCCGTATGGGCGGAAGAAAAAGGCACTGAATGAGTAGGTTTATATCGTGTTGGGTGCGATTTTAATGTCAATTCTATTTACTGAATAAAGAGTCATTCGCTCGCATAACATGCAGTTCTGACTACGCTTCAGTTTCGCTGCTACAGCTGCAGCTGTTGAGAATAGCGCTGGACAAATCAAATCTTGAAAGCGCAATGTGAGAAGATGATAGATATATTAACTTACCTCCATGTCGCATAGGAGTGGTCTATTGAGCATCAAATTATGAAGTGCAATTTGTAAATTTTTCACAGCTGAATCTCACGCTCGGCCTTGAGTCGTACGGTGAACGTAAATTTATATATTCATGATTTCTCTGTAATTGCGTTTACACTTTGATAAATAATTATGATAATTTGTTAGTTTCTGCATTTGTAAATAACCTTTGTCTGTTGTTTGTGATGCTAACTTGCACTGTAAAAAGGTATTTTTACGAACGAGCCATCTCTATTGTTTTGATATTTTTTGTTATTTTATTTGTAAAATGACTGAATAAAAGGTTTTCCGTTCAAATATTGAAGTTTATAATGGGCCTATATTTAGCTAAGAATTTATATCATCTTCTAAAATTATCTGTTACCTGTCCGAGGAAAATAAAAATAAAATAAAATTAATCGTTAAAAAAAAACAAATGTGTAAAGACTACTTTTTTATTGAAATAGACAGCTGGGCCTGGGATTTGGATCACGTGGATCTCGCAGAAACTTCAATTTCCTAACACAACAGGTATCTCTTAATTTTACGTAAAATATAAGCTGTCCTAGACTTTTTTCAGTAGCCCCAAGGCGAGCAAGCCAGTGTTGTTGCGAGCAAAGCTCAAACGCATTCAACACTGCACATAATGTAATAAAATGACTCTTTATAGAGTAAATAGAATTGACATTAAAATCCACCCAACACGATATAAACCTACTCATTCAGTGCCTTTTTCTTCCGCCCATACGGCAGTTTCGCCTCCATTTGGCAATATACTCTTGCAATTTAGCTTTTAACTTTTATTAGTCAGTAATATGACGGTGACTCAACAAAGGTCCTTGACATTATCTTTTAAATACTTCAGTTAATTTAACGAGACTATTTCTAGTTCAAAGTCCTTGTGATATAACAGTTTGTCTGAATCATCTGTAGACAGTTTAGAAATATAGACTGGATTTTTATTAATCAATCACATAATATTCAACCAATCACATCAACCAATCACATAAAAGTACCGTTGTTAGATTTTTGTCCGTCTGTCAGCCAGTTTACGCATCACGGGAAAACTATTGAACGGATTTTGATGAAATTTTATATAGTGATAACCTATAGCCCGGGTCAAGATACATAATACTTGTCGTCTCAACATATAGATTGGTTCCCGTAGTATAGCCGAAGATATAAAGTCTACGCCCTCGAAACGTTGTTGAAATGAAATATAGCCATTACAAATGTGATAGCCACTTTGTTATGTAAATGTTAGCGCACATTGGACGTTCCCTAAGCTTAGGTCGCGTTATGACTCAACTCCTACACTAATTAATTGTGTCTATATTATGTTCATATACATATATGTACTCATACCTTTATTATGTAATAAGGCATACACAAATATAGGGGATGAGCATCATCATGAAATATATATCAAATATGTTTAATGTTAATATGTTTTAAGACAATATGGAATAAAATAATCATAATATTAGTCAAACACCCTATTATTCTCAAAAGAAAGTAACGTACCTAAGACTTCCCTTGATAAAAAAAAAACATTGAAATATGGATCGATAGAGCCGCCTACATATTGCGCACGCGCAACCACATGTTACATAAAAGTCTTTGTAAGCATAAAAACTAAATAAGTCGGCGACATAACAAAATGAGTTTCGTGAAAGTATTACATTATGACCTTTTACGTGCTGTCATCGCTGAGAAAATTATCACATTTAAGTGTGAGCCTTAACACCAAATATGTAAGTTCTATTTTGCCTGCCTTATTTACGTGTGAGTAACTCTTATGCAAGCTCTGTTTGAACAGATTGCGCTAAGAAGTGTGAACTTTATATACTTCATATAGCTATCCGTCAATTTTGTGTGTCAACAATCAATTATTAGAAGTTTATGTTATTAGCGCCTTCTAAGTTAATTCTGTTATAGGACTATAAGCTGCCACTACATATAGAGAGTGATGAAAGCCAATTTCAATCTCATGAAAATATGCAAAAAAATTGTGTGACGCCACGACGATTATTTGTAAGTTAATAAAACAATAAATACCGTTTGAGTAAAAAAATTATTTATACATAAACAGGATCAAACAATAAAATATAAAAGATCCCAAGTGAGTCACTTAAAAAAAATATTATGGGCAATATAAGTTTTAACGATACATTATTTGCTGAAATTAACAAATAAATTATTCTTTTTTTGTACAATTAAAAGGACCTAATATCACATATAAATACCGAACAATAACGCGTTTATTTCGCTACCGTAGCTCCTGTGAAACTTAGTTATTACACAGAAGTCCTAAAAAAATCACCAATTCACTCATTATAACGCCCAAAAGGCCGCCCGCTGAGTCATCCCTTGCACTGAAACGTGGGAACACAACCCTAACAATATTATAGAACAATGCATGTAAGTACTTACGACTAAACGGACCACTTATATGAATATCCGGAATTATTTTTACATGACTAAGTAGGTGATGTAAAGGTGATATTGCTTTTTGTTTCGGCGCGTGAACAACTTATGAGTATTTTACCGGTTATATACCGGTTACCGGTAATATTACCGGTAAGTGTGTGATAAAGTTATACATGAAAGATGTATGTACATGTGAACACACTACATTTCCTAGACTTTAGATTGTAACAGGCCTTATCTAAATATCTAACTATAGGCTAAATGCTACATATAAACATATACATTCGTGCACATCACACAAAGTTTGCCCTTACCAGGAATCCAACCTGGGACCCTCGGCACAGAAAGAAGAGTCACTACCAACTGCGCTAATCAGGTCGTCAATATGAGTAGTTTTTTTGTTTGCGACTACGGCCTATTGTATTGCATTTATTTATCTCTAAAATTTGCTTCAAAATTAGTTTCAAATGAAACAACACTTCAAAGTTAGTAACAATAGCGCTTTATCGCTTTAGTAATCGCTTTAGGTAAATTTGAATCAAACTTAATACATCGAGGTATCAAATGCATAATGCCAGTGTCGCAAAAAACTAAAGCATCGTAAAGAAATCTAAGCTTTTAACACAAA
Source organism: Pheosia tremula (assembly GCA_905333125.1). Classification (NCBI taxonomy): domain Eukaryota; kingdom Metazoa; phylum Arthropoda; class Insecta; order Lepidoptera; family Notodontidae; genus Pheosia; species Pheosia tremula. The sequence goes on from HG995411.1 coordinate 3,097,579, forward strand.
AAAAAATCATCGAAATTTTGAATTTCGAGCCCTGCCCTAGCGCTTTCACTTTAATCTAAGGAAGTTATTCGGTTTCTAGCTGCCCTATAGCAACACAATATACAATAGCAACGCAACTATACCTAAACACGTAAATATACGAAGTCATATTTCAATATAATGCGATTCAAAGGGCTTTCATAATGCTTCATTGAATACGTAAACCGTTTCGAACGTCAAAAGAAATATAAAGCGTTTTGTGCAATAAGTGACAAAGTTCAAGCGCGATGCCGGCCGTAGTTCGGAACCCAATGCTTTGAGGTTCAATTGTTTGGAAATAAATAGGTACATTGCGCGAGAGAGAAATTACGCGAAGGGAATTGCGTAAGTTAACTTAAAGTTAGCTTTAAGTTATTCTTTAAAACATTTAAAGGGAAAAATTTGTAATCTTTATTGAAGATCCGAGATTTTTTTGTAAAAGTGGAATCGAGTTTATTAAAGTTGCAATTCATTTTTTTAATTCGAGTTTTAGATTTAGAGGGACATTATGGTATTAGACAATTGAAACTTCACTTGGATAACTAATTATTTATTTAAAAAATCCGACTTATTTAATGGACCTGTTGACATTTGCATTAGTCTAAGGCCTTCAATACATTACTTCATATAATTAATTTATGTTCTAACAGATAATTGTAGTGCTAACACTACTTATTTGACAGATGGCTGATACAAATTATGTTAAGGATTTATCCCAGCAAATTCTGTTTAAAACAAGACATCTTTCTGCAATAATACTATATCTTACGTGTTACGTTTAGAAAACATGTTTTCCCACTGTCAGGGACAAGTGAAAACAGTTTCTCTTAGTAAGTATATATATTTTATTTTTAATGTCCCACATAAATACGTGTTGTCACCGACTGTACATTAACATGCATGCCCGTACATTGCTAGGCACGACGTTAATCTTTATCTCAATCTTGTGCCTAGCGAGATAAGATCGCGTAGCAGTACTTTGTGCAACACTGCGAATCGTGGTGCATTATACTGGTACCCTTTCGGAATGTTGCCAAAATATTGAATAACTTACATTGTGAGCGAATGACGTCATTGATTGTTTTTTTTTTGCTATTGATATAGATCGCCTCTATGCATATTTGATGTTTGAATATTATTAAGTGATTCTTTGTGTTACAGGGTGTGAATGTTTGTGACTGTGTGGGATTTGAACACCCTTGTTGGGTTACTGTTCTCTCCATAAGCGAACAGACATCGGTTTTTGAAAAGATAACGCAGATAATAATTCGATTCATGAGAATCGATAAACGATGATCGATTGGTGACTCGATTATTTAAATGAAAAAGAAAAATTGTTTGAATTTGGAATGCTCAACGGTTATTCGACACGTATAGTATCACGCAGTGTGCCCTATCCACGCCCAGCTGTGTCCAGAATGATGTATGTATTCTGCACAGTTTGACAATCAATTATTTCGTCAAGGGCGAGTCATGTGGCGATTGGTGTGAACTTTTTTTCACAATAGAATTATTTTGCGCCTGGAAATAATTGCGCTGTGCCAACAGAACTGTAGATTCCCTTTACATTTGCGTTTCGTGTACGGTGTAAAAAGCATATGTATTTTTTTATTTTTGAGAAAACTTGGGAAACAAAATTGTAGACTGCAAATCAAAGCCAATGTCATGCAAGGTAGGTCAGGTAAGGCTCTTAAAGTATTTCCTGTGATAAACTACTGCTAAATATTAACTCTAGAATCAAAATTTGCCGTGTAAAAACAAAAGACAAATAAGATGTTTTTTTTTTATTTTATCTATGGAACCCTAAAACTCTAACATCACGACATCTTACATAAGCCACGCGGCAGAAGCTCCCCCGTCGCGTCCTAAAACAACAAACGACATACGTCACTCAACGACATTTTATTAGCCCCCGTCGCGAGTTGTCGCAACTAAAACGGCTCCACGATCGTATCGCAGTTGAGAACCATGTTAAGTATGGATAGCAACAAAAGTTTTGCAAATTACGCTCTGATTAAAAATACGAAGAGTAGAAAAATCGGTCGGAAAATATGAAACAAACTAACAAATGAGCTGGAGCCTTTGTAACTATAACTAAAAATAACCATTTAGAAATAAACAACTAGATTTTTTGTGAGTTATATTTTTTTCATCAAATGTTGCAAGCGATAGTAATAATACATATATTTTGTATGAGGAATTTTGGTCATTTATTAAAAAAAATACTTTACGCGGGTATTCGTACACAGTCCGGAGCATCACCTAACATGAAATTTTCGAGATAATTAACTCAACGAAATGTAACTTTTTTTTCCGCCTGTACTGAGCTACTTTCGCAAAATATGAAACAATATAATTACCAACGGATTGCGCGGGAGTTATTACGCGTTATTAAATATTCAATCGTGTTGTTTGTTTACGCTGCTGAAATAGAGTGAGACTGATTAAGGTGGGTTACGTTAACTTTAATGATGTAGTATGTATAATAATAATATCGCAAGACGAACGCACGTAACTGTACGTAAACGGGTATAATAGAAGCGTTACTTATAAGGCCGTAGGCTGGGGGTGGTATGGGGGTTTACCCCCCCCCCCCCCCCCCCTGAAATGCCTCAGCCATCACACCGATTTATAATATCTATATCCAAAACGGTGGTAGTGTATACAACTTACGAAGAGTTTTTCGACTCTTTTTTGGATTGTTATTGTCTTCCTGGCTACTATCGTCAGTTGCTTAATTTGGTACCATAGATATTACATCATCGACAGTCATTAATTTTATCTAATAATTATTTTTTATTTTATTAAATAATCATTGTAACTGTTAACTATAAAATCTATTTCAAAATTGCTTTTTCAGAAGCATTATGCTTCTACGTGCCTTCGTGAGCATTAACAATAATTAGAAACATTATTTAATAAGTAATTGAAACAATTAACGCACGTTAACAACAATATTGACGTAATATTAAGTAGTGAAAGTGAGAGAAATTGTCTAAGATAATAACACTAGCCAAGTTCTCACGATTACTCAAGTTTATGCTCAGCGAGGCCCTCTCGCGTGTGTAGTATACATTATATCCATTTGATACACAAAATAAAAACTTTTTCTTACGTATTTTATTACATTTACAATCTGTTACTGTTACAATGGAAGCTCTATAAGATTTTTTTTTTGACACGCCATTTTCACTTCTTCATGTCACATCCATTATTTTATTTATAATGTGTATTTATTGAATTTAATATTGCTATTAGTTACTTGACACTGGCAAAATACCCGCTAAGTTGCGGGTGAGGCCATATTCATATCCATTTTATTTCATCGCATTTCATTTCGTAAAAAAATAAGTTTTTTTTGGGGACTACGCCTGCCACACTCTCCCACCACTGCTACTCCTGTAAGCCAGGATCTACAGTGGTGTCCCATGATGACACCGAGGTTGTTCTGTGTAGTATACTACTCCAGATGTTACTTGCAAATTATTAAGCATAATGTTCCGTACGTTTAGCTATAATAGTTAAGCTCGATTAGTTATGAGCGTGTCGAAAAGAAAGCACTCCTACGTTAAATTTTTCAGGCCCTTTATACCCTACCGATGGACCTCTTAAATATTCTACACTATTATTGTAACACCTTATATAAATAACTAGCTGTTATCCGCGACTTTGTCCGCGTGGTATTTAATAAAAAGCGGACTAAGTCGCGGGAAACAGCTAGTCTAAAATAAAAGTAGCCTAAGTTCCTCCTTGTTACATCAGCTATCTGCCAGCGAAAGTCCCGTCAAAATCGGTCCAGCCATTTCAGAGATTAGCCGCAACAAACAGACAGACAGACAGACAATTTAAAAAATAATGGTTTGGTATATTTACCGTGTATACATCCAAATGCACTTAGTAAAAAGCGGTTATTTTAATATTACAAACAGACACTCCAATTTTATTGATTTGTATGTATAGTCCGATTTTTTTATATATTCATATTTTATGAATACACCTACCCCGAAAAACATGTTTAAAACTGTTGTCTCAACTAATCTCAACCCATTACAGACATCGTGGTGGGTCCCAGTGACGGATTTCACGGTGATCGGGACAAGGATTGACAGGCGCGGCAACCCTCACACAATGGAAGACCATACACGAACGCCCCATTATCCTCTAATGCAGCCAGGGTTACGATAATAATGGAACGTATTTAAGATGAATCGATTTGAATTCGGAATGAAACTGTGACTGATACGGAGGACGAGAATGTTAAGAATACGGGGAGGTTCAAAGTGGAGTCATGAATCTTGATAACGTCACTGTTTATAGGGATGTTAAAGGTGAACTCCGGAGTAGAAGCCAAAAGGGAGGCATTTTTCCAGTAGTAGCATATGACATAGGCTTTGAAACAAAAGGTGTATACTATTTATTACTATGAAAAATGCTGTGAAAATGGCATAGCCAGACACACAGTTCGAGATGAATAGATACGAATTGCCATTAAGGATACAATTTTGAAACCATGACGATGATCCTCCAGATTCACTGTGTCATTTCAGTGTTGGAATTCCATTGAGTGATGATGAGGAACTGATTATGGATTAACTATGATATCCAAAAAAAAAATATTAATCCCTATATACACTGACAATAACAAGCCCTACCATAAACATGCAAATTAAATATAGTCAGACTTCTACATGGAGCTTTCCATAGAAATGAATTAATAAATATCGCCGGACGAACACACCAACTATACAGTCCCACACTAAGTAACGCTTGTATTATGTGTACCGTACAATGGACTGAGGGCGAGCTCAGTATATAATACTTATGTAGATGATAAACATCCATGACACAGGCACAAACATTCGTGCTATTGCCCACAAAGTTTGTCCCTACCCAAATTCGAACCCAGGACCCGCAACACAGCAAGCAGGGTCACTACCCACTGAGCTAATCAGGTCGTCAAATTTGCTAATACATTATGTTTGGAAGTAAGCGATGTATGTGTTAAAGACAGAGGAGCGGGTGGCCGCCACATGTGGGCCCGATGGAAGCTGGCTGATAAAAGCACTTAGCGTGAACCACATCAATGGGGTTATTCATACCAGTTAACGTCTACTTACGCCTCGACTAACAGCGACACATTACTGGGAAAAAGTCGTATTGCATTTATTTTTCAGGAGAAATTAATTTAAGTAGGTATCATGTGTGCTATTTGCAATTTCTTACCGCAGTACATTTATAAAGTAACTAGCTGCGCCCCGCGGTATTTCATCCAGATCTGTTTAGCTCTTCTGGCGTGATGAGTAACAAACATCCATCCATCCATACGTTAACATTTATAATATTAGTGGGATGCCTTGTCATTTGTTTCATATCTTTATAATTTCGGGAATATTATGTGGTTAGAAGAGTCATCCCAAAACTTGGACGAGTCTTCAGAAACGGTTGTTCTTATTATTATAACAATATAAGGTGTAACATGAATAGTGTTAAATATTTAAACAGAGCTGCCAGTAGGTTACAAAGATAACATTTCCAAAGGAATAAAACAAATTATGAAATATTGATAAAATTACACCCTGTACCAAGCGCAAGGTCAAACGCTACTGGATCGCCGCGTTTAAAAAAAACAAACATCATTTACACAATTATTTTATGCATCAACATGATCCATATAACTAACTAAATCATTGGTTAAAATAATTTACATTATTTTTGTTATACATTATACACTAAGTAATCGTTTAAAAATAAATTCAAGATCGTTACGTAGCACCATTGACAAATGGCGCATCACCATAACAGTTTATAATCTGCAAACGTAAATCTAAAAAATATGTAAAAGCAAATTATCCACTATATTGTTAATCCTAGTGCACGTCTCAATAAATAACAAACAACCGTTAAAGGGACATCTAGGGAAGAATAAATAATCATTCATCTCATGTCTAAAGACACCACCCCAAAAAATTCACAATGGCATAGATAAAAGTGTAAAAGTAAACAAGAAAGTAAAGGCATCATTAAACCGACACAGCGATTATAAAAAAAATATCATGGTAGGGGACACCAACACAAAGAGCCCGTGGGAATGGTCCCAGACATAGTACAATTTGCATCAGCTATCCAGTACTACGGGCATCCAACTCGATTTAAATCATACATATTGTTCGACTCTACAGAACATGGTAATGAAACGGAAATATTTGGTATTGTTGTTATTGTTAGACATTATTTAGTGGTTAGAACTGGTTTTATAAATGACTGCCCGTTTGGATTACACTATTGGGTGGTATGGGAGATTGAAATAATTTCCAATTTTCATCGCTTGAAGTAATTTTGGACAGACAATCAAGCGTTGTTAATTTGAAAGCTTTCAATGTTTTGTGGACGGTGGTTTTTTTTTTCCAGTACTAAGAAGCTTATTATTTTATTAAACAGATCAAGATTATCATTTAATGATATCAATGTTAAGTGACATCAGACGTACCCAGTCTGTTATAAAACTAAAGCACATAAGCATAGTTCGAGTAGGTATAAGTATCAAGCTATTTTTACTTAGCAAATAGACAAATGTTCATGCAGGCTCAAGAAGATGCAACTTAGAAGCTTTTTCGTAATTGGACGAAATTATAAGCACAATGAATTTGTATTTAAAGCACAAAATAGGCACAGCTTTTATTGATTTCTTACATTTACGCGAATACGACACATTGAAATAAAACAAATTTTACAGATTTTACCGACCACAACCATGGCTACTAGCGCAACCGAATCGTGGGGAACGTATACACATGCTATACACGCGAACAATCGGTGAAATTAGTTGAATTTCAAAAACACAGCTTTTATTTACTTCCCGTATCGCACATTATTTTTGCATCCAAATATTTACGATCCATTCCTTTATTGACGGTAATGATCGTAGACAATGGTAATGAATGATTACCGAACAATACTACAAACGGACTGTGCCTGCCGTATCTAAATGGTATCTATGTTATGCTGAACAAATAGTTCGGTAATGAGGAAGACTTATCGGTATACGCTTCGTTGTTTCACAGAAATGATTATGTCCGTGGACTGAAGAAGATAAGTATAATTACCTAATGAAATTATAATTATCAAGATTATATGTCGTCGTGTACATTGAGATGTTTTTCCAAGCCAATGTGGTTTAACTATAGATACTGAGCAGTATATACGAAGCGCAGGTTTCAGGGTTTGTATAACCTTTCTGAAACATGCTGTATAGGAGGACATACTTTGGGCTGACACGATTATACACAACTAAACTGGCGTATTGATTACTTATGTTTACGCGCATACTACACATTAAAATAAAACTATTTTTTCGAATTTTATCGCGTTTTATTTTATGTTTTTACGTGACGTGAAAATTTTCACGGAATTTCCACAAAATTTGTCCAGCAAATCAATGCAAGTTATAAACCGGCACTACCTCTGCACAGCCTCACGATCCTGGAATGGGTATATACCACGCGCAGGCACACACTGCTTTGCCTCAGCTACGTATACGTGCTTCGCCAGGCTCGCGAGGCAGCGCGGTCGGTCTGGACATACCCAATACAAAAAAAAAACTCGCAACTATGTATGACCATGCAACAATTTCAGATTACATTCACATCAGTTCGCTTAACGAACCGCATAGGTTGCAAAATGCCTTACTAATTACTGCAATCGCAATTCGAATAGGCCTTACTCAAATAATTTATCGGCTTAGCAAAGTAACTCGAGACGCGGTCTAATCAAAAGAAGTTGTATAAAAGATCTATTAAAGCTTTAAACGGCATGTTGAAAGTAAAAGTGAATGAGCCTGACCCGCCGCACTAACCGATTGTAATTATCGACGCCATTCATGATACAAGCCGCGATGCGCGAGCGCATCCCATCACTCTCACTTCTGCAACGTTGTGTGTACGTAGAGATATATATTGTTAGAGGGGAAACAAAATTAATTCATCAGTGGAACTAAGCTTAAATTTCCAGGTTCACTAATTTCCCATACTTCCTAATGAACGGTATGCGATATAAAATTCTTTTTACCAGAAAAATATGTAAAATATTTTCGGATTTTCGGATTTAAGGCGACCAATAACCTTAATTTTCACCATTAAGGTTCAATATCATTTGTACATCGTAGAATCACATTGCCTATTACTGTCATTTGTTATTTTATTTGAACTTAGAACGTATCAAATATGCACTTTAGTAGAATGTTTATTAACTCGGATTTTTTGTCAAAACTGATAAACCACTTTCATGGTGGAACTTACAAAGCACTCACAACTCCAGAAGACTTTAAAATAATACATGTTTCTTGATTTAAGATTTAAATAGATACTCTAGCTATAAGCTAGATATATATATAGCTTATATATATATATATATATATATATATATAGATATATATATATATATATAGCTTATAGCTTATAGCTTATAGCTATAAGCTATAAGCTATAATAGCTATATAAATGCAAAGATTATATTTTCCACAGGTCACTTAAAAAAAAATCATTGTCTGAATAGTCAACTCATTAATATAAAACGATAAATTTCTTGGACAACCCTACATCGACAACTAATTGCTACCTCCGTTGGTATTGTTCTATTATTATTGCAATTTTTTTACGCAACCAGATCACAATCGCAACTCAATTCTGTTACACAATAACTGCTTCTTTTAGTGGCTATGAGAATGAGTTTTCATTGATTCTCTTATTACGTATGCGGGGGCAATGGCTAGCTATTACCACTTTTTTTAAAGATTGTTAAGCTCTTAAATACGGTTGTACACACTTAATGAAAACAATAAAACTTTAGTTTTTGAGGAATTCTAAAATTGTAGTTAGTTTTATTTTATTTTGACGTTTACTCTTCAATATTTATGGCTGTTGTTTAACTAAGAATAGTTGCTTTGTATTGAAAGTGACGCCATTTTGGCGCCATCATAGTGTAAGACGTTTTACGAAATTTTCAAAGTAAACTTGGGTCCTTTCTATATTATAGAAAAATAATAGAAATTAAAATAATGTTGTCATACTGCTATACAAGTGTTAACCACCTTATTGTTGACTTAAGCGACTGTTTCAGCTACTCTTTTATTAATGATAATTTAAACCAACTCTGAAGAGGCTATAACTAAAGACTGTTACTCTACCTTCATTGCAAAATTAATGACAATGAGGACCATGGTTGCTGTAAAGCAGCCGAAACGTTAGGAACGTAAAATCAAAATAAAAACGCGATAAAATCCTTAAAATTAGTAGTAGTTTTAAGGATTTTATCGCGTAAATATAAGAAATCAATATAATGACAATGTGGTTGCAATCATTAAAATGTCGTACAGCCGGAAACTATATGTCTCATCGCGACTCTATTCTTTGCATTCCGAAATAACCCTGTTTCACTTGAAAAGTAAACTATGTATGAGTACCAACCTATGAATCCTTACGAGGGCAAGTCAGGGCAATGAATTCCTTATAACATAGCAAGTCCTATACAACCACTCTTTCAGTGTTATGCTTTAGGTAACGCAGTTAAATTCAGTCCGATAGCTTAGCAGAAACTTTCACCCATCTACCTTTTTTTTTTTTTTTTTTTTTTACATGTGGAAATGCGTTACGCATCCCCTCATGCCCCGGGGGGGACGAGAGGGGTATGTGGGACTCCCCGGCGGCGGCCGGTATACCCACTAAAACCACATGGTGAATCCTCACGGTCGCTTGTGCCGGGGACACGGGAACGCTTGCGCATACTTCCGCGAACCCCGACGCGACTGCGGCCTTTCGGCCTCCTCCAGGCCTTGCGGCCAGGCGCTGTGTCGGACCACCAAACACAGCGCCGATCCTCACGAGCCCGGAGTGGTACGGCGAACTCCCCCGAGTCCGCCGCCCGTTCACCCATCTACCTAGTCAACCGCTCTCAAGGCTAAAATATGATTTAAGAATTACTTAAAATATTTTTCAGCTTATCCAACTTGCCCTTCACTATAAAGGTCTATAATTACAAGTAACAGTTGTTATAAACTGGTCTTAATAATATGTCTCAACTACTGTTATCTTAAACCACATTGCAAAGACCCCTGCTCTATTATGAGAAGTGTTTGATTGTTTAAATAATCCGCGATGTGACGGGTCCTGTTAAATTGGGGGATCTATAATGCCGTTTTGACGTGTCTGAATGTGCACAGATAGCTATGCGAGTGGACGGGGTAGCGAGGGCAACTTGTATCATAAAATTATTTCGTGATATGAACATGACGTCATTTTGAAACGATCCTATTGGTCGAATTTTTACTCGATTAGATGAACTAATAATGACTCTGATGCGGGAAAATAGAGAGTTATGTTTTATTTTTATTTGGTGCTAGAATCTATACATCTATTCATCAAATAAATAAAATTGGAGTGTCTGTTTGTAATATTAACCTAACCGCTTTTTACTAAGTGCATTTGGATGTACACACGGTATGTTTACCCAATATTTTTTTTTTAATTTTTGTCTGTCTGTCTGTTTGCTTCGGCAAATCTCTGAAATGGCTGGACCGATTTTGACGGGACTTTCACTGGCAGATAGCATAGATGTAACAAGGAGTAATTTAGCCTACTTTTATTTTAGAAAAACTTTTCTGTCAAATAACACGCGAACGAAGTCGCGGGTAACAGCTAGTAAGTAATATATTTATATATTAAACATATTATTATTCGATGTGAGTCGATCTTGATATCATTCGACGCTAGACGACCAATATTTATAAACACTTAGGCCATTATCCGGTTTAAAAGTTAACTGTCAGTATAGTATATTGTCACCAATACGCTACTTCGCTTAGCTACCATATCTTCGCTTCACTCACAGTGTAGATGAAGCCCAATGAGTAAGCGCAGTCGTCGCGCAAGTGCCATTTGGTTTCCTTATAGTTCGGACACAATCATTGGGTAATATCCTTTGTCTACTCTACGATTGCAATGATATTGTATCATTACATGCTATTTGTCATTGTTCAGATTGGACAGAGAAATATTACATTTAGTTCATTGATCATATTTAACGTCAAACATATTGATGGTAAAAAAATTGGCGTTGTGTTTCCTGATGTAAATATCTTATAAAAAGAAATGTTTAGTTATCGTCCCTTCATAGCCCGGTTGTAGTTTTATAAATATACAAAAATGAAGCTTTGTAAAATCAATGAATAAAAGTACCATTCGTCGATACTCCAAAAAATTGTATTGTAAAAATTGCGCACAAGACTCTCTTTGCGCAGTACTGTATGACGTTTGATATAGTTATAAAACGACTATAAATTCGCGGGTAAATGTCCTTACCTGCCTATGGGCCCATATTAAAAAAAAATACTATGCCTCTATTTACAAGAACGTATGAAATTTATAATGATAATGATTTACTGGTGGTAGGCTTCGGCCGTGGCTAGTCACCACCCACTGAACAAAGCCATGTCGCCAAGCGGCCTAGCCGTGTTCCGGCATGATGTTCGGTGTTGCCATTCATGGATGGCGGGTCAGATCAGCTGCGCTGCATGTGCCTAGTGACTGTAGCGCCTCGATCTACTGCCGCCTTCCTATCTAGGCAAGTATGCTCCATCGTAGATCTCATCGTCACTTACCATCAGGTGATATACATAATACTTGCCTATAATGAAAGAAAAAAAAAAATGAATTCCACGAGAACCGCAGAGATCGTTTCACGGTCGTTAATCATTTATTTGTGTTCTATTACAGCGCGAGTAATTGCTGTGTGTAATACGCACACTTCATAATGACCCTATTACTTAATGTACCGAGGCTTTCCCTTGAACATGATATCGTTAGGTATTGATGCGCATAAAATATAATATGTGTTTATATATTCAATTATTTAATACTTATAACGGCTTGTTTTAGTTTTTTTTTTTATATGCGAGTAGTGACATCTGTGGCAAAATATGGAACTGTATTACTCAAAAGGTGGCAAATATATAAATTATCTATCTATCTGTCTATCAGCCAGTGTTGCCAGATGTGATTTTCTATTTCTACCCAAATTTGAAATTATTTTTCTCCAAAATGATACAATTTGCTTGAGTTTTACCCAAAGGCTTAGCTGGCTTAGCTTTTTGCCTTTTTATTATATTTTCCATGAAATACTGTTCTAATTTCCAAACTGAAGCAGCAGAATGTCCTTTTTTATACCTTTCGCATCCCTACTGCATGGGTACTTTTTTCTCCAAATATTACTCCAAGAATTTCATTTCTCCAAAATTTATCCAGAGCCAAAATTTTTACCCAGAATTGCGAAAAAAATACCCAATCTGGCAACACTGCTATCAACCGATATACACGTCCACTGCTGGACATAGGCCTCCCCCAACGACTTCCACACATCACGGTCCTCCGCCACTCGCATCCACCGGCTTGCTGCGACGCGTGTGATGTCATCAGTCCACCTTGTGGGGGGCCGTCCTACACTTCGTCTTCCGATTCGTGGTCGCCATTCTATAAATTATACCCTTTCTGAATTCGGTATATACAACATATACAATTCATTCGGTATATACAATAGAAAAGATTAACAATCTAGAGATAGGTCACTGCATCCTAAAGAATAAGAATGAACTGTATGTATTGCACCCGGCGTCACGACGACGCGACGCGGCCGCTACCACGATACTTCACGACCACTACTATAAATGGTAGCCGCATGACACACCGAAACGTGATTCCTTTTATACATCCTGAATTTACACGTGACGATGTATTTAAAAATACTGAAGGGACGCGGTCGATTTATTTCTTGTCGATTTATACAAGAAATAAATCGACGTTTCTGTTTGTAATATTCAAATAACCGCTTTTTACAAGCGCATTTGGATGTATACACAGTACATATACCAAAACATTTTTTTTTTAATTTTTTTGTCTGTCTGTCTGTCTATCTGTTTGTTTCGGCTAATCTCTGAAATGGCTGGACCGATTTTGACGGGACTTTCATTGGCGGATAGCTGATGTAACAAGGATTAACTTAGGCTACTTTTATTTTAGAAAAGCATTTTTGTTAAATACCACGCGGACGATGTCGCGGGTAACAGCTTGTTGGCTATAAAATAGTAGACATGATGACACACAAAATGTGGTATTAAAGATCTATGAAGATCTAGCTCGTTGATGCAGATAATATGGTTTCTATCTGATAGCGAAAGCACAATTTGGAAAGGCATACTATTTTCAAAACTTTGGTTAGTCGTTCGTGTCATCCATAGCAAATTTTTTTTCGATATTTAACTTTATAGCAATACCAACCTTGTGTCCGATTGTAACTTTAAAAAACAATGTCGCTTCCTACTAACTTTTACCCGTCATTTACGGATAGATTATCAAAAATGCCTTCCTTAGTGCAACCCAAGAAAATATCCTTCAAATGAATAGATGCAATTAAACGAGTAACTCATAAATGTTGAAATATTTTTTTTTTCCGGATTTTATCGCGTTTATCATATGTTTTTACGTTCCCGACGTTTCGGCTGCTTCACAGCAACCATGGTCACGGTCATAATTGTTGTTTTATTTCGTACATTCAACTATCTATGTCATAAGCACGTGAATCTCTACCCGTACCATGTTACGTGGACATTTTAAATAGTCCTTACAAAATACATACAAAACGGAATTAGTGAGTAATCAAGGGAGCACCCGGCGTCTCCCATCTATACTCTGTCGCCTGAGATTAATTTATGTCTGCCCGACCCCTTGATTCATCGGTTGAACATATTCTTTTCAAGCTTAAATTGCGACGGTTCAGGCTGTGAGTCAAATGTAAGTCATCGTTTCGATCGAAACGGTGACTTTCTCGGACAAATGTGTGGAGTTGGCTTTATTTAAGACATCCTGAACTTAACAATCGCTTGCTTATAGTGCTATGATTATAGTAGGCAGCTTAATTAAAGTACCTTAGATAACATCGTTGGTAACATTATTCACGCTGTCATTTAGAAAAATCTTAAGAAATTATGAATCAAAAATCTTGAAGAGGTTTTTCAGAGCTTCTCAAATTTAAACTAACTGAAATGGGTTATGTTAGTCTGAACTGGAACATTTGCTTTGTTATTATATTGTTTTTTTAACTATCTGGGTCACCAAAGTAACTGCTGTATTCAGATTAAATGCATGCAATGATGCATTATACAGAGTGTCAACGTAGTTTTATGCCAGTGTCCAGTATGTCATGAATTTTGGTTATTTTATAACCTTCAAGCACATATCCAAAGGCTATATACCCAAGCACAATCAGTAAACTGTTAAATACTTACACAAAAAATGAGATCCCAAGATTGATAACATTAAATTTCCACACCTGAAGCTGGTTATAATTGGTAACTGGGAAATTGTTGATGAAGCAATGTAACTGGCGGCGGCACGAATGTTTGTACCCGAGTCATGAATGTTTAATATCTATATAAGTATTATATACTGAGTTCGTCCTCAGTCAATTGTACGGTACCCATAATACGTGCGTTGCTTAGTGTGGGACGATACAGTTGGCTATATTTATTTAACTAATGCATTTAATTCATCACGAAATTAAAAACCAAATTGATGACAAATTCTTCAATTGGCTTTTAAGAAGTCAACACGCGAGGTTAATGTCAGCTTACTCACTTACTTTACATATTATAAAACTAGCTGCCCCCCGCCGTGTTACCCGCGATTAAAAAGTGTACATTTTAGCGGGATAATAAGTAGCCTATGTGCTATTCTAGACTATAATCTATGTCTGTGCCAAATTTCATCCGGATCCGTTCAGCCGTTCTGGCGTGATGGAGTAACAAACATCCATCCATCCAAACTTTCATATTTATAATATTAGTGTGATGGCTATTATTTATATCTATCACATGTAGAGATACAGTAGCACAATAAAGATTAATATGTCATCAGGGCATCGTAAGTGTGAACGTTTATATAGATAAGGGTTAAAAGTAAATAATAATTATGAATCACCAAACATCCGTTTCCGAATGCCGAACTATTTCAATGTTTATTATTATGAGGTGTTGATATTGGTTGTTATAACATTGATGGTTATAAAGTTGTTTTTTTCTGTGTGAACGAACTGAGGTCAACGAAGTAGGTATAAACATTGATAAGTAAAGCTTTCCAGTCGATTATTGTGTCTACACTTATGTAACTGTTATTTTTATATCGATTGGACTCTACAGTTTATGTAATAAATACAGTTTAAGTAGCAAGATACAATGTGTGGCTAGAAGAGTAACAAATGCTTTAGAATTATAATAAATCATAGAAATAGTTTATATCGAAAATTATGGGTTACAAATGATGTCACATTTAAGCACGCAATGTATCGTTAACAACGCGATCTCAACACAACGCTCCACGTGATACCCGACTCGTGCGAGTGACGAGCGCGCCCGAGCGTATCGAGTTTTAATTTACACAGCAGCTTTAGGTCTAAATTAGTAATTATGTTTTTTTTATCAAAAATCACGTTGAGATAGACTTTTATTATGATTTCATGCTAAAATCAATTTAAATATACTGAAAAAAATATCCGTATATTTATGAAAAGGTGGACGGAATATTCCAACTCTAAGGAGTCCATAATCATGATCTGAAACCATAGTATCAGTTTTCATTAAGAATTCACTTACACCATGCATTCACCTCACTGTTTTAAATTAGTTTATGCTTCATAACGTTGTAAGATTGCGTGTTGTAAGATTGACGGCGAAAAGCTTTTATGTTATTTGTTTATGCCTTCCTTGGGAAAATTAAAAACATTTACAATGTGTCGGTGGATGCTTACACTTGAAAACTGGTAACTTGTATGTACATAATGTGTTATCTTTAATTTATATGAACAATATATCCAATGATTATTGGTATATAAATAGTATCCTTAAAATTAATTAATCATTCAATCAACCGTTTCAATCTTTTGTAACTAAGTTCATGTAAAATATAAGTATAACACATCCCATGAGTTTAATGTCAAAGTCATATCATTTATTTCGTATAGGCTTCCGGCCACTTAAAAATTGACATTAATTATTTTTCTTCACTCTACAACCGCATCGGAACGCGACCTCAACTGAGAAGATCCGGTGAGAAACTCCGCGGGCTTATCTTTTGTTTTTTTTTGCTAGGTACACACGGCTACATCCACACTAATTTCGTCAGACACTGAACGACACAAAACAATATTCAACTCAGTGTCACGGTAGCAGTATTACACACATCCACTCTCGGTCTAGTAGACTATTAAGTGACTCACGGTCTACAGATTAACTGACTACGATAGCAAATTATATGGAAATTAGTCAAGACTAAACGCACGTGTCATGTTGTTTGTGATAATAACGAGATAGTAAAGGTTACAGATGAGTGGATTCTTATTTATTGCAAGATACCGTCTTCTGGTGATACGGAGATACGGATTGCTAGTAGCGTAATTCTTACGCTACCCGCAATGTTCTTCGAGCCTATGTAGAGTTAAGACAAAACTGGGTGATAAATTTAATACAAACATAGGGTATGCTCTATCCTTACTTTCATTGCTACTATTTTTTTTAAATCACCCCTCAAATTCATATATAGTCCTCATCAATGGTTTTACAAAACACTTCTGAAAAAAATGTTTCGAATAAATGTATTTTTTTAAATTACTGTTTATGTACTGTTCTACTGGTGGTAGGCTTCGGCCGTGGCAAGTCACCACCCACTGAAGAAAGCCATGTCGCCAAGCGGCCGAGCCGTGTTCCGGCATGATGTTCGGTGCTGCCATTCATGGATGGCGGGTCAGATCAGTTGCGCTGCATGTGCCTAGTGAATGTAGCGTCTCTTATCTACTGCCGCCTTCCTACCTAGTAAAGCAAGTATGCTCCATCGTAGATCTCATCGTCACTTACCATCAGGTGAGATCGAGATCAAATACTTGCCTATAATGTAATAAAAAAGTTATTGTAACTAGCTAGTGTCTTCTCTACAAATAGGTAGATAAACTAGGTAAGTAAACTAAATTACTTACACTACTGACTGAGGCAGGCAAAATTAAATCATTATAGAAATCAGTACGGAATTTGCTATCTCATTGAAATACCGCAATAATCGTAGCAAAAATGTGGTCAACGTTCTGTTATAGTTTAATAATATCTCGTTTTACAAATGTGCCACTTACTTGCCGCCACATGAGAAGACATGTTTGAAATGTATCAAAATGTATATGTTACAGTGTCAGCGTGATTCGGTAAGTTTTCGATACTTGATAAGTTATGTGGACGATAAAAAATGCGATTTAAATAGATAGATACATATACAGGGTGTAACAAAAATACGAAATAATATTTCTGGGTATGAATGTACCCATAAAAGCGAAGAACTTTCCCCAGGGAACATAAGTCGAAATCTTGAAAAAATATTTCCATACAAACTTAAAAAAAACCATTTGTCTAACATTTTTCGGCAACCCTGCGTATGAATGAACACCGCCGCCCCCGCCTCTATGCCGCTACACTCCCCGCTGCCGCCGCGACATTGCCCGCGCCGCGGCCGCGCAGCCGCCCGCGCGCCTCGCTATCACCCTGTCTGTACCCACCGTGAAATTTCTACATGATTTCCATTCGCATATTTAACATAGGTACCTATCCTATCTAATAACTTAATCATCATCATCATCATGTCAGCTGAATGACGTCCAACTGGGCATAGGCCTCTTCTCCATAGACCTCCACTACGCCCAGTCTTGTGTTTTTTGATTTTAGCTGATTCCTGCGACCTACCTAAGCCGGGTCGTGATAACATAAATAAAAGTACTAAATGCAATCATTAAAGTTTTATTAGGTACAGGTAACCCAATCTACTTCAGAAATCAAAACACAGTCAGACACAGTAATCAAACAAATTCAACAAGTTAATAACAATATTATCATAACACGATTTTCGAAAGCTTAGCGACTCATTACTTACAGTTTTATTTTATTTAATTTAACAACAATAACAATCCTGATATCTGCCTACGAGTAGGTAAGTATGTAGGTATACACTCAAAAAGATTAGCTCCTACTGGGCACGTCTACAGCGTTTTAACGATTTTAATCACAAACAGAACGATATCGGTAAGTAGGTATCTACCATACAAGCTAGTGAACCAAATTCACTAGCGACATACCTATTTTCGTATGTAATTATGGTAACCATAACAATAACAAAAAACTTAATATGTAGACAACCTTGGTACCTACCAGATTCGCATTTTACACGTATGATGGTATTCACACAAAAAACAAATTAGATGTTTATTATTATCACACAGCATAGCACAGCACACATTCTTGAGACTACTTAGGTGTCTATCGCATCCATCACTATTACGCATGTTATAAGTATGGTTCAAAGTGAGCCCCTTCTTTTTCGATACAGGGCATCATCCTGCGCAAAGTTGACGCCCGGACGTTCTGTAGCATCTGTGGGGTTACAGAGCTGAATGCGGAACGTATTCTGTCCTCCATCTCCTCACGCGTGGTGCACTTTTCAGCGTACACTGTGCTCTTTATGTGACCCCAGAGAAAAAAGTCCAGTGGAGTTAAGTCCGGGGACCTAGGAGGCCACGGCACTGGCCCACCTCGGCCAATCCACTCAGGGTTGAGGGTACCGGGCGTTTAAATACTGCCGGACGACGCGTGTGTAATGCGCTGGCGCTCCGTCGTGCTGGAAAGTCATGGCCAAGTACTCCGACTATGGCAACTCCAATATTGCGTCTTCCACGTACCCCGTCAGATGGTCCAAGTAGTTCGTGGAGTTACCTAGAATACCAGCCCAGGCATTAATCTTCCACTGATGCTGGTAGTTGTTTTCAGTGGCGGCGTGTGGGTTCGTATGTGGTGGCTGGTGAAGCTCGCTTCGTCGGTCCACAGGATCCGCTCGGTGAAACGCGAATCAGTCGACTGAAAGAACGTCATCCTCGGCACATAATCCGCTGGCGTGAGCTTTTGTATCCGCTAGAAGTGGTAAGGGTGTTGTCCGTCGTCACGGAGAGTACGCCACACCACCATGTGATTGACGTTCAACACAGCAGCGGCACGGCGAGTGTTCGTCCTCTTGTTAACAAAAAATGCTGGAGAATCGGCGTCTCAATCTCGGCCCCAGCGCACAGATTGGGGCGGCCAGCGCCCGACTCCACGCCACCACGGGTGCCGCGAAAGGAACCGGTCCTATGCACCCGCAGGCAAAGATTGCGGAAGCACGTGTATGATGGAAGCCGGCGCTGTTCAGCAGGCGGCCTTCCATCACTGTACTGATGGCGGTAAATATTCACCGCCTCGAGAATACTTCCCCGTGCTTCACCCAAACACAACATCATTTCGTAGTATTCACTATTTGATAGTAAAAATGAGGCATTGCTTCTTCAATTTACGCGCTTACACCTTAAAAGACTCCGACTAACTGGACGACTTGAAAGCGGAATCAAACAAAATGTGCAAATGCCGACATTTCCGAATTGTGGGGTTCCCATAAAACAATTCAAAAACCCTTTCAAATAAATACACGTACATAAGCGATGGAGCGAAGCAAAATAGAAAATGAAAAATTAATTAAGTGCTTAAACAAAATTTAAGACACAAAATAAATACTTTAACGTTAAATAGCACCAGAAAAAAATCTTTCATTAATTAATTAATAAAAAATAATAATCGACGGAACCAATCAATTCAATGAATAAAAATAGCGGTGTGAAAAGGGCGTCACTCATTTTGTTTGACATGTGCCGACATTTCTTTGTACATGCCGATGTTTGTCGCTCCCAGCCAATGAGAGTAATTGAACATTTGGCGCGACTTTATCATTGGAGCGGCGACGCCAGCGCAAAGGATTTCATTGAACTTTGACCGTAAGTCCACGTGGACTACGCTGTCGTATCAAAGACTAGTTATTGGTAGAATGATGAATTGGTAAAATGTTGTCTCAGATCTGTAAAGGTAACAGACTTGATACAAAAAATACCAATTTAACATTTAAATTAATTATGTAAATGTTTTATCGAAATTATAACATTTTATTAACTAACAAATATTAGTTATAATTAGTTTTTAAGCAGCAGGTGAGTACTAAATACCTAGTAAAATAGGAACTGATATGAAAACTAGAAGAATAATGTGTAACATAAATGGTATTTTAATGCTGAATTAAAATCAAAGATATCAGTAACTTGCGTAATGTTTATTGTTAACCTTTTGTGTCGTAGGCAAGAAACATATCCTATTTTGTAACGTCTGTGAAATCGTTGGTCTTAATTGGAAAGACTAGACACTGATTGTAGGGTTGCACTTAACATTTTTTTGGCAAAAGTTTAGACCTCATTATCTCGAGTTCTAATCACTTTTCGACCTATGTGCTAGAACAAACGTTGTTCAGTGTCATTAGTACTTACACCTCTTGAAATATTATTTCGTATTTTTGTTACACGCGGTATATCGCCAGACGAACTCACCAACTATACGGTTCCACACTAAGCAACGCTTGTATTATGGGTACCGTACAATGGAACGAGGGCGAACTCAGTATATAATATTTATATAGATGTTAAACATCAGACATAAACCTGTGACCCTGCTTTCTGTGCCGATGGTCTCGGGTTCGAATCCTGGTAGGGACAAACTTTGTGTGATGAGCACGAATATTTGTATCCAAGTAATGGAGGTTTAAAACTTATCTATATAGGTAATATACACTGGGTGCGCTCCCAGGCAATTGTACGGTACCCATAATACAAGCGTTGCTTAGTATCGAACCGTATAGTTGGTGTCTACGTCTGGTGAGATTTATTTATTTATATAGTTTTAAAAAGCGAAGTAGAGTGAGCCGATAATAGACGTGTTTACAAAAAAAAATATAGACTTCCGTTGGGTTAAGGCATATAACCTAGTCCACTGTGGGAATGGTAATGCTTATTAAAACCGGTAAACTAGTAAAGGACAATCTTTTGTATTCGTATGAGAACGGTTTACAAAGATTATGGCAAATACAAGAGACCTATTGTAGGAAAGAGGTGGGACAGGCATAATTGAATTTGTCCCTTATCCGTTGTAGTATTATGTTCTGTATTACAATACCGGTGACCAATTATGGGTCAGTGGTTTATGGGAATTGAGGACAATTTATCAAATCTCCAAGAAAGAAGAAGAACTAGGGGCCTATTGACGCTAATTAGGAATAACCATACTGACGCTTATAATAAACATTATATTATTAATAGGCCTTATTTTGCTCGATAAATATTTATCGATAGTTAATTGAAAAATCCGAAACTAGGTTTCGAGTAAACACGAATAAGTACACAACACCCTTCTAAACAACGAGTTCATGGTCTTGTACACAACAGCTTTATAAAGCTGGCAGTTCGCCAAAGGATTTTAGACCCTAAGTTAAATGAATACGTAACATCGATACTCGCCGAACGAATCGATTGTACCTATCACGACATAACTAACCTTATATTCGATTGTGTGTCGACCTTGCACCTGCTACTGTCGTTCTAGACATTCTAAATTTGAATAAAGACTCAATAAATTGATTTTTGGATGAGCAAAAAATATACGATTTCTTTTAGGTATATATATATTTTTTTCTTCAATTGCTACCTCAAACTGATAAAGATTGGTTAACCTATTTAAACATTAATACGTTCATCGTTAACAACTTTGATGACGTAGGTTTATTCGATTCAAAATATAGCTCGTAATCGGTATCGATACAGTGAACTAGCAGCGAAACTACATTAATATAATAATGATATATAATAATATCGCCAGACGAACACACCAACTATACGGGTCTACACTAAGCAACGCTTGTATTATGGATACCATACAATGGACTGGGCGCTAACTCAGTATGTAATACTTATATAGATATTAAACATCCATGACTCGGGTACAAACATTCATGCTCATCACACAAAGCTTGTCCCTACCAGGATCGAACCCGGGACCCTAAGCGCAGAAAGCAAGGTCACTACCAACTACGCTAATAGGTCGTAAGACATTAATTATTATTGTCTACGGCCATTTATTTGATTACGAGCCGATTGTGTTAGCAGACTGCGTCGTATCGAAACCTACTTCTACCTTATCGTTGGCTATTTATTCTTCAATAACTTCTTCAACAGTCAAGACTATTATTCTATTGATGCTCGAGAGTTAAGTGTAACGTGTGATGTAGTAAATTTGTGGTATCCACTTGTCACAGGCACAACATTTTGCATTTATAAATAATAAAGGTTTCCTCCCGTGCGTAATCCCCTCGTATTGAGGGGAGGCCCGTGCCCAGCAGTGGGACATTAAAGAGGGGCTGGATTTGTTTTTTGTTTTACGGGTAAAATAACTGACACACGGGTCTTGGTCAAGTGTGCCAGCATTTGCGTGTTGGGAACTATGAGATGATGATGATAATTATAGGTAAAATTCTAACGGTATCTACTTGCCATTGCTTCTTTATCTCAGAAGCCAGGTCTATGTACATAGTCATTTTCTCCATGTGTGTAGTGTGTAGGTTATGGTATTATTATTATAAAGGTATCTTATTCCGAAATACGTAGGTAATACACATTCTAATTCCACGAAGATCGATCTCAATACACAGAAAATGTATCAACTCAAGTTGAACGGCCAAAAAAGGCGTCGCCAGTCACGTTCAAGGTCGGAGCATTCACTGACCGAGATATCAGATTGATAATAGCTGTTTGGACAGCCACCACAATGGTCTGCAACAAAATAGGTAAATTGGAATAGATATCGAAGTGACACATTCGTCATAAACCGCTGTGGCGTGTTTTACATTGTGTTGTGATGTGTTAAAAGCATAACTTGTGTGATTTTCTAAAAACTTTGAATGTTTGTTGCTTAGAGCCGTTTTGCTGGGCATAGTTCTAACAGTTTTATATCATGTAAATGTGATCTACTCCTACTGAAAAAAAAGCCACAATGAAGCTATGAAAAAAAATGTAAATGACAATTTGTAAGTGCCCCCGTAGGCCTATACGAAATAAATGATTTGACTTTTACTTTGAACTAAAGTGCATATAAAACATTTATGTATATCCATTTAATATTAGGTACCCAACAATTGTAAATACCTATTGTTATACATATTATAATTATTCCTTGTTAGGTTATCAGTTCGAAAAAGGTGTTACTAGGCTGAAAAAAACCCCTTAATTTTATGTTTGTTAACCTAAGTTTTAAGAGCTGGGTGTAACTATTTCGTGTTTTATATTTATTTATAAGGAAAAAAAACAGTACTAACAGTAGGTATCTACCGTATCATATTGATTTCTTTTATTTACGCGAATACTTACCACCTGCACATTGAAATAAAACAAATTTAACAGATTTTATTTTATATTTTTTACGTTCCCGACGTTTCGGCTGCTTTACAGCAACCATGATCACGGGAGGATTGAGGTGCTTGACGTCCTAGTATCATAGTTTGAACTGGGGTACCCTCATATTTACCATGGTTGCTGTAAAGTAGCCGAAACGTCGCGAACATAAAAAAACAAAATAAACGCGATAAAATCTGTAAAAATTGTTTTATTTCCATCTATGTGGGAACTTCCATTTGGTGTCTTAAAACATTCTTGAACATACGAAACATAGTCATACTACCGAACGTAATTTTATAGCCCCGTCGTTTGTACCTTTATACTCACCCTTACAAGCCGGTATCAAAATACTGTGATCCCCGCTACCTGTCTCATCCCTCGGCTTCTTTCATTATTTTTTGCCTTCCACTATCTCTATTGTAATATTTTTTCATAGATTAAATTACGGGTTTGTGAAGTTGCAGCCAACATTCGACACGGGGCGCATTCCGGCTCCTAATTCACGAAACACCCATGTTCTGATGATGGAAAGGGACTGTTGTGGTCTCTTTTTAACGTAAGATTATAATCTTGTGTGAGAGGGACGGGTGATGATATCCTTTAGATTATAATTCAAAGAGATTTATGAGTTAAGCTGCATTAGATTGTTATTTGTTGGTTAGCATACTGGTAGTTTTCAATGAATAATGCATTTTGTTTAAAGGTTTATTGATATTTATTGGACTTTAAACAGTAAGAAGTGCGTCTTGTAGTAAGATTATGTGTAGATATTACATTAACATAATGTTAGGTTGTGACTACCTAGCATCATAATTTTACATAGTCAAAAAAATGTCGTTACTTAGGGATCCCGAAGGGTTCCCGAGCGCCATTGGGCATTTCAACAAATATTTAGGTACTTGCCCGTCGTACTGTTGCCTAGTTAGCGCCGACCTTTATGTTTCATTGACGCAATAAACCGAATGGATTGTCTACAATCTAGTAATACTATCAAGTTGTAAAAGCATGTATATTTCCTCATTATGTAAGTTACAGGTCAATGTTTCTGCTACAGACAGGCACTACCTGTAATGTGGCTTGTTGAAGTACCTAGTACCTAGGGTATTTTGTTTTTTTTTATCACAGAGTATAGAGGGGAGATGATAGGCCATCTCATACGACATGATAACTTCATTAAGAACATCATAGAGGGGAAAATCGAAGGAAAGCGTGGACGCGGAAGACCAAGAATAAGCTACATGAGTCAGATAAAAGAAAGGATCGTTGTCATGTCGTATATGGAGGTGAAAGAAGCTGCTCTAGATAGAGACAGATGGAAAGAGGTTCATCAGCTACACCGACAAGGGACTAACCCAAGAATTAGAAGAAGAAGATAGAGGTCCAATGCCGCTACAATTTTTTTTGCCAACACTGACAAAATCACAATCCACTTTGTTTGCATCAGCCTGAATGATTCATAATGTCCCAAAATGTGTTTATCTCACCGTCCATTAGTTATCAACAATGCGTCATCCCGTTATTTTCTCGGGTTGCATTCCATAAATCTTATCATTTCTGTCGCGCACACCACTTTCATTTACAATTGAAAGGGAAAACAATGCTTGTCACGATGTCGAACAAAACTGTATTTCTGCACTTTTTTGGCTAACTCTGGGTCACGCATGACTATTCAAACATTAAAATAATAAAATGCTACACGAGAAACAACACAGTTTTGTGATGACTTACGCCAATGTACAATAGCTAAATGGTTTTGCAACAAAGTCTTAATAATCCACTTGGAGGACATGAATGGCATCGTTCGCGACCTCTGACGTTTACGCTTGTCTGCTGACATTTCACTGACTATTATCATCGAATTCGGTTCCCTAATGACCCGCCACGCCAACGATCATTGTCTCGTGACAAATTGATTTTTTAATAAAAACAATGCGAGGCGGCACAAGGCTACAAAATGCATTACAGCTCTATTGGGTTTACGCAACGCTTGCATGATCTCTAACTCTACTTTCCTACGTCTATAGGAGACAATGTCGAAATAAAACCGCAAAACATAATAGACAATACATCTCATTTTATTTATATTAGGTACTTCTATAACAATACTTTTAACAGTCTTAATACGAACGACTTAGTGATACAGCGCTCAACGCTGGGTTCTATCTACAGTATGTACAAGTTGCTCATGCGCACGTGAGGGAGGCGAAGGCGCGCGGCGCGGGGTTGGGGGGCGCGCTGTGGCGTTGCAGCGCCGAGCACGGCCCCGCGCCGCGCGCCACCGCCTCAAAGAACTGCCGGAGATCGCTCACCGACCTGGTCGGCGGCGCCTGGAGGTCGTGCAGCGACGCGGCGCGCCTGGGCGTCGTCTCCGGCCCGGCGCGGTCGATCCTAGCCAACTGCTCACTACTCCTAGCCAAACCGCCACCACGCCGTGACAGCGATTCGAATAACGCCCGACGCTCCCGCACCGGGACGTATTGAGCCACCGCTTCGTGAACGTTCGGCGAGCAAGACCTCGCCCGCGTTTCCAGAGACGCGGTCTTGCGTCTCGCCGCTTCCATGGCATATCTACCCCGCATCGCACCTCCTGCCGTACCCTCCCATCTTTTCAAATAACGACGACCGCTTGCTGATTCGGATCTAGCAGCGCGAGGTAACGTATGGTGCTGCTGCGTGCCCGTGTTCAGCTTGCTGCAGCTGTCGCATTTGATAATCTCCGCTTTCCTTACAGGAGCGTCAACCACGTGGGTGGTCTTCAAGGCGTCGAGGGACAGGGTGAGGTCGAGGCTGCGATCGGACGATGAGTCGTAGTCGTCGTCTTCCACGACGATGCCCTCATCCGTTGCGGCGGGGGAGTGGTCTCTGTCCGGTAGTTGCGTCTCTGTCGACGTTAGCAGCCTTCGGCGTGCGCGAGGGGGCGGTTTCGGGGGGCACGAAGGTGTCTCCTGGTGCGGAGCCTCTTTCTTTGGTTCCCGCCCCGCTGTGTCCGCGGCGGATAGCACGTCCAAAAACCGGACTTGTGGTAACGGAGTTTGTCCGAGGATTTCCACACATAGTGCTCGCACCCACCTCGCATATTCCGCCGCATTGCAAGTCTGCAACAATAAACCTAATTGAAATATTTGACTGTGAACATTTAATCTTAATTTATGACTTATAAATCGTGACGACAACTATAATTTGCATGGTTAATCAAAAAGCCCGTAAATGTATAGTACATAAATGTAGGGTAACAACAATGAACCATTTGATCTTAAGGACCGAACTAGTCTCGGTTGCATGTTTATAGTTTTTTTTTTCACATCGGAAGAGTATTACAGAGAGAACTTTCGTAAAACGTGTTTCTTTAACGCGTCAACACCTTCGCGCTTCTAGCCCTTCTTATGGTAAATAGCTCGATCAAAAGGTTCGCGGTGCACAAAGATCTCTGATTTACGGGTGTTTTATTTTATTAAGGTCTATTAATGCGGATCGTGAGAAAGGAACACCTTTCAGTAACAACTCAAAGGGGAACAAACGTCTTGTAAGACGATTCATTGTGTTCTCTTGCGCAAGCGCCGTCTAGGCGCACAAGAAGTAAGTAAGTTTAAAGAGATAAAAATATAGCGGACCTTGTAAAACTTATTTTTTATATGAACTTATTTAAAGTACTAAATGTATTATTTCAAATTTAACAATATACAAAATGTGATCTCAAGCTTATTATGTCTTCATTGTAACAGCTAGATGGTATCGATTAACTAAATGTTTTTACTGTCGATTAGTCCGTAAGAGTCGCGTCACAAACTCTTGATAATAATGTATGAAAGCATTGTCTTATAGACAATGACCGGTGGCCATCGTACGTGACTTAAGATAATATCCGATACTGATTCGTTCATCCGTAACGCCATTTGATATATTCTGTTTTGTTATTTTTAACGGAGAAAATCGCCATAATATTAATGAAACTAGTACTATTTTTGGAAAATAGGAATATTTTTAACGTGTCACGAATGCGATTAGAGGATTAATTTTATTTACAGGGCATTAGGAGATACTACATGACATAAAATATAAAGAAACAATTGAAGAAACGATTTTTTAAATGACATAGAAGGTATGTAATTTGATAAGTCAAAATTAGTAATACATAGATTTTTATAATTGATAGAACTAGGCGACACTTGGCTGAAATCCATGTAATAAATGCGGGAAGAGGAAACCACCACTGACACTCGGCTTGTCAACTTTTCCAATTATATACCAAACAAGTTGATCGATAATTAATAAAGCCAACAACACCGAACTCCTCTTAGATGTCAGTCGAGAAACTGTCTGTCACGAGTGTCGGGACCCCAATTAATATACAATTCTTCGCGAAACGCTGCGAATCCAAAAACAGATTTTTGCCATTCCCCTATAAATTAAAAAAAAAGAAAAGTGTCTCGTTGCAAAATAAGTTTTGGCCTGCATAGATGACACACAACTTTAGAAATCAAGTGTAGACGGATTCAGGCCGTGTAGTCAACAATGTAGCCTCAAAAGTCTGTCTAAACAACAGTCTGAACAACAAACGTCTCGTATCTCTATTCTGACAGCTTTACGATTGTTATGTTAACGCGCGCTCCAGTTTTAAGACGAACTCGGTAAAATCCGCTCCGATTCACGCTATCTGTATGTTTGGAACGGTTAATCTTTATCGATCCAAGCAGCGCCCACGTTTTCCGGGTAGTGGCAAAAACATTGGCGCATAGGAAATGGTACGTCGACGATAAAAACGATATTGAAAAAACTATAATTGGCATTACGAAGAGTAATGACAAGCAGAATACTGACAATGTGACATTGGATTACATACAAATAAATAAAATTGGAGTGTCTGTTTGTGATATTAAAATAACAGCTTTTTACTAGGTGCATTTGGATGTATAAACGGTACATATAGAAAAACAACTTTTTTTATAATTTTGTCTGTCTGTCTGTCTGTTTGTTCCGGCTAGTCTCTGAAATGGCTGGATCGATTTTGACGGGACTTTCACTGGCCGATACTTGATGTAACAAGGAGTGACTTAGGCTACTTTTATTTTAGACAAACTTTTTTGTTAAATACCACGCAGGCGAAGTCGCAGGTAACAGTTAGTTATAAATGTAATGAAATACAAAATAAATGACCACGTGCCTTGAGATATATCAATAGCTTCTGTTGTTTATTATTGTAGCGTGGTACTTTTGCTGATATAGTAAATCGAATCGCAGTCTAGCACATTTCATTTGGACGGAGTTCAATAACAAAGACAGTCCCGGATGTTTCATGGTAAATAGTAATCTGACCTAACGTTGATAGGATTATTCGAATATCACTATGAACTTTAGCTGAATCTAATTTGAGAGCTGTAATATGAATTGCAATAATGCAAGTCACGAAGCGACTGTCTCGGCACCTTCCTGCTTCTGATCTACAATGCCCTGCATATAAAAGTTATGAACTTTTCATTTCTAGAACATCAAGACTCGACCGATACCCTTAAAAGGTACATTACCATTTTAGATATCGCATATATTTTCATTATTAAAGCTTAACTTGGACGCTTGTCTCAACATCATTTAGCCGTCAAGACTAGATTTAGGATAAATGTCTGAGTGAAATGTCAAGTAGATACTATAGTTAGCTATTGATGGCAATAACCTGAAACGTGGCGACGGCAGAGTCGTCTCGAAGCCGCGAGAGCTGAAAGGCGTTCGGAAGCATAGTAGCGGTGCGCAGATGCAGGTCACGGAGCGGCAGCCGGGCTGCCGCCCGACGGGGCAGGGTGCCGTCTCGCCAGGCCAATAAGCAGCCGCTGCGGACGGCGGCGCGGACCCACGCCCAGGAGTTGATGTCGTCATTGTAATACTGTCGGAGAACGCCTGCGAAAGAAGGAGATTGTTTAAAATCCAGTTCTCTTTTTCAAGGTCAGGATTAGGAATGACCAGGAAAGTAAAGTAATTAGGAATGACCAGGAAAGTAAGTGATTTTAGCGTACTTTTCTTTCGCTAATAAATCATGAATAAGAATATTGGAAGTAGTAGGTACACAGAGTATAAATTTAGTTTTCATTGACATAATAA
The DNA here is from genome assembly GCA_905333125.1 of Pheosia tremula. Taxonomy (NCBI): domain Eukaryota; kingdom Metazoa; phylum Arthropoda; class Insecta; order Lepidoptera; family Notodontidae; genus Pheosia; species Pheosia tremula. The sequence continues at coordinate 3,127,105 of HG995411.1, forward strand.
TGAAGTAATTTATTCAGAAACAGCAGGCCACGATACCTACTTACTTCGATTCAATGAATCCTGATAACGGTTTCAAAAGGGGAAAGTACTGTGTTGAACGGTCAAGTTCAACAGCTGTACTGACAGTAGTGCGTGTTAAATATGCATTTTAGTAAATTAACAATTAGTCTTGTTTTAGCATTTTCAATCATAACTGCAGCAAACATTTTAAAATAAGCCGACTGAGCTATTAATTCTCTTATTGAAAATTATTCGTTTGTCTAATCGAGCACAGAAATCAAGTTTACCCTATCTTCTGAATTATTTATTTGACTAAAATTTCTAAGCTGGCTAAACATGGTATTATTAATAGTGAGTAAACAAGTTCTCAATACTATTGATAATGTAAGTGATAAGGTTAATGTCTTATGGTTCTTGTCTTGAGGTAGGTAAGGAGCTGAAGATATCAGTTTTGAGGTCATTGACCCTCAAGCGCCTTTCATTTATACAAAAGCCATAACAATAAATCGATCATTCATTCGGCTGATGGGTGGGCATAGCTAAATAACATTACCTATTTAATAATTATGGGTTCATTGTGACATAGCAACTGGACTATTTATGACAAAATTAAGGAGAATTCTATCTGAATTGATATTCTAAGTTAAGTTTTAAGTTAACCACAATATTACCTATATTGTGGTTAGTCCAACAAAACACAAAAATTGGTATAGGTCAGTATTGAACGAAAACGTAAAACGTATTTAGAATCAAGGGCAGCAGAGATAGGTAGGTAGATACATAACTATAATTCAGTTCTATTATGTATCAACAATAACACAACCCATAGCTTACCTAAATACCTACCTACTTCTAATTAAGTACCTGCTTGGTCAGGAAGATAACGAACTCATAACATACCTAAACGATCAAAATTACGTAGGCAGGTAAGATACGAGTATGTAAGTTACTTACATCGATTGTTTATTATTGGTCTGTACAGCTCTAAACGTTGTCATAACTGAGGCTCGCAGGCCATGTGCGAGCCGGGGCATGATACCTACCTTCGTTCCATGGTGAGAGATAAATGAAAAATTATCGTGACCACTGCGCTTATCATGTAGGTACCGCCCACGATTGACACTCATCCTCGGTAGGTACACCTACTATGTAGTAAGCGAATGAATATCGAAAAGCGGTTATAAATAAAAAAAACACCGACCTAAACAGCCCTAATAAACAAGAGAGCGTCCTGATTTCCGCGTTCTTTGTAATGTTTCGAGATCAAATACTTGCCTATAATGTAATAAAAAAAAAAAAAAAATATGGTTATATATAATTACTAGCTGTTGCCCGCGACTTCGTCCGCGTGTTATTTAACAACGTCTCAACCGTTGGCAACAGCCTGCTCGCGTTCTGATCCCGCGGGACGCATTGCAGATTGTTGCTATCAAACTTTAAGCAGGCGCAGCGCTGCAACATTGGTTTTAATTTTTTTTCGAGATCCAATTTTTTTTTTCTAAAATAAAAGTAGCCTAAGTTACTCCTTGTTACATCAGCTATCTGCCAGTGAAATTCCCGTCAAAATCGGTCCAGCCATTTCAGAGATTACCCGGAACAAACAGACAGACAGACAGACAGACAGACAGACGGACAGACAAAAATTGTAAAAAATGTTGTTTCGGTATAGGTAACGTGTATACATCCAAATGCACTTAGTAAAAAGTGGTTATTTTAATATTACAAACAGACACTCCAATTTTATTTATATGTATAGATAATGGTTTTCGTTGGCGACAAACAGCCAATTTTATCCTTTCTTTAGTGTAGTGGGTAGGTATTTGTATCGCACAACATTTTTTTAGTAATTAAAATAGGTACAAATATTCTATTATACTTAATACAATTATAAATATTGCATACTTATTTATTTTACCCATGAGACACCTACAACTATACAAAATTATAGTTCATTACATAAATTAGTTTTGTTTTTCAATCCAATGTGTCGACTGAACTTTGAGTAGGTATAGCAACATAGCAACCCTTAGAATAAAAAAGAACATGGTATATGTATTGTCATAATATAAGCTGGCACCTTAGGCACCTAATTGAATGAAATAAAATTGAGGGTAGGGAAATTGGAATAGCTTGTTTAATAACCTGATATCCTAAAATCGGGATCTACAGGCGTAGGCACAGGTCCGGGGGTGAGTTCAGGTCGTAGCTTCCTCAGGCCGGCCACCACACGCGGCGCCGGCGACTGTTCTCCTACAAGCATTTCCTCACAACAACATAGTACGGGAAAACACTTTCCATCACGTTATAGTAACATAACATCACTAATATTCACTGTAAACAATGCACATCCACAAAATTATTGCGTTATTCAACAATAACTGACTGACAGTCAACTGTCAATTTCGTATTTTAAAAATCGAAATTAGTTCGTTAAAATTAGCGCGCGACGCAGCGCATGTTATTCGTTCTCGACTTCTATTCGTCAATGAATAGTTCCCAACACAGTACCGACTAGCCGGCCGGCCGGCGCGTCATTGAATGAATGAAGATTTGAATTAATACGGTAGATGCCCGCCCCACTACTATTACAAAACTAAGATACTTTGTTATGAAAACTAACTGCCACCTATCGGTGAGTAGATACGGTGTTAACATGAAAATTACATGATGTAAAAAAGATTTATTGTAAAAAAATACGCATAATATATAACATTTCTATGCGCATACGTACGTAAATAGATATAAATAATTACTAATCTGTATACGTTTTGGTGGTATATTGCGATGCCTCACTCTGCCCTCTATCGGTGAGTAGCATTCTGCGCTCGAGTTCAAATGGTTTTTACTGCAATCTAGAATCATAAAATAGCTTCAGGTAATATTCAAAAGATGGCACTTGTAATAAGCAGAATAATATTTTATTCATGAATTGTAAGACTGATTATACACTAAAAAAAATTATAATGTTTTATAAGTATCAATATCGTTTTCTATTAAACAAATTAATATTGTATTCCTTATAACGCTACTGCCATCTATCAAATACAGTGTAAGCTGTTATTTACACAGAGACTAACAGATGTCAGGTCAGAACATTTTATAAAAAACTTAAGATCCACGACATCTATCTGCTATTATTAAAACTATTAAGAGATATTACAGTGAACATTTTGTTTGTATATTTAATAGTTTATTACTAAAATGTAAAATATGTTCTCACTAGTCATATTTTTCGTGTATCGTAGGTAAATATATAACATTTTATTATCATTACGTACATTGATCTCTAAAGCACGCCATCTATCAGCAATTTTGTAAACCAAATGAAATCAAACAGTACTATAGTGACACTAAAGATTAGTCACAATGTGTTTTTTTATTTTAATGGTTTATTAGTAAAATGTCATAGATGTCGTTACTAGTCATAATTTTCGCATCATATAAGTATTTAACGAAATTTTAAAAGTATTATTACCTAAGTTGAAGATTATCAATATGTCTCATTAAATTAGAAGTTTCCTCATTAACCTATTTTTAATTTCCACAAAGTTCTTTTACTTGGATCTGTCATAAAGATTTATTGTTCAGTCAATCATAAAACAATTAGGTAGGTACCTACTCCGTACTTAGTCACTAACAATTAAAAGAAATATACACCTCGGGAAAAGGCAGTGGCCCCGCAAGTCGAATTAAAAGGGGCCGCTGCAATTTTATTGTCATTGCAACTACATTAATTAATTTACTGCCTAGTGACCGTCTCTTAATTTGTGTTAGTTGCATTCTGAATAAAAGTATTTGGGAATGATTAAGTGGTGACTGTCTCCTAAGTGAGGAAAATAAAAATCTGAGAATCCAATTCTAACAGTATTGTTTTATTCATCAAAGTTCAATTGCTGTATGGAAGACAACACACATAATTACAAATTGTATAAGGAAGACATCGAGATCAAAATAAATGGCACATAAATAAATTTTGATAAGTCATATAACAAAAGGCATAAGCTTAAGGCACTTAACTACTTATCGACTAAACCTACATACATTATAACAAATTAAAGCTTTGTCGTGGAAGAGACTAATTATATCACAATGAGCGGGGGCGCACTACCAGGGGCGCCATTTACTTTCTTCGTCTACCGTGTCCCGTCTCTCCGTCTCTCTCTCTCCGTCACAGTGCCGGACTTTTTTGTCCGCGTAAAAAGCCTCTAGCTGATGCCTCGCGGCCTCCTGCTTTTTGTACTCTTGGTACTCGATCAATTTCCTTTTCTTTTTAGGCGGCAGGTTGCTGTAATCCATCAGCAATTCGCATCGTTCCGGATGACTGGCCGCTACTTCAACTTTGCTCTGGGGAGTCGCGTCTAATTGATTGGCGCCGTGGTATGCGATTGTGTTTTTCGGCGAGCACGAGGTTTCTTTGGGCTTCGTTGGTGATCTCACCTTCCGAAGATCGAGCGTATCGTTAGCGCTAGCCGGCGAGTACTGGTACGGGTAGTCGACTTTGCACGGCTCCTCCCTGTGTAAATATTTTTGTTCGGCCACCTCAACGTTCGCGTGTACCTCGGCGATGTCGTTACTACGCTTGTCCATGATGTGCTGTCGGATTTTTTGCAGTATAACGTCTTTCGCTTCGGCCGGAACTCTTTTGAAACCCGCCCCGTTTCGCTGGCCGGGTAATTGTTCTGTACCAGCGTGGGGTGGGCTTAGCTTGTCAACCGTTGTGAGCAGCCCCGTAGGTGGTACTATATGGGACACCCTGGGTGCGGGCGCGTTGTATGCCCATTGTTTTGGGCCTTCCACGGAATATACGGAGTCCTCCGCGTCGGACGATGACCTGTCGTGATCACTGTAGTAATGTTGTCTGTCTGACACGACAGAGGACGGGGACGTCGGCGGCGAGAAATGTGGCCTTTCTGGCACCTGAATAGTAAGTGGCTGCGCAGTGATCAGTCTTGATAAGTGGCTGATTAAGTTTTGACTCACGTTCGCGTCTAAATCTGGCACAGCCATGATGAAACGGCACGCTTCAGCGGCGCATTGGCCGAAGCCCGCTTGGAATTTCTTCGTCTCTAAAACCGGGTCCCTGGGGCTGTGCAGCTTTGTGAGATGGTTCACCGTTAACTCAAGGATGTCTGCCTTCTCCAACTTGCTCAGGTTGTCGTCATCGATCTGCACAAAAAGGGCAAAAGTTAAGGCAGGTGTGCGGTGCGTTTCTCACGCTACTCGGGCGCGGAACGTCACATAAATATACGGGTAACTGTACATTTAAATAAGTGACTTTTGTATCTTCATGGGACGTGTACTTTTATACCAGTTTGTTCTCTGCGCGGCTCCTGATAAGTGCAAAGTAATGGAAGGACGACCGGTCCGCGATAAAAATAAATGGCGTGTGAATGAATGATGGATTGCATTTTGATGAACGTTGGTTAGTATGGAGATGGTGTTTTTTTATGCAGTTACATAGACGATAGAGCGAGCTATAAATAGAACACTGATTGTGTGTCTTGTGTGTGTGTCTATTTTATGTAGTACCAAAGTAGCAAAGGTCATTAGCTCCTAAAATATGAATAGCTTTACAGCGTAGGGTATTTACATGAAGATATATGTATATCAACAAATTAATCACTGACAAAAACGCTACTTGTCTACGGCTTTTCGAAGCTCAGCTTTAGTATTCGTTACACCTACACGTTTTCTTGATAAATGCTGAAATATACCAATTAACGTATCTGTAGTATAATGAGTGTGCACTGACCTCTAAAGCGCCAACCATGAGGTCCTTAAGTTCATCCAAGCACCGGTTGATGCGCGCGCGCCGCTTTCTTTCCAACAACGGTTTTGTGATCTTCTTATACTTGGCAGTCTTCGACAGCGGAGCAGGGTCTGTCATCTTGCCTGATAAATTGTTAATTGATTAATTTCATGAATTAATCTACATAACCAAATTGCAAGACGGTTATAGTAATTAAATTGAATTGCCAGGTTGGACATAATTAATCAAATATACGCTTTTAATTTACCATTTAATTACTGTTGACTGATAAATTTTTCATGTCATCAATAATCCAAAATATAAAAAAAAAAATAGGTATAAGGGAGAGCAAGACCAAGTCAATTAACGTAGTTCAGGACCAATCGCATATCCAAAACAAATAATCTAGGTACTTACAATTCGAATGATCTCCAATTACACACTAAAACAAACACTTTGTAAGAAATAATTATTCACAACACGAGAGCTTGTAAGCACAGGACGCGCGCCACCGCCCGCGCCTCGCCTTCTACTGCCTGAAAAAAGCCTTCTGCGCCCCCTCCCCGCGCCTCCCGGCCCTTCCCCACCCCCGCCCTCTCCCATTCATGCGCTGCGCAGGAGCACGTGTGGCCGAACGATCGTGTTTCAAGCATGCGTAACATACTTTCCCAGGCAATTCGTGGAGACCACTTTAGCCATTTTTTTTTCTCTCGAAAATATTTTAATAACTCGACCCGAGTCATAAACAACATTGTAAGTTCACGGAATTGTATGTGGGACTCTTAAATTGGGGGGGCACGTGGCAACGATTTAAAAAAAAAGTTGAAATATGAACGCTCTTTATGTTTATTTGTGTTAAGGTGAAAGCTTTACCGAAAGGTCACATTTTAACATTTCATTTAACTAGCGCGGTCAGTTTTTTAAAATATTGTAGTTCTTCTAGGAGATAAAAATACTGAGGCTGCTAAGTAAAGGAGAATTCATTTTTAAAAATCTGCTAATGGACGGCTAACTACATATTTTTTTTAAATCTTTAACATTGTGAAGGCAAAAAACTCTGATCTAAAATGTAAACACAAGCAATCATGGACACATAAAAAAACTATATCCAGAACTTCTTAGCCTATGGACCATTTACTGGGAAATGAGTATTGTATGTGGTAACATTTACCACTACACATGCATTTAAAAGGTGGCTTCACTTTGCTAGTAGCAACGTTACGTCTGAATTATGGGTACCGTACAATGGACTGGGCGCGAACTCAGTATATAATACTCATATAGATATTAAACATCCATGACTCGGGTACAATAACATTAATGCTCATCACACAAAGTTTGCCCCTACCAGGATTCGAATCAGCAGGGTCTACCAACTGCGCCAAAAGGCTTTGTTAACACTTTGTTAGTTTACATTCTAACAATAATTTTACCACCCAACATCACTTTTGCTCTAGCGGTACCTTATCTTTTCACAGTTTGAACGCACAAAGCTATCCCCTATTGTCTAAACAACGTAAACACATTAAATCATAATAGATTTTATTGCACCAAACATAATGTTTAAAACATAATGTAATTAGTACTATAATGTTAACGGTCTTATCTTTAAATATTTGATCTCACCGACCTCGTCTTAGGCGGTGTTTTGAAACGAAGATGGTGACGTAGACAAAAGGCGGGGTACAAAAAGTTTGAAGTAATAAATGGCACGGACCCTAAATGGGTACAAGTTAAATGGGCCTTGCGGTATCCACTTTTTTGTCAAGGGTCAGGTAAAGGCGCGAGCCCGAAGATTCCCGGAGCACTTTATCTTTTGTCATTCTTTTGGCCATTAAAATTTCCGTTTGAATTGTATAATTTAGTTCTTATTTTTTTATCAAATTGAGGATAGTTTAGTTTTTATTGTTTTGAGGATTACCTACAGGCAGCGGAGTCTTGTTTTTTTTCTTTCTAAATTACGTGCTGGCCGTAAATAAAGACGTGTAAGGAGTTTCCAAATTATTTCCCTTGTTCACAATTTGACCTCATCTAAAGATCGGCTTACACAAGGACAGAACACAGTAACACGTTGCAAGTATCCTTGCATAAGCATCTTGAATACTTACCTACGAAATGTTAAGTGTATGTAGAACGTCACATTTATATGATAATGTAATTAGATATTTATTAAAGGTTTTATTTATGATCATAGTAACATATTATATTTCATCAATGATAATGCAATATCCTTCTTATACTGCACTTCATTTGTTTATACAGTATGTTGTAGGTATAAAGATAAAGATAAAGATAGTTTATTTGTGAACATAGGTAAAAGGGTGGTAGGTACATAGAGTTAATGTTCGCTATGATCTGCCAATTATTGGCGTACAAATATTAGTGGCATAGTGATACAAAAAAAGAAAAAATATAAATGAAGATAGGTATTAGTATTTGTTTACAATATTAGTCTAGATAAATTATATTAATTAAGATGTCATTACAAGTAATAATTAAATTTTATCATCAAGGAAATCTTGTACAGAATAGTAAGATTTTTCAATTAAGAATGTCGATAGCTTTCTTTTAAAATCGTTAATACATTCCACAGTTCTAATGTGTTTTGGCAATTGGTTGTATATTTTCGGAGCCATTGTGAATATACTTCTACTGTGTAATGTTGTTTTACACGGAGCTAATCATAATTTATCAGCTCTTCGCAAACTGCTAATATGTACAAATTTATTTTTGTTGCGTTTAACAAACATTGCTACCTCAAGTAAGTATAATGACGGCATCGTAAGGATTTTATGTTTTACAAAAAATGGTTTACAGCTATCCGTTCTATTTAAATGGAAAATTGCTCTAAGACATCGTTTTTGGGCCTTAAAAACATTCTCCTTTCCAACCGCATTAGCCCAAAATATTATTCCATACCTGAGTATAGATGAGACTAAACCATGATATGCTGTCATGAGAACTGTTTGATTGACCGTTTTCCTAAGCATGTATAACGCGTAAGAGTGTTGATGCAGTTTATTGCATATTTTATCAATTTGTTCCTTCCAGGTAAGCGATTCATCTACATGTAATCCAAGGAATTTTGTTGCATTCGCCTTATTTATATTAATACCCTTATAGTTTATGTTTATATTTAAATTTTTGTTTTTCTTTTGTCCAAATGTCATGATTGCCGTTTTGTCAAGATTTATCTTTAAGTTATTTATAGTGAACCAGTCAATTACAGATTCAATATTATTATTTATTTCTGTTTCTAGTGTATTTATGTCATTTTTATTAAAAACTAATGTACTGTCGTCAGCAAACATTATCATAGGGCATGTAGCAGCTAATGGGAAGTCATTTATATAGATAATGAAAAATAACGGCCCAAGGACGCTGCCTTGAGGCACTCCATATTTAATAGTTCTTGCACTAGATTTAAACGCGATATCTGTTTTATTGCTTATACGATTAATAATAGTTATTTGCTGTCTATTGCATAAATAGGATTCAATTAATTTGTATACGTTACCTCTAATACCATATGTATTAAGTTTCTGCAATAGAATTGAGTGATTTACACAGTCGAAGGCCTTCGACATATCCATGTAGAGTGCTGCTACTGGTAAGCCTTTATCTACACTGGTTGTAATCAATTTGAGAAAATCATAGATAGCTATGTTTATAGATTTATTTTTGCGAAATCCTGTCTGATTCTCAACAAACAAGTTACGTTTTTCAAAATATGTATTAAGATTGTAGCTAATTACTCTTTAAAATATTTTTGCAAACACTGGAACTAATGCTATAGGTCTGTAGTTAGACATATTGTCCTTGTCATTCTTTTTTAGCAGAGGTTTTATAGTTGTTATTTTTAATTTATTTGGAATTGGTGGTATAACTGGTTTCTGTTTAAAACCATTCCCGTTAATGGTAGTTTTATTAGTTATTCACACAGTCATGTCAACTTTGCCATACTAAACTTTTGCAAGTAAGTTTAGTATAGGTTACTTATTTTTATATTTAAAAACTGCCTCTATTCAGTTATACCTATAGTGGTATTTTCCTTATATTTCTTTATTGAACGCCACGTGCGCATAATCAAACAATAGCTCTGGAAATTCTTAAGAACAGACGTCATGAAATAAGTATTGTTATCAGCTCTGCTCCTGAAGTTGGACATAACATTTTATCTAGAATAAAATGCCCTGTTATAAATTCAAAGTACCATTAGGTACAGACTTAACAATATTACTAACCTTTTTAAATAGGACATATGTAAGATACACTTTTAGTTGAATGGGCTAATGAGTAGTTCCGTTAGCCCCTCCAACTAAGCCAAAGTTAGCCCTAGTAGTATCATCCGTGCTATGGCCAGGTTGAGAGTTGATCACGGAACCTCTCGATTAGGAACGTCGCCCCTCTAACCACTATACTATTGATGCGTACACTGTTTAGCTGTAGATTTTTGTAGTAATAGGAAGATAAATATATACAAACTTTGTGTGATGAGCACGAATGTTTGTACTCAAATCATGGATGTTTAATATCTATATAAGTATTATATACTGAGTTCGCCCTCAGTCCATTGTACGGTGTCTTATGGGATCTTATGGTAGGACCGTATAGTTGGTGTGTACGCTTAGCGATATTTATTTATTTATTTAATAATGTTGTGTTGTGTTGTGTGTCCACCTTTTTTAAATTATATCACGAACAACGTCACTTTCGACGTCAAATTGAATAGCTACTTAGTCATTATCAATGCGAATGATATCTCGGGGAATCCAGTCTTTAATAATTCCTGGAAGGAAATCTTGGGGGTTTTTGAAGCAAGTATTGAACGAGTTCGCGGTGCGGTTTACCTAGTAGCTAGAAACGCTACCTGGGGAACTTTACTTTTGCCGGTGGCAGAACCTTTTTTTTTTCTAACGTATACCAGCCAGAGTAATCACACAAGATCCTGCTGCGAGTCATTATTGTCATTGTATATTTGTAATGGTGGCAAATACACTTTTTGAAGTAGAGTTTTGGACGGCCTGATTAGCGCAGTGGTAGTAACTCTGCTTTCTGCGCCGAGGGTCCCGGGTTCGACTCCTGGTAGCGACAAGTTTTGTGTGATGAGCACGAATGTTTGTACCCGAGTCATGGATGTTTAATATGTATGTATATAATTATACTGAGTTCGCCCTCAGTCCATTGTACGGTACCCATAACACAAGCGTTGCTTAATGTGGGACCGTATAGTTGGTGTGTTCGTATGGCGATATTTATTTATTTATTTGTAATGGTCGCAAATATACTTTTTAAGTATTTTTTATAGCCTATTTTAGGCTCACTACTGGGCAAAGGCCTCACCTTTACGACTTCACCTGTTGCTATAATATAGCGCTTGTTGTAGCCACGCTTTACCCGCAAAGGTGTCCAAATCGTTGCGTCACGATCATGACTAACGATACTGACATTCTTAAAAAAATATTTGCATAAGATTAGCGGTACAAAAATAAATCATGGGTAACATAATTACTTTGTTATCAGCGGCTCGCGCGGCCAGTGGAAGCGCATGCGCACGGCAGGCGTGGGTGGTTTTTGTTTATCTGCCGTTGGCACGCGTGGGAATTGAGCGCCGAAGTGTTCCCACATGGGACATACCGAGGCATAGTGACGCGTAGTGTGGATGGATTGATAAACGATTGGGTTTTTTTTTCGGTATCGATGACATCTTTGATTGGTTTTTCCTTTGTTTGTACCAGAAACAATATTGGATATAGGTCTTCGGTAGACACGTTCTAATTACAGTGTTGTTTTGATATACAGGGTGTAAGGGTGTATGGTAACGAATTATTTGGGTAGCGGTATCACTTAAGGCCTATAATAAAATTATAAAAATATTTTTTGACGAATGTCATGGGTTACAAATGTTGAAATTTTCGGGCGCGCAATGTATCGTCAACCACACTATCACAACACATCGTTCTACGTCATACCCGCCTCATGCGAGTGACGAACGCCCTCGAGTGCATCGAGTTTTAATTTACATTGCTGTTTTTCCTCTAAATTAGTAAGTCAATTATGGTTTTTGTTTATTAAAAATCCCGTTGAAATAGAGTTTTATTATATTTTCATGTTAAAATCCATTTAAACTTATTGAATAAAATGCAAACAATTAATGAATAGATCGACAAAAACTATACCTCTGAGGGTCCAGAAGCACGAGTACAAACTGTGGTATCAGTTTTTGTTGCCAAGCCACTTACATCCTGTATAATATAGATAGGCAGAATATGCATAGATTAGACACAGCCAATCGTGTTAACTTTCAATATTAAGTAGATCAACACTAAGAATTATTAAAAAAAATATTATTTAAGTGAATGGCATTTTTTTAAAATCGTTTGTCCTGAATTTTAACTTGAAATCATAAAAGGAATCACTTCCAAATTACTTTATTACTTATCGTCATAGAGAAAAAAAAACGATTACAATATTCACTTAGCTTGTAACGAAGTGTTAAATGTGACGTTGGCTCTATCAAAGGCATCGTTGCTAATCGATGCAGCTATTCGATTAGGTCCAGTAATCGATAACGACCTTTCACAATAGCGCATCACTATTGTATTTAAGTTTTTGAGCTGGTCGAAGATGGCTAGCACCATTATTTATATATCGATAGAAATGTTGAATCATTTCACCTATTTGATAGGGAAAAAAGTTTATCGATGCCTTTTCTTCCGAGTCTGCGCAAACAGTGCCACACGCCGTGGCGCCGCGGCCGCTCAGTTGGGACCATAGAAATGACAGCTAACAGCGAAACAAATGACTAATGTTAATTCTCGGGCGATTTAAAGAATAAAGCTTCTATTAAAAATCCCAAAATTCAGCTCAAATTCTTAATATTGTTTATTTTTAAATATTCATAGTTGTTACGGGCTTCAGGTAATTTTAAATAAAATTCTTGTAATTCGATGCTAACGATGTAATTGAAAAAAAAGGACATAGAGAAAATATAGATAAAAAAAAAAGTAAAATAAATGCAGGCACAGGAACTTCAACGAGTATGCCAGTTTGCTCCAACATATCCCCGCGCGTTGAAAGCTTCGTCTTTCAACAGCTATACATGTTCAGGTAGAGGGCAAATTTTGCTGAAGGATCTTTTCACAATGCCAGTAGCTGTTCGAATATCAGCTACTCTATTAATTCCGTCGGCACCAGGGTGGACAGCAATTATTCGCCCCAGCTTCCACTTGAGCGGTGGGGTGTTGTCCTCCTTTATAATGACCATTCTGTTAGGCTGTAAGGAGTATTCGTCCGATCGCCATTTCACTCGTTGCTGGAGTTCTGCGATATACTCTTTATTCCAACGTGTCCAGTAATGCTGACGGATCTGTTCGATTCGTTGAAAACGGGTCAATCGATTAAGAGGTAAGTCCTGGTGATTCTTCTCGGGTAGGGCAGTAAGAGGCCGGCCGACAAGAAAATGTCCGGGCGTGAGTGGCGTCAAGTCCTCTGGGTCTGACGAAAGCGGAGAGAGTGGCCGAGAGTTAAGTATCGCCTCGATCTGAACTAAGGTAGTATTTAGTTCCTCAAACGTTAAATTACAATGTCCCAGCACTCTAATTAAGTGGTACTTGGTCGACTTAACGCCTGCCTCCCAAAGACCTCCGAAGTGCGGAGAGTACGCAGGTATAAAATGAAAATTAATATTCTCCTGAGCTGCAGTGGCAGCCAAGGAATTACAATTGGTTTTAAGAAACTTTGACAAATCATTATATGCCCCCACGAAAGATGTACCATTATCGGAAAAAACATGATTGGGTTTTCCTCTACGGGAAATAAATCGACGCAATGCTAGTAAATAATTATTGCTAGTTAAATCACTAACCAACTCTAAATGAATCGCCTTCGTGGTGAAACATATGAAAACGGCAATATAAGATTTGGTGATTCTACAACCGCGGCCTGCGCGATTAGCGCACGACACAGGTCCTGCGTAATCTACGCCGACACTTTCAAATGGGTATCCGCCAGAGGTAAGCCGCTGCTGAGGTAATTGTCCCATCAATGGAGCGAGTACCTTGCCTTTTAAGCGACTGCAACGTACACAATTACGATAACAATTCTTAGCGAGATTTCGGCCACCGATTGGCCAATAAGTTTCTCTTATTGTGGCCAATAGAAGTTGAGGGCCGGCATGCATTAATCTATTGTGTTCAAATAGAAATAATAATTTTGTAAACTGATTTGTGGACTGTAAAATAATAGGATGCTTTTTATCATAGTTAAAATTTGAATTGTTTAGTCGCCCTCCAATGCGCATGATTCTATCTTCGTCGAGATAGACATTAAACTTAACCAATGGGCTTTTATGAGGCAACTTTTGATTTTTCATTAATAAATTATATTCCGCAAAGGATTGCATTTGTGACATTCTAATAATCAAACGTAACGCTTTATTTAATTCGTCAGTAGTCAGGTAAGAAGGGTAAGGTCTGTTTTCTTTCTTTAGAATATTTGCTAATCGTAGCACATAAGCAGTGGTTCGTTGAAGTCTAGAAATACTAGAAAAACGATTGAAATCTATGACTTCATGTGGCGTGTTATCACTAGAACAAAATAATGAAACTTCTGATCGAGTTTCGGGCAACCTTTCTACAGCACTTGGAGTAAGGGGCCAGCGTGATTCATCATATTTTAAAAACTCTGGACCTTGCCACCATAAATCATTAACCTGAAGAGAATTAACACTGATACCACGAGATAATAAATCCGCTGGGTTCTCATCAGTCGGGACATGTCTCCAAGTACAGTTATGTGTCGTCTCTAATATTTCAGCGATGCGATTGCGCACAAATGGTTGCAGCTTAGAAGGTAACATTTTAAGCCATCCTAATACGATGGTCGAGTCCGTCCAAAAAACAGAGTGTTTTATGGGTGCTCGTAAAGCATTAACTACCCTTTCATATAAACGAGAACCAATTAAAGCTCCCATAAGCTCCAAGCGCGGGATTGTAACAGGCTTAATAGATGCGACACGACTTTTAGCGATCAACAAATTTACTGAGACTTCACCTTTATCATTAATACTACGAATATAGATACAAGCGCCATATGCGCGCTCGGAGGCATCGCTGAATATGTGTATTTCCAGCTGAGAAGGTGAGTCACAAATGATGCGACGTGGGATACGAACGTTATTTAAATCTGGTAAGCTATGAACCATATCAACCCAAACTCGATTAATCTCCGGCGGTAATTTATCATCCCAGGATAACCAAAGAAGCCACAACTTCTGTAGCAGAATTTTCATAAGAATGACACAAGGGGCTAGAAGCCCTAAAGGATCGAATATTTGAGCGATGACCGAAAGGAGATCACGTTTTGTGGTTTCTTTGGCACTGGCAGGACCGATGGTAAAATAAAGATGGTCTGACATTGGATGCCAGCCAAGACCTAATGTTTTACTAGGTTCAGTAACCCCAATGTTTAAATCCAATGACGACTGATTAGGTTCTAATAATAATTTGGAATCATTAGACTTCCACTTTCGTAGTGGCAGACAGGCTGACGCGAGCTCGGCAGTTACACGCTCTCGTATATGTAAAACTTCATCAATATCATCACCTCCTGTCAGCAAATCATCCACGTAAAAGTCATGGATAATAACTTCTGATATTTTAGGATCCTTACAATCTAAACCTATTTGCTTAAGACAACTTGTCGCAAGGTATGGTGCACTAGCCATTCCGTAGGTTATTCTATTTAACATAAATATTTTAATGGGATCCGTGTCTTTATTACGCCAAACGATCTGTTGCAAAGGTCTATCATCAACATGCACCACAATCTGTCGGTACATTTTTTCTACGTCAGCTGCTATTACGTACTTATGTTGTCGGAATCGTAAAAGTATCGACAGTAAATCATCTTGAATTGTGGGCCCAACCATTTGAATATTATTTAATGAAACACCAGTGGTTGTAGGGCTACTTGCATTAAATACGACTCTAAGTTTGGTGGTCGTGCTACTATCACGGAGAACTCCATGATGAGGTATAAAATAAGTAGGCACTGAATTCCCTACACTACACTCTGACATATGACCTAATGTTTCATATTCAGTCATGAAATCTTTATACATAATACTGAATGAACTCTCGTTACCTTTGAGTCTGCGCTCTAGTGACAATAAACACTTTTTAGCTCGATGATATGAATCTCCTAAAACTTCTGGTGACTGTTTTAATGGGATTCTAACGCAAAAACGTCCATCTGCGAGACGAGTCGTATTTTTTATAAAATGGTCCTCACATAATTTTTCTTCCGGAAAGTACTGAGACGACTGAGGGCCAACTTCTTCCAGCTGCCAAAACCGCATTAATTGAGTTTGAATGTCGTCCTCAGCACAATGGGAACTACCGGAATCAATTTGTGTAAAATTACATTTAATTTTATGCGGTAAGGTCGATACACAGCCGCCGCTAACAGGACCGGAGACAATCCAACCAAGTCTCGTTTCATAGAGTATTGGCCTTCCCTCACCTAGTTTAATATTTTGCGAACACAAAATGTCCCAAAAAATGTCGGCACCCAGGATTAAATCTACGTCCGCAGGCGCATAATAATTAGGGTCTGCTAAACAAATATTGCTTGGAATGTTTAAATTCTGTACGTCTATGTGACACGCGGGCACACTTCCTATAATAGACGGTAAAATATAACAACTTATAAAGCATGAAAATTCTTCATTTAACGATTTAATAGGGATGCGACACATTTTACTAATGTGCGATGTTACATTATTTATTCCTACGACTGACCTATCTACCTGATTAGCCGATATGTTTAATTTCTCATACATTCTTTCGGTCAAAAGGCACGAAGTGCTACCGCTATCG
The DNA here is from genome assembly GCA_905333125.1 of Pheosia tremula. Lineage (NCBI taxonomy): Eukaryota > Metazoa > Arthropoda > Insecta > Lepidoptera > Notodontidae > Pheosia > Pheosia tremula. Next base: position 3,143,734 of record HG995411.1, read on the forward strand.
AGTATGGCGCGGGCAATAATCTCGCGATTATTGCAATCATAAACTTTAACTAATGCCGTGGACAATAAAACATCGCACTGTCCCATTCCCTCGTATGAAGTGACATTACTCGTAAGCGTGACACTGGAATTTTGACAATTGTTATTTACAGTATCCTTATTTGTGTTGTTGCTATTGACAGAATCAACATGAGCCGATGAGTTCGCCACCTGTTTGACACTGAACTCATTTATATGTAGGAGTGTATGGTGTTTACGCTTACATACCTTACAACCTGGTTTTTTACATGTATTGGCATAATGACCACCATGAAAACAATTAAAACATATTTTATAATTTGGCAATAGCTTATACCTTTGCTCACTGTTTAACGCCAAAAAATTAGGACAATTATTTAAATAATGTTCATCATTACAATTCGGGCATGGTTTCATTGGGAGCGTGTTAGACTTATTAGTCACATTTTGTACAGCAACCATAGCTTTAATTTTAGACACATTCGAACAATTATTATTCTTATTACTTGTGTTTGTGTATGTATGTGACATTTCTATTGTTTCAAGTAAATCTGCCCGATTACGAATGAATTCTAGGAAAGAGTTAAGACTAATTGACTTCTTATTTGTATCTAGCTCACCTTTATGTTCCTCCCACTCACGATATGTCTTTGGGTCCAACTTACGTGTCACAATATAAATTAAAAGGGTGTCCCAGTTAGCAACTGGTTCCCCGAGTGATTCCAAGGAACGCAAATTTTTATTTACTTGGTCAATCATGCGTTTTAGAGCAATGGACGACTCTTTTGTGACCGTATCTATGTTAAATAAAGCAGCAACATGATTTTGAATCAATACCCTTTTGTTGTCAAAACGCTCACATAAGAGTTTCCATGCCACAGAATAATTTGTCGCAGAAAACTCAATAGATTGGATAACCACAGCAGCGGAACCTTGTAATGATGCTCTTAGGTAGTGAAACTTATTGATTTCATCAATGTCCTCATTATTATGAATTAAACTTGAAAAAGTATCATGGAACTCGAGCCAAGTTTCATATGTGCCACCAAATTTAGGCAGCTGAATTGTGGGTAATTTAACAAGTTTAGGATTACGTGAACAAGACCCAATTTCTATTTTATCTTCAGCTTTCCTAACAGTTTCTATAATGAGCTGAGCATTTGCCAGCAATTTGTAATATTGTTTTTCAAAATCTGTTCTTTCCGTTAATTGTACATCCATGTTGTCAGTACTACACTCCAATTGTGTTTGAACCTCATCATATTGATCATATAATGATTCGATCTTACCAATACGCAATTGTAACTCCTTGGACTCCTGGGAACCCAGCGAAGAGACTTTCAATGATGATAGGTAAGTAGAAAATGCTGTTAGACGACCTTTAATGCTCCCACGTTTCTTAATAAGTTCCTTTTCATCGGTCATTTTGGGAAACAGGCTCAGTCAATTGATCAGGGCTAGTCCTAAACAAACAATATGTGATTAGCCTTATGAATTTAAACAACTGACATCAACAATTGAAAACTGACACAGATTGAATTAAACAAACAAATAAAACTCAATTCTAGGATTGAAAGTAGTAACATAAGATACAATTAAAAGAATACATTAAGACTTGAAGTTATTTTATACTTCCAAGTTGAATTTATGTACTTATGTTAAACATTAATACTGATGACAACCTACTTATGTATTTACTTGTATTATAACAAACTCACTAGTGCAGATGTTCAAAACAATGATAAATCGGTTTTTGACAATAATGTTAGCCAAAATGTGAACATATTAAAGTACCACAAACATTAAAATTGGCTAACTAACCGACTTAGAACACAGCACAAAATGGATACGGTTTGACAATAAAATATACAAGTGGTAAGTAATTAAATCATAAATTGGTACCAACCTTATATCGTATACATTAAATTACTATTAATTATACCTGAATAGAGTGTTGGGTTCGAAAATTATAATGTTTTACATTGCAAACCGATGCGATGTAGTACGTACGACTTCAACCACTCATCTTCCGATGGCGTGCAATCCCGATGCATTAATTTGCACTCCACGACTTCAATTGCATTTCTTCCTTCGATAATGAATTAGCTGGTAATTTTATCCGGCGTATTTAGGGCCATGTTACGGGCTTCAGGTAATTTTAAATAAAATTCTTGTAATTCGATGCTAACGATGTAATTGAAAAAAAAAGGACATAGAGAAAATATAGATAAAAAAAAAAGTAAAATAAATGCAGGCACAGGAACTTCAACGAGTATGCCAGTTTGCTCCAACAATAGTACGAGCACTTTTTTTGCTGAAAATCCAAAAGCAACACTGCATGATCCAGGAATCAACTATATGACTATTAGCACTACCCAAGGATGCGGTTACGACTTAAATACAAACGTAACAGATTTACTTAAGAATTGCTAAAATCTAACTGATTTTAAAAGTTGTAACTGCTCAAAAGTGATACTGGTTCCAAAGTATGATTGTTAATAAAAATATTGCACACGACCGCAATAACAGTCTCGTACAGTTAGATCACGCTTACAATCTAAATTAATTAGTCGATAAAGTTTTAGTCGATTAAGGTGTGTCCCCAATGGAGAGTTGAGCTTAATCAAAACACCTTACTACGGCTAAGGGCTTCGTCGTAGTAGTGCTGTACTCAGTATGAACTTGATGAGTTAGTATTCCAATTAAAAAACAACAGACATGAATAATAATGGATCCACTCTTTCATGGTCACCAACAAAGTTACGATTCATTTAGCTCAACTAAAACATATTGCTTTCTTGCTCGTAAATTTAGACTATGAGAAGGACGGCAATAAATTTAGTTTAGTTAATCTTAGTTTAGGTATGTACCGATAGAATTAAAGCGAACTTTGTTCTACGTTTGTAGCAGACATCGGCCTGACGAAGATACTCGTACAATAATTTAGTATAAAATCATTCATTTATAATGACATTACAAAGCAGTTTTCTTAAGAAAATATTTCATAAATTCATTATGAATAACTTAACCTACCTACATAAACCTCTGTAAATTTGGCCAGGTACAAGGCTATATTAGGTCTTATTCTTTCACTCTGGTTCAACGTGTAAAGCACATAAAAAATAGAACCAGTTAAATCCAAATGTTTAAAAACATACAGATGTAGAAGATTACGGCTTATAAACAATGAGTCACCATCATTGTCTGTGAAGTTGGATTATCACAGCCGGTATGTACGTGCCCTAATCGCAAGCTGTTTATACAGAACTAGTTCGCAGCGCCTGCGCAACTAATTGCCGGTCAGTCTCGACGTAAGCGATAGCAAAACAATCGGTTGCTAATTAACGAATATTCTTATGCTTTTTATATTTAAGTTCCCATATAGAACCTGGTATCAAAACTTATTGAACAATTTATCTGTTAATTATTTCTTAATTTGGATGAATAATTTATGGGAGAGGCCTATACCCAGTAGTGGTCGACTTTCGGCTGACGGATGGACTAATTTATCGCTAAAATTTTGCTTATCCCATAAAATATAACATTATATTAAGAGAGGTGGCTCGAAAGCGAAACAGAAATAAGATATAGGTAGGTATTAACATAATATTAAAAGACAGGATGAAATAATTATTTTCATCAATCTAAGTCATCTCGTAAATTTAAAGCATTGAAGTAGAGATACAAAAATAAAAATAAAAATCTTATCACATGTCTGCCATGGTAAAAGATTGTTAATTTAATAACAAAATTCCTAGTAAGGTGTTAGAGTGATGTAGCAAACCTACTATTAATGTCGATATACGCTGAGTGATTACTTGGTCAAGTGTGTTGTCTGCATACGAACGATCGATTGCCAAGCTGCTATCTTTATTATAGGAATAAAGATGACTAATATTGATACAATCACAAAATGTTGATAGGTAACTAATTAGGAAACAATTTATGACAACATAGATGTATAGGTGCTTCCATACTAATTAAAATACTCATTCCTAGGCCGAGGTCGACCGAGGTCGGCCGAGGATTGAGGTCGAGTCACCTTCGTCCGTAGGAGAATTAAATACCCTCGAGATACCCTACACGTGACCCTGGGTGGTGACAACTCTACTGGTGGTAGGCTTCGGCTGTGGTTAGTCACCACCCACTGAACAAAGCCATATCGCCAAGCGGTCTAGCCGTGTTCCGGCATGATGTTCGGTGTTGCCATTCATGGATTGCGGGTCAGATCGGTTGCGCTGCATGTGCCTAGTGAATGTAGCGTCTCGATCTACTGCCGCCTTCCTACCTAGGCAAGTATGCTCCATCGTAGATCTCATCATCACTTACCATCAGGTGAGATCGAGATCAAATACTTGCCTATAATGTAATAAAAAAAAAATAAGCCACGCGTCCTGAGGATACCTCGTTTAGAGGCAAACCCATGTCGTAAACTTTTTTAGATTTGGATCGTTTCGCGAAGAATTGCATATTTATTGGGGTCCCGACAACTCCCGACACTCGTGACAGAGAGTTTCTCGACTAACATAGAGGAGTTCGGCGTCGCTGGCTTTAATTATCGATCAACTTGTAATTGTAATGTAATTTGTCTGTTCATCTCTCTAGATGTAAATAAATAGTAATAAGGATGTCTTTTTTTAAATCTAAGTACCAAGACACTGACTGTAGACATGACAAATTTAAGATATATATTAACAGTTTTACTCGTCTTTCTTAACACACATTTAAGCCGTCATTTTGTCATTATGAGCTTTTATACCATGCAGAGTAGGTAAGAATAATAAATAAACATAACTATTATAGTGACAAAGAGCTAACAAAAAACGATTAGGTACCTTTCAGCGAGAAATAATGTTACACAAACATTTGTCAACTTGAACGATAGCTCAATCAGGGCGAATGATTAATCATTCGGAATGATTCTTCTATCCGTACCGATGTAGTTATTCCAAGATATCAGTCAAAATTCGCCTCGGACGGAAGCCCAGCCGTGGGAACGGGCACCGATTGGTTTTCTCAAAAATATTATATATAAAGACAACTCTTTCGTTTTGATACTTTTTTTTGTCTCGCGAATCGTGAAACCGAATAATAAAAATGATAGGTTTTTTTTGCTAGATTACCGATTTTTGCGACGTTCGTTACCGATCACATAATTTAGGTATCAATTTTGAGTTGTTTTTTTTCTAAGTATCGCCCTTTTAATGCTGCGTATTCAAATTATTTATGATTATATTGATATTCCGCAGTTGTAACAAACCTTTAAACATGTTTAAAATCCAAAATAAGATAAAATTTGGGACGGACAAAATTTGATGAACTTTTAACAAACTGCTAATTTAATTTTATGGGTCCGTGGCATTGCATTAAGGGTATTGAAATGGGCGGCATGGTCGGTAATTACGGGTATTTTAGACCACTTCTTTAGTAGGCAGATTATACCCTTTTGTGGTACCAACATCTCAAGTCTTTTACTTCAAGTATTAATTAGTTTTTGAATGGCAGCAATATGTAGAGAGCGTTTAATTAGTTAGTTACCACGGATAATTCGTTTCCCTGTCTTTAAACTTACCCATTTGTATTGACGCGGTGGAATTTTGTCCATAAATGTTCATGCAAAGTAAGTAAACGCGATTTTGATCTGTGGCCGTAGCCGCAGTGTGTAGTCAATTCTCAGCCTAACGAGCTGTAGATCATAATAGATGGCTATTCAAAATAGAGATAAATACAAATTATATCTACTCTACGTCAAATGTTATAAAATTCTAATCGTTTGCTTAAAAATTCACAGGAGGTCTTCGCACTGTAATGAAAATACTGTCAAAACAGCCATCCAATCACAAAACACATTCAAATCTAGTTAAACCAGTATACATTAGTCGATCTCGGTCTATTAAGAAATGAATTGGACGTTGTTACCCCAAGTACAGCGCGACTGAATTGAGAAGACAGTTGTTATATGGGTGTTTACGTATGAGTAATGTGACTTGAATGTTGGTCGAGTAATACGGTAGGCAGTGGGAGCCGGGTATGCAAATGACTGGGCTATACTTGGCCACGACGCGGGCCGTTCGCGACCGTGGGAAAACTATCGCCTGTGGCCAGCTACGCACAGGCACGCATTTGGATTGCCAGCATTTTTTTCAAACTATCAATCACTTGCATATAACATTTTTAACAGATTAGCTATGATAAACTGCAATGGCTTAGAAAACTTTTATCCATGTGCCACGAGACATTATGCAAAAACCTTCAGAAAAACAATTGCAAAGCGATATTTGCACCTTTTTGTGTTTAACGACTTAATTTAAACACTGCTGCATTCAATTCATTGTTCGTGCCAAACTAGCCTTCATTTCATTTCATGCTTGGTTGTATTTTTTACCACGTTGCACTGAGATCTTCATCGCTTTATTTTTGTATTTTTTTCTCACGACCTCGTTTATTTGCTAATGATTTTCTTTGCATAGAAATACTCATAATTTTCTTACCAGTTACAGCAATCTATGTGATAATAATATTTTCTTTACCGAGACACAATTATATCAATTCAAATAAAAGCAACACGAGCTTCCTGTTCCGATGACGGAATTGTATAACAGCCAAATCAAATTACATTTTCATAACGTCAGCGTTAATCACCGAAACAGATAAGTCGGTAAATTGCTGTATCTGTTTTTTTTCTCCTTCGCCGAGTCCGGCCCTGTTCGCTCGTGCACGGCGCGGCGCGTGACGAGCGGTCGGCGCGCGCCGCAATCACGACTGCTCTGCGTCTGCGGCTCCGACGTGCGACTTTTTGACGCAAGCGACTGCGACCCCGACACAACGTCCTAACCTAACATAAACTAAACTTATCACTTTAGTTCGTATTATAGGACTTCCAGTGACAGGACAGTGGTAGGATGTTACTAGGTACCTACTTAGATACCTAAGTGTATTTATGTGGAAACGATAATAAAATAAGAACCCCACAAGTTATAAATTCTTGAGCAAAATATAAAAATGTCAATCAAATTTATTGCGATTTTAAGTACGAAAAACGTTTTTGTATTTTTTTTGTCTTCTTTTGCATAAAGTGTAATCTATATCGGATTTCGTAACCATTCCTTATTTAACTTATCACTTTAGTTCGTATTACAGCACGTGCAATGCTTTAGAGATAAAATTGAGAGTGGCTGGTTGGTACTAGGTATCTACTTAGTAACCTTAGTGTATATATGTGGACACGCTAATAAAATAAGTACCATTATATTAGACATTCTTGAGAAAAATATAAAAAAGTCAATCAAATTTATTGCGATTTTAAGTACGAAAAACGTTTTCGTTTCAATTAATTTTGTCTTCTTTTGTTTGAAGCGTAATCTATATTGGATTTCGTAACCGTCCCTTATTTGCTTAAACACTTTCCCTCCTTGCCAATAGCATACGCAAAAACTATTTTGGCAACATCTTAAAAAAGTGATCATGTTTTTTTTTGACAGGTCTGTGCCGTTTATGTAAATGCTTGGCCCATCCGCCGTCAGACTCCAATGATCCAACGTTTCTTCATCGTTGCGTTACTTACTGTATTTCACAATGACGACAGGGTTGTACACATTTTTTTCTACAGATATTACAATTGCGCGTAAGTATATAATTACTATATGCGTCGCTTTTAGTTATTAACTTAAAAAAACACAGAAATCTACCTACTAGCGTGCCTAATAGCTTTGCGATAATAAATGTTGTTCTATATACGAAATGGTACCTAATAGACGAATGCACAAGGTCCTACTTACATTAATCAGTTTGTGACTCATAATATGTTTTGGGAATTCCAGCAAACATCGTGTTACTTACGACGGAAGCGTAGACAACCCTAGAACGGATATTTTAACCCATCGCTCGCTGTGGCGATCAATCGCGTGTTTTTTATAAGAAACAATTAACTCCATTGCTTTGAACTGAGAGGTCGCCCGTCACGTTTTTAATTACGTTTTTTTATTTTATTTTAGTCAATACTTTTTTATTAAGTGTGAGGTCGGACAAAGCGTAACTTACATTATCTACGTGTGTCAGCCCTAAGGGCAAACGCATTGTTTTTGCAATGTAACGATTGCAAAAATGAACATATTAAAATATACTGATTAGTATAGTCGCCGAAATCTCAATAATATTTTAAGTACTTTTTCTTCTAATCATATCTGCAGTGCTCTTATATTAAAAAGTATCAGTTATTTTTTTATAAAATCAAACAAACTCAACGTTTCAGTAAAAAAGTTACATCGTTACAGAAGTTTTTTTGGATTACAAATCAAATGTTTAGGCACCAATTACCTAACTGTTTGTAAGTAATGCAGTTTTATTTAATTCTACGGTTGGTGCGCGTGCTGTAACTGAAGAAATATTTGCATTTTTTTGCTGTAATGCAGCCGAAACGTCGAGAACGTAAAAACATAAAATAAACGCGATAAAATGTGTAAAATAAGTTTTATTACAATGTGTAGCATTCGCGTAAATATAAGAAATCAATATCACAATATGCTGATAAACGGCATTCACAACATTTTTTACAGATGATAAAAATACTGTCAAATAAGTTTTGGATAAAGTTTATTAGTACATTGTGTAACAGGCGCTTAGTAAAAATGCACCTATAACCTGCGTACCGAGAGCTTTTTAATATACAATATTGTCCCCAATTAATAAACATCGTATGCCCATTCTATTTCCACTTTCTCACATACAAACGTGAAAGCGTATAATGTTTATCGCGCCGCGCAGCATATGATACGAGCATGACAAATCGTTGGGGAACTTAGCTCATCAATTCATACGATAATACTTAATAAGTTACACACATAAGCGCATTCCACACCTACACGCACACCCACGTAACTATGCATTTTGTTTAGTTGTGTATACATGCATCTATATTCCAAATTTAATATTCCATAGCTTGGTGGCAGGTAGAGCATAATAAAGATCGTGTGTAATAGAGTCGATTAGATCTATATTTTAAATAGACGTGGTAGATCATTATTATAAGTAAGCGTTTTGTTTCTTACTTACTGAAGGAACAAGAACATTGATTGTTTTATTTCAGGTAAGTGGCTGGCCTCTATTTCACGCAGAGAGTGAGCATCGCTATTCAGCGCGGAAACGCGGCCAGCCTGCTGGGCACTTTTGGCATCGACGAAGATGTAGAGGCATCTTTATGTATTTGATTTTAATTGTATTATACAATGTCTTTATTTTATTGGCTTTGTTTATCTTTCCTATTAATGAGTATATTTTAGTTTTTTGTTTTTTTCATGTAGATATCTTTATATATACACCTATTGTACATAATTTATAGTAAAGTCGTATTTTTCAAAGTATTGTATTGTATAACAATTGTAAAAAAAATTACTCACCTATTACCATTTACAAAACGTGTATTTAGATTTTTACATTCTTTACACGAGCTTCCACCATTATTATAAAAAAAAATCTTTAAGCAATTGATTTTAGTATTATGTCGCGATAGTTTTTACTAGTATATCGCGATACCGAACAAGGCTTCCGCTTGTCATCAATTGTTATATTTATAACAATAGAAATCGCTGAAAGTAACGATGACTTTGCTGTCACTTTTAGTAAAACAAACATATGAAACTATTTTATTAAAAGGCCAAAGAGAAACTTATATGTTATTTCATATTTTCATATTTCGATTTCGATACAGAAATGATAAGCTCCTCGGATTTTTTTTTGTAAAATACCTGCTGCTGCTTCCACCGTTGTGAAGATAGCGAATTTCAAAAAAAATATACAAAAGAGGGCTTTTTGGCGGGAAGTTGAACCATGAAGTTATTAATTTTGTTTTATTTTTCCAAAAAATGTGTTTTTTTGATATTAACCATTGTGGTTTTTTTTTTGTATTACATTATAGGCAAGTATTTGATCTCGATCTCACCTGATGGTAAGTGACGATGAGATCTACGATGGAGCATACTTGCCTAGGTAGGAAGGCGGCAGTAGATAGAGACGCTACATTCACTAGGCACACGCAGCGCAACTGATCTGACCCGCCATCCATGAATGGCAACACCGAACATCATGCCGGAACACGGCCAGGCCGCTTGGCGACATGGCTTTGTTCAGTGGGTGGTGACTAGCCACGGCCGAAGCCTACCACCAGTAGAGTTGTCACCTGGTTGGCACCACCCGGGGTCACGTGTAGGGTATCTCGAGGGTACTTAATTCTCCTACGGACGAAGGTGACTCGACCCCAAAAACTGTGTTCATTAACGTGCACGAGTGAAGGGAATTGAAACAAAATAGTATAATTTGACTTATGTAGTTCTCCCAAGATGTCCGGTATTTTTTTGTAAAGTATCCACAGCTTTTTGATATGAGTAGGGATTCATTTTGTCATCATCATCGCCATCAACATTATCATTATTATCAACGGAACCGCAAAAATGGCACTATTTTGTAGCTGATTGCCAACCTAAAAAAAAGAAGACGAAGTATTCAAAATATAAGCCATACTTAGACCTGTTCATATAACAGATCTACCTGCAGCCTCATATTTACAATCCATAAACACTGTGCTATAGCGGTTCAATTGTAGCGGGCTTAAGGCCTCAGCCTCGAATTTAGCGGGCAGCGGGGCGGGCGGCGGCGGCGGTGGCGCGGGAGCGGCAGGATCTTATGCGTACGATCAAATGGACCGGTTCTCGAAAACAGCGTTGCGGCAGCGGCGCGGGGCGGCAACGAGCTCCGCTCCCGCGCCGCCGCCGCCTCCGCCCCGCTGCCCGCTAAATTAGAGGCTGAGGCCTAAGACAAACGTTCCCTTCTTATTTGTAACTAGCTGTTACCCGTGACTTCGTCCGCGTGGACGTAACAAAAAATGTTCTGAAATAAAAGTAGCCTTAGTTACTCCATGTTACATCAGGTATCTGCCAGTGAAAGTCCCGTCAAAATCGGTCAAGCCATTTCAGAGATTAGCCGACAGACAGATAAAAATTAAAAAAAAAATTGCTTTGGTATATGTACCGTGTAACCATCCAAATGCACTTAGTAAAAAGCTGATATTTTAATATTACAAACAGACACTCTAATTTTATTTATTCGTATAGTTGATGGTATTCGCATGTAAAAAAAAACTATTCAAAATCTGATGAAAGGCGCTCCGTGTAATATCGAAAGGGTCTTACGTAAAACTAGAAGCAAACTCGTGTTTCGTGGCAACACGACCGACGTATAAACACTTTTACTTTTTATCTAGTTACGCGATGCAGTATTCGCACTTCGATCAAATTGATCGTTTTTACTGAAATTCAGTTATTCACAGTATTGTTATTCTTAGCGCATGTTACACGATACGATCCAAAATTTATTAGACGGATGGCCTGTACAAATTCTGGTTAAATAAGTTGTCGATAGCGTTGTGAAACTGGGCCTTATTTTTTTTATGGATGATTCATAAATTTGCTTTTATGAATCATCCATATCTTACTCATAGGGAGATTCCAATCATAGATGCAGCAAATGTTTATTTTTGCTATTAAATATACAATAAGTAGCTGATGTTATAGTATTCAAGATTTACGTATAAATTAAAACAGTTAATAGTTACCCTTTTACTCTATGCCCTATATACAGAGTGATTTAGAAAAGGTATTAAGCCGGCGGTTTTAGAGCATTTATAATTATGACGTATTTTTTTTTAATTGGCGTATAGAGTTTCATTCTTCACATAGTGATCACAAATGCGCTATAGCAGTGCAGGTTCAAGGCTTATTATATCTTTACTGTATCAACCTGTATAGGTTAAATGATTCGTAAAAGGCAACAGCTATCTTTAATTGAAACGTTAATAATAATAAAAGTAATCCAGCTCGGGACATTAACCGCTAATAAGATATCCGATTGACCTTTCGTTTTTAAAATAAACCGACAACTGTAGAACCAGTTACTCTTGCCTGACTGTTGTCGTATGTGTTTACGGTTTCCCACATTAATGATTTTGATCACACATAATATGTTTAACTTCAATAACACTTGTTTTTTTTATTATCCTGAAAAAAAAATTGTGCCGGTACCAATTTGTTGATTCTAATCTTCCATAACGACTTTTTTCTTTATTATATCCGGAATTTCCGGTGTTTTTTTGTGTCTGTAAAAGTCCCCAAACACGACAAATTAATTCTTTGACGCAAATTTTCGATAGATATTTGTAAATTTAAAAGAAAAAAAAATATGTATCTAAAAAAAACAGTTTTAATGTTGTTTTTTATTCGACTTATCGCAATTCTGACACCATACATTGTTTACAAATGCGGTAAAGAATTTACTTCGTACGCTTTTTCTGAATCACCCTATAAGTACCTACATTAAACATAATTCCATAAATTTTAACCATCTCCACAAAAAAAAACATGATTGCAAAAACACGAACGCGATCACCAACACATCTCACGCTTCAAATCGTTTTACTACATATTTGGGCATCAAAAAACCCGTAGCTAAATGTAAAATTGCCGCTATCCATAGTATTTTCACCCGACGCTTCCCACGGCCACGATCACGCAACGAGTTCCAATTAGACTGTACCGACCGAACTAATTTCTAGGTGCGCGTGCGCCGACCGACTCCGGCCGTAATCGCTACTGCGCTTAAAAAGGTCGTATTACACGAACGGTCTTCGGTCAACTTTGAGCTTACTTTGGGCATAATTATAATTATAGTTTTTTTTTATTACGCCGTAAATAGTGGTGTTCTTTTTTTTTTTATTTTTTATTCACGTAGATCATTATGTACAGTACTTATGAATCGTCAAAAGTTACAAAAATAATATGCTACTGCTTTACCACCCGTTCGGAATGCCGTTCCTATGGAGAAGAATGGGCAAGAAACTCCATGGTTGCTCTTTTTTAAAATAGATCTTTTACATTTTTGAGCAATACATTGTTATAGGTATGTTCAATTTAATTACCAAGACTTTATGTTACCGCTCTATATTTGTCGTAAATATTTGGTGCTAAATGGTAATTAATAGAACTTGGCATGCTAGTTGCAGTTTTCTTGATCACTTCAGTAAAAAAACTATTTTCTGGATACGTATGGGTGCTTAAAATAGGTAACCAATTTACCAAAATTGTAGCCACACACTTTTACAATACTGAACTATTTTTATAATAACAAAAGATCAAGCTCTAATTAATTAACACATGGTTGTTAAAATAAATTTTGCTTGTAAAGAAACAAAAAAATATAGTCCTATTATAAATAAATGGAATATCATGAATAAAAATAATTAAGATAAAAACTTGAATTACATAATGAGCTTATTTCCGAGTCGCTCCTTCATAAAGTTGCTGAGAAACTTCATTAACATTATTCTTATCTTTCTCAATATACTTTGCTACTTCAATGACGTAAATGATCAGTATTCGTTGAATTCGAGGATGAAGTGGAATTACTTGAGAGCAGTTCGCGTCTGAAGTGGCACGGTCGTTGGACAGCGTGTGAACCGACTCACAATGAAATAAATTGGACATTTAATTACAAAGCTGAACTAATTTTCTAATCCACTGAAGATTTTCAGGCGATAACAGCGACGATAAATCATTTTAAGCCTTAATTGCGTGTATTAAATTTCATATTTGTGGTTGGCAAAGAAAAAAATAATTTCTCATGAACTGACTATAAAGAACGATGATCTAAATTGTTGCATCATTTCGTGCTATTTCTAATTATAGCGTAAACTTTATAATGAATATGTCTACCTTAAGTAAAGGTTATGGGTATGTATATTTCAAGTTCAATTATTATAATTTTTCATTAAATACCTAGTATTTAATCAGAATCACCATGATATTCAATATTTAGTTATTCAAGTAAATGAACTTAAAAAAATCAACGAAATGAGATTTAAGTATTACTAAGCTTAAACTTGGGCTTGAAAGGTAAACGTGACGTTTTTAAATAAGAAATTCGGTTTGAGGTTAGCAGTTATGTCGAATGGTTAAGTTGAGAGAGTAAATTAAAGTGGAACAATATTACACATATTGTTCTACTTTAATGCCAAAACATTAAGAAAATAATAAGGTAAACGACATAATTATTATATGTTTATCTAAATTCTACCTACTTTCTTGTGTAAATTAAGTATTAGTTATGCGCTGTTTACGATGTTTGTGCTGTTGGGTTTCACCAAAACAAAACAAAATGTATTCCAAACATTGTTTATTGTCTTCTTATCATTTTATTAACCTACAGTAAATGATCTTTTTGTGTCAAATAACCTAACATTTTCTACCGGAGACAACTAATTATCACAGTAAACTTAGGTGCTAACTAAACTATATGGTACTTAAACAAATAAATGCTGTAACCGACGCGGAAGACGTTGAAGTTAGGAATATGAAAATAACAAAAATCGCTAATAGAACAAAAACCTTAATTTATTAAATTAATAAAAAAAAAACTTCAACAAGCAAAGCGAGCAGGACAACCCTAACGTTAACACACATCAGTTCTAGGAACGGTAATAGAAACAAACAACAAAATTATGGTTATCACACGTTACGGTCACACGGTCCTTGGGCATGTGAGATCATAGGAGTCGGTGTTGCGGAGGTCACCACGGCCGCCACATCGACTGGGCGGAGTCTGCCTCGGAGGCGGGGCTGTGAGGCGGCGAGGGCGGCGCGTACACACGCTTAGCGAGTGTCGCTTCCGAATCCATCTCCGCCAACCTTTTCACTCCTCGATCCGGTAACGCGGTCCTAAGCGCTGGCTGCTGCTGCGGGGGAGGAGCAGCCGCTATGGGTTGCAGAGGCGTCGGCCTCGCTACCCCGTTAGCAGCGATCGGTTGAGGCTGCACCACTTGAGGATTCTCCAATCTCCTTATACAATTTGTTAGATGCTGCAACAACCTCGCTCCGGCTTGAGGATCCACAGGGCCTTGGCGCTGCATGGCATTAGCGGCCAAAGTAGCGTTGGCAATGAACTGAGACACTTCCGTAGCACACTGCGTAAAACCAGCACGAAAACGTTCCGCGTAAGACATTTCAGGTTTCAACACCAACTGTCCTCGCCTCTTCAGGCTGTGGAGATGTCGAACGGTGAGCTCAAGTATGTCTGCCTTTTCAAGTTTGGAGACGTTCTCGCCTTCGGCTTGGAGAGCGGTGACCATGAGATCCTTCAGCTCATCCAGGCAGCGGTTTATGCGGGCTCTTCTTTTTCTTTCCAGCATCGGTTTCATGACTTTCCTGTACTGGTAAGTCCTGGAGACAGGCTCCTCGTCGGGGTGCGTGGGCGGGTGGAAGGCGCCGTGCGGCGGCGACATGGTTCGCGCGGGGAGGATCATTGGTGCGCGCGCGACGGTCTGTGAGCGAATGGCGCGCGCGCCGACCGCGCTGCCGCTTTTATGCGCCCTACACCGATTGTGGCAAAACGCCCGTGATAAAAAGCAGGGGTGGCAGTAGACGAAAATATATTTGTTGAATTTATTATTTAGTTTTATAAATGATGTTAAATTTTGCTTGGATATTTGTGGTAAGATACGAGTATGCTACATTATTTAATAGCTGAAAACTGATTCGTTAAATTGCAACAAAGTTGGTCCAATACCTTATATAAAAACTATCAAGTAGAAGGTATATTTCTACTTTAATGATAGTGTAAATATGTTGGTGCGAAAGATTCTAGTAATTAGATTTTGCGGTATATACTTACTTAAGCTATTCAAATAAAAGGAGATTATCGTGTTTATTTTACGTTCCCGTTTACGTTTCGTTTCGTTTCGGTGTTTTACAGCAACCACGGGAGGACTCAAATGGTTGACGTCCTAGTGTCATAAATTAATTTTATTTCAATGTGTAGTATTCGCGTAAATATATTATAAGAAATCAGTATTACTTAATAAATTAAAAAGTATTTTAGTTTGTAATATGACTCTTATAAAATTAATGTAACTCCGTAAAATGTAATAAACAAGAAATATTATCTGTATATTTTTCAGCACTTTTTTCTCTCTTAATGTTTTGATTTAATATTTCATTAACACATAAGCCGGTATGATCAAACAGCTGTCTACACAGCGAGGGCCTCAGCTGACAGCACCTGGCCAACACGCTTTCTCACGTTCTACCCTCCTTACCGCCCTGCGCAGACGCCGGGCAAGACGCTCCCCCAACCACGCGCAAAATAATGACCGTGACGTCACAGCACATATTATTTCTCAAAAATGACTCGCTCGTGGCGATGAATTAAATAACTGTCAAGGGGAAGATTTAAATAACTGTAGGGGAATATGCAATGCGACTTCACTCATTGTGGGTATGATATATTGAATATTACAGTTGAATTGCATTTAAACAATTTACTGCCAATTCCATAAGGTTGCTGTAGTTTTAGGTGAAACATAGGTATATGTTTCAGATTATTTTATCTTTTTTATTTAAGAAGCTTAAAAGCATTACATTTTTTCATGTTAATATTTTAGGTGTGTGGCAGCCCTGTGCAGTCGGCGGCGCGAGCGCAGGTCCGCGCGACACGAGGCGTGTTATCGCCTCCGTCGGTCATATAGATAGAGTGACGAATAGAAATTATTGTAACATACACTTTTTACAGTCTACCTGTGTTATTAATTATTTGGCCTACATAGAAAAGTTTTGTGTGAACGTACCACACATCACGATTCAGCCAACACCTGGAAATAGGTATGTCGGTTAAATGCCTGATATAACCATACTTTTTTTTATTTTCTCTACTTGTTTTATCGACTATTCGGTATCAGCATTTCATTCATAGCCAAAGCTTGCTGCTGCCTAAATCTAATGATAATTTTCTTGAGTCCATATTGATTATAATCCAGTGCACCATCTCATCTTAAACAAATTGTATAACAAAACACGTATCCAATACATCCGTGTATAACAAACACATCATCCTAATTAGTCGGTCAAAACAATAATACTGACTATCACCTTGCAAAGGTGTGAGCTTGTTCCCAGCACCGCTAGTCGACTCGACACCGACCCATTGTGCGGTCGAAGCCGCCGTGACGCTACTTACTCCAATTCTGTCTTACGCCGCCAGACACTTAAACGTCTTAAGTGTCTATACGACCTTCTGAAAAGGCCAAATGTACCGCTCGGAACAGCTACGCGACGCTTACGACCTTTCGATCACGAGAGCGGTTTGACCCTCTAGACACAAACGGCGCAAGCGACGCTTCCAACCGCAGCTAATAAGACGTTCTGCGCCGGAGCACGGCGCCGTGGGAAAGCCCGTGCCGCGCGCGTTCCCACACACGGCACAAGCCAACCGATAAATTATCATAATTCCATTGTGAGTGAGACTGTACCAAGAAATTTTATACTTCATCAATCGCCGCGTTGAATACATTAGCGCGTGGGCAACTCTTTGTTGATTCTGTGACGTAATAAGCAAGGATACACATACGACCCACCCGCGGGTCGCCCTTAATTTTTTTCTATCACGTATCCATTTTACGACGGCAGCTATAAATTCCATCGCGGCAACGTAATATGGTGATGATGGTCACTATAATAATGTCGGGTTTTTTGTGTGAAATGTAAACCGTGAATTCCGCCCACGTTTCTGAGCTAGATACATAAGTAGCTATGTACAGCTCCCGGAGCAAGTAACGTTGAATAAGTAAATAATATGTACAGTTCATGTGGCATCGATAAACACCCCAAATATCTCGTTGTTAGGGTCAATATATTTCTGGATAATTCTGAGATCTGTGTAAATAAATTCACGATGAGTTCACGAAGTCTGCTACTGCGTATTAGTATTCCTTCTGTTCTCCAACGAGGTATTTTTATAGGTAGTCAAGACCTATCCTACCTACCACTTAAGTACCTACTTAGGGATACGGTCCTGATAATATAAGTCTGAGTACAACATAATTCCCAGTAAGTGAATTGATCTCAAATATTAAATTTCGGGAGTATCGACCTCTAAACAAGACTTACAGCGTATATCATAAGTTCGATCTATAAAAAATCAACATAACACCTATTTGATATTTACATTGCGCACTTGATATGAAATTATTTTATCTATAAGTATACAGTGAGGCACTGGAATAAACAGGTGCGATAAAGCTGCGGGCGTTTAGAAGTCACATTATCGTAGTTTAATGTCAAGCCTTTGATGTGTGCTTTGGGAGTTGAGTAAATACTGTATGCTACCACGTAACCTCCTGACTTAATAGTCTACATAAAATTTCATTTATTTTAGTACCGGAATATTTACAAACTAATATAACTTAAAAAGAGTATAGAAAAGCTACAAAATGTGTAAAAAATTTGGTCCATGCGGTAGCGTGCCCAAGATGCTGGCCGCATTTCCTCGCTGAGTAGCCAAAGCTACTCGCTGAGCGAGGAAATACCCAGCCCTTGGGTCGCCGGTTGCGTCGACAAAATAGTCTACATCAGTTCCTGATTTATCGTGACTCCACAAATAAGTTGATTCGGTGCTTTTAGATTTCAGTATTTCTAGTTCTTTACTCCTTGTTGGGATCATAAAAAACAGCGTGATTAAGGATGGCATTTAGCACATTTGTTATTTTTATGTGAAGTTAGATTTTCGTGGTGTCAATTTAAAAAAAAACTCCCAAAAAACTATAATTTTGTTGGGTTCAAAATGTATTTTTTATAAGATTGATAATAATTTCCTTCCAGAATTGTATATATATACATAATATTTTAAATGGGCGTCGGTTTCCATATCCGAAACTAAAGAACTAAAGGCACTGGCGAATTTTTTTAAGGACTCCTTAGACCGATTTCGATGAAATCTAAAACTACATAATTAGCTTTTTGAAAAAAAAAAAATCCTAGCCAGGAATTGGATCCGTTGAATTTGAAAAAGAAAAACATCATACGGTTTTATATCATTGCGCCATCCGATAATGTCCCTAACAAGGATAAAGTTCAGGGAAGTAATAACACGCGACAAACTAAAGAAAGTACTAAAAATCCTATGGTACAGTTTAGTTTGCATCGAAATCGCTCTTAAGAGCTTTAAGCATTTATCACTATTCCATATAGTTTCGCATTTAGCAATCCACGCACACTTGAAAAATACACTCTGTGTAAGAACATAACTCTTGCATAACCAATGAAATAACCGTTTGAAATCGCATTTCCGATGGACTCTTTATGGTTGTATGAATATGATTTCTATTACATGCCATAAAAACTGTACCTACACATTTCATTTTATTAGCTCTAATTTGTTACGGCGTAAATTTAATAAAGTTGCGAATGAAAAGTGGTACGTGGCGTATTTTTTGATAAGAAGAAATATATATTTTCAACACTATTGTATTGGAGATAGATCTAAATTGCATTCACTTACTGAACGTTGAAAATTGTAATCAAATAATATTTCATATATATTATTTGATTGCAGTTATCATAAGTCATTAAATGTGACAGAGCTGTTACTAACACTTAAATTCTTGATTCCACTTAAGTCTTTCGAATACATCTGTTCACTGTACATACAAGGAGTCTTTATTATTTTTCGGTTATTAGTACTTTATGCATTTTACAAAAAATAAAAGAAAACATTCGATTTATTAGAACAACCCAAATAGCGACGATTGAGCTGGAAATAATTATTCTGTATTCTGCTGTTAATTTTTCTTTCTTTATTTTTCTCATACAAACAATCAAACAGACACCTTAATCACTTCGCAAACGTCAAGCCGTATCGGCAATCAAGAAGACAAACACCAAATATTGACAATGTCCGAACACACATCCGCCGCGTCCACACGATTATTTTCAACAATCAATCTTGGTTTGTCTTGAATTCGAATGGAATTTTCGGTGATTTAAAGATAACTTAAAAATAATATCGCCATAGAAACACACCAACTGTACTGTAGCAAACAAAGCAACGCATGTATTATGGGTGCCGTACAGTGGAGTGGAGGTGATCCCAGTATATAATACTTATACAGATATTAAACATCCTTGACTCGGGTACATCCCTCCGTGCTCTTCACCCTAGCCTTCGTTTTCCCGGCATAAAAACCCTACCCGCTACGATTTGAAATAGCTCCTTTACTTGTAATAATACATTATTCTTTTTTCAAATAGCCTTTTTCGAAACTTCTTAACCATGATTGGGTGCATATCAGATATTTACATGCCTCATTCCATCGTCGTTTGCTCTCTGAGACCAAACTTCTTCGTTTAACTCCTCCATTCGTAGGTCACTACAATTTACTTTTTATTGGCATCTACACACTATAATTACAATTACTATTAGCACGTACGTATATAAGGTGTGCTTAGCTCACGCCTACCGCCCGCCACGCCTGCGCAAACATCCAGAAGTTGTTCAAACATCGTCGCCGGCGCAGTGTTTACAGATACCCAATGATTGTTCGGCGGAAGGTGCTCGTAACATTGCCATATTACTATCTTTCACTGGCACTATATAATATATCGGTTGGCTCACTTGATTTTGTTACGCCGAGGTCTTGCCTTTGGAGGCGCCCTTGAGCTATTTGCCCCCCTACCCTTCTGGCTGAAGCGCCTTTAGCGCTTGCTTTCTCATCCCTTGAAGCTGTAAAGGTCATCTGCGATTAACAGCACTGTTCACGTCAAGAAAAAATGTTGTTAAGTAATTGCGCTAATTAATTTCTCAGACCTTACATTACTAAACATTGGGAATAAATCTTATCCTTATCCTATCGGCGGAATGTGGATGTACTGTGGAATGTTATTCTGCAATGAGGATGAGCGTATTCTAGATGTTAAGAATATAATATCTGAATTCTCATTTACATTATGGAGGATCCTGGTGTGATCTTCAAGACACTAAACTATTAAATAGGTAATGGGCTTAAAATAAGATATTATCAAGAAACTATATTTCATGTTTATACCGCTTATTTCTAGTGCTAATCAAAGTGTTATGGTTTTTTTTCTTTTAAACTAATCACCACATCAACTAATATCCAAGGTAGGTATGCAATATAAGACTTTTATCCGGCAATTTTGGTGTCCGTTTTTTTACAGGCTTGCGTTTTAGGTAACAGTTAATGTTTATATACTATGCATGTTAGGCAATCCCATAGCTTAGATTTTAACAATAAAATTGCGGATTTCATCTGTAATTTCTTGTATAAAAAATAACTAAATTAAGTTCGTACTACGTCAGTAACGTTGAAAATTTGATTTTGGATTTCGTTTAATAGTTGCGTGACTTTTATTTATTTTAATAACATTTTGTTTATATGATTATGTTTGTTACACTGTTGGTAATACTTACTAAGGCTAGTGGTACATGATTATTTATTAATTAGCACGGTAACGTCATCAGATCAGAACACCATAACAGTTTTCCTACTTATGTTGATTTACTCGGTGTCAGATTTTCGCCAACGCATTTTGTCGTGTAAACAACACCTAATATGAGTTCCCAGCCTGTAACATAACACTGAGGTGACACACTCTGGTGAATACAATTTAGTCTTGAACTTTGGAGACCGCATAAATGGCGTCTACCAGGTTTTTTCATATTTTCTTTGTTGTTTTTATATACCTAGTTTTTATCATAGTCTAAAGGTTTTTTTTTATTTTTTTTATTGACTAGGCCCGCCACACTCTCTTATCACTGCTACTCCTGTCAGCCAGGATCTACAGTGGTGTCCCATGTTGACACCGAGGTTTGACCCTCGGCGCGTCCCGGGATAAATTTAATTGTCTTGGAACCCGCACGAATTTAATCGGAAGGAAAAAAAGTAGTAGGAGTTTGAAGAAAATTATCTTAAGGTATTCATAAATGTGTATACGAGTATTTGTCAGCGATGGGGTTCTTAGAAAAGCTAACGATGCCCTATTGAGCCGTCCACAAGTTATGACAGGTGACCTAATCACGGGAGGAGGATAAATCTTGAACCAGTTTTCCTGTTTCACCACCAGGAAACGCTCGAAGAATCAGCATTAATGTGTATATTTCTAATAAATATTGTTACGTTCAATATGTCACGATACCTGCTAATATCCTCTCAAACAGTTTTCAGAGCTCTAGCAAAGGCTCGACTCTACTATCAAATTTAAATTACGCAAGTTACGATTGTCGATCCATATCATTATACTGTTACAGAAATTGGTAGAGTAAAAGGCATAACTTCTTTTCAAAGTGTACCAATCCATTTACGAAGAAATAGATTTGTTCCAACAAGTATACACAATCTTAAAACACTCAATATAAATCTATTTGCTTAAGTTATGATATTGGGATCAACAGAGGCTTAAAAGGTTTTATAAAACGACTTTCCTTAACCATGTTACATAATAAGGCTTCCGAGATATCACTTCAAATATAAATATTTATAATTCCATAAAGGTATGTACGGAAATGTTGTACAAATCCATCTAATTGGATAAAGAAGATACATCCAGATGATCCACATACGTTTTAAAACTTGTTTGGTACGTAAATGGTTCACAAAATAGATTGTTCGGTGGAGATAAAACAATCACTTTCCATAAACGGCTTATCTTTGCGTTCAACGTTTTCATTTAAACTGGAGTTTTAGAGATATACCGTAACTTATGGCGTGCTTAGTCGAGTACCAGTATACTTATTTTTTCTTTTTTAGTTTTATATTTCTTTATAATTAAACTTTAAACTTGTTCAATGGCAGCAACGCCTCTACTCATTTCGATGAAATTTTAAACAAAGGAAAGAAGATGGAATAATGTCTACTGTGCAAGGGCAAAAGGAGGGTTATGAATTTTCTGCCAACAAACATTTTTAGAATAATAATATAATATCGCCAGACGAACACATCAACTCTACGGTCCCAAACTAAGTCACGCTTGTATGATGGGTACCGTACAATGGACTGAGAGCAATCCCAGAATATAATTTTAAAATATATATTTAAACATCCATGACTCGGGTACAAACATTCGTGCTCATCACACAGAGTTTGTCCCTACCAGATATCGAGCCCCGCCTCGGCAGAGTAAGCTGGGTCACTACCCACTGAGCTAATCAGGTAGTCAATGAAAGAAGAAAATATAAAAATATTTTAAGAGGTTAACAAGTAGGTAATAATTATCACTTTTTTTTATTTTTTTTTATTACATTATACGCAAGTATTTGATCTCGATCTCACTTGATGGTAAGTGATGATGAGATCTACGATGGAGCATACTTGCCTAGGTAGGAAGGCGGCAGTAGATCGAGACACTACATTCACTAGGCACATGCAGCGCACCTTTTTTTTTTTTTATCGTTGAGAAATGCAATTACGCATCCCCTCCCGCCCGGGGGGGCGAGAGGGGTATGTGGGACTCCCCGGCAGAGTGCCGGTATACCCACTAAAACTCCACGGTCCGCCATCACCGCCTTTGAGCGGGCGCCACAGGATCGCACTCGGCATACTACTGTGACGCCCCGGCGGCACATGCAGCGCACCTGATCTGACCCACCATCCATGAATGGCAACACCGAACATCATGCCGGAACACGGCTAGGCCGCTTGGCGACATGGCTTTGTTCAGTGGGTGGTGACTAGCCACGGCCGAAGCCTACCACCAGTGAAGTGTATAAAATATATGTGTATATTCTATACCGCCCAAGTCCGCCAACACGCACGGGGCCAGCGTGGTGGCCTATGGCCTAAGACCCCTCGCATTGAGGTGAGGCTCGAGCCCACCAGTGGGACATTAAAAAGGGCTAGTAATTATTATATTTATTATATATATGTGTATACAATGTTCGATTTTTCTGTGAGACAGTACCGTTGCATAGCGGATTTAGTATGTAGTGTTATTTTTAAATTTCATATAATTAAATTGTTTTGTTGATGATTATGGGCCTCTTAAAATATTTTACACTATTATTGTATAACCTTAATATATGTGATATTTAAAAAAGTTTGTATATAATTAATTTACAGAAGGATATTGCTCCCCACTCACCACACGGTCATTGGCGTTCGGTGAGTTAGCGCGGACGTGTGAAATCGGAGCCGCTACAAAAACACCACGGCAACCGGTCGAGGCGCTGACTGGTTGATTTGCTGAAACAGTTGCTAATATTGTATGCTACATTTTGATTGGGTGTCAATGTCCTAAGCCAAATTAAGTTGGTGACTCGGGTTTTCCAATATGTGTTTTAAAGCAGATTATATAAGGTTTAAAAAAAATTGTGTAACATATTTTAACCGATGAATAAGTGCGTTATATGGATGACGTTGAAGTAATAATTGTGTAAATTATGTTAGATTTTTTTACAAAAGGCGAACCAGTAGCGTTTATCTGTGCGCTCAGTACAGGGTGTCATTATTAAAATGCTAACAACTATTTTACGTGTATTTTATTAGGACGGCCTGATAGGGCAGTCGGTAGTGACCTTGCTTTCTGGACCTAGGGTCTCGGGTTCGAATCCTGGTAGGGACAACCATTTTGTGAGGAGTACGAATGTTTTTTTACCTAAGTCATGGATGTTTAATATCAATATAAGTGTGACTGAGTTCACCCTCAGTCCGTTGTACGGTACCAATAATAGAAGCGTTGTTTAGTGTGGGACCATATAGTTGGTGTGTTCGTCTGGTGATATTATTTTATATCTTCGTGACTCATTCTACCATGATGCTTTCTAGATATTGTTGAACATAAAAACTTAGCCATTAACGAACTTTTCACGTATCAAAAAAAAATCGATCAACGCCCGTTTGGATTCGCATGCGCATGCGAAGATACTCTTTGTAGAGGTAACATTATTTTTCAAAATACGGTTACTATAGTTTTTTACACAACGCTATCTACTCTTCTGCCTTCATCGAGATTTTTTATAATAAAACATAGCTGGCCACAAATAGCCTGGTGTATGAAATAAATTTTGAAATAGGTTGACGGAACTTAGATTTTATAAGATGCGTAGTTGATTTTCTATCCTCCAAGTGTTTATTGGCGGTGTAACAAAATAACAACCATGCCTTACCATGCTCTAAACTTCATAATTACCATCCATTGTTACCAAAAGATTTGAACAGCCCTAATAAAACGTAACGGACCACGCTAAGTGCCGACAAAAAGATAAAAAGTCCAAAAATATCGTAATCACAGCGTTTTGTTTTCATGTTTATTGTACGTAACCGTGAAAATATCAATGCACCGCATCACAAAGGAGGTTATTATAAGAAACGGGTCCGGAATAATGCGGTACTGCCGTGCAACGCCGACGAGAGGCGCTTAGCTCCGCTAAAAAAAAAATGTAGAGAGCAGTATAGGCTGAATTGAGCGCACAACTTTATACATGCTCGTATGCTAGTAGTAAATCTGATGATCAGGTCTCGAGTCCGGGACCCACACGGTATAGAAAACAAGAGTCTCTACCAACTGTGACAACCATAGCTCTATAAGTTATCTATTCACGTTATACCGATTGCCACTGTCTTTAGTAAAAAAAAAAACTATTCTTTGTTTAAATTTTCCTATTTTAGGTGTACGGTTATACAATATAAGGTTACTGATTGCTTATATTTACGCGACTACTACACGTTGAAATCGTACTAATTTTTCGAATTTTATCGCGTTTATTTTATTAAAAAACTAGCTCTCCCTATTACAATGTCTCACCAAAGATTTATCGCAACCAGATATGAATGGTATATGAATGTATACGGTATATAAATAAATAAACATTTGTATAAATAACATATGTAAAATGGTTACACACTTACTAATAATTGCACATTTAGTAACAATGCTAATGGCGAGCTCTTTTATTGGACAAATTAGAGGGTAGGGCACAGAGCAGCGCGAACATTTAAGGTGGAAGCTCAGGGTCAGGGCGCGAAATTCAAAATGTCAATGGTTTTTATTTTTTTACAAAAAATTTGGACATCTTTACGATGTAATTTAGTGTTTTGCGATATTAGCATTCTGCATTGGATGTCTCGATGTATTAAGTTTGCTTAAAAAATACCTAAAGCGATACAACACCATAAAGTTAGTAAAACTAGCGGTTTTTACCAACCTTATGTATGTAATACCTATGTGCTATTCCAGACTATAATCTATCTCTGTGCCAAATTTCATCCAGATCCGTTGAGCCGTTCGGGCATGAAAGAGTAACAAACATCCATCCATCTATCCATCCAAACTTTCACATCTATACATATAAATAAAATTGGAGTGTCTGTTTGTAATATTAAAATAACCGCTTTTTACTAAGTGCATTTGGATGTATACACGTTACCTATACCGAAACAACATTTTTTACAATTTTTGTCTGTCTGTCTGTCTGTCCGTCTGTCTGTCTGTCTGTCTGTCTGTTTGTTCCGGGTAATCTCTGAAATGGCTGGACCGATTTTGACGGGACGTTCACTGGCAGATTGCTGATGT
This sequence comes from Pheosia tremula, assembly GCA_905333125.1. NCBI lineage: Eukaryota > Metazoa > Arthropoda > Insecta > Lepidoptera > Notodontidae > Pheosia > Pheosia tremula. Next base: position 3,170,147 of record HG995411.1, read on the forward strand.
AACAAGGAGTAACTTTTATTTTAGAAAAAAAATAGGATCTCACGAAAAAAAATTAAAACCAATGTTGCAGCGCAGCGCCTGATTAAGTTTGATAGCAACAACCTGCAATGCGTCCCGCGGGCTCAGAATGGGCGAGCATGCTGTTGGCTGTTTGTTAAATACCACGCGGACGAAGTCGCGGGCAACAGCTAGTTTATAATATTAGTATAGATAAGAAAAGTTTTTAGTGTTACTATTAAATGTACAGTATAGATTTTCTATATGTGTGTCACTTATCCTATACTATTAGGCATCAGGTCTGCACGAATATGCAATTTAGTTTGTTAGGAGCTCGCGAACCTTTGACAAGACCTCATGCGTACCAAGATTTTGTCATGGGTTCGTGGTAGTGTTCTCTATTCGAATCATAACACACAAATTAATTGCCTGAAAAGAAGCAAACTGAACATATATTTCTTACGAATCTTTATGCAGGGCTACGAGTACCTCTACATTTTGTTTTCATTGCGAATGTTTATTGCACCAGATCTATGCATTCTTAACGCAATATGAGATGTCCAGTTCTTCAATGTTATTCTCTGTACAATTGAGTTGTCATGTTAATGCGATTTAAATTAGCACCGGCGCGGCGTGTTTTTCACTACGGTCGACTTACGCGAACGATCGGCCGGCAAGAAATATCATATGTGTATAGGGTCTCCATGATTTTAAACTTTCACGGGCCACTGGCTGTAAACGCAGATATAGGGAAAGGGGGCAATGGGTTCTATTGGAGGTATCGCAAATCTGATTCATATTTAAAATGGGTTCTAAGTGCTGTTTTACAAAGAAAGTTAAAGACTTCTAGCCACGCAAAGTAGAGTTGTATACTAATAATAATATTGATTGCTGATATTTACGCGAATACTACACATTGAAATAAATATTTAAAAAAATACGGATTTTATCGCGTTTATAATATTTTTTTACGTTCCCGACGACGTTTCGGCTGCTTTACAGCAACCATGGTCACGGGAGGACTGAGGTGGTTGACATCCTAGTGTCATAGTTTGAACCGGGGTACCCTCATATTTAGTTGAATAATTTACATTCTCATAAAAGTGTTCTTGATTCAGAAGGCAGTATATGTGGGACACGTCCTTATTGTCCAAAATATATGGTTTTACCATCATCCTGTGACTTATTGTAGTCGATCCGAGAGAGACACGCGTAGCCGTGAAGAATGTCATCATTTTATAAGCAAAAACAGTTTTTGCATACACCAGCCTGCACGTAAATAGGCATTGCGAATTACACGTTTTTTTTACAATTACTGGTCATTATTATATACTTATTGGATTATCTTATAAGTGTAATTTAAAAGTAATATGATTGATGTGTTTTAAAAAATGCGTGTTTAAAGTTCGGCGTAATCGATGCCCTTAATTGCTTAAATTGGTTTTCTGATTATAGGTGTAAAGTTTTTTTAAAAGATTGCGTTACAAAACAAGTACTAACGTGTTATTATTAATAGTCGCTTGTGCAAGTATGTATTTGCCTCTACCTGGAGAGCGGTGGTTGTAATGTTGTTATTACACCTTATAATGTTGAATGTCTGATTTCAACCGCAAAATATTGACACATCAGTATTGTTGCATGCAAAATGCCTGTTTCAGTGTATAGTAGGCACTCGATAAATATAAAGACAAGGCATTTGAGCAATTTTAATTTTACAAAAAATTTCTTATCCGACGAAAAAAGGAGGGGTTAATTCTACACATTCCTGTATATTTTGTTTTTCTTTCTTTGTTATTTTCTTTCTGAATGAGTTTTTGTTTGTCGCAACCATTGAATTGACTCTGCTGCTTGAACCCAAAATGATCGCAGCGTAGTGATATTATCATATGTCAGACTATAATCTATCCATTAGTGAAAATTTTGTAGAAACCAGCCTATCAGTTTTGCATGGATAGGTACATCAATGAACAGAGACACGGACAAGAATTCTTAAAACATTGATTCAAACTGGCCAAATAGTCTATTATATATTTTTTTATCGTCTATTACAATAAATGTTATTTATAAAATATACTTAATGTATCTACACAGCCCAATTATGATTTTAGAATAGTATTTTTTTATACAAATATAGCATCCAAATAACGTAAGTAGAGTCATGACCAGCAATAACGATGATCCTCCTAGGGATCGCATTAGGCATCATTATGTTCAGTTTAACGATCGCACAAGTGTCTTTTTTACGACATTTCATTTATTTCAATACGCGGTCCATCCATCGCGAGTTGACAATTGGCGAGATTGCAGGATGGTGATGACTGGTTGAACCATGTGAGGTGTATTCAAATTCAGGACACTGCTGCCTTTGAGGATAGAAAGTAAGACTTAGTTCATATGGTATAAAACATCTATACATATAAATAAAATTGGAGTGTCTGTTTTTAATATTAAAATAACAGCTTTTTACTAAGTGCATTTGGATGTATACACGTTACCTATACCGAAACAACATTTTTTAAAATTTTTGTCTGTCTGTCTGTCTGTCCGTCTGTCTGTCTGTCTGTCCGTCTGTCTGTCTGTCTGTCTGTCTGTTTGTTCCGGCTAATCTCTGTAATGGCTGGACCGATTTTGACGGGACTTTCACTGGCAGATAGCATTTATTTTAGAAAAAAAATTGGATCTCACGAAAAAAAATGAAAACCAATGTTGCAGCGCAGCGCCTGATTAAGTTTGATAGCAACACCTGCAATGCTTCCCGCGGGCTCAGAATGGGCGGGCAGGCTGTTGTCAACGGTTGTCTTTGTAAAATACCACGCGGACGAAGTCGCGGGCAACAGCTAGTAATGAATAAAATGTAGCTGACCAATAGTCGTTGTTTGATGTTTACCTGTCTACATTCGCACTTCTCACTATGAGATTTAACAAAAATAGTGTAAAATATTTTAACAGATGAATAAGTAAGTTATATAGATCACGTTGATGTAAAAAATAATTGTGTAAAAGATCTTTGTTTTTTTTTAAACAAGGTGTTCAGTAACGTTAGACTTGCGTTCAGCACAGGGTCTCATTTCTTATACGTCTAATAGTTTGATTTATTTCCGTGGTAATGTCATATTTATAACCTACCGTTGGTCCTGTTAAAATATTTTACACTGTTATTGTTACACCTTATATACACAACTCTACTGGTGTTAGGCTTCGGCCGTAGCTAGTCACCACCCACTGAACAAAGCCATGTCGCCAAGCGGCCTAGCCGTGTTCCGGCATGATGTTCGGTGTTGCCATTCATGGATGACGGGTCAGATCAGTTGCGCTGCATGTGCCTAGTGAATGTAGCGTCTCGATCTACTGCCGCCTTCCTACCTAGGCAAGTATGCTCCATCGTAGATCTCGTCGTCACTTACCATCAGGTGAGATCGAGATCAAATACTTGCCTATAATGTAATAAAAAAAAAAAAAAAAAAAAACAACAACTTTGACATTGACACGTACTATGTTTCTCTTAGCCTACCATGAGTAAGTTTCAATAACTTCGTTTTCAGCTCATTTTGAAACCTTTTTTAGGAAATATATCTCAATTACCAGAATATTGGCTACCCTATCGCTGACTAACAAGGTAAACTCGATCTGATTTGCGGCCACAATTGAAATGGAATTGTAATTGCAATTAAATTGTTGTCAATGTAGATGGTGCCGGCTGCTGGACGCGAATATAGAGGCTAACTGTATTTCTCACATCAATTACCGTTTAGCGCGTCGTGTGGGGGGCACCCATTTAACACGCATACATTGTACCTAATAGTACCAGCGTGACATAATAAAAAGAGATATATGGTGACGTCACCTTTTATATGTTTTGTAAGATTGGCCATTTAGGGAATAGTTTTTTTGATTCGGCATTTAAATTTTAATATTTCTTTGAGGAAAAAAATCCTCAGATTAAAAAAGGTAGCTTGGCTTGGTTCTGCAAATCACTTACTTGGAATTACAGTGAAGACATTCAATGAAGAAGCTCTACTAAAACAATATACAAAAAATATAACCATTCTATTCAGAGAGATGTGTTCAGACTCAGACCATCATACAGACCACATACAAAAGTACCGCTAAAATGTATGAAACTATTAATCAATTAACAATGGCAAAACTAAAAATTGTTTAAAAGTAGTTTGTAGTGCCGTTTCTAAATATTTGAGAGTGAATTGGTATTTAGCGTTTTAAGAGACTGCCAAAATTATTAATGGTAAAAAAAAACTAGGGTACAAATAGCGTTGTTTATAGCAGCACCCAGATTTTTGGTAATCACCATCGCTAAACGTGCGGACTTTTAATTCTACATTGACTTTGTTGTACTATCAGCTGAATTGATCTGATAATAGAGATTAGATCGGCAATTCCTTTTTTGTATTCTCTGAATGTCTAATGAGACGTTTTAATCTATTAAGTACACTGTTCTCCTTATCGGTTTTGTGATAGCTTTCAAATTAGTTATGTAGAGCGGCCGTTTTTGTGCAGTTTTGACGGGAAAATGTTATACTTTTGTTTTTGTTAGTACGGTTCGTTTCTAGTCCATTATGGTAGAACAACAAAACAGAGGAACCTCTTGAGTCATTGTTTTTTTTATTATAAAGACGTAAATCAATGCTCTAAGTCTTATTTTACTACAATGTGTATGCCTAGAGGTTTTTTTACTGTGATTATCCTTTGCAGGTACAGCTATTCTAGTGACAGTAACCGATTTATAAGCAGTCGTATTTTTTGTATACAGGGTGATTCAGAAAGGGTATACAAACCTGTGAACCTGCGCTTTTTTACCTCATTTGAAAACATTATGTGAAATCATAATTTCGATATTGTGTCAACTACAAAAAAAATATCACAATCAATCGCAATTGTACAAATGCGCTAAAGATGCGCACATTTAAAAGTTAATATACCATTTGTGAATCACCCTGTATACATATTCAATATTGATGTGAAATAAATTTCTCAAAATATGTTAAATAAAAGATTTTGTAATGGTCCCAGTCCCTAATTTGTAGGAACGACTAATTATAACAATTTGAGATAAAAATAGTTCACCGTATCGTTTAGTACTACGATAACGTTAGATTTATAACCACTATCCACAAGACATTTTAGACAAATTGGACTTAGCCAGAAGGAAGTTCGATATATACTTACAATAAACAAATTCTTTACCCTCGCCTATCTTGAAATTAACCTAAAATGGCACTTATTTTCAGCGCGATAACGACAATACTAGAATTTCCTACACGTATTGTTAATTTTGTAAGAATGTTCATTAAAAATCAATATACGTTTATAAGATCCCAAGGCGCCACTACGCAGTATCTTTACAGCATGTAAGTGGATAGTATATGATTAAAAAGCCAGTTTGGGCGGATATTAAAACGCCGAAACTGTTGTACTATTTTATTTATTAATGGAATAATAGCGTATTTTACATTAGATTTCCGATTCGGGAGTCGGTTAGGAACCTAAAGGTAATAAATTAAAGTGGTATCAACCATATAGATATAGTAGATTTGTAGGTTTTTGAAAAAAGAACCGGTGAGAAATTGGTATGAATTGGTATACTGAACTGTTGTGTAGCATTTTATTCAGATATCTGTGATGTTTTAGGGTCATTGCAACACTGATAATTGTGTCAACATATTGATTTCTTATATTCACGCGAATACAACAGATTGAAACAAAGCTTATTTTAGACATTTTATCGCGTTTATTAAAAACATATAAAATAAACGCGATAAAATCTGTAAAATAAGTTTTGTGTCAATGTGACGTATTTGCGTAAATATAAGTATTCAATGCGTAGATACAATATTTATTTTACTTAAAAAAACAAGATCTGAGATCATTCATAGCCCAGCCGTCCCGAGGATCCTCGTTTAGAGGCGAAACACGTGAAGAATACTTTTTGTTTAGGTACACTTCGTTTTGCGGAGAATTGGCATGTTAATTAAGGTCCCGACACTCGTGACAGACAGTTTTTCACTCTCTAACACTCAATGACATCTAAGAGGAGTTCGGTTTCATTGGGTTCTTTAATTATCGATCAACTTGTTTGGTTTATAATAGGAAACGTTGACAAGCCGAGGGTTAGTGGTGGGCCCCTCTTACCCCATTTGCCTGAGAATACAAAACCAGGACCACTGTTAATAATTTACTATAGTACGTTATTTAACAAGATATTTCATCTATCCGTCTATATTTTTTGTATTTACCTTAAAAAAACATGACGTAACCTTACTGTAGGTCTACATTCAACAAACCGTCAACCAGAGACTTAATTAAAAAAATATTAAAAATAAAAAAAAAACATTGATATAACATGCCCTCCAGGGCATAATTAATGGATACTTATTAACAGCAGCCCCACACTGGCTTCTGGAGATGATTTATACCACTCCCAGCGGTGGGTGGTCTGTCGTCACGACTAGAAACACGTAATGAACGATTAATAATCTATGGATAAACACCTGTTGTTTGCTATCAGTGTTTTGACTACGGCGAGCCGACTGGAGCGTGGGCGCAGTCAGTTGGGTGGTCGTTAGTTGGTAAAGTGCTTCCACAATATTAGTATCATAATGCGCAGTCTAGGAAATAAAGGTCACCACTGCCAGCATTTTTTTTATTACATTATATGCAAGTATTTGATATCGATCTCACCTGATGATAAGTGACGCTGAGATCTCAGATGGAGCATACTTGCCTAGAAGGTACCTGTTCACTCTCGACTTGAAAACATACATCTGCTACGCTTGCAGCCGTTTACATTGACATACAAACGTCTGGCTCCCATGAGGGGTTGACTCTGTCGGTTAGGGGTGCCACGGACGTGCTCTTTCTGGAAAATACTATAAATCTGGTCGTAGACGGTTCTGCTGCGGCGCGCCCTGCCCATAACGCTCAGTCGATATATAACTTTAGGCTTTCAATAAATGCTCATTTTATAGATAAAATTCCTGCATCAGGTTTAACCGCATTGAAGGAAACTCCAATCACGCTTGTAATCCCCAAAAGGAGGATGGAGTTCACTGCAGTCCACCCACGATTTCCCAATAGTATTTCATTGAGTGCATACTATTTTACTTTACAAGGCGTACACCTCCGAGAATTGGGTTCGGGACGTAGTTCATTATTTAGTTCGTACTAAGCGTTTTGCTACTACTTTCAACGTGCGAGCTGCCAAGGAATGGAACACGCTACCGGCGTCTTTGTTCCCCGTTGACTTCAATCTGGGTGTTTTCAAGTCAAGAGTGAACAGGTACCTTCTAGGCAAGTATGCTCCAACGTAGATCTCATCGTCACTTACCATCAGGTGAGAACGAGATCAAATGCTTGCCTATAATGTAATAAAAAAAACCCTAGCCCGGTGCAGGGAATTATTGCAGTTTTGCCTTCACCGTATTACAAGAGATAATTGCATGAATAAAAATGAAATTCGCACTATTTAGGGCAGTTGATGTACAGGGCACGTGATGATATAAACTAGCTGGGCTAGTGCTGGCCGCCTCTGATGCTAATGATGAGGGTTATTTGGCTGGGGAGGTATTCAAAATTATAGTCAGTGGTAGGATGTCCTGTACAGTAAAGTAGCAATCAACTAATTACGCGATATTATACATTCACTAGCGAGCATCACTAGCGAGCCATATAAGCGTACGTCCATTTAAATTTATTGAATTCACCGTCTAATTTTTAATTATCCGTTTCATATAATTAATTACCATCGTGTAATTGCTCATAAACATGATCATTGAACGTTTGGAAACTAGTTTGAGCTCATTACAAGGTTCGTTTTTATTTTTCATTAATTAATCTTTGGAGGTTTAGGATTGCTATTGAAATCAATTGATTCGACCATTGCGCAAACGCGAAAGTATTGAACGGAATAAAATTATCACATATGTATATAAAATATAGTCATGTAACGTAGTTTGTAGTCAAAAGTTACAAAGAAAATAACTTAAATATTTACAAACTAAAGATATAGAAAAAATTACATTATTATACAAAACTAATATAAATTAAAAAGAGTATAGAAAAGCTACTTAATATTTGCAAAAAAATTAAAAAATTTGGCCCATGCGGTAGCGTGCCTAAGATGCTGGCCGCATTTCCTCGCTGAATAGCCAAAGCTACTCGCTGAGCGAGGAAATGCCCAGCCCTTGGGTTAGTAGTTAAACATCTATTAACTGAGACGAAGCAATAATATAGACGGTGTGTCGCGAATAATCATGTTGTAGCACAAAAAAACCGAGCTAATTTACGCGTACGTAAGTACGACATTCGAATGAAGGTACTACAGTCTATTTATAGAAAAAAAATGGTTATATTTTGCTAGCGTTAACACGTTGACTGCGTTAGGAGGTCTAAAAGAACTCTAACGTGACTTTCAGCTGGTGCGGCGCCGAAAATCGTGTTCTCCACCTCTGTGCGGGAGGTCGTAACTTCTTTATTTCTATGTGTTTGACAGAGACAAATATACATACCTACTTCCCGCTGCGAGTTTGATTCAATAATGTAATAAAAAAAATAGGAGATGGATGAGGTCTCTAACGCACTGAGTTGTAATAATATACATCTGTTGCGTGAAGAGATCTTTCGGACCTCCTAAAACACAGGCGTCATAGACGCAAGGAGCGGAGCGCGGGCGGCGCGGGCGCCGTTAGCTCGCGCTCAGTGTTGTTCAAATGTCGATAATGTGTACCTGCGCACTCCATGTAAAAAAAATACGCTCTTATATTTTGTCAGCGTGGTAGCAAAAAAAGTCGTTGCACAGGCTGTCACAGTAAATTACGGCTTACATTTAGTAGCACAGATGCATCCAAAACAGCCAAACGAATAAATATGTGTATGTGTGTGTGTGTGTATGTACAACTATGTGTGTAATGCGATCAAAAAATGTATTTACCATGCTTCAATGAGGAACATTTTTCTTAAATATATTTTAGGTCACTATGTTTATTGAAATAAAACTAATTTTATGGATTATCATAATTCATCATTCACGGAAGGACAGTCACCATGGTCAGTCCTCCCGTGACCATGGTTGCTGTAAAACAGCCGAAACGACGGGAACGTAAAAAACAAATAATAAACACGATAAAATCCATAAGATTAGTTTTATTTCAATGTGTAGTATTCGCGTAAATATAAGAAATCAATATTACTATGTTTAAATGATTACTTCATAAAAAGTTTAGCTATCGATAACTGGGGTTTTATTTTAATCCCATTACTACTCACAACCCAAACGGATCTATCTTTAGTTGCGATGCGAGATTCAATGGATACCTAATTTTTTTTTCGTTATATCTCATAACCCACTTTTCATATCCCCATGCGTAGCAAACTTGAGATAGAACAGTTAATTCTCTATTATTTACAGAAAGAACATAGATTGTATCTTATTTTTTGATAAAGATATGAGTTTTTTTAAAATACCTTATTTTAGGAGATGGATTAGGTCTCATACGCACTACAGTGAAGCTCGGTTATGAGGTCGAATAGGTCTCTACCGCACTGGCTGAAAGTCCTCTGAAAATGGCACCGCACTCAACGTGTTAATAAACAATCCAATTTTCTGTAATTATTGAACATTTCTCTGAGCCGTTGTACACTGGGCTTCGGTCATAAATGTCAGTTTATAATTAAACAAACAGCGAGCCAAACGAATAACAAACAATAAACGCTACTTAACACAAACGTAGGTGTTCCAAGTCGGCGTGTGTTTTCAGATAACTTGACGGGCGACATCCGCAGCGCTGTGGGAAAAGACGACAGGTGTTGTCACTTATCGCCACTGTACACACCCATGCAACACGTAACCACCAATCTTACACATTTAAGTTACTACTCTAAAGTGATCTCTCTATGTGCGGTTTTCATTTAACATTTGCATGGACATATGTATCTCCATTCCGTTCGAGTGAGTCAAGCCAAATGAAAGACGGAGTGCTATAAAGTATCAATACAATCGTAAAACAGTATTCAAATGAGAATAGAGCTTTAAAAATGGCGTCTGTGTTAATTTGTTTAATGTGTCTGGACATGAAACATAATTTTTGTTCATAACATGAATGGTTTAAATAGGGCTAACAAATGACTAATAATTACACGTACGCGGTTTATGGTCAAAATTGTATATCGAATGGCGTCATAAATAAAATAAAATGAGAGCAATTCAAAATGTGTAGCTAGGCCCCTAATTGGAAATAGGTGATGAGTATAATTAAATCTTTACGGCGTTTTTGAGATAACTGTACCTTAAGCACAGTCTTTTTACGTACCGTTTCGGAAACGTAACGTCTTCCATCCCTCTCGTACCATAGATTTCATAAATAAGTATGACAGTGACAGCATTTTTTCATCACGTTACGATAACGTTACATTTATGGTATTAGAATTAGAATTATTTCAAGCGTTATTAAGGATCCTGATCGGCTCATCATCCTAATACAAGTAACGGCTTAGTAACTTTACTGTCAAGTTAACATCAAATCGACCACAGATCCTGATATCTGTGAAATCGACCATTCTAACTAAAATATGGAATTCCTTCAACCTCTTGATATTTAAAAAAAGAACAGTCAGAAAACTTTTATCCATTATTTTGTACGTATGTGTTGACTCTACGCAACTGAATATATAAATTATGGCAAATTAAAAATAAACAACAAGCGTTTCAGATCAAGAACATACAGTGTAATTAGTCAGTACACTCATTGAATGATCAACCCATTTCATGTCCACTTGCAATCAAGAGAAAAGCATTAAATACAAAGACAACAGGTCGTTAACTTAATAAACAAGTGGCCGCCGAAACACGGGTAGCCTAATCACGCTAATCGATCTACGTCGACTTTCTAATTATTTTAATTTATTAAACTTTCTAAAATATCAATCTACGGATTCTAAGGATGCGCTCGTGATGCTGATATTTTATGATATGTTCTGCAAATCGACTAAAATATATACCTAACTGTATTCTTCGGAACGGTGAGCCTGCATAACGTTGTAACCCAAAAGAAAAATAAGTGTGCTAAAATCTTACTAACTATTTTTAAATCGAAATCCTCCTACTTCACTTACATATCATGAACTTGTAATGAAACTGAGTGAAAGTTTAATTAATATTAGTAGAAGTCGCCTCTTCGGCGTAGGCCTCCCCCATTGTTTTCCATTTTTCCCTATCTCTAGCTTGTCTCATCCAGTCCGGTCCCCATCTTTGCATAAATATGTCTCTCCCACGTTTTCTTGGTCTACCTTTCCTTCTTTTCCCCTAGATATATTTGTTATAATCGATATATCCAAAATCTGAATACATATAATGATTACAAATGTGATACAGAAGCGCGCACGTTCAAAGCTTAGTATACCATTTCTGAATCAGAATACATTCAGAGCAAATATCATCAGCAAAATGAGGGTTTACCACAGTGCATCTCTGCCTACCCTTTTCAGGATACCAACCGTGATTGTGTTTATTCCAGGCATAAAACGTATACCTAAAACCTTAACTTCCTCAATTTTTTTCGCGTGTGAGTGATACCGTACAAAATATACAATATCATATCCTAACCACATCCAGCCTTGAAATCTCTCCAACGTTTGTAAAGAAAAAAAATACAATAGGTGTAATGTTACGTAAAGCCAAATAAGTGCTACAAGATTCGATTTTTAAATTGCAAGGTTCTAAAATAATAATGTAAAGTCATTTTAAAAGTACGTGACTACTGTTATCTGAAATAGAAAATGTAGGTTTTAATGTAAGACGCAAAATGAATAGATAGGTGTAGGCATATTGAAGTATCAAAGAAAATAATAGAATTGCTTTCAAAATACTAAATTGTAATCTATACATATAAATTAAATTGGAGTGTCTGTTTGTAATATTAAAATAACCGCTTTTTACTAAGTGCATTTGGATGTATACACGTTACCTACACCGAAACAACATTTTTTTAAAATTTTGTCTGTCTGTCTGTCCGTCTGTCTGTCTGTCTGTTTGTTCCGGCTAATCTCTGAAATGGCTGTACCGATTTTGACGGGACTTTCACTGGCAGATAGCTGATGTAACAAGGAGTAACTTATGCTACTTTTATTTTAGAAAAAAAATAAGGATCTCACGAAAAAAAATTAAAACCAATGATGCAGCGCAGCACCTGATTAAGTTTGATAGCAACAACCTGCAATGCGTCCCGCGGGCTCAGAATGGGCGAGCAGGCTTTTGTCAACGGTTGTCTTTGTAAAATACCACGCGGACGAAGTCGCGGGCAACAGGTAGTTATGCAATATGATTTTAGTACAATAATACTTATAAGCGTATTTCATATATTATTCTTGAGTCGCTAGATATTGTCCAGTCCTTCAAACGGGATCATGATGAGAATGATTTAGATAGGTCGCTGGTATAAGGCTTTCAGGTGATTTCACAATGAAAGAATTCGTTTTATTTCACACACGTCTCTCATACAGGAAAACAGCATATATTTTTTTATAACCATAGACAACACAGAGAGCAGGTAAACCTAGAGGACTAAAGTAAGTATTAAGTCAGATTATTTACCTACTTAATTAATTTGTACTTAAATGTTGGCATTTTATACCCATCGTTGCGTAGCCCACAAATAAATCCCTCACAGATGAAAATAAGTATATATACCTAGAATAATAATAATACCAGCCCATTTTAATGTCCCACTGTTGGACACGGGCCTCCGTTTAATGCGAGGGGGATTAGGCCATAGTCCACCACGCTGGCCCAGTGCGGGTTGGCGGATTTCACACATCTTTCGAGGGGTTCTCTTAGACATGCAGTTTTCCTCACAATGTCTTTCCTTCACCGTTTAGCAAGTGATAATCATGGCTGAAAATGAGATTCGCACATGAAATCTAGAAATTCCAGAGGTGCGGGCCGTGGTTTGAAACAGCGATCCTTGTTACCGAGGCAAGCGTTCACCAACTAGACTATCACTGCTATTATACTTAGAAAGATTGTTATAATTAAAGGTGTTAGAAGTGCCGCATCCAGCAGCTAAATGAAATCCCACTTCGTTTTAAGAGGTCTGAGCCGTTAAAGACACGATACAAAGCTATTGATATGTAATAGGTATTTGTTCGGTCGCTCGCCACGTGTGCCGGCGCGAGGGGCGACCGTGGGAACGCGCTCCCTCGGGAGATCTTACGAACACAAGTAGGGATATTGTTTCTTGAGCACATGCCAGACGGGCGTTGGCAGATGTGTGGATAAGACCGCATTTAAAATAAATATCGTTTAATATCTTCTTAACTTATATAGAAGATGGAGATTACTACGAATATAGTCACTGTATCAATAACAAACAAACCCCGAATTCACAGAAGATTGAATTAACTTAAAAAAAAATAGGCATACGGTGAAAGGATATCTCTGCCCTTTACTAACATACGATCATAGTAGGTGGGTCCTTCAGATATAGATGTGATGTTAGAGGCAACAATAATATCAATTTTCTTTTACGTAATAGATTAATTTCACAAACATATTAAAAGTTTAAATATTTCTAATTAATATGTAGGTACATAAGTCAAGGTTCCCCGTTCCCCGTTTAATGAACTTCAATTTATCGCACTAACAAAATGAGTAATTGTTGAAACCATAATATTTACAATATTCTTATCCACATTTTCTTTCGTAGCTCCCGTCTGATTGAATAAGTCCCGTCATATAAAAGGATGATTTGCCATCTGCCGCTCGTCGTCGCGCTGCGCCTGCGCCACTCTCCCGCTCCCGACTAACGATGTACACAAACACTTTCAAGAATTCACTGCAGGATCTAATTTCAAACTGTTATCATTAGAACTTCATTTTAATTCTGCATTTTTTTTATGGAGAGTCTTATAGGTTGGTACCGTATTTTAACCTATTATGTTTTGTCTTTATTTATAGTATATTTCTGTCCTGACAACCACGGTGAACGTCGCTAGAGTTTCCGTGCACACATAGCAGGAGCAGATATTACCGGCAGGAATATACTCCGACTTTCACTTATTAATTACAAACCGCAAAATCAGAGATGACGAACGACTCAAAGCAGCAGTCACATAGTTTTTACAATAATTAACAGACATTTTCTAAGACTAACTTTTGATTGAAGATCATTTATAAAACCTCTTACCGCAAAACACACATACGAAACTCAAATTGAAGAGCTGTTTAATTTTAACGCACACATAAACAATGACGAAGCTGTAATTGAAATAAAACCAATCTTACGGATTTTATCGCGTTTATTAGTGGTTTCGCAAGCAACATTAGGGTACCCCAGATCAAACTATGACACTAGGACGTCATCCACCTCAGTCCTCCTCCTATACCACCCTATATCTCCTGTGGCCATGCTTGCTGTAAAGCAGCCGAAACGTTGTGAACATAAAAACATAATATTAACGCTATAAAATCCTTAAAATTAGTTTTATTTCTACATGACATCATTTAACATATTTTGTATAACCCGATTTCGGATCGTTAAATATTTTTTGTGCAGTCATGTGCACAATATAATCTAAACAAATGTTGTAATCTAAGTAACTTCCAATTGGCTCAAACGCTGTTACCCTAAAAAGACCTATGAGGTATTACATTATCATACAAAATATGACGTCCTGATTCTATGGCATAGATAAATGATAATGTAATGTAACCCAGAGGCAGTTCTAGAATCCCTTAAAAAATGCTAAGCGATTTGCAAGTAAGTACACATACCACAATAGGTACAAGTTATAAAATACCAGTAAATTGCAAATTCCCTGCTTCAAATGGCTACGTAAACTCGCTACATATCTCTAAACGATTATTTTATTATTTTCTACTTGCATCAAATTAATCCAACATGCTTTACCCCATCATCATAATAACCGAAACATTAGCCATTTAACAAATCCAAAGTCCGTCTGGACCACGTGTCCCGTAAAAGATCTATTATTACGTTACCGAAGTCGTGTAGGTAGCAGCGTGCGCGATCATAATTGTATTAATCATTCAGCGCGACGGGCAGACGTCGATTTTCTTCAACAAAGTGCTCTTGTTTGTTTTTTTCGTAAGGAAGTCGGCCGAAGGTGAACCGTGGGAACGCCGGGCGGGTGCACTTCCCAAAACATCGGCGCACGGCAGCGAGTCCGACATGCGCCCGAGGAAACGAGACGGAAAATACAAAAAGTTGGCCCCAAAACAGAGACGGAGAATATGACGTGTGCGCGCCGAGCGACAGCTCACAATCGCGTGATCATCTACAAGAAATAATAAAACGGGCAATAAAAGAAACACGAGACAACGGTAACCGTTGGCCGCGCGTGTGAGCAAGACCGAATACAGTGGCCGAAGGCTGCGCGCGCGCCGCTCGAGTTACCGCATTCGAATTTCAAAGATCAATGATCGATGCGATAGGAGCGAGACGCGCGACAAACGCACAGCAGTATGAAAGAGAGAGAAATATAGTCAGAAGGCAAGGAGGAACAGAGACGAGGTTATAAATTTAGCTCGTGGCGGTTTCAGCACGGGCCAACTTAACTTCAATGCTTTGTCGATAGAGGCCGCTGTGAACATTTCAGTAGCTATATTAAATTATATAATTTTCAAGTCGATTTATACAAAAAAAGAAATTCACTTTGAGGTAAGTGAACTATTTGAAAATTATTAAAAAAAAATGTTTTGTAAAGACATGAAAATATATTAAAATTATTTAAAAAGATTATTCTTGATCTCGGCAAAACCGTTCGTCACGAGCATAAAGTATGACAAAATACACGGTTCTCAAATATTAATCAATATTGTAGTTTCATGCTGAAATCAATATTGGCACAAAATAAACCACGTGTTTTTCCATGAAAATACCGTAAAGAATTACTGCGAAAATCTTTTAACTGAGTCGTCACCAGCGCTTGCGGGCGTTTCGCAAAACTTTTAGTTTAATAGTTTGATACTAGATGGCAATAGTTGTTGTATTTTATTACTTGAGGACTCAAACATAGGAACAAGGTTTTTTTAATTGTAGAGTCTTCAAGTTAATGCATATATGTACGTTTCTACTCTTTAATCGAAGTTTAGTACTTGATTGGGTTATATAATAAACTGAAGTCCCGCAGAACCATATTATGTATAAAAATTACATGTAGAGATTTTATAGAGCAGAAACATCAATCCTATATTAATTATTTTTAAATGGTTTCAAAACTCAATAGATTGATAGATATATAAAAACATATATATTATAATTTCCAATCTTTTTTTAACATAACCGTGCTATGTTTAATAAATAACATCCCATTGTTATGGCGTCAGCACGGGTTTCGAATGGCGTGTTTTGCAAAACATACACTTAACATTATTAGTTTTGAAAGATAAATTCATAATAAGTGTCGCGATCTCTCATTATCATCTTACTTTTATTAATTATTCTATTGATTATAATTTATTTAAGAGTTAAGATGGCGGGGCATGTTCTCTACGTTACCTGTATTGCCAACTGAGGCTCTACGGTCTCCGAATAGAAGGAAGGCTTTACCCCATTACTTAAGTGTTTAATTCCAAACCAAAGCGAAAATGGAAATGACCTACTGACCCAATCCGTACGAAAAAAATGTGCTTGAGGTTCTGTACGGTAAGCATAATCCTGTTTACGTACCGTTTCGGTAACGTAACGTCTTCCATCCCACTCACACCGCAGATTTAATAAGTCAGTTTGACAGTGACAGCATGCTTTCTCGATGCCGTTACGATTATATTAAGAGTTCTTGCCCTACAGTTTTCAATATAAAACCGTGAAATGCTTTTACAATCTTAAATTAAGATTTACGACGCGGATGTGCCACCATCATGATTAGCCCATCACTCTGATAACCGAGCAACGGTCAGGTTGATGTTCATTTCCGGTGTTACGATCCAGTGTCGGTTTATCGATTTGTGTTAATTGATCGTTAAGTATGAATCGAGTGCGTATTCGACAATCGATATATGTATCTTGTACGTTATCGTTATTGATGATGATAAACCTATATACCTGTCTAATGATGATCATGTTTCAAAATACGGTAGTAATAAAATATACCTACTTTTTTTTTTGAAATAGGTAAGTATATTCATAAATCCTGTTGCAAACAACTTTAGAATTTAAGTTACTTATAGTTACATAAAACTGGGATGTAATACTGATGCTATGTAAACATGGAGATTACCAAGATATACCCACAATGTTTAGTAAAAATTAAGAAATAGAAATGGAGATTGTAAAATAAAAAAATATAATACAATAGAGCATTATTAGTAAAAAAAAAGCAGGTACTACTTTACTTTACTTTTTAAATATAAGATCAATAAGATAGACTTATTTACTACGTACTAATTGAGGTAGCATCTCACCCATTACACACACACTAGTCTGTCGTTTTGTATAACTACATATCGCTTCGATCAGCTTATTCAGACTAAAGTTGATTGCAGTACAAACATTGAAGACTGCAAGGAAAAAAAGCGTGTTATTGTCAACTGTTTTACTTTTATATGACAAATTTATTAATCTACTAAGGCATTTATGAATATTATTTAAGCTGGTAATCTATTTAAGAAAAAAATATATGTAACCATTTGGTATTCCACAGCGCTCATAGTAAGTTCCACTTTACATTATGCTTATAGTTTACTTTAACAAATAACATCAATACAATAGCGAATAACAGTTTGAAATTAGAATGCAATTGAATGGAATCTATTTGAATTCAAAAATAGAGTTAGGAAGGCGTGCGCGCTTAACGCCCGTGGGCCGAAACAAACGTTACTATTGGTCAGCGTAGCACCAATCACGGCCCGGGGTCGACCTAGCCGTGATGCGCTTTTCCGCGCCAATTGTTTTATGAGTGAGGAAAATGTAATGGGAAACAATTGATATTGTGGGGAAATACTCATAAATAATATAATATAAATAGGGGCCTTATAATCGGTACACTATCGGAACATCAAATACCTACTTAAGTAATAGTAAAACTATTTGCTACATTGTTTTATTTAATTTAAAGAGAACAATCAGTAGGTCAATTATTGAACCTATATTAATTATTTTCTATGTATTTATTATAATAGATACTATATGACTATTTACTACAAAAGTGATGCACACAATAATATAATACATTACCAAAAGGTTACAAAATTCCTCAATCCGACTTTTTGCAGTAAAATGATAGCCACGTAATTATGCCGTCAAAAAACGTGACGGTTGAAAACTAACCTTTGAAACTACAAAAAATAACCAAATCTCATCCGAGCCCTGCCCCAATGCTCTCAAAGCGAACAATAGAACCCAAAAATACGAGACCCATGCATATTTGGACAATAACAATACCACACCTGTTGCAATGCCATAACTCTCGGTCGCGATGTTTTTTGCCATCGTATTAAAAAAAAGTTTGGTCGAATACAAAAGTGCGTTCCATTTTTAAATTGAGGTATCCGCCACCACTGCAATGTAAAAAACTTTCTTTTAAATTCTTCAAATAGGTTAAAATAGCATGGTTGCATAATTGACAGCGGATTACAATCACCTATTGAAAATAAACAAAAGAACTTCATGTAATTATTATAATATATTTAGCAAACAAATAAGCATTTATTGCTTATTTACTAGGGATTTAGTTGCACATTACATTATAACTTTATCAAGCACTGTAAAAAAATCTTATTAAAGCCAACTACAAAACACGCCTGATATGCCATCAGAAAACATATAATATTCGCGCCAAATGATGCATCGTAACCGGTCGTCGTAAACGCGCCATAAAAATATGAAGGACGAAAATTGCGAAATTGGAGGGAAAAGTGCTCAAATGCAAAAAAGCTGTTCTTAAAAAAAAATACGCACGCCGTGTTGAACCGTGAGAGAAGTTGGCAGGTGTAACGCTAGCGGTAAGCGAAGTCGGCGTTTCGACGATATTATTATTTTTTTGCCAGCTCACTATATTGATTTTTAATTAATGTGTCTGGTTTCTTTATTTTTATTTTATCGATTTGAACTGTTCTCAGTTCGATGTTTTAATTTTGGTAGGGTACATATACCTACACTATATGTAAAGTGATATGGATATGGACGTATATAGTTAATACTTTAAAATATTAGGGATACGCCGAATATTGGGTAATTATTCATTATTCGTAACATATTCGGAATTAATTATTTATTTCGGTATTTGTATTCGGCCGAATATCCAAGTTATGTGCCGAATATTAACCGAACTTAAGTTCCTATAAGATTGTTTAATCATGTAATTAATCAACATTAATGTTCCAAATATAAACCCGTACGTATTATTTATTCAATAAAACGAATACTAACGCACACAGATTTTCTCGCGGCGGCGCTCCCTATCAGGCATTGTGACAGCTCATTCATAGTGAGCGTCGCGACGCCTAATAGTAAGCGTCGCGTCGCCGTCGTGGCGACGCGTTTTAGAAGGCGTTGCCGCAATGCCTCATGGCGACGCATTATAGTAAGCGTCGCTCTATTCTGCTGAATATTCGGTTGAGTTACTGACTAGCATAGTGTTCGATATTTAGATCAGTTTAAAAATACATATTCGACGCATCTTCAGTACCTACCGTTTTTATTACATTACAAGCAACATAAAAGGTCCTGCGTACAGATTTTTGATTATATATCACACAAAATAACATTTATTCTAGACTTTACCAAATGTGTCACACCTAACATCTGTTAGGTACATGTATTATATATAATTCCTGGAAAATTATTTTTATACATGCTGACTGCTGAGATTATTTTAGACTGACTTTACCAATGTATAATGACGATTGATGCTTTTTCACAGCGCGTTCAATTAACATTTACACTCACCGTGTCTTCGACATAGTCCCGTTGACTTGTGACAAGCCACAGCATCGCATGCGCACCAGTATGCATAACGGTTACCGTAGTCTCAATTTATTTTCTTTATTTATCCTACACAACGTACTACACACGCTAACCAGTCTATTCGCGGTGCCGGTTCTGCGTCAGTTTTTTTTTACCATAAACGGACCGTTGTCTATTTTTGCCCCCGAGTGTTTATTCTTTTTCGTCGATTAATGGTAACGGATCGAAACATAATAATACTTAATTATATTATTTACTTCGATATACACGTGTGGCGCTGGACGCACCGTTCAATACATAATTTATTTTAACAGCCAAGTCCATCCATTGATATACGATAAAATATACTTAAGTCAGTTTGTTTTGTGACTATAACTTTACGAGACATAAACCTTTTATGAATTAATATACTTACAATACCTTTTTAAATAATTATTGAACTGCGTTGTAAGAAATAATAGGTACGTATTAAGCGAGCACAAAAAATATTATCTACACCATTATAGCAGTTCATTATACTTAAAAAATATCATCAGGCTTTATAGCAATCATTTGACTACGAATTTAAACTAAATTAATGTTATTCATGACCGAGTCATGACACGCACATAAAAAACATTAGGGTCATGCCACACAGATTTCATCGCGTGACAAGTAAACATCATAGTTCTGCGCGTCTACGCAACGACGGCGACGCCCGCGCACCCGAGCGCACCCGACCGCGCCCGAAGATGACCGAGCGCTGTCGTGGGAAAACGCGGCAGGTGTTACCGATCCATAGCACTTCTTACTGAGTAAACATTCAGCGTATACAAAATTATAACCGCCTCGAAGCGTCTGTGTAAATGGAAAACATATTTTGTGTGCTTAATGATACTGCTTACTTTTTTGGTGTGGTGGTTATCGGACGACAATGTTTTTTGCGACGTTTTTGAGGGCGTCGTGGTATATTTCTCGTTTTTTATTTTAGTTAAATTTATCGAGTCATCCTTAATTGGTATGGTTAAATGAATTGTGGTCGTTAAGCGAGCGCGTGACCTTTCTGTATACTTTGTGATTATATTGAGTGCCTTCATGAATTTAATGGACGTATATGAATGTTGTGCACACACTCGTGACCCATCTCATGCAAGTGCACATTAATATGAACGCGCATTATGCGCTTGCGATCTCATTCTGGGTACATAGTGTGTTTTTTTATTCATTTTGTTTAAAAAAAATACAAGATACCTCGCTGTATTATTTTATGTGGATATCATATTCAAGGTCTCGACGACCAATTACTTGTCGTTATGTTCAGCCTTTTTAATTTCCTGTTATTACGCCCTGATATGTGTATTAAAAAGATTATGTGCTGACCAAGGACCACTTAGGGATCCTTTATGCTTTCTTTTGTAAATTGAACAAGGGAGATCCTATTTTCAGCACGGAGCTGGAATTCGCGAATGCGAGCGAAAGTGTTCCCGTGCACACTCCAAGCGGGAGTAGGATATCGTGCGTAGATCAGACCACAAACAACAACTAAATATGTGGGTACCCCAGTTCTAACTATGATACTAGTGCACCTAGCGCCTCAGTCCTCCTTTGAGCATGGTTGCTGTAAAGCAGCCGAAACGTCGGAAGCGTAAAAAAACCTGTAAAATTTGTTTTATTTCAATCCCTAAATTAAATTTACACAAATTATATATAAAAAAGGACAAATGTTACCTACTACGGGCCGATAGGTTTGTGTTTCTAGATTGATATCATCTTTAGATATCTACTGGAAGTCTCAATAAATACTGTGCTGTTACAATGTAACAAGTAAAATTGGTATGGAAGATGATCATGTGGCTTCTTCGACTACGTAAGAGAATTTATTTTTTATCTATAACGGGGGAATTCTTACATTTTCTATAATAATATTATTCTTAAATCTTATTATATGATAGCAGCATTCCAATTTTCCCTGAAATCCGCTTCGAAGATTATGAGATTTATCCCTAATCAGTTTCTAGAATCAAAATTACAGATTTGGCATCTTTATTGAAATTAATGGCCCCTTAAATATGTACAGTAATATAATGCACAAACACGACAATATTATAGTCTTAATTATACGTATCGATTCTATGTACCGTGCGAAAATTAACAGATGCAGTTAGTCTGCACGTAATTGATACAGCAATAAGTTACATTGTAACCACTCCTCGTCAAGCCATAATTTTATAACGCTTAATATGAACTTAAGTGGACCTTGAACTCACATATTAAAGACAATAATAAATTATAAAACTTTTTTTAGTATAAATAAACATTAACTTGCTACTAGCAACACATAGTTCGCATTTCACAATAATATTGTGACTATTAGTCAAAAGCTTTGTTAACGATAGGAAAACTTTTTTTAGTGTAGTTGGAAAACAGAGATTCTGTCACAACTTGCCTTCTAACATTAAATTTAGATATCGTACCATAGTGGAAATAAATAAAGTCTAAAATAATATGTGTGTAAAAATTAAAAACTTTACATACCAACCTACATTAAGAGTACATCGGGACCTAAAAAAACATGGATACCTAATATAAACTAATAAATACATAAGTACATACTTCAATATTTTCCACCGCCATATATTAGTAGAAACGAATTGCTACCAAAGAAGTACTTTTACTGATACTAAATATAGTTTACAAAAATAAATGGGGTTATTTTTAATCTGCAAATGACAGCACTATAATTGTATGCACCCAATAATGAATGCAAGCATTTCAAATTATTATCTACGAGCAAAATAGTATGGGGAAATTATAGTAGACGCGACGTTATTTCACTTCTCAGACTGGATATTTTCTTTTAGCAATTAGTGTAATGACCGCCATATTTTAGAGTTACGTAAGTTCGATAAAAAAACGGCATCAGCCATATAAGGTGTAACAAAGTACGTGTAAAGTATTTTAACAGATGAATCGGTGACTTATATGGATCATGTTGATGTATGGAATAATTGTGTTAATAATGTTTGTTTTTAAACAACGCGAATCAGTAGTCTTTGGCCGTGCGCACAGTACAGGTTGTAATATTTTTGAATGTCTTATAATTTGATTTATTTCTATGGGAATGTTATTTTTATAACCTACTGTTGGCCCGATTATAATATTTCATACAATTATTGTTGAACCTTATATATGTTATTTAATAAACGAATTGGATAATTCATATTTATTGTTATATTTACACAACTGTTAACAACAGTTTATAGCATAAAAATAAGAGAGTAATTCTTTAGCTAAAATATATTTGCCTAATATATTTTTATACTAGCTGCGCCCGGCGGTGTTACCCGCGATAAAAAGTATGAAAAATTAAAACATCTATCCCGCGGGAACCATACATTTTACCGGGATAAAAAGTAGCCTATGTGCTATTCCAGACTATAATGTATCTCTGTGCCAAATTTCATCTAGATCCGTTCAGCCGTTCGGGCGTGAAAGAGTAACAAACATCCATCCATCCATCCATCCATCCAAACTTTCACATTTATAATATTAGTATAGATTCTTGCCGACATGGTAATTCAAGCTGTAGTTTAACTGGTCTAAGATTTTATACCTATGGAGATGGTAAGACGCCAGAGCTCGCATTCATATCATTAACCTATAAGGTTTATAAAACAACTTTACAATAAACACAATTTGTTTCATCTTCATGTAATTAAACCCGATATTTACTGAAGCTGCATGGCAAAGGCATCTAATGGAGATACATCTCTACCAATTATAAAAAAGAAAAACATGCAGCCAAGTACATTTGATTTTATCACCTACGGAACCTTATTAACTTCATGTGGGTACGGCCTTAAGATACCGTCAGAGTGTAGGCGTATCTTATTTTTCTAAGAATTCTCGCCTGTGTATGTTATTATGACACATTGACTTTTTATTTTCTTGAACAGAAAATATTGTAATTACTCATTTGTTTTGTTGTAGTCGTATATGGCAATGATTATTTAAATATTAGTTTTTTTTATAACAAAGCTATACGTGTGTTATTTTCACACATATAACTTGGCAAGCTATAATTTTTTTTTAACATCTGTTTTACATATCGTGTAACAAAAATAGTGTAAAATATTTTAACAGATGAATCAGTAAATTATATGGATCTCGTTGATGTGTAAAATGGTTGAGTAAATAATGTTATTTTTTTAAACAATGCGTACCAGTAACGTTTGGCCATGCGCGCAATATTTTGACCTATTATTGTTACATCTTGTATACTGGGTACTGAGCGCACGGTTATAGGGAGTGTTCAGCCAGGCATAAAAATACTTACGAGACCAAATGTACCTAAAATGTTTTTTCAACGATACATACACTGTTTACCCATGTTTAAAAATACACGACTCAAAGTATCACATTATTTCTCGCCCACCACACAGTAGCAAGGTTTCTGAAGATTGCAGCCTCCGGCTGAGATGCGGCGCGACTTATAATTATGTAAAAGGTCCGTACAGGTTAATGGCTACTGAAATGTCACTTTCCTCGAGGCAACAGTGCAGAGGCGTACCTCGTACAGAGATCAGTTATCAATTGGTTGGTGAATTGTAGATTTATCGTGCAACTTTGTTGACTATATATTATATACTAGGATCATTCAGGAAGGGTATACTAACCTTCGTATCGTTAGGTAGGATATGACGTCAAATTGTCTTTATGTCAATTACGAAAAAAAAATGGTCACAAAAAATCATAATGGTAATTTTGTTGGTAACTTTTTTTTAAAACTCAATTATTAAAATTCTGACTTCACCTTATTACAAAAACGCTTAAGTAGCACAGGTTCGAAGGTCCCTTTCTGGGTAATCTTGTAGGGTTCTACTTGATCAGTTTCTCCATTTTTAGAATCACAGATTAGGGTTGACCATTAAAAAAAAAATAGTGACACCACTTTACACATGGCTGTTCGACAAATAGTAAAGGCTCTTACAGTCGAGCCGGCTTCCGCAGTTGCTAACACAATTGAAGTAAGCATCAATCGTATTCGACAGATTTTGCTGTCAAAAGTGACAATTACAATCCCATTGTTACTCATATATGATTCAATTCTGTTACCAAACATGAGGGCCTGGTAAGGTGATCAAATCAGCAGGCCTAACACGGCTGGCTGTGACGAAACAAAACGATATATACCTTATTCCTATATATAAATGCAGAGAGAGAGTGACTCTATGAAATCAGACCTCGCATCCATACGGGATCTAATATCTACTACGGCTTATCGCTATTTTCACATACCTAGCTCCGTCTGTCTCAGTCAAGCATCTGGCCAGATTGGTGGCTGGCGACCAAATAATCTTGATCAGATGAAAACCTCCAGAATATATGATCTGATTGTACCTCATATCAATGTAATTGATTTCCACCTCTTATTTTAACTCATTGTGAACACATCCAGTAGATATTCTAACGGCTCTATAAAGAAAAAATACTATAAATTAAAAAAAAAACCGCTTACAACACAACCTTAAAAACGATAAAAAAATCGTACGTTACAATTTGTATAATGTCGGGGTGACATTAACGGTCGGGTAGCGCACGAGCCGGAACATAATGTACCGGACCGGAACAAGTGCGGAACAGGTACCAGAACGTGTTCCTGGTCAAATGATGACGCAAAGGTCAAAGGTCAATTGGGTGATTGTTGTCGGCGCATTATAACGGTTTTTGTTCGACAATTTGCGAGTGAAGCGAATAATCGGAACGAGTGCTTGGTGAATCGGATCCCTGATTTATGGTTGTGGCGGTTTTATCTATTAAGATTTGTTTATGTTGCAGTTAACCGTCCGTTAACCGTGAGTTAACTACGGCCAAATCTAGAAATAATTTGTAGAGATTTGACGGTAGTTACATTTAACCATAGATGGTGCACTCCAGCCTCAATTTCTATACATTAAAAGTAATTGCATATTATTTTTATCATAAATTATCTCTGAGCAACAAGGACGCTACTTATATAAAGATATTGTTACGGGTATAAAACACCGACAAAAAAAACACAATCGCGGCAAATGAGATTTCTATACGAATAATTATCGACCCAATCGATTATCGAGAGTCCATCCCCAACCGATACGAGCCCCGGTATCATTAAGATAAAATTAATTGGGCTCCACCGGTCTTCCGCGTCCTCGTCCGATATGAAAAAAAAAGCTGGGCACACGTGGTCACTACCGTTCATTTACGAACGCGAATTATGCGTGCAGGTGGCAGGTGGTGTGGCCATGGGAACCCGGGGTTGTGGCGTGTTCCCACGGCCGCGTCATTCACCACGACACACCTGCGCCCCTTAACGGGGATGCTACACACACGCCCGCCACGCGGAGGAAAGCGTCGATTAGAAGCGCCACGCGTGTGTGCGCGCGCGCCTCCGTACGCGTGCTTACACTAGGCCCGCGCGTGTGTGCGTGCCGCGTACGCGCAGCTAGAGTTACACGATTTATTCAAGTAAGTGCCCGTAGAAGGGCTGTTTACGCTATGCTCTACGTGTGTCGTTCTCGCTTGTGTATTTTAACAGGTGTCGTATGTGTGGTTCGGCGTTTGATTTATTTGCTTATGTTAGGTTTATGATAACGATGGTCGTGTTACATTTTCTTTTGCTCCCGTAACATATTTTATAGGGCGATCTCTATGATAAGCAACCGAATGTTTTCTTTCTTGTTTCTATAATCAGCCTCATAAAGCTTCACGACGTGACGAGCAAGCAGAATTTTCATGAAGGAGTTTATTTCAAAAATGAATAAAGTATATTTATTCTTTTTTTCACTAAAATGATGGATGACGATGGCCATTTAAAAATATGAACCTACTTCAAAAACATTATATAGCTTATCAAACATGAATATTATATTTAAAACCGTTAAAAAGTCAACGTCCTTCATATAGGTACCCACCTACCGTTGGGTAAGTCTCCTCATTAATAACCAATATAGATTTCTAAGCTTATCACACAGGCATGCATACAAATGGCCGGCCGCCCTTCGGCTGACAATGGGCGACGCGACGCGATATAAATGAGGATTGCCGGACCTCGGGCCCTGCGCCTGCGTTCATGATCGCCCTCACTAATTCGATAGGGTAGAGGCGCGTGTTATGTCACTAGCTAGTGTTTGAAATTGGCCAATCTTTAAATTAACTATTACCGCAAAGTTTATAGAGGTTTAGATTTTTGGATTACAAATAGGAATATTAAAAACAATTTGAATTAACGAAACAATTTTCATGCAGATAGTTCAAAGTTGTACTCCCGCAATATGCTCGGGTTTAAGAATTAAGATCAGTTAATTAGTTATTATTGTTGTAACTCGACACCCATAAGCTTTTATGTTTGTAGTTGTAAGGTTTACTTACAATAAATATAAAGTATATATTTATGCAACAATTTTTTATAATTTACATACTCCCATGTTCACATTATCATGGCAATATTTCGTTTATTTCCTATATAAGTTTTTTTTCCTCAATAGATTACGTAATTTTATGAAAATCAGTAGCTAAAGAGCAAAAGCAGAGAAAACTTTTTCTAATTTTACTTTTGATTAGTAAATATGTCTTTATCCAATATCAATGCAACACTCGGTAGCATATTAATAAAATAACTAGCCCGCATCAGTGTCGACCACGCGCCTCGCGTCGGAATGTTATTGTGTTCGACGCGTGGCGTGCGTGTGCGCACTTTTCCGTCCGTGATTGTTTTATTGACGCGCAACAACATTATCAATTACATTTTTATTGATAGATTAACTGGTTATTGAAATATTATGATTATAATTTTTTTTTTTTTTTTTTTTTATTACTTTATAGGCAAGTATTTGATCTCGATCTCGCCTGATGGTAAGTGACGATGAGATCTACGATGGAGCATACTTGCCTAGGTAGGAAGGCGGCAGTAGATCGAGACGCTACATTCACTAGGCACATGCAGCGCAGCTGATCTGACCCGCCATCCATGAATGGCAACACCGAACATCATGCCGGAACACGGCTAGGCCGCTTGGCGACATGGCTTTGTTCAGTGGGTGGTGACTAACCACGGCCGAAGCCTACCACCAGTAGAGTTGTCACCTAGTTGGCACCACCCAGGGTCACGTGTAGGGTATCTCGAGGGTATTTTATTCTCCTACGGACGAATGTGACTCGACCCCAAGGAACTGAGAACAGACTTGTAAGAATATTCAGACAACACACGGCGTGCCATGCAAGCTCTAGCATGTAAGCACACATATAAAAAACTATGTTCAGAACTTCTTGGTCTATTTCTTCTATGTTGGCTTCATTGTAACTTGACCATTGTTAAATCATTTACTAGAAAAAGGCAAAAAGTTTTGTATATGGTAACATTTAGCGCTGCAAATTTCAATACATTTGTAGCGTATAGTGGGCTCACGTTTCCAATGGCAACGTTCCGTCTGAACTTCTATACAAGTCTGTACAGATGATGACAGATGAATAAGATTTGCATATTTGCTTATATCACAAAGCAAAACTGAAAATTTTAATACGACACGAAGTCTGTGTATAAATAAATAAAATATGAGCGCCACTTAATCTTAAGTATTTAAACGAAAAATGCATTACGGCGTCTCAAAAAAGTAAAAGGACTTAAATATTTGAGTAACGTTTAAGTATTCGGTCGTTAAAGTTGTTAGTTTTTTTTTTATTATATTATAGGCAAGTATTTGATCTCAATCTCACCTGGTGGTAAGTGACGATGAGGTCTACGATATATGTATATATAAATACGATATATATAATGAGTACCCCACATCATGAGTGTCAACAGGGTGTCTGTCGGAATGACATAGTGATGCGGCCGCGGCGTGGGCGACGCGTGGCGTGCGTACGCGCACTTATCAAGCCATGTGTTTCGTTTATTGCCGCCCACGTTAGTTTAAATATTACAGCGAGGGGTATCTAATTGGACAGCATTTGATTGGAAATCATTATATAATGAGTATTCAATCAGCGATAGGATAGCATATGTATATGACACCTTTACAAGTAATTTAATTTTTCAGATATTTACTTATAATAAATCTCAAATTACTATTACAGCCTTTTAAAATTTCGGAACAGTAAAAACTACAATTATCTAGAATTACAGGCATAGTGACGTCATCGTCATCAGTCACTGTATGTGCGAGAAATATCCCTCTTTACTACGTAGGTAGTTTTACTAAATTCTAGTAGCATTATTCAGATATTTAATACTGAGATGGTAAAAAATAATTAGCAGTAATTAATTGATACATAAAATACATTTGAAATATAAAAATCAGTACCTAACACATTTTTTTTTATTACATTATAGGCAAGTATTTGATCTCTATCTCACCTGATGGTAAGTGATGATGAGATTTACGATGGAGCATACTTTCCTAGGTAGGAAGGCGGCAGTAGATCGAGACGCTACATTCACTAGGCACATGCAGCGCAGCTGATCTGACTCGCCATCCATGAATGGCAACACCGAACATCGTGCCGGAACACGGCTAGGCTGCTTGGCGACATGGCTTTGTTCAGTGGGTGGTGACTAACCACGGCCGAAGCCTACCACCAGTAGAGTTGTCACCTAGTTGACACCACCCAGGGTCACGTGTAGGGTATCTCGAGGGTATTTAATTCTCCTACGGATGAAGGTGACTCGACCGCAAAAATTTACACTCAATTATCCTACCTATTACATCAATATCAAATACTCATTATTATCTGAACAAAGTCCGATACAAAATAACATAACCAACATAATTCCCCTAAACTAAGTCAACACCAGGCAGCAGTCAGTCGTGTGTTCTACACACTTCATACACACACATGCAACTATACACATACCACTGCATGGGCCCCAAGAGACACACAAAATTCCATTTTGTAACCCTATCTGACGAGAAGGGGCAAAAAGTGAACACTTTTTTAGAGCAAGTAACTTTTTTTAAAAAAGCAATCCCTGCACGTGGTTGGTTTGTGGTCGAACTTTTTTTTTTACTTTTTGATAAAAGTAAGTAAGTATATCGTTGTGAATATCTTCAGTGGAGTATCGTTTACCCTTTGGTTTAAGAATTAACTTTAATGAGCTATCGAGGTTTACTGGCTTTTTTTGTGCGTAAGTAACTAGATAGATAGTATTTGGATTGGTGTTTTTTAATTACCTGCCAATTGATTTATCAATCAGTATGGCTTAAAACCGATGTTCTTATAAGAGTAAATTATTATGATTCAATATCTTTGTGAAATTCATATTGGACTTTACTTAGGTATCTTACAAAGTAACCAATCTAATAGGAACTGAAATATTTATTTCTTAAATTAACGCGAATACTACACATTGAAATGAATCTAATTTTACTTAGCAAATGAAATATTAAAACTAAGAATGTGTAAATAGATTAAGTTAATATAATGCCGCCAGACGAACACACTAATTATTATTAGTGCCGTTCCACGCCAAGCTAAAATTTTATTATGGGTACCGTGCTGTGGAATGGGGGCTAATCTAGTATATAATACTTTTATAGATATTAAACATCCATGACTCGGGTACATAATTTTGTACTCATCACACAAAGTTTGTTCCTACCAGGATTCGAACCCGGAACCCTCAGATTAGATGGAGGGGTCACTACCAAAATACTGACTGAGCTAATCAGGCCAACATACAGTATAAAGTTAAAAACAAGCTTTTTAATATTTTAACCATTAAGGTTGTAAAACAGTATTATTAACGATTTTGTACTACCGTCGTTAAAGTAAGTAAAGTAAAGAACAACTTAATGTCTGCACCGTTAACTTACTTCAAGGAAGTAAAGCAGACGATAACTTAATTAGGTGTTTTTAAAATGTTGTTAACACCTGCATATTACGATAATTATGTAAAAGTAATAAAATATAATTTTAACAGCTCCATAAAAAAAAACATTACATTTTCATAAATAAAAGTCAATTATATATTTCACGTCAGTAACGATGCCTTTAATTACTAAGTCATGGAGAATGTTCATCATGACATTATTAAACGTTCGTATATATTGTATGTATATACCGAGGTGACCGACGCCATATTCAATGGATATATCACGAAGAAGACAATCCATAAAGAGCCTTTTTGGCAACTACTAAGAAGCTATATCACATATAATGATGTTCCCTGCTGAGCCTGACGACATTAAATATTTACAAGTTGAACACAAGGCTCACATTAGAATATCTAGCCCACAATGCCGAGGCATACTGTTATTAATAACAGTTCAGACATAGCTTGGTATACCTATCATAATAGGATCCAATTAAACAGCCTTATATGGACAAAATGATTATGTATCAAGTTTATTCCGCTTTGCGCGATAAAAATATATTTTAATGCTTCTCATAGCACTTTCCATGAGATAAGATCAAACATAAAATTGTTGCATTACTCACTTAAAATAACATTTATTTTAAATATATATATTGATATTTATACACTCTTTGGCCGTTTTGTCGAGGAATCTTATCAAAGATAATAGAATCTAAATGAGAGGGAAAGAGATAATAAAGCAATAAAAACAATATATTCATGAAAAAAATACTACTCCAATAGGTGTCTTGTTGGAAAATATTATATCTGTTATAGTCTTTTGAATACTAATATTCATATAGTTGTTTTAGCTAAATATATTATGCGCTAAAATATATCTTACTGCGCAGGAAAGATTTATTGTGTAATTAAGTAGAATATAAATAGGTGCTAGTTGGCTTCAAACATCATCAAGCTTTGAATAATAGTATTGTATCATATTACAATTTCACTCGAAATTAAATTTTATTTTTATTTTAGATATATTTTAGATAAACATGAAATTATCAGACATGATAACCTATTAAAATTTATGTTAATCTCTGAGTAATATGCAAAAAAAAACTTGTTCAGATAAAAAAGAGCTTCTAATTTCTTTAAATGTATGAACTTATGAAATTTCAGATGCGCCACTATTTGGCTTATATAGGGATGTAGATTCCAACAAGAAAAAAAAAAGTAAAACATAAAATAGGTAGTATAGACATTAGCATTACATCTAATCTGATTTTGCCTAACAAAAGTGCTACGCGACCTACGTATACCTACGTAGCAGTTTATTTTGTGAGCACGCCTAGACTGTATGGCAATAGACAATATAACCCAAGCCCATATTTTTATTAATTCTCAAAGACCTTGATTGTTATTGAAGCAAATGAGTTATCATTTTTATAAAACAGCTCCAATTTGTCAAAAAGTGCAACGTAATGTTTAGTAAGTCAATGCAACTAGATGGCGCTACTAGTTCTCAAGGATAGTACATTTTAAGATGATGTATAATATAAAATAATATTTCCCGTATATTTACTTCCAATGATCAAGTGGACATATCATAACATTTTGACAAAGTTAAGGTACCTACCACAATTCTTCGCTCAAGTAACTAATTTTGTGGTCTGACTCTATGTTATATGAAAACTTTATCCAGTGGTTTTAAATTGGCAAATATATTATCTATGCATGTTAAACTTGTGGCAGTATTCCAAACAGGTTCCAAGAATTTTGCTCACGCATAATTAATCAGATTATTGTCAGAATACACAAATCGCTCTTATCCACCACACCTCCAATCAACCTCCGCCGTTATCAAGCACACCCGTCCGTACCCTTCAATCGTCTGGAGGAAATGATTTATCAGCACTATGGATGTGATTTGCGAGCGCGGGCGCACGATTTAATCGCAGGAAGCGACACCGGCCGCGCTGCGATAAATACGCTCCGGAACTGATCTATCCAATGGGCAGCTGCATCGTGATTCATAATGCTAGGATACTCTTGTTTATATTCCTAGGAACAGCCTGGGGATACATGCTTATAGCAAATAATAAATAAATATCGCCAGACGAACACACTATACGATCACACACTAAGCAACGCTTGTATTATGGGTACCGTATAGTGGACTGTGGGCGAACCCAGTATATAATACTTATATAGATGTTAAACATCCATGACTTGGATACAAATATTCATGCTCATCACACAAAGTTCGTCCCTACCACCTGAGCTAATCAATCAGGCCGTCAATATATATAAATAAATGTAAGTTTGCTGTAGTTGGTTCAATGACATGAGTGTGACGGTCCTGAACACATTCCAGGATACAACTAGCTTCCAAAGACAATAAATGATGATGGCAATACGGCTCAAATTTTCTAAAACATAATCCTGATTTTCTGAAATATAGCTCGTATGTAGAGACTAGATTTAACGAATATATTATTATAAATTAAAAGCCAAATTGCTCTTATGACATTTTACCATATTTTCAAGATCAAATTGTGTGTAGTAATTATATTAATGTTTGAATTTTAATGAAGGTACCCATCTTATACGAATATGGTTAAAAGCAATTCGTTGCCACCCGAGCATGACAGCATTCCATAAAGATGGATTCATTTCAAAATTAAGTGTATACCTTTAAGAAATATAAATATGGCTGTAATATCTCAGAGCTCACAGTAACGTGTTTTTCATGAATATTTAAAGTCTTAAAAGTATATCGAATAGGTAATTGCTATATTGGGCGGCCTCGACCAAAGTAGGTAGAGGATGCTATCAAATTAATTCAATAGCGGACTTAATTGCTTTTCTGAATCCACCACGACACCAAGCAGCCTTGTGAAGTCTTGTTTCCTTGACCATAATTTATGGACACGCCAACGACATTTACACCGCGATACTCGTAGTAAGAAAACTGATTTAATTCCCACCGCTATCTCTCATAAAAATCTTACATAACTCAAGGCAAGTCATTACGCCGAAGAAAAAATAAATAAATCAAACACATTTTAACCACAGCCCCATATCAGTTCAAGTTAGTCATCAATAAAGCTTTACGAGCGGTTACTCTCTAACTATTCGGACTTGCGGCGCGTCAAAGCCTCTATTCGTAGAAGTTGTAGTAAAAACCAGTATGCAGGCGCGAGCTACCGCTCGCGTGCTGCGCGCGCGTCGCCCCGCTCCCTGAGCACGCGCATGCGCGCGCGCTACGAAGGCCCTACTATAAAAGGGCCCACTCCCTTCCTGCTTCACTCATTCCCAGCTGACGCACCGCGCGCGCATGTCGTTCTTTGCTTTATCGTAGAACTTGTAAATACGTAGCCGTATTCCGTTAAACTTAGTACGTTGTAAGTTAGAAGTAAATAGTTAAGATGTGTTTGGCCAAGGATAAAACCCAATCGCCACAGAAGGAGGCCCCGTCTCCTCGGTCGCCATGGGCGAAGCTTCTAAGCCGTCAGGTAAATTTCCACAACTTCGCCACTATTTTCGTTCGAATTATAATTTTGACAAAACATACAAACTTGTAGTTTCTTAACTTTGTGTCTAATTGTTTTTACTTCTTTACAGAGCTCCAAGCCGCGGCTCTCTCGTAAGGTGACGACCTCAACACGTGTTAATCTTAACAAGTGCTGGTCCAAGTTGGGAGAGTTGATCTCCAACTCCGGTCCTCGCACTGACCTGCCATCGCAAAAGACTGCATACCCGGATGAACCTGTTCTGGTACCATTCTCGGACTTCTTTTACCCCGTGGACCCGGTCAAACCAGTGCCAGTCGAGGAAAATGATAACGCTGAGAATCAAAACATCGCTAACAACCGCTTCGAACTCATCAACGAAGACTCGGAGATCACCGAGAATATGGCCAACGAAGTGCGGGAAATCTGCTACACCGCCACCAAAACCTGTTTCGTATGTAAACTATGTTACTAGTATAGATTCTTCGCTTCTGTTCCCTTCCTTTCGGCACTAAATGCAGTGAAAACAAAATCGTGTCTTCCAATAGTAGTTTTAGAGTGCTGCAGTTGCACTAATCCAACGTCTTCCATTAGACATAGTGATGTGGACGGTACAGCGCCTCCGTCACTGTGATTTTAGTAAGTAACATATGTGATCTCTAGCAGATAACCGCGAGGTGCTGTGTCGTATTAATTTAGTGTTTTAACAGTAAATTGTCACAAGTTTTGGTAGACAGCTTTAATGAACTGCACTGTAATTATCTTGGCACCACCCGGCTATCAATTTGATCCTTCTTTAAGTAACGTCTCTGTTTTGTTTATGTTTCTAATCGAGTGTCTTCCATTAGTCGTAAGTGTTTGCCTGTGATATCAGAGTTTATGTAATGAATTGAAAGCTTTAATTAGTGTAGGTAAAGTTTATTTAGTTCGTAAGTTTAATAATTTACTTAATTATGCTTTATAATTTCATTTAGTGTTCATATATGAAATATCTCTTCTGTTAAGTTAGATGTATGTTTTCCAGTGATTTTTCACATTTTGTGAATTTTAAGTAGGTAGTAATAAGTTGTACTTGAAGCTTTAATAGTTTGTAAGATTTGTTACTTATAAGTAATTTCATTTTGTATTTTTTTGTAATTTTTCTATAAACAATTGTAAAATTGTCTTTTTGTAAGCTAAATTGCAGAAGTGGGCCGAGCGTGCCAATCATAATCTTAACTTTTAATAATTACTTGTAAGCATATTAAGTTTAGACATAAGTAACTTTCGAGTTTTTTTGATGAATTCTTCCGTACGTGTCAATTTTATTTTTAACCGTATTCATTGGTTATAGTTTAGTGTTTAAGTTATTTTAGACTGATTTTGTTTAAGAATTCATGACTTTCATTTGATCTCCGAATCTTAATAAACATTACTCATAACTTTATTCGTTATTTTTATTTTTATCACTGTACATTTACAAAGGTTAAACAATTAATCGCATACAATCACAAACCTTGTATAAGAATTTCAAAAATAATGATTTTCAGCTCAATACAATACATTATGGAAGAGGGCTTTGAGAAATACAATAGGTCATTTTAACAGGGGTGAGCATTATAAGAACGCATTAATATCATTGTGGCTTATTTCACAAGGTTCTTATACATATTAATATTTATTCATGATGTTCAAGAACATGTTCAAATTGCAATTGTTAAAGAAAAACCCCAGCTTTGTTTTGTGTGGACATTTGTTGCACCTTTACAATTGGTATTAACATTCCAATATACTTACTAGTGTAACCAAATAATGTTGTGACCTATATTAAGGGGATATAAGAACAGGGCGAAATGATAATAATGATTAAGTAAAAAAGTATAATTACAAAAAAATACTTCCATACCTACCTAAATACTTATTACCCAATTCAAAATTACCATCGCGTTACTTCGTATACTTATCTGATTAGTTTAACCATCCAACACAAGTTGATGATAAAGCGTATTCACATCGGTTATCTACCTAACATCATTAAATGCATAAAAATGGTTAAATGACTGACACATGCAAAGGCGCTAGTGCATGGACGTAGACACACACACACACACACACATACTTATCTATACATATAAATAAAATTGGAGTGTCTGTTTGTAATATTAAAATAACCGCTTTTTAATAAGTGCATTTGGATGTATACACGTTACCTATACCGAAACAACATTTTTTACAATTTTTGTCTGTCTGTCTGTCTGTCCGTCTGTCTGTCTGTCTGTCTGTCTGTCTGTCTGTTTGTTCCGGGTAATCTCTGAAATGGCTGGACCGATTTTGACGGGAATTTCACTGGCAGATAGCTGATGTAACAAGGAGTAACATAGGCTACTTTTAATTTAGAAAAAAAAAATTGGATCTCTCGAAAAAAAATTAAAACCAATGTTGCAGCGCTGCGCCTGATTAAAGTTTGATAGCAACAATCTGCAATGCGTCCCGCGGGATCAGAACGCGAGCAGGCTGTTGCCAACGGCTGAGTCTTTGTTAAATACCACGCGGACGAAGTCGCGGGCAACAGCTAGTATCAAATAAACTCGAGATTAACTGAATCGGAAATTCATGTTAAGTACGACGTAAGTTAGAATAAAAAACCGAAACGTGTTAGTTGATACGTTTGAAATAGGAGCACACCAAAACGGCCGTTCGGATTTGAAGTAATAAGGCTACATGACATCCTGATAGTAAATGCAGGCGAAACCGCGGGAAAATGCATTCAATTTATTGGCTCTTGATTACAGAGTGGCCATTCTATTTTTGTTTTTATTTCATGATTCTACTCAGCGCCACCTCAGTTCGCGTAGCTTGTAGATCATTCTCAATGTGATCCCACATCTTAATTGACAGGGTTTGTACGGGCCATTTCTGAAATAAGTTTTGTGGATATTGATTTCATATATGTACAAGAATAAAACTTATTTTACAGATTGTATCGCGTTTATTTTATTTTATTTACGTTTCGGCTGCTTTACAGTCAGTTTCCCCCGTGACTATGGTTGTTGTAAAGTTATTATGAGTATGGTTGTGTTATATATATAGTCACGGGAGGACTGAAACTGACTGTATATATAATATATATTATTTTATATTTATTATTAATTTAAAAGTCAAGTACGTGCGATAAGTTCTTTTCGGCTTTAGTAGGTAAAGTTCTATCTTTGTAAATGCCAACGGGATTCCATTATCATAACGTACTGAAGTTTACTTTTTTAATTAGTATACCTTATGCATGTGTCGTGAATCGGCTCATTAGCGTTCAAATTTCCATTAAACGCTTTCCATTTTTAACCCCGATACGAATAACTGATAATGAAGTCGAACGATTAACCAGAAATTTACCGGTAACTATCGGTATTGTACGGTTTTGCCTGCATCGATAAAAGTATGTTTTAGGTTTTGCCTATATCAACAAAGGATTTTTTAAGTAACTATAAGTATTCTGAACTAGTATGATCACGTGGTATTGTATTGGTTCAACTAAAACATAAATAATTGTGAATGAGCTAAGAGGTTTGCCAACCCGCACTAGGCCATCGTGGTGGACTATGGCCTAATCCCCCTCGCATTCAGGGGAGGCCAGTGCCCAGCAGTAGGACATTAAAAAGGGCTGGTATTATTTAGCTAAGTGGTTTAAAAAATCGTTAAACTAATCAGTCTCAAGCAAACCAGTTATCTTCGTCTGTATGATAAGGATTAAGTATTTTGGAAAAAAGTTTTTGGACCAAATTTGGGTGCTTTTATTATTTTTGTTTATTTTTTATAAACAAACAGTTTTGATGAAAATAACATGTGGCCAGAAACTTAATTCCATGTTCACTTATCACAGATCTCATTATGAATTGAATTGCTTCACGATTAGAGCTTAATTTTAATTATCATAATGTCGATAAGATCAAATCAAATGTGTATCGGTCGTAAAGGCATCCTTATTTTTAATTATTATTGTATACCACTTATAAAATGATATGGGATCAGTATTTTGATAGTCAATTATTGAAAAATAAATACGTCTTAAAATGTAAGTACCTATTTATCAATTCAAAACCGAGATTAGAAGAATTTAAATATATTCGTACAAATAATGTAAGATATTTTTTTATCGACGACATTACATTTTTTATACACTAGATAGGTAGATACCGTTTTTTTATACCAATGCAAGCCATTCGAACTAACATCAAATAATTTATATGAAAAATTTTTGAAATGTCCATTCTCTAGCAACTATCACGTAGATCGCATCTATTTATCATCTAACATACAAAGTTCAGAAAATATTAAAAAAATATATGAACCTACGTGTCAAGGTATAGTACGAAAAACGTGACATTCAACAGAAACTAGGGATGTCCATTTAATGTGTACAAAGCGGTCTAGCGTTTAAGAATGATAAATCGGTCGCTATTCTGTTGGCGATTCGTTCCAATCCGATGGCGTTGGACACAAAAGTGTGCGACACCTTATCTTTACATGCAGGGGTGCCAAACTTTAGGCACAGGACTTCGAATGTTCTATTTATTGTAACTTACAGTGAAAAATAGGATATATATATGTATAGCAATAGATGGTGGACGACATGGTAGGGCGATTTGGACACCCTTTTGGGAAAAGCTAGGTCACAACAAACCCAAGACAGAGTTGAGCCGAGAAGGAGAGGGGAGGCATTTCCTCAGGAGTGGGATACACTACAAGCTTATACAAAAAAAAATAACATTTACGTTTTGCGAAAATTATTTTACTACTTATCATTTATAATATCAGCTGCTTTTTTGCATTTGACTTCTTTATCAAGCTATAAAATCAATTACCTGCCGCTGATAACTTAATACTAACCATTTCCTAATTAACACTTATTTAAAGTTCGGTATTAGATACATATAATTTTATTGTTGGTACTATTGTTTATTATATAAATTGATATTGATAATTACTATTTCATCACCAATTTGCTTGCGGAGAGCTCGAGTATGGCGATACCTACCTGTAAGTAATCTTGTTAATAATTCACGTTACCCATATCTCATCAACAAATTAATTTAAATTTGAATTATTATTTATCCATTATCAAAAAGGTTCATCGCCACTGGCATCCACCGTCAAAGGTTTTATACGACGGGACGCAGTAATAGGGCACCGTGAAATCGCAACCGCGTCGAATCGCTGAAAAATTTCGGTTTTTCGGTTATTTCTTAGAGATTTGTACGGCCTTTCTTCGTTGATTCGATGCGCTGAACGGGTGTCAGCATTACAAACACATGCCTTTGATTTAAAGTTGTCGCGATCCGAAACGGCTTTTGGATTTCGCGTGCGATTTCACGGTGTCGTATGCGTTACATTGATGTTGACTTACCTTCCGTCACAGCTGCTAGTTACGGCCTAGTAAATGTCAGCCCACTATTGATCGTATAGTATATATGTATCGCAACAATAAGATACCTTTTGTAGGTACGTTAATCAATCATAGTTCTTGTTACTAGGAAATGTAACGTATCTCAAAACTTACCTTAGAAGAATTCTACTTATTGCTTACTATGTCCATTGTAGATAAAATATATTTCTTTCTAGGTATAGTAATTAATCATAATATACGTATGTACATAATAAGGTATATTAGAAGTAAGTACCTAACTGTTCGGTGTTTCCATTCATGGATGGTGGGTCAGATCAGTTGCGCTGCATGTGCCTAGTGAATGTAGCGTCTCCATCTACTGCCGCCTTCCTACCTAGGCAAGTATGCTCCATCGTAGATCTCATCGTCACTTACCATCAGGTGAGATCGAGATCAAATACTTGCCTATAATGTATTAAAAAAATAAAAAAAACTATACTTTATATTTTATATTCAAATACTTATCGTTTCGGCGCACGCAAGTCAATCGATTTTTATTATTTTTGTATTACTATCTTTATGAACAAAAAGTAGGAATGTGAGGTTATAACATTATTAGGAGTTACGATAGCCCCTCGAACTAAGTTAAGTGTTACTCCAAGGAGTTGGCTCACATCAGCAGTACAACGGTTGCTGGTGAACCCGAAACCTTGTGGTGGTAGCCCATGTGACGGCTGGTCTATTGGCACTTAGATCATCGCCTTGGATTCATAGAAAAGAACAAGTTACTTAATTATTTCAAAATTGTAAGTAGCAATTAGTTTCTTATGTAAACCACATACGACAGGCAGCGGTATAA
This sequence comes from Pheosia tremula, assembly GCA_905333125.1. Taxonomy (NCBI): domain Eukaryota; kingdom Metazoa; phylum Arthropoda; class Insecta; order Lepidoptera; family Notodontidae; genus Pheosia; species Pheosia tremula. Next base: position 3,210,624 of record HG995411.1, read on the forward strand.
ATAGCTCAATGAGTTTCAGTAATATATAATATCGGTATTTCAAAACACGACACGTGTCTGTTGCAGCACAGATAAGCTACACAACCGAATGAGTGCATGTGTGGCATTGTGGCCTCTCTGTTTGTGGATTACCGCCCCTTTGTCGGCGAGTCTGTTGTCATCTCGGTGGCTTTGGACGCGATAGCCGCTTACTTGCTCAGTATTAAGTACGGTTGGCGGCGAAAGTGTTTATATGTAATATTATAAAAGTAAGATTGAATAGGTAGCTCCATCATCTATATTATATGCTATAATAAATAGATTATAAAAATATTTCTTCAGTTAAATCATTCAAAAACAACTTTTTTATAAAATTATAGGTATGCACCCGAATGGAAATACAACTTATAAGAAGAAGGTATGCAGTGTTCTGGAGGTATTTTTTATTTATTCCTATTATCAGATGTAACGTGTACGATTATGAGTTAGGAACTAGTAGTTAAAACTCTTACTTCTTGGATTATACACCGAAAAATAATATATTCTTTTTTTACATCATTACATAACCAGGGTTGCGCGGACGCATTTAAATCCCGTATTAACAGCGTCAAAACGAGACCAAACATCCGTCCGAGTCAGCAAACTGTGAACTGATAGCACCATCCACTCGCCTTGTTAAAATTCACAGCCCCGAACCATCTTTTCACGAAACAGCCTCGCTTTAAAACAAACAAGTCTCCCGTGAAATTCGGATAATGTTGATGGTGAAACTCGGTGAAAACCACTATGACAAATCCCATTTTAAAAACTTTTGACATAAGATTTTAATTCTTACGCCAACGCTGTAAAGATCACACGTATTCGAAATGCGAGTTTATGAAGGTTACATTGAAATTGGTTTTCGCCGTTCACGGTATTAAATGTCAACAAGAGAAGCATAGCCAAAGTGCCGCATTTAACAAGTCTGGAAAGAGCTTTTGAGGGTGCAAATGAACGTTCACGGGCATTAGATTTGTTAAGGGCTCATGTTGATTCTGTGGTCAAGTGTGGCGTGAAGTTTGGCAAAGGAAATATGGTGGTTATCGGTTGTTTATTCAATACCGCTTTGTTTGGAAACGAGACGCAGATGGTGACGACGAGAACCTTACAAAATCCGCATTTATTTGATCACTTTAAAAAGTAACTGAAAAGTCCGTAGTTTTTTATGTGTTCTAACCAAGCTTGCGGGTCCAACACGAAGAGCCATGTCCGTCAGAAATAAATAGAGCTACAATAAAAATACTTCAATACAGATAACAAGCTTTGTTTTCATTTACGTGTGTTGTTTTATCAATTTCCTTCATACTCCGTACAGCGTAAAAATGACTTGTTAAACATAATACGAAACCTATGAAAATTTAATTAGAATTTAAAACATTAACATTAGGATTTTAAAACCTCATATTATTCACTATTAAACGACATTTGACATATATTCCTATAAATATACATTTTTTTCTGATAATCCTTACAAATCATAAACTTGCAAGGTGTTTCGACTATTCTGATGAGAAGTGTATTTACTTAATTTATTTTTTTATTGTCGTTAAATCTAAACAGCTTCTCGAAGCATAACAAATATTTCAAGTGTTTTCAGGCTTCCAAAATCTTATCTCCAACTTGCACAATCTCGAGCATCCTCGACATTAAATCCATCATTCCACTTCCTTGCAATTAATACGTGCAAGGCATGATATATCTCAGGATATGACACTTCTGTACGATTTTAGAGTACTTCCCACTTAATAAAATCTTGGCGCCAATTTAATGTCCACTCCAAGCAAGCGTCATCCTTACCACTCGACTCATTAAGCTCTATTGTCTACTGACCACTGACACGACTTGTTCGTTAACTTAAGTGGGTTACTCCAAATTTTTATTTTGGGTTTATAAAAATAAAAAAAAACTGATAAATTAATAGATATAAAAGCAGTGATTGCCAAGTTGGTGAAATGCTTGCCTTGGTAACGAGGATCGCAGGTTCAAACCCTTGAAATTTAGAAATCTCACTCATAATCAACCATGATTAACACTTGCTAAACGATGAAGGAGAACACCGCACTGGGCCAGCGTGGTAGACTATGGCCTAATCCCCCTCGCATTGATGGGAAGCCCGTGCCTAACAGTTAGATATTAAAGGGGCTGGTATTATTACTATTATATTAGATACTAGCTGTTGCCCGCGACTTCGTCCGCGTGGTATTTAACAAAGACTCAGCCGTTGGCAACAGCCTGCTCGCGTTCTGATCCCGCGGGACGCATTGCAGATTGTTGCTATCAAACTTTAATCAGGCGCAGCGCTGCAACATTGGTTTTTTTTTTTTTCGAGAGATCCAATTTTTTTTTCTGAAATAAAAGTAGCCTATGTTACTCCTTGTTACATCAGCTATCTGCCAGTGAAATTCCCGTCAAAATCGGTCCAGCCATTTCAGACATTACCCGGAACAAACAGACAGACAGACAGACAGACAGACAGACAGACAGACAGACAGACAGACGGACAGACAGACAGACAGACAGACAGACAGACAGACAGACAAAAATTGTAAAAAATGTTGTTTCGGTATAGGTAACGTGTATACATCCAAATGCACTTAGTAAAAAGCGGTTATTTTAATATTACAAACAGACACTCCAATTTTATTTATATGTATAGATAAGAAATCTAGAGTAGACTCTACTTATTTTATCTCTTGTGACTATTTTGATAGCCAAAAATTATGCGGTGTTTTTAGATATTATAAAGCCCTTTACATGGATTTATTTTTGCGAAGTGTACTATCTAATCTTTTTAATGATATTGTAACAGGGTTAAGGAAACGTTGCATGGATATTGTGATATATTATATTCCATAATAAAGACATAAAGTTTGAATATCATGTTCTTCAAATATGTATTCTAAACAATTACGACTATGTGTATTAAATACCCACAAGAATATCATCATAGCGTAGTAAGCAGAGGCCAGTTCTAAAAATGTGTAACATAGGTATATTTTTTACAAAAATCACATTGTAAAAGCCCGTTCCCACTGTACTGGTTAATGTCTATTGACACGAAACCCACATTAGCACAAGTGGTTTGTTTTTGCAAAGCGCCGCGCCCGCGCCCGCGCCGCTGAGTGCAGGAAGTGATTACTGAGCGCACATAATTAGGTGTTCTTGTGTAACACTTAGTCGTTTCCGATTCAATGTCGTAGGGTGACTATATATTAGAGATATCGTAGGTTTTATGTATGGTGATTGATATCACAAGTTAATTTAACGCTAGATCAAGGTAGATTTATTTTGAGTCTATAAGGTTGTAATAAAATAGTATTAAATATTGAATCAAAAGTAAGTAAGTAAGTATATTGTTACGTTCAGTTCTCCCGTACGATAGTTGCTGTAAAGCATCCTAAACATCGTCTTTCGAATGGCTCTGTCAGACATGCAGGTTTCTTCACGTTTTCCTTTACCGTTTAGCAAGTGATAATCATGGTTAAAAATGTGATTCACACATCAAATCCAGGGATGCGAACCGAGAATTGAACCTGCGATCCTGGTAACCCGGGCAATCATTCTACCAACTTAGCTATCACTGGCACAGTCCATTTACATTAGTATAATAGGTACACATAATATATCTACTTATATATAATATATCTACTCCGCCTGCTCTACTCCTGCAATATTTCCAGATTATGTAGAGACACAGGGTAAAGAGTAGCACCATTCTACAACGTACCTACATCCCAATAAAAACCAAAATGTTTGTCACATTGTGAACAAAAAAAGGTAGCGCTTAAGGAGCAATATTTGACGCAATCAACAAAAGGAAATGTAGCGATAACACGCGCCCATTAGCCCCCAGCACAAATCACTAACACGTGACATCCAATAGTAAAAACTGCACTACCTACTCTACATATTTTTAAGGCCTATTTAGATTGAGGCGAGATTCACCATTAGTACTACTAATGGTCGTGGTAAATATAATGGATTGTTAAAAGTTTTGGGCGTACTATCATAAGCATAGAGCAATGCCGGAATCATATGATGATGACTATTACTATTCTTTGTCCAAAATAATGTAGTTTTTATAGTAATACACCGCTACGTCTGGTTTTCACGCATCGAGAATCCCACCAAAGTTTGAACGGAGCTTTTATTTTTTTCTGAAACACGGTTGCAACATCGAACATGGAGAAATACATTTTTATCTGCACGTGTGTGAGGCGGCAATTTCGTGCGGTTTAAAATTACAGCGCATTCCATTTTTTTACCGGAAACTGCGGATTTTTGGGCTCGGCGCAAAAAACCGGCAATTTTTTTACGAACCGGTTTGGTAGGGTAATTCTTTTAAAACCAGCTAATAACCGTTATAATGAAAAAAACCGAGAAAATATTGAAATTTTTGGTGAACACATTATTAATGGTGGACTTGACAAGAGCACTCCAGCTTTTACGAATTCAACTTATTTAATTATTCTTATTTCCTATATCTATGCAGACCAATGCAAGATTTACTAAGAACGAATACATCAAAAATGATAACCATCGAAGAATCACTTAGTTATTGCCTATTAACAATAATATCGCGAACAACACAAACTGTACGATCCCAAAATAAGCATCATTTGTATTATGGGTGGTTACAGTTCAATAAACTGGGGGCGTCCCAGTATACATAATTAAACGCCCATGACTTGGGTACTAGCATTTTTGCTCATCATACAAATTGTTCCCGTAACGAGATTTGAACCCAAGACCCATTATACAGAAAGCAGGGTACTACCAACTGCGCCAATCGGATCGCAGAAGTCGGCCGTTGAAAGTGTAGATATACCTACATTATTCTATTAATTTGTTTCTAGGCAGGTGCACACATATCAATACAACTGAGATGTCCAATAAAAAGCCGCGGCTACTGATCTCTTTCACAAAACGCAACTATTCTGAAGATCCAAAAAAAAATCGCCAAAGAAGTCCAAAAACGTTTTAATAGTGCGAGCCATTTTTTTACAAAACATAAACTATTTTATCTAACGTAACATAATCCCTACCCGCTGACCGAAAAAATGTAAAAACTTTTATTGTTCCCGCCAAAATTTGGTCGAAATCTTAGCCTCGGGCAACAGGAAATGACGGAGCGGCAAAAAGCCTCAAAAGAAACCTACGAAATGTCTTCGATTTGATGGATCGCCGTAACACAATCATTTTACGAGAGAACTCTGAAGAACCTTAAAGTGCCCCTTAAAAATTGAGAGTTATGACTACGGTAAACACGCTTTATCTATGAGAAGAACACTCCGATTTGAATCTTATATTCACATAATACGTCTGAAAATGTATTGATTAACGATAGATCCACACAACATTGTAAAATCTGCACACTTGCAACTATTTCAATTCCACGTAATTTGAAAAATGAACCTTATAATTTCGTAATTAATGTTGTGATTACATTGGTGTATGTGTGAGGTTATGTGATGGTCGTGTTACATTGCAATTTGAACACGTGTACGATGGTCACTAGAGGGGCATTTATGCTTGTTTGTGTGTGTAAAGGATATTGGAAGTCGTTCCGATCTCGGAGACGGGAATTACTTGTGATTAATATAACATTAGATACTAAAAATACACTATTATCAAGTATGTGTATAATTATGTAAAGTAGTAAAATAAAAGTAATGTTGAAATTGTTAAAATAATAAATCGTGAAGTACATGTTATTGTTTTTTAAAGTAAGGACTTATTACATTCAAAACAATACTAACTTACTTGATAATAATATCTTTTAATATATCATGTATTAAGATCTATTATTCAACATCGCCCAACAAAAACGGTAACCATAAACTTATTCTATAATCTTTAAAAACTTTTGAAGACGGCACAAAAAGAATCTAAAAAGTGGGCGTAACTTTTACTGTCATTTCAGCTCTATCGCATAATAGCCGGCGGCCTGCGCTCGCGCCGGCCTATTATCGGCGCACAAAAAAAAAAGCATACCCCGCCTTACACAATCGAGAATTGAAAAGGAAGCGTAGCCTTTGCGAATCTGAGCAATAAATTCCTATTGATTGAATTTCGGACCCATGCTGGGCTATAGGGGCTCATTATAGTCCCGATAATTTTCCATTTTTTTTATAGAAAAACTTTTTGGATATCATTTTTGTATGGTTATTTATAATTCGTTGCCTGAATCTACGCTTCAAAGAAGTCAAGCGCGTTGAAATCTTTTGTATAAGCGCTTAGTGATGCTAATTCAAAATGCCTAAAGCGTCAATAGCCTTGTGGTTATAGAGACTGTCTTTATAACCTAGAGGTTCTGGGTATGGCCATTTAACTATTGGCATAAGCCCGCTCCTGGCACAAACTTTGACTCATTTGGAATAGCTAACGGGACTACGAGTAATGCGTTTATGGTACCGAAATAGTAATCTAAAAAATGAAAATAAAAGTATTTTATTTTAATAGCTCTTTTCTTAATCGAATCGACTGAATTTATCTTGCTGTTGATGGAAATACCAAAGAAAATGGTCTCAGCAACTATATTTTATTGGAGAAAATAGTTAATTACAATTTAACAAGATAATTATTAAGAAATTGTAGCGGTCTATTTAAAACATAGAGCAATAATATTAGCTTATCCGGCGTAAGTCGAATGACAGTATTTACCCGCAGCGTGCTCAGACGGGAAAACTACATCCGTTGTAATTTTTTACGAAGTAATTACTTACTACCAACATGAGAAATAGTACAACATTCGCAACGTATTTGAAACGAATCAAGCTATTTAACTGAGAGCTAGTTACATGCAATTGCATTACAATTGTGTGGAATCCGTAATTGCCCAATTGTGCACATTTCGACATTGAATTAACCCAATCTAGTACATATCGACGTGATTGACAAAAAGTATATTAACCCACATGTATCGGCAGTGAACGGCGTTTCATTGAACAACTAAATACGACACTATAGGGTGTATAGTCGTTTATACGTAATTGCTGAATTCAGACTGACCATGAAATATTGAGAGGCTGGTTCGGAAATGCTTCAATCGTACTCACATAGCGAGGCCATTGACTTGTCTCATGGCCAGGCGACACAAGCTTTTGATAATGGCAAGCTCTCTGTCGTGTGTCCCGTGAAAGCCCCCTCGAAATCGATCCAGCCATTTCAGAGATTAGCCGGAACAAACAGACATGCTGCAGACAGACAAAAATTGTATAAAATATTGTTTTTGTATATATACCGTGTATACATAAGAACTTAGTATAAAGCGGTTATTTTAATATTACAAACAGACACTCCAATTTTATTTATTTGTATAGATATCTCGCGCCAGCCTTGTACGGAACTGGACAATTACGTCACACTAACTACTCGTTCATTCGGACTTAAGGATCCTTGCATGGGCGAGTTTATGAATGAGCAGCGGGCGGCGCAGCGGCGTGTCGAATCGATTTCACAACGAACCCTGGTGAATGGCGGAAACTGCTTTAAAAGGCTTCGGTTAGGCTGTAAGTCCACTGGCAAGATGGTAAGTGTAACTTGAAATATTTATCAAATACGTTTCGATCTAAACATAATGTTTATTTTTCTAATTATAACTGACGCACCGTTATTTCAATGTAAATCAAGGATTCATTCTCTTTACTATACACTTTTGTAACGAATAGCTGTCATATAAAGTATTTTTTTAACGACTTATTTACCCTATCAATCATTGCTAATGCTCTGTTGAGATAATTATTTTAGTTTCTTTTTACACTACGTAGCTTAATAGACTAGCTAGCACCCTAATCCAAACTATTCCACACTTCTCCGTCATTTCGTTGTCTTGAACCGTGCAATCGGCATTTCCTTATTATCTCCACCTTAAAGAGGCGCAGTACTTTGGGTGAAGCATGAATATCAATACTTTGTGCAAACTACAATGTGAGTACGGTTTCATGAATGGATGCACTGATAATAGGATTGATTGGTTACGCGCACGTATCTCCAGATCTTTGTATTTCATTGAATGAAGACCATTGTTGGCAATTGTATTTGTGAGTATTGAATTTACCATTTATAAAGTACCTTTTAACTTGTCTCTACAGCAGTTAAAAGGCAGATAAAAAGCCCTTTCCAAGAGAAGTGTTTAGTAAGTCGAGTGGACTCTAGCTATTAATAGAAAAAAATAGTTTCATACTAGGTTAAAACATGCTCCATCTTACATTAATAAATGTCCAATCCTTAAAATGTGACTTAGAGTAGAAACGAACGAGGACGCAATTTATTCCTGAAATTAAGAAAAAGGCAACAAAAGCTGTTGAAGTTCTATGTTTAATATAGTTTTACTAATATTCTGGTATTTGTTATGGAATAACAGCATGAACATGATAATAATTGTAGGGTAAATATTAAATAATAATAATACCAGCCCTTGTAATGTCCCACTGTTGGGCACGGGCGCCCCATCAATACGAGGGGGATTAGGCCATAGTCCACCGCCACTGACCCAGTGCGGGTTGTCGGAATTCACACATCTTTCGAAGGGATCTCTCAGACATGCAGTTTTCCTCACGATGATTTCCTTCACCGTTTAGCAAGTTATAAGCATGGTTGAAAAGGAGATTCGCACATGAAATCCAGAAATCCCAGAGGTGTGAGCCAGGGTTGAACTTACGATCCTCGTTACCGAGGCAAGCGTTCATCTAACATGGCTATCATTGTTTTTGTTATTTATTAGAGTAAAATACGAACAATAACTTAAGACCATATGGTCCGTTAGATTGAAATTGGTGTCATTTTAATCTACCAATGGGTTAAATAAAGATTTTAGTGGGACTTATCCATTTTAACAGTATTCTCTTCACTACATTTATTTCATACAATTGTTAAATACGGCTAAAGTCAATATGACTTTTTAGTTCTTCGAAACAGCACAATAGGTACGCGTTATTTCTTAAAACCACCCACAAACGTAACTCAAACATTTCGCGTTACAAAGCTTCCAGTGGGAGGCTATTTTAGGCCCGACATACAAACAGACCCGCACTTGTTTGCAATGATAACACGCGAGTCAATCCCGAAAGCTTCAACCAAAACAAATATGTGCACGGCTCTCAAGGACGAGGTACCTTGTTTAGATTATCTGACGGACGACCAATGTATGTTGAACTACTGATTGGTGGGTATGAGAAGTACGAGCTCATGGAGAGCGAGGCCTTGATTCATTGGATATGTTATGTTTTACTAAGGTCATGGAAGTATGTTATGGCATAGATTTACGTTCAGCACGGCTACGTGAAAGCAGGTGTGAGTAGGGAAAATATGATAGTCTACATGATGATATAAAAATGCGTCCAAATTTGAAGATACATCTCAACCGAATAAGATTTTTTCGACCTCACAAAATTTAGATACCATTTTTTGTTATATTTATTTTTATATTTGTCCTCCCGTGACCACAGTAGCTATAAAGCAACCGAAACGTCGGAATCGTAGAAAAACATAATAAAAATGCGATAATATCCGTAAAAATATTTTTTTTTTATTTTCATTGTTTTTTACCTTTTTGTTTTATAATAATGTAATCACGAGATAAACAAACAAACTAGTTTATCATTTCAGTCGGATATATAATCATGATGTTGAAATTTGGACAGTGACAGTTTTGGGGTCGAGTCACCTTCGTCCGTAGGAGAATTAAATACCCTCGAGTTACCCTACACGTGACCCTGGGTGGTGCCAACTAGGTGACAACTCTACTGGTGGTAGGCTTTGGCCACGGTTAGTCACCACCCACTGAACAAAGCCATGTCGCCAAGCGGCCTAGCCGTGTTCCGGCATGATGTTCGGTGTTGCCATTCATGGATGGCGGGTCAGATCAGCTGCGCTGCATGTGCCTAGTGTATGTAGCGTCTCGATCTACTGCCGCCTTCCTACCTAGGTAAGTATGCTCCAACGTAGATCTCATCATCACTTACCATCAGGTGAGATCGAGATCAAATACTTGCCTATAATGTAATAAAAAAAAATAAAAAAAATCCTGTATATTAATCCAATGATAATTATTATTAGTATCGTAATTATTGAGTCATGTAGGTACTCGCTCTGGATTGAGCAATGTCTCCTCTAACAAACCATGACATTAATTATAAATCGGATCACTATCTAAGCCCTCATATAAGGGCGCGCCCAATAATTCAATTAGGCGTTCCAAGATAAATAGGGTTGTCACATCCAAGATACCTTCTAAGGGCCCATTGAAAGCGCACGTGTGTTAACAATGCTGAGGCTAACCCGACGATCGCTGCGGGTCGCCGAGACCGAAGTGAGAAATTTCACAATAGTGTCAAAGTATTGAAGTATACTGACGGTTGAGTGGTATAATGGCCCAGTATGTGGTTATTGCGACGTCCTTTGATACGTGCTCTGATTGACCGTTTTGTTGTTGCGTGAAACTATTTAACGCACGGGTATGTTATGGTGGATCGAGGTTTGTATTGATTAAATGCAGACGAAAAAATATTTTTGTTATTTCCAAAAGGGCATACAGAAGTCTTGTTGCATACAAAATCGTATAAATATTAAACGATTTAAGTTTTTGCAATTACCTAAGAGAAAAATATCTATACATATAAATAAAATTTGAGTGTCTGTTTGTAATATTAAAATAACCGCTTTTTACTAAATGCATTTGGATGTATACACGGTACCTATACCAAAACAACCTTTTTTAAAATTTTTGTCTGTCTGTCTGTTTGTTCCGGGTAATCTCTGGAATGGCTGGACCGATTTTGACGGGAATATACTATACTATACTGGCAAATAGCTGATGTAACAAGGAGTAACTTAGACTCCTTTTATTTTAGAAAAAAAATAGGATCTCTCGAAAAAAAAATTAAGACCAATGTTGCAGCGCTGCGCCTGATTAAGTTTGATAGTAACAATCTGCAATGCGTCCCGCGGGATCACAACGTGCGAGAAGGCTGTTGCCAACGGTTGAGTCTTTGTTAAATACCACGCGGACGAAGTCGCGGGCAACAGCTAGTATCAAATAAATAGGTTTAGACGTGCTTTACAGGTTCACAGATGATATACTAAGCAAGCACTCAATTTGAAATTCAATTACTATACATATTATCATTATGAATAGACACACACACAAAACTCCTACGCATCTTAATACAATGGCATCCATTCTTCTCATAATCAATGTTACAACACAAATATTTACCCCTCGAGCATCAATATTGGACTACAATTAGCCCTCGCACTTACGGGTTAATCCAACCCAAGATTGCCGAAGCTGTTATCGACCTTACCAACTGAAATATAAGGTTAATGATTGAATAATATCATTGTGGTGAACCGTAATGACATTCCTAACCTCAGTCAACTATTCGTTGAGTAAACGGTGTTTAAGCCTATCTACACAGGATGTTAGGTCGTTAACTGGTTTTATCGCTTCCTTCTAAGTATTCAAATTGGGTGTTGGTGTTTATTAAAAACAATTATGTGCATTGTTGATACGATCTTAGGGGTTATTATCGCTTGGTGTGTTCGAACTGACAATAATATCAGATAGGATAGGTCACGAATAGGTACTTGAATTTCATTGTGGAGTAAATTTAATAATACCTCAGGCGTATATTATTGAAACTTTCCTACTTCTGAATATGTTGCTCCGGCGACAGTCTTCAAAATATTATATTTATTTGTATTGATATTTTACCATTTATCCATCAGCCTTCCATAGGCAATTTCACAAAAAAGTGAAGATATTTTTTTTCATGAATTGGATTCTGAGGCGGTACGAAGTTCGCTGGAACTTAACCTTCAGCTAATATTTTGAATTGTCTACGATGCAAAAGTCCGTTAAAGCCGCAAACCATAAAACAAACGGTAAACTGCAAAATGCAAGCGCATTTCTCGAAAACAATCAATTCTTATGCACACAACGCACTAGACATTACAATTTTAAATTTAAGTAGAGACATAAATACTGCGTTTTGTTGCAAATCACGCTCGTGCTGGCTCTACATGACTTTGTTAAGGGTATTTAGAAATAAGATTGATAAATATACGGACAATACGTGCGGTGGTTGGACCACCTCCCGCGGCGCCCGTCGCGGACGTGCAAACATTGTCGCTAAATTGAAATAATGTGTGGTTTCATTGCTGCGACTGCGGTTAGAATTTTTGTGATTAAGTTCATTTAAAGGGACAGTCTAAAATACCTTACTAAGTTACATTAATTCTGTATTTACTATCCTATTTGAGATAAAATGTTTTTTGGGAAATCACTTTTATACACTGACATCAAAACGTCGGAAATGTGCAATAAAAAAGCAAAGGATAAAATATGCAATCTAATAGCATACTAAATATGCGTGATCAAACCAAATGTTAAATGTATAATACATGCCTTATATGTAAGAAGAGAAGATGAAGAAGATGTAAAAATAAATGTAAGAATCGTTTGTCTCTTACAGATTTTTCAAGTTAAATTAAAATGTCCTTAGTCGCGCCATCGAGACAACACCTTAACATTGTCCCCATTCCTCACAAGAAAACGCTAACTGTCCCAACGGAGGCATTGTTTCTTTCACTCGAAAATCAAATATTGGGCCAAGCTTATTCAGGGCGTTTGCAAACATTGCCCTACTGGGTGGCTGCCAACAATGGTCTTCCAGGAACCTGCGTGCCAACACTTCAAATACACTGATTATACACTAATTGTCTTCAAACATCTGGACCTTTATATAGTTTTTAGCTTGAACGACATATTTTGTGTAGGATAGAGCTGTTGTTGTCCAGTATTGATGGCCACTCATTGTACGAGTAGTACAAGTCGCGAACATTTGGAGAGATGCATGTCATTATGGACAGATGTGGGGTAGTACTGAGAATTCGTAAAGGGTAGTTAGTGTAGGAGTCGTATGATATCTAACCCGCTAACTGTAGTATCAACAAGAGGACGGCAGCGCCAGGGAGCACGACTAGGGCTAATGCAAAATGAACAACTATCAGAAACAGAATCAGAATCAGAATATTTTTTATTCATGTAAACCATTATTGTACAGTACTTATGAATCGTCAAGTTACATAAACATTATTCTACTGCTTTACCACCCGTTCGGAATGCCGTTCCTATGGAGAAGAACGGGCAAGAAACTCCATGGTTGCTCTTTTTTTTTAAATAGATCTTTTACATTATTGAGCAATACATTGTTATAGGTATGTGAGAACAGTGTAGGAACGGCTAATCAGACTTTAGCAGCAGGTCAAAAAAAAAAAACAAAAAGTACTAACTAAGTATAAAATTACAGCTAATGGCTACATGGTTCCCACATTTACAAATTACTTATGTAAGTGAAAATAAGAAGGAAGAAGAGAAATACACAATCCAAATAGCCTGCTCGAACAAGGTCATTTATATTCCTGAGGAGCCGGACCAGCATCCAACCAAGCATTTTTATCCTTAAGATAAGCATCTAGTGTATAGTATGCCTTCTTACATAGCGTACGTTTTATGCTCTATCTCTATTGATGTAAGATACTTTTTACATGGAGATATCTCGAGTTGTGTTTACACTATGAGTACTTTGTCTCGTCGGTACGTCATTGTAAGTATATCCAAGTGAAGATATAAATACATGGTAGATACAACATACCTACCATCCAAAAATGTTTACGTTTTGTTAAAAAAAAATGTAAATTAAAGACAAAACCATCGCGGCGTACCGTCGATTAGCATAAAATGCTAGTTTATTTGAGATTAAGATAAAATAAACGAAGTAGTTATCCAAAAATAACTTATTTATTTATTCACAGCGATACGAATAACAAAAATATAACTCATACATAATATTTGTTGCTTTACCTAACAAAATAATAAACCTTTTGTGCCGCTCGGAATATCTGGTGCTCGATTCAAAATCTCAACAATGACACGACGATCCTTTTGGCCAATGTTTGGTTAGGTGCAATACATATTGTCGACTCGGGAAATCAATTTACGATAATTGTCCTTTATTATGAAATAAATATGAGTCTTTATGCCGTCCGCTTTTGTGAGCGCCTCCGTAGGATCGTTGCCCCATTCACGGCAGAATCTTTTGATATTTCGCAAAGAAATTCATTCTTGCGGAAGAATATGTGCAGGGGAATGGCATTTGACAATAATTATATTAAAGGCGTCCACGGCTTGGATGATATTAGGCGGAACATAGAAGGTTTTGACGTGTAACGATGTAAAGAATGTTTTCTCAGCTTACACGCAGATGTAGAAAATATTAGTATTGACAATAAACGGTGTAAGAATATGAGTAATTTTGTGATACTCAGTCATGCAGGATAAGTTTTTAAAAGGTAGAAAAAGATAGTCCTTTTTTTTATTACCTCTTCAATCTATATCTGTTTGGAAGGTCGACTAATGTCCGGTATCTAAACTTTACTGTTCGAGATACTTTTCGTACTATGGTCATAAAAGACCTCAGTCTATCTATCTGATAACTTCACTAATTACTGATCATAAAAAATAATTAATGATGACCACAATATTTCAGAAATACAATGTTATGCATTCCGAAGCATGAGTCAACACGGCGGGTATGAAATAAATTCTGAATTCTTTCTTTATTACAATAATCATTTAATTTTTAATGACTCAGACACCAATTTTGTATCAAAACGTATTAAAAAACTTGGTCCTTCTCATACTTTTAATGTGACAAAAGATAATTTCGTGATATTTATCGCTCGAGATCGGGCTCTCACAAACACTTTAAAATTGGCTTTTAAGGTGAATTTGTCTCGTTTTTGACTACTAAAAGGTCCATTAAATCGCCTTTTGTTGTCTATTGATTTGTAGTTGGGATACGATACAAACCGACAAATGATACAGGCGGGTTGTTTTTGTAGCGATTGTATCTTTTACTGGGTGTTTCTAACATTTTATATACAAGTTATTATGATTTGCCAAAACGTATTTATGGTTTAACGAGTAGTCATTTGTTTTATTATTACGGTTGTTTAATTGTTTTCGAAATAAACCTGAATACCCTCAAACAACACTTTACTATTATTCTTATCTTACTTTCCTTCATTCTTTACTAAACTTCTTAAGATCTTATGATCATCCTGTATATTCAAAATCGTTTAGCAGAAATGACGCGTAATAATGTGACAAAGGTCCTAATAAAATGACATCAATAACTGATTCGAAAAGAATTCAATGAGTAGGAATTCTCGCTTCACCGAGCGCTTTACGCGTAACATATTTAGCGTAATTTCATCTTTTGTATTATATTATTTGTATTATACAATTTTTAAACACCTTTAATATGTCAACAATGAGGCCAAATGTCTCGAGATTGGATTCGTTTGAGCGAAATAACTTGTATTATATTATGTGGACTCTTGTATTCTGCTTAGCTGGTATATCAAGTTAGGTTAATGAAGTGTTAGCTATACGTTTATTTATGATTAGGAAGTTGTTCGTACTGTCTAACTTTGAGATAGTGGAACCCTTAGAAACGAATTATCACGATCATTTGAAATCAGGTTTAATATTTTTAAAATTTTTATAAAATTTTGCGGCACAAAACAAATGTTTGCTACTTTTCGGGGTTCTGTTGACTTTTTTTGTTTAGTTTCTATTTGTAATGGTAACATTAAATGCTAATTTTCGGGCCACATTTTTATCCCCTTTTTCATCTAATAAGTTTCTTTTCATCATTATAAATGTATGAAACCAAACAGATCTCATAAAAACCCGAATCACCGCATTGTTAACCTCACGAATACGTCACTGCCTAAAAAACAAAGCTTCACCAACAAAGATTCCTGATCGTAATGCCCAATTTGTCTTGTACCATCCACGTGGCGTCGACTCCTATTGTTTGGAAGTACGGATCATGGGGCCAAAGCCTGATAACATCGAGGCCTTTCATGCCGAAGATCTTAAGATAAGATCTCTTTGGCACAAAAAGGATCCAATATGAAGAGGAAAAAATGTGCCACTGATGACTTGTCATTTGTTTTTTTTGTAGAGCCGCAGTTGTTGTACGGATTTGTCCTGTAGTTCTCAGTGTTAAGAGGTCCTCTGAGGGATTAGTGCAGTTGCTATTAGACAATATTGTCGCGTGGTCATCGTATAGGTAGCTATTGTAAGTTGGTGCAATCGAAGTTATGAGTGGCGAGGTCGTATTGTTCCATTTGTGTAGACATTTTGACAAGTGTCACTTGAATAAACTTGCTTCGTAAAATAATTAGCAATTTTTCTTACAATTTCACAGCTTTGAAATCTAATTTGAGCTACACTTGTATTAAACCTGACAGAATTCTGAACGTGTTCGAGACAGAATTTCGATATATCAATCTATGCTAGTGCTCACATAATATCACATTAAAATTGTAATTTTGCTGGGAAAACATTTATTTTTTTAAATCCTCATAACCAAATTCTGACTTTGCATAATGATTACAAATGTACTTAAGTAGCTCAGTTTCAAAGGATAGTACTCATACCCTTGCTGAATCCACCTGTTCCATCCTATTGTTATCATACCGGGCGCACTCCCCCTCAATGCGAGAGGGATTAGGCCTTAGTCCACCACGCTGGCCGAGTGCGTATTGGCGGACTTCACACGTCTTTCGAGGGGTTCTCTCAGACATGCAGGTTTATCCCGCGATGTTTTCCTTCACCGTTTAGCAAGTGATAATCATGGTTGAAAATGAGACTCGCACATTAGATCCAGAAATCCCGGAGCGAGCCGGGATTGAACCTGCGATCCTACTTACCGAGGCAAGCGTTCTACAAACTTGGCTAACACTGCTTATTACCCCACCCTTAAAAATAGAGACAATAAACATTTTTAATAACAACTTCGAGCTCTACAAAATAGCGCATCAATCAAACAGATGAGTTTAGTACGTCTATCCTCAATCATAAGGAAACACCTTTACCCATTGACAAGCCGACAACTCCTCAAAAATGAATCCTCCTTTCTTTAAGAGCGCCGACACCGTCCTGCACTTCAAACGGACTACAAGTATTCAAACACGCTACAAAAGAGAGAAAAAAAGAAACCAATCTTGACCAAACAATTTACATGTCATGTTGTAATAGCTGCCGCCTTTGCATTAAACGATACCGCCCTGTACAGTGTGGCCACAAAACACGTGGTCTAGATACTCGACTATTTTAAAGCGAGTCAAATGAAACTTGGATTTTAAATTACTATAAGCAGACAAGACTGATAATGGATGGATAGATGGGTATGCGTATCATAAATAGTAAAGTTAGACAAAAAATGTGTCGTGAAGTCGATAATCAAGCAGACTGGAGAAACGATCAATTTAAGGTGATCAAAAATTACTACAATGTGAAAGTTTACCCCGATATTTATAGAAGCTTTTATCTATTTATAGCATAATCTATCTATCCAATTGGTGTCAAACTATACGCCGTAGTATCTATAAGGGGCTAACAACTTAACCCTTCATTTTAATTGCCCGCTAAAAAATGCAGTAAGTATATATCTCACATGCCTTATTCCTACAGTGTAAACCAAACTGGTATGCTCCAAGGCGGTAATTACTCGCAATATTGAGGACCTGCAAAAAGGATAGAGGAAGTTTATTACATTTCAACACGACTTGAATTTAACGCTCACTTTCAGATCTCATGGCCATACCGTAACGCCTATAACACGCTAGGCGTTTGGGTCGGCGATGAAACTCGCGCGCCGGGCGTGAACGGGCGGGGCAGACTGAGCCTGGGGCGGGAAACTCGATACTACAGCTATTTAAACTTATAACAACTTCCCAGAAACGTGCCAATTTGTTTAGATTAATTGCTGATGACCGCTATGTGGTGTCGAAGCAGCTGGGTGTTATAATTTTGCTGAATCATTGGCTAATGTTTAACTGTCGGGTGTCAACTTTGGAATTGTGATTTCCATTCTATAGTATGATATTATAGGGTTCCTTACGTTTCGTGTACGAAACAGAATACTGTATGAAAATAAATTAACTCACGATCCGCGCTATAAGTTATATTGTAACTATCCGAAAACTTATTGATTTCTTATATTTACGCGAATACTACACCTTTAAATAAAACTTATTTTACAGATTTTACAGCGTTTATTTTATGGGTTTACGTTCCCGACGTTTCGGCTGCTTTATAGCAAACATGTTCACAGGAGGACGGACATGGTCGGCAACGTAAAAACATAAAATAAACGTTATAAAATCTGTAAAATAAGTTTTATTTCAATATCATAAAACTTTTGTAAACTTTGACTATACAATGTCTGTGTTCTATATCCTATTAGCATTACTTGTTTTAGTGGGAAAACAATATTTTTTAATCTTGCTTTTAATACCTTAATTGAACACAGAAACCTGTAAAAAGTTCACATTACATACATTTGCGGATTGTTAATTTTAATTTTACCCCCAAATTAATCGAAAAGTTTTATTCATACACAACGGCATTAAAACTTATACGATTTTGGGGTTCATTTTATGAGGTATCTGGAGTTATATTAAACATACAATACTGGTATAATGACCTCTTATGGTCAATTTCTTTTATAAACATAATTGATAGCTTTGGTAACAAACAAGCCGGCCTATTTCGCAGGAACTTGTTATTGCAGGGCGTAGGGCGGGGTACCGCTGGCCCGTGGGCGGAGTACCATCAAGGGCCCTTACAGAACTAACCAGGTGATATGGCCTATTTCATATAATTAATTCTAGTAGGCGTAGTTTTAGGGCAGCTGAATCTTTTAATTTAAGATGTCGTGACTTAAGCATTTTTATTTATTAATTCGTGTTGTGTTGGTTTTCAGTAATAATCAAAAATACTTATTGTTGTGCCGGATTTAATTTATTTATTCGACGCATTTTACAATTATAGTTTAACATTGAACTATTAAAGAAAGTTGAAGCGGCCAAATATTCATTAGAAACAAGCTCTTTTTATTTCGAGTGCCTAAAGAAACACAATTTCAACAGTTCAACCATTGATCTACTATAAGTTCAATGAGTTCAACGACCATTTAAATCCCTTAACCAATACACGCAGATTAGAATAATTACATTAAGTAAGGATCATAATAGCATCTAAATATTGAAATACTATTTAAAGCATTATTTTCATACAATATCATCCAACAAAATGGGACCCCGAACACAAAGACCCTATATTTACCGTAACTCATATTATAAATGTGTAAAACCATTTAAATCGTAAACTATCAATAGATGAATGTTGCTTTTGTATGGTGAACCAACTTGGCCGTCATGTTCACGCACATTTTATTTGGACAATTTATTGAAACACTTCAAATACACCGTACGAAAATAACCTTAACTGCCACTCCAAAAAGTTAAAATTACATTGTACACATCTCGTATGCCGTAAAAAAAATTGTCATAGAAAAGTTAACCGTAAGTCGCTTTCGATAGAATTCATATTCCAACGATGGAAGGTTTTAAATTTATATTTATTCGAATGCTTTCAAGGCAGCTAAAGGTATACGCATTGTCGATAATCACTCAAGCAAACACTTGTTATTTTAAGAGATCATCCAGCCTTAAAGCTTTACATTGAGATTCCTCACAATGAGGTCTGTAATGTATTATAATATATTATTTATAGGACACTGGCGGTAGGCACATTCGAGGCAATGTGTACCATTGTTGGACCGACTCTAGGTTTTATAATCGATGTTATATCATCAATCGCTTATGTCGCCAAGCGGCCTAGCCGTGTTCCGGCATGATGTTCGGTGTTGCCATTCATGGATGGCGGGTCGGATCAGTTGCGCTGCATGTGCCTAGTGAATGTAGCGTCTCTATCTACTGCCGCCTTCCTACCTAGGCAAGTGTGCTCCATCGTAGATCTCATCGTCACTTACCATCAGGTGAGATCGAGATCAAATACCTGCCCATAATGTAATAAAAAAAAATCTGAGGTTTTATTTAATGACAATTGAACTACAATATTTGTTACGGGTTATTATTAGTTATTCATACTTGCCTGACGGTGGTTGTTTTTATCTGTAGACACAATGTCATTTAATGGAAAATGAATCGACAGTTTTTTTTTATGGCTTTCATATTAATGAAATCACACCGATAGGAAAAAAAAATCAAGCAAACAAAATATATAAGTATTGCATTATGCAAAACCCTTGTATAATAACGAAACAACAGTAAATTATTCAGGTAATTCAGAATTTTATAAAAATATGTAGGAGCTGCCCCATAAATACAAAATCATTTTTTTATGACTTCCAAAATCAATTTCAGAATGACACAAAAAAGTCTTGGCCATTATAAAAATATTAATATGCCTACGAAAATGTTGGCCGACTATTTGTTATTTATTAATGTCGCCGTCACGAATTTTGGAGCGAGCACTCGAAAAAAGCGGCTGACAATGGTAGCGCTAATCTTTTTTGGGGCCAAAAATGAAGCATGTCAAACGAAAAAGGGTCGAGTTTGAACATGGCAGCCATTAAATAAATTCAGGTTGAAAAAAGTTACGAAAAAATGTCCGCAGGCAAACCATTTTTAAATATTTGTGCGCATATGGCTTCCGGCTATTTGGAGTGGGGTATGCTAAAAAATCCTTTTAGCCCCTTATTTTTTGTCCATTCTTATTGAATCTCCTATGATTTATTTGTCGTCGTGATTTGAATGAGTTGATACTTATGGATTATGGACAGGCCAATGTAGCTAAATCCAGATATATGGTCGTTCTTGAATTTTACATTGTGTAACATATCAAGAAAGACCTTTAAAAGGCTTAGGTATGTTTTTAATGACCAGATTGCGTCGAAGAAAACTTAAAATGTGGATGCGATCTGAGCAGTAGAGTAAGCAGGAACTACTTATGTAAATGTAGCGTCATCAACAAAGCATGATGTCACTGTCATTATTAATGACCAAAAGGCTACTTCAGAAATCCTGCTTAAGCCACTGCTGTCATTAATTTGCCTAACAGGGAATTTAAATTGATTATTTAATTTTATACCAATTTTTAATTTTAAATATCCAGTTTCATTTCGTCATCGTTTAAACGCGTACACCTTCAGGCCTGAACATCTTCTTAATATTTAGTCACCAGGTAGCTATGCCTACCCGTGGCCAAGTGTGAAATACCAAACTCAAATGCAAACAGCCCTACAAAAATAGTACCTCTACTATTTTGCACACACCCGCCAAAAACGGCTGGTAGCTAAATTAATAAACAAATACAGACCTTAAAAAAACTTTTACAACGTCATTTCGAATAAAAATCGTTCCAAGAAAAGAATACTTAGGTACATAATGTTCCTATCAAGAAACATCAATATTACAATGATCTTGAAGCTGGCTTCTTGAGACCATATTTCTTTAATTGAATTTTACTGAGGTATAAGTATCAATGCAAACTAAAGGCGCAACTTCAAAGAATTCTATACTACTATAGAACCATCCTTCCAAATCATCAACCAATCAATAGCTTGCGGATGCTATAAAGAGTTTCAGCTCTATTGAGAATACCATGAAACAGAAACACGTCCATTCAGCATCACGTCTCTATCAAAAGGTACGAGGGCCCATTCAGAAGTGGGCAAAATGGGTGCCCTAACACCCTCCTTACATCCCGTTCCGCAAACCTGACAAAGGGTTCTCTAAGCTGTAAAAACACTCCATCCAAAAGCAGACAACGACCGAACATAATCCGCCTCAAAGTACACCGACACTGTAGGTTCTATTTTCAAAACAGTAGAAAAATCCCTTTCGATATCAATTTGCCGCGTGAATTGCTCCTCTTTTGAAAATGGAAGCGTGTTTTATAACATTTTTTTAATTTCCTCGCTGCTTTATGATTGGATTGAAAGGAGTTTGGAGTTAGCGAAAAAATTGAGGCAAACACGTTATGGTGTAAAGTACGGTTCAATTGTTTTTTATTGTAGTTGGCCGGTTTGATGTTGGCATATAGTAAAATAACATTTATAAAAAACTGCAAATTAATTATGACCGGGGCCCGACCGCCGATCTCCCGCGAAAGCGATGCGAAAGCGATTTAAAATATGATATTAGTACCATGTCAAGTTTTTCGAAAAAAGTAACACAGTGTAGGTAGGTACAGACTAAGACGCCTTCGGTTTGAGAGAATCGATGGTCTGCCGTACAAAGGATTTTCATCTTCCGCGCCCCGGAAAGGTCCCAGTAAGCTTAAGTTACAGTCTTAAATTTATCTCAGATATGCACACCCGCAATATATTGAAGAAACCTTTCCCATGACCTTTCAAAGGATATGCTTACCTATTGCAAATACCGATAGAAGGTAGTAAACCTTATATAAAATCGGTGAAGGAAAACATCGTGAGGGAACCCGCATGTCTGAGAGAACCCCTCGAAAGATGTGTGAAGTCCGCCAACCCGTACTGAGCCAGCGTGGTGGACTTTGGCCTGATCCCCCTCGCATTGAGGGTAAGTTCTTGCTCAGCAGTGGGACATTAAATAAAAAGGGCTGGTATTATTATATTATATATCTATACTAATATTATAAATGTGAAAGTTTGGATGGATGTTTGTTACTCTTTCACGGCTGAACGGATCTGGATGAAATTTGGCACAGAGATAGATTATAGTCTGGAATAGCAGATAGGCTATCCCGGTAAACTGTGTGATTCCCGTGATAGATTTGTTTGAATTTTGTCATACTTTTTAATCGCGGGTAACACCGCGGGGAGCAGCTAGTATTATATAAATGAGCTTACGCAATATTGTCGGCATTTTACACTCAAGTCTTATAAAAACATTTCGGAAGAAAACGACGCAGTATTTCTTTTCTAGAAACGTTATATAGGACTGCATTCGAACCACGCCCACAAGTGCACTATTGAACTATTCAATCGAACGCCAGGAATTTCGCATCTGGTGGTACAATGAGCTTCCTGTACGGATTACGGGACCCGTCTCCAATACCAAAGGACTTTAAATATAACATTTTGTATGGTGTTTAAGTCCTTTTGGTGTTGATTCATTGTCTGTTATCGCCTTAGGACACGGTACCTTTATACAATGTTCGTTATCAAGATCATACCGATTCACAAGTGTGACATGTTTTTGATTGATGTTAGCTTATTGTGGAATGATTGTTGTTTCAGTGCTTTGTATTTTTTTTAATTGTACCTATGTTTAGTCACTACGCTACGTAATTCACGATTTTGAGCCACCATCTCTAAAGCCACGATAACTATAACGATGGTTGACATCCTGAACGTTACGTTCAGTAAGCTGCTCTTAAGCATTCTTAGTTATGATTATTAAGCGCAACTTACCTTTGAGTGACAATTAAGTGAATCATTGATGTCGGAACATCATGATGCAATTGGGATTTCATTATACAAAACAAAGAATGTACCTAATTATCGATATTGAAAACAAAATTAAATGGAATCCCGTCAGATCCTGAACGATATATCGACCACCCTCATTCGTTCCACACTCCACATTCCTTATACCTCCGACTTCCTCAAAACTTCACGGGCTAATTATGAAAAATAAGACATAGTTTACAAACACGTGCTCCGATTTTTTTATTAAGATTCTTTTAAAAATTAATTTCGAAAGGAATAGTGCAAAAACACTAATTGCTTTTTGTGTAAGGTCGGTTTTTGCGATCGGTCCGGGGGTCTGTCTGCGCGCAGCAAATGTGGGCTTTGTCAGAGAAAAGTGTCAAATTACGTGGCACGAGATGGGAGATAAAAGTTAAGGTTGCCACGAAGATCATTATATTATATTTATTTGTAAGTGCTTGCCATATATTTTCGTAAATGAATGTAGATAGCCCGTCTTGCGCTTACAGGGAACTAATATAATATATTCGGGTTTTTTTTATATTATTTGGGTAAACCAAAATTGTACAGTGAGCTGGCCACTAAACGTACATTTATTTTTCTATCTCTATAAAATGTAGCAGATTATCTACAGAGTTCTATTATAAACCCAACACATTTATCTTAAAAAAAAATATATAGAAAAAAATAAACAGACATTTAAGACAATATTTTTGAAAATGATGATTATAAATCATTCAAATAACGATATAATTAAATTAAAATTTATTTAACAACCCTGGTGCCCTAGCTCGTAACGAGTTTTTGCGTGCAACCATTTTTAGTTTTTCGTGAAGATTTTGCTGGAGATAACTACTTGAAGCCAAATACAAAATAGCGTAACTCACAAGCAAAATATTATGAAATTCAACTTAAATATATCTAGAGTAAAGTTTAAATTACATAGTAAATGGTAAATTTTTAAGGTGTAAGGTTATCGGTAGTGAAATACGCAGCTAAACGGAAAGAAGCGGCGGATAAAACGGCGACAAGTTGGAGAAATATTTCCAAAATATTTGTAAGTGAAGCCAGGGGACCGCCCGGGGGCGGGTCGGGATGCGCTCGACATACCGGAATTCGCGATATGAACTTGAAACTTCTAATGAAGTTCACACAAAAAAAAGACCGTCTTGAAATGGTGTATTCTTACTTGAAAAACGTTATATACTTTGCAATTGCAAAGAATTAAAATATTTCAAACTGGCGTTCCGCAAGGTGATCTTTGGCACTCATCCCTGATGATAAATATAGTACTAAGTAAATATAGAATTCCTGAATAAGTTATATCACACGATATGTATATACCTACATAAAGTTAAAAGGACCTCTTTACGCTGCGTAAAAAGCTTACAGAATCCCATATAAGCAACTGTATCTATTAAAATGCCTTTCTTATTAAAACCATTGAACCACAACATAACATCTTAATCTTATAAACAAGTAATAACATCCTCATATCGTATAGAACAGTCGTAAAACATTCCATAGATTAATATATCAAAGCTAAAAAAAAAAACAGTTTCGCCAACAGATAAAATCTATTAAACGAAATTAATTCAGGCGTAAATTTTGCATTCGGATCATAGAGAATGGATTCTTATGGTGGGCATTGAGACCGCTGTATGTCTCATTGTAACTCTACACCGGGATAGATGGTGTCTATGAGATAAGGAAGGATTTAGGACGGCGTTGGCGGCTGCGCGGGATTTACCGTCTTTATATTATTTGTTAGAAACGTTTTTAATTTTGTGAAATATTGTTCGCGAATAAAGATTCGTATTTATATACTTCTGTTTGGTATTGAGGACATTATTTAAGTTATATTTTATTCGTGAGCTATCTGCATCATCAGAACTGTTTAGATAAATTTTAACCGTGCTGAATTATATAGATCTGTCATGATGATCCAGAGCACCACGACATTGGAAGCTTATCAATCTGCTGGATAAAATTCCTAACACTGGGGTCGAGTCACCTTCGTCCGTAGGAGAATTAAGTACCCTTGAGATACCCTACACGTGACCCTGGGTGGTGCCAACCAGGTGACAACTCTACTGGTGGTAGGCTTCGGCCGTGGCTAGTCACCACCCACTGAACAAAGCCATGTCGCCAAGCGGCCTAGCCGTGTTCCGGCATGATGTTCGGTGTTGCCATTCATGGATAGCGGGTCAGATCAGTTGCGCTGCATGTGCCTAGTGAATGTAGCGTCTCTTATCTACTGCGGCCTTCCTACCTAGGCAAGTATGCTCCATCGTAGATCTCATCGTCACTTACCATCAGGTGAGATTGAGATCAAATACTTGCCTATAAGGTAATAAAAAAAAAAAAAAAAAAAACTGACTGACTGAGAGACAACACACGGCCTAAGCTGGTGGACTTAGGCATTTGAAATGTAGATGATATTCTCTAGAGTACCCTAGAGGTGGACAAAGGTTTTTTTGGAAATTCTACCCCTAAGAAGGTCAAAGTTTGTATGTACTTTTTTTAAGTTACAATCGGTCACATAACTGGTACTAAGATACATTTTAATAAAACAACATCATATTATATACTAGGTAAAGATATAGGACTCTATAACTGCTTGCACTATTGACTCGCAGGAGAATGACAATGGCATGGTATTTATCGCTTGTAGCGTAAGAAAAGTGATCAATTTATTTTTACGATACAATTCCGATTTGGCTATGAGGTCAACCGTGTACTCGTATAGTCACTTGGACCCAGGATAAATTTTATCCCGAGGAATGATAGTCAACTCACGAAATTCAGAACTGCACCAAATCTTCGGAACAGCTAATTTAAATGCCTATAAACGTTGACAAAAACATTATAACAAAACGAATTGTGTGAGCATTATTATCCCCACACATGCTTGCCCAATGTAGTAATCTGTTCACGGTACACTTGACGCCAATAACATGGCCCATTGATGTCGGATTACCGCGATGTTTATCAATATTTCCTTTGCAAATATTTAGATGCACCATTATGTATTACGTGTGGAACATCTACGCGACGGTGACATAATATTTGTATAGATCCCTGATACATAATCTTCATATTGTGTAACGACTTAGCGCAAAATTTTGCATGACATTCAATTCTGAAGTAAATCTTGGAGATGGTGAAACTGATTACGTTTGGGTATCTTTATCAAATATTAAGATGTGAAGAATAACATTTGTATAATATTGTTATAACGAAGAAGAATGTTAAAAGTTTTTATGTTTACATCTCCGGAACTACTGAACCGATTCTGATAATTCTTTCGCTGATAGAATACTATCGTTGAGTGTCATAGGACATTTTCGATTACGCAATGACTAAAAGGTATAGAACTCAACAGCAAAATGTATGGAAGAGTGGATGAGGTCACAGATAAAAGCTGATTCTGAATATGACCATAGATTAAAATCGTGTACTTTATCTAAACTTAGATTTAGTGCATGACATCTCAATCGCGTCTTTACTATGTGCCACAGTTGTACACAATTTGTGACAATGAACTCTGACCAAAATCTGCTTACAAATGATACCTACCTACGAAAACTTAATTATGACAAACAAACAGATCCCTAAAAACAAACAAACTGTACACAATAAAAGAAGTCGGTTAACAAGTAACACAGACATAGACCTGGACCTGTTTTAATGCAATCAAACCGAATCCGGGCCCACTCGAGCAGAAATCAATGCACGGATATCTGATAAGCGCGTCTCGTGAGTTGTCGACGATGACTTTGTATCGGGGACCTACTTCGTCTCGTTGCCTTTGGAGATATCAAATAAATTCGTCGAAAGTCGAAAGTCGAAAATAACTTTTTTTTTTCGTATAAAAAAACACTTAGCATTTTTTCAAAATGTTTATTCAGCTCGTCAAAGAGAAAATAGCCTACAAATATGACTGTTTTGGAGGATATTTCGAGAGAAGTGCCTTTCCGATTTTGCTCTTGGTGCGCAAAATTATTTAATTCAAAGTTGCTTTTCAGCATCACATATTATTAACCCATATGCTGTTATACTCTATTCAGAGAAGTTAACATAGATCCATTAAACGTGACGCAACTTTGACTTCCGTGCACTTTTTGCGTGTGCTCTCTGAAATCCAAATTATTTCACGTTAAAAACGGTGTAACTCTAATGACATTTGTATTTATGTCAGTCGAATGGACCACTACCATTCGACAATGCATTCTGCTTAGAATAGTTCAGTCCGAGAATGATAGTAGATCTCCGAATACTCGATCAGATAAACAACCAATCGTCGACCGATCTCCTTATTGCCGTACCCTTGTTGCCTCAACGATGTAACTAACACCGTACCATTTGGAGATTTTAGATAATTGAAAAAATGGACCGAGGAGGTCTCATTTGTATCGCTTCTTTTTATATTAAAAACGACGTGAAGATGACAATTAAGATTTTGATGCGCGTAGGCGTAAATTAATAAGAAACTTGTTACGAAAAAACGACATGTCAATCACCTCTTAAAACAGGTAAGCAGTACCATATTATAGCATAAGAATTTCTAAAATAAAAAGAACGCACCAATCCATAAAAAATATTTATAAAAAAAATTGTATATTATATAGATCTGTAACTCGTTGGTTTCAAATCATTGCATATTTTTGAAAAAATTAATAATTTAAGCAACATTCATTTCGATACATATTTTGTATATCTGGTTGTCTGTATGTATGTGAATCACGGGAAAACAGCTACATACATTATCATGAAACTTAACTCAGATGATAGTTCGCGTCAACGTATATATACTTTTGTCCCAAGAAGTGTAATGTTTCCTCCGGTATAGTCCAAACACTATATGTGCGTGGACGAAGTCACGGGCACACCTAGCCAAGTTATAAATAATATAGGATTTGAGGGAACTTTATCTGAACCTACTATAACTATTAATTGGATCGAGAAGTTTAATATCACAAGAGCAAAGCCACTAATTACATTACTAATGCAACACATCACTAAGAAATTTAAACTGCCATAGATCCAATTAAACTAAAATTACAAGCAATCATGTAAAATTAATAGTTATTTGAACAAAATCGTCCCTACAAAAACTAGGGATCGATCCCGGGGGAAACGTAGTAATCAAATTAGAGTTAACTAAGACGATCTGTCACCGTGGCATGTTCGCAGCCTCCCGGGAATGATGATTTATCACCCAGTATCGACGGGAAGTTAAGGTCACGAGGTCAGGTTAAAATAGAACAGTGTCAAAACTGTCACACTTGTGCTTATCTTAACATTTAGTGTATTTATAGGAACTGTGGTTGTGGAGAACGAAGTCGTTGAAAATTTAAATTTGGAATAATGCTGGCTGGAATATTTAAAAATAAATGGCGTCATAGTTATATGTTTTAAATAAGAAGCTAAAAGCCTTTATCTAGGGAGCCAGTATGTTTAAAAAAATTAAAACATCAAAGTACCTTTATGCATATTTTAAAACTGTCTAAGTAAGCTTGGTTATTAACAAACTCAAGCATATTGCTAGATAGAGTTGAATATTACCCGCACACAATCGTTAAATTGAAAATAAGATAATCTGTTAGTTTTAGGTTGATAACTATTAAGTTAAGAAAGCAAATTTTACTTATTTATTTTTAGCACAAATTTGTAGGTCGTATGTTGCGTGACCAAACTTTTTTATTTTCAGCGGAAACGTTGTTTTTTATTCATGTGAGATTTTTTCTATTTACGACAAATATAGTGGCTTACTAGTAACCATCATCAAAATCACACCGTAAAGCATAACTGCAAAAAAATGCCAAATCAATGAGTGTAAGTACTTTAGCTAAAGTGCGCACCTAATTGACAACCAATTGTTTTCGTTATCACTACAAAGATATCAAGTAACAACCAACTTCCTACGAGATCCATTGTCTAATTTTCCTGCGACTATTATCTCAGGAATCACAAACAAAAACAAATGACTGTCGGCCACGTGCCGATGGTAATGAGATAACATTGTCCCGCGGCGGCTCTCGCAGGAATGCATTGTAATAACCTTTTTGTCTACGATCACCTACGCAACAACAGGGGTCGTGATATGAATATCAAAACAATAGAGAATTGTGAGTTTATGAAAAATATTTCTTTTAATTTATGAGCGTGGCCGACGCCAGCTTGAAACCATGAAGAGATTGTTTATGTAGTTTTTTTTTTGTAAAATTTATGCTTTTTTTTCTATAGGAGGAGCGGAACACATCTAGCAAAGTAGTTTGCTTAAAATATCTGATTATAATGCATGTACGCCATTATTCAAACAAGACCAACTTTAATGAAACAACTTTATTACAACATGCTCTACATGTTTGTCAAAATGTTCAAACATCAAATGCGCACATATTCCGCGAAATTGAATTCTCTCAAAAACATATTTATTTCGGGGATTTCTTCGATAGATAAAAATAGGTTCAAAATACAGGATATATGATAACATTAGGATCGAAGTGCAATACAAAAGTTTATAAACAAACTTTTTTTTTATTACATTAAGTTACAAAATACTTGATCAAATTCAAATGTAACACTAAATATCTAAAAGCAGTATTATCACGGCCATTGGGCCAATAAAAAATCTGGTAAAAAACATAGCGGCGAGGAACCCCGGGCCCGACTATTATCTTCGAACACCAAACTCATTTTAGCTATAATAAGATAACATTAAGGGAAGACTGGGACAGAGGCCCTCAACCTTTAGGAATCATTTTTATTAAAATAAATTAAAATACCATATTATAATAAACTTGCTAAGAACATTTTCAAAAAAGGAACAGTGTTTGATGAAACGCTACGCTACGCTTAAGATTATCTGTAGGGCAAAAATATTTAAACTTAATATCCAAATAAATGAAGCAATGTACCCCAATTGTATACGAACATTTTATTTTATTTACAGCGTTCATAGATATATCAAATAAAGCATAAGCGTTAATCATATCATAAAAACATTACATGAATATGTAATGTTTTTATGCACTACGCCATGAACCTCAGTCAGAGGTGCACACAATTACGATCCTCAAACTTTGAGACGCAAGCTTCAAGAGCATGTCAGCGGACCTGTCGCTCTCGACTCGAGAAGGGAACAGGTATTAGTTTTTTCTTTTTCGTTTTTGCGCGCGCGCACGTGTGCGCAGCCCCTTAATTACCGACGCATACCATAAACAGATCTTTACGCTCCCTTAAATAAATCTTCGGGAACATTCTTTTTCTTGTTTTCTTAGGCCCGTAATTTCGGAGCACCGTTTTCGGTTTACCGAACCGATTGGACAACAGGCCGATTCCAGAAAATGATCGATGATGACTCTTTGTTTTTACAGGTTTATCGGTAAATCGATTTGGATGTTTATAAAGCTTTACGGATTGACGGGTGTTTGAATAAAGTCGCTCGGGAATTAGTGATGTTTTGTTGGTTTATGGATCGAGGCTGTCCTAAGATCGTCGACTTATTTTTTTTATAAATCACATCTGCTTACCATATAAGTCAGTTAAATTAATAACAAGCAATTGCATAATAGGGATTGCCCTTATTATTATTTTAGGCACATACATAATACTTATTAAAAAAACGGAAGAAAAAAACACGTTGAAGAATAGTAAAAAAAACTTAATTAGACTAAAGATTATCCGCATCAGTCCCCAGAGTTCCTGATACGGTCCAATGCCTCCCTTGAACCAAGATAACCCACCTCTTACCCTAAGCAGTTTTATTATGGTGTTAAACGATATTTTATTATCTGAACGATAAAATTCCTACACGAGGACGCGCGGTATTTATCTTTAAAAATCTTTTTTATTTGCCTTCTTATCGCTATTATTTAGGGTCCAGATAAAATGCTAAATTATATTTGAGGTTTATAGTGTATAGAGGTCCTGAGAACGAATTAGATTGTTAATTAATGAGCTTTATTATAGAGGATTAAAAAAAGGCAATTTGATATCGCTACAAAGTTGCATCAAATTTAGTGATATTTATACCTACCTAGTATTACCGGTGATTGTTCATTCGCTGTGCAGCGGGACATCACTAGTGGCGCAGCTCTATGATGACGGGCGAGTAGTTTGACAGTTCGTGTGTGCCGCCAAAATATACAAAGTTTTGCCGCGATGAATAAAAGTATTTACTAAGCATTCCCGTATTTATTATTTAGCATTAAGTTATATAATAAGTATTAAGTTTTAACAATACATTCCTCCCCCCTCGCATTGAGGGGAGGCCCGTGCCCAGCAGTGGGACATAAAAAAGGGCTGGAATTATAACAATACATTTCCTTACACAGTCCACAGCCGCCTCAAAAATACTCATAAAATGTAATGAATAGTGTACCCTAATGACTGGCAATAAGTAAAATTCCCTGTAAATTGGTTCTCGAACATAATTCCCGAGACCGCACGGGCTGCACACATTTTAGTGCAGTAATTTACCATCATTAAGACAAATCAACTCGAACGACGCCAATCATCTTAAATTAGGTGTTCCGGACCTGCGTTAGCGCAAAAAGGTGTTATACTTAAGGCTTTTAAACTCGTTTGTGTATTAAAATCTCGTATGAAACGGCTGTAGGGCTAACTATATAGTTTATAGTAAAAAAATACACGGTTTACGTTATAATTACTGAGAGTTGGCAATGGGTGAATGAGAGCAATTATGTTTGCGTTATTGAGACGCGTATGAGGTTAAAGAAAGTGGCGTACTGATTAGTTGTTTTGATTTTTTAAATTATTACCTAGCTATTTTTATTTATTTATCAAAAAAAAATAATCGGCACATAGCTAAAAAGCATATTCAGAAAGCAGTGCTTCATTATGCAATTGAAAAGGGTAAAAAATTATCTATGAATTTTGGACATAGTCACTCCGCGGCCAGAATACCTTACTTCAAATGCTGATTCTTAAACCTTTTTTCTTATTCGGTCTTAGATGTTACTTCCACTTAATAACTATTATTTTTCTCGTCGAACGTCATATAATTCAGCCCATGCGGCGGCAGCTCCATATTTGACATAACTGGCAACATTTAATTGCTAATCGTTATCTAGCAACCGATTGATTGCCGGTTAACCGTATCGTGAAGGCACGCGAGGGTTAAATTGCCGTTCCGACAACAAAGGGTTAACATTTTTTACCAAATCACTCCCCAACCCTTCCTTCCACTGACGTGTTAATTACGTAATAAATAACAATATTGTGGATAACGAGCTTTTGTTATGTTGCCTTTTTCATAAAGCGGCCGAAATAATTTCCTTTTGTGTTCTAAGAAAAATATAATGGAAACAATATCGATTTCTTTTTTTTTTACTTTGGCCTTTTTCTATTGAGACTAGGCCAATTATTTCTTATATTGACGCGAATACTACACATTGAAAACTATGACACTAGGTCGTCAAACACATCAGTCCTCCCGTGACCATGGTTGCTGTATAGCAGCCGAAGACACGCCGTTTTCATATCTTCATGTCACATCCATTATTTTATTTATAACTAGCTGTTACCCGCGACTTCGTCGGCGTGGTATTTAACAAAGACACAACCGTTGGGAACAGCCTACTCGCGCGTTCTGAACCCGCGGGACGCATTGCAGGTTGTTGCTATCAAACTTAATCAGGCGCAGCGCTGCAACATTGGTTTTTTTTTTCGTGAGATTCTATTACTTATTCTAAAATAAAAGTAGCCCAAGTTACTCTTTGTTACACCAGCTATCTGCCAGTGAAAGTCCCGTCAAATTCGGTCCAGCCATTTTAGAGATTACCCGGAACAAACAGACAGACAGACAGACAGACAGACAGACAGACCACAGACAAAAATTTAAAAAAAAATTGTTTCTCTATAGGTAACGTGTATACATCCAAATGCACTTAGTAAAAAGCGGTTATTTTAATATTACAAACAGACACTCCAATTTTATTTATATGTGTGTATAGATTAATGTGTTATTGCTATTAATTATTTTACATTGGCAAAATGACTACTAATATGTGGGTGAGGCCATATTCATAGTAATTTTATTTCATCGCATTCATTTCCTAAAGAAAGAAGAAAAAGAATAAAGCAGCCGAAACGTCGGGAACGTAGAAACATAAACACAATAAATAAAACGCGATAAAATTAGTTTTACTTCAACATCAATTTAATTGTTATACAACCAATTTAGTTTACAATTGGCAATTGGTTTAAACCTTAAATTAACCAATGGTTATAAATAGATGCTTAATTATCAGTAAAGTTTAATAAAATATTCGATTCATGTTAAATTAATCAACAACACCGACAATTCATGAAATCCTACTCGAACCATAAGAAGAACTTTAAACGCTTCACTTTGCCTTATTACTGCCATCTAATACGTATAAACAGTCCATCACATCTCATTTTAACGATGTCAGATCTAATTTCCTATACAATTATCTACATAATTAATCTTTTACAACGCCTTGTCGGCAAACTCCGAGGACCAAAGAAACAAGGACGCGAGGGAATCACAACAATCGCTAACGACTTCTAATTATATTGAACGTCCCCTTCGGAGTCATATACTAAAGTCCTTAAAGAACCGGGATAAAAGAGATGGCGGCGCCAGTTAGAAAGATAGAGTTGCCATTAGTCTATACATATAAATAAAATTGGAGTGTCTGTTTGTAATATTAAAATAACCGCTTTTTACTAAGTGCATTTGGATGTATACACGTTACCTATACCGAAACAACATTTTTTACAAATTTTGTCTGTCTGTCTGTTTGTTCCGGCTAATCTCTGAAATGGCTGGACCGATTTTGACGGGACTTTCACTGGCAGATAGCTGATGTAACAAGGAGTAACTTAGGCTACTTTTATTTTAGAAAAAAAAATAGGATCTCACGAAAAAAAATTAAAACCAATGTTGCAGCGCAGCGCCTGATTGCTAGATGCGTCCCGCGGGCTCAGAATGGGCGAGCACGCTGTTGTCAACGGTTGTATTTGTTAAATACCACGCGGACGAAGTCGCGGGCAACAGCTAGTAGTAAATAAAATAGGTCTATTAAATTATTAAAACAGTTATTTATTGAAATGTTAACTGGAGGTCTATGCCCAGTCCTGGTTTAAAAATACTTGATCATGTTTCATGATTAAAAGCATATATGATGTTTTTAAAAGCATCATAACTTAACTTTACTTAAATGTTTTTTTTCTGATTGAACTAAGAAGGTAACCATCTAGCAGACAATGCACTGAAAATATTACGAGCTTCAAATTGATTGATGCTGTAATGGAAAACATCGTTGTAATGTTATATGAAGTGCGAATGAATTGTTGCAGTTTTATTAATATTTTTTATCTATACATATACATATAAATAAAATTGGAGTGTCTGTTTGTAATATTAAAATAACCGCTTTTTACTAAGTGCATTTGGATGTATACACGTTACCTATACCGAAACAACATTTTTTACAATTTTTGTCTGTCTGTCTGTCTGTCTGTCTGTCCGTCTGTCCGTCTGTCTGTCTGTCTGTCTGTCTGTCTGTCTGTCTGTCTGTCTGTCTGTCTGTTTGTTCCGGGTAATCTCTGAAATGGCTGGACCGATTTTGACGGGAATTTCACTGGCAGATAGCTGATGTAACAAGTAGTAACATAGGCTACTTTTATTTTAGAAAAAAAAATTGGATCTCTCGAAAAAAAATTAAAACCAATGTTGCAGCGCTGCGCCTGATTAAAGTTTGATAGCAACAATCTGCAATGCGTCCCGCAGGATCAGAACGCGAGCAGGCTGTTGCCAACGGCTAAGTCTTTGTTAAATACCACGCGGACGAAGTCGCGGGCAACAGCTAGTTATTTGTAAATTAAATCGCCAACCTGTTTATTTTATAATCCGTAGGGTGGGCGAGCTTAAAATTAGTAGTGGGGTTCTTTCTCCAATTAAGTTTGCTAACTTACTAACTTGACGGCCTGATTAGTACAGTTGGTAGTGACCCTGCTTTCTGAGCCCAGGGCCCAAGTTCGAATCCTGGTAGGAACAAACTTTGTGTGATGACCACGAATGTTTGTATCCAAGTCATGGATGTTTAATATCTATATAAGAAATATATACTGGGTTCGCCCCCAATCCAGTGTACGGTACCCATAATACAAGCGTTGCTTAGTGTGGGACCGTATAGTTGGTGTGTTCGTCGGGCGCTATTTATTTATTTAACTAAGCTCCGTATAATCTTACGCCACCATGGGTTCTCAGTAATTACGTAAGTACACAGCAAGCGGCGGTGGTCAAAGCGTGGTACGTGCTTTAATCCTGGGTGCCGCTATGCGTTTAACGTGCCTGTAATGGCTCGCGACAACTATTACTCACAATTATCTACTGTTTGTGTATCAAGATGTAAGACTTAAGCGACTTCAAACAAATAAATAAATATATGAAATATAAAAATATTAAAAAAACACTTATGACAATAATTGGGTAATGAAAGGCTATATGTACCTTGTACATATATAAGCGAATAAAAATTAATTAGCTGATACTTACGCTAGAAAATCCTGGGTTGTGGAAGATTTGCTACAGAGCGTTTTGTGGCTACGTTTGACTACTTTCTGGGTGTTTTCAAGTCGAGAGTGAACAGGTACCTTCTAGGCAAGTATGCTCCATCGTAGATCTCATCGTCACTTACCATCAGGTGAGATCGAGATCAAATACTTGCCTATAATTAGAATACGTTACCAATCTCGTAGTTCCTTTAGCCAATTGAAGTAACGGGTTCAGTATCAGATTTAGATTCATGTTAATAAGAGAAACCCAAAACAACAAAATTGCTAGCTGTCTAATATAGCGACATCATTAGTCATTTTAAGATTTTAATAAGATCATTTATTTCTCCGCGTACAAATATATATAATACAAATCCTTAGATTTTTGGGGTCGAGTCACCTTCGTCCGTAGGAGAATTAAAAACCCTCGAGATACCCTACACGTGACCCTGGGTGGTGCCAACTAGGTGACAACTCTACTGGTGGTAGGCTTCGGCCGCGGTTAGTCACCACCCACTGAACAAAGCCATGTCGCCAAGCGGCCTAGCCGTGTTCCGGCATGATGTTCGGTGTTGCCATTCATGGATGGCGGGTCAGATCAGCTGCGCTGCATGTGCCTAGTGAAGGTAGCGCCTCGATCTACTGCCGCCTTCCTACCTAGGCAAGTATGCTCCATCGTAGATCTCATCATCACTTACCATCAGGTGAGATCGAGATCAAATACCTGCCTATAATGTAATTAAAAAAAAGATAAAACTATTGCCATTAAGCTAGAATATTGGCTGCAACTCATTCCCAATTCATATATTTAACAAGAATACTCAAACAGTCTAGCAACAAACTAAACTAAGCAAGTAACTTGGTAGCGGCAGTGGCTGGCGCTAATCTGCGAGCGGTCAAACGTGCCTCGCGACGGTTATTAGCTACAATTACACCCGTGCTAGCGAGCGCTGGCCCAAGTTGAAGCGGCAAGCGGTAAGCTTGATGACGTATTGAATATTTTGTCACAGAAATTTTCTAAAATAATCTTTTGCTATGCTTTTCTCCATATCACTTGGATGGATCTTATGACAATATATAAACAAGATAGAATAACTATGTCGCTCTTTTATGATACCTAGTTTTGAAAGCAGATAATAAACACAGATCAGTAATTTGGTTTTAATATCAAAACCGAACGTAGAGACTTGGACGTGGAAACAGTAATGGCATTTATATATATTTTTTATTTTTACTCACACTGTATTTATTGTACATGGTATATTTTCCTGTCATTAGAGTTACAATAACCTTACATCACTCATATTTTATTGATGATTTTACACATGTAACATTGTAAACTCTGTTGGCAATTCTGAATAAATAAATAAGTAAGTTGACTACTCCGAATTACAGTCTCTAAAAAACAGATAGCAATAATTATTTCCAAACTTTGCTCAAAGAGATCCATACGTCACAAAAAAATAAAAGCAAAAATGAATCGCGACAAAAACGCTATAAGCTCACACCCTAAACCAAATCGCTAGCAACTTTGTACAAATTGCTCGAATCAACCGTCCATTGCACTTACCTAACTATATATTTATAGCCGGCTCCGTTGCTTGTTGTGTGTGCTCGACACACTTAATGAACGCATAAACAATTTCACTTTACCAATTAGTCCGAAGTGTTAACACCGCATTCAATAATGTTGCGATAGACACTGACTTGATAAGTTGACCAAGTTAGCGATAAGGTTTTATTGTTTTTATATTGTTCTAGTCTATTTTATCTATATAGCCACATACAGTGCAACCGAAAAGAGTAAACAGTAGTTCAACGAGGAATTAAAATTGATGATGCATGGCAACACTACAACATCAAATAAGAAATGTCAGTGTCAATGTCGTTAATGTCACCATAGTCAAATATTGTTCTACGAGGTTGCCATATAAACAACACCAGCGCTTACATTTATTGTCTACTCTTTTCGGTCAATCTATATACTCGTATTTGATTTGAATCTCCGTCATAGACCTTAATAGGCTTTCAAAAATCCGAAATCCCGCAAGGCCCGCAACATAATTGCGGAAAAATAACTTTAACCATCTTATGTGTCTTGTATGCATACGTTAATGTAGATTTAGTGGTCTATTTCTTTTTCATTAATATTAATTGCCTCTTTCAGTTTTAAATCGTACCATTAAATAATTAGAGATCAGACAATATTTAAAAAATGTTATATTTTTAAATAGTTAATTAATATGTATCTATTATATTTATTAACTATTAAGAAAGGCAGGTGAGAACTATACGCAATAAACGTTTAAAAAATGGGCATTACCGTACGTAATAAAAAACTTTTTAACAAAATAAAAACCGTCTTCAAAAAACTAAAAAGCAAAAAATAATCTAATCTTGAAATCTACCTTGTCTAACCACATCAAATATTTAACTAATCTGAAGTCGGTGCCAAACAAACAACTGAGTCGAGTATTGCCGGTCTGCGCCAAAGACTATACCTACAAATTGGTCCGCGCATCTCGTTACTGAGTATACTTTTGTTATTCTTCGTCGGTTGTTTATTTGGCACCGACTTCAGATTAGTTAAATATTTGATGTGGTTAGACAAGGTAGATTTCAAGATTAGATTATTTTTTGCTTTTTAGTTTTTTGAAGACGGTTTTTATTTTGTTAAAAAGTTTTTTATTTTAAACTTTTTAGTGGATATATTTACTATTCTTTGTCACTAAAAAGATTTGTAAATCAATCTTTTTACTGGATAATAGGTATACCAATAATCGAGATTATCTTGGCGCAACCCGTGAAATACGTATCACTGACAAGTTCCGCTGGCCATTTGTGGCCTTCTTCATCACTTCCACTTCAGCAAATGATACTTTCTGAATGCAAATGCTTGACTTCTTGATGAAAATACCAAAATTGCTATCGGTATGCCTATAAAATTTGAGGAGTCCTCTCAATTCCTCATGGATCCCATCATCAGAACATTTTTTTGAAAAAAATGGGACCAATCTGTAAACATATCCTTTCATATAAAAAAATAATTTTCCAAATCGGTTCATAAATGACGGAGATATGAGGTAACAAACATAAAAAAAAAAAATAAAAAAAAAAATAAAAAAAAAAAAAAAAAAAATACAACCGAATTGAGAACCTCCTCCTTTTTTTTGAAGTCGGTTAAAAATAATTATAAAAATGACTTTTACAGCACAAAGCGCGGTTAATTAGTTGTAACTATCGAAATAACATTTAATAGTCCATCAAAAATATAAAAAGTATAGCCCTATAATAATTATATCGTGGCCACTACTATAAATCTGACATGTTAAAACAAAACGAGTAAAAAGTGAGATGAGTTTTCATCAGCCGCCCAAACAGAGCGGATCGAATGCCTAATTAAAGCTTCAGTAACAACGATCCTTTAGTACCGAATATCGTTATTAAAGTTAATATCCGAGTGCAACTCCCAAGCTATTAACTATTACTCCCGAACTCATCTTCTGAGGTATTCAAAATAAAACAAGTACGAGCAAAAGGTAGAGGCTATCTGCGAGCGATTATTCGCGCGGTAACAATAAATCGCGGAATAAAATTCATAAAGATATATAACAATTCAATATAAGTGCCCATATTTATTTCTATAGCTCTCCACGTATTCCTTTCCTATTCATACAAAAATTATTTTCTATGAATTACCAACGTATTGCATTTTTATGTCATATATAAAAGTACATAATGACGATAGATAAATAATAATATATTATATAATAATATATATAATAATAATTCGGTAATTTACTATTTAGATTTTCATAAACGTCTCTTCTCGAGTAACTCGCTTCCCGCCTTCATTCGAAACGTATCCTAAACAAGAGTGACCAAGGACTGGGTATTATTACCACCTCCCTATAAGATCCTTTAATGTTACTCTGCTCATTAGGCTTCGGGTTTTTTCATTTTATTATAAAAAAATACTACAACTTTCATAACTTATCTAACAAATATGTTTTGTTTACGAGTATATAGACTTTTTTTAAACTCTGTAGTTCATTTTTATTATTAGAATATGTTGTCTTCATCCATTACTTATTGCTTTACAACCTACATGGTAATTATAGACTTGTCAAATAAAAAAAAAGACGTACTCTGGAGAATATGGCCTATGGCCTAATCCCATCGCATTAAAGCAGGCCCGTGGCCAACAGTGGGGACAATAAAAGTTCTGGTAATATTAAAATTGTCAATCTGGATAAGCTCTGAGTACTGTCTCTGCTCCGCTCCGAGTGCTGTTTAATCTGTGGTAAATACTCGTACCTACTTGTATTGTTTTAGACCACGTTTAGATTTCACAACACAGAGTAAAGACAGGTTTACAAAAGCTTTTTACGCGAAAGAGGCTTTTAAGCGGATGACTGACAGTCGAATTTAAATTATCAGTCCGTTGTACGTTACCGATAAAAGTATATTTTGTTTTAAATAATACGATTCATTATTCTTGATCCTCTATAATGCATAATCATGATACTATTCTTTTCACCCAATTTAAAATGAGTTTACCTGCGATTCCCTTAATTGTTCAACAACCCCTAAAAACCGCCCCCATACCGTACCCTCGGACCGAGATACACTTTCCGATGCACAAGAAATATATCATATATGATAACCTTATTGTCATAAATGTAAGGTTTATTTTTGTAAACACTGATTTTAAGGCGGTTGTGTATATATTTTTGCCATCGAATCTTACACAATGCGGTGATGCAACAAGTGTAGAAGCCAACAAAAGCAGCGATTAGGGGTGATTTATATATTCCTTTTATTTTCCACCCCCGAATCTTATTGAAGTAATCTCGTAACTGAAATTCCCACACTCAGGACCGAGGGGGACCGTTGTGGTTTTTTTCTAAATTGACAGTTAAAAATTATTGCTCCATTCTTGATTGAATAAAATGTATTTTACAAAAAACATATTATGTTTTGGGTAAAAATTCTAAATTTTAAATTCAGGGAGGCTGATTTTAAATACGATATTTTTAATAATCTTCGGAACCAAATAAAAAATACAATGGTCAGTAAGTTGTACATACTTTTATTGAAGTTTATTTTAAAATAATAATTTCGATAACGAACTGTCAATGTTCTAATGCAATTTAATAGATAACAGATCGTTCATTTGTAACACAGTTAGTTTCAATATCCACCATGAATCAACGAACAGAAAATTAAAAAAAAAACAAAACAAGTTAGTATAAGTTAACAAAATCCTGTTTATCTAACATTTATCTAAACAAATGTAACAGTTAATACATATCTTATTAGAATCAGTTACAAACAATTGCAATTAGATTTTTACATAAAATAACCATATCACCAAAATCAAATATAAACTCGGTAATTTTATATTACGTAGTTTGATTCCGAACATGAAATTTAGAACTCAAATGAAACAAAATACTTACAAAACACTGGTACTTGAGTGACAAAGAATTATCAATTGAGAGCACCCCCCTTGATATAGGTAATTTAATATTTAAAAACCGTACAAAATAATTACAGGGCATCAATAATATGTGTTTAAATATAATACATATAGAAAGATTTTATAACCATATTATTAACCAGGCTATAAAAACTCAGCACATGCTAGGAAATTCACGTTGCAAATATCGAGTTATGGCGTTTTGGTGCATAAAATTACATGGTAAAACAAAATACATAAAATATTAAATCTACATCATTTTTCTCAAGGTACAATAAGGTACGATTGATCGTACAATAAATTATACAACACTTTATAACAACTTTATATTTATGGAATACGCGACTTATGATAAAAGGCGCTCTTATAAAATTCAAGTTATTCTTTGCTTAACATCAATCAGTATCTTTTAAGTGTGTACATATAAAAAAGATTACTGTCTTCCACAACAGATACCTATAAGCGAGACGACCAAAAATAAATCATTGCAGCATAACCTTATGCTCCCGTACCGTAACAAGTGGATTCACAATCAACCAACAATAGGGGAGGCAGGGTTGTTATGCACCCTACACGTAAATCTCACAATCTCCCGCACTTGTCACGCTGCGAGGCACAATACCTCGCTTTTTAAATCACGCAAAGTGTCTTGATATATTCTTCTTGTTATTGTTGGATGCGGTTTTTGCATCTCCGCATCGTGGGAATCTGGACGTGTGGCGTACGGTCTAGGAAAAAAATGCGATTTTCATACCCAGGTAAGTGTGTAGATGTCCTATTTTAAAGTAACCTTACGAAAACATACATAAAATATGTTTTCTATCTAAACACATTTATTAAAATTATAGACGCTCAGGCAATTAAAAAAACCTAATTCATGCCAATTCACTTCCCAAATCTACTAAATTCATCCAAAAAAAAATCTTTGATCGCCGCAATTATCAGAACTTCAGCCCCTAACAATACCTCCTAATAATCACAAAATGCTCCTAATAGACATTTAATTATAGAGCCGAGTTCCACTGACCCCTTTTACACTTGTTTACATCTTCATCCCCGCGCCACCCTCCCCTCCCACAAACGCGCTGAGCCATCAAAATGCTATGTTTAATTCCAATACCCCATACGATTTATTATAACAAAGCAGAACGGGAATCGCCCGCTTGCCATCTGTCGTCGTTCCGAATCTCGAATTGCCGAAAAAAAACTCAATGTGCGAGCAACCCTGGGAACCTAGGAACGAGGAGCATTCCCACGAACAACCCCTCAATTTTCAATAACCAAATTAGCCTTTGCGTTACCCTATTTCGGATATGAGGGAGTCGTGAATCTATTCATGTCGATAAAAAATATCACACATCCCGCTCGCGTGTGCGTGAAACGCGTATGTTCATCCCCTTCGAATGCACGTGTTCAGCGATCGTATATTTGAGCCGCGTGCGTGTGTGTGCGAGCGCCTTCAGATCGTAGCACCTGCCGGCGCGCGCGCACCCCATTGGCTGAGCAACCACTATCATCGCTACACTGATTTCTTTTAAACTTATTTTTTTTGTAATACTCTCTTCGGACATGTCAAGAAAAAAATCCTACATGTTTGGACCGGTACGAGTCGAATATTTTGTGTGTAGGTGGCATTTTAAACTTTTATTATACTATTTGTAAACAAAATGCTAATGAACTTTGACTTAAATATTTCGAATGCCGGATCAAAAAGATAGGGACGTGTTTGAATTACAAATAGAACAACATTAATTTATGACGCAATGATCGTACAACAACTATAAAAACATACAAATAGAATTAATGAAACAAATTAATTCATTAATTAGCTTTAACTATGATATCTGGCTACCCTAATTCAGGTGTGTTAAGGTCGCGCGCCGTGCGCGTGAGCAGCGCGAGGTCGCGGAGGGTCGCCACCCCTGACTTACTGACCCCTCGGATAACAATCGCATTGTCCGTGCCACTGCGCAGGCAAGGGGCAATCATAACGCGTTGTTTACCGACTGCTAGGCGTGTGGACGGCACGTGGACCGATTTCCCATGGAATTCAATGAACACTTGTTGTAGGGTTATAATGAGCCCCAATTCCCGCAGCGATAGAGACAAGTGCCAAAATGAGGTCGGCAATAAATGAAAAATTTTGTGAAAGGGATTAATAAAGTGTGGGATAGAATACTGTCGCTTAGGTTTTGGGCTTTGCTTAATAAAACTTTCCGTGGTCAATCCCATGTATCAGTACTAAAATAGAGAATCTTAAGACAGAATAAGCTGCATTCTTCACGCTAAGTTAGGAAAATGCACAAGAAAACATAATAATCCTACGAAGTAATTTACAATTCAGCATGCGTATGACATCATATGACATGAAACGAGTATGAAGTAACACTCTAATTTAAAAAAGTGACTTATAAAACGCCCAAAATGTCAGCCAGAGCTTTTAGAAAAATTGCCAAGCATCTAGCATAAAAAAAAGACTTCAACTCTATCAAAACTTATGAAGACCTGTCACAGTATCCGAAAGGCATAGGGGTACCGAATAAAGCACTTGACTCACACACACATACGGAGGGAGCTTTTCACGTACGTGGGGCTTTTGTGCCGGGGGCGGCGCGCTCAGTATAAAAGCCCGACCGGCCCAACCAGCCCCACATTCCCGCCTGT
Organism: Pheosia tremula; assembly: GCA_905333125.1. NCBI lineage: Eukaryota > Metazoa > Arthropoda > Insecta > Lepidoptera > Notodontidae > Pheosia > Pheosia tremula. The sequence goes on from HG995411.1 coordinate 3,254,700, forward strand.
GATCTCACTAGCGACACACGCTCTCTACTATTCAACTATCAATATTCTTTTAACATGTCTTACTACGCTAACAACGAATACATCATCGCCACAAACAACTCGATCAACGAGAACAAATATAACAGTGAAAAGATGAAGAACAGCGGCATTAGAGCACTCCTCAAGCCGTTAATGAAGATCATCAAAAAGACGACCAAGCGCGTTCCCGCCAAAACGTGCGACACGTGCTACGAGGAGGAGCAAAACGCGAGCAACGAGATGCTCGAGCGCAAGATTTACGAGGAGATGGAAACTTGCCAACCCGAAGCTGCATTCCTAGTTTACAACAAGGATGACACATGCGACCTTGTCCCAGTGACCCCTGACAATTTCTACGTACCTGTGCACTTCGCGAGGACAGAAGCCGGCACTTTCTTCTGGACCACCGTCTCCAAGACCGACGCTGACTTCGCATCGGCGCACTGCTACACCGAGTGCCAGACCGCGGAGCAGCAGTACCCGGTCTTGCAAGACCGCTGGGTGCAGGCTTAAGACCAGCCCTCGATAAAACAATCAGTGTCTTCCGTGAAACCAGTGCTCGCTCCGTTGGTTTCCACAACCGTCTGTGATGTTAGCTTTAATTAGTTCAAGGTGCCATATAGGGATAAGGTTAGGTTAGTCTCGCTCAATACTCGTGATAACTCCTCGAAAGCTTTAATATTTCGCGATGTGATATTTTAAAAATATTGTATTTTTTTTTGTATTGTATAAATTAATGTTAGGATGTGGTGAGCTTTATATATTGTGATCTTCCTACGAGCTTTAATGTTTTAGGTTTTATTTATTGTTAAATGGTTAAGTTGATGGAAAATAAAATGATAATTGAAATGTATTTGTTAACTTTTACTGCAACACCCCAAACCCTTAAAATACCAACGATGAATGAGAATAGCATTTGTTGCTAATAAGACGAGGTTAATTCTTAAAGCTTGAAAAGCTCGAGATGGAACTTTTTCTCTCGGAGTTATTCAAGAAGCGGTCTGACAGGATGTCAGTGATGGCGCGGGCGGCGGTCGGCGCGAGCCACGCCGAGCCCGTCCCGCCATACTCGGCATAGCAACATTTTATGCGCGCACGTGCATGCCCTGAGGCGCCCAGCTACCGGGTTTTTAATGGTTACTTTTTACATCGCCGCTTTATTGCTCTCTTGTTTTTGAAGAGTATTTATTAAACACAATTGGGCTATTGAGTAAAAGTGTTGCGTAAATAATGAAGTGGACTGCAGGAGACGCAACTTATTTAATACTTTAGAAACACTTAACTATTTATTGTTAGTTTAGAAAGATTTTACTCAAAAATAAATAAATACTGCATGCTGATAAGGGAATTATTTGACGTATTCGAGGTATAATTAATGATTTATTACAGTAGAAATGACTATATCATATTTTGATTTGTACCTATATTACTTGACCCTCAATAGGTACTTACTGTACTTTTACCTTACATGAGTAGAGACATCGGCAACATTCGTCAAGTAATGGCTGCATATATATGAGTGACATCGCCTCACCTCAGGCCCCAGAAATGTTGACGTGACGACCTGGAACTTGCACTCCAAAGGATTCGCCAAAGATGACCGATGATAGAGAAGCATAGAGGCTTCTGCTGAGTGATCTGCCCAGCAGTGATAAGATTTAGGTTAAAAACTTACCGTTTTTATAAAATAAAAAGATTTTTCTTATATTTCACCATATATTTCGGGCATTACAATCAATCTTATTGATTTCTTTAATATGTTTTTTGTATTCCGTACAAAACCATTCATTTCATCAATATCTCATCTGAACGCTCGGCTCAACGGATCTGGATGAAATTTGGCACAGAGTTAGATTATAGTCTGGAATCACACATAGGCTACTTTTTATCCCGGTAAAATGTATGGTTCCCGTGTGATAGATGTTTTAATTTTTCATACTTTTTATCGCGGGTAACACCGCCGGGCACAGCTAGTTATTCATATATCTTTAATTTAATACTAGCAATAAGTATCCATGATTTAATAATAATAACGCCAGACGAACACACCAACTATACGGTGCCACACTAAGCAACGCTTGTATTATGGACACCGTACAATGGACTGGGGGTGAACCCAGTACATACATAATACTTATACAGATATTAAACATCCATGAATCTGATACAAATATTCATGCGTATCACATAGCTTGTTATCAGGAGTCGAACCCACTACCAACTGCACTAATCATGTCGTCAAGTCTCTCTCGCGAGAAGAATCGCACAAAACGTTATAGTTGCAAGCCACCCTTGGACAAGTTCCAACCTGTCGATATACCGAGCCTCCGACAAGTCCGAACATGTTCCGATACGTTCAAAATTCGAATGCAGGGATGCATTGTGCAAGACATGCCAACGTTTAGAATAAAAGCGCGGGAACAATAAATTAGGATTTGTATAAATGCACGTGCAGTATTCATAGAACGAAAATACATTTTCTCATGCTGTATTGTTAGTGACACTGTGAAAAAAAATGTTAATAACCATAGACAATTTATAAAAAAAAACATATAATATTGGAATAGGCATAACTCTCAGATTATATTATCTGAGGCATTACTGCTATCACATATGCATTACGAGTCACAAGAGAGTTAGTAAAACAGGCAGATTTAGATAATATTAAGCAAAAAAAAAACTGCTACTGGAGAATTTTAATTTTTAATAATGCCTTTAAATAAACTAATTAATATTTGGTTAGATAGGTATAACTCTCAGATCATTTAGGATCTAAAGCATAACTGCTATTCGATTTAAAATAAATGTTAAATAAATAAGAAAAAGTAGTTAGTAGAACATGCAGTTAATTTTAAATAATGTTAACTACTACCGGATAATATTATATTAGTAATGTTATCAGGCAAATTAACTACTTAATTAAATTATAAGTAAAACAACTGATTTCATGCGATTACTTAGGATTCATTATAATACTTACTTCGATGCTAATAACTTGCTTTAACAGGATAATATTAGCATATCAAAAAGTTGAAGAGCAAGAACATGTATATACATTAAACGGAATAATGTTACAAGAAACCTGATTAACATTGTTAGTGTATTAATTAAAGTGTTAACGAGCATGCAACTATAGATATGACAATAAATATTTTAAAGCTAAATAAATGTATACTATTAGATTGACTTTAAATGAACCATGAAGGTAATAAATGATGAAACTGCGCACTAACTCTAATACCAATATATTAAAACAGATGCAGAATAGAAAATCAATCAAAAACTAAATCCACATTAACTGTCATTAAAATCACAAATTGATTATATAAAACATTAATTGAAACCAATCCCAAAGCATTCAAGAAAACTAAGCTAGCTGAATAATATGCCGAAGAAAATGAGAGAAATCAAATCGATTGAATTTCAGGAAACTCAAGACTCCCATCTGTACTGATTTTCACCTTCCAACAACCTTCCGGCATGATGTTCGGTGTTGCCATTTATGGATGGCGGGTCAGATCAGTTGCGCTGCATGTGCCTAGTGAATGTAGCGTCTCGATCTACTGCCGCCTTCCTACCTAGGCAAGTATGCTCCACCGTAGATCTCATCATCACTTACCATCAGATCGAGATCAAATACTTGCCTATAATGTAATAAAAAAAAAAATACCTCAATACTGCAAACCTGTTACAATATCCTGCATCTCAATTTGCATTCGCGTCCCGCCAATGCCCCAAACCAGATATGCTAATTACTAGCTTGATTAAAGCGCCCGGCGTGAAGTCCCGCTAGCCACTCGTCATAATTACCACAACAACATCTATACGAGAAGATAGCGAAGTGGTCCGGTAATAATACCATTCCATACGCGGCGCTCCGACTTCGGATCCGTGAGAATTTTCGGCAGATGTACAATTCCTTGACGCTGTACGAACGCTTATCTTTTTTTTTTACTTCAGCTTAATAATACGGCGTTCTGTATCGACGTTTCGAGGCTCGCCTCGTGACTCATCGGTGCATTGTTAACCCATGCACGTGTTCGATCGACCGACGCTCGGGTTAGAAAGGATTTTTTTGGCAACCCTTATTTGAAATTCCGCAACTCTTGCAAAATTTGGGTTAAATACATTTTTTTTTCTAATTTCAAATTTGGATTCTCTCGTAGGTACACGTGCAATATTATTGTTGCTTAGAGTTTCGAAGACGGACACGTGCAGGGATTGGAAGGGTCACTAGTAATTTAATCTGTCTGTGCAGCATGTTATTAATCCGTAATCATTATGATCTATGGCTAATTGAAGATTGTGCCTGGCGTGAGAGTCGATTAGTTTTCAATTACAATAAAATTGCCGTTCGGTTGCTCCGCAGTGGGGTGTGAACTCGATAAAGGCAATTAGAACACGTATAAACATTTCACGGGACTTATCAGCTTGTGTTAATGCGGGAACTGAAGCTGGTTGCCTGATTTTTTTTAATTCAAAAGGTGTATATAATAACTATAAAAGATACCTAGGTACGTATTTACATATAATCGTTCGACTTTTTAATTGGTGGTTATTACCACCAATTAAAAAGTCGTACATTATTATGTAATAAATCTTTTTAAAAAGATCAACCATGGAGTTTCTTTCCCATTCTTGTCCATAGTCAAAGTCAAAGTCAAATCATTTATTTCGTATAGGCCTACGGGGGCACTTACAAATTGTCATTACATTTTTTTTTCTTAAGTCTACAACCGTATCGGAACGCGACCTCAACTGAGAAGATAGGAACGGTATTCCGAACGGGTGGTTAAGTTGTAGCTTTGCGTTTTCGAAGCATTTTGACTATTCATAAGTAATGTACTTGATGGTTTGCAAGAATAAAAAAAATTGGTATGATAATAAAATAATATTTCCATAGTTAGTAGTGTGGTAGCAGCATTCTTTCAAATACGTTGGTCCAAATTTAATAGGTTCGTTATCAATCTAGGTAGTTTCCGAAAATGTATATTTCCCTCATCTCGTGTACTCCTGATTGCAATTATAATTTGTGCTTACCTTAATAACATCAGACGCTATTCATAGTTTAAGTCGGCTATAAGTCCTTACAATGGTAAAGTAGCAGTGGTAACGTCTAGCTTGCACGAACCATGTGTGGCTGTATGGTAGTTTCAATCTGGAACAGGCTACCTGTATTGGAAATTTCTGTTGATAACGATACAGGACTCAATAAGGGAAAAGGCTTAGGGTTTTCAAACCTTCGCTATTTGATGATCCTTGCGGTCTGCTGACATAGCTCGCAGAACCGATGGCCGTTGAGGCAGAAACGTTCTAGAATGGCGACCACGAATCGGACGACGAAGTGTAGGATGACCCCCCACAAGGTGGACTGATGATATTACATGCGTTGCAGGAAGCCGGTGGATGCGAATGACGGAGGACCGTGATGTGTTGAAGTCGTTGGGGCAGGCCTATGTCCAGCAGAGGACGTCTATCGGCTGATAGATTAGATTGCGGTCTGGCTTGCAAGAGCCACGTCGCTGTGTAGTTTCAACCCTGGAGCTCGTCATCGTGATGTCAACAGGCACTTGCCAACGCACCACCTGTGTACTCAGCTCTCAGATAGCGGTGATATCATCGAGCCCGATGTTTGCTCAGATGATGCCAAACATCGGTCGTGTCAACAAGTACTTGCGTCAATGCTGTGAGCTGGCGAGCGGCTTAGTTAAGTGGACGTAAATATAATTATTATTACTGATTAATAAATATTAAATCTTCATTAAATCTACATTATTATTACTGATTAATAAATATTTAATCTTTATTAAATATTTTTTAACACTGCTTAGTTAGTACTTGATATATAATTTTGACAAGTGCTTAATTAGTACTCGATATATCCATCGAATCACGATCTATATCAATTATCTTGTCATTTTTGACGGTATCGTGATCTGGATTGATGGTGTGAACGGCGGTATACAATATACTTAGCTGACGAACTATAAAAGTACTATATTTTTTTAATTGTTAGTACACAACCGACCAAATCGAGCCCTAATTTACATGGATGTTTTCTATGGGCTATCTGTGAGTCATTAATTGAGATTTTGGGTAAATTTGTCTTATCTTAGAATTTTACTATTTCTGAAGTCTTCGAAGCCGCACCAGGCCAGCATGGTAAACTATCTCCTGAATCCACAGTCTAAGAAAAATATATAGACCAATATCGCCATCAAAATATCGAAGTAAAAAGAACCATTTGGCATTTGGCCCATATTTATTCTTTATTTGATTTGGTTTATTTTGTTAATTTTGTAGTTTTTGGTTTAAAATTTTAGAAATAATTAACTTTGACCCTGCCAGGCTGAGATGTCGCCTTAAAATCAAACATGAGTCATGTGATATGTAGAGCTGTCGTCGGCGCGCGTTTATTCATTACACAACTGATAAAACTCGCATTATCTGATCGAATTCAAATATATTATTTTGCTATAGGTAAACACTGAATGTATAATGACTCACCAAACTTATGTGGTACCTTAGTAACAACAAAATTTTCGTTGCAAAAATTGTTAGGTACTACCTATATCTTCTCAAATCAGTCGATTTAGAAACTTTTGATAAGTATCCGAAGCGATTCGATTAAAAACTTTCTCGTTACGACGATGATCTTTCAGAGCCGTTCTTCATGACCGAATCGAAGATTCGATAAGACTATACGCAACTGAATGGTTCGATTCGACCACTCGCTGTGTTCACATAGTACTTATCATATTGCAAGATTTAATTAATAACCGGTAAATACACGACTTGTCGTTAGTCTCAATATAATCAAATCAGATAGGCTTTTCCACCTTTTTAAAACACACATTTTACACAAACTTTTAACTCACAATCACTGCCACAAATAACTGAACGATCAAGACTTCAGACGATGTTACTATGCACGTATTCCCGTTACTTCCTGGTCGATGACATAAAAATAACTGAACATCAAATTGTTACGTGTACTATTTATACAGGTATCACCCTCCCATATCTCCATGTTTCCCACGGGCACAAATGCACTTTGACCTAAAGACATTGTCTGCGGAACCATTGTCTTGCAAATACTTCCGAATTCCGGGACCCCTTGTCTATTTTGCGAGGGAATCTTTCCGATACCAGTTCGACGATACGACGGTAGATGGCACTGATTTAATGGCGCGTAGCGGAATATTTATTGGGATATAAGTGTAGTGTGCTGCCATATCGAGAATTATTTTCGTTTTGTGTAGCGTGGAAAAAAATGGAAATTTAATAACGTTCCTAATTTTTTTCCGCAATTTTATTTTAATCATCTATCTACAGTATCTAGAGTATCTATCTATCTATACTGCTACACTATCAAATTATCGATCTACTGCTAGTTTGTTAGAAAGTAATAATAAAATAGTCCACTTCATAGATACCTAACTATGACCGAGCACCTTTAAAATGATAGCCATTAACAATATCCATACAAATTGCAATATCCAATATCAACATAAAGTGCACAAAAAACACTCGATAAAACGATGATATCATTTTAAAAATATGTAAGCTCAATAACATCAGCACGGCGCACTGTAATCAACTCGTGCGCAGCACGCGCCCGCCTCGCATTTGCTCAACAATTACTGTGTCCTAATAGCGCAATTGTTCATAGACCTTTGGAGACGATACAGTTCATTCGAATAGGACATTAAAGGGCACTAATATGTTTATTGTCATTTGAAAGGTTCCATTCAGATACTTATATGTATCTGAACTAAAGCAAAAAAGGTATAAAGCTGTGATTTCGATGAGTTTATTTATTAGCGACAACGTAGAGTGAAACCTTTAAGATTTTGTATGATTCAAGTAGGAAGGAGAACTATTCCCTCGTCTGTGTATAATATTTTAATCGCTCAAACGATAAATTATAATGTAACACTCACAAAAAAGCTTTACTTAGGCAATACGTAAAAAAACAATATTATTTCCTGGAGATCCTACGACAGGTACCTATTTATATCTCCGTCTAATAGCACGTATCCTTACCTAGAGTATATAATAAAAAATATAATCTCAATATACAATAATTATTGTAGTAATTGGCAATCATGACACGGTCCCACAAGGCGAAGGCGAAGGCAATACGCAAGGCAGACGCCCGGTGTTCGCGGGCCGTGGGAACGACGACAGTTGCTCGCGAGTTGCGACCGACCCGCGCCACCTGCCCCCTTCGCGCTAAAAAATACAACCATTCCAAATTCAAATTCGGAATGATCCGACCTTGATATTCGACTTTTTTATACTACTTTTTTTAATAAATGAAGTCTGTGCTGGCCATATTTAATAAATAAAATGTCATAATGTTCTGAATATTGTTTTATTACCTATCTATTTAATTATATGATTGAAATAAAATAATTTTAAGTTTTGAATTAAACTTAAACATCGTAAATTCGTAACGTATCTACGAAACGTAAAATAAGTAACTTACACAATAACTTATGTGTTTTAAAAAAAAGTGAAAGGCGTAAAACAACTACAGTTTCTCGTTTCTAAACTACTAGCAAAACTAGCGAAATATCCATATCTCATCAAAGAAGCAACAAAAATCCTTATCTTCTGAGCTCGAAATTCAAAAAACCGGTAAGCACCGTCGCATTGTACCGGTTTCCTTATCTCTATTTACAGGAGAGCACCATCCCATAGATCCGCTAAGTCCGAGTAAGTTTTTTGTGCACGCGTCACCGTTCATCAGCCGTGAGTGCACCCGCGCGCGCCATATGCCGCGCGGACCGTGGGAACGGATCCGCGCGTAAAACGCAATGTGTGCTCCTCCACTCAACTGTCATCGCTCAACCTACCCCTCACATTGCAAATTCAACCCTAAAACTATGTACCCAAGCTACGATTAATAGTAAATTAAGAATGGATTTTGAAAATATCCCGCAAAGAAAATATAGCCTTGGCGTGTTGTAAATAAAATAGATTTTTGAATATGTTGTCCCGATCTGATGTAAGAGCTTTTTATTCATATGCCCCTTATTGATTGAAAGTGTTTTATGATTATTTAGAACCTAAGTACGCGAGTAAACTCGAGCGTATACATGGTGTTTTAGCGTCTCTGACGGACAATTTGAGGTTCTAATTTATCTCAAATTATTACTCCTAATCAAAACAGGGTAACTATATAAAAATAGAAAAACATAGTGCTAAGGTACATCCAACAATTACAAATGCCCTTTTATAAATTGAAAAACGGCAAAAACCCTATTTAACAGCCGTTCCTCCTCGCTTGTCACACAATATCGTACTCATAAGAGCATAGCAAAAAAAGATAATAAGATCGAGGGGTAAGCGCAACTGGCGCGAGCGGCCGTGGGAACGCGACCATTTTCAAATATAGAACACCTTAGAAAAGGTGCAATTCCTCTTTTTTTCGTTCGCGTTTTTATAATCGAAAAGTGGCATACGAATGGATTTTTGTAATTCGAACTCTTGTTTTGAAGGTATTTTTGTGGGCATTAAAAGAAAAAAAACGGACGGAACGTTTCTTAAGCCGTACGTTATTCTTTAATTAGTCCATTTTTATTTCATATTGTAATTTTTACTTGCAAATCTAAATTTAATTGATATAACTTCTTGTGATACGTAGTAATAAGGTAAGGTATACCTATACATATAAAGATCGCGATCAACATTGAAACGGTAACTTTTATTTTTACGAACACAAAACGTGTACCTACTTGAATAAAAAGAAATAATAAAATAAAAGATTAATAAAATTAAAAAAAAACAGCACTGCTGTAAAGCTACTTAAAACAGTCAAGTATTTTATGACCGTTTTATTTGTCACGGCAATAAGAACCGAAATAAAAAGTGTCCAATAGGATTGTCGAGTCGTGTGACGTCAATCGATTCACTTTTCAAACTCCACATGAGCCCTAGGATCGGCGCGCATCTGCCGCCACAATAGCGTACCCCCACATTATGCTGGCACGTATTTTTTCTTGACCTCGATCGGCCTTTATGCCCAAGGGGCGAACCGTGGGAACGATCTTGCACAATCCCTTTCCTTGGGCCATATGCGACAGAAAAAAGTGCAATTATTTATTCCCCCTCGAAGAAAAGGGGAGCTGTGAGAACGTGACCTAACAATGTGCTTCCTGGCTTACGATACACGTTCTAAAGAAACATTATTTTAGATCTTAATTCAGAGTGCCGAGGTGCGAAATTACGATAGCACACATCTACACTTCGATGTTTTAGAAATAATGTTAAATAGTTACTTCAAAGTTAATCCACAATCGAGATGGTGCTCTATTTTGTAGCAATATAAGATCTGTTTTGGTAGGCAAAAACGTTAACATGGGTTGTTTTATGTGTAATTTATGGATGGTTTCTTCGGTATTGAATAATGTAAGCTGTGTGTATATTGAATAGCATTACGCGTGACCTTTAGATAGTCGATTGTATGAAAATGATAATCGATCTCGCTCCGTTAGCTAGTCGATTCTTTTGTGAATTTCTCGCGCACACGCGTAGGAAGCCGTAATGTATTATTTTCTCACCGACCAGTATTATCAGGTACAATGTTTCTTTTTTTAATTTATACAATTTGTGAGCTATTTATGGCGTATAAAATCATGGAAAATAACAAGTTTGTGCGTTAATTAACGTCGGATTGCGGTGTAAATGTAGGCATGTAGAGACAGGCTGATAAGAGCAATGCCGGGATTTTGCCTCTAGTTAGTGTAGGTACTACGATGTTAAGTGACATTATCGTAAGGCACTATGAACATGGGGCAAAATCTAGTACAATACTCTAACTACAGTTAACGACGTAGAATATGTAGGTTTTCTGATAGAATCGGTGGCGCGGCGTAAGGCGTGGGCGACGAGGGCCACCTCCAGCGGCCTCGCGGTCCGAAAGGCCTCGCGCCTCGAATAAAAACATTTGGTATTCAACTCTTACAATACCTTTCGTGGATATTTTTTTTTATATTTCCAAATATTAAGCTACAGCACATACAATCCATCCTCTTGGTTCACTAGAAGGCGTCGCAAAATTTATCTTGCCCACATCAAATCAAGATGTAAATTCTTCACGCCACAGGATACAAACTAACAGCACGATTACTGAACATCATAAAAATGGCAGGTATAGTGCCAAATACAAATACTGTAGCACAATTATAGTGTTCTTTTAGGACAACTAAACCATTACTTAAAAAAAAAACAATACTCGCACAGACATTCTCAGTACGTATATCGTTGAAGCCAAATAACATTGAAATAATATATCAGAAAAGTAAACTAAATGTACTTTTTTTTTAATTACTTATAGTACTATGAAATTTAATGCAGTAAATGCATAATCAAGTTCTACTACTAATCCTTCTTAGTTATTTTTATCCTTGCCGCTATAACAATACAATGAACAAAACAGTACCTAAATACCAGTTTTACGTTACTACAGAATAAATATTTGATCTCTATCCAAAACCTAATAGATAATAGTCGCGCACGCCAGCGCTAGTCGCGCGCTGCGCCCGCGTCATCGCCGCACGCGCAGCTCAGTTAGCGGCCGGGGTCGCACGCGCACGGCAATGTCACGAGCCGCACATTGTATACGTGCCGCAGGCTCGTTTATTGCGGTTTTGCCCTTTGCCTTCAAACACAATATTATGGATGTTTGCATGAAAACTGGAAAATATTTAGTTTCGTTGCTGTATCTCGACTAAATAAAAGGCTAGAATGCGATAAGAAAAGAACTTAAAAAAAAAGAGCAACCATGGAGTTTCTTGCCGCCCGTTCTTCTCCAGGAACGGCATTCCGAACGGGTGGTAAAGTAGTAGCAAAGTATTATGTAACTTTTGACGATTCATAAGTACTGTACTTAATGGTCTACGTGAATAAAAAATATTCTGATTCTGATTCTAAGAGCTCACCATCTCGTTCGGTGATGCTGTAAACGCCATCAGTGCCCAAAAGAAACAGAGCTTCTTTATAATAACAAACATGTAATGAGGCCTAATCGGGTTGAAGCTGTTATTACATTTACAATGAAAAAAAATAGCCAACCAAGTTCCAGCTATCCCAAATATAAAAAGGGCCTAGAGAATTTATACACGTACCAAAAACCAGATAGGTACGTGTATATTATACACATCTATTTATCGATCGAATATTTATCAATAACCACTTGTAGCTGTCAAGCCAGGCAACTAGAAAGTTCATAATTTAAGGAATAGCCACACCATATTGAGTGATAATCATATCGATACAAAGAAAGTACGGAGTGAAGCAACATTCTAAATATAGCTGCATTGACCAGCAGACAAGAATCTTGATACGCTACCGGAATTTGCCGGGAGGGTTACATTATAATTATCGATACCTTTGTGATGCTGCTAACATAAAATCACTATACTTCTTACGTGAAAATGCTAGTGGAATCTGGAAAATTTTCTCTACTAATGGACGTTGATGGGTAATTTTTTTAGACGATTCGTTCTTATTTTGAACTTGTAAATGGGTATTGGTCCTTTACTACCATTGTTAGCCAGGACTTACTTGTAGTCTTCATCTACAATACCCAATTTATTTTTGATCTTATCCATGCAAAACATTGTAAATTTTTTATGAAAATTAACAGGATAAAATTATGGAAAAAATATACGGTGTAATAAAAATAGTATAAAACATTTTAAGAGATGATGTAAATTATATGGGTCACGTTGATACATAAAATAATTGTGTAAATGAAAGTTTTTTTTAAATAATTCGATCCAGAAGCCTTTGGCCTTGCGTTTAACACGGGAGTGTCATTTTATAATTTCTTTGGGATTTTTATCTTTATAACCTACTGTGGGCCCTGTCATAATATTTATTCTCTATTATTGTAACACCTTATGCAACAACGTGCACAATAATTAAAATGTATAACCTACGCGTATTGAACAAAGATCCAATTATGCTCTAGATACTTGAGATGTGTGGGCAAACCTCTTGGATTTCGCAATGTTTTTAATTATATGTCGCTGATGGCTGATGCCTTGTTCTAGACCTGCCCGTCCAACAGGTCCGGACTCCTTCTTGCGCAATCCTGATCACCTTTTTATGCGTTCCGATCAGAGATGCGATTGCATTTCATGATATTCTAATCCTTTCACTTTCATGCGTATCGCTATGATTAGTTGTCTAGTCAAATAGCTACGTACACATTGGCTATAAAGGTCTCGCTTCTAAAGCCTAGAACTGTATTGGAGTGTCTGATGAACGTCTTTTGTTAAGCGAAAACATTAATAAGCCTTTATGTTAGTTACCGTACTATATCAGTCGTGCCTGTCAACTTTCCTATGCCTAAACACGAGACACAATAGCAACGTGATGCAAATATCCAAGAACATCATTCAACCGGACAGCCGGTGAAAGAGAACCATTTCCGCCTTCTTCATTGCTTTAAAATCTTCAAATAGCATTTTGCAATTGGTACGTGATGTGCGGGCACTTTATTTCATTGGCACGAGTGTCCGGAGTCGAATCACGCGCAGCGGGCGGGAGGTGCGCGGGGGAAGGGCGTCTGGCTCGAGCCCGACCGTGGGAACGATCTGCCTTTAACGTGTCGCACGTGCTCGAGACGCTACTACTGCGCCTCGCAAGATAGAGCGGGACGCAGCACTCTATACCGACGCGACAGAACGAAACGGAATAAGATAAAATGAAAGCAAAAAAATAATACGACAATAAAATAACAAGAACCAACAATAATTTGTGAGCGTTCGAATTCGAAGCGTGAAAGGGACAGAGCCGAGTATTATATATTCGAAAGTAAGAATAAAATTGTAATGGAGATGTTGATTTATCGGTGAGGTGTTGCCTCCAAGAGTCGCTACTGTATTTAAGAGTCATTTGTAATTTTGCAACCGCAATCAAGCTGAGGGCAATTATTACAATGAAATAAATTGATGGCGAGTGGAGTCAATGTTAGGCTGCCGATATATCTTGTTTGGCAGTTTAAGAACGGCTACTGTAAAAAAACAACCGTTCTTGCTTATAGGGACGTCACATACAGCACCGCCTTTAACAATCATAGCGATTTTTATATGAGTAAACATGACGTAAACAAGGAAGGCTATAAAAAAATACCTCCTTTTGCACACCATGTGTTTAAGCATGTGGCGTGAATCTCAGCGAAAGGTATCGGCTATCTGGGGTCGGGTTACCGATGAAACGGTCACATTTGGCGGCCACACTGACACTGGGGTCGCCAAATGACGCAAAAAGTCAGTCATTGAGGTCCTACCGTCACTGAGCCGTGAAGCCGCCCAGAATGCGTCACACGATACGTGATTTATAGTCATTTGTATAACAAAGTCGTATCCTAAAACGACCATGCAATTATTGCTTTTATCGGAATACCTGTGTGTATACATTTCGAAATAAAATCACACGAATTTACAGTCACCGCTAAACAAATCAACAGTGATAGAATATTGTATAAATCTACATTAATAGACACAAAGCAACACATAAATACAAGTCTTTAAATCGTTACCATAATAGAAACAAATCCTTGCAAAAAAAAAAACATAAAAACATGCCAATCTAAATGACACAGTCTCCAAAACATCACCATATAAAACCACCCTCGAAGATAAAGTATACATTGACGTAACATAAGATGTTGTTTTTGTTAAAATCACTGAAACACGAGCACCTCATCCGGTACTGGACAACCCGATTTAATAGACTGACCCACGCGACGGGTGGACAATCTCATGCACAAAATCACTGGACGAAGAGTTCAAAGTAAATTCGAACCCTCACGACCAAAAGATAGAGTTTAATATTGGTGCAAGAAGTTGCTGTCTTCGAGAGTAAATTTTGTTGACGGGATGAGCAATTTTTATTGTTAATTCAGCTATAGAAGCATTCAATGGTTCGAACGTAACCAAATTGCGAACATCCGGGGTGTCTATTGATGTAGTGACTATTCTACACAGTTTTATTATCTCTCCAACTACTATGGAGGTATAACAGGAAAATTGCATCGTCTTTTATGAGTCCACGAGGAAGTGCGGTACGTGGCTATTCGGCGTAACATGATATTTTATTGCGTTCATTGCTATGATTCGTCTTATTGTGCCTGCGAGGCCAACTAGAGCCGATAATTGGCAATGTTAGTATTTAACAATCATAATAGTTGTAACTGAATTGAATATTTAATTGTAGAGACACCTTGAACTTTTATGAAAAGGCATGGAAGTCGGAAAAGCATTTGTTCTAGTTGTTCCTGTATGCATCTTCTGACGATAAAAATAGTACGGTTGTAGACTCTAAATGCAAACAAAAACATAATTATATAATGTACAGAGTGATTCAGAAAGGGTATACTAAGGCTCCGCTGCGCGACCTGCGCTTCTATTGCGCATTTGTAATATCATGTGATGTAAGAATTAGGATGTCAATTAAAAACAAAATATCACATAAAATCACAATTCTCATTTAATTTCGAACAAAATATTTTTTTTAGTTAAAATTATTTTTTTAATGGTAACCCGACTATAAAAACAAACAAAAATATGTGTACATCACATACATCAATAAGTGTATGTTTGGCGTTAACCGGGATGCCATTTGGGCGCTAATAAAAGCAACCGTCAGTAAGAAGTGGTGCATTACTGACATACAAATTAAGTGATCCGGTAACACACGCTACCTTTCACTGCCCGAGGCCCGTCCAGGGCATAACATATTAAAAACCGTTAATTTAAGTAATAAATTATACGATTTTTACCGTGATCCGATACTGTATCTTACTTATTGATTGTGTCTATATTGAGCTCCGTATTTTTTATGTTAATATAACCTTTTTTAGGACTTTTAAATTGTGTTATAAGCTTAAAGCTATACGGCGTTTAATTATTTAAGTGTAATTTGCCGCCATCTCTGTTAATCTTACCGTAACAGTTAAACTTACACTCAAAAGCTCATCGAAGATTTAACATGTTATAATAATAATGTAACCCTATAATTTATCAAGTTACCTCTTACAATTCTGTGTTTAGATTTAATTGTTTTTTTTTACATTATAGGTATTACTGCTTAGTAATTAACAACAATTTCAGTATCATATTTTAGTATCCGTGTTATTGAAAATTACATTACCATAAAGAAATAAGTATATTAACATAATAATATAATTTCCAGTCCAATATTGATACATATTGCAAGTATACGTCATTGCGATGCCTAAATTAAATGCTTGATTGGACTCACGTATTTTGAATATAGAATCATATATTATATTATGCTGAATTAAATTGATTAAATTATTAACTTTTTAAATTAGTGAAACATGTACAAGTTTTCCGACGGATTTACCTCCTGAACAAAATACAAGTTACAAATAGGCACGCTAATAATGTATCATTATTATTTCAAGTATAAAACCATCGAAAAAATGGCCAATAATTACGACACTTTACCGACCTATCATAATATCCGATGTTAATTATAAGCGCAATCATTAGCCTCGCTCTAATGCTTTAGAAGTTTTTCAGAGAGCTACGCAGCTACGCGCTACGCCGTGCTACGGCATCTATCCCTTGTGCCGTCTCTATCTAACACGCTGTCTCGGTCGCAATGACGCACGTGCAGTGCACGCGAGCCAGCGTTCTCGCTCGCACCCGCACACTTCCTGCCCGCGCCTCGACTGTGGGAAAAGACGGCAGGTGTTATGCGGGATCGTGAACAACCACGCATTACCATTCACATTATTCAACAATAAATAATAATAATAAGAAGCCGTGGAGCGAGCGTCGAGCACGCGCAGCGTCCTCGCCTCACATACTAATGGGTGACGCGTGTGCGTGTGTGCGTGTACGTTGTGTTGTGTGGGTGCGTATCTTATAAGATGTTAGGTTGGTAGTGGACGTGTTTTTTTTTCGGACGCTTCATGTGGGCGGGCGCACGTCACGGATTTGACTTTGGATTAACTTTCGTTAATTGTTTTGGAATATTTATAATGATTGATTCTGATTACATACACGGAGTTTGTTTAATTATTTAGCAGATAGGTATATTACTAACATACACAGTAATTAAACGATGCAAGCCTGTTTTTTTATCTATCAGATAGCTACGTAAAACGTAGTTTTTATAATTATAGTATTAACTGTCTAACATGTTTACATAGTAATGTAATAATTAGCATATAAATTAAGCATCTCATTTGCTATCTTTAATTCGCATAGGAAATAACAATTCTGCGAACCGCAGATTCCAATTAATTTGTATAACCTTATCGTAATTACGCGGCAACAAAGTTAATTGTATACGTATATATGTAGTTTTATTCATATATGCATATCGTCTTAACATACTTGTCTAATAAACGGTAATCTCTAATAAATTCATCCCTATATAAACGCGGCTTGCGCATGTCCTAGTATTGAACAAGTCTGATCTGAATCGCACCGTTCATTCATGCATTGTAAGTACGAGGCTCACATGACACATTACCTATTCGGCGGGTCTTGCGCACTTAGTAAAGTAATATCGGGACATGTTTTTTTGTAAATTTTGTCCCTTATTACAGGATCATTCAGAAAGGGTATATATTATGTATAGTAAGCGAACCTGGACTCCTTTAGTGCATTTGTAAACACTGCGTGAAGTATGAATTTGGAACTGTTCATTTGAAAAGACAAGAAAATACGATACGACAAAAATCACAATTTCATTTTGGTGGGACTTTTTTAATAGACGTGTATATTCTGACTTACATGTTATACAATTTGTAGCAAAAATTGTGTAAAAGATTTTACCTGATGCATCGGTGAGTTAGATAGACCACGTTGTTATAACAAATTATTGTGTAAATATTTTTTTAAACAAGGCATACTAGTAGCTTTTAGGCATGCGATCAGTACTGGCTGTAATGTTTTGAATGTCTAATAATTTGATTTATTTCTACGTGAATCCTTATAACCTACTGTTGGCACTGTTTAAATATTTACACAATTATGGTTAGGTATACATTAAGTATGGACTAAAAATTACTTACCAATCAAAAGTGACTAATTTAAAAAAAAATACATTTAAAAATGTACCATTACAAACATACATACCGTTCAAATTTAAATGAAACACTCAATCAACACCCACGAATTGATTATTGACTTTCGATCACTGACAATCCAGATTAATTTGTGTTACCCCCAAAAAATATTAATTAAACCTTACACCGCATGCTTTAAAGGTGAATATCGAACTATGATCGAACTCAATACAATTTTCAGTTAATAAATTGTAAGGCATTTGGGTAATGAAATAATCTTGAAATGAAAAAGGATAATCATCAGTCATACACCCACTTTCTTGTTTAATTAAATATTTTGTTGATTTGAAAATAAATTAAGCCTTGAGATTCTTGAACCGTAAAATAATAATGTTATCCATTATATTACATCGGTAATTAATAGCTAAGTATACAGATTAGATGTTAATCGGACTGTTTTTGGAGATATTTGGTCAATTAACGACGTTCCAATTTCAAATATAATTTGTATGGCAACAAACTATGTATTAATACGAATTAACGACACATTCAAACCGTCTTTATGCCTGTAAACAGAAACTACAGTATTCTCCAAAGAAGTCTCCATCATTTGACCCTCGGTGAGTCACGGTAAAAATCCAAATTTTATTTTGGCGCGGAAGTAATTTAATAAAAAAAATTACAGCCGTGTCTTTGTTAATCTGAGTAAAATACTAGGGAACTAAAAAAACTGCTACATCGTTCTCGCATTTCAGTGTAACCGTATGCCTATTAAAACAATGCTTAATTAACTAGTAACTCATGTAAATAATTTTAATATAAGGTGTTTCAATTATATTAGTTTAAAAATAATTGAAGAGACCATTCCTTTTTTTTATTACATTATAGGCAAGTATTTGATCGCTTTTTTTTTTTTTTTTTTTTTTTACATTATAGGCAAGTATTTGATCTCGATCTCACCTGATGGTAAGTGACGATGAGATCTACGATGGAGCATACTAGCCTAGGTAGGAAGGCGGCAGTAGATCGAGCCGCTACATTCACTAGGCACATGCAGCGCAGCTGATCTGACCCGCCATCCATGAATGGCAACACCGAACATCATGCCGGAACACGGCTAGGCCGCTTGGTGACATGGCTTTGTTCAGTGGGTGGTGACTACCCACGGCCGAAGCCTACCACCAGTAGAGTTGTCACCTGGTTGGCACCACCCAGGGTCACGTGTAGGGTATCTCGAGGGTACTTAATTCTCCTACGGACGAAGGTGACTCGACCCCAAAAGTTCTCACCTGATGGTAAGTGACGATGAGATCTACGATGGAGCATACTTGCCTAGGTAGGAAGGCGGCAGTAGATCGAGACGCTACATTCACTAGGCACATCATCATCATCCATGATCCATTCCGATGACATTAATGTATAAAATAAATGAATGTGTAAATAATGTATGTTTTTAAAGTAAGTAACTTTTATCGCACACTAAGTATGATGTTTTTAATTCCTAATACCTAAGAGGTCTATACTAGTTTTATTTAAACAGGCGCCGATACAGGACTTCGTTTGTGTGGGGGGGGGGGGTTGGTTTGGTGGGCGGCAATTATTGTGTAGTTTTATCTATATTTCAGTGGGGGATGGGGATGGATGGATGGGGGGGGTGGTAGGTGATAACACCTATTGTACCCCCCCCCCCCTCCCAAACTGCGCGAAGCTCCTTCACAGGTACCAAATAAAGATGATAAATAAAATCACCGGAGTTGCCACTTATTTATTTGTCACTTACTGCCCTGCCAAGGGCGATGATTACGCTCGTGCGACAAGGTCTCCCATAGTTCAATTCGATTCACTTCATTAGCGTATAGTACACAAAGTATTGAAATGAAAACACCTGTGTTTGCATCTACGATACCTTCATGGTCATCAAACCTTGATAATATGATGGCTTTTGTAAATAAAATCTCTATAAGTAGGAAGCCAATTTTGAATAACTATTAGAAGTAATAGATAATGAGATATTAATAGATGACGATAATTAGAGATGCGTCAAAAATTCGGTAATTATTCGTTGTTTGGCATATTCAGCATAGTTTATATATTCGGTATTCGGCCAAATGTACGGTTTATGTGTCGAATATTAAACGAACCTTAGTCCTTATAAGATTGTTTAAAATTAAATAAAATTTAATTGTGATAGAGCGTCGCGATCTTTCGATAACTTAGACTGAATGTAAGAGCGGATCCGACGACTTTTAGGGAATAATTCGGTTCGGTTTAAAAATCCAGATCCGAGCATCTGTAATGATATAATATGATTGCTCAAAAATGTAAAAGATCTTTTAAAAAAAAGAGCAACCATGGAGTTTCTTGCCCGTTCTTCTCCATAGGAACGGCATTCCGAACGGGTAGTAAAGTAGTAGCATAGTATTTTGAAACTTTTGACGATTCATAAGTACTGTACTTAATGGTCTACGTGAATAACAAATATTCTGATTCTGATACTGATATGTTTTGGCAATTTCTTCTAAATTATGAGACCACAATCTACATCATTGCATACGAGTTAAAATGAAGCTTGGAACAAGTATCACAAAAAGTTTAGCGGCTTAAAATAATACGTTCAATTGGTCAAGATTTTATATATCATAAACATCTGAATTATTCTAAAGATACGCCCAACACTTATTTAAACCTAATCCACCTCACAAAATCATAACGCAAGGGGGAAAACTGCAAATAATTCTACAAACATCGTCGTGATCCCGGAGGTCGTTCCGGTTCCCCCCGAGATAATAAAATTAAGTCCTCAGAAAAACCGCAATGACTTAGAGAATCAAGAGACCTTCTCAGAATATTGACTAAGCAAAAATAATTAAATACAAATAAATTGGGAACCTATTAAACCTTTCGAGGTATCTAAAAGAACTTTCTTTATTATAGCTTACTTTGTAAAAGTAATTCTGGACTGAGACCGATCTGATCAAACCAAACTGTGCTGTTATGCTATTATACCTATACTACTTATATGATTAGAATTTCTATTAAGATGAGGTTGCGAGGGGGGGGGGGGGGGTTGAAGAGCTCGTCTAATAGTGTACTTTGCCTCATTGCCAAGGACCTTTTTAGTAAAAAATGAAATCCGCGACATTTCAATTATTATTTTTTATTTATTTGTAATGATAGCTTTATCCGTGCTTTAAAAATCATAGTAGTTTATTCCCCACAAGCCCCATGTACGGAAATCATTGAAAAGATTACACAGATAGGTGTTTGGTTAGGCGCTGCGCCGGCGGCGCGGCGGTGCGGGCGCAGTAGTAGCGGTCATGTCCGATTGATTACATAGAATTAATATCAGAGTCGTAAATAAGTCGGACCGTGATCGGATAGCGGAGATAATGATCTATACTTGCGAACGGGGGCAGAGCGGAGATTATCTTATTGTTTTGGATGTATCTTCTTATACTTTGTATAGCTGTGGTAGAGTCGGATAGACTTTATCGTCGGTTAAACTATTTATAAATGAGTGAGTACTCATGAAAGCAAGAGCCCACCAATTTCGCACTCAATATTATACATTAAAAAAATATAAAAAAAAAAAAAATCTTTAAGCAGAAATCTTGTAATTACGCCGCGATGGTACCAATAAAAATGCCAATTGATCATAATACAAGCGCTGGCTACTGAATGCTCCAAGGCGACCCGCGTAATAACACGGTCGCAACCTGTAAATTCACCTCCCAACCGTCAAGCGAACGCCATAATAATTTGTTGAAGGCTAGTCTGACAGAAATATATTGAAGAACCAATTTTATATCTTCGAACACATAAATTAATGGTAATAAACGTACCTATAATATACGAGAGAGCGCTAAAAGCGTTCAATATAAAGGACATTAACGGCGTATCTCTCCGTGATAATTACTATTATGGCGACCATAAAAATCGTGGTGACACCACAAAGTAACCGATTGTTAAACCAAAATGCCCGAAAATAATTTAAAACTAAAACCAGCCGTAAAATTCAAAATAGAGTCGGGGCTTCAATAAAATATGACTTTTAAAATCGTAAACATTATCGTCTATTGAGCCGGACTCTCCAGCGGCCCGCAATAAAGATTTTTCAAGTATTTTTATTATTTCTAGCGCGCCCTTCACAAGAAAGAGATTTGGCCCCAGAGCCGCAAACGTTTGTCGGCTCGAGCACGTGGATGTTTCGCGCACTCCACTAAAAGGGTTCTTAATATTTCCAAGAATTAGTTTAACGCCCGACAAACAGTTACACAAAACACAAAAGCGTCTTTCCATTGATATATTCACGAATATCCGCGCACAAAACAATTATTTTACAACGAAACGTATTATGAAATGTACCCCAAAACCAACAATTCCTTTATGGAAAAATAAACCTGCGATTGTTGAAGTCTAAAACTTATGCGCTCCCGTGGTTCGTAATAACAATTATTGATTTCCAATAAATCCGGTAGTCTGTTATTCATCGTGGTACGAATACAAGATAAGTTAATTTCACGCAGAAAATCATGTATGCTATTACAATTGTGTATCTAATAAATATAATGGAATTTACATCGAAGATCATTGAGAGCACAAAAACACCATTGAAAGCAGTCTGGCCGCTGTGGTTATCGGTGCAACCATCCACAGTACGTCAAGAGGCGTTCCTATTTTAAGGTCCGTGTTATTAGCAGTCGCATTCAAGTGTCCTGTCTACTGGCACTCGAGAGTTAAGTACAAAAGCCAGACATTTCACGTCGTTTGTTCCGACACCTCCCGACGGGCCTAATCTGTCTGGCGAGTGGCAAAAACATGGCGCCATATTGTTATCTCGACCCCCTGGGTGCCGGCACTGTCTCAAGTGTCGCCCCCTTTTGTTTATTTCAAAAATGCACTTGCCCATGTACCTGTCTACCGCCTATTGTCGGGATGCTGAGAAAAAATTAGCCGAGAACACGTGTTAGATAGCATTGTCTTGTTCCCAAAGCTGCCGACGATGTTTTAGAACAAAGAAAATCGTTTATATGCCGCTATTTTACGATTCGAATACTGTTATGTAACCGTATTTTATAATAATGCAAAAATAAACTTAAGTACCTGTAAATAAAGTATGTAGGTGCTGCGTGTAAGTACTTCAACGCCTCTGTGCTCTCAACCGTTAATGTGTTACCGTCTACATCTGCATACCAATCATTTGGAACAGTAAGCTTTTAAGTTTCTTGGCGAGGGCCAAAACAACTTATCGTCAGGGCACGCAAAAAAGTCGCGCACATGTGCCTCATTAGTCAGTTGACTGAAATATTTGGCGGCGGTTGCCAATCGGCGCCACCGCCTCGAGAATGCCTTTCACGAAAGCCGACGCAGACTTCCAAAGAACGGCAGCTAAAACAATATTTGCTGAGACGCTGTATGAACACAAATGACCGGTGGATTAGGTATCGAGTCCGCGCTAATGCGAATATGGTTTCACTACTGTAAATAGGCGGCGACGGTTTGAAGTTATCGGGTGGCTTTTTCTGTTACTGTTTACTTTTGCCGCGACTTCGCAGAAGCAAAGTGGACGATTACACTTTAACCGACTTTAATATTTTAGCTATTAGCTACCTACTGTTAAGGTATAACAATAATTCCTTATTTGCACTAAGTAGCTAGTCCTATTCCAATCTATAAATATAAATCTTGTACCATACGCCGGCCGCGATTCGCGAATGAAGAAAATCGCGCGGGGCAAGCCGCCAGCGACTAGTCGCTTAATAGCAATAAGGTCTTAAGTAACCTATTTTATATTATATATTATTTTAATATATATATTAAATTATAACAGTTGTTTACAATTACATAGGTGCTTTCTTATTCCACTGGTCATAAAAACACAAGTTAACATACAAAGTACAAATATAGTGCGGCAATAAAATGATAACATGACTTGCTTTGAACGTCATGATGATGAAATATCTATTGACCATTGTATCGTGCTGATAATATAATATCCTATCATCGTGTCACGTAGCCTTTACCACATTACTGTATGAACAATAGCCATCAATCTGATAAGCGCCGTATATTAGCATGGTTTAGTTGGGTGAGGAAGTAATAACAATAGTTCACCTGAACGAATTTCGGTCACGGCAGCTAATCTTAACGGAGATTAGCCATCTGCGCAGGAGATATTATAGTGCACAAGTGTATGCAAGCACAGGTTCACTCTCTCTTCCCTCGCTCTCATAGTCCAATGGGACGGCAATCCGACACGACCGGAGAGAGAGCAGGCACAGGCCCGACGGCTTTACGTGCTCTCCGAGACACGAGCGAGTTATAATTATGGTTGAAAATGAGATTCGCACATGAACTCCAGAAATCCTGGACGTGCGAGCCGGAGATGAATGAACCTGCGACACTCGTTACCGAGGCGAGCGTTCTACCAACTAGGCTATCACTGCTTATGTGTCGATGTTACTAGTAGGCGTCGCGACTATGACCGACAATTTGCTCAATAAGAAGTGTAAGTGTATGTGTGGCTTAGTTTTCTGTTAGTTATTTCAGGTATTTGATGTTGTTAGTGGTTAATTGGAGTTTTGTTAAATGTTGTTGTGTGAAATGTAATTTTTATCCTGCAAACGGATACAGGATATAATTTTCTAGCTAATTGAACCTGTTTTTACTTTTTAATTTAAAAAATATATAAGTAAGAGGCATTTAAGCCGCCAGATAACCAACCAAATAACAACAGGTAGCGGCCATTAGTGTCTTTGTTTCTTCTTTCTTTGCAGCGTCGCGTCTCACTCCATTGTGCAGTTAATTTTAGCGTTTTATAAACATGTATAGTCACGTATGTAGAGTATGATGAAAACAACTATGTATATGAGTGAATATTACCTTGTATTTTCATTTCGTTTTTAATACAATATTTATTAAAGGCAAAGGTAATCGCAAGGCTTGCGATTACCTCTAAAGCCCCCTAGCAGTCTGATCGAAATAAACTGTCTCGCTCGAGTCAGTCAACGAACTTGACTATCACTACTTTTTCCAAGACATAAAGTCGATAACCCACGAGATAAACATTCACCTATAACAATGACCTCACTCTCTGACTAATATCGAACAAAACAATAGCTGTAGGTGTGTCCGGTCGAATCCAAATCAGTCCCCATTCCAAATTAATGACGTCAATACAATCATTAATGTTTATTATGAGTATGGGCATCACCATAAAGAAAGGATGAGTCAGACAAACGTCATACATGGAATAGGTCAGGACGTTGGTCAGAACACGGAACCGTCGCGTCACCGTCACGGCCATGACGTCATTCGTAGTAGTGAGAACATCGTTCGATTACCATGGAACCGGTTGTCGTTTCCAACTAACACGGCAGCGAGATCTGCGATGTAAACACGCGTCATACCAATCATGGATTGGATAAAACCTGATTGGATATTCGCATAAAGGTGAGAAGATTACCAGTAACGAATAACTAATCTCGTCATACAATAATCTTTGGAATTGGGTTGTTATTTTTTTACGTAAAAAAACTTTATTGAGGCTGAGATTACAAAAACCCAAAGTATTTTTATTAATTTGTTCAAGTCTAAAATAGAATATCCTCTTTGGTATTCTATGGAAATTTTCATATCATTTTCAAATGTAATTTCTAAATGTGGGATCCATGTAGCCATTATCTTGTCATTATATACTTATAGTCAGTATTTTTTTTGGTCAGCTGCGAAAGTCTGCCTAGCCGTTCCTTCCTACATTGTTTACACATACCCAAAACTAGCCTTTTATATATATGAACGTAGAATTTCGATATGAACGCGGATTTACTTAAACATTTTTTCCATAAAAATTACTATTCTGATTGTTTGTGAGCAAATTTTGTTTTACATATGCGCTGAAGAAACGCCGGTTCAAAGGTTAGTATACCCTGTCTAAATAAAACCGTATATAGCACATTCACGGAGTAGTTAAGCCGTCAAACTATCTATAAACCGGACTAAGAGACCGGACATACAATCCGAGGGATTTACATCGTGTTATTAATCCTTACATAATCTTCGTATATAGTTTTTACCATGTAACCGTATATGAAAAACAATCTTAATTGCATGACTCACGGCATTCAACGACCGTGGTTTATATTATGTACCCATTAAATTACTAAGTCCGGGTACAAATTTATTCTAAGGATTTAGAAAATTCCCCAAACCAATTGAAATAAAACTAATTGTAAAAACTGTATCGTGTTTATTTTGTATTTTTACGTTCCCGACGTTTCGGCTGCTTTACAGCTACCATGGTTACGAGATGACGCGATAAACTCCACAAAAATTGTTTTATTTCAATGTGTAGTATTCACGTTAATATAAGAAATGAATATCCACAAACCAAGTGTGATAAAAGCAAAAACAACTCATTAGGGGTAAGGTAAGGCTAAAATCTTAATAACTGTGACTTTTAAAGTCCATTATGCGAGTAAATTCAATTGTGTTAACACTTAGAGCCTTTATACCCGGAGTCCGCATACGTTTAATATGTATATACTTAAGTAATTATATACTGGGGTCGCCCCCAGTCCATTATACGGTATCCATAATACAAGCGTTACTTAGTTTGGAACCTTAGTGTTTGTGTGTTTGTCTGGCGATATTATTATGAACATACGCAGACTTTCAATAAGACAGACAAAGCCCAGGCCTAGGACGGTCAGATATTAGGGGCGGCTAGCCTGCGCACGCGGCTGGCAGCTCTCGCAGCAAGGAGCGGCTGCTTAACAGCTAAGGGCGACTAAAACTGCTATAGTCTGCCTTAGACAACTAACAATGTCACATAACTTTAATCTTGAAAGATTGAAGTTCTCTCCAAATAAACACCTAAGTCAGCAACCTTTTCCAAGCGCGACCTCGTTAATCGGATGACGTGCAAACGTCCACAATATTCATTTGAATAATTGTGTCATTACAGTGCAAACAGCGACCGATCGTTTTGGTGATTCAACAAATTGCTAAAATCCGCTTACATTGCGTTGAAATAAAGCTGATTAAGTGACGGTGCTTGCTTCCTTGTGCGCAATGTAGTAACTAGAGTTGCGTGTATGCGAATCATTGACCTTATTACTAGTGGTTTGGCGGTTCACAGAAGAACATATTCCGTCGTAAACGTCGTCGTCAGGCCACTGATAGCATACCTACTTGAAGGGAAAAGGTATTTGAGCTGCTTTACACTCGTCATGAAATAAGCACGTTATGTATCGTCAAAAATCTAGGCGTCAGTTATGTGAAAGAAAGCTGAAAAACAATATTTATGGCCATATGGGTATGACCATTTGCCTGAATCAACGGAATTTTGATTTCAATCAAAGTTTATTCAGAAATCACGGATTATACAATCAATATTATTATACAATTCCGATTCGCAACTCTAAAAAAATATGAGGAAGAAAATATCTTAGCTATGTACACAAGTTCACCTTTCATCTCCGTATCATAAACATCTCTTTTTGGATCATGCAAAATAATGTGTAAAATCTGCATAGGTATATGTAAATACCGGCTGTTTACTAACAACAAGAAAAAGGCACACCCTTTGTAGTTGGTAGTCGCGCAAACGCACGGCTCGGCACGTGCTGCGGTGGCGCAGGCGCATAGCGCGTGCGTCACTGCTAAGGTCGACAGTCGTTGAGTCATCACTGTAATACTTGTTAATTATTTACTGATTAACTTAACGTTGACTGTGAATTTATATACCTCGCAGTTGCTATGAGGGATCTAAATCTATACTAATATTATAAATGTGAAAGTTTGGATGGATGGATAGATGGATGGATGGACGTTTGTTACTCTTTCACGCCCGAAAGGCTGAACGGATCTGGATGAAATTTGGCACAGAAAGATTATAGTCTGGAATAGCATATAGGCTAGGCTAGGCTTTCTATCCCGGTAAAATGTATGGTTCCCGTGGGATAGATGTTATAATTTTTCATACTTTTTATCGCGGGTAATACCGCCGGCCGGGCGCAGCTAGTGATTTATATTTGCAATAATTCATGAGCGAGAATGCGAGAAGAATTTGTATTTGAAAATTTGGTAACAACACTGGTATTTGAGTACTGCTGGTCGATAGTCAACAAGGAAATTTCTCGAATATTTTTTTGATGCAGGAATACCTACCTTATGTGTATCAATGTTGCTATAAACGCGGCACGTACGGTGTTGTCAAGCGACTCCGCTGATTTGCATTTTACAGGATAAATGAGTACACAACACTGTAAACAGCATTGAGTACGTGACCATTTTCACGTGTCCGCGGACCAAGCAACCCGCTGGTTAAACCGCTGATAGATTCATTTGTTTCCTTATGTTGACGTAAATAAGGTTTTATTTGTAAACTAGCTGACCTGACAGACGTACTCCTGCCCAATGCCTATAGAGAAAGCACTCTGTGTTTCCCAATTTGTTCAACTTTCCGGACAACTTTTTGAACTTCTCTCTCGCGTAAAACCTAATTCGGACTATTGAATACATTTAAAATAAATGCCTAATCGGTCCAACCATTCTCAAGGAGTGTTGTCAACCAGTCTTGGTCGTGGACTTGTTTTCCGCATGATCAAGATGAAGCAAGACTTTGGGCATCACTATTCTCAAGTAATAAGCGTACGCAACGAACAGCATTTATTTTTATTTTACAATAATAGTGTGAAATATTTTAAGAGGTCCATGAGTAGGATATAAGGGTCACAATTCCAAAAAAAAATATCAAACTGTAACGGTAACTGTCTCGCTTTCTCACAGAAATATCGAACACTATACACAAACGAGATCGTTATCACCTACTTGTTAACCCCTTAACATATTTTACGCTATTTTTGTTAAACCTTATTTATGTAATTCAAAACAATACCCGCATGGAAAATCTATTTTAGGATGACATCTTGACCCCAGAGCACGTCATAGAATATGCAATAATGAATAATTGACCTACTTGAATACCTAGTATAACTTTTTTTTACAATGTTTAACGTTGCCATGTCATATATGTAGCATAGATAATAATTTAACATTCCAGTTTCAAGCAACTTTTGTCTTTAACTAACTACTCGTTAACGTAATTCTGATTGTATAATTCTGTATCGATTATAAAATCCGTAAGATTGGTTTGATTTATATTCGCGTAAATATAAGAAATCAATACATTAACAAACTACTGCATGTTTCTAAAATGTTAAGACTGAAGTCGTCTGTTTTCTTAAAAAGTTGTTTTCTTTGAAAAATTATATGTAATGTTCGTGGGATAATAACTATTATGTGTTCATTAATACGCAACAATGAAAAAAAAAGATTGCTTCCACTTTGTGTGAAGATACAGATTATACGTTTGTTTTTATATTATGTATATACATAACTCTACCATCGAATTGGATAATAGCCTATTTATAGTATAAATACACACAAAGAAAAGTATTATTTAATGTCTCACTTATCGTATTGAGTACAATAGAACAGATTGCATTGACGCTACACGCGCTCACTGAAATAACAACAAAGTGTTGTTATACATCGTTATCTGATAGCTATATATAGATTACTGTCAATGGGCAATTAGGTGCGCGTGCGCACCGAACATACACAAACAATAAACAAAGACTCGCGTTATAAATAGGAAAATTCCTATTATTACAAAGGAGTGCGAGATTATATTGATAACGACATGACTGTAGTCGTTAACCTGAATTAAATTATCTTTTGAACATTGCAAATAGATTTTTAATGGTCGCACACATTACGGTGTTAAGCTATTAAGAAAAAAAAGGAAAATTTGGCGAAATACTTTTGTTTGTTAATTGTAATAAATATTCCTTTGACGTGAGAGGAATCGGGAAACCAATACATATTTATGAAGTGACCATACTGCTGATATTGCAGAAAAGGCTATCTTCCAAATTCCAGAAATTAAATGTCTGTAATTATATACCGTATTCACAGTAGGATAAGGATGAAAATGCACGTTAGCCAGGAATCAAAGCAGCAACCGCACGATGCATAAAGCCGAGAGGCCTACGTTCAAGCCACAAAACCAAGCCCTCGTCTAATTAACAATATGTATAGTCTATCCCTCAAATTTATAGAAAGCTTTTTTTCCCTCTGAAAAGTTCGCTATAATGCCATTATAATATTCTATAAATTTGGGGGTATATATTTTAAAATACCTTAGTTAAGCGTATAAATGTATTTTTATTCGTCAGATTTGCAAGTCAAATCGAAAGACGTTAGGTTAACTAAACCGCTACCGTAACCTCAGGGTTATCGATGACTAGTTACAGCAATACCCAAGATATAACATCAGGTAGGTAAGGGGCCATCCATAAATGAATTTTTGACCCCTCCCCCGTCCTTGTCACAACTGGTCACATATGTGAGACTACCCCTACCTTGTGTGATGTCACATATTTTGCAAGTTGTATGTAATACTTCGATATAAAACATTATAATTTGAAAAAATGTGATATCACAACATTTGGGACCCCTCCCCGCCCCATGTCACACAATGTCACACTTCGTCGACACCCTCCCTCCCCCTTAACGTGTGACGTAATTTATGGATGACCTTTAACTACACTGAGTGGTACGTGTTAAGCCACGGGTTAATAACATGAACGTTACATGCAGCACGTAGCTTACTCAATGTTTTTAATATTTTGGAGGAAAACAACATCGTAAAATTAAAAACCATCAAGCCCGCAATTGCGTTATGTTTCGCTATCAAAACCCGCGCTTTATCCGTGACGTCACTATATCTAGATATCTAAATGCACATTACCTGTTAATAAAAGTATGTCAGATTTATTTATATAAAATAAAGCTAAGTACGTATTATTAAGTAAGTATTGCGAAGTATGAAACTCACAAATCGAAAACATTATATCTGTGAAGCAATAATTAATTCTAAGGCACCACAGCAAGGATAATTTTCGAAAAACCTAAGGTGACTCGGGAATCCGACCAGATATTTCC
This sequence comes from Pheosia tremula, assembly GCA_905333125.1. Taxonomy (NCBI): domain Eukaryota; kingdom Metazoa; phylum Arthropoda; class Insecta; order Lepidoptera; family Notodontidae; genus Pheosia; species Pheosia tremula. The sequence goes on from HG995411.1 coordinate 3,285,793, forward strand.
ATAAACAATCTCGAATCGTTATACTTCTTTGGGTAATTGATAGTGAAGGTTGTAAGTAATATTTTTTTCAGAGAACCCCGTGCGTCCGATGTTCATTTCATAAAACAAAATATTGATATGAATTTTAAATTTATTGTGAGCCCGTAAATTAGGGATCGATTATAATGAATATTGCTTTGTTTTGAATGACTCGTTTGTTATTTCAAATAATGATCATCATTGTACTTCCTTGCCGGATCTTTTCAGTTGAGGTCGCGTTCCGATCCGGTTGTAGAGTAAAAAAAAACTGTTATAATTTGTTTGTTGTCGAGATCAAATACTTGCCTATAACGTAATAAAAATAAATAAATAAAATAAGTGCCCCGTAGGCCTATACGAAATAAATGATTTGACATTGACTTTGACATGCTATGCTACCATTCTCAATAAATAAGAAATATTAGCATAAATTATTTTACAATAATAAAACAATTGAATTCATTCATTATTTACACTACCCTCTTGAATCCGATTAGTCAAAAATGTATGCTTCATCTTTAGTCAGAGAAAAAATCTGGATTTATTTTCCTTCCGTCCTTAATCCAGACAGAAATTCTGTATTCAAATCCAATCGATTTCAGCATAAGATAAAACATATTCACCAATATGTACCTATTACAACATAGATTTAAATATTTCAACATTTGTACATACTATGTATCGACTGAACCAGCGGCCAAAGGTTCTTTGAGCTGATTATGAGTAATATACCACAGTATTCATCGCAACGATGATTACGTCATAAGTGTTTTTTTTATTTGTGTATAAAATATTCCATCGATCCAACAGTATACATGAATTTACGTAATACACTAATTTTAATTTAAAATAAAATGCCCAAATTACATTTAGGTATGCAATTTGGGACATTACCCACCCAAGTCACAATTCAGAGGAATATATTTTGAGTCCATGGGATTGGTATAACGTAATTTACTTGACAACTTCATAATATTAGTGTGAATTTTTAAAAGCATAGACAAATGATAAGACTACACCAATTTTGATGTGATCGATAATTAACAAAACTTTCCGATAACCGCACCAACTAAATCCTCGCGTGCTCTACCAGCACTGACCCGCCCGGTCACCATCGACAAATAATTATTTTTCCATTCGCAAGATAGATCAGTGGAAATTTTCAAACAACTAATAAATAAACAAGATAAAAATGTTTTTTTAATGACTATGGTCGTTGAAATGTGCGTCGCGCTAATGATTAGACTCATTTATGTACGTGGAATCACTTTGATGGGCATTTAGAACTAGTTTGTACCCATTATGCAATGAATTCCGTGAAACAACTGCTTAAATGTGGAACCTCAATCCGACACCGAATAGATAATAGAGTCATAAATAATCCGGCAACACGCATAAGGGAAACATACCACGATGAATAATTAATGCATAAAAGACACACAATGTAGAGTACTGTCGCATAGTGATATAATTCTCGACTCTACGAATTAGACAGTTTCTTTCTAAACCGACTGAAAATTTATAGAGAAGCCTTCGTAAAGATACTAAGGCTGGAGTGCACCGTCTATATGGTTAAATGTTACTCTACCTTCAAACTCTACAGATTCTGTGTCATTGTCTACAGTTAAATTTACATTTTGGAAGGCGCTTGGGAAGGGCTATTTTGTAAGATACTATATTATGTAGATTTTGGGGTCGAGTCACCTTCGTCCGTAGGAGAATTAAGTACCCTCTAGAGATACCCTACACGTGACCCCGGGTGGTGCCAACCAGGTGACAACTCTACTGGTGGTAGGCTTCGGCCATGGCTAGTCACCACCCACTGAACAAAGCCATGTCGCCAAGCGGCCTAGCCGTGTTTCGGCATGATGTTCGGTGTTGCCATTCATGGATGGCGGGTCAGATCAGTTGAGCTGCATGTGCCTAGTGAATGTAGCGTCTCTATCTACTGCCGCCTTCCTACCTAGGCAAGTATGCTCCATCGTAGATCTCATCGTCACTTACCATCAGGTGAGATCGAGATCGAATACTTGCCTATAATGTAATAAAAAAAAAGATACTCTTACAAAATCGTACAGTCCATCAATCCGTGATGATGCGTACATACTTTACACGTCCAACTCTTGTTTATCAGGATTTTCGTTAAAACAGCCGTCACAGAGTCCCATGTTGGTACATAACGAGGTATGTAGTGGGTGTTTTTCGGAGAAAGTACCGCCGGCAATGATAATGAGCGCGTGTCGATACCCGACACTGCACTATATCGCGCCGCGTGGGCGCTCGCCCACGCCAACTTGTTAGGGCTATCGTATTGTAAAACTGAAAAACCCTGAACCATGAAATGGTTGGAGCACACGCAAAAGAGAAAAGGAAATTTTCTAGTTGAAACATTCTTCAACTATCCTAAAGTTTGTGTAGGGTGGGCTCTCGTCAATAGTTAAACTACCAATATGTAAATCGAACTCCGACATTTTCAGTTACGAGGGCAAACTCTGGGACCACTAAGCTCGCCTCACAATATTACTCACAAATAAACATGCAAGGAGTATTTCTTTCTTTAATTATTCAAATCCCGACTGTTTCCAAGACCTACCGAAATCTTGACAATATCCATGTCAGCATGAAGAATTAAAAAACTTGGTAGCCCTAAGTTCGGATGACTAACGCTCGCTACAAACGGCCCGTTACCGGAGTATCGGACAGGCGCCACGCACACACTCACATCTCTTATACTTACATACCGTGATCGACGCGTGTGCGTCGTGTGACATTTCTTTTTTACACCGACGCAAGCGATTATCTCATCGCCGAATAACTTTCATGTATGGAAACGTTATGTGTTAGCATTTTTTATGGGTCATGACCCGCCTCACGCTCCCAGAATAAGTACTCCTCTAAGCCAGAACCTATAGAGCTGTCCAATGAAGTCACCAAGGTTTGACCTTCAGTGACTCCCGGTGTATTTGGCTGGAAATCCGCAAATAATTTAATCTATGCACAAAAAAATAGGAGCTGGAAGTAAACTTACCTGAAGTATTAGTAAAAAGACGATGACTTTATTTTTTAAAGCATCAACGCTGGTGTGTGTCAAACCGACAGCCGATGCCGATGAGATGTCATCAGCGTGCAATAAAAAAGCTATCTTGTTGCCTAGGAAACCCCTTAGTTATAACTGTAAAAGCATACCATCAGAACAGGTACTTAGATAGATAATATTCTACGAAATCTAATCCAAGATCCAACTGTGAACTCGTCAACACCACCCAATACCGTAAAGCAAGTTTGAATGTAGAGAATCATAGAAAATTGTGTTTTACTTTTAACTGGGCATTCTCTCATGCAAACTTAAAAAAAAGTAGAGCGATATTTCTTCCGTTAAAACTTCTTATCGCCTTTAAGAATTCTGAATACTATTTATAATTCAACCTGATCAATGTTTACCACAGGAATAAGAGGAGAGAGACCGAAGGTCAAACCTTATAAATCCATCTCGATCCCGGCCAAAACAGGCTGTAATACTGGCTGTCAATAATTATTACTACGAGTAATCCCTGATTGATGAATGCCAACGGTAGCCGAGACGAGCCGATCGGAATATAATTGACGCGGCTATTGTGCGCAAGCGGCGGTTCGGCCCACTGATTGATCGCCTTACAGCATTACGTTGCGACATACATAAATACATAAATCCGTACTCTTAATTAGACGTAGCTTTAATTAAATGTGTCCGTGATGAAATAGAAGCTCTGTTTAATCTGCGGCTTGATTAATTGTGAACACGCAATAACTGGACCGTTTACTACGCGCTACGCTAGCTAGGTGGCGCTACGAGATCATAGATAAAATTGTATTATTTTTTATCTTAATTTGACATCAGATAAATCATTATTTGTTATTTTCCATTGGTATTCTATAATTCATTTAAACATATCAATAAGTACAAACACACCTTCCATAAGCATCTCTGAGGCTGCTGAATACCTTTTGCACGCGCCGTGTTCTTATCTCGAAACGGACTAAGGAAGGCTGTGTGTCGAGCCCTAGGTTAGATGAACGGTAGCTCGCGAGCATAGAATCCGTCCGCTACACGGGCAATTACCGGGGCCAGGCGTCGCGGCGTGCGCCCGCGCCGGCGATTGTTTACGGCGCGCACGCGCGGCGCGGCGCGTGTCCCCCCGCGCCCCGGCGGCAGCTGCTCCGCACAGGTGGCGCGTGTGGGAACTCGACGTCTCCGTACGTTCCCACGATCGCGCGCCCTCCGCTCCCTATATAAGCCCCCGCCCGGCGTGCCACACCGCATTCCGCGTTCAACGCTCAACGCTAACGCACACTCCCACTCGCTACAACAAAATGTCCAATATGTCTTACGAGACCGCGTATTCGCTCGCAGACGACGGCCCGCAGCCTGTCTCGCGCACTTATCAATATCGCAAAGTGATGAAGCCGATGCTTGAGCGCAAGAGACGCGCTCGCATCAACCGCTGCCTTGACGAGCTCAAGGAGTTGATGGTCAGCGCTCTTCAATCGGAGGGGGAGAACGTCGCCAAGTTGGAGAAGGCCGATATTTTGGAGTTGACAGTTCGCCACCTTCACAAGCTGAGGCGCCAGAGGCGCCTGTCCCTCAACCCCACAGTGGACGCTGACCGTTTTCGTGCTGGATTCACCCACGCTGCCAACGAAGTGTCCCGTTGCCTGGCCTCCATCCCTGGAGTGGACGTGAGGCTGGGGACTCAGCTGATGACTCACCTGGGACACAGATTGAACGACATGCAGCGTGCGGCGACCGGCGCTGACACCCCTCCGGCCAGCCCGCCGAGCCCGGCTCTGTCCATCGCATCCTCGACCTCCGGCTATGTGACACCCTCGCCGCCAGCGTCACCCGTGCACATGCACACCGCGACTCCACTGGACTGCACCACCAATAATACCTTCACGAAGATGCCCGCGGTGTGGCGGCCTTGGTAAACAGTTGTGGCTGGAGCTGGCGGACCCGGCTCCGCGGTCACATCTGTTCAAGCACCGCTCGGAGCCGCACGCACCCTCATGTGTCCGCTCAATCCAAAAGTTAAGTGATGTGAAGAAAAGAAAGATAACTTAGATCTCACAATCAAGTTAGAATAAGTTTAAAAAAAATAGTTCGTAAGTCCAAACTTGAAAGCTTTAATTGAAAATTAGGATATAAGTGTATTTTGTGATATTAAATAGTAATATTATTGTATAAGAGATGTTGTATCGAACCAGATCATGTTCGCATTGTTATAATATTTTTATCGTTGAAAAGATTTCACAGAGTTGTGAACAAATACAAAAGAGTAAGTTTAATAAAAAAAAATATTATTTGCCTTATATTTCTGCATTTTATTAAAACTGCCAACCCTCAAATATTTTGAAACAAATGATGTGATGATTTGAAATACAAACAAATGAATGAACAAAGTTGATGATAATTTAAAAATAGAATAGCTGGAAACGATTAAAAGTATTAACGAGACATCACCAAGCAGATAGCGTAGCGATAAATATTAAAGAGGTTAAGGGCGCGCCGCGCACCTCTGACCCGCGCCGCGCGTGCTCAGTAACTTTCCTGTTTACATCTTCCACATAACCACACAAATGCATACCTATAATCACATATAACATAGGACTTTTGCCTGGAGAAAATGCTATCAAGTTAAGCACTTGCAATAAACCCACTTGCAGTAAACCCCTTGATTAACTACATAATTACTATTTGATTAGTGTTAACTCTCAATCATTAACTTGATACAAAACTCTTTATTGTAAGTACAAAAACTCTTAGATTATTTTTACATTTTAATATGTCGAGTAAATTCGGCATTTCCCGTAACTATGTACTAAGTTTATGGTGGTATAGTTTTCCAACAGTCCTCATTATCCGATGCATTTATTCATGGTTCAAGGTAGCTGAATAAATTGAAACCCGGTTGCCTATCAAGGTAAAGTAGAAAATAAATATCAACATCACTTTTAAAGACGATATTAATTATTGAAGGGACAATTTTGTAATTACTGTCGACAGGGAAACAATAATAATAGAGAACGATTACTATTGACCTCCAGTCTCCATACAGATTAATAACATCACAATAGTTGAAATATATATATAATTTGCTGACGCGGCAACCGCTGAAAAAAATCAAACTTACAGATAATATAATTATAACAATCCTTTACCATATTATTTGCCTAGATAGACACTTTATATATAATGAACGATTTCATCCTAATCTTTCACGTATGTTATTAAATTATCATCTTATTAACATCATTAGCGTATCACCTCATTAGTAGTAAACAAGTGAAACCGTCAAAATATAGCAAACGCGCCGACCTAACACAATACTTTTATATGAACGATACAAGTAAAGCCATCTATGAATGATTTACCGACATATGAAAACCGTACTCAGTAGCCCCATCTAGTTAAAAGCTCTGGAACCCGTGAAAGTATTCCCGTAATGTTTGCACGTTTGCTGTTTGTGTTTAGGTTGTTGAAAATTCCATGCCCGACATCTTAGTTAGACAAATAAATAATATTGACAGATCGTCGCGTCGGGAACAAAATAATAAAGCATAAAGCACAAAACACCAAGCTGATTTGTGAAGTACACGCGAATTCGCGTGTACGTCAAGTAAGGCCGTAGTTCGCGTGTGCTACACCAATCTGCTTGGTATTTTTGTGCCTCAATAAGTTGTTCTCAAGCGCACCTTGTCTGCACTATTTTTTCACCTAAGCCTGACGTTATTTTTTTTTTCAAACAAGTAGATACCACCAAATACATACACCTATGATGAAAATAGTAGGTAGTATCTTGCGACTGCGCCTGCACAACGTTATCCAACAGTGAAAATCCCGATGAAATTGGTCGAGGAGTTTTCCCATGATGCTTAAACAAAAAAACACAGACCAGATTTCCAAAAACCCTTATTGTGGATTTAGTGACGTCACCATCATTTTTAATATACCTAATAGATGATTTGTTTAATAATAAATATACCTCGGTTACATAAAAATAGAATAGCATTTTTGATAGGCAGAGAAAAGAAGATTGAGTTATTCATATTTTCTACATAGAGTCGGAACAGGCGAGACCTATTCGACTCGCTTTTTTAATCAGTAAATCGTTGACCTAACTGATCTACCAAATTATTATCAATAACGGAAGTACAATAACAATACTTCCATAATTATGACGTATAAAAAAGGTAGTGGGATTTCATTGTTTTATCACTAAGTAGCTACCTATATGAGGTGCAACAAAAAAAGTTAAAAATATTTAAAAAAAAAGAATGAGTAACACGTTGATGTAGGTATAAATTAATTGTGTGAATGATGTTTGATTTTTTTTTACACAATGCAAACCAGTACCGTTTGGCCGTGCGCTCAGTACGGGAGTCATTTAAAAAAATCTAATAACATTATTTAATTCTTTGGCAATGTTATCCTTATAACCTACTGTTGGCCCTGTTATATTTTTCGCTATTACAGTTACACCTTTTATAATTCCCCAATATCTCGTTCCGATGGTATGACTATAAGTATCTACCTAATTGGAGTGCAGACAAAAATAATCGGTCATCGTATCTCCCTATAGTATCACTAGGGTCCTTATGCAATGATCCAAACTAATAACCTATAGAAAAACTTGACAATTTGGACTTTATCTTATACCTACAAGAGTGCATAGTTTCGTGTAGATACAAAAGGTACAATCATAGTCTTATAAAGTTTAGTTGCGTGATCTTTTTTATTGGATAAGATTATGTCATTTTGGCTACAAAATAAGATTAGGTTCTCGCCACGCTGTTTCAATGTGAGAAAAGATAAACATCGATATTGCAAATGAAGTCATCAATCTAAACTATATTCAATAGTAGTTAGCTCGTGCCCGCCGCTTCGCCCGCTGTAACTATTAAATAAAGCCGATTGCACTCAGCAATAGTGAGTGAAAAAATTCACATAATCGGATCAGTATTTCTAGAGATTTAGCGGAAAAGGGAAGATCTTCCAGCCAGGCGGGTTGTGTGTCTGGCGGGGCAGCCGCTACGCCCCGACGGTTATTGTCGGGATCTTGTATATATGTTACGTGCTCCGAAAACTCTCATAGCGCGATTCAGGATTGTATTGAGAATTGTCTATTGTTCTGAATGCGTCTGCAGCACTATCTATGTAAGTTGTGGCGAGGTTAAAGAGGTCGATACAGAAATGACCCCCTATACATGTAGGGATCTTTTCAGTTGAGGTCGCGTTCCAATCCGGTCGTAGTTATGAAAAACAATATGTAAATAACAATATGTAAGTGCCCCCGTAGGCCTATACGAAATAAATGATTTGACTTTGACTTTGGTAGGTAATAACCATGGTCACTCGTTGACCATGGTTGGTACCACTTAATCCTAAACCTGATACTTACTTTGATCCCATATGGAATAATTTTGGCGGTATAAACATAACGCATGCTCGTACAGATAATGCCGTATTACCCGTGCTATTTAAAGTTAGTTGAAAAATATTCCGTTATCAATAGTAATCGTTTGTGAATCAACATCGCGTAACAGCGTGATTGATCAGTAATCCCTCGCATGAAGTTTGAATCTGTCTGTTTGAGCCGACGAACAGGCATCATCCGAGATAGGTGCCTACTATCAGTCCGATTGATAACGATTACGTACTCAACAACTCAATTCTAGACGCACGTGCATCCGTGTTGGATGTTCGGTGATTTAATGAGATTATATTATTACTTGACCATAATTAAATAAAGCAAACCTCTCAAACAGCCCTTAAAACTTAACTAGTACCTACCTTAAGATATTAATTTAGTAGTATACCAGTTATTATAGTCATTACTTAATGTTATGCATTAGGTATTTATTATAATACTAGCTGTCGCGGTGAACTTCATACCGCCTCAGATGTACGAGAAAATCTAAATGTTTTAATAGTTATACTGCTATTAGGGGCGGATATAAATTAAAAAGTTAAAACAAGATAAAAATAATGTAATTTAAAACAAACAACTCAACAATTTTATAATTTGGACTAGATAATGATAACATCCTAACAATTGACAACTTGCAATTATTTACTAGAATATATACTCCCCTATACTGGACTTTTAACAACTGCATTGAGATACTGTCTTTTGAGACAGCTTCTCTTAGCTATAATAAAATCATGCATTAATTTACTACGTTTGAATGAAAATATAGTGCTATAGGAAACATTTACTCAGCATACTTAGCAGCTATAGACTCTGCAGCTTATGCTGTACCCAGTTACACTCAAAATAAGTGATAAGCAATCTGTGCCGGATGCAAATAATAACTTAATCCATCGTTATTGAACAAAAACGCGATAACACATGCCATGTCCAAACTCCAAGAGATAATAATCAATGAATCAGCATCTAAAATTCAACACAGATCATTATCTTCCGAGTTAACGACGAAAAGATAACACTATAGATTAGCATATATACGAGTATTATGTAGAATGTGTAGCATTCTAACCAGACATGTTGAAAATATATTTATGGCGTTTATCCCGCCTCATCACCGCGTCAGGGCCGGATTAGCCAGAGTGCGGGCCCCACGCCTTCGGGGGGCCTTGCGCCTGTGCGCAAAAGATCTATGAATTACGATAGGTATGGTATTACACGTACCGTTCAATGAAAAGTCACCGCGTATTGGCCCAGCGATTTTTTTGCAGGCCATGAGGTATCTCATGTGTCAACCTTACCGTCACATAGTCATGCAACATAGTAACCCAAGTGTTTTGACGCTCTTCCTACATATAACAGCTCACTATCGTAAATGTTTTATGGAGTTCTTGTTTGCGATGCTCTACCCTTCCGCGGATGACTAGCCCTGACCTCCATCGAGTTGTCGTTGGGATAAAAATGTATTTTTTTGAGACTCATTGATTTTTTGACCGTGAGCCCTACTGAGCGTTCGCTCTGGACACAGCGGCGTAGCTACCGTAAGGCTAGCTGGGGTACTGCCCCGGGGCCCCAAGCTCGTGGCGCCTCTCGCCACACAGAATACTTAGTAGGAACTAGTATTTTTTTATTATGCTCCTCAGTGGGCTATAAGGGGCTAATAATGAAGTAGTTTCGCACATTTAAGGGATTTAGTTTAGTTGAAATAGGGCCCAATTCCATTTTTGCCCCGGGGCCCTTGTTACATAGCTACGCCACCGTCTGGCAACGGCTACTGTTGTCAAGTAAAACAAATTGTCGGCTTGCTATATTTAGCAACACGTCATGTAGGTACAATAAAACCAGCATCTGTACACTATAAATGGAAAGTTTACTCCGCGATAGCGGCGGGTAAATAAGGATATTAATCATGACGAATAGGTGCTGCATTCACACGACGAGTGATGTCGTTAAGCGTTCGTTAACGGCTCGCAACACAGAAAAAATAAAATCAGTGAACCCTTACAATGTATCCTTATTGTATTATAGGTGCCGTACGATGGCCTGAGGGCAAAGGCAGTATAATCACACTAATATTATAAATGTGAAAGTTTGGATGGATGGATGGATGGATGTTTGTAACTCAATCACGCCAGAACGGCTGAACGGATCTGGATGAAATTTGCCACAGAGATAGTTTATAGTCTGGAATAGCACATAGGCTGCTTTTTATCCCGGTAAAATGGGCATTCTTTAGAATCGCGGGTAAAACCGCGGGGCGCAGCTATTACTTATATAGATGTTAAACATCCAGACTCGGGTGCAAACATTCATGTTCATGACACAAAGTTTGTCCCTACAAGGATTCGAAGCCAGGACCCTTGGCGCAGAAAGCATGGTGACTACCAACTGCGCTAATACGGTGATGAGGTAAGAAGTAACAATATAATACCTATTGTGAGGTCCATTATGAAGGTAATATAATATTGTTACCAAAGATATACATCGAGTCAGGACTACTTCTTATTGCGCAATAGATCTTTACTTATTCACTTTCTTTTAAAAAGCCAAAAAATATTCAGTACGTAGGTATATATATACATTATTTTACGCAAGCCATAACATTCTATAAATAGATACCTACCCTTGATATAAATCATGGCTAAGTCAGTATTATCTATTGAATGTAATTTGCCCATGACCTCAATAGGGAGTTGAGGCATGAATTATTAGGACTAAAAAATAATCGACTGTTATTACGCAATAGCAAAGTAATATTTACGTCATATCGGTGAAAAACACCGGCGTATATACGCATTACTGTAATCAGATTCAATAAAATAACTTAGGGTTGTTAAGAGTCTGACAAAGTTTTTGATATTTCAAATCTAATAATAACTAGGATGATATAGCGTTCATTAAAATAAAGGAGCAAAGGCTAAATGTGCATTCGTATTGACTGGACAATAATCTATGAAAAATGCTCTATTCATAATGTTGTCTATGGTTTTTTCTCTCTTCTTTATGGCACCTCCTTGATAACGTTTGTTTTAAAAAGTGTTCTGAGTATTAAATTATAATTATATAAGCCTCAAGAAGTCTATAATTTCCACCTCAGGGCCCATGGTACATTTACCAATGACTCACAACTCGCGTCGATTACCAACTTGTCATGACACATCCTGCGAGTGAAACAAGTTGAATTTCGACTTAACGATTAAAATGAGGCATATACCTAAACATGCGTCAACAACAACGCATTACAGAGCTAAGATTAATGTCTCAGATGATCAGTTGGTATGTAAAAAATATCCAATAGTAGGTAATCGGATACCCTATCACCCTTAAAATTATATTCTACTATGATTACAAATTGCCAGTTTATTTCAAACACAGATATTTTTCGAAACAATCGATTTGTTTGTTAACGGTTTAGGTCCTAAAATAATCTCAATCTTATATATTTTTAATGATAAATGGATTATATACCAGGTTCATACATTGGATAACTGTAAACATCACGTTTAGGTAAGTATACGTATATTATAAGAATTTATAGGCGTTTTATTACGTTATCAAACGTCATATAGAACTGCGCAAAGCACAACTCTTGTGCGCAGTACGTTTGATAAAGTTATAACACATCTACAAATTTGGGGGTAAGTATATAGATTTATAGTTGGAAATATTGCCAATGAGAAAGTCGTAGGTACATGTCAAACTTGTCTACAAGATGTTGTTGCCGTGTGTCGGCTATCAGATAAGCAGGCTCACGCAGGAGTCACGCCCAAAATCGCACACACCTTCTTGTGAATACGTGTAGCGTGATGGAGGCCTGCCAACAGTCTTGTTAGCCACAATCAGCTGATTAGACAACAAAATCACGCCATATTTTACTGTATTTCAAGTAAATGATAAATGTGCAGGTGAATCATGATTCGGTATGGAATGATAGCTAGATGTTTGATGATGATTATCTTTTATCTTTAGTACGTGGGTGCAAACATTATCTTTAATACTTACATAGGTAGTCATTATTGCACAATTATTACAAATTATTGGTTGGTTAAAATCATCATTGCCCGCTCGCTGGGATCCCCCCAAATCCATTGTACGTATGGTATGTGGTATGGTATAGGTATTTATTTATCGCCTCTACTCTACCACAAGTTTCTAGAGACTACATCGGCACTAAATAGCTAGGGAAATCCCTACACAGAAATTTGGTGTAACCTATATTATTCATTAAGCTTAGGCATTTGACGGTCTGATTAGCGCAGTGGGTACCCTGCTTTTTGTGCTGAGGGCCATGGGTTCCAATCCTGGTAGGGGACATACTTTGTGTAATGAGCACGAATGTTTGTACCCAAGCCATGGATGTTTAGTATTTATATAAGTAATACTAGCTGACCCGGCCACGCGTTGCTGTGGCTAACACCAAAAATTTAATAAGTGGAAATAATTGAATTATACGGTATTTCGTTCACTACAAAATAAATTTAATTAATTTTATAGCGTCAACAACACGTGGTAATTATGCTGTTAAAATGTAGCTTATATGACATGTTCGTAGATTTACCATAGCAGCGCCATCTATTGATTACTTACTCAACCCAGTCGAAAGGTATCGACATCTGTTAGAATCATTTGGAGTTAACAGATAATTGTGACTGTCAAATAATAACACACAAATAATTAGCAATAAATTAAAATTGCGACTATAATTTGAGATTTAAACTATCCTATCTCTCAAGTTGGATCGAACTGCACATGGTGTGCGAATTTTATTATAATCGGTTAAGTGGTTTAGGAGTCCATTGAGGACAAACATTGTGACACGAGATTTATATATATATAGATATACTGGGTTCGCCCCCAGTCCTGGGTACCGGACTGGATACAAGCATTGCTTAGTGTGGGATCGTATAGTTATTGTGTTCGTCTGGCGACATTTATTAGTTTATCATGTCTCTCTCCACACGGGCTATACCCGGATCGTTGGAAGGCTAACGCGGGGATATGGGTCCAACACGTAGAAGCCCTTTTTGAGAATTTTAATGTTATGTTAGCCACCTACTGGGGTCAACTGCTGAAATTGATAGCATAAACAGCGGCTCAATTCAGCCGGCCGGAGGAACTATTTCAGGAATATGGAATGATAATTAGGACTATGGATTGAGGTTTGGATTGACATGAGATAGGGCATCCCTTATTGGAAGGGTTGGTTTTATTGATTATTAACAAAATTAATTAGCAAATTAGCATGAAGTTATCTAGATACCTACCTATTATAGATACTTACCAGAAAATAATAGACAATTCCTGAGATACTTAATGGGGTACCTACCTGCACAGATTTTCCAATCACCGCGATCTGCTTGGATTCCATATTCAGTCAACACGTACCTATTTTTATACCCACACATTATGCATCACCATTGTGGGCTAATACATGACTACTTACAAGTTTTTACGGCATCAACTAGATACCAATCTTTCCTTACATTTCACTGCAGCATTTCTAGCGGTGCAGCTTCTTCTAAATATAAGAAAATATTCGATCATTCGATCGGTATTCTATCACGTACAAGTTGATACCAAGGACCCTGAAAACTAAATTCAGGCCACTGGCCTAATGTAGGTTGGCGCACCCAGTGTCTAGGTCACATCCATTATACATCGCATGCAAAAATAATACGCTTTCATAATACCTACATACAACATTATTTCCTAATAGGTACTTCCGAACGTGCCTTCAACATCGTTAGGTACTTCTATTAATGTTTATTATACTATCGTGTGTGTGTGTGAGTGTTTTTTTGTATTGATATTCCAACACATAATTCTTTAGGTTTGCGACAGCGATTTTAGTAAATTGTGCTGCTGAGTCAGCGTTACCTATTATATACCACATGTGGTTAAACTATTATCGTATTTTTCTATGTGCTCAATTAATTTTATTTGCTATAGTACTTGTTAATATAAAATACCAAAAATATAACTGCATAAGTCAAAGTCAAAGTCAAATCATTTATTTCGTATAGACCTAAGGGGCACTTACAAATTGTCATTACATTTTTTCCTTAACTCTACAACCGGATCGGAACGCGACCTCAACTGAGAAGATCCGGCAAGATACTCAGTGGGCTTGTCTCTATTTGTATCCATTATTTTACAAAAAAAAAGTAAGCTCCAGTGTGCTGCCATGCGCACACACGCTATACACTTATTGTTTATATTGTTTTGTGTACATCATTTTTTATTTATTTTTTAAGAGATGTTTATTAGGTGCCTACATAGTTTGAAACTAATTTGTGTACCTATTCGCGTAGATATGTACATTTATTTCAAGAATGTTAACAGAAGATGGGTCTTATGGTTGTAACCTACCTACCTCTAAAGTAATCAAAGACCCAAACATAACTAGTTACAGCTAGATTACTCACTTATCTTAAACATTACTTACGTAATACCTCATAAGTATGACTATTTTTAAATTGATAGCAACAGTAAAATTTGACGCAAATAAAAAAACAATAACATAGATATATTCTGTTTTTACGCAGTGGCCCGTGCTTACAGAAAATTTTAGCTAGCAACAGACAATATAGAGATTATAGAAATCTGATGAACTCGCGCTGCCTACTCATCTATCAGAGATCAAAAGGTGTCTTAGCGACGCTGATAACACAGCTGACTGTTTCAACGAATTATCTACTTTTCAATTGGTAATAACGCCGACCTTGGCACTTATCGGGTGCAAGAAAATGTTCTGTAACTCTTAACCGTCACCGAAGTATTAATTAAACTTTCCATTAGATACGTTGTAATAGAACTTAAGGTCGAGAATCTCTCGGCAAACGGCCAAGTTGTCGTCAGTTGTTTGCTGTGGAATCTTCCCGCGGCAGTGATAACCCGCGTGTTATCGGAGGCGGCGCCCGCGCACGAGACTGGTCCGCGCTTGTGGTTATTTATAATAATATATAATCAACAGGAATGACACAAATGTTGAAAACAAGTGTGCATTGGTGCACCACGTGCTGTCGAGTGCGTGCATAAGTAGTGAATATATTGAGCCAGACAGAGATAGTAAACATTTTCTCAAACTCATTGTTTTATTTTCAGATTGCTAAAAGAACCTTTGACGTTCATGTGACTCGTAACAAATGTTTACATTGTTAGTTTAAGAATAAGTACATATCAATCAACATATAATCAACATATAATCTACGAACATAGATGCAATATCTCGTTGCCTATAATACCAATCTATCGCTCGCACCATCATCCATTTTGCAACACGGTCCCCAATGGTCATAGAGTAGTCATATGTAACATATATTTATTATATTTTTTTAGTTTAACCATAGGCTATACAGTGCTAAAAACTTCTTTGCAATGTGTCCAGCACGTCAAGTGCGAGCTAACTGTATACTTTATACTGTATTCAAACATTTTGTATGGAGAATTTAAAAGCGCCTCCAGCGGACGGTATTTGAAACTTTCAATTATCCGTATTTAGACACGGTAGACTATAAAGTATACAGTTAGCTAGCGTACAGTAATTTTCCCGTGATGATCGAACGATCGAACGAATGAATCTTATTTATTATACCAAAACAAACTGAATCTAGAATGAACCATTCATGATTATCTGAGTGAGTATTTCGTATAAATTTAGTCTCACACTGTGTTTTTGCCTGGCAACCAGACACTGGAATCTATAATAGAAGAATTAAATACATAAAACATCCATTAAGATAAGGAATCCCAACATAGTAATTTTATGTTGGGAATTAGTTGACGCTATTCGCTTGTTTCTCGTCGCGACACCGTCATTGAGAAAGTAAAACATCAACATAGTTACTCCAGTTTATTGCAACAATTAAAACTATATAGCAATTACGTTGTTAACATAAGGCGCCATCTTAGATACTAACTGATTCTGTGTAAAAAGCGCAAGCGCCGCAGTCATCGAATTTGAATTCGCTCACTCGATCGGTATTTGTATGCCTTCAAAACTCGTACTAACTAATCGTATATCTGAAGGATTCAAGATCACCTGCGCCTAACGTTAATATGACATGAGTGTGTTTTAAGTCACCTATTTAACGCGCAGGTGTGGCCCGGACGTTATTAATAAAGACCTCACACCAATAACTATTACAGCTAATATGATTTATTTTAATTCAATATTCTTCACATAATGCTACGCCAAAATCTCTTCAAATTAAATAAAACAACCGAATCACAATGACGCCATTTATATTCCGTCTTATAAGACCTTATATCTAGCTTTGTTGACCATGTGGTGGGCGGACGTCTGCAGTTTCAAGAGTTCCTCCTTGATGAGACGCGTGATCTCGGACTTGGCTTTGGCGACGGCTAGCTCCTGCGAGCTCTCAATGGCTAGGTATAGTTTCCGTTCGCCTTCGGGCGGTGTCTTGCCGGGCGGCACGTAGGTCCCGCGTACTGTGATACCCGCTTCGGAATACTCGCTTATTAATGCTAGCGCCTCCTGAAAATTAAAAAAAATTGGTTGGTTAATAATGTTAATCCTCAATTGTTTATACGGGCCATATTAAAATTTATTAATGAACAAACATGTTTCGCAATTATTTGTTCTTATAGTTATAAAAATAATAACTAGTTCGAATATCTGTAATAAATTATTATAAATTAATTATAATTTAATAAGGATCAGAATTGTAGATAAGTCGGCATTATACTTGAAAAATAATTGCGTTTATCAAAGGATTTCAACATAGCACAGTCTGAATCGTCCTCTGGGGGGGACGTCCTTCGGCTGATGAATGGACGGAATCTGAATTGAACCGTTCCGAACTGTACTTAAGGATGATTTTGTCTAAATCAAGCTGATATACCTTTACTTAACATTTATGCCAATAATAGCGCCTATGCTGTCTTTTCAACAATTTTGCACACAGAAATATTAAAACCCCGAGTATAGCTAATTTGAGCAACATTTTTAACAACTTATCCCTACCGAGAGCACTACAATACAAATTGCAATGAGATAGGTATACATTTGCAATAAAGGTTATCGGGTCCCAGGGTCACCGAGAACCCTTGGCAAGCAAACAAATAAAATAAGCTTGTTTACACTCAATAAAAAATGTTCCAACCATTCCGAGGATAGCCAATACGGTGGCAAATGTTCAGGAATAATGTTACG
Source organism: Pheosia tremula (assembly GCA_905333125.1). Classification (NCBI taxonomy): domain Eukaryota; kingdom Metazoa; phylum Arthropoda; class Insecta; order Lepidoptera; family Notodontidae; genus Pheosia; species Pheosia tremula. Next base: position 3,303,448 of record HG995411.1, read on the forward strand.
TGCGGGGGTAATGAAATGCCGATTACGTGAAAATTACTTTAATCGCTCTCCACACACAAGGCAAGAAAGTACACACCAGTACACTAACTAGTAATCACTCAAACAACAATACACCAAATCACTTAGAAACACAGTTGTCCACAGTATTCGCTAGAGTCGCCGGTATAGTCTTCTTAGTTCGCTTCCGAGAGATATGTTCACAATCGCTTCCAAATAGAAAACTGTCTCGTCGCTGGTCCTGCACACTATTTATAATCCGAAAATAGCGAGGGTGGATCTTTCCAGAAAGGTGTCGACAAAAACCCACAAAACAGAAATGTTCCATAAGGAAAATGAACCTTATGTACACGGTAATAAGGAGGCGCTAGAATGTTCTAGTGTACGTAGCTGTATTCGTCTAATCGGTATTATTCCGAGAACTCGTAGTTCCAGGAATTGCATTGTCCTCGCCTTTTGTTTACTAATAATAATTTTAATAAAAATAATATGAGGTATATTCCGGAAGCCGGTTGCAACATTGTTGACGATTCTAGATCTTTCTTCACAGATCGATAGGAGACCTTGGACCCAACAATGCGTTTTTGTTTCTAGAAGCTTCGATGACTATTTCTCGAGTTATCGATACCTCTTTTATACGCATCGTAACATTACCCCCCTCTTAGTCATGCTCGTCCCGAGCATTATTTGAGCCATGATATCGCGCTAACCGGTCCACATGGACTACCTTTGGTTTTCCTCTAAGTCCCTTCTTGATGCGGAAGGTAACATCATTGATCCTTGTAATGACGGTGTACGGTCCTTCCCAGCGAGCTTGAAGTTTCGGAGACTTTCCCTTTTTGCGAAGCGGATTATGAAGCCACACTAGTGTTCCTTCCTCAAACCCGTTGGTGTTCGAATTCCGATCGTACCGGGTCTTCATCCTTGTACTAGTCTTAAGATTATTCTCCCGTACTCTTCTGTGTACTTCATCCAGCTGGTTTTGAAGTTCACTCACATAGTCTGTAACAGGCTTAGGACTATCGGGTGGCGTGCCTGTTATCGCATCGACTGGGAGCCTCATTTCTCGACCGAAATTTACCTTGGCCGGAGTATGTCCCGTACTATCGTGTACCGCAGATCGATAGGACATCAGAAACAGCGGGATGTATTGGTCCCAATCTCTCTGATGATCGTCCACGACTTTAGCCAAGTGGTTCTCTAAGGTCTGGTTGAACCTCTCGACCATTCCGTCTGACTGCGGATGCGCTGGAGTTGTACGAGTCTTATTGATTCCCAGCAGTTTGCACATTTCCTGAAATAGAGCAGACTCAAAATTCCGCCCTTGGTCTGAGTGAAGCTCCATGGGTACGCCATATCGACAGATCACTTCCTGGACCAGTTTCTTCGCCACAGTTATAGCTTCTTGATTGGGTGTCGCAAAGACTTCGGGCCACTTAGTGAAGTAATCTTGCACTACTATGATGTATTTGTTCCCATCATCTGTCATAGGAAAAGGTCCAGCAACATCAATAGCGATACGCTCCCATGGTGCTCCAACGTTGTACGTCTTTAATTTTCCCCTGCTTCTTGTCTGCGGGCCTTTCACTGAAGCACAAGCGGTGCACTTACGGCACCAATCCTCGACATCTTCCCGACAACGGACCCAGTAGAACCGTTGTCTCACTTTAACCAGGGTCTTCTTGACTCCAAGATGCCCACCAGAAACACCATCGTGAATGTGCCGTAAAAGTGGGGCCACCTTACTCCGAGGTACTACGACTTGCATGGTTACTTCTTTTCCATCGTTGGATTCCCATTTTCTACATAGTACACTGTCTTCCAGAGTCAAGCTGTCCCACTGAGCCCAATAGCTTTTGGTGGTCGAACTATGAGCAGACACATCACTCCATTGGGGTTTATTCCCAAGACGTTTCCAGTCCAGTATAGGTCGAAGGTCATCGTCCTCTTCTTGAGCCTTCTTCATGTTAGTTCCTGTCCATTCATCATCAAGTCCGTGTGTCCTGATGACTTTTACCTCTTCTCGTAATTCATTCTTCTGACAGTGCTTGCAGTCGTCGGCACACGGTCGTCGTGACAAAGCATCGGCGTTGCTATGTCCTTTTCCACTTCGGTGTTCTATTACAAAGTGAAATTCCTGTAGTTGCTCGAGCCATCTAGCTACTTGACCTTCTGGGTTCTTGAATTGTAACAACCATTTTAACGCAGCATGATCCGTTCTTATAGTAAACTCCCTTCCTATAAGATACTTCTGAAAATGTTGTAGGGTCTTCACCACAGCAAGTAGTTCACGGCGAGTAACACAGTAATTTCTTTCTGGTTTGGAAAGTGACTTACTGAAATATGCTATTACAACTTGCCGATCTCCCTGTATCTGAGATAAAACACCACCTATTCCTGTATTACTAGCGTCTGTATCCACGATGAATCTTCCATCTCTATTTGGGTAACCCAAAATAGGGGCTTCACATAACCGTTGCTTGAGCTCACTGAAGGCTTCCTCACAAGTCAGGTCCCAGATAAAATCGCGTTTCTCTTCTGTGAGTCGATGCAACGGTTTTGCAATGTCCGAGAAGTTCTTAATGAATCGTCTGTAATATGCGCATAATCCCAGAAAGGCGCGCACTTCTGTTTTGTTTCTTGGAACAGGCCATTCTTGTACAGCTTTTATCTTCTCAGAGTCGGTTTGGACTCCTTCCGTTGAGATGACGTGTCCAAGGTAACTGACTTCCTTTTTAAATAAAGCGCACTTCTTTGGGCTAAGTTTTAGATTAGCCTCACGGATTCGGGTGAACACTCGTTCCAGATTCTTCAGGTTCTCCTTGAAGCTACGACCCATAACGATAACGTCATCAAGGTAGACCAGGCATACGTCTCCGAGTAAACCCACCATCACTCTTTCCATAAGGCGCTCAAATGTGGCTGGAGCATTACATAACCCAAAAGGCATAACATTAAACTGCCACAATCCATTTCCGATTCCAGTGCTGAAGGCTGTCTTCTCTTTGTCTTCTGGGCTTAGTTCTACCTGCCAATAGCCACTTTTTAAGTCGATAGTTGAGAACCATTTCATACCACTGAGCATGTCCAGTGTGTCGTCAATCCGAGGTAAGGGGTAGCTGTCTTTCTTTGTGACGTTATTCAACATCCGGTAATCAACACAAAACCTTGTACTGCCATCCTTCTTCTTCACCAGCACCACGGGTGATGACCATGGACTCGTAGAAGGTTCAATGATTCTGTTATCAGCCATATCCTTAATCATATCTGTCACCTCCTTTTCTCTTGCCCATGGTATGCGTCGTGGCCTTTGTTTTATAGGCCTGGCGTCGCCTGTGTCGATCCGATGTTTTACGAGCCCCGTCCTTCCACAGTCATTTCCAGTGGCAAAGATATCGCTGAATTTTAGCAAGAGTTCTTTGGCTTGCTGCATTTCTGTTGCGGATAAATTCTCCCTAGAAGATTCCAGTAGTTGCTGGATGTGATCCTCCTTCATGTGGGTACCATTCTGTTTAACTGTATCACTATTCAATCGTCTCAGGTACTTTACTTCCTCACATCTTCCAACCACACTATTCTTCTTCAGGTGAACTTCTTCATTACCAAGGTTGAGGATTCTCACCTTAGTAATTCCGTTCGACATCAATAAAGTCCTTGCCGTAATTAAATGTGAGTAATTTCCAGTGTCTTCAACAATAAGACATCTTCTTTGTTTAATATTACGAGGAAATTTCACTATCACCAAGTTTTCTGATTTCGGCGCCAGTGTAGTGTCCTTCAGGCAATAAATATTGCACGGCCGTGATCCTTGCAAACAAACTTCTTGGTCAGGAAACCTTAAAACTCCTCTCACAACATCCAAAACACACTGTTGATTCTTCAAGAAATCCAGTCCCAAAATGCAATCGTCGGTTATATTAGCAATCAAAACTGATTGAAGATATACTCTGTCACCAATTCTTAACCTAACATCTGTTTCGCCGAGTACGGAAACTGGCTGGCCGGTGGCTGTCTGAAGATGACATTTTGGCGATCGTCTATTCCACATTATGGTGCGTCTCAGTAGCTCTGGTCTCACAATGGTACGTGATGCTCCGGTATCCACTGTTAAACTACATGATTTATTATCTACGGTGCCCTCGAGGATCAGACTATTCCCATTAAAGACTTGAGTTATGGTCACTGTAGGGGCTTTATGTTGACCAGCCAGCGCCCGCCCCGCGGCCCTGGCGACTTTTAGTTTAACGGAATGTCTTGATCGTCCTGGGTCGCGGAGTCCTTGACCCTTCTCCTTTTCTTAGGGCATTCGAGCCGAATGTGCCCTTTTTCTCCACACTCATAGCACGTGGGGACAAACCGAGACTTTTTTTCTTCTGGAATCATTGCTCTAACTTTATGTAGCCTCGTGTCTTGTTGCACAGCTTCCACCTCAAGTGCATGAGCGAGTGCGTTCTTCAAGGACCGGTGATGACCCAATTTCACAGCGCCTCGAACTTCTGAGTTTCGTATGCCATCGACAAATGCCTGTAGCAGGTTCACTTCGATGACTTCTGGTGCCGATGAGTAAGCCCGACGAACCAGCCTTTCAATTTCCTGGGCCCACTGCTGGAGGCTTTCACCAGCCTTCTGTGATCGCTCACGAAGTTGCACTCGGTAGACATGTTCCAGGTGCTTATCACTGTACCGCGTGTCTAAAGCTTCCATTAGTGTCTCCAGCGTCCTTCTTTCAAGCGGCAAGTTCTCGAGAATTGATAAAGCATCCCCACGTAGAGCAAGCGTAAGAGCCATAAAGGATTGCTCGTTGCTCCAGCCATTACCACTTGCAAGTACCTCGAACTGGTACTTGAACGCTGACCACGACGAAGTCCCATCGAAGCGTGGTAGGTCAAGTTTTGCAGATGATGGTGAAGGCACTGCAATAGATCCACTTGTTTTCAGTTTTATCATCTCCTTATTAAGGGCTTGAAAGCGGTCTTCTATGGTATCTTTATTCAGGTTGACCTCTTTATTTAGGGCTTTCAAGCGGTCATCAAGGTTTCCAGTCTTTTGCATTACTTCTTTGTCTAGGACTTCCACGCGGTCTTCAAGAGACTTTACCTTTTCTCCGAGAGCTATTATGCCGGCATCGATTTTCCCTACTACAGCTTCCTGGTTAGCCTGGAGCATTTGCTGCATGGTAGCCATTTTTTCCTTGGTATCTTTAAGCTCCTGCTGACTGGCTTCTTGATTGGCCTGCAACATTTTCTGATTGGCCTGTACAACATTATTTATCTCCCGCCGAGTAGCCTCTTGGTTATCTTGGAGCATTTTCTGATTGGCTTCGTGACTAGCCTGGATCATTTTCTGATTGGCCTCTTGACTAGCCTGGATCATCTTTTGCATAGAAGCCAGCAGTACTGACATGTTCATGTCTGGTGCGCTAACCCCTGGTGCTGCCACAGGTTCCGCTGGAATCTCAGCACTAGCCCGAGGCTCCTCCTCTTCACGGCTACGTTGACGTGCAGCATCCATTTCCACTTGCCGTCTGGTTCGTGGAGTACGCCCTTCGTCTTCACGTGGTAGCAACGGCATTCCGCTTCTGACACCAATTGTTACGTGCGGGGGTAATGAAATGCCGATTACGTGAAAATTACTTTAATCGCTCTCCACACACAAGGCAAGAAAGTACACACCAGTACACTAACTAGTAATCACTCAAACAACAATACACCAAATCACTTAGAAACACAGTTGTCCACAGTATTCGCTAGAGTCGCCGGTATAGTCTTCTTAGTTCGCTTCCGAGAGATGTGTTCACAATCGCTTCCAAATAGAAAACTGTCTCGTCGCTGGTCCTGCACACTATTTATAATCCGAAAATAGCGAGGGTGGATCTTTCCAGAAAGGTGTCGACAAAAACCCACAAAACAGAAATGTTCCATAAGGAAAATGAACCTTATGTACACGGTAATAAGGAGGCGCTAGAATGTTCTAGTGTACGTAGCTGTATTCGTCTAATCGGTATTATTCCGAGAACTCGTAGTTCCAGGAATTGCATTGTCCTCGCCTTTTGTTTACTAATAATAATTTTAATAAAAATAATATGAGGTATATTCCGGAAGCCGGTTGCAACATTGTTGACGATTCTAGATCTTTCTTCACAGATCGATAGGAGACCTTGGACCCAACAATGCGTTTTTGTTTCTAGAAGCTTCGATGACTATTTCTCGAGTTATCGATACCTCTTTTATACGCATCGTAACAATAACTTTTGTTGTTTTTTAAATGACGATTCTTCCACGTTTCGGGCAAGATGCGGATGCTATGCCGGTCTGCAAAAACTCCGACCAACTCTTAAAATCGGCCTAGTGCTTGTCACTAAAGTTTATATTGTTGTTACTTGAGACCAAGTTTGCGATATAGTCAGGGTGCCGGAAGGTGAACATCCAAGTCGTCTATTACATGCATATGTTTGCATGCATGTAAATGGCTGACTGACATTTTTGTAAATTCTTAATTATGAACAAAAAGGTACAAGAGAGGTTTATCCATTACTATTGAGTACGCAATACCTAATATAATTAGGTATTAGTACATCCATCCTAAAGCTAAAAGACGTCCACAGATGGACATAAAACTCATACAATTACGTCCAAACATCACGGTACGCAACTCGTAAGAAGAATCTATATAAATAAAAACTAAATGCTGCTTGTTGGTAAGCGCCTCATTTAAGAACGGTTGGACCGTTGTGTTTTTTAATGCTCTTAGTAGTCCAAATAAGGTTTTAAGGAAAGAAAAAAATAATATGTTGCCAGGAATATTGGATCAAGACCAGTCTATCGGATCAGCGAGGTATTAATAAACATTTATAAAACCGTGTATAGGAACCGCGTGGGTAGATACAATGCCGTTATCTTTGAGAAAAAAAATGCTATCATTTGTTTTGATACGTGCAACACGTGCATGAAAGCGAGCGGCCAAAACGTGCATAAAAACGTGACTGTGAGTCTGACGCAATAATTCGCATGATAGTTGCTAAAAGGACCACACTTACTCGATTTTTGACTACCATTAATATCGCTCGATATGATTAATTTTATCGATCAATAAGATCTGTCCGGTACTAATAGATTTGCTCGATTTTTACAATCGTTAGTCTCTCGATTTATGATTTTTTGTTGCCACACAAAATATTACAAGACCCTTTTGTGTTGTTCAAAATGTTCGTTAGCGCAGGGAGCGTGAACAGACATTTTCGACGATCGATTATCTACCTCCTGCTTATATCGTCACAATTAAGATAAATACACTTTTTTGATAAATTTACCGTCAAAAATACAACCGAATTGGGAACGTCCTCCTTTTTGAAGTCGGTAAAAAAATAAGATGTCGATCGCCTGTTGCCTACACATTCATTAGATTTTTGATGATCCACACTTGTGATCAAACAAAAGCTAGTGAATATGTGGGCGGGCACTTTAAGGTATCCCCAAACTGACGCGAGCAAACGAGTAAATGTATCGCACCGGTCCTTTGCCAACAGTGTTCGTTCATGCCAGAATCCATCCTGCCACGATCGGCACGTGTGAATATCTCTCTCTCTCTCTCTCTCTATCTCTCTATCTCTCTCTCTCTCTCTCTCTCTCTCTCTCTCTCTCTCTCTCTCTCTCTCTCTCTCTCTCTCTATCTCTCTCTCTCTCTCTATCTATCTATCTCTCTATCTATCTATCTCTCTATCTCTTTCTCACTCCCTCTCTATCTCTCTCTCTCATTCTCTCTCTCTTGTTCGTGACAGTTCGGAAGATGTTTCATCTTATATATATATAAATCTCGTGTCACAATGTTTGTCCTCAATGGACTCCTAAACCACTTAACCGATTATAATAAAATTCGCACACCATGTGCAGTTCGATCCAACTTGAGAGATAGGATAGTTTAAATCTCAAATTATAGTCGCAATTTTAATTTATTGCTAATTATTTGTCTGTTATTATTTGACAGTCACAATTATCTGTTAACTCCAAATGATTCAGATTCAAATGAACAGATGTCGATACCTTTCGACTGGGTTGAGTAAGTAATCAATAGATGGCGCTGCTATGGTAAATCTACTATTTACTACTATCTACTATCTACTATTTTTTACAAATACCATCTGTGTGAAAAAGCATAGTGGACTCCGTGACTGATGTTCTCTTATTGTTCCTCTTAGATTGTTTACTATCTATACATATAAATAAAATTGGAGTGTCTGTTTGTAATATTAAAATAACCGCTTTTTACTAAGTGCATTTGGATGTATACACGTTACCTATACCGAAACAACATTTTTTACCATTTTTGTCTGTCTGTCTGTCTGTCTGTCTGTCTGTCTGTCTGTCTGTCTGTCTGTCTGTCTGTCTGTCTGTCTGTCTGTCTGTCTGTCTGTCTGTCTGTCTGTCTGTCTGTCTGTCCGTCCGTCCGTCTGTCTGTCTGTCTGTCTGTCTGTCTGTCTGTTTGTTCCGGGTAATCTCTGAAATGGCTGGACCGATTTTGACGGGAATTTCACTGGCAGATAGCTGATGTAACAAGGAGTAACATAGGCTACTTTTATTTTAGAAAAAAAAATTGGATCTCTCGAAAAAAAATTAAAACCAATGTTGCAGCGCTGCGCCTGATTAAAGTTTGATAGCAAGAATCTGCAATGCGTCCCGCGGGATCAGAACGCGAGCAGGCTGTTGCCAACGGCTGAGTCTTTGTTAAATACCACGCGGACGAAGTCGCGGGCAACAGCTAGTGCTGTTATAAATTCGTACATTGACTTTTATATTATATTGTATCCCGACAATACAACAACGTGATTAGAGATATGGTCATATCTTAATGAGATCACAGGTCATATTTAGTGTTCTAAAAGGCATACGACATTACGATTTTGTATAGCTTATAACCTGAATCAGAATCAGAATATTTTTTTATTCATGTAATGTAAAGCATTAAGTACAGTACTTATGAAGCGTCAAAATAGTTACAAAATGCAACTTTACCAACCATTCGGAATGCCGATCTTATTCAGAAGAACGGGCAAGAAACTCCATGGTTTCTTTTTTAAAAAGATCCGTTACATTTTTGAGCAGAACATTAGGAACGGCCAAAAGCTGGTCAAAAAAAAGTACAAACTCTATGTATATCATTACAAGTTAATGGCTACATGGTTTCCACATTTACAAATTACTTGAACCTGGAATAACATATAGGTTATTAGCATGCAAGCTACTTGACGTTCAAGTGTTACCTTGCTGGTGACGCGCCACCTCGCCTGCTGCGGGAAGTCGTTGATCTCCAGCTCCGTCTCGTACTTGCGGAACACTTCCTCGGCGGGCTCAGACGCGCTCTCGTCCCGCGGCTGGTAGTTCAGCCGCGTATTCAACTTGGCCGCCAACTGCTCCGCTACTGTTTTAGCCTGTCGAGATGATATTGTATGAGTTTTGCGCCAATTTCTAGATGTATTGCCGTCGAGTTCAAGGCTAAATGTGTTGACAATAAGAGAGTATGGCTGGCGATATTGCTGTGCTATTGTGCTTAGCAATATTTCAAGATAGATGCAATATTTATAGCCCGTTTACGAGCCCTTTAATGTGGGTAAAGAAGCCAGTAATAGCAAAAATTGTTTGAGCTTAATTAAATTTGTGCATAAAACATTTTGACAATTTGCCGTATGAAATATATCACATAAAACTTTAGTTCGTCGGAGATAAATTAAAAATAGAATATATTTTCCTCAAATGTCGGATATAAACATGACATTGTAGCGATATTTTTGGGAAGTCAATTGCGCAGTTCACACTATCACGGTATTAGGTATATACAAATATTAGGTATATCACGATCCATATCACGGCAGTATTGACGTCATCGCAAGAATCACAAGCGTTACGTATTCATAATTACTAAGCGAATCAGAAATCTTATATATTTATTTTAGTACTAAAATAAAATTCCACATTCAATGCTACTTGTTAATAAAAAATAATATATGACGAAGGTGATACAGTTATCCAGAATGCGATTAGGATTATTATATGAAGCACAACGGAATGACATGTCATATAACTTTGAATTCCTCGATAAAGGTCTCATAAAACAGTTTGTACGTGGTTCAACGATTTTCTTTCGTTGCACTACTTTAACATAAGCCTGTTTCGATGCGCTCACACCTAAGATTTTCTTAAATAAGAACAAAAGTGACAGCATGCTTCCTTGATGACAATACGATTATTATGAAATGACTCACATACCAATAGTGATTTTTTGGATCATTTTTTTTTATTGTCATATCAAAGCTCCGACTTCACACAATGATTGCAAATACGCTAAAAATCGCAGGTTCAAGGTTTAGTATAACCCTTTATGAATAAATAAATAAATATCGCCATACGAACACACCAACTATACGGTCCCACTTTAAGCTTATCGCCTGTGTTGTGGGTACCGTACAATGGACTGAGAGCGAACTCAGTATATAATACTTATATACACATTTAACATCCATGACTCGGGTACAAACATTCGTGCTGATCACACAAAGCTTGTGTCCCTACCAGGATTCGAACCCGGGACCCTCGACGCGGTAAGCAAGAGTCACTACCGCTGCGCTAATCTGGCCGTCGATCACTCAGTGTATATAGCAGGGTACGTACAGTGATGAGCGTGTGCGCGGAAGGTTCTCCTTTGAGTATGGCCTCGGCGGCCTGCTGCGTGGCGCCCTTGTGCTCGGCGCCGAGCCCCTTGGCGAGGTTGATGCGCGAGGCGAGGCGCCGCGCCAGCTCCAGCTTGCCGTCCGCGCCGCCCGCCGCGCCCGCCCCCGCCCCGCCCGCGCCCGCGCCGCCCGCCCCCGGCGCGCCCGCACCCGGCTGAACCAACGACAATACAATGTTATACATTTATACATATAAATAAAATTGGAGTGTCTGTTTGTAATATTAAAATAACCGCTTTTTACTAAATGCATTTGGATGTATACACGGTACCTATACTAAAACAACCTTTTTTAAAAATTTTGTCTGTCTGTCTGTCTGTTTGTTCCGGGTAGTCTCTGAAATGGCTGGACCGATTTTGACGGGACTTTCACTGGCAGATAGCTGGTGTAACAAGGAGTAACTTAGGATACTTTTATTTTAGAAAAAAAACATAGATCTCACGAAAAAAAATTCAAACCAATGTTGTAGCGCAGCGCCTGATTAAGTTTGATAGCAACAACCTGAAATGCGCCCCGCGGGATCTGAATCCGCGGGCAGGCTGTTGCCAACGGTTGTGTCTTTGTTAAATACCACGCGGACGAAGTCGCGGGCAACAGCTAGTGTTATATAACAACCTAAATATGCCGTGAATAAAAGGAATTCTTTTTTCGATCGGGAAATCGATAGGGAGTATGGCATAAGCGTGTGTTTTTAAATGACAAATTTGTATAATTTATGGCCTAGAACAGTGATTACCAAAGTGGTCTATATCGACCCCTAGGGGTCTATGACAACCAGCAAGGGGTCTACGTCAGCGAAAAAAAATTTGGTGGTCCATATAATGAAAATGGGGGTCCACGATAGTGGATCTCAACACATACACTGATAGTACCTATTTACTTACATCATACTATCTTATAATATCAAAACATATACATTATTTATAAAAGTACCTATGAAGTAAAAAAAATATTATATATGTTTATAAAATTGTGTAAGTTGTAGGATGTTGGTATTCGCTTTGTGGTCGCAATAAATTTTATTTTGAGTAGCTTTAATTTAAATTCAATTAATAAACGTATAAATTAACATGTGTTTTTATTTTAAGTTTTTAACACTAAACTTCACTACAGTTAGAAATTTACAGGAAAGGTAAGTAGGGGGTCTACCCAACAGGAAAAACATGGCAAGGGGTCTACGACACAAAAAAGTTTGGGGAACTCTGGCCTAGAATAATGGGTGAAAAATAATATTATCGACATGAATATTGTGGTGCCGTATGGTACCGGCTTAGAATAGCACCACTCCATCTCTTCCCATGGATGTCGTAAAAGGCGACTACGGGACAAACTAGAGAACGGGCAGCAAAATTCGTCGTTGCTAGGTGCAGTGACTATGGCAAAAGCCCCCCCCTTAGAAAAGAAATCATTGGGGAGGTCTATGTTCAGCAGTGGACGGCTTTCGGCTGATAGTAGTAGTCGTATTAGACCATTATGGAGATTCTTTTACAGTATCATTGATATAGATAACACATCGTGACTACCTTAATTTCTTTAACAATCTTCTTAGCGGCGAACATGGTCTCGATCTGCTGGTCGAGGTCGCCCTCCACGTCCTCGTCGTCGGAGTCCTGGAGGCCTAAGGCCGCCTTCTGATACTTTTTCTTCTCGGTGGCCGCTTGCGCTTCCGATTCGTCGAACTTAAATCCTGCGATATTTTTTTTGAGTATCTATTATCTATAACGTTACGGCACTATACTGATATTGTAATTTTCTAATTAATTTTAATAATAATAAATATCGCCAGACGAACATACCAACTATACGGTCCCACACTAAGCAAAGCTTGTATTATGGGTACCGTACAATGGATTGGGGGGCGAACCCAGTATATATTACTTATATAGATATTAAACATCTAGTTTAATATCTATATAAGTAATATATACTGGGTTCTTGGGTGGGACTTGTGTACAAACATTAACATTAGTGCTTATCACATAAAGTTTGTCCCAACCAGGGTTCGAACCTGGGACCCTCGGCACAGAAAGCAGGGTCACTACCAACTGCGCTAATGTGGGCGCTGCAGGCCTAAAGGCGGTCGGTAATAAAACCCAGAACAAAAATGGAGGCGTTGTGTAGAGGCTTACAATAATTAATTTAATTTCGAGTTATAGTGGTTTTTAAGTAGGTGAAAAAAATGGGTACACTAAAAAACAATTCATTCTCAAAGTGGGCAGTAGACAAAACAAGTTTGGGTACCACTGATTTAGTGAAATAAAAGACGACGAGAGCACTGACCTTTCCCGCTGAACCCGCCGCCCATGTGCACCTTCTTGCCGTCCTTCTCCTGCGCCTCCTTGTACGTGTCCCACAGCTGGCGCAGCTCGGCCGGCGCGGCGGTGCCGGCCAGCTCGAAGGCCCGCAGCACGTCGCCCGCGTACCGGCCCTGCTCGGGCGTCAGGAACGTCCACGCGTAGCCCTTGTTGCCGGCGCGGCCGGTTCGACCACAGCTGGAGGGATGGCTCAAGGTCAAATCATTTACCTCGAATATGCCTAATGGGCCGTATACAGTGATTCAGAAAGGGTATAACAGGGACTGAACCTACGCTTCTTCAGCGATATTGTTATCATTGTGTAATCATAATTTCGATAACTGGTCAATAAAAAATTGCTTGCAAATAATTATTAAAACAATAACACATATAGACTCCACATAATGGTTACGAATACGCTAAAGAAAGGTAGGTACAAGTGCAGGTCTTAGCATACTCTTTCAGACCGCATAGTAACTGTCACTTTTGACAGATATTGTATGGGATATCTGTCAAAAGTGTCAGTTACTATGCGGTTGCTGTTCGATTTATCAATCGATTATGTTAGCAGACTTGGGGCCCAGGACCGTAACCAGCCTGTTATGGCCATGTTTTACTTGCAATTTTGTCTCGATCGCACCACCTGCGCCTGTCACGACTATGGTCGTAAATCGTCGCACTTACCGATGAACATAATCCTCATAATGATTGGGACAGTCGTAATTGACGACCAACACGAGTTGCTTCACGTCGAGGCCCCGCGCCGCGACGCTCGTCGCGACCAATAACTTCACTTTCCCGGACTTGAAGTCTACAATCGTCGAGTCCCTGTCGAATTGATCAATCCCTGTAACAGGCCACCATTAATATATTTGTCACTCAACAAAGTTTGCAATGTGCCGACGAGTATAAGCGTACTACATATGTTTGAAGGAAATTTTATTGGCTCTTGAAGAATAATTTTTGTCTGTTTATTCGTGCTGCAGAACAGCTTAACTGATTTGGATATCACTCATGTATTGTGGTAAGCTTACTTAAAATGTTGTGTTTGTTTTATAATATTTCTTTACCCATGAATCTTTAGTTGTGTCATTGAGTAGAACATAATATACAAGCAAGATTTGTGTAAGCGAATAAAAAATACACATTAATAAACAATACTAGAGTGAAGTCTATATCTGTTCTATTCTTAAATCGGACACAACACAGCACAAACAAAAATAAACTATATTCCTGATATCTGAAAATATATAGAATTTAGTCCACGATTTTTTTTCTTCAATAGAAGTTACTAATTGATAGCACTGGTAAAAACAAACAATGTAGTACGCTCATAATTGCCGACATAATAAATCAATAATCGAAGTCTCCCCAGATCCGCTTTGGAAGCTGAAATCAAAATGGTCTATTAATTAATATTTTTAACTGAGCATAAAAATTCATGAATTTATTTCCCCAAAATGAACAATGTAATTGCAAAAATATATCGGAGAGAAAATTTTGCTTGCTGTTTCAAATGTTAGGTATTGAAGACTACTTTTAAATAATACAGTCACGAAGTCACAGAGGCGACCTGCAAAAGAAAATGTGTATGCCTGTAGTGTCCTTGGATCCCTTACTAATAAGCATTTACGTAAAACGCAAATACGTAATGATATTCATAATCTTGTGCACCTTACTTGGCATTTTAATTACAGAAATCTTATAACAATAATTCTGTTGTCACAGGCTTACCTAAATCACGAAAATAAAATTATTTTAACCTCATTCTGATTTGGAAAATTTGATAGCACTTAACTTATATATAAATTTACGTCAAAAGAACCGGCACCTGAATTTGTTCATCATAAAACTCCATCAAGTTCAACTCACCTCCGTGTAAACTCATGCAAGAGTACGAAGCTTTCATCAGGTCTTTAAGCAGACTGTCAGCATTCTCCTGTTTATCCACAAAGACTATGATGCTGCCATGTTGGCTGTAGAGGCCCAGGATTTCCAGGAGTTTAAAGAACTTAGCGTCGTCTTCTAAAATAGCTACGTGTTGTTCAACCTCCTTGCAAACGACGCTTCGACCTCCAACCTAGGTGTAAAAGTTAAGAGTTAGATTGCCCCTAGGATGACGCCTGTTTTTAAATTTTTACATATATTAAATATACATAAGGTTGAATCTTACTTGGACTTCTATAGGTTTCTGAAGTATCCTACGCGCGAGAGCCTCCATTTGCCGCGGGAAGGTGGCGCTGAACATCACAGTCTGTCTGTCCGGCCTCACATTGTCTATGATCTTCATTACCTATGCCAAATAATAAAAAAACATTTAGTTTATGATATTGCTATGACACAGAAAACACCAACGTCAATAAGCTTGCTAAGTTCTGATGAATCTCAAGGCATCACAAGATAGCAAGTTAAGAGGAATTAAACGATCTAAGAAAAAATTGTGTACTGCTAGATGATTGGGACCACTGGGTGTGAAACTAGTAGTCCCAGTACTAGATACTAATTTAGTGAACTGAGGGGTAATTTTAGATCATTCGTAATTGGATTAAAAACGGATCCGAAAACTTTCCGATGTCGCTTTTGATGAGTTGTCGAAACGGCTATAACGGTCGGACGACAGTTCAAAAACATTCGATCGCGGAATAATGGTGTGCATTTACAAAGAATGGCGTATAGCCATTGAGAAACCTGTTTCAGGCTGGTTCCTATATAGTTTTTGAATAAACCAGCTGGTGTGTTATACCTTGTGTGAGATCATTTCACGTAATCGGTATTTAATTGTGGCACATAAAAAATATATTTAAATGGCGTATGCATTGGATTATTTCAATACCTGTGGCTCAAAGCCCATGTCGAACATCCTGTCAGCTTCGTCCAACACGATGTATGTAACACGGCGTAGGTTGGTCACGCGCCCGGAGTTGGCGGCCAACATGTCTATCATGCGACCCGGCGTGCACACTATCATTTCTGCACCACGTTTTAATTCTGCTATCTAAAACAAGAACAGAATTTGGATGAATAATTTTCACCCTTTTTGATATCCCCAGTTTGGCACGGGCCTCCCCTCAATGTGAAGGGTTTAGGCCATAGTCCACCGCAATGGCCCAGTGCAGTTTGGCCGACTTCACACGGGGGGATTATTTTTGAACATCGCTTGCACCAAATAACAACTTTGCAGCCTTGCACAACAAATAACTATTTATTGTTATGGAACAATAAACACTTTATCTATCTGCGGCAATTAGGGAGAGACAAGTGTAGGTGACATATACGTATCTAGGTTTTACACTAGTAGTATATGTTGGTACACCCAAACCCATGGTTCAAGGAGTAGTTACATACCTGTTCCGATATTCCAGTCCCACCGTAAACACAAACGACTCTCAGCCCTAATGACTTGGCGAACTTCTTGATGTCTTTCCCGATCTGCATGCACAGCTCCCTCGTGGGCGTCATAATTAGGGCCATGGGGCCGTCTGTGTCTTCCAGTGGCGGCTGGTCGAGTACGTGCCGGAACATGGGCATAATGAAGGCGAGAGTTTTACCAGAACCGGTTTTTGCTATACCTATTAAGTCCCTGCGAAAAAAACAAACTAGAGTTAGGGCCTGTTCCACCATCTGCTAAGGAAATTATCTGACAGATGACAAGTGGAATTCTGTCAGATAAGTTCTGGATAGGGGTTTTTGAAGACGGTGGAACAGGCCCTTAGGTTTTAGTTAATAACAGTGAAAGGTTTCACTATATTGATATACTATGGTAGCAATGGCGGCTGAATGAAAATTTCTTATTCAAGTTCCAAGTATGGTGTCAAATTCATTTCTATAACTAGAGTTCTGGGAAAAAGATTAAATTTCGCGTGATTAGTACGCAACTATTATTATCAGAGTTACTAAGTGTGAATTAGAATTTTATAGATTACTAGCGTTTCCCGCGGTTCCGTCGGCGCCTCTATAAAGTTAGCTCTGCAACTCAACCCCCCTGATTATAACATTATGATATCATCAATCGTAAAAACTACTTAAAAATCATCAGTGGTTCTTAGAAATCAGACAAACAGAAAATAAATCTAAAAACATGTTTTTTATTCAGAGGCATAAAAAAGACAATTGTGCCATTTCTGTTTTAAATACCTTCAAGATACTGATGCAGAATAGTTGCAGCTTTATAATAGTACTTATGACACACATCTTTAGCTACATACCTTCCAGACATAATAGCAGGGATAGCTTGAGCCTGTATAGGAGTTGGCTTCTCAAAGTTCAGTTTTTTCAGTATATCTAATTCTTTCTTACTGATGCCACAGTGGGCCCAAGTCCTTATTGGTTTTGGGCAACCCTTGCCCTTCACTCTAATCCCTTCCAACTCAGTTCGGTAGGCTTCGACATCCTCTGGCGTCATCCTTATTAATTCACTAACCTGAAATACACAATAATCTCGACTAGGAATTTTATTATTTTCTAATTTTACTCAGTAATTTTGTTTTGTATAGAACCCAAAGTTGCTGAATTAAAGATAATAATACGAAATTATGGAAAGGAATATTAGCAAAGTGGCTAGGACGCTCGCCTTAGAAGGAAATATGGCAAGATCAAACCTGGCTCGCACCTCGGGGATTTGTCTCTGGGGGATTGTGCGAGTCCCATTTTCAATTATGACTATTACTTACCAAACGGTGAAGGAAAATAGTGCTAGGAAACCTGCATGTCTGAGAGAACTTGACCAGTTCTTGAAAGACATGTGAAGTCTGCCAACCGCGAATTTGGCCAATTTCACTATGGATTGAATGCCCCTCGCATTAAGAGGCGGCGCGTGCCCAACAGTGGGACAGTGAAGGGCTCATTATTATTATTAATATAATATAATATACCTCTGTATAAAACGCTTTCCTGAACGGCATATAGTCAAGGCTGGCGTGATCAACTTTGGCCAAGTCCTTCCTTTGTTTAGAAGCAAGATTTGCAGCCTGGTCTTTAATATCCTCAGCCTCTTCTTCTGATGAATATTCTAAACCATCCTGGTTCTGTTCAATTAGCTCTCCTGTAAAAAATCATAATAATAAGCATCTATAAATAATAAACATACCATTATTTATTAAATTAGAATATCAAATTCCTTGATTTTAAACCCATCGCAGAGACGGTCGACAAGAGTTGGCGAAAATAGAACACAACACATTTACTACATCCAACAAAAAAGTGGTCTTACAAAAATCTAACTCAGAATCACCAACTCTCGCCAAAACGATCTCATTTATCTCAAAGAGCAGGATAAAACATATGAGTGAACGCGCGCTAAACACTGTCGGCGGTAGGACGTGTCCGTTAAGTCGGCGTACAACCTGACACTGCTTCTGACCGACTAAACGTCGATGTCGGCTAAAAATCTCAAAGCGACCGCTAGCATATGGCCTATAATGAAAACATTACAGCAAACATAAAACCTTTCAAAAGCGACAATTACTATGCCATTGCCATCAGATTCCGAGTCGATTATGTTAGGAACTGAGCACAAACTTGGACCTGTTGAACCTAATAAAAGCTGGCCCAGAGACGTGAATATATAATGACAATAACTTACCTTTGTTCTTTTGTTCCTTAACCTTTTTCTTTGCGGTTCCGGTGACCACTACTATAGTGCCGCCAGTGGTGGGCACGTTAATGACACCCCGTTGTTGATCCATTTCATTAACTTTTCGCACTTCCTAAAATGTATAGCATAAGATTACAAACAATTCATCGAATACACAATACAGGCACAAAAATAATGTGATTGATGGCAAAAAAAAATTACACTTAGTAATTGATGTAAATATTATTTGACTTTACTGTTGCTTGCCTGGAAGTAATATTATGATTATTACAAATACATTTAATCAAAAACAATTATAAAGACAGAAACTGAAAATTTAAATTCTAATTTCTAACAATATATCAAGATGTTACAGTCGCACTACAATGACGTAGCAGTGTTGATATAATAATAATACCAGCCCTTTTTAACACGTTGACTGCGTAAGAGGTCTAAAAGATCTCTAACGTGACTTCTGGCTGAAAGTCCTCTGAAAATGGCACCGCACTCAACGTGTTAATGTCCCACTGCTGGGCAATGGCCTCTCCTCAATGCGAGGGGTATCTGCATATGTTCATCCCTTACCTGTTGAACTTCTTGCATGTATGCATCAAGGGGATCAATTTCTTCTTCTTCTTCTTTTTCTTCTTTCTTCACCACCGGGATGACATGTTTCTCTTTGGCTTCACCATCTTCACCTAAAATATATTACTTATGACACACTAATAATGATTATGGCGGAACTCCAAAGGATATGGTGGATATAAGATAGAAAATAACAGAAGACCTTCGAGAAACCCTATGTTGAATAAAATTGAGAATTTAATATTTGGTAAAAAAAATACCTGGAATAGACAAATCATAAGTCAATCGGTTCGTAAAAAATCTTAAAGCTTCAACAAAAATACTTTCAAACTATGTACTAGCCTTTAGGTCAAATACTACTAACCTTCATCTCCTGAGTCGTCTTCCAAAGACCATTTCTTAATAGTAGGCAATTGAATACTGGTAACAATGCTGCCTTTCTGCACCTCTTTCTTGGCCGACTCGATTTCCTTGCGTTTGCGCTCCGCGCGCCATCGCTCTATACGTTCGCGACGCTTTTGCATTTCAGCTTCTAAGCGACTTTGTTCTTCTTCCTGAAGGTAATTTCAAACATTACTGATGTCTCATTATTTATCGATAAGATCTTGTATTATGCAATGCAAGGAACTCAACATTGGGTCATTTATGAAAAAGAACAATGTTTATAGGTGTCAATAAGAAATATTTCACACAGGGCCAGCCCTACCACAGAGTGAACAGAGCAACTGCTCCAAGCGCCCAAATCCTAGGGGGTGCTCAGTGAGAAAATTAAACTGAGACTTCAGAGACTTTAGATGTTAGCAAGGGAGGCTCCATAATCGGATCAGACTCCATACTACAATCTGCCATGCACCAGCACTGATCTTACATGAAAAAATTTAGTGTTATGAACAAACTAACCTTATCAACAGATCCTAGATCATATTCAGATGAGTCGGTTTTTAAAAGCTTCTCTTTAGATTTAGATCTTTCCTTGTCTTTATCCGGTGATTTCTTCCTCGAAGACTTGCTGCCGGAGCCATTTCTTTTATCATCCCTTTTATCACTAAAATAACAATGACTGTCAGAGTATTGAAACTAACAAGGAGCTAAATTTTAGCAGACTATTCTCTCAAAATATCAAACTAAATCCATAATCTATTCAGCACATGTTATAGTTGTTGGATTCAGCACATCAAATACTGACTTTAACAGCTGAAAATTGTCTGATTATTATCTATTCCAACAGGTGACATAAAATAACACAAACATTAATAATACACTAATAGCACATTAGAATTGAATCGATGGAATAAGCTACAAACTGATTGATTCACAGGAAAGAATCCTAATCAAGGCATATTATATGGCACTATTCCATAACTTGCACTCCAACATAACCTCACACTGAAAATGCATTGAAGATAAATATTAAAGGTGACATAGTTTTAATTCTAAAATAATAATTGAAATACATGAACTAACCTTTCCCTTTTACGGTCTCTATCCCTATCCCTCTCACGCTCCCTGCTGCGATCCCTTTTCGGTTCCCTGTCCCGACTGCGGCTGCGCTTCCTCTTCGAAGACTTAGACGCCCGGTCTCGACTCCTTGACCTCCTCCGCTTACGGTCTGGAGTCGCTGATCGACTGTGAGACCGCCTACGGTCTCGATCACGGCTGTAAACATTACTTACATTATTGCTTGGTTCAATTTAATATTTTAATTAAGTATAGTATTATCTTATTACTTACCCGCTCCTAACCATGTTCTTTGTTGTAAATTATACCGTTTTTGTATCAATATCCATAAAATACATAGTAATGGTAACAATAAATAAAACCGTGGCACGCGTCGCGAAGATTATTATGACTTGACAGATCTAAGCAGTGTTGCCTAATCATGGGTTAAGAATTATCCTAGATTTACTTAGAAATTATCGTATCCCTTAAAATTACCAATCATCAATGATGATTGATGAATGATGATTGAAATTATAAGGATGATCATTCATCATCCTTATAGTTTCAATAAGAATCCAATGACGGAAATAAAATCAAACTGAATGAAACAATATATTAAATCTCTATAAATTAAACCTCTCCTACAATTTCGTGAGTATTTTGCCAATGTCAAGTAATTTAATAGCAATAACACATTCAATAAACACACAATATAATTAATATAATGGATGTGACGACGTAATATGTAACTCTATTTCAATCATTTTGAATATTTCTATGGACTAAATTATTCGATAAAAATACAAGAAATTATTGTAATAAATTACAACAGTATTTTAATTTCTTAGCAATCTGTTTCAATCATCTCGCGTATTTCTATCGACTAATTAGTGGAGATAAAGATAAATACATGTTTTTCTATAGTTGCAATGTAATAGACCTACTGGAGTATGAAAATGGCGGGTCCGTTTACCACTTGAAAATGTTTTCTCTGAGTGTAACGGAACGGAATATCAAAATCTGTTTGTTGTGCTGATAGCTGTCCAAAAAAATAACCTAAAAGACATTTTCTTAATAAACGCCCGACGCACCCAACAAACTCAATTTCTCGCAATTACCTCACTAATTAAAAAGTATTTTCGATTTACATAGTTTTCTCTCATTTTGTTCGAACAGTACGTTGTTATTTGTTT
Source organism: Pheosia tremula (assembly GCA_905333125.1). Lineage (NCBI taxonomy): Eukaryota > Metazoa > Arthropoda > Insecta > Lepidoptera > Notodontidae > Pheosia > Pheosia tremula. The sequence continues at coordinate 3,325,249 of HG995411.1, forward strand.
GTTGTCTGCTGTAGCCGACATGGCTGATGATGGCGAAAATGTAATGTTTTTTATATAAAACCTTTTTTACTCTGAGCTTCTACTTTATATTGTAGATAAGTTGATAAATGTCTCCGTGTCGATATTTTAAATCTATTATACTCTATTTTCTGTATTTCATTTAATAGCTGCCGCTGCTGCTGCTAGCAAACAAATTCAGTACTTACTTGATTTTAGTTTCCCTTTATTTTTATTTCAGGTATCTATAATGACAGTAAAGGAACCACTGGACCTAATTAGACTAAGCTTAGACGAGAGAATTTATGTGAAAATGCGGAATGAGCGAGAGTTACGTGGGAAACTACATGTATGTATATCACAACAAAATAGCAAAGTAATCCCAATTTAAATTTCTAAGCCAGCTAACAATTATCAAAAGCCCAACTTTTGTATGCCACCCATCTATTATAACTTTATACTGTCATTGGTCCTTAGAAGCTTGATTTAACCTCATTTTTAAGACAGATTTTTTATCAATGTAAACAGGTTTTGTAAAAACATTATTTTGTTTTACTTTTGTGAATCAAATTACGATATTCACCAATAACCTAAGATGGATCAATGTGTGATCAAATTTGGAGTTGTCACACCACAGCAGCAGTTGATGTAGGTTGCGGAGGGAAGGGAAAACACCCTCCTTATAATAGATAATACTTTTGTAAGCAAGACATTCTGCTTTTCTATTTGAAGTTACATTACTGGTTGGGCTGTTTCTAACAATGGCATTTGCAATCATGAAAATATTTTCTAAGCACATTCACAGTTTTAGGGAAATGTGTGTGCTAAAGTTCATGCTTGTAGTCCCTAACATTTGGAGTTATTGCAGTGAGTGAGTCTCATTTTGCTATATTTACTAAGCTAGTAGAAATAATTTCTCATATCCCAAGTATTTAAAATAGGTAACACTCATCTATCTACAACAAATATCTATTACATGGATATCAAACTGAAGACCAGTGTAATAAATTGTTGATACAGACATGAGGCCAAAACTATAATGTTTGATATTATACTCATATTTACTATTTTTATCATTAAAAAAAAAAATTTTAAGTGACTTGCCAATTTCAGGCCTATGACCAACATCTGAATATGGTTCTCGGTGATGCTGAAGAGACAATAACAACAGTTGAAATAGACGAGGAAACCTATGAAGAAGTATACAGGACAACAAAAAGGAACATTCCCATGCTGTTTGTCAGAGGTGACGGTGTTATACTGGTATCCCCTCCTGTGCGTGTTGGTGTTTAGAATAAGAATAAATTAAGTTTATATTAAAATAAAAACCATTCATAAAAAAATCTATTTATTTCTGACCAAGCAGCTTGATAACAGCTTGATTCTTGAAGCGACGATTCCTTGGCACTAACAGTTCATCTTCATCAATTGGTTCTATAATTGTACCAGCCTTAGTTATCACACTTGGACGAATAAGCTTCTTATGGGCTTTTTCAGGTATAAATGTGTTTCCTAGTGGTGCTCTGATAGATGCTTCATAATCTTTTACACTTTCAAATGGGAATGGCACATCTGTTATTTTATGTGTAGCAAGTTTTGGTTCTTTATATTCTTTTATTATAATATCCCCTTTATTATCGTCGCGTCGCGGAATTTTAGGGGCAAATTTTGTTATGAACCTATTTCTTTTACGTTTAGGGGCTTTAACACCTTTCCCACCCCAAGCTCCCCAACCTGGCAGTGTCAAATTGATATCTTCTGGTTTATCTTTGTTAATTTCATCTTCTTTCTCTTGTCTAAAGCTAGCTACAACATCATCTTCTTCGAACACTTCCTCTATATTAACTTTAGGTACAACTTGTTCGTCATCATCCAGCTGATCACAATCATTGACACCTTCAGGTAGAGCAGTGTTCAAATATTTTGGTTTCACTTCGATAAATCGATTCGGATCTATGTTTGATTCAGTTGATTCTTGTACCGATGCAAATGCTTTGGATAATTGCAATATATTATCTTCTGCTGAATCCTTAATTTGTTTATCAACAGTCTTTGATGTTTCTATTAATTCGTCGTCTATAACTGCCTTCTTTTTATTTTTAAACATCAAATATTCTAAGCTATCCTGGTCAGGTATTTCCTTTGCTTTGGTTGTCTTTACATCAGATTTTGATGCCTTTTCTAACTGTTCAATATTCCTCCTTATTTTTTTCAACTTTTTCTCCACTTGCTGTGCAATACTTGACTCATGATTTTCGAATGCTGATGATATTTCTTCATTTATATTAAGTTCATTATTTTTTATCTGTGGTACAGTTACAGATTCTACTACCCAATCTGATGTGGCAATAGGCTTCTTGTTTTTAGATGCAATTGCCTTTTTAATAGATTTTATCTCTTGGTTTTTCCTTTTAATTTGCTTTAAATGATTTGTTTCAGTAGTACTATGTTTTTGTCCTTTAGGTGGTATATGTTTTTTCTCAGTTTCTATCTTGGAATTTTCATTGATTTCTGATTCAGTTTCACATGCTCCTTGAGCTAATTTATTAATACATTGTTTTAAAACGTTAAGTTCACTATTAGCATAGTCATCAGTTTCTTCTGTCTCATCATTGGAATCTGAATCAGTATGATCTTTCTGTTTAATTATTTTACCTTTTAAAAATTTCTTATACCCAAAGTCAAATTCAGAATTGACATTAGATTTGTCTGATCTCTGCATCATCCAAGGGTTCATGGGATCTTGGGATAGTGCTATATCTGTGTTCATATTTTCATCAGCCTCCTCATCAGTGCTATCATTGTCTTGTACCTTTTGGGTTAAACTTCTGCTGACAGCCAGTTGTTCTGCTAACTCTTTTCGAACCTGAAAAATATTTTGTTTGTCTTGAAATTTTGGAAAAATTATTTAACCACATTTGATAACGATAAAGTTTCATATGTGTCAACCAAACCAATAAGTTTATTACCAATAAGTTTATACATTGTTTATGTAGAGGTACTTACATCTGTATCATATTTAGCTCTAATCATTTTATTTTTAGCCCACTTCCCTGTGTTCTTATGTCTCAAGGTGTGCCTCTCCAGAGCTCTTGCCTTTTCAATTGCCTCAAGTTTCTTCAGGGCTTCCTCAGGATCCTTCTGTTGCAGCTCTTCAAATTCCTTCAGTTGTTCTTTCAATTTTGCTTTCTTTAGAACACTGAAATTCAAGTAAAAAAATATATCATAGTAAGAAAGCTTAATAATGACCTTACATCATTATTAAGCCATTGTTTTGTGTGCAAATGCTTTACATAAAGAAAATAGTTTTAAATGTTAATGCCTACTTAAGTCCATATCCTTTAATGAGACGGGCACAGGTATGTTGGTGTACTCAAATCAATATAATAACAGTTTCATCAATAATTTATTTAATTTATGATCTACTTACCGGTGATATTTTTTGCTTTTTATCTTACTTTGTCTCTTAGCTTTTGCAGCTTTGTATGACTGCTGTGCTCTCATCTTAGCCAAATGTTGTCTATGTTCAACCATTTCCTCAAATGTCATTGGGAATGCTTGATCTTCTTCCTCTTCTAAAGCCATAACAGGAGGATCTAGTTCCTCTAGCTCATTTTCTAGGTCAGACTTTAATTTGAATTTAGAAAGGAATTCTCCTGTAGGCTGTAGTTTAGTGGAAACATGTTTAAGAGGGAATGAAACATAATCTACAGTTCGACTCCTTGCAACAACAGGGTCCCATCTTCCCACTTTTTTCTTGGTTTCCTCATACCCAGTAGCTCGTTTTATACGTTCAGATTGCGGCTTCTCCAATGGCTTGCTCAATACTCTTTGCCCATCCTGGGTTTTTTGTAACTTTTTACTTATATTTACATGTACGGCTGTGTCCCCCAATATCTTCGCGACGTTACTAAGGTTTAATTTATTGGATCGCTTTATTAGATTGAACTCCGAGTTAACATTTGTAGGCTCGTTCCTTGTAGGATCTGTGATGTGCTGGGTTTTATCTAGTTTTGATATGGCACTCACTAGCCGGTCGTGCTCTGAGGCAACGTATTCGGAGTCTTCCTTATCTGCCATTATTTATTCACAATTAAATTTGATTATAGTATAAACGAGATTTATTTCAATAAATATACTAAATTAAATCGATTTCTCAAGCAGAACAGGTGATCAAGTAAGATCATAACCTATAAGAAACTGCCCAATTTGGCACTTGTCACGCCACACATGACACAGACACTTCATGTCAACAATTTAAAAAGCTACAATATCCTCTATGGTATAGAAGTCGAGGCTTTGATTATAAACCCCGTAGGTAAACCACTGCGAAGCCACGCACAAAACAAAAATATACAGGAATTTAAATTCGTTTATTTCCGTAACTTTAAGTAATTTTATTTAAGGAACAATAATTTGGTATAGTTTGGTATTACACGAATCGTAGCTAACTACAATTTTGTGAAAAATATGTATTTTTTTCAATATAATGTGTAATTTTGGTGAAATATTATCCGCTCGTAATTCGCTTGGCACCAACTAGCCTAAACTAGACCAAATTATAGTTTACTCCTGTCAAACGGCGTTCGCTATTCTGTTAACAGCAGATTAGACTAATTTTGGTTTGACAGCTCCTAAAATTGGTTTAGTTACTCAACTTAGCTTAGTTGGTCATTTTTGTATTCTGTTGTACACACTTTACGTCAAATTGCGTCTAAAATTAGAAACGTCAAACTATAATCCGCCTTATTTGGTCGGCATCTAATTTGGTGCCATCTAAATTTAGTTCGTAGGTTTTCAGGTGATGTTTTTATTAAGATAAGTTGTGAAAAACTATTTTATCAAACACGATGGAGGAATATGTGGTTGCGGCTCTTGTGGATTCATCTGAAAGTGCTAATTTTACCAAAATAATAATAAAACAGAGCCTACTTCAAAGTACTTACTTGAAACACAAAATTAAGGCATTTGCTTTCTAACCGTAGAAACTATGAAGAAAGAATACGCCTCGAAGGCCTAAGAGCACATATTGGAATGTGCCCTTCGAATTAGCAGAGAAGTTTAAAAAATCTTTTGTGGCTTCACAAGTTTGCAGCACTTCAATTACTGAATACTCTAGATGATCCGCTCTTAGTGGAGGGGCACATCCCAAAACATATAAAGGTTTGCGATTTAATATTTTATACAGATACCTAAGTACTTTTTACTTGTTTATAAATACATCAACATGACACTTTGCAAATTTTAACAGCACTGCAATTTTACGCTCATGGGAGCTATCAGGCTGCTGTAGGCCAAGATAGTTTACCAGGAATGAGCCAACCAGCAGTGAGTAGATGTTTGGGAATAGTGTTGAACATAATTGTGCAACAATTGACACCCCAAAATATAAAGTTCCCTACAACACAGACGGAGAAAGAATCTGCAAAAACTGAGTAAGTTTCATTTCATATCCACTAAATTGGTTTAGTAATTTTTGAGCTCATACATTATAAACAAATAAATAAATAAATATCGCCATACGAACACATAACCAAACGGTCCCACTTTAAGCTTAACGCTTGTGTTGTGAGTACTGTACAATGGACTGAGGGTGAACTCAGTTTATAATACTTATATACATATTAAACATCCATGACTCGGGTACAAACATTCATGCTCATCACACAAAGCTTGTGTCCCTACCAGGATTTAAACCCAGGACTCTCAGCGCAGAAAGCAGAGTCATTACCACTAGGTTAATCAGGCCGTCGAACCAATATATCTTTTGTCTTTATAATATTAGCATTAAAAAAATATCTTGACATCAAGTTATAACATGTAAATGTTTCTACTTTTGCAGATACGGATGAGAATTATACCATTGATTTAGATCATACTGATAAGCTATCTATGGTGGAAGAGTACATTGAAACAGATTTCCTTGCTGAAGCAAGACACATTTGGCAAGTGTTAATAAACACTATTTTACTCAAAATTAATAAAAGTATGGCAAATCATAAACAAGACTTTAATTTCTGAATTATTATAATAAAGCTTTTTACTTATTACTATGTTATCAATAATCAATAATAAACATCAACATTAAAAATAATTAACAATCAAAATAATAAACAAATTTGTAAGTAATAGAATTTGAAAGGCTTAAACAACAAGCTTCTGCACATGGGGGCCATGTGTTGCCCACACTCAATGAAAATGGCACTACCGAAGATAACAACTATGCAATAAATGCTTAGTATTACTAACTTATTACATAGTATTATGGTACACTTCCAGGCGGCAAAATCCATCCACATAGGCATGCCCAACAATATCCAAAATTTTGGATTCTATGTCTGTCGGGGCTCCTCCTGCCAGACCGCCACCTGTGGCGCTTATTGAAGTTCGCACCTTGCAAGCCTTGGTCTATAACTTCGCCACCCACACACTCCAAACCTGTTGATAAAAAAACCATATAAAAACCATTTAGACGAAAAACATGCATAATATTCAGAACACAAAACTTACATGCTCCCACTGCTGTGCAGTTCTTCTGCAGCCGAGTTGGTTGAGCTCGTCGTGGTTGGTAGGGCCCCCTAAAAATCTACCACGGCAGAATCTGCTTGGTTTCCTGAAAATATAATTGATTTTTAGATAGATGTCCTCGCGCGTCGATGTAACTATAACCATTGATTGATTTTAAGTAAAACAAAACTTTCAATCCTTTAAAATGCTTACCCCTCGCTATTTTGATGTTGTTAGACCGATTCCTATCGTTTTCCATATTAGATTCAAGCCACTAGATAACTTATTACAACAATTACAATGTAGCACACCCGTCTGATCTGAAAACGGTGTTTTGTTTACCTACTGTCAACAGATACAAAATAGAATTCACCACAGAACAATAGATATGGAACACTTAACCACAGACGATATAGAACAACTTTCTATAATTTATAATTGTAAATATCATAAAAAAATTACAATAAAAATATTTAGACGCCGACATATATTTTAAATTAAACTTTTACATATTTTAAGGTTATTTTAAAATAATTTAATCATGTTATTTCGATTTTCTTATCCATTCACCTTATTTTCATTCATTCTTCAGATATATTTTTTAAATACTGGCAACATACCTCAATTCAATTTAGGTGCTGTCAAAATCAAATTAGTCCTGTCAATTACGATATTTAAGTTAAGTTCGATGTAACAACAGAATAGATTTTAATGATTTCTAAACTATACTTAAAATTTTAGCTAGTTTAGTTAAGTTTAGAGAGTGTGCAAGCGAATTACGAGCAATGTGTTTATAAAAATGCACAAGTGTAGGAAAACAACACTAAATAGTTAAACATGATTTTTCCAGTTTTCCCAAGAAGTCCGGTAATTTGTCAGTATAGTATTAGGCCTAGTCTACGGATTAAGCATGCATACAATCTCCCATGTTTTATATTTAAAATCAACTTTCCACTTGACTTTGGCAAAATACCTACCGAAAGGTGGATGAGGCCGAATTCACGGATCACGTAGTGACTATTTTTGTATACTCGTAAACTAACTTGGTAATTTCTAGGATCCCACAGATAATACAACTTTAGTTTTTCCTAGTAGCCCTAAATAATATTCAGGGCTGCCAGTAAAAATCTACATAATAAGTAAAATAATAGATCGAAAAACCAGTTAAAGGTAAGCAGGTATGTTTTTATGATTTTTATTGAATTCGAACTGTTCATTATTTCATCAAATCAATTCATGACGTTGGATAATTCGTCTGATGACGGAGCTGACGGAGGCGGTACATTCTCTTCGTTCTGATGCAAAGCCTTGCGAGTTTTTTTGTAGAGCTGCCTGTTGCGATATAGCTTTGCCTCGTCCGTGCATTTTATTGTGATGCTATTTCTGAGGAATATAATTATGTATAAGTAGTTAGTAAATTATGTATAAGTAGATTAGTTTTATTTCAATATGTATAAGTAGTTAGTAGGTACTACTCGCATATCACATTTGAGTTTATAATTTAAATTAAATAAGTAAGTCGTTCACGGAATTATTTAGTCTGTCAGATTTTTAAATTATATTAAGGCTTTTTTTCCATGATTAGTTATAGTTATTCCGTTATTCAGGACAGAGACAAATTAAAAAAATAAAAGATTATTCATTAAAGGCCCACCCGTTCTCGAGATATAAATGGTGTAACTAACACGACTTTATATATATAGATCATAAATTAGATACTACCTAACCAATCTTTGTGGAACACCACACCGAGTAGAAACTTGCTTCACAATATCTTCGACTAACATTGGATCCAGTATCTTTTTCGGCGGTTTATTTAAAAATGCCGGGGACTGCTTTCCCGTTAGGGAATGGGTTGCAAGAACTCTGAAAAAATCACCCATTTAGTAATATTTTTTAAACGAGTTAAAATTAATTTAGGATTGCCATTAAGTTGAATACATTATATTTTGATACCTTCTTGGAAAAATTGCCTGCAATAATTGCCTCGTTGCAGTTGTATGTGTTGTCCAGTCAATATCATTTAATAATCTTGCGGGCACTTTGGCGTTTCCACTACCAATCGGAACCTGGCGAATCAAACAAAGTTAATTAATTAATAACTCCTTGTATTGTGTAAGTGTGCTGTACCGTATAAAATTTAATCTAATTGAATATTATTAGATATGTTGCCAAATACTTAAATAAGATTACCAGTTCGGATAAATTCGGTGGAACATCGATATTTATCGTTGTTTGCGCTGACATTCTGCGCACGTGCACCGTATTTGGTATAGTTTCTATTTTTACATTAGAATTAACAAGATTCATAGGTTCTTCAGCGTTATTCGGAAATTGTTCAGCATCTCTATCACCAGCGTTATCACCCGTTACGTTGCCTTGGTCCATATACTCAGTATTGTTATCATTTACCCACGATTCTCCATTTGGCTCTACATACAAACCATCATTATGTTCCGACTCCGATACAGAAAGAGATGCGTTCAAACTATCAGCTTTAGCTACCAAAGTATTGAACCGTCTGTAGAGACATTTCAAAACGGCTTCCAATTCTTCTATTTTAGCAGCTGGAATTTGTAAATTGGCATTCTCTGTTTGTGTTCCTTGGTCAAAAGATAGTTTTACGTTGTCAGGAGCGGTGCTACCCGGTAGTGGGGTACTACTGATAATTGATCGACGTTTTTGGTAATTGCTTATTATAGAATGAGCGCGATGAGTCGGTTGTGGGGTGCGGCTGTATTGTGCAGAAAACCTTGTGTTGAAACTGTTGCCGTTATGAATCCTACCATGATCTTGTAGAGGAGCGATTGGCTGAAAAATAAAAAAAACGCATAGACATAAACGATTAAGAATTACCATAGCTCAACCGAGTTGTAAGCGTCTATTACGATCATAAAAAAATACCTACATACGTCAATATTAAAGAAGTATATAAAGTATACTAGCTGACCCGGCCACGCGTTGCTGTGGCTAACACCAAAAATTTAAAAAGTGGAAATAATTGAATTATACGGTATTTCGTTCACTACAAAATAAATTTAATTAATTTTATAGCGTCAACAACACGTGGTAATTATGCTGTTAAAATGTAGCTTATATGACACGTTCGTAGATTTACCATAGCAGCGCCATCTATTGATTACTTACTCAACCCAGTCGAAAGGTATCGACATCTGTTAGAATCATTTGGAGTTAACAGATAATTGTGACTGTCAAATAATAACAGACAAATAATTAGCAATAAATTAAAATTGCGACTATAATTTGAGATTTAAACTATCCTATCTCTCAAGTTGGATCAAACTGCACATGGTGTGCGAATTTTGTTATAATCGGTTAAGTGGTTTAGGAGTCCATTGAGGACAAACATTGTGACACGAGATTTATATATATATAGATAGATTGACTTAATGAAAAAGGCCATTAGGAAAAAAAGTCTACAGTTATGTAGGTACCAACCTCTGAATCGCTATCAGTGCTATTATTTTCATTACTAGCTATCACGACATGAGTTTGCATGGCATTGTGCGCTGAAGTCTGTTGCAGTTGTGGAGCATACTGAAACATAACAATAATAATTTTAATGTAGGTACATAGGTGTATGACTTATATTGTTTATAGAATTTTTACCTTTTAAGTATATGTTTATTTAGATATTCTCTGACTTTGCATATTAACGCATTTTGATTTTCAATTTGAGTATAAGTAAGAGAAGAGGAGAGAGGCAACATAAAAAGCATGCAACCACTATAATAAGTACCTACCTATTTCTACGCATACTTTTATAGAAAAACTATACAACTTACTTGATCGGATTTTATTTCCTGAATAGTGCGCATGCACATTTGCAGCATATTCTTCACTTGTTGATCTTGCCTTTCTATTATTTCCTTTTGTTCGTGGACGTAGCGTTTGCTTTCTAAAGAAAAAAATGAGATAAGTAAACTTCAGAATACAGAAATAGGTAATCTATTTGTTTTTATTTTTCTATCCTTCTGAGCATAGTATGTACCTGGTTCTTTTTAACTTATGTGTATAAACTAGGATCACAATATTTCATAACTAGATTTATTTTTTTAAACTACTTATAAATATTTTATAATGGACCATGTAAGTAAGCCTTGTGGTTTTTAGTCAAGTATACACATGAGTCAATCCATACGATTCTAGTTCTTATACTAATAGTAACAAATTTCAATATCAACTAAATCCTCGTGGAGTTTTAACGGTATCTGTTTCCGTTATTATAAATTACAGAAAGTTGACCACGTGATACACGATGCAATCGGCGCTTTTATAAATCAATACAATATTAATGGATTTATACACGACGAAATTATAATGGATTGTATAGTATAGATTACTTACCTGAAATTCGCAGTATCTTCGCTTTTTTAGCATTTTCATGTTGCACACTTATGAATATTACGTTTCCAGTATACAATTCGCTAGCACTATATGCTCTTGTATCGATATTCACAACGCCGTATGAAGGAAACATGTTACTCTCATCCACCCATTCGACCAGAAGCCAGACTCTTAACGACATCTTCAAAAAACTTCACCGCACTGCACGATGTACTGGATGCAACTAAGCTGTATGCATTAAACGCAGGTAAAAATACGTACAATACAATGCATGTAGTTTTGCCCCGAGAATAGAGGACCCCATCGGGAATGCAAAAAAAACTACTTGGAAGGAGCTTCAACAAACGTGTGAATTTTGACGTCACTGTTTGAGAAACGGTTAATTTTCTATATTTTTTAAAGCCCTCGCGATTTTATTTGATCGGTGGAATATGAAATACAATAACTAGAAGATCACACCACGGCAGGTACATTCTATTGAGGACTTCACTCCCACTTAAACAAATTATAATTGGAATACCCCCGTAGCAAGCTGTAACATTGGTTGGAATCTAGTCTTCCATCTTTTTGCTAGATTTTAGCTGTGTGTAGATGACCTGACGGTGAGCAAAAAAATATTGAAGCACTTACCCCCTGACTAAGACTGCACGAAGATATGGTGCTTACATCGAGATTTCTAGTGGGTAGGTAATTAGACATTATAAAACATCTTATATCAAAGTAGCTGTAATGAGATATTGATATAGACTACTAAACTACCACTAAAGCAATACTATTTCAGAGTCTACCCTCAATTTTATCCTCTTTTACATTAAACTCATTAACGAGACTTCATTGTATCGTTTTATTAACCAGAGTAAATTAACCTAGTCACTAAAATAACTTTCGTACTAAAACATATCTGAATTCTTTGTATAAACCAGTGATGTGACACTTTCTGACCAAACTTACATTTTAATCTTATTCCTCGAACCGTATAATACCTACCATCCGATATGATTCGATTTCGATTCCATTATGATCCTATTTTTAAACGATGCACTATGTTTGAACTAACCGCAAGGTAAGCAATACAAGTTTGAATTTAAAGATGTGTACATTGATGACGTTGTTTTGACTACTGTTACTCATTCTTGATTGGTGGGATTGAAATAGACTTGATCAGCGCAAGCATATAATTTAGAATAAAGAAAAGAGGTGGTCCCTTATTAGTATTTTATTAATTATTCGTAGGGGTAGATAACATACCTGTCAATGATAATGTAGAGAATATAACAATATTGCTTTTAATTTCGGTGAGACATCTTTTGTCTCTTAAGTTACTTCAATTAAGATATATGTTTCAGTAAATATTAGTTACATTTCATTATTAACCTTATTAGAAAGAAAGAAAAGAAAATATTCCAGTTACAGAACAATCGGATTAGGTAGGTACTGTAGATAATAATAGAGTAATCATAGGATGAGCAATATCCGCATGTTCATGTCTAGTTACCTTCTCCCTTTACTTGTTGGATGATTATCATGTATACCTAGTTGATAACTATATGATTCCTCTAAAGATTCATTACTAGATACAAGATATTCTATTGGTTGGATATTAGTAGTATTTTTATAAATTATGTAGATTATTAGGTATACTTAGATAAGTACTGAATTTCTAATAGGTATGTAAATATTGTCCCGATTTGGTTTTTATAATTTTCTTATGTAAGCTTTAGAAGGAGGCATCTTTAGCTCATGTTATTTTTTAAATTATTAGTATTGTTTTGTTATCTATTGTAATAACGGCTCGTTCATTAACAAAGTCGAAGGCTCCTCTCAGGTACCAAACAGTTGTCGTCCACATTGCAAACAAAAAGGGAGTTTAGGGAAATTTCGACGGATTATTTTTTTCTACCTGAGTCTTAAAGTCCTGAATTGTGAACTGCGTGGTGTTTTATTTTATGGTCTATTGTATTATGTATGGTACATAAACGAAGTAGTTACTATATTTAAGTTAGTTCAGTTGGGTTCTATGTAGAGAGTAGTCGCTGATGATAATTTTGCTATTTTTTACGAAAAAGTGAAACGTGTCAATTTGCAACTGCGATCATACAGATTCATGCGGTAAGTCCGTACTTATAATCTTGTTGTATTTGTACTAAGTATATGATGTGACCTAGATGTACTCTACCAATTCTTAGATCTATTAACTAGGTAATATGTATAATATTGTTATTAAGTAAATGAGTAAAATCATGAAGTATACCTACCAATGTTTATAATATTTATACCTAGTACTTAAAAGCTTTGAACTAGCAATAAATGTTACGATTTGAATTAGTTTCTTATAGTTTCAGACGAAGAAATTATACAGATGGTGACACTCCATCAAATAATATATTGAATCACCAAAAACGAAATCGATTTATGTAATACAAGCTAATTGCGATCTTATGTACACGCATATTGGCTTGGTTTTTATTCTCGATTATGTTTCAGTATGTTGTTTGCGAAATTTTGTTTGTATTATTTATTCATCTTATAGTATAATTTACTTATTTAACTTAATACTAATATTATGTTGCTAGTCCTAATATTATGTTCTTGCATTAACTTTTGAAACAAGAAATTTACGTTTGAATACTTTATTTTAATGCCTGGATGATATTTTAGAAATTCGAATTCAAAATGACGACTGTCGGTGTTAGTGTGGCCAACAACGAATTCGATGCCGCACAAGCGCTTTTGGATCTTCAGAGCAATGTTCGGGAAGATAACACTGAGACACGTGAGTTATGAATATTATTCTTATTTTCTTGCTAAAGCGTTAAATAAACTATCCAATGATAAACTTTATCTTCTAACAAGACATCCAAAAAAGGACTATACACTATTCCAATAGGAGTAGTGCACCTATTTATTTAGAAAAGAATATTATAATATTTTCTCTCAAACTTAATCATGATCCCTGTCTAACCAGTCTAAAAGAATTGAAGTAACCCGTAACAACACCAAAAAACAATATATTTGAATAAATCAATTATTCGAGATTCTTATTTACAGGTGATGCAACATTATTGTTAAATTGCAAGGAGGATATGGAAAAGAGTGCTACATATTTTTTAAGTTGTTTTTTGAAAGTAAGTTTAGTTATTTATAACTATATTTACCTATCATAGCTATTCTAATTGTGTTAGTTTTTTATATACTTAATATAATTTTCAGCCAATACCTGCAGCCGTTCCAACTATCGCCAGCCACGCTTATGCAGAAAAAAAAACTGATTCCAAAGACCCGAGTGTAAAGGTAAGACTACGTTTTAGGCGTTGTACTCATATTTGCATAGTTATTAAGATCTCATTGTAGTTCTTAGACGTATTTTTACGATTAAGATAGGTGTACCAATATGTAGACTTCATGGATATTCTGATAAAAATATCTTACTAATAAGCTTATTTTTTCAGAGAATTTCAAAAAGAAAATATAATACTGATCATGATTATTTATATGATCCCCGAGATGGATACAAATGTAACGAAAAATATAACAAAAGGCGTCCAAAAATTTTTGAAAGTAGCCCTAAGGAAAGTTCTGCCAAAAGTGCAGTGGCTAAAACCACATCTACTGAAGTTCAGATTCAACAAACGCTTGACAAGTTTGAATCAAAACCAAATTCAAGAGATGTGGGAACACAAACTGAAGAAAAATATGAACTAGCAATCGTTAAAACTATGGAGCGTACAATAGACAAACTTTATGACAAGATACATTCTTTAGAAGAACAAATAAGGGCAAATGCCGAATTACTTAATTCTATAGAACAAGATATTTCTGATGATGATTTTGAGTTAGCAGACATTGACGATGTATCTTACGAAAGTAAAGTGGACAATGATAATATGGTAACTAGAAAAATTGTTCAATAATTATATTTATATTTACAATTTATAACATAATTCTTACTACGGATGTGCTTAAATTATTAAGTACACGTTTTATTGTAGGTATTATGTTCTTGTAAGCCATTGTGATTATATATTTTCCAGGAAATAAATGAAAGCCAGAATCCAGTACCAGATGAAGACGAAGAAGCTACCAGCTCTGGAGCTGAAGTAAGAGGCAAAGACCCGGATTATAAGCTAGTACATGAGAGAAAATCGAAAAAAGTGCTCCGCAACCGTAATATAAATTCGAACGCCAGCGATATGGTTTGTAGCTTTGATTTTCTATTATTCCTTGTATCGTTTTAACTTGAAGGCTCCTCTTATGTTTATATTTATCTCTATAATGTAGTTATGTCCTAGAGTTATGTCCTTACTTACTAGAATAATCAAATATTTTTTACAGGTTCCTATAGGCGATGGAAATGCAATGATTCCATCTAGAATTTATAGACATATCAATTGGAATTCCTATACAAGTGCAACTCGGAAATTATTGACCGCAGTGTTTTCGCGAAAGTACGTATTTTGTTTAACCAATGAAACATAAATCACATTTTTAAAGATACATTGGCGAACCATAATTTTAAATGTAATGTTATTTTCCAGAGTATTAGCGACACATTCGCTCACAGGAAAACCATCTCCAGCGTTTCCAAATAAACCAGCAAAGAAAAAATTGGATTCTTCTTTGGTCAACGATATAGTGCAAGCAGTAGTTGAAAACTGCAATGTACCAGAAAACGTGGTCAGGTGAGCATTGTTAATGTATTTATAACTAATTCATAAATGACGAGTTCTGCTGTATAAAGTTCTGAAAGGCTGAATGAGCATTGGCGGTAGATGCCATAAAGAGTGATTTTAAAGTTTATTAAACATATTTTTGTTCAATGAAATAAATATTTTTTCCAATAAAAAGTCTTTTTACGATAAGGGTCTCATATATAGTGAGTAAAAATAACCCGTTATTTATTCACATAAATATGCGAAAAGATAACGAAATTTAGTAAGTAATTGTTATGAAAATATTGTTTCAGAACCAGCATTACTACGAAATGCGCAGATGAGAGCAAAATGTTCCGCACCCGCCAACAAAATAAGAAAAAACGGAAGTATAAGCCAAATAGGGAAAATATTGCGCCAGAATCTGAATCGGACGATGTTTAATTTTTTTATTATAATCAATGGCACTAAGACGTAAAAAGTGTTTAGCTCACAAAAGGTAATATATTATATTCTACCATAGGGTGAATTTGAAAACATTGGCATTGTTCAAAACTAAGATACTTTTTGTTTACCGAATCCCATAGAGAATCACAGTTTTCAATATTACCGATGTTTTAATTTCACGCCATTAATGTTGACTTTGATAAAAAGTTACCTATTACTAAATTTATATTTGATTTTACAGATTAATTAAGTGTACGCCTTAACTCCGCCACTGGAATACTGCCGGTGCCAGTCTCAAGCCTGGGAAAAGGAGGAGAGGGTGAATGGCAACATTTTAAACAATTGTCGGTTTTTTATCCTCCCCTAGCCCGAATTAAATAAAATTGTAAAATAATCCACGTCTATTTTCATTTCCGTGACAATGACAATCCCAGTCACTTATTTATCAATCATGTTCTAGTTACCCTGCAATGTAGTAGATTTTTAAACTTGTAGCAACACTATAGAATCAATGTGGATGATAACATTTCGGCAGGGGGCGCTAAAAGTTTAAAACAATGATGAAATAGATAATAATCAATGGTTTAAAATAGAAAAGGATTTTATTTCACTTTTTACTTGACACGGTCAAAATACCCGCTAAGTTGTGGGCATTTGCACTCAATTTTATTTCATCGCATTTCATTTCATAAAGAAAAATGAAGAACCATAGTAGGTTCATCATTTATGGTCCATAGATATAGAATTAAATCATATTTAGGTTGCACTCTGAGCCGTGCTCATATCGCTGACAGAATTCACGTTGAAATTTTGCGATCCGATTTGTAAACCCTTACGACGGCTGAATTCTGTGAATGATTCGGAACACTTATTAGAACGCTCGGTGTTCATTAATAATTTTATAAAAAATCCGTTAATTTTCTCGACACCAGCATTAAAAAATTATGTCCCCCTTAGGCTTGCCCTCTATATTAACTTGAAAACTTATGTTAAAAAATACATATCCAGAACAACAGAAACGACGCGGCGCTCACGGCGATTTTGGTGTAAACTGTAGAGCAAAGGCGGTGATATCAAAAGATGGCGCATGTAATGACCACCTAGTTGCGCTCACTGTGACTCGGAACGGGTGTGAGCACGACAATATCGATATAAACGCGTCTCAGAATGCAAGCATAGTCAAACGGCTGTCAAATTTATGACAGCACAGACCGGTGGTGCAAACTTTAATGGATTTTCAAGAGATAACCTTTTTAGTAACTTTTCAAATTACCGATATCTAGCTTTGCAAAACAATATAAATAAGCAGTAAAAGGGAGAAGGGTCTCATCTTTCCTACTGTCTATTTTTTGCCAATCCGTAAGATCAAAATATTTTTCAAAATATTAAAAAAAAAATAAAGGACTTACCTACTACGAGGTTTCTTACGAAGTTTGTAGTTGGGGTCTGCATCACTGACTGACCGAATGAACAGAGTGACACAATTACCAGATAGACGCAAAATGTGTTGGAGGAATTGAAATGGAAGGTTCTGCAAGTTGTTTTGATACGAATTATGCAATTTAATTGCGATAGTCGCGTGTGATTAATATTACAACACTCATTAAACAATGTCTCAAGATACGGATTTGATAATATCAGTGCCGCGTACACGTATAGCCGAATTTTATAGCAAATATTTTAATTTAGTTGAAACTTTTTATTGTGTCACTCTATCTGAGAATAAGTTGTGCCTTGCAAACGAAAAACCTGATTATGTGTATTTCGACGTCACGTTCAACCTGAATCCAGCAGATGGGAGCTTCAATCCTTGGGAACTGGTCGGAAGAATACAGGTAGGCATTTTGATTTTAAAGGCACAGGCGCTGTCGACAATTAACTAAAAATTTAATGTAACAAAGGAACTGATGAATAAATTAAGCTGTAGTGTACCGTCTAATCGATTTTCAATTGGAGAAGGAAGATTTAGTATAATAACATTACATGGGCTGGAATTAATTAATTGTTTTGGTGACGTATATTTGGTCATGTAGGAAGGTAATAATAGTTAATTGAAATGAGAAAGTAATGATCACAACTACAAATTTAAAGTCGGTAGTTGACTCTAGCGATACAATAAAAAATATATATTCATTCTTGATTCTGAGTAAAGCAGTTTTATATGATTGTAATATTATTGGAAATGCAGAGCTACTACACATGACTTGGAAAATATAAACAGCAACATATTTATACTCCACATTAGGCAAATGGTAGTTGTGTCCAATGTAATAAAATGGGGGCCGGCCATTGCCGTAATACCAGGCACACTGCTACACACTGTGGCAGGTATTCGGGACACAGATCAATTTCACTAGCCCAACAGGGCCGCAATTATATAATAATATTGGTAGACATTCACCAATTGTACAGTCCCATAATAGGCATTACAGGTATTATTTTAAACCTAACTACCAACCTTAATCTGAAAGAGTGGAGCGTACCCTCACAGGTATTGCCATTGCCCTACCTAATAGGAGTGCTCCAATAATTTCGTCAGGATAATTAAGTTTAGTTAAAAGAAATAAAAACCATTTCTTTATTATCCCAC
The DNA here is from genome assembly GCA_905333125.1 of Pheosia tremula. NCBI lineage: Eukaryota > Metazoa > Arthropoda > Insecta > Lepidoptera > Notodontidae > Pheosia > Pheosia tremula. Next base: position 3,343,807 of record HG995411.1, read on the forward strand.
AAATCCCACTATCCCACTTCCCACTAATATTATAAATGTGAAAGTTTGGATGGATGGATGGATGTTTGTTACTCTTTCACGCCAGAATGGCTGAATGGATCTGGATTAAATTTGGCGAAGAGATAGATTATAGTCTGTAATAACTTATAGGCTACTTTTTATTCCAGTAAAATGTATGATTCCCGTGGGATAGAATTGTTAAAATTTTTCATAGAGTACCAATAAATAGATTTTCTCATGGATTTGATTCCGAGGCAATACAAAGCTCGCCAGGACATATGCACTATAGCTGATTAGATATACCTAATTTAACCCATTTTTATTTGTCAAAACAAGTTAAGCTACAAATAATATTTGTTATCAATTGGCTAAATATCACACAAGTAGATAATTAACATAATGTTATCAATGAAATCAGTACCTAATTAACTTAATACCCTGGTCCTTATCCTGATTTCGTGAAAAAATCTTATTTGTATAACATCGTTGTTATTATCAGGGGTACTTATAATATTTAAATGGACAAATAATTCTTTTATGTGACACTGGCAAGAATGGTACTATTTGGTAGCCCATTGCCCAATTTTAAAAAAAAGGAGAAATCAATCATCCCACTATCCCACTAATATTATAAATGTGAAAGTTTGGATGGATGTTTGTTACTCATTTACGCCAGAACGGCTCAACGGATCTGGATGATATTTGGCACAGAGATAGATTATAGTCTGGAATAGCACATAGGCTACTTTTTATTCCGGTAAAATGCACGGTTCCTATGGGACAGGCGTTTAAATCGCGGGTAACACCGCGGGGCGCAACTAGTATATAGATATAGCACATGACAGCTTGATGGCAATAGCAATTATTCAGAGTATACTTTAAGTAAAACAGCTTCCCATCCCTTTTTATCTTTCCAAGTCACTAATCTTATTGGAATTTACAATCATTGGCCCATTTATGAACTTATTACAAGTACTAGCAACCCTTTAATGGGCATATAAGTCTATGGTTAATACTTATGTGTATGGTTGTTGCTTGATTTGTTTTTGCTACACTAACAGTGAAATTATAATGACCACCATATAAATCTACAGGGCTATGACATCACCGCCATGTATATAGCTAGCTCCTTTAATATATATATATAAATATAGCTTTGTGTGCGACAGAGAAAAATTGGAATTATGTATGTAATGTACCTATTGTGAAAGTATACTTTGACAGTTCTATTGTAGTTTTGGAGTATACTTCGACTGACATTACCATCATCTTAATGGTTATTTATAAGATTTGTAATGAATTTATCAAAAATCTTAAATTTTTAAAGATCCTACTGGCAATAAATCAAATCATAAAGAAGCATTCTAAAGGCCAAAGATAATAATAATGCCCCAATTTTTACGAGCATAAAGTAGATCTTATTTTTCTGCAAGTTCTCGTATATATAACTAGACTGGCCATAAATAATCCAGAATGCTTATCCCGATCTGGAAAAACTCAGTTTTGTCTAGGCTTGCATTATTTGAAAGTTCTTCCAACTAATCACATGCCTAATGTCAAAAAATCAATCTGGTAAAGCTTCAGGAAAAGACGAATTATGCAATGGGATAACATGCTCATCACTAAAATACTTTTAAGTTTAACTTTTTAGTTTAGTTTCTTTGATGTTGCTGCTAATTCGCTTGACACCAACTAGCCTAAACTAGACCAAATTATAGTTTACTCCTGTCAAACGGCGTTCGCTATTCTGTTAACAGCAGATTAGACTAATTTTGGTTTGACAGCTCCTAAAATTGGTTTAGTTACTCAACTTAGCTTAGTTGGTCATTTTTGTATTCTGTTGTACACACTTTACGTCAAATTGCGTCTAAAATTAGAAACGTCAAACTATAATTCGTCTTATTTGGTCGGCATCTAATTTGGTGCCACCTAAATTTAGTTCGTAGTTTTTCAGGTGTTTTTATTATTAAGATAAGTTGTGAAAAACTATTTTATCAAACACGATGGAGGAATATGTGGTTGCGGCTCTTGTGGATTCATCCGAAAGTGCTAATTTTACCAAAATAATAATAAAACAGAGCCTACTTCAAAGTACTTACTTTAAACACAAAATTAAGGCATTTGCTTTCTAGCCGTAGAAACTATGAAGAAAGAATACGCCTCGAAGGTTTAAGAGCACATTTGCAGCACTTCATACTGAATACTCTAGATGATCCGCTCTTAGTGGAAGGGCACATCCCAAAACATATAAAGGTTTGTGATTTAATATTTTATACAGATACATACCTACTTTTTACTTGTTTATAAATGTTTATTAATACATCAACATGACACTTTGCAGATTTTAACAGCACTGCAATTTTACACTCATGGGAGCTATCAGGCTGCTGTAGGCTAAGATAGTTTACCAGGAATGAGCCAACCAGCAGTGAGTAGATGTTTGGGAATAGTGTTGAACATAATTGTGCAACAATTGACACCCCAAAATATAAAGTTCCCTACAACACAGACGGAGAAAGAATCTACAAAAACTGAGTAAGTTTCATTTCATATCCACTAAATTGGTTTAGTAATTTTTGAGCTCATACATTATAAACAAATAAATAAATAAATATCGCCATATGAACACATAACCAAACGGTCCCACTTTATGCTTAACGCTTGTGTTGTGGGTACTGTACAATGGACTGAGGGTGAACTCAGTTTATAATACTTTTATACATATTAAACATCCATGACTTGGGTACAAACATTCATGCTCCTCACACAAAGCTTGTGTCCCTACCAGGATTGGAACCCAGGACTCTCAGCGCAGAAAGCAGAGTCATTACCACTAGGTTAATCAGGCCGTCAAACCAATATATCTTTTGTCTTTATAATATTAGCATAAATAATATCTTGACATCAAGTTATAACATGTAAATGTTTCTACTTTTGCAGATACGGATGAGAATTATACCATTGATTTAGATCATACTGATAAGCTATCTATGGTGGAAGAGTACATTGAAACAGATTTCCTTGCTGAAGCAAGACACATTTGGCAAGTGTTAATAAACACTATTTTACTCAAAATTAATAAAAGTATGGCAAATCATAAACAAGACTTTAATTTCTGAATTATTATAATAAAGCTTTTTACTTATTACTATGTTATCAATAATCAATAATAAACATCAACATTAAAAATAATTAACAATTAAAATAATAAACAAATTTGTAATTAATAGAATTTGAAAGGCTTAAACAACAAGCATCTGCACATGGGGGCCATTTGTTGCCCACACTCAATGAAAATGGCACTACCGAAGATAACAACTATGCAATAAATGCTTAGTATTACTAACTTATTACATAGTATTATGGTACACTTCCAGGCGCCAAAATCCATCCACATAGGCATGCACAATAATATCCAAAATTTTGGATTCTATGTCTGTCGGGGCTCCTCCTGTCGGACCGCCACCTGTGGCGCTTATTGAAGTTCGCACCTTGCGAGCCTTGGTCCATAACTTCGCCACCCACACACTCCAAACCTGTTGATAAAAAAAACCATATAAAAACCATTTAAGACGAAAAAAATGCATAATATTCAGAACACAAAACTTACATGCTCTCACTGCTGTGCAGTTCTTCTGCAGCCGAGTTGGTTGAGCTCGTCGTGGTTGGTAGGGCCCCCTAAAAATCTACCACGGCAGAATCTGCTTAGTTTCCTGAAAATATAATTGATTTTTAGATAGATGTCCTCGCGCGTCGATGTAACTATAACCATTGATTGTTTATAAGTAAAACAAAACTTTGAATACTTTAAAATGCTTACCCCTCGCTATTTTGATGTTGTTGCGGAGTCGCTCCACAAGCAACTCCTGTTGTCTCTAATTAGACCGTTTCCTATCGTTTTCCATATTAGATTCAAGCCACTAGATAACTTATTACAACAATTACAATGTAGCACACCCGTCTGATCTGAAAACGGTGTTTTGTTTACCTACTGTCAACAGATACAAAATCGAATTTACCACAGAACAATAGATATCGAATACTTAACCATAGACGATATAGAACAAGTTTCTATAATTTATTATTGTAAATATCATAAAAATATTATAATAAAAATATTTAGACGCCGACATATATTTTAAATTAAACTTTTATATATTTCAAGGTTATTTTAAAAGAATTTAATCATGTTATTTCGATTTTATTTTCCATTCACCTTATTTTCATTCATTCTTCAGATATATTTTTTAAATACTGGCAACATACCTCAATTCAATTTAGTTGCTGTCAAAATCAAATTAGTCCTGTCAATTACGATATTTAAATTAAGTTCGATGTGACAACGGAATTGATTTTAATGATTTCTAAACTATACTTAAAATTTTAGCTAGTTAAGTTAAGTTTAGAGAGTGTGCAAGCGAATTAGCACCATTATTCTAGATTGATATTTCTTCTATATGTACCAATTTTATAATATGTCTCTTCTACAACATTATTTGTTCTATAATATACTTCATTAACTTCTGATAAATACATAATCAGCCATCTAATACTAAATAATGTATGTGCAAGATGATGTCGACTTCATTAATTGATTGATCATCAGTAGTTTAGTTACCTACTACAAGTTTAGGAAAAAATCTGATACTTATGCTAGTTTGATTGCTATAAAAATATGACTAAGATATACTTTACTATGGTATTATTAACGTCTTAAGTGTGATTGCATACGATAACTTTACGATTGTTGGGATTCCCTACGTACTTTCTAACATCGTCAAGCCAAAAATGGCGTTAGAAAGTTAAGAGTTTGAAGCAAATTTCCGGGTACAATTGATCATAACGTCGCCTGTGGATGCGACAAATCTGAAACGATATTCGTGAGTAGAAGCAGAGGTCAGCGGTGCGCGGTGTTTGGGGGCCGCCCGTCGGGTGCAGTGGGCGCACAACCCGGATCTCGCGGTGCCCCGCTTCCCCTTCACTCAGCGGGCTCGTGCGTGGAGGTGTGCATGCGCTTGCGCCACATGCTACGCTAGTCAATAGTCTCGCCGCGAAACACGCCGCGCTCGCACATGCGCGTGATGCCATGCGACACGCGCAACTACTCACTAAATATTATGTACGCGATCGACAACTCCCAGGTGAGCGCGAAACCTATCCTCCCCGTAATAACACCTGTCGCAGCATCCGGACGACTCTCGCGACTCGTGCGTCACGTATCTTGGTATTTCGCGAGTTTCACAGTGAGCCACGGTTTAGCGCACATCCCATTGTAATGATGTTCATTCACGATCGACCGATATAACGAACCCGGAAGTATAGCCGGTTGGTTAACGTCATATAGGTATGCTAATTACTGTAGGTATACAGTGCTCAAGTACTGACGGAACATTTAGAATTCATGCTTAATCGGTGAGAATTTTCAAATGCATAGCCTACCGTCGTAATCTAGACTGTTAAAGATGCACATTAGAAGAGTTAGTGACTACGCCGACGTTAATTACTGCTGGAAGCATGCAATAAAGTACGTTATTACTGTGATAGTGGTAGTTTGTCTTCTGCACGTTCCTGTTGCAGTGTGTGAAAGCAATGTAGGAGTTTAATTGATGTGTATCTTCATCACCGTCGTCCGCGCGAAGTGTCGCAGGTCCGGCGCTGATGTGGTGTCCCGGCGAACTTTCACTTCGACTCCGAGAGCACTTGTGATTTATATTCGTTCGTTATCTACAATGGTAGTGGTGTTTGATCGCGGATTTGAATGTACCTTACCTACACACTTATAGCAAGCGATGATACTTCTAGGAATTCAAAACCTAGTGTTATCGAGTTTGATTTTCCTTGCTATTGTTCTACAGAATTTATCCGCAAGTTGGAATTGTCTCTGGTAACTGGAGCATCGACACTTTCAGGATTTGTTTTTTTTTTTTTGGTTTTCCTTTCTGATAACTTTCCAAGTCAAACGCAGGTAACCACTGCACGTGAAGGTTACGTTACCCACTCACGGATGTTTCGCAAGTAAACAAGCTGAATACAAAAGACGTCACTTTCATTTTATTTTAGTTATGTTAGCTGAGATTATAGCAATGTTCAAATAGAAAAGCCATTAGGAAATGCAAAACCGAAGCACAATAAAAAATAAATTGGTTTTATTTTCATGCTTTGATAGTTAATCCGGGTTTCCGGATAATTATCGGCTTAATATGAATTAATAATAAGGTACCTTTAAAAGATTATTAATGAACTGGTGTGGTAGTTCATGAATAATCTTTTAAAGGTAAATTTAACATTTTTTAAATAAGTAGAATAATTTTTTTTTACTTTAGTACAGCTATAAGACCATTTAATTTCTTCCCCTTGTAAGCCGCCTACAATTATTATACATTTGGGAGGATAATTGCTGTTTATTGTCTTTTTAAGTATTGGCAAGGTATAATATAAAATCAAATATATTGGTATTGTGTAAAAAAACAAAACTGGTTTGGTCTGGCTTGATGAAGCGACCGGAAATCCGGTTCATAGGTGAAACCGGTTTGGATTCCCTAAAAATATAGGTTCTAGGTAGGTACATACATATTTATCATATACACGTGAGAAGTATCCCGCTTTGTGTCGGTAATATCATTTAATTAAGATCTCAGACCACTTGAAATGAAACTACAAAAAATTGCCGTGACTCGCAGCGCAGATATTTTTCAGTAGTGGTTTTTTTTCAAATAACTTCTTTCTTTTTTTTTGCAAAGAAAGAAACTACGTTGTCTTTCGTTCTTAAAACAACTTCTTAACAAACCCGGATTTCGTTTAAAAAACACATTAGGCGTGAATAGGATAGGTGAGTTGATAATAACCAAGATTGTTTTTTATACATCTTGGCTCAAGAGTTCATAATTCCGTGGATATTTGAATTTAATAGTATTTTCTTATCTTTCTCCGTTCAAACTAACAATCCCATTTTATACGGTAATGTCCAAATTCGTAGTTCTACCTACAGCCGACGACGTTTGTTGATCATCTTAATCATCAATCAGGACTTTGTCCTACTTATTGGATATTATTTCAGAATAAAATTAGTTGCTATAAACTACTACACTGAGGTACTATTCTGATGAGGGTACTATTCTGATACAAAGAGTTGATTGGCCACATTCTAATGCTACTTGTAAACGAAACGTAGTTGGGATCCGGAATCTTTGTGCTGGCAGGTCTGGTGGGCAGATCGAGCGCGCTACTTAATCGTTTGGGGCCCGCTTGCGGTTTTGATAGTACGCAATATACCCATATATACCCGTATTCGAGTAAGACTAATTCAGTCGATAACGACTATATTGTATGACGTATACGCATGCTAATTTGTTGCCAGTTAGGTTTGTAATGCCGTGACGTTATGAGTCGACTATTTAACTTTTTAAGTAGCTTGTGAAATATGTGGGTATAATTTGTCGGAGATTCATACCATGATGACCTGATTAGCGCAGTTCGTAGTGACCCTGCTTTCCGCGCCGAGGGTCCCGGGTTCGAATCCGGGTAGGGACAAGCTTTGTAAGATGGGCATAAAAGTGTTTCATATATATATTAGTATTGTAGCGACCACTTTAACCACACCACAAGCTACGCAGATGGCACTGCAGACACGCATTCAGAACAATAGACAATGAAGTCACAATCCTGAATTGCGCTATTAGAGTTCTCGGAGCAAGTAACATATATACAAGATCCCGACATTAACCGTCGGGGCATAGCGGCCGCCCCGCCAGGCATACCACCCGCCTGGCTGGAAGATCTTCCCTTTTCCGCTAAATTGGTGACCCCGACGTGGTCGCTACAGTATTATATACTGAGTTCCCCTCAGTCCATTGTACGATGCCCTGCCCATAATACAAGCGCTGCTTAGTGTAGGACCGTATAGTTGGTGTCTTCGTCTAGCGATATAAAAAAAACTGTATAATTAAATTAAATGTATAATAATGTAAACAAATTTAGGACTGCAGAAGATTCGTCTATACAAATTCCTTACGTTTTTTTCTTTTATTCTATGGCTGTTGAATGGAAATACCTTTATTCATAAGTAAATTATTATTCAGAACACGGTGTTAGCTCCAATTTACCTATTTATTCCGTAACGTGTGATAGAATCTGGTGAGCCGCGCGCAGCCAACGGCCGTAACACGGTCCGGCAGCCTCAGTTTCTCTTGTAGGTTATCTATCTAGACAACGCACACGACATTTGATTAAAATTAGTGTGCATAAAAATGTAGACATGATTGGAATTCGATAAGCTAAAACGTGATTGCAAAATGGTGCTTCGGTTTTCTTTTCAAAGTTTAACATCGAATTATTCAACTTGCCTATCGTTCCATTTTTCTAGGTTGCACTTATTAATTACGTGCTAGGACACATTTTTGAGTACTTCTCAATCTAATTGCTCTTTCTTTTAATTCCTGCGCTGTTTAATAGTTTTCTTGATCAGATAACTATGGTATTGACGTCATTGTATGTTTTAGTCTATTATCTATGTCATTATTGCTATAGGCACATCATCACGACATGATCTCACGATTTAATTGCAATCGTGTGAATGAAAATTCAAGCCTTTGTAAAAATAAGCAATCCTCCGCCTCCTATTTGGGGCTATTGTTTTATATTATAAAAATATCCTCCCAAGAATGTAGTCTTAACAGAATATTGACTTTACCTTAGGTAAGTGTGTGCTTTTGTTATGGCAACCGAATGTTTGTGTGTGGTGCGTTATCTACGCATGTGTGTGTATGTTGTGTGTCGCGTGCCCGCATCCTGTTCGCCGCTGACGCCACATCGCACGAGGTGGCGTGCGCCTACGTCGTCCCAATGCTTACACCCTATTGGCCGTTTGTTATCATTTCAACAAACTTACGATAGAATTTCTCCTCTACAAATGGAGCTAATTGTACTTGCTCACTCACAGATATTGCTTATCGCTATACATTACATAGGTACTTTGATGTATATTGAAAATAGGTAGCGCTTACTAAGCGTTTAGAATTGGAGCATTCGTTCTTGGAAAACGCGAATCATATGATAATAACCGTGTCCGTGATCGTCTATAAATTGTTTCAGGAATCTCAAAAAAACATAAGTAGGTACTTACCGCAGTGCGCGTTATGGATTAATTTCAGAAAAAGACGATTGAGTATTTGGTTTTCATGACCAAATAACATTTCTATTTATAGTATGGTCTATATTAAATTATTTTTTCGAAATACAACAAAACGTCGGCAACTATACTTAGAGCCAAGTTCTTAAGATTATCCATAAAGGATAACCTCTACTAAATATCAAATAGGTATAAACTAATACGCAATTGACGTTTCCCTTAAATTGCGTCTAAATTCATGATGTCGGTCACATTGACGTCAACACAATCAATAGAGTCAATGACAAAGAAGAAAAACAAAAGATTTGCTACCAAAGTCCGAATCGCGATACGACAAGGTCTAAGTAATAATAAAAGCACATATGGATTTGGTAGTCATCGAAGACAAAAGGTCCCAGCGAGCGAGGACACCGTGATAGAGATAAAGTATTATGTGACGTAATGTGCTAAAACAAGAGGTGAGAGATTATAGGAAGCTCTGTAAAATCAATTGATTTGACAACTCGTAATGTGAGATAAACATAAAACAAGCAGTCCCTTTAGCCCTCAACACAACACACGAGCGGCGCTTCGCCGTCGTCAGAGCCTACTGCAGCCGCCGACAGCGGTCGGCACTAGCTATCGGTTGCTGCCGATCAATATCGATGGCTGCAATTGGCTCTGTCGATGACAGTGTCGCTCGTGTGTTTGAAGCCTTAGCCTCTCCAACTAAGATCGAGTTTTTGCTCGTAGTGGGCTCACGCAATAGTTGTGTCACGTCAATAGGGTGGGAATCGAGCTCGTAATCTCTCGGCTACGGTGGTGGTATCTTTAACGATTAGGTTATTGACGTTCCAACATTGAATTGAGTTATTACATTAGCTCGCATTAAGTAACCATACATTTTGACGCTCTGTATTATTCGGGTTCAGGACATGATGCCGTTGATATGGGCACTGCAAAATACTGATATGTATAATATATCTTCATTAAAAATCAATACCAAAATTATAAACAACAGCATGTCCTAAAACCGAACTATTTGCAGTTGAACCACCTTAAATACAGTCTGTACAGTCGACATACAGTTTTTTTTTGTGATAAAGTAACACATGTCTCGGTATCATAAAATTAAGGAGTCTAGCATGTTTCCTTGCTGTTCATAGACCAGGCAGGGGAAAAAACGTAAACAAATAGATCGGCCAACGTAAACGAGCGTGGATAAAGCGGCGGGATATTCCGATGGGTTTTTTGTTTTGTCTAAAAATTGCTACTCGCTACTAGGAAACTCGTTAGTTAGATGTCATAACAATTAGGATTGTGGCTGTGTTGTTTCCTGGATGCGGCATTATTCACGCTTTGTTTAGTTACATTGTTGGTTGTTCCAAAATCGCTTTTATGGGCCATCAAAGAAAGCAGTTCTTTCTAACAGTAACAATTGGTTCTATAATATAACGCGTTAAATGATATGACGATGTGACATAGGTATTCAATAATAATAATTGACCTCAAAAATATAAATCACTAGTTGACGTAACACCCGCTAATAGACACCATTTAGTTCACTGTTGTGTCATTATTTCTAGTTCTGTTAAAGGGCAGTGATTTCGCAACTTTAACACGTAATCTGTTGAAACTTTGGTGTTAATTTGACGTTAGTATTATTTTATTATTGACAATAACAATCATTAAATTTGTGTACTTCATTACATAACTTGAGCATAAAATTGATAGATTAGATTATAAATAGTGAAGTATAATTGCTTTTAAAATTATTTAAGCCTAACTTATTGTTTAGACAATCAGGTGAAGGTAGGTTGCCTTCTAAATTATGAACGATTAACATAATGAAGTCAATGTTTGCTTGAATAAATGATTAATTTAATTTCTCGATCTCATAGCAACATAGTTCAATATCGTTCTTGAAGCGGTCGTCAATAGCTGTGGCCTGGCTTGATTTTTTTAGAAAGTCGCATCCGGCTTCGCGCTGAGGCGGCCGCTTCCGTAGCGCGCCCAGCCCGGATGTAGGCTCCAGAGACCTACAAAACTTTATCGGTTAATGTAAAGAAGCCTATATTATCTAACAAGAATACACTGGGTTATGGGAATGGGATTGATTGGTTTTCTTACAAAAAACATGAATAGGTATTTCAATAACGTCCTCGCTCACTTGCCTTATCCGAAAACAAAATCTGGATTTGTATTTCAGCTTCGCCGCCAACTAGGTCTCAATGCGGATCTTGCGCGGCTATGAGTAACCGCCGTTTCGTAGATTAGTAGACTAATTTTTATAACTGTAAGCGATACTAGTGCGCGACTCGATCGCGGCGATAATAATTACGGGCGTCTCCTTCAATTCAGAAATATTTTTGTCAATTCAAGAATAATGAATTACAACCGGTACGACCGACAGTTGCGCACACGCTAAAGGTCAATGATCATCTGTAGATCCGCTTCGGCGCCCTCATGACCCTGTGCTGAGCCGTCGTCGGCCGTGGTAATATTAAATTTGCTTATTGATCGATAATCAACACCGCCTAGACGTGTTTTAATGTGTATTTTTATTATACATTTTTAGACTTTAAACGTAGGCGTCACGCAGGCTCGAATTATTTGCAATATTCTAGAAAACTCTTTATTTAATGTTGTTATTTTATATTCTTGCCGATATATTCACGACATATTCATAAAATAGACATTTTATGCATTCGTTTTAGCGTGTTCACCTTGTGAGATTAACAGAAAATATTTGCTGGCGTTCTTGTTATATCCGGCATAAATGCAAGTCATAAATGCATACGAGAAAGGATATTTATTCGTTAGGTGTTAACTTTATATCTAGATACTGTGAAAAAACAAGTTTTAACGTTTATAATGTTATATTAATTAAATGCTAGATGTCGCATATTAATTATGTGTGAATATCTTTCAAACTCGAAAGACCTCCCTATTTGTGTTGCTCAAGATTACAATAGACGTTTTTACTGTAGCATTGTAGATTGATACGGCATGATACGAGTCATGAATCAATTGATTGGTTTGCTTTTTTTATAAATGACGAATTTTGTTCTACCGTATTGTAGGTAATTTGATTTGATCAGTAATGACCGGACTACATAGAATGTTTGACTATTCTCTAGACTAGTTCAAAATGTTCCAATTCTAGGACTGGTTTGATGGAATTTGAGTAATTTATGAAATATTGGCATTGAAAACAAGTATTTTATAGATGGCTTTATGAAAGTTAAATTTCCAGTGAACTCCGCTAGTAATTAAGGAATACTTATATATTTTTTATATATACAATTCTCGTGCCACAATGTTAGTTACCATACTCCTCCGAAACGGCTTGACCGATTTTTCATATCCTAAGTGATAAGGGTTGTCCACCCCTAACATTTTATTTTTTGGACATTTTTTTTATAATGTGGCATTAAAAAATACATACAACCCTAAATGTTCACCCTTCTATCACCAACCCCTATTTTTTATACCGTGTATTGTCTCGAATAGCGGAAGAACTATTAAATGAACATGGGGATAAAAACCACTTAAAACCTCACCTCAGAAGCAAATTAATTATTATTCATTTGCTGCTGAGGCGGTACGAAGTTCGCCGGGGCAGCTAGTTCTTTTATAACAAGGACATTTTTATTTGCAGAAATATGTGGAGTCATCGTTGGGATGGGCGGTGGAACGCGGGGAGGATTCCAGCTACGACTCGGAGTGCGAAGATGAGAGCGTTCACAGGGCGGCCTCCCGCACTCCTTCAGACACACTTGCTGCTGAGTTTGCAGAGTACGTTACACTCACGCCGGTACCACCACAACCCAATCAGGTAACTACTCTTTCTTCATGGCATCCACACTTTAAGTGACTTTTAAATGGGACCAGATTATACCTATGCATGTAGAATCTTCCACAGTGCATTCATTTAACTATATAGATCTGCACGGTTATTTTAAATCATTCGGAATCGACATCGGAAACGGATTTGAAACTTTCCGATGTTGGTGTCGCTCCCGACGAGCTTTCCGACGGAAACTTTTTGAAAAAACGATTCGGTATTGTCATCAAGATATATCGAAGATAATCAAATTCGGAATTTTTAATAGCGATTGCGGTAATCCAGTTCGGAAGTATTCGATTCCGTTATCGATTTGGAATGGTTTAAAATAACCCTGCAGGACATAAGAACAGGGGCAGTTTTGCGTTCAAATATATTGAAACATGATCGCTGTTGTCATCAGGCCAAGATCGAGTTTGCCGTAAAGCTGGGTTACTCGGAGCGGCTAGCAAGAACGGCACTGCAACGGCTCGGTCCGGACCCGCCGTGCAACGAGCTGCTCGCCGAGCTTATAAAGCTCGCGGCGAAGCAACCGCCGCGGACGCTGTCGCCGCCTCCGCCCTCTGAGCTGGACCCGCCACCAGATCGAGCGCCACTGAGGCACATCGTCATCGACGGCAGCAACGTCGCAATGGGGTAAGTTCTATATTCAAATCCTAACAAACTGAGCGGTTAACATTCGCGTTCATTGATATTTATGAGTTGCTGACAGACTGCTGTTCGCCCAAGAGTTATGAAAGCCATACATTACATTGAAAGTGGAAAGTAGAACGATCATTTGTCTGCGAGTACTCTTAGAATCAATTATTTTGAGCGAAAACGCCTAGCATTATGAAATGTAGTCTGAAAGAATGACTGTCTTTCACCAGCTACCGAGTCCAGCCAAATGATCCGTGGACTTGAGTATTACATTCTAATGCAATCCAGTGTGCTATATGTAGGCACTTTTGAGCTATAGCCATTTACACGATTAGATTATTTAATTCGAACTAAAAGCAAATAGTGTTCGTGCAATACACACGATAGGTAGTTGTTTAAACGGACTTTCTGAGTAGGTACGTACATAATTATTTTGAGTCATATTTCGATTTAGATTATCGTGCAACTCTCCACTGTTCATTCACGTTCGCTCTACCTACATTATACCGGTATCAACTAAATATGTAGCTCCGGCTAATAAATCATTCGTGAAGCAATCTTATCTCCTCGATACTTTTGTAGAGATATATTCAAATCTGACTTATTATGGTAAATCTTATATTTGAAGAATGTTAGGTCTGATTTAAGCGTAGGCCGCTCTGCTCATTCTAGGTCGATTCAAGTCGCTGCAAATTTCGGAATTGGTCTTTCCGGACTTTGCCCTAGTCTGGGTGTTACTGCTATGGCCCCAGTCTACTGTGTCCGTTTATTTATTTAATCTGTGGTCGTTTGCTTACAGCCACGGCAACAAGGAAGTTTTCTCATGTCGTGGGATCGAAATCTGCGTGGAATGGTTTCGGGCGCGCGGCCACAAGGAGATCACGGCATTCGTGCCGAAATGGCGCAAGGAAGCGTCGCGACCAAACAACCCCATAGCTGACCGAGACGCACTCGAAAGACTCGAACGAGACCGAGTGCTCGTCTACACCCCGAGCCGGCTCCTCGGCGGGAAACGCCTCGTCTGCTATGATGACAGATACATACTCCGTCTCGCGGCCGAAACGGACGGCATCGTAGTCTCCAACGACAACTATCGCGATCTCGCCACCGAAAATCCCGACTTCCGCAAGGTCGTCGAGGAGCGGCTTCTCATGTACTCCTTCGTGAACGACCGGTTCATGCCGCCGGACGACCCGCTCGGGAGATCCGGCCCCACACTCGACGCTTTCCTACGCGCGCCGCCGTCCCGCACGGACCCGCCGCCGGCGTGTCCGTACGGCCGCAAGTGCACGTACGGGAATAAGTGCAAATTCCACCATCCGGAACGCGCCGGGCGTCCGCACAAATCCGTCGCGGAGAAGTTATCCGAGCGAGCGGCCCGAACGCTTCGCGCTCGCGATTTGCACACCGTGAGCCTCCCGCCGGGCGGCCGCCCCGCCGACATCAAGCGCCCGCTCGCGCGCGCGCACTCGGCGGCGCCGCGGCTGGCGGACGCCGCGCTCGCCACGCACTTCGACCGCGCGCAGCTGCAGCTGGCCGGGCCCTCGCAGCCCCCGCCCGCGCCCCCCGACGCCAACCCCCACCGCAAGCTCGCGCGCCAGCTCACGCTGAACCCGGCGTGCGACCCGCGCCTGGCGCGCTCGCCGGCGGCGCGCGTGGGCAGCGCGCCGGCGGGCGCGGCGGCCGTGCTGCGCGCGCAGGTGGCGCCGGGCGCGGCGGACGGCGCTCTGCAGCACTGGGACGCGCGGCGGCGCATGCACTTCCACCTGGCCGGCATCTTCCCCGAGGCGCAGGTCGCAGAGGCGATGGCCACGTACCCGGAGGAGACGGACGCGCAGACCATGTGCGCGATCATCCTGGCGCGCTACCGGCCCAGCGAGCCGCCGCTGCCGCGCGCGCCGCACTGATGCCCGCGCGAGCGCAGCGCCACCGGACACCTGCTGACCTATAAAATTACTCCCCGGTTTTGGATAGAAATCGGGCCAGTATCTTGTTCTCGGTCGACGATCGTCCGGCCCCGTGGTTCCCGGCTCCGACGGATGCGTCGCTTGTTGAAGTTCTAGACGCGATCCGGCATCGGAGGGAGTAGCGGCGCTCGATTCGCCTCGGTCGCGCCGACCGCGAAACGAACGCGTCACTGATCGAATAGGCATTTATACTTTGTACATTTTTGTTTCCGTTATATGCTTCTGAGAAGTGTATGCTGGTATTTAACGATTATTAGATAGGCTCTAAAAGTGTACAAATACCATTTTTTTATTGTTTATTTCTACTCTGTTACTGGACCAATATTAGAATTGTTGTGTTTATAATTTTCCAGTGAATCGGTTCACAATCCATATTATAAAAGAAAAAAAAACAATTTTTATAAAGTTGCTTATAATGAAGTAGTTAGTTGGCAAGACAATCGTTATCGTTAATCATTATTCACCATGTGATCATTATGAATCATTATTGGTACTATGTACCAATTTACATTTTATTTAGTTGTAAAAAATATTAACAATTGAATTCTTTATTACAAGAATAGATTCGTTATTTTATCATTTCGTATTTAGGAGTACATACACGTTTTACTTTATATCAAAGTATATGTAACACGAATCGCACAATGTTTATAGCTATATTTGTATGTATATGTATATATGCTTCCAAGGCATAATAGAAAACCTGTATTTTTTTTGTCTTGGATTATTCAGTATGTTTAGATTTAAGCTATGATTGACTAATGGTTATTATCATATGAATAACATTGAATCAGTCTGTTGTTTGATTTTAATTAAATTGAACTGTTATAAACTTAAATGCAATGCATCAATTGAAAATGTAAGATAAATATATCTGCTTGCATGCTATACTCCATATAAAGATTGTTGTTTTATTGTATAGTAAATCATTTATGGAGTGTTGCATGAATTGTTTAGTGTAATATTATCCGATCAAATTTTGCCGATGTTTTGGTGCACCAGAATGTGGGTAAAGTTTGGTTGTTAGTAATGAGGGGTGTTGAGGGATTGTTAATTTTGCATTATCCAACATTCCCAACATTTCTAGTTACTGTTTGATCAACATTCCTTGTGGAATGCTAACATAATATATGTCTTTTTTTGACATTATAGTTATTAATGATTAATATTTTATAAAATAAACCATCTTTCTCATCAGAATATTTATTTCTTTTTAACCCTGTCAGCATTATTTGATATTCTTTTCAACATCATCTTCATGTATTTTGTGTTATTTCGTTCCTGTTTATTAGAAAACTCTATGAAGTCTTGGCCAGTGAACTTTCTCGTTGGTTTTGATAAATTATCTTGAGTGGTAGGTACAAACACTCTACTTTTCTTATTTGTTCTATATAAATATGGGCATTCAGACTTTGCCCCATTTTGAATGACTGTATTGTCATGAGAATGATCTTCAACAACATCCATATTTTCCACAACCTTAATGCTTTTTTGAGGTTTTTGATAGGATTTTGCTATTTCTGTCACTTCATTTTTAAGATCTAATAGAGAATCAAGTTGAACCCCTAAGCAGCTAGTTGGAATACCAAAATTTGTTGAGCAAATTTTCCTCAAGTAATTTAAGCAAACAAATGGTATATCTTTTTCATTACATGCTGCTATAATGGGTTGGATAATCATTCTGGGGTTGACTGTTGCTTCAATAATGATAGCCGAACATTGTCCGCTGACTAGAGCATTGTTGCATTCTGTTATACCAAATAGTAATCCATCTACTTTCCTGGAAATATGCACATACTTTAATAAATAAATTATACTTTTATCTATATATTTTGTATTAGCTATCCCGGCGAACTTCATACTGCCTCAGAATCAAGTGTATGAGAGAATGAATTATCTTTATTTGAAATAAAATAATAATTTTATTTATTTTGCTGTTTGGACAGAAATAAATTTAAAACAATCTGAGATCATAAAAATCGGCCCACTCATTCTTGAGTTATAAACGGTGTAACAAACACATCCTTGATTTATATATACATAGATTCATTAGGTACCTACTTTCAGTTTGTTTAATACTTTGTGTGTAACCAATATATTTATTTATCTCAAAAACAGGATAGGGACTTATAAAGTAATATTGTAGTATATTATAGTAACCTACATTAAATTAAGAATTCATCATGATTAGATCATAATTAAAATACAACCAGCTAAAGGTTTAATGATACAAAGCATTTAAATAATAATATTCGAAATAAGAAAATTATGGTCAAATGTCTTACTTTAATTTCGGAGGCTTTGGCCGCTGTTCTTTAGGTATTAGCTTCAGTTCATTCCATTGACATTTCTTGAATTCCGGTATATCAACCTTATGTTTCACTAATGCTAATTCTAACCTCTTGCCCTCATCTTCTGATACTTCAGGCCTGAAATATATCCTTGAAATGTACTTACCACATTTAATACTGTGCTGTTGTTGATATTGTCACTTTAAAGTTAACAAAACGGACTTAAAGTAAATTACTTACCAAATTATGGGATCAGGTCTGCATAACACATTTTTAATATTTTTCTTTATTTTACCTTTGCTGATAGCACCTTTTTTACTTTTTAAAGTGCTAGCCTCCATTTATCCGTGCACATGTATGGAATATTTAAAAAGACGATCTTTCCGTTTTTTTGTTTTATCATGAATATTTCACGAGAAAACTGAGAGGGAAATGCAAAGCAAACAAACAAAATAAGTAAAACTTTTTCTGTACACCTACAGCTACAGAGACAACGAGTTATTCGTAGACCACAGACGAACTCTAGCTAGAGAGTAAACTTCCATTTGTTGACAGGTATCACCCTAAGCACGATGCATGAATTTTGATTAGGTTTCTGAACGATTTAACTGCTGTCATATTTGATATATTTGCGTTGCTTACAATTGGATTCGGCTTAAGTTAATCGCAATACCCCTTAAAACCCATTCGAAAGAGTTCCCTCATACAACATACTGCACACACCTATTCTAGTCCATAATACTGGTTTACATTTGCATTAGTCAAGTAGTGAGTTAACTTGCAAAACTGGCGAGCTAAGTTCTTATCACAGTTTCGACAGAAACTTGCCAGTTAAGTAGTAAGTTAATGATAACAATGTACTTCGGAGGTACCTTACATACGTTCAGTAGTGCACCCCCTTTGGATGTCTATAACATATTAACGGATGTATTGGCCTTATTAATTATTGATGCTACGCCTACCCTACCCGTAACGATAACCTGATAAGATTGCTGCACAGTAGTAGAAGCATTCTCGGATGAGAAATCCAACTAGATTAATTTTATTGTAGGCAGGTTTCAGAATATTATGCCCTATAGGTAATTTTAGCTTAGGAGTCATTTTGATTAGGTACCTATGCTAGTTTTCTATTTCAGTTCTATAATATGTAGGCTCTTATTGGGATAGATACAATTCAATAAAAATGCTTGCGTAAGTACCTAAACACCTATAATTACCGATAGGTACGACATGACCTTCTAGTTTGGTTAAAAGTTTCTCCACATAGGTATATCGTTGTATTCAAGTCTCGTCAATATCCAATCATTTGTTTGAATCTGATTTTGATTCTTTTGTGCCGAAGTTGAAGAGGTCGCTACAATTCTTTGATATTCAAACTTAAGATAGGCTATTTGAATGTATAACGCGCAACCGCGCCCCTGCATCGATTTTGTAATTATATCGTGATGCCCGGTTTCCGAGGTACCTAAGATCACTTGGTGCAGAATATCTTCTCATGTGCATGCATGCAGATTTAAACTGACAAGATTGGTTTGGTAATTATGTTCTCAGATGACTACGAACATAGCGTTTTAGAGGGCATTCCGTCCGTAGGGTACCTAGCGCAAGATCCACTCATTTACCTCGTCCACTCGTGTACCAGCCAACCTATGTGTAAGTGTACTCATTCTAATTAGAAATTAATTAGGTACCTACGGTACATACCTAACAAAATCTATGAAACAGAAATGTAACATAAGAACTTACCTATTCTTCACAATCAGAATATCTTTCAAAGATATACCAAGGATCTTCCAAGATATAGAGTACATCTAAACCATTACCCAGATGTTTCATAAACTATTTCTGTTCAACAAACAACGGTCGTAATAAAACAAAACCCATTTGTTTTACGAATATTTACGATCCACCAAGACAAATGCCGACACAAAGAATCTCCGCTTAGAAACTTACTAGGAAGCGCGTTGCAAAAAAGGATGCCTTTTTTTGTGTGAGCCCCTAACGCCGTTGGCGAAAACTTTTGTTCGGATAGAGGGGCGGAGGGGGTCGTATTAACTGCACCAAGGGTGCAATGTAATGGAACTTTTACCTGCGCCGATGTATTGCGGGGTATTATCTATAGTTCCAACAGTCACAATATAGCACCGTTTGAAGCGCACGCTTGTGATGTCTTCAACGAAGAAAAGTGAGAACTGGTTATTGGTTGAGTGGAACAGCGGTGGTCGTGATGTAGTATACGTGAGGTCTGTTGTGAGTCCAGCGAAGGAGTTGAAGATCGGTGATGCGTTGACTGTGAATAGGAGAGGAGAGCCGGAGGAGGCGAAGTTGATTGCCCGCGCGCGTAAGTTCACTTAAAGTACAAAGGAAAAGACGAAGGCTGTAATGTAAACGTATACTTGCTCCAAAAGTTGCTAATTATGTCAATTTTACCAGTGCACCTACTTAAGTATTAGTTAGGATTCAGTTCTCTTATTAGATGAACTTAACATGTAGCTACTTACGCGGGTCAGTACTACATTTAATTCGCCTGTTATTACTTCATCTTATGAAATCGTTTCATTCAACAAGTTTATTTGGTACAACTACCCTACGGCAGTCTGTCTACTCAAAGCATAATATAATTTACCACGTACGCACGTGTCATTTTACATTCGATATTCAAAATCCTAGAGATATGATTTTCTTACTAAGAACCTCTTACACTATTCTCTGCCAAAGATTAAACATACATAATTTCTGAATCTGCCCCTGTGTGAAGGGAAATTCTTGGTGCTAATGTCATTGGCCTTTGATTTTGTACAGGCGAACGCGATCCCCTGGAGTTGATGATAAAGCAGGATAAAGTCGCCGGCCCAAGTGGTAAGCAGGACGACGAGCCAGAAGACTACTCGTCGAGCGCCTCGTCGTGGACACCCAGCGATGACGATGCAGCCGCGTTGTCTGCAGATTCCGCTGATGTTTGTATTTTATCTCACTGACATAAAGTTCTTATTTCTTTAATATCGCCGACAAATGCTCTTAAAGTTCTCTGGAGTTTTCGAGCAGACGCGCTATACCCGTTTTCTGTATCATATCAATTTGTACCTTATGAGATGGATACAAAATTCAAAATGCAAATATCATTGTAAATTGATTACAACTTCTTTTAGGGGTTCGAATGAAGTTAGGCAAATTAGGCGCGCGGTCCAACTAGTGCACAACATCAATTTTTTTGTAGGTAGAAACAAATTGTTAAAATTATTGTGGGTAATTTACTTACAGGAAAAAGTAAAAGTCAAATTGGAGCCCGCACGGCAACGGCAGTATGCTAACAGACGATCCAGCAAGAAAGTGCTGACGCCGTCGCACAGAGCCAACGCAGTCATACCAAAGATGATGCAGAATGCGGCCAATCGGAAGAGAACACTCCACGACACTATCAACATTCCACCAATCAAAAAATCGTTACCAGATTCAACACGGAAAAACAACACACCAAAAGAAATAAGACCGCAGAAGATTGTTATCGATGTAAATGAAATACTGAAAATAAAGAACACATTTACAAGCCTGTTTAAAATGTTGGAGGATCTGAAAAGGTCAGGTCCGGAGAGGAGCATCAGTAATCAAATTGTTCCGACCACGCTGAAGGCGGAAGAGTCGTCTGATGATGACAAGGAGAATGAGAATTGTCCGAGCGATGAATTCAATCGTTCAGATGATAATGTTTTGATAACAAATAAGTATAATAACAATGCGATAAAGACAACATCGCCGCCGGTAGCGGACAAACGACATGAATGGGTAACGTATCTTTCACAAAAGATATTTTTTTAATTGTACACGCCGTTTTAAAAGTGCATAATAATAGACAATTCTTTAGGCAAATTGACATTTCAGAAACTAATATAGTGATGTAAATATCTTTACTTACCAATAACTTATCATTTACCGTATAGGTATATGATTAAGTAGCTAAAATATTATTACACATTTCTAGTACAACGTGAGCCCTTAGTACGAGTTTTCAACTAATTCAAATACCAAAGTGTGTTCGATGAACCCGAGTATATCGTTTGCTTATCTCCTTTTAAGGTACCAATTGGAAGCGGTAAAACATTAATACACGTAGATCAGTTCAATAAAGTCAATTGGAAATCATACACGATCGCTACACGCACATTGCTTCTTGCTGTTTTTCCTAGAAGGTATGTAATATTATATTAGTACTTACCTTGTTTTATAGAATTAAGGATTTGCGCCACTCGCCCCCATAGCCTTGAGCGTGGTAGGACAAAGTGGAATCTTTCACAATGTCTAATCTTTAAATTTGTTTATTGATGCCTACTAATAATGTATGGTGGGAGAAGGCAACACAGGGCTTAGTACAATTTATGAAAGCTTCGAACACCATATGCATTATAAAATCTTTTCATATTAAAAGCAGCGCCCCTAGCGGAAATGCGCAGCTTTACCAGTTTTAAATATAAAGATTCTGCTCGATTCCAAACTAACTGTTTTAAGTGCCCACTCTTTACATATTTTCAGGATTTTAGCGACACATTCACTAACTGGGAAGCGGTCACCGGCCTTTCAAAATAAGCCGGCTAAGATGTGTTTGGACCCAAAAATAATCTCTGACGTCATCATGGAAATTATGGACCGATTCAACGTTCGAGAAAATTTAGTCAGGTATGTTTTTCGCCGCATTTTCCTTACTTGTTACCTATTGACATATATCTATTATTCACAATTTCGATAAAAAAATTTAAATAGGCTACCTAAAAAATGTTCAAAAACACTTTTGTTTTTTTTTTTAATTTAAACAAAACACCTGATACACAATCCGACACAGACCTTGGCTAAAAGGTCTACTAACGCCCCAGATTTTGATAGGTATTCCCTATCCCCGTAAATCTAGTCCCCACTTGGTCAGCCCATAGTGGACTAAAGCCTGGATCTACCCAAGTGGGTCTAATCCTACCTCGCATGAGATAAAGGTGCCAAATTAAATATTTAAAAGATTTTTTTTCATATTCAACAGGAGTATTATAACAACAAAATGCGCGGACGAATGCAAAATGTGGAAGACTAAATTGAAGAAGAAATATCCAAAGAACACTCCACCAGTGGCGGATGACATGAAGACAGAGGAAATAATAGTGTAGTGCACAACATTTCGTTATAAGTCATTGTTTATGATTGGCTGTGAATTGAGTGAATTAAAGAATAAGTTACTAGGCATTGAGGGAGGGATGTAGTTTTATATCTTAAGTTTGTTTTTAATTGGTGACAAGTAGGTAGGTACATACGTACATACCTAATATTAATATTTTACTTACATCCATAAACCTACATCGTGTGCAGGCATTTTTGGTATTACAATGACCTATGTTGGTGAACATTAACATAACAAAATTATGAATAAACATTTTAAAACATAGTACAAAATATTTATTTCTCGTTAATTACACATTCGATTCATGTGAAGACTAGATTGACACTTGACTAGAAAAAACATAAAATTGCTTTCTTTTAAAATTAAAATAATTGTATAAGTAGTACGTCATAATATAGTAGGTAGGTACTTGGTTATGTGAAATACATTTCGTACGTATATACACAGTGACTATAAAGCACATTATTGCGTTACCGTAAAATTAATTACCCTGCTGGAAAATGCCAAGAGGGGACAACACCAAATCGATATTCGTGCTAGCAATAATAGCCCGCATCAGCATCATGTCGTCGGGGGTGAATCGCCACCCGCTCAGCTGACCCAAGCTGTTGAGCTTAGGGCAAGTCTCCATGAGCAGCTCTACCGTGTCCCGGGTGAGTCGTGGCGCGTTCGGGAACCAAATGCCTTCTAGTTGCTCGAATTTGTAGCGGCGGAGCATACTGAAAATTAAAATAAGAATACGTCAGGTCAAGTGCCTATATGGTAGGTCACACCTGCCACTACGACACCGACCGACGGAGACGAAGCCATAAGAAAAAACAATGAAATAACATAACTTTTAACATGAAATTGCCTGCTTAAAAATTCTGCCCATAATCTATCTATTGGAACACTGTAACAGGGCTATGCCTGTATATGGTTGATATTAAACAAGTCTCTGAATCCAAACAAATAGATCTAGAATTTTAGTTATTTTATCCGAGCATCACGGTAAAACTACTGGCATATTAATAACGGCTCGAGTTGCTGATTAAAAACGATGGTTCACCGCCGGAGCCGCGGACAAAAGAAAAATACAGCACTTATATATAATTCGAACTTGAATGAGATAAATCTAATACACTTACCGCGACATATCATTATCATCAAGCTTTATCTCATCGCCGATAATCAACTTCTTTAGCATAGGACTTCCAGTCATCAGGTACTTCAAACACGAAGCCGACAGATTCCCATGTATAATTTCTATATGTTCCAATTTACTAAACGGTATCTCCTCCTCGTGTGTAGGTGTTTGTATCTGATAGAACTCTAAGCTTTCCAGATTTCTGCATGTCTCGGCTATTCTGGTAAAGTTAAATGACCCCGATGAACCCGATAGCATAAGTGTACCTATTTTGTATCCTATCTTATCAAGAAGCTGGTGCAGTTCATGACATTGGAATTTGTTTAATTTGATTTTATTAACATGCTGCAACTCTTTGATTTGCTGAAGAACTCCTTGGTCAGGTTCTTCCAGGTAAATGGTTTCGATCATAGGACATAATGCAAGTATTGCTCTCATAGTTCTCATATTAGTTTGTACATCGTGCATGTATTGAAGATTCGTTTTGAAGTCAGGTGGACAGTCTTTACTGTATATGTGGTAGATGGCTTTACCGACAAACGAATAACTGCCAAGATTACTCAGGTTTGGCAACCGCCGTATTAATAGAGCTACGTCCGTGTGATCGATGCTCTCCTCCCCGTACATTCCAATGTTTACGATTGTCAAACTCTGCGTCAGCTGCGGATTCCCTCGCAACATGGCGTCAATACCGATCTCTGTGATGTCCGACTCACCGGAGACGTCCAGAAGTTTTAACACTTTATTATATTTCCCGATATATTTTAACACTTCATCGTTAGCAATGTACGGTATATTTAAACACGTTAGATTCGGGAGATTCTTAATTATTTGGCACATTAGCGACAGGTGTTCATCCTTCACCCAGACTCCCTTCATGTTGAGAGCTGTGAGGTGGTGGCCTTGCTCCATAATGAGCTCGAGGACTTTCCGGTAGAAGGGCAAAGGAAATATGCCTGTAGCGAGACTTTTCACGTTCTCTTTCAGCAACAGACGCATAGTATAGTATCTAACCGACGGTTCCAGGTATTCCGAGCTGAGTATTAAGTTGATGAGATCCTGGAATATGTCGCTCGTTGCGCCCATACTCTCGTAGTACGAGGAGACCATCGCGAACGGCAAATCAACATCTTCCTCGGAGGTAACTCGAGACAGTGCGTGAATCAACTGCCTCGCCACCAAGGAAAGAGTGATCTCTTGTAAATGCGGCACTGGGCATTTGGGCGACATTTTTCCACAGCACTAAGAGTTACCACTACAGTAAAATATCACGTTCACTAATAACACTGTAGGTACTATTTGAGCATCGCACTCGGCGCTGCGATTATCGGTTTTGGGAAGAGAAAGAAGTGAAAAATCTGTGGAGCTATTTAGCGCACGCATGCGCGCGCCGCGACTGGCACTGCGCCAGCGCACGTTTATAATTCAAACTCGCACAACTGCCGCCGTATTTTTAGAACTTTTATAAAAGGTGTTTATCGCTAGTGGTGAACGCGATCGTTATTGTATACTGGTTACGTAGGTATACACAATTTGTGTTCAACGCAAGTGTCATATCAATGTGATTGATGGTGTT
Source organism: Pheosia tremula (assembly GCA_905333125.1). Classification (NCBI taxonomy): domain Eukaryota; kingdom Metazoa; phylum Arthropoda; class Insecta; order Lepidoptera; family Notodontidae; genus Pheosia; species Pheosia tremula. Next base: position 3,369,517 of record HG995411.1, read on the forward strand.
TATTTTAATAGCGAAATTGTATGTGTTTTTTCATTTTATGAGCGCAAATAAACGTTTATAATAGAGTTGTTGCTAAAATTGTACCAAAAAAATCAATGAATGAAATTTTATAGAAGTATTTCGGATAATTTGATACTCTACGATTAATTTAGACTTTTTCTAATTATTACCCCTATTTAATGTTCCACTGCAAAGGCATGAGCTTCCCATCAATGAGAGGGGCATGTAGGCCATATCCCACCACAGTGACCTGGTTAATTTACACAATTGTTGGTCTTTAAGCATTATTGAAATAAAAATAATTTTATCGCGTTTGTTTTATGTTTTTACGTTTACGACGTTTCAGCTGCTTTACAGCAACCATGGACACAGGAGGACTGTAAACACGATAAAAATAGTTTTATTTCAATATGTAGTATTCGCGTACATATAAAAAATCCATACTTTTGACAGATATTAATAAATAACAACAACTTTGTGGACTACTTAAACATATATTTATTTATAGATCATTACAATTAAAATGTCACAGACATATTTTACGGTATATTTATGTCGGTACAGATAGGTTCTTAGCGACTAGCAGTAGTATTTGTTCGGTGCTGAAGCACCAGTTGTCGATGTTCTTGGAGATGATGCACCATTGCTCGCCGTGATGCGGCTCCGCGGTCTTGCAGCGGGTCTTCACGTCCTCCTGTTGCTGTTCATTGCCGTGGAGGAGTTCGAACTTGTAGAAGTACGCCCACGCATCGCCGAGGTCTGGGTCGATTTTTACCTGCATAATATAACAATAGAATATAATAAATAATAATACCAGCCCTTTTAATGTCCCACTGTTGGGCACGGGATCCCCTCAATGTGAGGGTGATTAGGCCATAGTCCACCATGCTGGCCCAGTGTGGGTTGGCAATATAATAATAAAATTATCAAATAGTATGACGGCCTGATTAGCTCAGTTGGTAGTGACCCTGCCTTCTGCGCCGAGCGTACCGGGTTCGAATCCTGGTAGGGACAAACTTTGTGTGATGAGTGTCACGACGAGTAAGTTTGATAAAGGCGCACGGTACAACATTATTTTCGTTAACATTAGTTATACGACCACGTAAAACTTACTCCATGGTAGATAGATTTTGTTACCATTGAATTACTAACTAGCTTTTCTTATTTAACACAACTACCGCTACGGAGTATGGCGAACTGACGAAATATTAGGCAATACTTTTGTTGGCTTACTTATAAAAAAATAAAATAAAGAAAAAACCGTTTTTATTTATAGAAAAAACAAATGTATTTTTTTTTGTATGGGTCCGCCTCAAACTCCCACCACTACTGCTCATGACTAGCCTTTTATGAAACCACCTCGCATTGAGGTTCGTGTGTATATATATGTGGGAATGATTGTAGAATGGAACGGATTTGGAGTGAAAGGGATGGATGGGTATAGGTGAGAGAGAGATAGAGAGAGAAGGGGACACGACGGCAAGACGTATATAAGACGGTTTTATTGCTACATATATAACTATATTTTTATGTGCTCACCGTTCTGTTGAACCATTCGCGGCATTTGTTCAGCTTCCGCTCCGTCCAGAACAGCTGCGACACGGCGAGCAGCACGTGGGCATCGTGTTCGCATTTCTTCAACGCATCCACCTGCACCAACACATAGGAATCTATACTGAGTATGTACATTGAAGATATATGTATACAGGTGATTTTAATAATAAAATAATAAATATCGCCATACGAACACACCAACTATACGGTCCCACTTTAAGCTTATCGCTTGTGTTGCGGGTACCGTACAATGGACTGAGGGCGATCTCAGTATATAATATTATATACATATTAAACATTCATGACTCGGGTACAAACATTCGTGCTCATCACACAAAGCTTGTGTCCCTACCAGGATTCGAACCCGGGACCCTCGGCGCAGAAAGCAGAGTCACTACCACTGCGCTAATCAGGCCGTCCATTTAAAGACATTTAAAGAGGGATGATTCTTTATTTAAAATAATTTTCAGTTTAATAATACAGGCTTAGTTCCATAGGAAGACGTGGCGTTAAGTATCGCCATACAAAAATGACTTTAAAGATGTCCACGCAGAGTGTATTTGACAACAATTTAGTGACGAAGCACACTGTGGCCTACGAAGACATTTTTTTTCTCATTGTGTTAGCAGACTGCTATAGGTAAAAGAGCTTTGCACCGTAGATAATAAGGTATAAACTTACACTCTTAGTTTTCCTTTGTGGTCGCGACTCCATGAATATAGCCTCGGCCCACAGTCGGCCCGCGGTGGGACACTCTTGTAGTGCTTTGGCCATCACTGCGTTGGCTATCTCCGCGCTGCCGTTTCGTCTCTCAAGTCTTACGCTCTCTAACCTGTTATTAAAAAAGAAAGAAATCGCAGAGACTGTTGCCCCAGCCGTAGGACACTATACGAGTAAAAAAATTGGGCATTTTGCCGAGTATTTTTTTTTTGCAAAATGCTCCTATTTTGTATTCTGTAATAGTTTTTTAATTATTAGAACTGCTACCATGCTTTCTGTTCCGGGGCTCCTGGGGTCGAATCCAGGTAGGGGTAAACTTTGTGTGATAAGCACGAATGCTTTTAATAGCAGCATGGATGTGTAATACCTATATATGTAATTATATGCTGGAATCAGCCCCAGTCCAGCCCCGTCTGGCGATATTTATTTATTGATTTACGTGAACAAAAAATATTCTGACGGCTAAAAAAAAATTGCAAAGGTGCTACAACTCACCATAATTCTGCATTCTTTGGATTCCTAAGCCTGGCTTTCTCTAACACTGATCTTGCTTTGGTCACATTCTTCAGTTTTTCTTCCAATCTTGATAATATTATCCACATAGGAACACTTGTTGCACACTTCTTGAGCTGAAATCAGACTGGATTAGTGTTTTTGGATAACTTAGTCATATAAAAATGTAGGCGACAGCGACGCTTTCACGTAGCCATTTTAAGTTGACATGACTTTGTTCTGAGAACTTTACTTTCCGGGTCCCATTTGAGCTGGATGGTATCATAGATATAAATATATATGTACTAGTACATTTACTGCTATATGAGGTGTAACAATAATGGAGTAAAATATTTTAAGAGATACATAGATATGAAAAAGCAAAAATAATTAGAAATTTTAAAACAGCACCATGTACTAAATGCAAATTAATTCGTTACTGGTATGTTTGCCTTAAGATGAAAAACGAACACCATTTACACATTTATTTTATACATGAACGACGTCAAATCACGTTGAGATAGACTTCTAGTATGATTTCATGCTAAAATCAATTTTAAAATACTGAAAAAAGTATGTTCACGAAAAGACCGACGGAAGATTCCAACTCGGTGGAGTCCAAAACCATGAGCTGAATGCATGGCAACAGTTGTGGGGCACGAAATCACTAACAACTGTATACACGTTGAAATATATTGCCAAAGTCTTGAGTCGTTAAAACAATATTGTTACGTCTCGGATCCCATAAATGTATTTATTAAAGGACTTAAAAAAAAGGATGAGGTTCTCAATTCGACTGTTTTTTTTCAACTTACCCCTTGTGTGTATGTGTTCCGTGCCTCCTCGTCTTTCCCCATTTGCTCCTCGATCTGTCCCTTCATCATGTGCAGCTTTGCATAGTCACTGAACACTTTGATGGCTTCCTCTAACAGTTTCAACGCGACATCCATATTGTTGAGCGCCCATTCCAATTTTGCTGATTTTATCATTACCTTATAAAGACCATTAACGAATATTAAAGCCTCGTTTTACAATATGCAGATAAAAATCCTATTCTCAACATATTTGACAGATAGGCAAAAAAATCTGATAAACAAGTTGTTGATAGGTTTTATGAGCAAATTGTGAAACAGGCCATTAACGTTTGACTTACACATCAATACTCACTTAATGGTTATTAAATAATAATGTTATTTAATCACCACTCAATAAGGTTTAAGTTACGAGGTCGACTATAAATGTTACATACCCTCGGAGTAGGTGCCGACGCTCTAGCTTTGGACAGAAGCCGTCTCGCTCTATCGTACTCTTTGTTCTCGCTCTCCAGCTTGACGGCGGCCAGCCAGATTTCCTCAGAGTTAGGGTTCGCTTGAAAAGCGAGCGAAAGGATGCCACGGGCCGCTGGTACATCACCTACGCACAAGAACTTGTATAAATATCTCATTACACCAATTCTCTTTCCGTCTCTGTCTATCGCTTATTAATTCACTGGTGTTGCGATGCACAGATGGGATCTTAAGAAAATGTTCGCCGGAACGGTACAACGAGCACAGGGCAGTATTGCTTAAGCGTATTTGATTGCCACACTAAAAGTACCTTTTGGTGTTCAGTAAGCATGGATCCTGATACGGTAGAGAAATGGGAAATAGCCAAAAAACTGTATCACAACAGATTTTAATTAATCTTGTGATGGTAATAGCTTGTAACGAGAGCAACATGTAGAACAATTTTTCTAAAATCATCTAGAAAATTAGAAGAGTTCCCGGAAAAAAAACTAAAGCCAAAACAAACGAAGTTATGGGAAATATTAAAAAAAAAAGTATTAACGTTTTTTTTTAAATATTATTATTATTATTATTTATTTTAAAATCACCTCTGATATCTTTTGTAGTCTAAAAGGCTCTACGAACACCATTTCAGTCACGTGCCCTAGAGTCGTAACAATAAATAGTCAACTTGCCTAGTGGTATTCCAATTTGTAGGGACCCTACCAATCAGTCCAAACGATTGCAGGAACCCAATTTTAAGCGAAGACACACATATTTCCTTTTTTTTTTGTACCTCCACACCAACCCCCCCCCCCCCCCCCCCTTGGTTTGTTGTGGAGGTAGTCCTTACCTGCCAGCCATTTAGACTTGGCGCCCATCAGCCACAGCACCTCAGACTTGGGGCAATGGGCGACTGCTCGCTGCAGCAAAGCTTCCAGACTGGCTCGCGTGCCGTGTTGCTTCTCCAGGTAGGCCGCCCGCAGCCAGATTGATTTCTTGGACGGGAACACTGACAGCGCGTACCCGTACACTGCGCGCGCGCATTCGAACGCACCTTCGTTTGCACACTGTTAAAAAAATAAATTCAATTCTGTTTTATTATGATTTTATACTTAAATCAATATAAAAATAACGTGCATATATTGATTTCTTATATTTACGCGAATACTACACATTGAAATAAAACTAATTTTAAGGATTTTATCGCGTTTACACGTCGGGAACGTAAAAACATAAAAATAAACGCGATAAAATCCTTAAAATTCGTTTTATTTCAATAACGTGTATAATCAATGAAAAGATCGACGGAAAAATCCAATTCTGTAGGGTCCAGAATCGTGAGTTGAAATACATGGTGTCAGTTTTCGATAAGAAGCCACATACACCCTGTATAAGTAACTATATACTGGGATCACTCCCAGTTACGTTAGTCTGGGATAGTACAGTTAAAAACTCAATTGTTACTCTTACAATCGCGTTCAGTAAGTTTAGTTTTAGTTACTTACAGCTTCAGCGTCCTCCATCCATGTGTGTTTTTGATCTTCAGGTTCAATACTGTGACCAATTACTGACCGAATAATCGCCTGGAAATGAAGACAAAATAGTATTTATTTGGAAAATTATCATTTGTTGCATGACACGACACGACACTTTCATTAAGGTTCGCTCGATATATTCTTGGCCAAATGACCCTAGCTAATTTTTATCAATAATAATCACATCATCCTTTAGCTTACATCTATCTCTGTTAGCTCCATCTCTCTATATTTCACAATGTATCCTGGAAACACTAGATGGCGCTACCAATAATTAATAGTAATCCTTATGCGAATCGATTGCATAAATGTCCATGCATAGGCAGTATTTACCATAGAGAATTAGGAATTTCCATGATAGAATATACTAATACAATAGAGATCCTGGAACGAAAACCACATCACGGCAGTTTGACTACAAAAATCCCCATCCAAAAACTCCGAAAAATTTCACCAGCAATACAACGCAGGTGGCGACCAGGGGCCCGTGTCTGCTAACACAATCGATTCATAATCGAACAGCAACCGTATAGTAACTGTCACTTTTGACAAATATTGTATGGGACATCTGTCTAAAGTGACAGTTACATTGCGGTTTCTGTTCGATTATGAATCGATTGTGCAGTTATTAAATCTCTTATCACACTATTCCTCGCCCAATCATAAAGAGGGACTATTTACCTGACAAGAATGCACCGCCCCGGATTTCTCAGCTTCGATTGCCTCTTTGAACCAGTGCTCGCGATTGATTTCAACACCGTTGGCGCTCAACGACGTGATCGCACGATCTATGATCTTTTCTACCATATGAGTGTTGCCTGTTCAAAAAATATACATAGATACGGAAATTATAAATAATAATAGTTTATTATGAAGGGTGCAGGCCTTTTTAGACCATGAATCTAAGTTACAACCAATCCAATCAGCACGACGATTAACAACTGTTAGATAAGTAACCTAACCAATTCAATCAAAAAATCTCGTTCTTTCAGTTTATTTAATAACCGAATAAATGAATCGATACGACTATGCCCTAACGGTTCGACCCGACCGCCTGTGTTTATTTTATACTGCAAGTTGCAATGAATTACCGATTCAGTGAATAAATGACATGACTTAAGGTTTTGAATCTTGGAACTGTTCACAGATCACCACGCCGGATGAGTTGCAAGACTTTACCAGCCAGGTTTATTTTTTATTTATCAATAGTTTATTTTTTAGCCATGAATATTTCCTTACCTTGAGCTTCTTCCAACTTAGCGGCCGTGACCCAAATCTGCCTATCCGTGGGTATATTTTCACGGGCTTTATTCAGCACTTTTCTTGCATTCTCATATGTTTCTAGTCTTGCTAAAGCCAACCACAATTCCACGCTGGTTGGGCAACATTCCACGGCTCTTGATAGCAGGATCCTAGCGTCCTCAGGGTTTTCTAACTCTACTGCGGCTTTCCATAAACGGACTGAGTTGGGAATGTGTTCGAGTGCTTTGCGGTATACGCGTCGTTTTGCCTGAGGGAAAATTATATTTACACATATATTTTGTTTACTGCTCTACATATCTATTATATCTACTGGGTCCAAACAAGTCCGACTTATACTGTGTACAGGTCTGCACTTAAGACGACGTAGGCTTGGATGGCTAAATCCAAAACTATAGTGAATAAAAATTATTTTAGAAGGAGTCTCGGGCCGATTTTTATGAAGACTATAAACGTCATTATTAAATTTTTCCACACAAGCACCGGCACAAGTTCTTGGAACTAATAAAATATGGCAAACTATGACGTAACAAGTGTCGTATTTGTTGCCATTTTAAAACGCTCAGATAGTAGGAATTTTATAAATTGACTAGCTGCCACCCGAGACTTTGTCCGCGTGGTTATAACAAAAAAGTTTTTCTAGAACAAAAGTAGCCTAAGTTACTTGTGCTTGTTACATCAGCTATCTGCCAGTGAAAGACCCGTCAAAATCGGTCCAGCCATTTCAGAGATTAACCAAAACAAACAGACAGACAGACAAAAATTGAAAAAAGTGTTATTTTGGTATATGTACCGTGTATACATGCAAATGCACTTAATAAAAAGCGGTTATTTTAATATTACAAACAGACACTACAATTTTATTTATTAGTATAGATGTAACCTTAGTCTCCTGTTCCAGATCAGCTGCCTTCACCCAGATCCGAACACTGTGCGGCAGGTTCCTGGCGGCGTGCGCGATGACCGCGCGAGCGGTGTCCGGCGGCTGCAGCCGCGCCGCTTCCAGCCACAGCTCCTCACTGCTCGGGTTCACCTCGCATCCCTTCATTATAAGGTTACGTGCTGATTGGACTTTACCTGTTGGGAGAAGTTGTATAAGGCAATCTGATGGGATTAAGTAATAAGATATTACACTTGGTACTCCAATCTAAGCACCCACGGGGTGGGCGCCCTCCTAGGCTTTTACAGAACTTTATTTGCGCGTTGGTTTGGCTATGATAAGATGATCAAGAGACGACGTCGCAGTTGGCCTACTAACCAAAACCGGTTGCCTATCGGTTGCGCGACGATTTTGACGCCGATAAATATTACATTTCTTAAGTCAGATATGAAGTTGTTAGAATGCTCACTCAATCAAATCAGTCAATGTATGGGACTTCTCGATTACTCAAGTGCAAATCATACTTTCGACCATGATTATGACTTGCTAAATTAAAGGAAACCTGCGTGAAGTAGCCACCCTGCAATGGACTAGCTTGGAAGGGGAGACTCCCCAACAGAGGGATATTAAAATAGCTGATTAATTATTATACACAAACCTGTAACTTCCTCTAATCGGGCACTAGCGATCCAAGCAGGTGGGTGATTAGGATTTGTTTCTCTAACAGACTTGAGCAGCAGTCTAGCTTTCTTAATGTCATTGATATCACCACCGTATGTTGGTATCATAGACTGTAGGTCAGTGAGGTAGCCTTTGGGATCAACCACCGTCTGCCCAGTCACTGAGTCTGACACTTGTGATAGTTTCACTGTCATTAAGGTGTTTCTCGCTTGACCAATTTTCCTTAGATCCAAGTCACCTGAAATAAGTGTTTTGAGATTAGTATTATATTACTTTGTAACCATAATTCACGAATGTGTGGCCAACCAATTCGATTTTAGCATTTTGTTTGCTCATATACATCTAGTGTAAAATATTTGTAACATTGTTGGTACCATAGATGATGCTTCTTCAGTAAAAATTGCTTTAGTTTACTGTTAGTAATTTGTTGTTGTCACTATAATTCTTACCAGAAGGTGTTAACATTCCCGGCGTCATAACCCCTGGCATCATGGAAGCCAATCCAGACCCTGGGTCTAATGAACTAGAAGACTCTCCACCCAAGTTCCTGGATAGTACACTATCAGGTAGTGGTGTGAACTTCTCGGCGCGAGGGTTGCGCTGTTTTCTGTTGCGTGCATCACCCACTTCGGGGATAGCTGACCATTCGTCTTCCGAAACTGATTGTAGTTCACGTTTCAGATCTGAGAACTGTTGTTGAATCTTTGGCCTTTAAAGAAAAAAATATATTGTATTATCTTCCATGGGAACAGCATTCAGAACAGATGGTAAAAGACGATTCATAAGTGGGTATCTACTGTAATTGTGTACAAAAATAAAAAATATTCTGATTCATGGAGTGTAAACCGATCACTTTGTTAACTTTAAACTAACTAAACTGTTGTTTTATTAAAATGTTTAGTTTTCATACCTTTCTTGACGGTATCGCTCCAAGTCTTCCTTTAGTCTTTTCTCTCTGTATTCTTTCCTCTTCTCATCCATTCGTTTATCAATTGATTCATAGATAGCATCTGCTTCAGCATCATCTTTGTCATATGGATCCTACAAATTAAAATTCCATTATTTATAATAATGCAAGGAGCAAGAATTACTACTTGTTAGCTTTAATATGTTTATAAAAATTAAAATAAAATAATTTTAGTATGCAATAAAGGTTGATAAGTACTTAAAATTCGATCACATTTTGGATGTTGATGATAAGTATGTTACATGAGTACTAAAATGGATGTTGTACCTTTGAAAATAGTGACCCACTGTATCCTGAGAACTCATCATAATTTGAGTCATTTAAGTCTTCATCATCATCTTCCTCTTCTTTCTTTCGTTTTGCTGCAGGTGGAGCATGACGATCGTCTCTGTTGGTATAAAACAGATAGCTCTACAATAGCAATAATCCCTCTCATATTCATGCCAAATGTTCTCAGTATAAATGAAGTTAATTAGCTTACAGCCTATTGAATTGGGATCAAAATACAGTAGGCGAAATGAGATAGCACTGCTGTACACCTCTGACCACCCCATCAAAGAATACAGGCCTGATATTATACACTGCTAGTTTATAAAAGCAAAGAATACACAAACTCGACAATACTTACGATACGTCGTTGGCGTCTCTAGCTGGACCAATATCAGATCTAGTGGTGAATCCAGTGGCACTGTAAAGGAAAAAGATTAACTAACACTGTCTTGGATCGCGAAATTTTAATTTATTAGTAAGTAAACAAATATGCACCCTCTTCCTACACCAGCAACATAACCTAATGGGGCTGGAATCCCGAGGAAATGTTTCTTGTTTTTATTCACAAACGCCTGCGGAGGCACCGACATTATTAGTGAAGATATATTTTGGGCACTTTTTAATCAGAAAAATGCTGTAAATCTTCAAAATCGAAAATATTATTTTATTTAAGTGGGTGACAGACTGCCGAATTACCACAGACGAACTAGAGATTCGAATGACGTTTCTTTTTTTCCATAAGTATTGCCGTCATATTTTTTTCTACCGAATCAATATAAATTAATCATCAGTAAAATTAACTATCCATTTTTCACAAGCTTGTGAAACTACGATGGTTTCAAATAAATTAATTAAAAAAAAAAAAATTAATTGTATTTAAGATCTGTACAGGTGACAAAAACCGTAACAAATACTATTTACCGATAAAAGAATGACACCACAGTTTGCCACTCACTATTACTCTATGCTATGATTATCTCGAACCGCTACCTAGCAACAGCAACGGCTATTGTTTGATTGACAAGGAAAATTAAAGTGGAAGCCCAAATATTTTTGCTTTTTCTATTTAATTGGAGTCAATGATTCATGCCATTCAATTGTATTAAGTAAGATTGCCAACCATGGCACAAAGCGTAATATCAATTACTCAAGAAATAGGGTCGAATGATAACAGTATGTCTACAAAAGAATTTCTTCAATTTGAAAAGACCTGTGAGGCTTATAAAGGCAGTGATGAGGAAATTAAGATGATATTTAGTGAAATTAATAAACTGTGTGCTGGAAGCAAAGCGGAGAAGGTTATTAGTGATGATGTAGATGATGTTGAATTAATTTTAAAACAAGCCGAAGATATAGCTCATGAGACTGAGAATTTATTGAAAAGTACTCCTATTAAGAGTAAGTCGAACGAGTCTAGCCCTTATAAACGTGTAACTGGTGCTATTCCTGAAATAAAAGTCACGAAACCTAATGAGTCTGATGCTGAACTTGTGGAGTTAAAGGAGACTGTAGTAAAGGTATGTAGCCTTCTCCATTCATATTTAATCCGCTATTTACTTTCTCATTGAAGGGAATTAGCCTTGATTTGATAGTAGTTGGTAAACTGTTATTTACAATGTTCATACAGAAAACATAATCAGACTGAGTATTGGGTGAGGGTGGTAAAAAATAAATATACCTACTTACGGTAATTATTTAAATAATTTATTCTTCATGTTCATATAAATTAATCTTATGAGCTAAATTACAGTTTAATAATCATTATACACTGTTGTACAAAATTTAATTATAAATTATGGGCATATTACATTATTATGTCACTCTTTATTTATCTCTCGGGCTATTACCCTTAAACCAGCTAGGTTCTCTCTGGCTACAGGCTCAATGTACGACGCTGGTAACACAAAGCCAAACCGGCCAGTGTCACTCAGTTCAATTGTGTAGGAGTACTTAATGCCTTTAGATTTTGCCCAGTCGTCAGAACCTCCAGATGCAGGGTATAGCAGTCCACTTGATGATCCAACTTTGTAACTTGATCCTCCTGTCTTTTGGACGGCCTGTGGAATAAATTTTGTTTATATTTTAATGTTATAACAGTTGAGTGTAGAAAGTTGCTTTGACAGATGCAACTTTGTTAGCTGTAGTTATTATTAGTGCCTACCTCAGCTATCTCTCTGCCAACTCTGTCCATTTCCTTGTAATCTGGCGGCACTGCATTATCATACCCCCACGGGTAAAGCAGGTACTGTCCGTAGCTGTGATATGTCAGGTATGCCGAGAAGTTGGCAGCGGTGTTTGTAATAAATTCCTGAATGAAAAACAAAAATTAACTATTTGCTTTGTTTACTGCAGTACCCAAACCGCAATTTTAGAAGAATCTAAATACCTTGGTTATATATGACTTTTATCAAAAAAAGTTGCATGCCCGGGTACCTTAATTGGATCCAAATAATGAGGTCTCCCATTATTTGGATCCAATTAAGGTACCCGGGCATGCAACTTTTTTTGATAAAAGTCATATATAACCAAGGTATTTAGATTCTTCTAAAATTGCGGTTTGGGTACTGCAGTACACCTCAACCTTAGGTTGTAATTTGCTTGGGTAAATCCTAGGGTAGGTAATTTAAAACACATGCCATAGGTATACATATAAGGTAGAATCTATAGAGATTATTTCCAGTGGAATGGCTTGATTATAAGGTTTTACAGGTAAGTATGTAGTTACTATACCTAATTACGACATGTGTAGCTGTAACACTTTTAATTTATAATTCAAGAAAACGGTATAAATTGATGCAGGCAAACGTACCTAATCGATAATAGCGCGTCGATGTCACCGTAAATTAATAGTTGATAAGTCAAGTAGTAATGAGTTTTGACTGTAATAAGAATGACTATGTGTATTAAATTTATTATTACTTAATTAAAAACTACCACTTTTAATGCGCCTTTAGGTATGCTTGGCCTTGTCTTCATAAGATCTTTTGCTCAATTTATTGCATCGAGACTCAATATTTTAGTCTAAAATAAAATCACAAAAAATATAAGTAAGTAATCAGGTACCTACGCGAGTTAGGTCAGTTCTTTTTGTCAGTTACAAAATAGCGGTGACGCTTTTGTGGAGTGCGAACGGTTAATATTTTTTTTCTTGTGTAACGTCGAACAAAATCGTTTAAAATAAACTTTAGCGTTAGATGTACTTACAGACATAGCTTGTGTTTCGGGCTCAGAAAACGCCCTGCTGCCGCGGTAGATCTCACTGCACGGGGAAGCAGATGCGCCTTTTCCTCCCCATCGATATCTAGGGGGAAAAACAGGTTTTTTAAGGAATAGTTATTTAACGGCCGATTTTTATATTGAGAAATCCAAGTGTCCTCACCTTTTGGTGTAGGAAAACGAATAAAAAAATATACACTACCCAAAGTTCCTGTTAAGGTCTGTGCCTCTGCAATTTCCGACGCCAGTTCTTCGGTTCTTTCTCCACAGCCGGTCAACTGTATGTGTGTGTTCGTAACCGTCGGGGTTGACAACCGGCAAGAAGTACCTGTTAGTGAAGATTTCATAAAAGGAGAGCCTTCTGATAACTAGCAGTTCCAATTGACATGCAAATTTGGCCACAAAGACTTGGTGGATAAAGTCGTTAACTCATAGCTGAATCTTAAGTCTGCTTTAACTACGATACACATTGCATCAAAGCCAATATACTTTTATGTCCCAAATTTGAACATTTGACAGTTTAACAAAATGATTACATAATGTTAAACAGTTAAGTATATTGCTTTACTTTACCAAAAAAAAAACTTGTCGTTTCGGTAATATTATTCTTGTTGAGTAAGTTAGTTAGTACGGTAACATTACTGTAACTGGCATGACGAAAAATGACTTACCAGTCAATGTTTTTAATATCATCTGACTCAACGTCAAAGTTTTCGGCAAATTGATTGATGAAGTATGTGACGGTGGCGGGGCTGATCCATTCGCGAGCATGGATTCCACCATCAATGAAAACCGCCTTGTTCGTACTTTTGCCATTGGAAATGCGTAGAACCTGAGAAACGCAAGGAGAATTTAAAAATTGCCAGACTGATGTAGCGTTTAACTAACTACTTACACTTATTCGGTTATCCTTACCTTGAGATCTCGATTTTCGTACGATTTCCCTATGGTATTAACACTGACAATGGATGGATAAGTCTTCGCTAGATAGTCCATAAATCCATGGATGTCATCCAACCTATGGTACTGCTTCCAAGTCATACGGTGTCCTGTAAAGTCACATACAGATTGTATCTTTGTATATAATGTGTTAATGCTATCGATAGGTCATTTAAATAAAGAGAAGACGAGATTCGTTATTAGCTTGTACCTACACACCGTATTAAGCTGCTAATATGCATTCGTAGTGAGTTCGGTTGTGTGGCGCAAAAGCCGATAAGAAACGACTTCACAGTTAGCGACAAAATTTACATGTTAATTCAAAATCAGAAATGTTAGAGATCGTTAGGGCAGTCAGATGACCAATCAACACAAATATTAGGCCAGTCACGGTGCATAACAATGGTTTGGTGCCAAACATCAACAACAAACCCCAATTCGCATTTGGCCAATACTCCATGGGTGTTTTGAGTGAACTGTAGCCCATGTAGGCATTTATGAAACCTAGCCGGCGATGGGTTGCCCTGTAACGCCAAAAATTGTAAGCTCTTGCTGTAACAAAACGACATCGACCCTTGGAATATTGTTAATCGTCTGATCTTCGAAGCTTGAAAATGTTTTCTCATACGCACCTCCTCTGTCTTGCAATTCCAACTCGTTCGGGTCCAAAGGCGGGTTTTCTTCATTAATTCTCTTTTGTAAATCATCAATCACGACGTCAAATATAATGTTCTCCCTCTTGAAAACGCGTGTAACGTTTTCAATTGATTTATTTGGTACCAATATGTCGACCGATGACTGATTGCCTCCCCACGTTGATATGACTAAAGAAATATTATTTTTAAAGAGATAAATACATATAATTGTCACTTGGTCGTACATATTTTCGAATAAATATTCGTAGGGACAACATTTTCAGTAAAAAATCTGGCAGCATTTATAGAATTTTGGTATGTTTGCGCATCATGGGAAAACTACTGGATTTTAATGAAACTTGGCGAATTGATAGTTTATCCGGATCAACATGTAGGGTAATTTATATCCCGGTATAGGAAAGTCTTCCCCAGGATAACCAAAAACGCGCATCGCACAGATCAAAGTTTACGTGTATGAAATTGCGGGAACTGTGCTGCTTGGGTATAATTACTTATTGATTTATTAATTCATGAAGCTACGGTGTTCGTGTCTAAAAATTTATTCTGTAGTATTTTATTTTATTCTAGCTGTCCCGGCGAACTTAGTACCGCCTCAATAAATTATCTTTAATAATTTTTTTTTCGTGATTTGTCCCATGTTTTAACAGTTTTTCTGCTGGGTCAAAGGCAAATTCAAAAAATAAAAGATGCAATCGGCCCACCCGTTCTCGATTTATAAATGGTGTAACTAACACGACGCTATTCTATATTTTTATATTATGTAGTTCTGCTGTCACTTACGTTGTCTGCGACCTAATCTACCAAGTACTACACGAATTCCAGTCCTATTCGTTGAAACCTTCCATAGTTGAGCACCAGAATAATCTTTCTTCTCCTCATCGCTATCTCTAGCCGCTTTCAATATGGCGGTTATTTCGGTTTCATCTTTTTCTCCAACTGCATCTGCAGCAACCTCAGTTAATAATTCTTCGGGCTCTTGGATGTCTTCATGATTTGGCTGTTTTACTGAACTACGTTGTGGCCATTCTGAAAGTAGTCATTACGTGAGTAGGTCATGCATTATTATTGATTATAGCCACCTACTTTGAGTTGAACAATCGTGATCTGTTATGTATCATTAGTATATCGTGTTGGATCCAACACTATAAGTTGGTAGAGCATTCGTTTGAATGAATGGTTTGATACTATCTGACTAGTTTTTTTTTACTATCCATGGTTTTTATAACTCTTATCATTTTACATTTTGATGCTCTATGTGTGCATTGTTGTTTTAACAATACGTTTTTGTGTTCTAATTTAAATATCAAGAGGATCACGGATATCGCTTTAGATATTCACCTAATTATGCGCTAGTAACTAGCAATGTCGGAGCTTGTGTTAGTTATTGAAAACGTTATTATTTTTAGTATGATTATATTGATCGTGTGATCTTGAGTTTACTTTAACTACAAGTACTTTTTCTTTTTTAGTGCCACTGAATTTACAAATGTACAACAAAAACCGCGTCAATGAAAACAATGTGAAGTAAAACTTTATTCATTGTCTATTAATTTCGCGTAACCCTATTAAGCTATGTACGAATACTACAGGTAAATTCTTATGATTATATCTTGTGGAGGTTATTATTTTTATTTTAAACAAAACATTCCAAATCATTAGACGAGCGTTTATTTACGTATCTAAGGATTCAGTATCTATTTAAGTGATTGAATATAGAAATAGGCGTGTTTCTATAATCGCTTTACAAAGAAAATCAGTTTTCCATAATTGATGAGCCAACTTTTACAATGATTTATTGCGGATGCCATCATAGGATCAATAGCAATGTTTCAATGTCGATACCTACACCTATTGCATTGATAATAGGACTAACTATTGAAATGCAAGTCTCGTTCGTTCCGTGACATGTTTAATGACTTTCTCTGGCCGCGGCTTGTTTTCCATTCGCTGCGGCCTGCGACACAATCTTTGTCGCTCTAACGGTGGTTTCGAACTTGAATAATCAAGAGTTTCCGCAACTTTGGATCTTTAATTTAGCTCACGCATCTCGAAGGCAATGCCGCGCGCCGCATCGAGATGAATATCAGAATACTTGTTATTCAATGCAAATACATTTTTGACATAAAACATCCTATTTCCTATCGCTGCGGCCGCATTAAGTCGCTGTATACATTCAAATTAAATTAATGTTATGTCCATTAAAACAATCACATACTTGAAAATTATTATTGATATTGACATTGATATTGATATGAAAATTTTGGAAATTATAAGGAAAACAAGAAAAAAAAGATATAATTATAACTTGGAAAAAAAAAATCAAAATAATATGTAATCGAGAGATTCATACCTTGGCCAGGCCCTAGCTGATTGATGAACGGTGTACTTAATGCAGTAGATGTGACCACCAACAGGAGCACGACTGCCTTTGTCAAGGGTCCCATGGCTACTGACGACGACACGGTCGCGCTGCCACAGGTGATCAAACTGATGCGTTTGCGCACATCGATTGCTCTTTTTAAGCTCCGATTCTACGAGCTGTCGTTAGTATCTTATCGAAACGAAATTAACTTACGGAGGCTTTGTCACGTCTCAGCGTTAGTGTTGTTGTTTACCTTATGTTGTATTTGTTTTTTTTCAAATAAGAGATTGAAATAGGTGCCACTATGAATATTGGTATACCTAACATATTAACGTAAACCTTTAGACTTCAAAAAATTACCAAAACATTTAAACGCTACAGCGTAACGGTATAAGTTTACCAAAGTAAAGGTTCTTTCTAACAAACAATATTATGCAAAACTTAAAGCTTTTATTATTGCAGGGTACAATAAAATTTATAACCATCATGGGGAAAACTGTCTCGAATAAAGTTCTAAAATTATGCCTACGACTTTTTATGCCGAAAAGCTTTTGCCGTTTTTTTTAAAGTTTTCAAATGTTGTTTAAAATATATTGGGATCATTGCGAAAAAAGTCTTTATTATTTTCCATGTGTACGTTTTGGAACCAGATTGTCAAGTTTTTACACGATGTGCCTGGGCGCCATACCGGTCATTGCCACCAGTTGCAGTTATTTAACCGATGACAAACTTTGTTTACTGTAAACACGCTTTAAACGATTTCGTTATCGTAATACTCATTTTGTTCTTTATAACTATGAACTAGCTTTTTGTTTAACTTTTCATCTTATCCAAGCATACAGCGTTTTAATCGTAGAAATATATACTCTATTATATGGTGCACCTAATGGCCAAGAGGGATAAAGTTTGAGCTACTAATATATGCATGCGACAACTTTGTGCACAGAATTTTAAGTAAGGAAAGCTGTGAATTCATTTTACTACTGATTTACATAAAATATTACCTACCTGCCGATATGTGTTTTTAGGTTAACCAGTATGCTAAACAAAATGTTAAGGAAAACATTGATATTCGCCGTAAACCAAAGTGTAGACCTTTCTCCGCTGGTGTTATCGAAACAAAGAAAAGAGAAGTAGCTAAAGTTTCAAAGTTCATGGCAAATTCACCTAAAAAGACAATTTGTAGACATGAAAACTTAATAGAAGAGCTAAAAGATACCACAGAAAGATCTAAAAGTCTGGAATTAATTAATGTTCAATTAAATGACGATAATAAAGCTTTAAGAAAGAAATTAGAGCAAGTTTCCGAAGAAGAACATATTACTGCCTTGAAGTTAGCAGAATGTGAAAAGTTTGTGAGTAGACTCAGCAAAGAGTATGAGAACAGAAATTCAGAGTTAAAATCCGTAAAGGAAAATGAGAACAGAATACTTACAGAGCTGACGAAAGAGAGAAATGATAGGAAGAATTTAAATATACGACATGAGAAAGATGCTGTTGTTATACAGGACCTCCATAGGCAAGTTAAAGAAATGGAGATGATTTTGAAAAGGAAACATCCTGATTCGGTTTCAGCTTTGATTGGTTTGTATTATTTATATTTATAAACATCATACAAGCAAAATATGCCGTTGATAGTAGATAAGGCGTATTACATTAAAAAAACAATAGTTTCGAAATTCTGATATTCAAATAATTGCAAATGCGCAAAAAAAGCGCAGATTCAAAGGTTTGTTAAACCCTTTGTTAATCATGCAGTACAAGGTGTAACAAAAATAGTTTAAAATGTTTTAAATGGTTAATAAATTATTATTGCACCGTATATATTTATTTTTATTTTTAATTTTAGTCGCATCTAAGTCATCGACTGTAGAAGATAATAAGAAAAAGTTATTAGAAGAACGTATTGCTGGATTGGAACAAGAGGTTAAAGATAAAGAAGACTATTTCCAGGGTATATTATTAACATTACAAGAGAAATTCAGTGATATGAAGCAAAAATATGAAAGTCATATTATTGATGTAGAAAGACAATTAATGGAGGATCGTAAAGTAAACAACGAACTTAAAAACAAATTGAATAAGACAAATCTTAGTGATGTAGCATCTCAAACAGCGTCCAGAGCACAACATACAACGGCAACGCAGACGTTCTTAAGGCCTGACAGAGCATCATCGGCTGTGAGTAGATTATCTCAAAATTCTGCTCTGATCTTGAACAGGTTAAAGGAAGACAGTTACTTAGTAGCTACAATAAAGGGCCTACAATCTGAGCTAACTGTAAAACAACGCACTATTGCTAAAATTAACAGAGAAACAGAGGAACTCAGAAAAAACTTACGTAATTTGCAGAAGGAAAAAGAAGGTACTTACATACTTTCCTTTTATAGCATAATTTTTATTATCACAGTTAGGAAATTGTAAGTTTTTTTAATAGATTGATTGTTCTCAAAGATTCCTTATCTAGACCATTGTTTGCCGATGTATTTTGTTTTTATGTACTCGACTATACTAAGTTTTCTTTCATCGTCTATATTTTCTCATGGTGATTAATGATTGTTGTACCTAGCTAGTGGGAATTTCTAGTATTTTTTACTATCTACTTTTTTTCTAGTATTACTCAATTTAAATCCACAAAAGAAATCTGCTTTTAAAACAAAGTCTACTGAAAACATTTTGGCGAGGTTGAACACGGAAATGGATGTGGAATTGACGGAAGTGAAGAAACAGAAGGAAGTGCTCATGCATGAGCGGAACAGTTTGCTCGATTCGCTTAAACGGACCAACGAGGAGTTCATATTGTTGAAGAAGAAAAGAATTCAAGACGTGAGTGTTTTGTTTGTGTTTTATTTTTAACTTCAACCTTAGTACGTATTTATGTCCACCTTGCAGTAAAAAAAAACGAATATTCGTGATTAAGGTCTTTTTACCGTTTTACCTAAACAAATATATCTAGGGTTTTGAATGAGATTAATATATTCCGGCAATTAAAAATCTCATTACATTATATTTTCCTATACAGCTGCACACGCTCCAATTGTCTCATGAAAAGGAGCTAATGCAAATGAACATGCAGATCTACCCACTGCAAGAAGAGATCAAACTCCTCAACAGAACGGTGGAGATTCTGCAGGAGCGTGTGCGATCCGCCGACGACAAATTACTGAGACACCAGGCTGGCATGAAGGAGATGGACATACATGCAGGTGGTGATAACCCGAGGAGTAAGAGAGAATTCCGTTAAGTTATGTTTAAATCGTAGTTGAGCTTTTTTGTTAACATACAAATATTGTGAACCAAAGAACGAAAGTAACGAATTAGTAACAGGCGGTGCTTTAATAACATGTAACGAAAACGATGTCTTATTTTATAATTTATACATAAATCGTTGATGCGATAAAACATAAGTATCTATTTTTTGTGCAGAAATTATGATTGAAATCTGAGTAACTTATACAATATTGTGATAGATATAATGGTAGGTAGTGTATAGAATTAGCTGTTCACTTTCGCTGAAACAAGGAATGTAGATATGTTCATTTTTCGTTGTATGCTCAGATGAAGAAATTATTTCTCGTCTATGGTTGTATACGATAAAAGCAAACGAAAAGACTAAGAAGTAATGTCGATTTAGCTGGTGCTACCAGCTACATTAATCTTCTTGAAGATATCTCCTACAAGATTCAGTGATCTCGTCGTTGTAGTGACGCCAATGACGTTTGTAGGATTTACTAGACAAGGAATTTTCACACACAAAATTATATTTAAATATTACGTACGATTAGTTTTAAATAATGGGACCACATTACAATTTAGCCGTATAAGTGTAAGTGCCTCGTAGTGTCTACTTATTGTGATCGTTAGCCGTTAAATATGATGAAAACGCATAAATACACAAACATTTATATTAAGTAAGTAAGTAGGTACATAAACACTTGATATTCTATTGGTTCCTTCCTATTAATGGACAAATTTCTAGTCATATTTAAACAAACCACCGCTGTACCGTGCCGTGCCAGAATGGTGCCTTCGTTAGCAGTAATGTCAATAAATATATTTGTGTAATAATGAGTTTTATTGTTAGTTTTCCTAGATTGTATCCTGATATCGGCTCATACTGAAGTGTATTAGTCGTGGGAACGCAAAGGTCACAGTACTTAAAATTTTTTTAACATCGTCATTAGTAATTTTTTTTGGTTATTTCCTGTTTCTTTGGAATTCTGCTCGTCTTCATTATACGTCTGGTTAAAATTCTAAACCAATAATCTTGATATCATTATGGCTATGACTATATGTACAGCTAAGATGCGGCAGTTAGCATTTTAAAAATCCGTTATAAAAATGTCAGCCCAAATCAATTGTTTTGTTATTTACAGGAATAAATACTTATTTTAGGAATTCAGATTATTGAATGTCGAATCTAAAGAAACAATAAACAAATCAATAATATAATTAATAATTTATTAAAACCACGTTGCATCGCGTCCTTTGTTAACAATATCAAGCCCCTTCGCTAGTTCCCAGACTGCCATCAGCAGTTCTTTGCCAGTAGCTTCTATCTGCTGTGGAGGTAATAGAAACCCATTGCCACCATTGTCTCTAGTCTCGATCGCGAAGCTCTGCAAGATTCCAGATGAGTACGCCCAATCAATCAACGCCCCTGTAGCTGGGTAGATCTTATGGTACGTTGGACCGTATGTGTAGTTCCGACCAGATTGGGTAATGATCGCCTGTTGGGAAGAAAGAACGTAGGTAGGAGCATTTCGCTGTATGTAATAGAATTTCGCTCTTCTATCTTAAATACTTTCCACGAATCTCAGTCGAGCTAACGACAGTATTCTCATTGAGAAGTCCTGGATCTAGTTTGCCACCCAGCAGCCCCTAAGGTGTGCCATGACGTTAGCCATGACGTACACCTCGTCCAAAGTGGTATTTTTTAATTCGGAAAATCATTCCCGATTCAAACGAAGATGTGAGTAGGTACTGCTTATCATTATACCTCATAGAGAGGCCTATAGTATAGGCCTCTCTATGGCCTGGCCTGACCTTGCGAAGAGATAGAACCTCTTGCAATTTATAATTAAGCAAAAGACGCTGAAGAAGACACTTTTTGCAAGAGGAAATCTGTTTGGGGAATCTCCGGGAATTGAGTGATGGCGCGAGAGCTGCCCTGTTTCGCCTCATAAAGGATATGTGGAAATATAAGGGGCAGACTGCCAATATTCGCTATAGGAGCGGCAT
Source organism: Pheosia tremula (assembly GCA_905333125.1). Taxonomy (NCBI): domain Eukaryota; kingdom Metazoa; phylum Arthropoda; class Insecta; order Lepidoptera; family Notodontidae; genus Pheosia; species Pheosia tremula. Next base: position 3,391,558 of record HG995411.1, read on the forward strand.
ATATCAAGATGATATCGAATAAGTTTGAATGGCGTTAAAATAGTGGTTGAAAACAGCTGCAGATAAAAACTTATTTATTTACCTGAGACATGGCTTGAGCAGTGTCCTTGTGCATTTTGGCGTCATTTGTTGACTTAACCCTGGCACTCCAGGGATACAGCACCAGCTGGCCATATGAGTGCAGGTCTATCAGTGCGCTTGGTGTCTTCCTGGTGTTCAGTAAGAGATACTGAAGAAATGTGTAACATGCGTTAATGTCTGAACTCTTGATTCGTCTTCATAGCATTATGGTACGAGCTATATAGCGGTATAATGTCCTTAGAAGTATCGATTTGGTCTGAGGGATGGTGGACTTGGTATTAGGAAGCAAATGTTACACCAACAAGGGGGAAGAGGATGTGTAGCAATTAAGTTACCCGCATTGCGATAGATTCGGCTTCGGAAAACGGGAAGGACCCTGAATAAGTGTCTTCGCAGGGGCTATTCACAGTAATACCGGCGATGCCCCAGTCTATTCTGAAAAAAAAAACTTTCGTTACTTTGGAAGTCTATAGAGTACTGGCTTATGCAAACAGCTGCCAAGTGCCAAAACATAATCAGATGTAGTACCTACGTAAGTACTTACTACAGGAAAGTGGGCGTCGTCAAAACTTATAACTACATTCTTCGTGAGATACCCTATTATTATAATGACTGATTATCTTATTGGTATCTGCAAGAGCGGCTGTCTGATTACGATTATTCATTTCACGGGTCTCAGGTCGGGAGTTAAATTATTTGCTTCATTTTGTTCCGAAATTCTAAAGAACCTACTAATAAGCTCACAGTCCGGAAGAGCGCCACCTGGTTTCGCAATGGAAGTGACCGGCGTCATTAAGCCCAGTTGCGGAATTAAGCAACATAGCTACAAAGTACGTCACAGGAAAAACTGTGATACTGTCTGCGGGGAATACGGTGTCTACTGTATTTACAACATAAACATTGTAGAGAACTCACTCGAAATTCCTATTAATATCGACGCCTTTGCAGTTGTTATTCCCACTCCTATTTTTGCGCCACAAACGATTATTTGTGTGCGTGTATTCGTACCCATCAGGATTTAAAACTGGAATAATGAGCCTGAAATGCCTTCAAATGTTACACACAAAGCTGTTTTAAATTTACAAAGCTTAAGTAAATGTTAAATTACCACGAGTGCGTTCAAATACAAGATGAGATTAGCTTTAAATACGTTCTAATTATCTTAGTATACCCGCGTGTAATATTCTTCAAAATTCAAATTCAATTTGAAAATTCTGCCCGAAATGCGGGAATCGCCACCGCAGTCGATAGGAATGTTTTGAATGTTAAAAATCTGAAGTAAACCTGAATGATTGATAGAATATGTTCTCTAATTGTGATAATTTCTTAAACTAAATGGATAATACTTACCAATTCTTGTTCTGAATAAAATCCGGTTGGTGATCAAAGTTGGTGGTGAGCGCGTTAAGAATGTAAAGAGCGGAGGTGATTGCGATCCATTCGCGGCTGTGGGACCCGGCTGTTATAAGCATCACTTTATTGGCTGGATTTCCATTTGATATGTTGAGCATCTAAGGGCATATAGGTAGTGATAAACACATTTTTTTTTGGAGACGGTATTTTATAGGAACGGCATCGCTGTTATTAATTCATATAAGAAAAGGATCACCAAATATGTGCGCTGTACCTTACGAATCTGCATTCTTAAATATGTTGATTTTCTTTATTTTTAACCGACTTGAAAGAGGTGGAGGTTCTCAATTCGGTTGTGTTTTTTTTTTGTATGTTGAAAGTTATTGTTTATAATTATATAAAGTGTACGTAGACTACATATATATGTTGGAATCAGTAAAATTACAGAGATCAAGGACATGGTACACCCGGGCATGGCAGATATCCATCTTTTATGATAGCTAGGTAGGTATCTGTGGCAAGGTAAAATGAAATAGTAGGCAAAGTAAGTACCTACTACACAGCCCGTATGAAGATAATTTTTGCTGCACTCTTTAGCACATCTGGAAAATAGCAACTGACACCATTCCAATGCAATTAATCGTTACTGCGAAGGCTTTTGGAGTAGGTACCTGAGTACAGTATCCGGCCGTAAATATTGCACATGGGTTATGGAAAAAGTTTCGGCTTTGTAGAGCGTTATCTCTTTCGCTCTTGACTTTAGCCGATAGTCTCTTTCTATAGCTTGACGTGCAATATTTTCGGCCGGGTGCTGTATGTATTTTTCATGACCACTATCACAGTAATTCTCCTGCTACATCGGCGCCTGATGCCGTTAATTAACACGTTCATCGTCTCAAAATAGCAACATTTTGTGAGGATTGATGCATATATTAACGGTATTAGACGCAGGTGTAGCCCGGGCGTCACAGAGATAAGAAATAAAACTTTTATATGATCGTGTAAGTAGATAAATTGGCATTTTAAAAGTAGAGTGAACCGAGAGAGCTTTAAAACTGGATCCACCGGCTTATCTACCTTCCGTTATAGTGTATATAAGGGTTAACAAATATAGGGTAAGTGTAAAATATTTCAACAGATGTATGAGTAAGTTATATGGATCACGTTCATGTATAAAACAATTGTGTAAATGACGATTGGTTTTTTTAAGGCGAACCAATAGCGTTTGGCCATGCACTCAGTACATAGCTTAGTTTTTAATGTCTAATAATTTGATTTATTTCTTTGGTTATAACCTAGTTTTGCTCCTATTAAAATATTTTACACTGATATGTTACAAGATAGTTCTGCAGGTGGAGCTGAGAACAAAAAGGGTAGGTTATTTGAGCTCTTATTTATTTACATAGAAGCACAGTATAGAAGACTACTCCATCAACCAAAGATTTAGAAAACAAAACTTAGAACGTCGCCATAGAGCTGTAGCCACCAAAATTTGGAAGTCAAAAATTAATGCCGATTTGCATAGTAGATCCTCACTTACCTAAATTAATTATGATTCAGATGGATTTTACGCATGTAAGAACCTACCTGTATACTTCTATTCTCAAACGTTCGTCCAATAGTTTGCAGTCTGCATAGCGATGGATAGCTGTCAGCTAAAGAATTGAAAAATTCGTCGATAATGTTCAAAGTTGGGTACGATCTGAAGTCCAAGCGATGACCTGTGGAACATCATTAGTTCAGCCCACGTGGGCAAGGTACAATACATAAGGGCCCCAAGTCTGCTAACACAATCAATTCATAATCGAACAGCAACCGAATGGTAACTGACACTCATGACAGGTATTGTATGGGATATCTGTCAAAAGTGACAGTTACTATGCGATTGCTGTTCGATTATGAAGCGATTGTGTTAGCACTTAGCAGACTTGGGGCCAAGTATCTACGTGATTGATCATATTAACGTCACGTCACGATCATATTATGTAATAATAAAAAAAAAAACGATTGATTGCGAATTTGAGGTGTTGCGGATCAACTTGACAAGGGGCAAGTGCGTGACGAGAAGATAAGTGGCTAATTATCTCTTATAATAATTGAGTGATCATCGATATTATATATAAATAAATATCGATAGACGAACACACGAACTGCACGGTTCTAAAATAAGCAACGCCTGATATATAATTAATTATATAGTAATCGCCCAGTTTATGATCAGTTATACATATATGAAAGGTCCATGACTCAGGTACGAACATTCGTGTTCAGCATACAAAGCTTGCCCCTACCAGGATACGGACCCGGGACCCTCAGTACAGAAAGAAGCGTCTCTACCATCCTCTGCCAATCGGAAACATATCGACTAAAAACCCGATTGAAGTAATTATGATATAGTTTGACCACTACCGCTGTACCCCGCCCCCCACCACGCCCTGCAATCCTAGGGCGCGGCACAGCGGTATTGGTAAAACTATACCTAGGTCCTTCAATACGAGCGTGCCATACCAATTCTAAGAGATTTTTCATCCCATAAGGTCGACTCAGGTTGCAACAAGTCGATTTTACGCTGCACGTCCATGATGAGCACCGTGTGATCCAGGTGGCGTGTCTTCAGCTGACGATCTACCTTCACTTTGTTCCCGGCACGGACCAGGTAATCCGCTTGGACGGGGGATAGGCTCCATATAGAGATATCTGATAGATGTTTAAAATAATCTCGATTATTTATCAGGGAAAGCCATAGTGATAGATATGTCGGTCGTACGTTCGTCTTGGAAACAAGAGTCATAGGTACCAAAACCTGGCTCGCACTTCTGGAATTTTTGAATATTTATTGCATTTAGTTCGGGTCTTTAGATAAGTAGGTAAATTATCCAAATCTACTCTACGTATACTAGGGGAAGCCAAGGCATTGCTGTTGACGTTCATGATTATTTTGTTTTGTAGGTACTACATATCCAATGAATGCGTTTTGTAACAATATCGCGGCTACCCGAGGACAATGAACTTATTGCTATCACATAGAGATAATAGAACATACGCACGCAAGAGACATACCTACCAAAATCATTGTTTTTTTTTTATTTCTATGCTGCTTCTATTACGGGAAGACGTCAATGCATTTTTAACGAGTTTTTAAGCGGTCTACATGTCGTGGTAATATTAACCCTAGTTGTTGGAATAGTCTCCGAGAGCAGGTTGGTTATCTTCTTCTTGGTTTATGTTGGAAATCGGCTACAAAATAAGAGCCATTTTTGCCAGTGTCGAGTATTTCTTGATATTATAATTGTTATAAAATTATAAGTACCACTGATGATAATAATGATTCAATTAATTCTCGACAGCTACCAGTAAAGCTGTGCATATTGGGAGACCGCTAAAAGACAATAGTTACTATTGAATTTTCTTCACTCGTCGTGCGCACTTATGAACACACAATCCCACTAATATTACCGACACATTATTAATCAAACAAAATAAAACAATTGACAACTTTCCGCCAAAAAGTCCAGGCTGGTAATCGCTCTCTGTACATATAGGTAGTCAGCTAAATGAAGGTAATCAGGAAGCCAACCCCAATACAAGAAAGAAATTACCAATTCTTGAAGGGGGTGAGGTAGTTACACGTATAAGATACAACATATTCTATGTCCTTGTTCCTATGAACAAACGCAAAACCTACATAACTTGGCTATTGATCATTTCACTTTAGCAGCATAGAATGCGTAGGTGTGCCAAACGTAGGTAGTTCGGTACTCCAGTCTTAACACTAAGAAGTAGACTTAGTTATGTATACCAGACCTCTATTATCAATAAGTCTTTTTATGAAAAGTATGTCTTCGGATCCTTGAAGCTCTGTGCGCCACACTTGAGCCCCATTGTAGGACACCTTCGTATCTTCATCATTGGACGCACAGGTTGCTTGTAAGCAAAATAATAAGAAAAGATGATTCGTGGATTATAAGACTGTGGTACAACTAACTGTGGCTTAGGGAATATTATACCTGTGATATACGGCCATAGACAGGGTAAGTAAGAAAGAGTATACTAAGCTTGAACCTACGTTTCTTTATCATTATGTCAAATCATAATTTCAATATGTTGATTTAAAAAAAAATAGCTCACAAAAATAACTTAATTTTTTTTGGGAACAAAATTTATTTTTTAAATCGACATATCGAAATTCTCACATCACAAATGAGCTAATGAAGCGAAGATCGAGGCTAAGTATCCCTTCTCTGAATCACTCTGTAAATATGACCATTTCAAAAAAGAATGATATTGTCGGAAGCTAGCTATTTATGGTCATAATACAATCATCTTCAAATTACATTATTAATCCTCTTAGGGCTATTGATGTATAAGGTAGGGTTGATAGGGCTTGGTAGACTGTGAGAGACGTGGACACTCGCCACGTCCTCACGGCTCGCCTATACATTTAGGTAAGTACACAAGGTACAAGAAACTGTATGCTTCTACGGTATTATTAAACCTGTCAGAATTTATTGCAATAATATTATTCGCTATTTAAATACGGAGATATTTTTTTTTAGTTTTCTTACCTACTGAAACAAGGATCCAATATGCAGTTGCAAAAAACATTTCGTTACATTTTATTACGGCAAAATAAATACATAGCCATTCGACATTTTACTACATTGATAAAAGTTTATTAGCTACTTGGTTGCTCCGCGGATTTGTCCAGTCCAGTGATTTATATACGAATAATACTCGGCATAGATGCAAGTTATATATGTTTATTAACATCGCTATATACATTCATTGTAATTTGAAAATAGAAACATTTCGTATTGAAACTCACATAAATTTATTAAAAATGTGACAATTATTAAAACTTTAGGCTTGGTGTTACACATTATTGCTACATGTACCGACAACGATGGCTCGACATACTCTGGCATGTAAATAACACTAAATGCCATCCGATATTGATATTGAAGAACGGCCACCCAAACCATCCGCATTGCTTATTATTATATTATTGAGTCTCTAATAAGTATCACAATAATTAATCCACTTATTATAAATAAATTATAAAATTGTCAACTCAGCGTCTAGTCTTAATATTTCAAGTATAAAACAATGTCAAAAAACGATTCACTATTCAATCTGATCACATGGTCCACTGTTGTGCATAATAACGCAAACTATACTTTTACCAAATGTTTCCTTAGTCTCATTTTCACCACAATCATCACCAATTCATTGTCAATGGAAATGACACCATATTTGTCTATTATGTCTTCTAAAGTACATACGATTTTTAAAGGATACACTTTTGCATGCTAAACAATAAGCATTTCACATTTTTGAAATGAGTGTATGACACCGAACCAGCGTTTCACATAAGACAATGATCACTCACAATTAAATTCATCGATAATAATTTCGAGTCGACGAAATGGCCGTATGGCTAAATATATACGATAACGTTTCACAACTTTCACTAGTTCATGTTAAAGTATCGTGTTCGGTACGAGAACACCGAGGTTCTGGGCTAGTCCGCGCCACCGTTCGTCACCGTGAGGGGCTCCTCGTCCTCGTTATAGTCGAGCGAGAGCACGGAGGCCCGCCTCCTTTTCCCGACGGGGGTATCGCTGCACTCACTACCCGAATAAGTCCGTTTTTCGGTGGGTGATGGCGGTCGGTTCCCATTCATAGTTGCATGTTTCGCACGTAACTCTTGTTGGAGGAACAACACCGTGCTTTGCATACCCTCGACGTCCTCGTCCAACTCTTGGAGGAACTCGTCCAATTCTGAAATGAAATCAGTATTAAATTTAGAAACACGGCCACAGAACAATAATGGCTGCCGGTTTTTATTTTCGCTCCCGGTAGAAAGAAAGACAACAAAGCCGTAAAACACTCTAATAAAAAAATATAATTATTTAATATTTTTGTAATGACAACACAAATAAATGTTAATTTAATGACAAAACAAATAATTTGTAGGACTATAATGTTTATTTAATATATTTGAACTATCGCAGTTTTAGTAAACACAAAATATTATAAGCTGCGAGCCTAATTCCGTGCAATAAGAGCCACTTTACGACCAAGTGTGTTGAAAAATATTTTTAAATGTTTGCATAGTCCGATTGATTACGAACAATTCGCTTGAAAGGAAATAATTATAAATATTATAAAACGCATTGACTATTTTAAATTATATTTCATTTTATATTGTATTATATTAGGTGAGATATGGTCAGTGCGATTCACATTGGTGTGCTCTGAGGAATGCTCCGAAACAGTAGCATTGTATATTTGCTTACCAGATTGCGATTTCTTGACCTCTTCACTAAAACTTTTCTGTAACGCTAAATCACCTTCTAACTTAGCTATTCGTCCACTAGACGTCATCCGGCCGAGATCCTCATTTTCCTGATGCAATAACCTGCACTTAGCCATGAGCTTCTTGCCTGTATTTGAGTCCGGTGTGAACTTCCATGCGGACAGTTCATTTTGAGTTTCCTCTAATCTCGCCTTAGTCGACGTCAGTTCTTGTTTTAACCTTAGAATTAGTACATTAACTGCTGGATCTAAGAGTGTGGGTCGACCATTGAGACTCGCGTGGGAAGACTTTAGTTCAGTTACTTGACTCTGGAATAAACAAAATAATAGATTACTTATACAATAGGGATATGGAGACCTATTTTAAATTCAGCAAATATCTTTGAAAGTATGCTGTAATGTAATGTTTGAAAAGTTAATTGTACAGTTTGTAATAAAAATATCTACTTTGTAATAGATTCATTAATATTAAATTACCCTATCGTTACTTACTACATAATCTTGTATTTCTTGTTCTTTAGCTGCGAGCCTCCTAACTAGAACCTTCTCTCGGCGTTGTGATTCAGCGTACTGCTGTTTTATCCTATCTTCTACCTCTTTCGCCTTTTCCAGGCCGCCTGCACACATCAATCATAAATTATTTTTTTAAATACCAACACACCATATTTATTGGTAATGGTTACACAGTAATTCTTATCTTCTATATTATAAAATATTTGTTTTCATTATCATCCCTCCTCTTCTTAAATACATGATAGTGTTAGTTCCAAATGTTGATAAGCCCAATTTTATCTAAAAAATAGATTGAAGATGGCATCTGTATCATCATCAACACAAGATTTCATGTATTCAAGTTGAGGATTTTATTTTAAATAACAATAAAATCGACAACACCTTAACTAAAATATAAAAACACATTCAGAACACACTGATATGACAATAAACTGGATTTAAGAATAATGTGAATACACAATTTTTATTTTAGTAGATGCTTCTCCAGAAAACACAATTTCTTAAAACTAAGTAGTTATGACTCATGGTTGTAGTAAAGTGTTTAAAATTGTTTCAGAGTTCATTCAAACATAATAAATGATTTAGCAATTTAATGTTTTCTACAGTATGCAAATGTTATACTTTTTTCAACACAATCCATTACCATCTTCGATCCAACCTGTTCCAGAACATAGGCCTGCACACAAGGATTCAAAGATTATAGGGGAATTTACAGAATATATATGAGAAATCCAAGAGATGTATCTAATCAATTTATAAATAGATTATTTATGAAGGGTGAAAATATTAAAAATCTTTTTTTCACAACCAGAATTTTTACCATAAGATGTGATTGCTTATCTCCACTTTGCCAATACATTAATATGTTCTGAATATAGGACTCTACATATTGATCAACTGTTCCTATGTTGGAAATTAAATAGACTAATGGAATATGGAACTATAGTACCTGCCATACCAATTTGTACAAAAATCAATTTTGATTTTTATAGACCACACCTTAAACATGATTTAACAAAAACAAACATATAATGATGTGATTTAAAAAGAAAAAAAAACGTTTACTACTTCTTTTGAAAAAATCCTAAGCTATAAGTTCTGCAGTTTTTCTGCAAACAACAGTAATGGGCATATACTCAACTATGAATACAACATTAAATGTTACAAAGGAGCAAAGCTTAAAAAACTATTAGTACATAAAATAAACTGGCCTATTAAAACCCACATTCTCTTTGCGGATAGATGTATAGATTAGATCAATAAACACTATAATAATTACAAAACTATGATGTTCCTCATTAAAACTAATGAGTCTTTAAAGAGAATGGGTAAAGTTTAACATGTGTAATAACATTGCATTGTTTTTCTTTCATTTAATGACACAGTTTAACAGGTACTACTACCCTGAATAGTCGTATTTTAATATATAAATAATAATATAATAAATGGCTGGAAATGGTTTTAAAAGAAAATGAATACTTACGTATATATTTACACTCGAATTGTAATAAAATGAAAAAATCTGAATACCACAAGTCATAATAAACAAGTAAAATACCTATTAGGTCATTTGTGAGTTGAAGTATAAAATATTTAGATACTAATCTAGCTGAATTAAACTTTATTGCATTTGAATTTTTGAAGTGTTAGTCATAATCACAGACAAAGCAATATGTTGCATGTATAAACAAATAGTATACATAATATAAAGTATAAACATGCAATGACTAAGCTGCAAGTTGTTAAAGCTCAATAATAAACCTTATTCCTTTCATAGGTAATCTTAAAATCAGTGTATTGTGTGATTGTTTTATAAAACAATCATATAAATACTACAGTTTTTTTTCTATTGTTATAATCATAACTGTCCTAACTGTAACATAGCTGTCCTGGTGAACTTCATCCTACTTCAGAATTATATTTAGTATATTTTTTTTTGTGAAGTTTCCCGTGTTTTAATAGTAATTCTGCTATGGAGGGCATAGTTAAATAAAAAAAAGAAAAGATCCATAAAAATCAGCCCACCCGATCTCAATTTATAAATGGTGTAACTAAAATGAATTTGTTTTATATATACAGAAGCTTGTTTTTATATAAAATAGAAGAAATACAGAATAGATGAAAAGATTATATATATAGTTGGGGATATGTATCTGTGCCCCTCTGAACTTTGAGCGAGTGGTGAGATTTTTCTATATGCAGCAACTTTAGAGCAGCACAGATACATAATGCTTACTTTAAGTTAAGTGTATGATTAAAAAATAGGTGGCTACACAATATTTATAACTAACAATGCCTAGACAGAAGTTAAATAAAGCATGTACAAAACAAAATCTTAACTATACAGCAAAAGAAGATGAAAATATATTTACTTTTTCATGTGAACAAAGATTGGACAACGCAGCAGCCTCAGCCATCACCAAAGGCAGCATAACAGCACTTAACATGGACACAGCTCCAGAACCTGGAGACACTGCTCGGCCTTGTGCCGGCATATGCACTTCCACTGAACACTCCACTGGCAAAGCCCTTACACAGCAAAACACCATTTCTTCATCTTCACCATTGACAACTCAACACCTAATACACCCCGTGCCACATTTTCTTTTATAACTAAACAATTTTCAATATCACAGTAACATTTCAATATAACAGTATCACTAGTTAATTTTAGTTAAAGTATTGTCGATATAGAGAGTAGGTAACATTACAACTCGCGATTCGGTCGCCGACCATTGGCGCTACCAAGCCAATGTAACGTTTCGTTAAATACCTTCCAACTGTTTGTTCAAAGTTTCGAGGTGATCAATGTACGAGTCCTGGTTCCTCCACGCGGCACGGAGCGAGTCGGCGGAGGCCGCGTCGAGCTGGTGCGGGGTCAATAACACACGCGCAACGACAGTGCCTCCGCCACCTGCACCGCTGTCGTTCACCGCCTCGCCGTGGCGATCTGTCTCCTCGGACATTTCACTCTTACAAATATGATAGGAGCCGCTTTTCGACTGCAAGCAAATAATCACAGTTAAATTCTAGATCAAGATCATTTGCATTTTTCTTCTCGTTTATCAAAAACTTGCACAGTACGCAATAAGATACCGACGATTTCGTATATACTGTTTACTTACAGTCGTTAAAAGTTGCAGTATTTCAAATTAAACTGAAAACTATTACAAACTATACTATCACTTTTAAGTTCACTGAAAATAATGTTTTATTTTACGAGGTCACCAAAACGAAACACGGCAGAATAGACGCCATTTTATAATTTTTAATTTATTTTTAATATGTTGTTTTACGGCTTTGGGTACTAGCCCTTTGAAGCCCATCAGAGTCCATTTTGGCATGGAGTTGCTGCTAAAATGATTTCTAGCGAGACTACAAACATAAACAAATCGAGACGAATGTATGAATTTATTAATGTAAATGACATTTATAAATTAATTATTCTTAAAAACGAAAATTTATTTGCCTCACAGACATTGGCCCACTACAATTGTTCATCTCGCGTCTCCTGTTGGGAGACGGGGAAGCTGGTTCACGGCTGGGCCCTTTTCCTATGGTTGTCTACGCTATTTACTTCTTGTAGATATATATATACTAAAGAGCAATGGAAATTAGCAACAGTACTTAAATATCTTCAGAACCTTTTAGAAGAATGCAACTCGGCAGCAGTACCTGAAATCGTACTTATCAGATTGCACAAATAATAAATACATAATACATCGAACCGTTTAGAATAATGAATTAAACCAAAGTTCTATAGCGCCTTTAGGTGTGTGTTTTATGTGGAACTCTTTTGAATGGTTTTTATCGGGTTTTGCATTGAACTTTGTTGAATATTTAGGTAAGCAAATCGAATGGTTAGCCTACAAGTAAAATCATTCAAAACCAGTGCTAATTTCTAATACGCCTCTAGTTTAAAATCGAGCTCACATCTCTCGCAGACTTTAATAGATGGCACTCTCGTAAGCAAATTTTGACAGGCAACAACGAGCCCTCAGCCCACTGGTAGTTGAGATTTGATTAATTTTGTCACGGGTCTAGGATGGAGGACCCATTAGACATCACATTGTAAGCAGTTAGGAACCAAGGTGTTTAATGCTTTTACTTACCCACCTAACACAAACGGCTGGTCCGATTTTTTATGAAAATTAGTTAGGTAGGTAGGTAGGGTCTACATTATCACATCTATCTATATATTTATTTCCAATTACCCATGTTTAATTCATGATACTTTAGGTCTTCTTGTATTACATATTACTGTTAACATACTTGTAACGTGACTGTTTGTTATCTAAATAAATAAATAAAAAAAAATAAAAAATCAATCTATCAATCTAGCCCAACCAATCAGACGAATTTCTTTGATCTAAGTCTGGCCCCTACCTAGGTATACTTTTTATTCCAGTTAGAGCTGGGTGATTGAAGCGTTGTGAGTAGTGTGTGTGTATCAACTGGCACGAAATAGGTATAATAGGTAAGTATCGAAATAATTGTCAACATATTTATAATTTAATTTAATATTTTATACTTATTCAATACTTTTAACAATTAACATCTAATTAATGTTTAACATTAATGTAGGTAGTTTGAATTTAATTTTATACAATAAAAAAATAGGTACGTAATACAACATATTATATCACAATATGTACAACTGAACAATTTTGTTCGTACGGCATAAAATAATGTCAATAGGGTCTCCACACTTCTTGGCTCCCCGCGCCGTACATTCCGTGTTTGACCTCGTCGTTCGTTTCGCAACTTTGCCCTAGGCCGCTGGTTTCGCCCGTGCCTTGAAGTTCTGTTGTTATAGAAATGCCGCCATCGATATCGCTAATTTTGATTTCGCTGGGAAAACATTGTTCTACGTTGTGTTTATCGGCTGAGCTATGCAGATGAACGTGTATTTGGTTTTGATTTACTGTAGAATATAGGTTTGGAAGTATCATTTGTGGGTTGGGGTTGATATAGGGTGAATGAGACTGTATACAGGCTGGGTTATTATTGATGTTGTTGTATTGATAATTGTTGTAGTTGTATGTGTTGGCGGGCCAGGAGTTGTAGTAATTGGGGTCATATCGCTGAGGCGGCATAGCTGTTGGGGCGTTGAGCTCAGTGAGGGAGGTATTGGTGCCACTCGGACTCCCTTTCACAAAGCCCGCCGTTGGGCTGGGCTGGAAACCGCCGTAGTCGGAGTGGCCCAGTGGAATTTCAGGTAGCACTGAGAAAGAAAGAAAACATTAATTAGCGATTAAGTACCTACATTAAAGTAGCAGATTCTAGTAGGCATGTTAAGTTATGATTTTCAATAGATGAGGTACACACTCTATACTGCTTTATTGTATTTTCATAGTGCATCTATTCAGAAGCAATTTAACGCTATCCAACGCTTAGGTTTTTTTTAAGATATGTCATTTGCATTTGCTCACTTGGGACATAAAGCAACATACGTTTTTCAGCAAATGCAAATTAATTAATTTCTAGTCACCCAAGTGTCCCTTCTGAATTTTTTTTATTTATTTTTTATTACATTATACTTAGGCAAGTATTTGATCTTGATCTCACCTGATGGTAAGTGACGATGAGATCTACGATGGAGCATACTTGCCTAGGTAGGAAGGCGGCTGTAGATGGAGACCTGATCTGACCCGCCATCCATGAATGGCAACACCGAACATCATGCCGGAACACGGCTAGGCCGCTTGGCGACATGGCTTTGTTCAGTGGGTGGTGACTAGCCACGTCCGAAGCCTACCACCAGTAGAGTTGTCACCTGGTTGGCACCACCCAGGGTCACGTGTAGGGTATCTCGAGGGTACTTAATTTCTTAATTTTAATGATCGTCTCCTTTCTTTTCGAAATGAAATGCGATGAAATAAAATGAATATAAATATGGCCTTACCCACAACTTATCTACGCTTACGCCATAGTAAAAGTAAAATATGGTGGCATTTTTTTGGATTCTAGTTCATAATTATTATTATAATTTTCATAGGTTTTATAGGTACATATGACGGCCTGCTATCATGTGGTCAACCGCTCCATTACCGTGGTTGCCGTGATGAATTGAGGAAGTTAGTTTATCAATTTAACAATTGACGCAAAGGGTACTGGATTATATTTAGAAAAAAATATATAATATATAAAGTATGGCTATTAAGGATAACTTATATTACTTACATTAATTAATGATTTACACGAACCTAGCATGGCCTTACGTATATACTATGTGTACTTTAGCTATACATATGTACCTAGTTAGGTTAGCGCATGGTAAACATATATGCTACGCCAGCACTAGTAGCACTGCCAGCTGTGACAAGACAAAATGTGAGATAATCGATTTTGTCTCTTTCCCACGTATGAATTATAAAAGGTAGAGAGTGACTCAGTTCGACATAATCCGTCACATAGGTTTTGTCTTTACCTGCGGGCACTTGGTATTCTCTTCCGATAATTGCCCAAGACAAGAATACGTCACGATCAGAATAATAATAAAAATACCAGCCCTTTTTTAATGTCCCACTGTTGGGCACGGGCCTCCGCTCAATGCGAGGGGGATTAGGCCATAGTCCATCACGCTGGCCCAGTGCGGGTTGGCGGACCTCACACGTCTTTCGAGGGGTTTTCTCAGACATGCAGGTTTCCTTGCGATGTTTTCCTTCACCGTTTAGCAGGTGATCATCATGGTTGAAAATGAGATTCGCTCATGAAATTCTGAAATCCCAGAGGTGCGAGCCGGGGTTTGAACCTGCGATCCCCGTTACCGAGGCTAGCGTTCTACCCAGTTTGCTATCACTGCTTTCGTCACGATCAGTGTTGTATTAACTGACAGCTTTAATAGTTAGTTCTTATATCTTTGATTATATCCTGTATACATATATGAAAATCAATATCAGAAAGATGAAAGATGGCACTAACCTATTCGTAATGAAATTATATCATTGGCAGTAAAGAGTTTATGTTGGTATTACAAAAGGTTAAATTAAATCTCTACTGGTGGTAGGCTTCGGCCGTGGTTAGTCACCACCCACTGAACAAAGCCATGTCGCCAAGCGGCCTAGCCGTGTTCCGGCATGATGTTCGGTGTTGCCATTCATGGATGGCGGGTCAGATCAGTTGCGCTGCATGTGCCTAGTGAATGTAGCGTCTCGATCTACTGCCGCCTTCCTACCTAGGCATGTATGCTCCATCGTAGATCTCATCATCACTTACCATCAGGTGAGATAGAGATCAAATACTTGCCTATAATGTAATTTTAAAAAAAATTACCTGCAGGAATATGTATAGTGGGGTCAGGTTTATAGTACGGCGGCTGGAGGGGGCCGTATGTTGGGTACATGGAGGCCGTCGAAGGATACCCTGTGTTCCATTCGCTGGCCCCCAGGATGCTCCCGCTCGTATCTGAAACATTGATGAAAAAACTATGAATAAAAATAATAGATACCTCTAAGTACCGTTAACCGTAATGTCTTAACCCTTAAAAAGGTAGATACTTATATTCGACCCACTAGTTGTGAAGTGCTATATTAGAGCTATAAGTAGCAATATTTGTAGGTACAGGTTCTATAAGGATCATGGATATTGCAATTTTAAACCAATTTTTTTTTGTAACAGTACACCCTATTTTAGTGTAATTACGTTAAAAATATTATAAAAAAAGTTCTTTAAAGATATATAAATGGAAAGGCTTACTCATAATACGAGTATAATGGGAATTTACGTTAAAATTTTGTGTATTTTCCCGCGTTTAATTTGCAACAGAGTTACGCAATATCCGGAATTTTGTAATGGAATTTTTGTAGAGACCAAGCGAAGGTGTCAAAATATGCTGGACCCGTGGTGATTGTAATGATTTTTTTTTCGCCGTAGAGCTGGCCAACGTAGTCTAAACACAGTTAGAGTTTAAACAGCTGGATAAGGTAGGTATAAGGGACTTTAAACAGCGTGATTAATATTTTGTATAAGACCACTAAAAATCATAATTACTTATATAACATTTGTTTGTTAATAAAGAAGACACTCTCTTAATTGTCTCTCTAAGAAATACTTAATAGAACAATAATGGTTTTATTATGTGCAACACGAGTACGGAAGCGTTCGTTCGGGATTGCCAGGTGATTCATGCGATTGACGATACAAATATATATATTACGAGGTTATAGTCAAATTTGTCTGTGTGTTCTAGATGACAAAAAATACAATTGTCATTTTGTTGGGAACAAATTGTGTTTTTTAAAATCATCATATTTTTTAACTTCACATAATGATTACAAATGCGATTACGAAGCGCAAGTTTAAATGTTAGTATACCCTTTCTGTATCACCCGTATAGTATTTTTTATACCAGCTATCGAACAGGACAACAGCGTGAAAATCGGTTGATCCATTTTACGGTTACTATAATGAACATAGCAACCTCTGAAGTTAACAAACTAATATTTAAAATTCGCAAAGCCAGATTAACAAGTTGTGCAAAATTAATCGTTTTATTCAATTTAAAATAGCCGTTGTAAATCTACTGATTTAATTTCAACATATTTTTTTGTTATTGGATAGCCAATGGTCGACCAAGAAGATGAGTATATATCATTAAGTTTTAACCATTGATTGGGGACGAGTCGCAGAACAAAATCAACGGTTGCGCGAGCGGTGCCGCGGGCTAAAGTTAGTTTATGAGCCTCGCCAACGAAAGTGAGGTCAAGATCCGAAACAATGCGAATTGACATGATCAAGGTTTGACGACTGTGACGCGCAACGCCATTTTTTTATAAGTACACTTTTTTTTTGTGTCAACGACTTTAGCAAATGGATGGCTTATTGTTGTAATTGTAAATTCGTACGTAGGTACGTACCTACTCATGTTTATGTACTTTTCCTACCCCAAAGAATAGGGTCGTAGGATACTTTACTTATAAATGTGTCATGTAAGTACCCGTCATTTTATTATTCATTTCAAATTTCCCTCTTTTGTTATTATTCATCCAATTTTATACTTAATATAGAATATGTTATACTAAGTTTATGCTTTTGACCATATTATCTGAGCTTTTCATATAGTAAACATTGTACCTATATTCAGAGAAGATGTGTAAATCCTTACGGTTCCCACTTCTTATATATCCGTAAGTAGTGATTCTCAGAATATTATATACTACCTACCTACTTTGTTATGCAGTTCGGGGGCACATTAAGCTATGGTTATGTAGGTAGAAGCATAAACATATAACCTATTTCTCAAAAGCGATCCGTAAACCAAATCAATGTATAGACTGGAACACCATAACTTCAATGGGATAAGTATGGAAGAAAGACGGTCCAATTTCTCCAGACATTCAAATAATTCTCGGACTTCACACTCTGACACATAGTTATGAGTAATTTCATTGAAATCCTGGCGAAAGCGCATTATTTGCAAATCATTTTGACCTTGGCGCGTTGCCAAATCGCCATATTACAATTTTATAAGGTTCTGCGTGTCAGTCTTTACATGTTGTATTATACACATAAGTATGTATTAAAAAAGAAAAAAATCTAACATTACCAAGGCTAACATATATTAATCTCCTGAACAACCGCAGTTATGTACAATTTTAAGCATAATGCAATATTTCCATGTCAATTCAGAAGTAGGCACTTTTTTGACCTGCTGCTTTTGAGGTATTGCTCAAAAATGGAAAAGATCTTTTAAAAAAAAGAGAAACCATGGAGTTTCTTGCCCGTTCTTCTCTATAGGAACGGTATTCCGAACGGGTGGTAAAGTAGTAGCATAGTATTATGTAACTTTTGACGATTCAAAAGTACTGTACTTAATGGTCTACGTGAATAAAACATATTCTGATTCTGAATTAAACAAAAGAGTATTCCTACCATTTATATGCATATTAAACTACAATTTACGCCAGCATATGACGATAGACATCGCAGATCAGAGGCACGTCACATAAAGGGTGTTTCCAAAACGTGAACGGTATAAGTTATTTCTAAGCGAGCGCGCGCGCCACTGACTCAACGCGTTGCTATAACAAATCATTATTATGCAAATTCCCGACTGTTGCAAGCTTTGTATGTATATTGGATGGTACGAGACACGAGACACGTACACACGGCTAATTTAAATTTTTGCATTCAGTTTTGGTGCTTTCAAAGCAATAAAATATGTTTTAACATACTGCAATTATCATATATCAAGTAGGTGCATATTCGCTAAGGAAAACACTTTTTTCAAAAGCATGTTCGATTATATTATTACTAGCTGCGCCCGGCGGTGCTACCCGCGATAAAAAGTATGAAAAATTAAAACATCTATCCCACGGGAACCTTACATTTTACCGGGATAAAAAGTAGCCTATGTGCTATTCCAGACTATAATCTATCTCTGTGCCAAATTTCATCCAGATCCAATCAGTCGTTCTGGCGTGAAAGAGTAACAAACATCCATCCATCCATCCATCCAAACTTTCACATTTATAATATTAGTATAGATTAACAGGTAAGTATCTCTATATTGATTTCTTATATTTACGCGAATACTACAACATTGAAATAAAAATTCATTCAAGGATTCTGATTTTACGTTCCGGCTGCTTTACAGCAACCATGGTCACGGGAGGACTGAGGTGTTTGACGTCCCAGTGTCAAAGTTTGAACTGGGTACCCTCATATTAACTAGGTTTTTTTTCAAATCAATCTATACATATAAATAAAATTGGAGTGTCTGTTTGTAATATTAAAATAACCGCTTTTTACTAAGTGCATTTGGATGTATACACGTTACCTATACCGAAACAACATTTTTTACAATTTTTGTCTGTCTGTCTGTCTGTCTGTCTGTCTGTCCGTCTGTCTGTCTGTCCGTCTGTCTGTCTGTCTGTCTGTCTGTCTGTTTGTTCCGGGTAATCTCTGAAATGGCTGGACCGATTTTGACGGGAATTTCACTGGCAGATAGCTGATGTAACAAGGAGTAACTTAGGCTACTTTTATTTTAGAAAAAAAAATTGGATCTCTCGAAAAAAAATTAAAACCAATGTTGCAGCGCTGCGCCTGCTTAAAGTTTGATAGCAACAATCTGCAATGCGTCCCGCGGGATCAGAACGCGAGCAGGCTGTTGCCAACGGTTGAGACGTTGTTAAATACCACGCGGACGAAGTCGCGGGCAACAGCTAGTTTAAAATAAAATATGAGGGCATGATCCGAAGACCACATAAATATTATTATTTCTTATCATTAGCTCCAAGTAAATAAACATTCCAAGTCTTTGTTGGTACCACAAACCACAAGTACCTACTTAACACATGGCAATTATATAATACCGGTAACAATACCACACGGTACCTATGTTTTGTATGTTATTAATTAAATATCGTGTCAATGAATTTGTGATTTCTGCCAATCATAATTCAAGAAATCTATACATATAAATAAAATTGGAGTGTCTGTTTGTAATATTAAAATAACCGCTTTTTACTAAGTTCATTTGGATGTATACACGTTAGCAATACCGAAACAACATTTTTTAAATTTTTTGTCTGTCTGTCTGTCTGTCTGTCTGTTTGTTCCGGCTAATCTCTGAAATGGCTGGACCGATTTTGACGGGACTTTCACTGGCAGATAGCTGATGTAACAAGGAGTAATTTGGCTACTTTTATTTAAAAAAAAAAATAAGGTTCTCACGAAAAAAAATTAAAACCAATGTTGCAGCGCAGCGCCTGATTAAGTTTGATAGCAACAACCTACAATGCATCCCGCGGGCTCAGAATGGGCTAGCAGGCTGTTGTCAACGGTTGTCTTTGTTAAATACCACGCGGACGAAGTCGCGGGCAACAGCTAGTAGTTAATAAATTTTTCAACGTCGTTCTGAAGACCTGTACAAGAATACGAGTAAAGGGATAGAAATATTTCTTTCAGAAATCATGTTTTGCCAAAACTACCACTTCGCCTGTAAATACAGATTATAATAGCGAAAAAAATTATAACTTATACTTTAATGTTAAAGTTACTTAAGATATATAGGACAGCACTTCAAGTGCGAGCTAACTGTATACTTTATAGTCTACCGTATTTAGACATTTTGTATGGAGAATTGAAAAGCGCCTCAAGCGGACGGTATTTAAAACCACGTACAAAATGTCTAAATACGGTAGACTATAAAGTATACGGTTAGCTCGCACTTGACTTGCAGGATAGACACGCCACAAGTTTTCGAACTTGCGTCCGGGAAATAAATTGCAAAATACATTTTAATATAGTAAACCTAAATGTATAGGCGTAGGTATGTAAGTGGGTATAGTTATGTACGTAGGTCTGTAGCGATTAAATGTCGTACGATTTTTTACGCAATAGTGATGATTAAACATAGCCGGTCATTAAGGAAAGCCAGCCAGTGTGTGCGCGGTTACAACACAATTTAACAAACAACATGAATCATAGTTCCTAAATGAATAATACTACTGCAGTCGCACACTTACAAATTAAAACAAATAATTAAATCAAACGGTGTATCTAGAACTAAAATGTCGTTAACTAAGTTATTCAATGACGTAAACCTGTGACCCTGGTATTACCCGCAATAAATAATCGATACAATAACATGAATCGTTAGAAAATAGGGAGCTTATTACATAAAATACATGGGCAGTTTAGTGGTTAAGGGAAAGTAAGACCTAAAAATTCGTTTATTTAGTAATACAAATTGGGAGAGAGCAGAACCATTATCATATTAAATTTAAATTTTTACAGTGATACATGAAAATAATCAGGTACCTACTTGTTGACCAAATAAATATAAATACTTATTATAATGTAAAATATTATTACTTAACCCCCGAGTTCAAACTGCGCCAAGCAAATCTTTTGTGCGCGGTACGCTTGATAAAGTTATAAAACGTTTATAATTTCCAAGATATGTTGATTATAAGTATTATTACAAATTATACATTTAAAAACTGTAACTGGACTGTGACAATTTATTGACGGTATTAAAAAAATGATGGTGTAAAAATAGGGTATTTCGAAATTCAAAACAAGGGTTTTCAAATTTTCACAAACAATATTTAAAAAAAATATATAGAGATATAAAATTTGGTATTTATTTTATTTAAATCAAACTTATACTATCTATCGTTTAAATTAAGTACAAACATGAATTAAGGTTTTATCCATTTGCAATAATTTTGCGTAAAGTATGGACGTCACCGTGTTGCCATATGGTCTTGACTCACTCGTTTTCCGCGATAACCAGTTCGAGTAATTTAATTCAAAGAAAATGTGTTCGAAGCATTGACCTATATTTTTTTTATGAAACTACTAACGGGTGGACTAGGCACTGACCAGTAAATATATATTAATGGAGTTTAATTAAAACATTTGGGGTACTGATAGTATTGTAACAGGCGATTGAACTCCGTACGGGACGAACAACAGATTTGGTCAGCTCCCTACCGAATCTGTTCGTCTAGAGAGTTTTCTGCCAACAATACCAAGTTCACTTGTCTATTAATATATACTATTATAATATCGTGGAACTCAAGACTGATAACGAAAATAAAATTTAAATAAAGCCGGATCACAAACCTAGTATATCCTTGATGTCAAAATAAATTCTCAGAGTTTACACGGTAACTTATTGAGTAATTTGTTAAAAAAAGTCTTATTATTTCTTTGAAATGCATAGGCTAAGCACATCTATACATATAAATAAAATTGGAGTGTCTGTTTGTAATATTAAAATAACCGCTTTTTACTAAGTGCATTTGGATGTATACACGTTACCTATACCGAAACAACATTTTTTACAATTTTTGTCTGTCTGTCTGTCTGTCTGTCTGTCCGTCTGTCTGTCTGTCCGTCTGTCTGTCTGTCTGTCTGTTTGTTCCGGGTAATCTCTGAAATGGATGAACCGATTTTGACGGGAATTTCACTGGCAGATAGCTGATGTAACAAGGAGTAACATAGGCTACTTTTATTTTAGAAAAAAAAATTGGATCTCTCGAAATAAAATTAAAACCAATGTTGCAGCGCTGCGCCTGATTAAAGTTTGATAGCAACAATCTGCAATACGTCCCGCGGGATCAGAACGCGAGCAGGCTGTTGCCAACGGCTGAGTCTTTGTTAAATACCACGCGGACGAAGTCGCGGGCAACAGCTAGTATGATTAATATATGTGTATTCAAACATTACTCAGATAAATTCAAGGTAATATTATTTCTAGTGTATTAGTCGAGTCATATACTTTTAATATGAACTCGACGTTTCATAATCACTGCAGCAGCCGCGGGCTTAAATCCAACCTGCCAAACTATTCACGTGAGCACACTCCTAGTTTAAGTATTTAGCTTCATTGGGGCTAACCGGACTACTAGTAATATGATAACCTCAAATTACTGTTAATATACCTATTTATTAATCAAAAAGGTAATAGACATGCATATTTTTTGTCTATGGACTTTTATTTGCGTTATTATTTTATACGTATTTAACGTGATTGTAGGTATATGTCTGTAAGAACAATGCACAAATATAGTAGGTACCAATTTACCTCAAAATTTAAAAATAACATATTTATTGTCAGCCAGCACTAAGATTTTTTTTTAATATTTCTGCACTGCTATGCGTAGTGGGTACTTTTAGTTTTTATTCCGAAATGTGTTCGATAATGATGTTCCCCAGTCGATGGTTCCGCCCTAGTTGGTCGCACCGAACGAATTCACTTCATTTTGCGGTCCCAGCGTTCAGCGCTCCTAATTTTGCGCGCTCGGACATGAAATTAAAATCGGTTTAATGTATAAATGAGATATGCACTTAATAAATATTTAATTAGGTGTCTAAATAAAAGCAATGTCCGATGGTCGCTGCGGTCTGGTGTTGCCGTGTAAAATAATGAGTGTAGTTTATCATTGTCGATTTCGAGTGGAATTTGTTTGGCGGTATGAAAAGCAGCAAAGCACATTAATATATTTGGTAGTACATTTAAATTTCTATCTTAATTTTCAGGGTATCGCAAAGTTTTTCTTTAACAAATATCACGTGAATTTGCTGCGACTCTATAGCGATAGTTATGAAGGCTAGCTGTTAACACAGGCATGGACAGGGCGCCTAGGCCTGCCGGTGACGTGGGATAATTACCGAGCCCCCTCCCGACCCCTCTCACCCTGCGCCCACCTTGTCTCTCGCCTACTGTAATGTCACATTAACACCCCTCACCTAGGACCGTCCGCGTGGCGAACTGTCAAAACATTGCGCCGCGCATGGAATGAAAATGGTGAACAAAATTAATAAATTGTTGTTTATTAAATTAATTAATTGAATTTAATATATCTTCACTGAATTGCACTTTATTGTAGCTGGTTGGAGTATTATTTAGCAATATCATATTACACGAGCAGTTTTAAAGATTTTTATCTCTCACCAACTAAGAAGGTAGTAGAAGAATTTGATAAATTCTCATATGTAGCTATATTTAAACGACTGTTTAATTGTTTTGTATCTTTACAAGACAATTAAACAGTTTAAGCGGATACTAGCCATATTAAAGAAACACTTTGAATCCGATCTATTCGTTAGCTTAGGAACATAATTAATTGTATACGCATGGCTTTATTTAATTCCTATTTTATGTTAAATCTATTACATAGTACCTTTCGCATTGTTCAGCGTCCATGGAGGGTCGAGGAGCACAGGATGTATCAAATTACCCCGACTTACGGTGTAAGTGATCAGAAACAAGAACAAAAACACCGTGTTACCGACAGCGGAGGGGTGAGAATATTCTTATGGGACTATAATGAGATTTATAAAGCTTCAGTCAAGTATGCTGTTTTGTGTTGGACTTTTTTTAAGATATCGTTATTTTTGTAAGTTTTTTTATAGATCTATGCTGATAATTAATGAATAGGTAGGAACTGTTAATTAATATTAACTAACTATTATTATTTAGGTAATTACATATTTTTTTAATTTGAAGAGATGGTTATTTTGTATCTTAATTCTTAGATGAAAATAATATGCATTCACCACCATTCACTGAAGATGATAAATTAATTGGTATATTAAATTAAAAAATTACACATTTCGTAAATATCAAGTTAGGAGTAAGTTTTTCTATTTTCTTTTTAATTTCTATTTCGTTGTGCATATTGTTAAATGAACAAATTGGAATACTATTAATGGTTTTGGAAGCAAATATCTACTAAAATTTTCTATTTTTTGGTCAAAGGCCATTAGAGTGTAGTCACTCTTCTTTTTCTTCTTTACCCGTAGTCACTCAATACTGAGTGTAGGTCTACTCCATATCACACCAGTCCTTACAGTCATGAACCTTCCGCATCCAAATCTTGCCTGTTCTCACGACCATTCACTTCGTTTTCTGTCTGCCTATGCTTATTCGACCAGTGCTTCTCGATTCAAGTACGTTTCTGCCTCATCTGTTATCGGATCACTGGCATCTGGCCTGTCCAATTAAATTTTCTTCTCAGAATCACCATAGTATCCATAGTTCACCGTCTCTATATTTCTTACATGATCTCAAAGAAACCGTGACCGTTACCATAGACCCGACCCAGCTTTGAGCTCCGTATACCATAAGAAAAGTTTTCTCAAAACAATTTCTTTCCAACCAAAAGGCCGTACACACTAGTCATCTAGTATAACACCTTCGATTAGGTATATAACTAATTACGTGTGAAACGCGTGTGTAACAAGAACACCGCGGCGCGATCAAAGGAGGCTAATTACACTCCTCCCTGCTCCTAATCAACACCCCTGATTGGCTCGCAGACCTGCTGTTTATTTGACAAGTCGGCGATGACGAGGGGACTTGATGGCACATGGTAATATAAATTTCTTTGTTTTGAGAGAGATGGTATATATGCAAGATCGATGTGTATATCTATCTATCCATGCTTCGAGTATTATTAAACTGTTACTGGGATGTATGGGAGGTATGTATTTATGGTATGATATTCTGGTGACAAACTTTTTTCAAAGTACATACGTACCTAGAAATTAAAAATAAAGATGCTATTTGGACGTCTCTACATCAAAAACAAGAGTTTTTTTACCATTACAGTCGTTGTCTCTGTTTGTTGAAACATCATTGAAGAACTACTGGACCAATTTCGACGGCGTTTTGATTGTTGTATAGCTTATAATAGGGTGGTATCATCACGCGATGACCATTTATGGTAGAGCAGCAGAGCAAAATGGATGGTTGGGCGGGCGGAGCCGATAGCAAAAGATAGTTCCAAATGAAACCGAACTTAATGAACTATATAAGTACAGTAAATAATACAATCATGACCAAAATATGATTAAAAATCATGATCAAAATATTGTGAAAGTAGTTAGAAAATGTAAAAAAAAAATCATCTGTCTCTCCCCTTCTTTAACTTCTTATACTATCTTTCTTCTCTATTCAAAGGTTGGCTGGTAGAGATTAATATGGGCACAGTTTACAATTCATAAAAATTGTGCTGTAAGTGAAGACCTTCCATTGTGATACTGTCTTTATTTATTATTGCCTTTGTATGGTGGACAATTTAAGATTGTATGAAATGTAGAGAAATATGTTTTTAACCTACCCCTTTTGAGAAACATAGGCGTGATGGTATTTATTATGTAGGTATATTATCAGCTATCTTTTCTCACCAGTATTACTAAATTTATTCAAGTATTTTTTTATGTTGTAATAATTAATTGAATTATTAAGTCTTAACACTTATTAATAATGTCCTTATGACTGATTTCGGGCTGAAAGCAAGCCAATTTACAGATAGAACTGAATGACAACATCAATTGTCCGGATCGACGGATATCCGGGCTTAACTTACGTCGGGCGGATATCCGGCGTGGATTATTCACCTTACCCCAACAGCACTTATTGTATGATGCAACTACTGTAAAACAACAATTGCTAATTTTGTACTAGTATTTGAAGAAACATTGGGCAATTTGTATACGTATTTTTTTTGGGAATTTATTTTCTGGGCCTTGCCTGACTTGAATAGAAGTTTATTATTATAAATTATACCTTCTCAACTATATTAAAATAAAGGTACCTAATTTGATTACGGTACCCTAAAAACGATACGATGGTGGCATTGATTTAGACAAACGTTTTTCTGCTACGCAATTGCATTACAACTATACCATACAATGCACTGAGGGCGATTCTAGTAACACCCCAATCTGACAAAATTATGAAAAGATCATTTCCGAAATTTGCCTAGGCGGGAATTGAGCCTGCAACCACCAGTTGCAGAGACCCAGCTACATTATTTGTCCATGTACTAAGTTATAATTACGTGTGAACAAGCAGCAATTTAGAATATATAAATATGAATATGTACAAACGGTAACATTGTTCAGTTCAATGCGTTCGACTTAAGACACGTTCACTGCGGGCAATATAAGTTGTGAAGATTAGATATGTGGCCACACAGCAAGCGAGTACCTTATTTATATTCATTGTGCTGCTACCTACTTTAGTTAGACGATGTTAAAGATCGGCGACTTATCCGCAGACCAGACATACTGAAAGTCGCATAACCGTGCCTAGCCACCAAACCGCATGCAACCAACAATAGATTATAAATTCATGGAGCACAGAATCTATTTTTATTTTAGTTCATTTAAGTTGTAGCTGATGAAGCTTTTTCCACCTGTCTCTAGAGCAACGTCTTTCACATTCTAATAGAACATGGCACCGATTTTTTATTTCATCTAACTCATGTAACTTATTCTTGGTCTTCTTCGACCACGCTTTCCTGAGTCCGAGTTCAGAAAATCCTATAATAATTTGTTCGGCAAAAAGGTGAAAATGCATTACAGTTTTAACGTATTCTCAACCGACTTCAAAAAAGGAGGTTTTATTTTTATTATTACCGTACAGCAAGTGAAAAATCCGAAAATCTCAGAGGTTCGAGCCGGTGTTTTGAACCTAAACACCTAGTTTCCAACGCGGGCGTTTTAGCAACCTGACTATCTCCTACTAGGAACTAGGTCTAATATTTTGTTACACGCGTCTAAATCGCTCCGCTTATAAAAACTCGCTTACTCCATGGCTGCAGCGAAGGTATTGTTACACGGAATGGATCCGGGCGATTGACGATCGTTGATACAGTCGGCCGATCGCGTAACATTATACCCGGTACATGCGATACGAGAGCTAGCGTTACCTATCTCACATACACGCTCACTGGCCAATCTGCGCATACGCACCTATCTCGTCTACAACTGACACATATTGATATTTTTATTGTCGTATTAAACTGCCGTTTGGTGAAAGGAATATTAACGATATCGTAAAAGTAAAGTACGAAATTACATTGTACAATGGTTTTAGACTGATGGGATTGGTTATGTGACTTGTTCCGATATTGTTTAGTACAAATGTTACAAAACATTGTTTCATTTATTTATAACAGAATCGGATGATAATCTATACTAATATTATAAACTAGCTGTTTCCCGAGACTTCGTCCGCGTGATATTTAACAAAGAGAACTGTTGACAACAGCCTGCTCGCCCATTCTGAGCCCGCGGGACGCATTGCAGGTTGTTGCTATCAAACTTAATCAGGCGCTGCGCTGCAACATTGGTTTTAATTTTTTTTCGTGAGATCCTATTTTTTTTTCTAAAATAAAAGTAGCCTGTTACTCCTTGTTACATCAGCTATCTGCCAGTGAAAGTCCCGTCAAAATCGGTCCAGCCATTTCAGAAATTATCCGGAACAAACAGACAGACAGACAGACAGACGGACAGACAGACAGACAGACAGACAAAAATTGTAAAAAAAAATGTTTCGGTATGGGTAACGTATACGTATACGTGTATACATCCAAATGCACTTAGTTAAAAGCGGTTATTTTAATATTACAAACAGACACTCCAATTTTATTTATATGTATAGATGTGAAAGTTTGGATGGATGTTTGTTACTCTTTCACGCCAGAACGGCTGAACGGATCTGGATGAAATTTGGCTACTTTTTAACCCCGTAAAAAGGACAATCTTTTTAACCGCGGGTAACACCGCGGGCGCAGCTAGTGTTTAATACATTTGAGATAATCATTAATTATATACACGTTATTAATCGATTGTATGGGCTTCCATACTGCAATAAGAATTGATTGTCACGTAAGGTATGGAATCCAAATTTCTAATCTAAAAAATTGTTATGCTTGGAAAATGATTACGTTGGGAGAAGGATGATTATTCACACAAGGGAAGCTGAAAAAATAAATTAGCTGTAAGTAAGATTATTCAATGACGATCCTATATTTTTAATCATTATAATATAGGGAGAACATGAAGCGATGGGTATGTCTTAGATGTAAACTTTTCCAATCCACATCCGACGTAGTACGAGTAAGTACTGCTGATTTAACTAGTGTGCTGCAAGCTCTGTGCATAGCCCGTGCTCCTTCAAGGAGATAATCAAATCATTGCCGGTCGAAGGGTTCCGGTGCACTTATTTAACGAAACCTAAATAAAATAAAGTGTCTTTTGGTACGATGTAATGGAATCCTTTGTAGCTGTGGGAAAATAAATTTTCGTAATTTAAACTGCTTACTTATTAATTATTTTTTTAGTTATCTCAGTAAATCTACTATATATTTCGTATGAAATTATATTATATCTAACAACATATTAATAAATTAAAATTAAAATAAGATAAAATCGTAATGGGATTGGTAGTGCTTATGTAGAAACTACAGCAATTATATCGTACCGGCATAGTTATTTGTTAAATCGATTTGTGAAGTTTCCGATGTCGATGTGGCTCCTGACGAGTTGTTATAAAGTTATTCGGTCGGATTTAATATCATTTATAAAATTTCCTCGATGAACGCAATTGTTCATTAACAGTTGCGCCAGCTGAATCAAATGTGGCAAAAATCTTGTTATTGCAGTTATTATCTTTTGTTATCCATTTATCGGCTCGCATCGATCCCAATATACGATCAATTTTTAAATTGTACTCGCAAGTAACCCGGATCAAAATGACTTAAGTCTCCCAAATTACCAACACGATTTTTGCAACACATATTTTTTATTTGAAACGAACTCAAACATATTAACCGCCAGAAGGCAGCCGGGCAACACGTAGAACAATAATTGATTGTATTGAGCCTCACCGACACCTCAAAAATGTATCGATAAGTATCAGCGGAGAATATTAATGTTTCATCTCTACCGCACTCGCGGGATCTTTCGTTGGGAAGACAGGGAGGAGTGCACCGTGCTATCCGATATGCGTTTTCCTCTGCAGGATGCGCGTACGTGATTCGGTGTGTTTTTTTCGTGGGTGGAATTATTTGTAGGGCTTCGTTATGTGTTGCTCATTACTGTACAAGCGCGTATCCTGCCAGTATCGACCGCAAATGCGAGACATTACGGCTGGCTGAACCACCTGAGCCCCGGAGATGGTGGCTGGACGCTCTATCTTAATGCTTCCTACGTGCTCCGTGCTGATGTTGAGTTTTGTAAAACAAAAGCCGCAGTTGTAGAGGTGTTAAAAATATATGGTAAAATTGATGGATTTATCGGGAATTCGATTAGAGTGCACGCCGTTGGATCCGACGTCTTATGAAGTTATAGAATTGTGCTTAGTCTATACAAAGACAGAATACAGAGCCCCAAGTATGTTAAAGATATTGACATGCACAATGGATTGACAATGCTGTCTTCATTCTCACTTTTGATAGTTTCAGTATGGGAACACTTTTAAATGTGTTAGCACATTGACTTTAAAACAATTTTTAACAAAGGTGCCTAAAGTTTATACCACTATACTACATAAGGTTTTTTCAGGATAAATAAGAATTCAGAC
This sequence comes from Pheosia tremula, assembly GCA_905333125.1. NCBI lineage: Eukaryota > Metazoa > Arthropoda > Insecta > Lepidoptera > Notodontidae > Pheosia > Pheosia tremula. The sequence continues at coordinate 3,421,655 of HG995411.1, forward strand.
TTTATTATTCACGTTTTAATCAGTGCGCATAGTGCTCTCAGTTTTGGTGGTTTATTTAGGAATATATAAAGCTCGCGATTACGTTCTGGTATTCTTCATAGGTAGATTGTTAGTGATTGAAATCATTCCATCATCTGCGGTGAAGTTCGAGGTTGGTTGACCAACCCCGTTGACCGCAGACCGTACAATAATAATCTAATCAATCATACTGCTTAAATACTGCTTAATATTTAAATGATACCATTATACTAACTAATTTACTAAAATTAGACTGATTTCAAAATGCACTCAACAAATCCCTACCACCATCGGCCGGCAGGGTGCCCAAAACGCTGGCAGCCTTGCCCCGTTGAATGGCAATGCTGATGTGTTGGCCAAAATATGTGCCAGCGTTCTGGTCACCAGATGTCTCCATCAGACGTTTTGAGAGCTCCCTGTAGATCCGATGGGCACCCGGTCCCCACGGACCCAATGTCTCAACCCCAAATTCTACTGCATTGAACTGAAGCGCGATTCAAAATATATAAAAATGGCTTCTGCCCGTAACTCTGCTTGCGGCACCTCAATATGACATGGCTTCTCCGAAAAAATTTGCCTCATATACCTAAGTGAAATTATTTTTAAATTCAGGTTCATAGATCCGAAGATTACACCCTGCATCTAACTCACAAACAATACCTCGACAATATTAGTTTAGGTAGACTAAAAACATAAAGGTGTCAATTCCAGGTACTATATAATCTACAGATTAAACTAAAGCAACATAATACAATGAATAGCATAATTGAATACAGAATATATTAATATACCTACCGTTTTTCATGCACCCGATAATTGCGTGGCCCGTATTTTAGGATTAATTTTATCGCAACTAAAATGCCAGTCCAATCTTTGTGGTCAGCACATTTGCCGGCCACTCTGCTATAGTTCATTTTAAATGCGAGAAAATCGACATTGCGGAAAATAGTGACCGATTGTAATGAGTTGGGGGACACGGGAAATTAGATGAATAATAGACGCGAGTTTCGTCGCGGACGTAGACTCACTCCACACTTAGCTGTTTAGAGGTTTTGCGATCGCTTTTTGTCGATTGCTTTTAATGATAAGGCCATTCAGTGCTATCGATAGTTCGTGTCGATAAAAGTTTAGTCGTCTGATAGAATTAGGACGGAGATAGGTCCACTTGGACGATTTAACGAAGATGATTCAATCAGTCCCGTTGTTGGTGAAGTACCCTCTCCGCGGCTGCTTGTTCCACATGGGATAGGTATACGAAAAAATTAAAAATCTCGACCTAATAGCTATACCTATTTATACTAAAGGAACATAATTATATATTTAACCAACTTTGAAACGGAGGAGGTTCTCAATTCGGTTGTATTTTTTTAATTTTGTTTATAAGTTGATCTATTTTATTCGTATAAGGTGTTGTGCTAAACTCGTCTTAGTAGGAATTAATTCACATCGACATTTTCTTTAACAACACCTTAAATATAAGACTGGCTGTATCGATAATACCATCATGCCCAGCTAACTGTCCCGATCCAGGAGCTGTGGTTTGCGGCCAGCGAGCCCCATTCCGCCGCGCGGCTCCGCCTACCTTACGTTTTAATAGTTTTAATACCGAGAAGCTATCTTCAGTAGCGGCAATTACCTTAACATCTGATAAACGTGGAGCTTCCAATATTTTTTTTATGAATACTAGTTATACAATCCCGATGAAGACGTTATTTCGTACGTGATTCGTATTTCGGGTGGTTTTATCAAGTCGTGTGGGGTCAACATTTTCCTTTCTAGGTAGTTGCAAGGATCGATTTAGTTTTTTTTTCTTATAGAAATTTGTTGAGAATGAGATATTGTATGGAGGATGTCAAGGCATTCGGGGGCTATAGGTATATATACGGATAATTTCAACTGTCACGTCGCTTTTAGTTATCAATAAAATTGAACGAGGTGCGAAGAAGAGTCATCAGATATAGTAGAGTGGAGGCGCGTGCGACGCTGTACCGTCGGCCGGCGGGCTGGCTGCCGCACGTTGCTTATCCGTCGGCTATTACATCCCACAGTAGCCAAGCGATTGCGACCGCAGCCGCTCGCCCCTGGTTTCTGCAGCCCCATCGATCTATAGTTTCGCTATCAAATTTTCACACGGACCCTCGCCAAGATTGACTTTATTTGAGCAAGTGTAACCGCAGCTCTACGCGCCGCCTCCGTCTAACGCACGATAATAGACGCTCTTGACTCCACTTTACAATACATAGCCGATTCACAGCGCTCATTCAGTCGTATCCGCAGTGAATTAAAGGTATTGGAGTGTAAAACAGTGAAAAGTATCGTTGTAATGCGAGAGGTAGCGCGCCAGTAGCCAATCACGGCGCCCGAGATATTGATCATCGAAATTGATCAATCAAATCGAAAACATCGTACCGGAAATAAGGCGCGATGTAATATTACGTTATTGTTTTCAAAGATAGATTCTGAATTGAATGTATAAGTATCTATTCGAAAATATAATTTGTGTTTTATGATAATTTTAGTGAAAGTGTGAGATATATCGATCATAGCTCGGCGTGTCGATTTGCGGTTGAAATAAAAGAAAATAGGAGCAGTTGCAAAAATTGTCGAACGCGGAAAACATTTATGAGGATAATGGGTGAAATGAATTTGCCAATAATATGTTCACCCTATTAGCAATTCTTCACCCACCTACACTGCAAGAATTAACACCAGAATTATTATTCGAATCCGAAACCTACACACAATGTTTCTAATGCCTTCAAGTCCTGAGCACTTAGAAGTTGTATAAAACATTCGAATGCAGAATAGCAGTTGTGTAATGGTACCCATTACTGGTGAGGCATCGCCACCGTCGGTGAGTGGCCGCTCACCACGCTCATTACTTTGGATACAAATAGTGATAGACAAGCTGTCTATATCACTATGCAGATACTAGACGCCGAATCTATAAAAAATACTACAACGTGTGTTCTAGACATGCGTAGGGGGCGGTGTAGCTCTACATACATTTGACTGTAGCTTGGGAGACTACCCAAGCTACAGTCAAATGTATGTAGTTAGTAGTCGTTTAGCGAAGACCGCTCGGTAGTAGCGGATTTGATTCCCGTCCTGGCATATTTGTCGACGTCGTTTGTGTATTTGTCTGGCGATATTAATTTCGCCGATGGTTTGATGAGGTTAGCATGTACCGGTTACGCCCACAGACCGTAGGTATCCAACTTATTTGACGAATTTGTATGGGTAATCTGTGAGATAAGTTGTGGATATCGTCTATCCAATCATATCGACATGAGAATTTTATTATGTCGCAGTAGGGTATGTGAAGATGACCATAGAATCATACATTACATACTAACATTGGTTAGAAAGGTTGGTTAAACAAAGCTGGACCTTAAAAAGATCAAGAAGGTCTAAGGTTTAAATAGCCGTCTAGATAGTGTAGTAAAATGGCGGCTGCGTAGTGCCTCTAATAGTTTGTTTCGTCTATGGCACACGATGTTGCGCCGCTGCTGTAATGACACTCTGCTAGGCGTCCGTTTTTTCTCGGGAACGCATTTGAAGTTATTGTTATTATTTTTCTCTCGGATCTCATCTAGAGGTCGACGACATTTGACTCACCATCCGAGCCGTGCGCTACTTCGAGATGCTGAATGAACGCTTTGAGAAAAGCGGAAATGCAAAAGAATAAAGCATACCTAAAGCTAGTGGAATCACGTAATGGAGTCAGAGAGGATTTTTTTACGCCATTGTGTTGTTTTAGATTCGCACTGTATGTATTTTGTTGGTACGGAATAGACAGCTTCATAAATGAAAAAAAAAATTGCGAAAGGTACAAGTTCAATGATAGAATTCGATTTAAAAAAAATACCTTATACGAAAACCTTTTCCTACGGTAACTGAATATACAGGTGAAACAAAAGTTTTCCAGTGTTTCTATTTCTTTTATATTCAGTTTTTATGTAATAAATAATGTTTACACATATTATGTGTGCAACAAAAAATACTTACAAACAATGCTTACCATACATATTTTGCTGTAAACACTATCAACAAACACATTTTGGTTATTGGTTTGTCCCCGCCGCGGCCGGCAAGAACTTGTTAACATTTCAGTAAGTATCGAACATTGCATGGTACATTCTACATGGCTGAAACAAGATGCTGGTTTGTTTTTCTCTTTTCAGTGACGTATTCTTGTACTAGAGTATTTGTTTGTTTTGAATCATTTGTCTGTGTAACTCTATAGATTACAGACGTTATGGCATATATATTATTTGAATATCGAATCCGGTAAATTATTTGAAAATATTATTGCAGATAGAAAGATAATGCTATATGACGTCACACGTCCATATTTGCCGCTTCGAGTGTGTTTGGATATGGGCGCGCGTGGGGCTTGCAAGGTGTTCCATCAGGCCGCATAATTGGCCAGTTCCGATTGTCCGGGACCCTAGTTGCCCCTCACCCCGCACCGCGCCCCTCGTCGTCTGCATAATCATACGAACAACCGCATTGTTTATCGGCACGGATTTGGTGCTTGTTGGCGTTATAGTATATTTTGGGCTCTTAGAGAAAGTTAATGTTTTAAGATTACAAATGTTTTTAGGTATATTTGATTGTAATTTCGGACAAACATTGGTGATAGGATAGTATGAGCTTATTCAATCGCTGTATTACGGATTACTATTCTTAAAATAAGCGGTTCATTCGTAAGCGATTTGTTGGAAGCGTATTATGATGGGTTTTTTTTACTAAATATGTTTTTTTTATATACTACACTCTTCATAAATCCCGAACCATATTCTACTAGCAGACTTACTCATAATGAAACGAATGGTATGGTAATGAAACGAATTTGTTAAAAGTGACATTTACTAAGTCATTACTAATCCATTATGAGTCAATAAATTAAGCAGACTGGGTCCCAGATCTGATGCCTGACAAAGATAGAGCAATACAAAACTTTTAGACACACTATCAGCTGCCTGATTTTTTGTGTTGGTTGGCATAGTGCGTCGGCGCACAGCTAATAGCGCGCGTGATTAGCGGCGCGCGCGCAACCCACTGCGCTGATGAAACCTGGGATTGCCGCGTAAACGCCTTAGAGTTTATATACCTACCTACACCGCGCGATTCAATGTAATAGACTTGATAGGCTCCTCTAGTAGAGAACGAACATTCCCTTACTAATTTCATGTTATGTGACTCCATTGAAGTGACAAGATTCTGGCAATTTTAGTTTTTTTTTAAATACTCAGGGCTCAACTATTTGTCATCAAGGAAGTAAGTAGGTATACTGACTTACTTAGAATTTATAAAGACAACTTGTCATAATCTGTTTACAACAGTTTTATTTTATTTTACTTCAAGCTGTCTCAGCGCACTTCGTACCGCCTCAGAATTAATAAATCTGGGAGATGCAACTGAAACGGCCTTTGGGTTATAGCACACAGCTAGTAAGAGGTTGCATACCGAACAAGAATGAAATGCATAAGAAAATGAAATGACTTTATTATTATTTTTAACGTGATTTTTTCCCGTACTTTACTAGGTTTTCTGGTATTCAGGGCGGAGGCAAATAAAAAAAACAATGATCATAAAAATCAGCCCACCCGTTCTTGAGTTATAAATGGTGTAACTAACACGAGTTTGTTTTATATGTACCTATATATACATTGATGATACCTAAGTCAGAAGCTGCTTAAATTAAGTGATTAAAATGTACCTGCCAACAAATTCCTTGAATGCACACAAATAGTAGTAGTACTAAGTTAAATTAAATTACATGACGCGTCTAGTAGAAACTAAGTACATTCAGTTCCTCGGTAAATAAGGCAGCCGTCACTTAGGACGTCGTGATTGTGAGCTCAGCTCGTAATGAGCGTGGATATTAATGAATTTAGCAGCCGACGCCGCGGGACACTTTGCAGTTATTTAGGCCGTGATTACGTCAAGAAAATTAGCTATCCGCCGGTTGTTCATCATGATTTACAGTATAATTTCAAATGTGAAACCTCGTCTGTTATTTCGTCGAGTAATCCTATCCTGGATGAGTTGCGGGTGATTGTTGAAGACATTGTTAAAGTGCCTACAGATATATGACTCAAACAAGGCATTATGTTTGGATAAGTAACATAGGTTCAGGGATATATCCGATTAACATTCCATGTGTGAAACTTGGATTATGATTTTTGACTGCGTTTTGTCCCCTCAGATTTCGCACTTACGGTACCTTTGCAATACGAACTGCATTTCAAATTTCGGCTCTATTGTTATACAATAGAGCTGAAATCTGAAGGCCGCCCGTTTTTATTTTGTAACGAAATTTCCGCTGAATTTGTCCCTGGATACCGAGATTCGCTAAACGTGTCTATCTTAAAGTTTTCTTAAACAATAACTTCAGGTGAATATTGTGAAGCCTGTGTTAGTTTTAATTTAGCTTGCAACTACTATGTCCACACATATGGACATTTATTTATTATGTTGCCATAGCAACATGTTAATAATAACTATATTCTATCTACAATTCAGAATTAATTTGCGGATTTAATTTTACCTCAAATATATCCTATTCCTGATAACATTTCTATACAGGAAATTCCAATGTTACAGCAATGTCCGCAACGCGTAATAAGTTTGGAGCGATTAAGGAAAAAATGTTAAAATATTTAACCCTCAATTATACAAGTGCGGTTACCATGCGTGTTAAACTAGCTGATGGGATTTTAACATGATTTACTTACCATTTACAATGGTGTTTTTTATTTTTTTGGTACAACGTGTTTTTTAGTTTTTAAATGTATTAGGGTCGGTTTTCACCAAAGTGGAGCGAGTTTTCAAAAGCCGCGCGTAGGAGAAGTACGGAATAGAACACCACTCGTACCGAGTGGTGGATTTCAAACAATCTGATTAGTCAATCCCGCTCATCTCTCCGCACCGCTTTTGTGGACACCGGCCATTAACCAGGGACATGACTTATAGGTAACAAATAAAAATAAATCTTGTTATTATAGGACTTAGCTGGCATTACCGGTAATCTAGATATTCTTAAGTTGTAGCTGCCTAAAACTTAGTCAATGTTAGTGTTAGAACGACTGCCCTAATCGCCAGATTTACGTCCTTGTGATGCAGAGAAGGTTAGATGTTCTTGTTGGAAAATCTGGTCTGTTATGTGGGTTATTGGTCAGAGGCCTACCGCTGGCCTATTGTTACAATCAACAACACCGTTTCCTAGATAAATTACTAAATTGTCTGAAGTAGTTACCTCCAGCGGGCAGGTTGGCGTTAGTCTTGTACTCCCGATCCTCATGTGACAGTGAGCGCAGACTCCTCACGGAGGAACTCTTGAACTCCATGTCACGAAGCGCGAGTGACGCCCCCTCGCAGGATATGAGGGACCGTTGCAGACCGTACGTCCTTATTTGGTGCGGCGACACATTTGTACCTTGTGGAAAAAAAATTTAAGTTTTAATTTAGTTTTTGTTTTATTATTATTATGTTTGTGGTATGGATTTTTTGGAGATAAATTTCGGTTGATATAGCTCAGCTCGTGTCCAGAAATTTATTCCGCGTGGTTTTTTTGTATAATTGACAGCAGTTTTTGTTCTCAGTATATTTCAGTATTGTATCGTATCGCGTTTTGCTAATAAGCTCTATTCTAATTATTTTCAATACAAAAAAATGTATTTCCGGCATCCAATGGTCAATTAAAGTGCAATGTGTCAATCATCTTATTACACAAATAGGTGGTCGTTTTTTCGAACGGCCCTCAAAATTGGCGGGCCTTCTGTCGGCCCCGAGAAAAGGCAGAATGTCAATTATTTTAGGGTACCACGTTAGAAAAAAAATGCGCATCAGTAACAATGCATCGGAACGTATTTACCGCAATTATGTTTAGTTCCACGCAAACAAATGCAGCCAGTTAATTATTTGTTTCTATACCTACATTAAATACACTAGTGATGGAATAATACTTTATCGATGTAACGTTTAAGTGTTCCAATATGGGTATTGCTGTTTTAGCATTGATAAATGGAATACAATTAAAAAATATTTTATATGTGCTTTTTAAGATGAATTTGGTCTAAACGGGCAACACTTCACATTATTTTGACAAGTAATTTGTAGTTCAAACTTGCGATATGTAGTTAATTTACCAAAATTTGGTGCTATAAAATATATGTGACTACTATATTTTAGTAATATTTAAAAAAAAATGTGTAGTTCGTTTTTGTCACCTAGACTTCTGTGCTCGACAGAGTTCATAATTAATTCAAGTTTCCAATATTATACTCTAAAGAATATATTTTATCGATACTTGGTACTTTTTTTACACAATACACAACATTACAGCAAAGGGTCACTGCGAAGCAGCTTATACCGTCCCGCCTACAAATTAAGTCTATTAACTAAAACTTTTAAGTCGCCCCACGATATCTTCTCTGCTTGCGCCGCAGAGTTCGGGGCTTATTCGCTAAGTACTCGCTTTTGTTTGTCCCGCCCCACTCTTTGTTTGATATCTTGTGTAACTGGGATTTTGGATGGTATTATTCGTGAAATGATAAGCATCTCGTGTTAGTAAAGTTTTGTTGAAGTAGGTAAGCTACTTGTGTGAGTGAAATTAAATGAGTTTGTAGATGTGAAAAACCCCTTTCGTAGGATCTCTTTTGCTTCTGAATCTAAAGCTCTGTAAGCTTTGGTTTAAGTTTTAAAATAGTTTAATATAAATCAAGAACATAGATGTTCGTAGTAGACTATTCTAATTAGTTTTGGAAGAAGGGACACGTGACACAGCGTTTTGTAAATTTTAATTTTGGCGCGTTTTGAGATACTGTATTTTTTAGGGTACCGTATAAAAATAGTAACAGAACCCATTATGGTGCGAGTATGTTCGTCTGTCGGTCTGTCAGTCATTTTGTATTGACTGAGCACTTATCAGGTTGTGGTACTTGACGACTTTATACCTATTATGACCTCTAAAGTATGAAAAGCAATATGTCCTCACTCCGGCTCCTGTCTCCGCGGCACGCCGGCTGCAGGCACAAAGCTTCCGAGCAGTTGTACAGTGCGTGAGTGCAACTTATTACAGATGTAATTCCACTATTGTTCGCCGCCGGCGCAGCGCCCCATATGGCGTAACGTGTTTTTTTCCTCGGCCAATTTCGTCGATAGTTCCAAGGGATGATCGAAGGTATAACAACATTGACATCGATAGTTATTGATGTCGATATCCATCGATACTTATTTATATCGTTAGTTTCTGTCGTAGATTCATCGAGGAGGTATTCAAAAGTAATGCCGCTAATGGTTTCAAATAAGATTACAATATTTAATTTCCGATACAATGTAATATGGTTTTAGAGTTAGAGGGAACTAACTACTATAACAGCAAATATTTTGCAAATAAGAAAATAATAGATAAACTATCATCGATGTGTCAGACAATTGGATTGAAATTTGAAAAAAAATTAACAGTCATTGAGTATCGATAAACGTGGACCATCCTTAATCCGAACTCCTTTTGAACTGAGTCCTTAGTTTCGCGTGACTGTTGGCGGAAGACGTTTTATGATATTAATTAGCTATTGGTAATTTTATATGAGGGCCGTGGGTATATTTATTGAAAGTTCTAGACGTATTGTTCTGGGGAAAGTTTTGGTATAAAAATCAGTTATGTTATGATAGGTGACCAATGCAATACACAATAAAAAAATTATCTTGCTGAGAATTTTTCTCTGAAATATTGCCAGTAATACTCTCTTGCTGAAATATTATTGTCAACACCTTTAGCATTGAGTGCAGCAAGTGCCGCACGATATAGACGGCAACTTGCTATACAATTGTAGCTAAAAATTGCCATAAAACTATCCCGTTTACGTCCGCCTTTGTGGCAAGTCTATTTATATTGACGATAAGGAACTTATTTACACGAAAGATGGCATTATAGGTAGCAAGGTTAGTAATACAAAAAGGTTATAGGACCTATTAATTATATAATTAAAATAGTCAATAATAACAATATAATAATAATAGTCAGAATTTGGATTATATCGATCGAAAAAAAATATCTTATAAAATCGCAATGGCCGTTTTGTTAGATACTAAAGTTATTTTTTTTAAATCGTGTTGTATGTATATGTGTTATAGATACCCTTTCAAAATCACCATGAGTAGTAAATTGTATAATTTACTATAGATTTTATGTTTGTGTATACATACCTAAATGCAATACCTACATGGTTTTTTATCAGCGCTGAGTCCCGTGGGAAGAAATCGGTTATCTACGAATTGATACTGCGGTCGCACCGCCCACCGTATCGCGTTTATATGAAAATTACACGATAATAATAGAAACTGTTCATAATAATATATAATATTTTAATTGTTTGCGTCCTTCGTGCGGTTTGTGCTTGTCGATGTTGGATAATAACCAATCAGGGACCGTTCAGCTGTAGGGCTGCTTTATCAAACTGTTTTACAGTAAATAGTACGTACTTGCCACTGATGAAGATATTATCTATACTTATCTATACTTCTATACTAATATTATAAATGTGAAACTTTGGATGGATGGATGTTTTTTACTCAATCACGCCAGAACGGCTGAACCGATCTGGATGAAATTTGTCACAGAGATAGATTATAGTCTGGAATAGCACAAAGGCTACTTTTTATCCCGGTAAAATGTATGGTTCCCGTGGGATAGATGTTTTAATTTTTCATACTTTTTATCGCGGGTAACACCGCCGGGCGCAGCTAGTTTATTATAAATTATACCTTCACCCTCGTGACAGAATTGTTAGAAAAAGTATTTAAGTTATTTTGTTTGTCATTATAGATACTATTTATATTATACCTAACTATAGGTTTGATTTATTCGTTTCATGACTACATATTACTTTTATATAAAGTAGTATAAACTAAATTTCTTTAGAAATATGATATGATTTTTATTTCTGGTAACAAACTCACAGAATCCTCAGAATTGCAGTATTTTTAAAATTAAAATATAACATTGAATAATTTGTTCATGTATATACCTAATATTATTAAATGTTTGAGAAGTAATTACAATTTCGTTGTAACAACGCGGTAAATGGAGTACCTTATCAGAGTAATATTGGTTACTGGTGGAATTAATTTAATACTATGACGTCAATTCCAAATATGAAATTATTAATTAGTTGTTTGAATTTTATTGTTTTAAATGTAATCTTATATAGTGTAAGTGGCTTCGTAACGCAAACTATACCATGGATTCAACTAATGGTTATGGACCTAAACTAATTATAGGCATCTTTTTACTACATTTAAATAGATTTTATCATATAATCATAGTAGAAGTATATCTTGACCTGATTTTCAATAAAAAAACATAATTACTTATGTCGGCTTAAACTTACAATGTATGTTAAAACCTGATACGTTTATGCACGCTCGTGACTCGCACACATCGGGTATCGCGCGGAGCGTTTTGTTGTGATCGCGTTGTTTACGTTATATTGCGCGCCCAAAAATTATAACATTTTATATTTTATTTAAACGATTTCTATGACGCGGACACATGAAGATTAACTGGTAAATGACAGAAAAATATTACTTTTTAAATTTGTTTATAACTCATAATAAGAGCCATGACTGCTGATTCTATGTAAGACAGCAAACATACTAGCAACCGATTATTTTGGGATAAATTGAATTTATATACTTAAACAGAAGCATAATAAAGAATACTTTTGGACCACGACAACTCTGTCTAGAGTGTAACAACGAGGAAGATAATAAAAAATATATAATTTTTTTTGTGCGAAACCTGTACACAAAATGGCCATTGCTTCTGAATATCTTTTTTTCCTGAAAAAATCTGCAGCTCATGTAAAAGCATAGCTATAAAACTTCCAATGTTTTCAAATTGACTTTTTAATAGTTAGATAAATAGCTGTAACTTACTAGTTTTAGACCGCGGCTCCCGAGGTCCGTCGACGGTAACCTTGATGGCTTTTTGGTAAGTTGTTACCTGGGGCGGGTTCGTGGATATCGTGATCGTCAGCGAGAAACTTTTCCCTGGAACAAGACACCTTATCGTCAATGTTTAGGCTTAACACTTTAGTATTGGGAATCATGGTAATAGCGGCAAGACTGGCTCAAGGGCCTATACAAGACTTATGACACGGGTTCTGTCCCACTGAGTCGCTATCTCCCTCTTAATTCATGGGAGAAAATGAGACATAGACGTTACATCTGTTTTTGTCACAGCTATCTAGTTACAGATGAATACTAAAACATTTCTAATGAATTTCATTCTTTGATATGTGAAGTAGGCATACTTTTTAAAAGTGTTTTTTTTTTATCTTGAGAACTGATGATATAGCCAGGGCCAGTATAAATTGGTACCTTCATAGTTGGAGTTTAGTCCATCGACGAACGCAATTAAACAAAACATATTTTTATATTTGGTATTCAACAGACGGTCGACATATCTAGTATTAACGATTGGATAAGTGGACGCAGCTTGATAATTGACAAAATCTAACCAAATTGTAGGAACTGACAGCAGCAGGGCCACGCCATTTTCATTTCTTCATGTCACATCCATTATTTTATTTATAATGTGTATTTATTGAATTTAATATTGCTATTAATTACTTGACATTTGCAAAATACCCGCTAAGTTGCGGGTGAGGCCATATTCATATCCATTTTATTTCTTCGCATCTCATTTCGTAAAGAAAGAAGAAGACAGCAGCAGTCCTAGGTCAATTTTTGTTGCCCATTCTATTATCGCTTTGGTAGAATTAATTAACTTAAATAACGACTACAATCAATACAGTAGATAGTCGTATAACGTACACTCGCACGCCTGTACACGGACACACACACACACACACACGCATGTACGCTCCCTAACAATTGGGAAGCGTGTATGGTGGAAAATAGCAGGCTTTTTGGGCGTCCGATTTGCGGTCGCCAGTAATGAATGCACCGATAAATACCGAATAAAATTACAGTTAAAATGAGTGGATTAACATGTCTAATGCAGATAATTCGTGTGTAGAGCACACTCGATTCAGAATAAATGACTGAGTTCGCTGTTACCGGTTTTGTGTATTTGGTTCGTGTGTTTTGATGTTGAGTCGAGAAGTTAGTGTTGAATGGTTTATAAATATACTATATTATATAGCTGTAGATAGCGCATATAACTATATATTATAACATTGATGAGTGAGGTTTGTAGATTGAAATAAAACTATTTTTTAGGATTTTATCGCTATTTAAGTGTTGCTTGTGGTCCGATCTACGCAGAAAGTGCTCACAGTGTCTTGAGGTCTAGCAATGGTACGGTCGGGAACGTAAAAACAAAATATAGACGCGATAAAATCCTAAAAATTTAAAAATGTGTAGTATTCGCGTAAATATAAGAAATCAATATGAGGTTTGTAGTTTTAAATGGCTGGATTATTTTATATCATCCTAATTTTTATTATTAATTTATTGTGAAGATACATCTTTTTATCATGCACTACATTTTTTTCTCAATTTCTAAATAAGTAATATTGTTGGACACCGATACTTGATGATTAATCAGGAGGGATTAAAATGTATTAGTATTTAGGTCTTACGCTCGGTCATATTAATCAGTTCCAATAGTTATACATTACTGCTTTCAATGTTATGTGCTATTTATAGAGCAGCGACTCTGACGATAAGGCACAATTAGTTCAGCGGGTGATAGGTAAAACTACTGACAAACAAGTTAAGACCTAACGGACACTAATAATTATTACCCATCATATTGTATGGAATGCAATGTAGAGCTGATAGCGAAAGAGATACAATATATTAGAATAAAGAAACAAATTATTTGATTTGCAATATTCAGGTATACTTTATAGTATACAGTATTTAGACATTAGTAAGGAGAATTGAAAAGCGCCTCGGGCGGACGGTATTTCAAACATTCAATTCTCCATACAAAATGTCTAAATACGGCAAAATATAAAGTATACGGTTAGTTTACGAATAATCACGCACTTGGAGTACTGAGACTGAAAATAAATACTGTTGTCAAACGTTTATAATATCTACGCTTCCTAACATTGATACAAAGAATATTGTTCACAGAGCGGCGTGTATTACAACAAGGAAACAAATCATCATAAAACATTGGTCACTAAATGTTGCAGGCGTGTCTCGAACGATGTGAAATATTGCTCCTAAAGTCGCTATTAAACTTAATGCATTTCACATGATCAGTCATCAACAGTTTAGGACCTAACACAATACGAGACGAGTCATAAAATATAACATTGTATGCAACGACCATCCCCAGAAGGTGTTGAGAGAGGCGCGTGAAATATTCAATTATTGTGTGCAGGCGCAGGTGGGCTGGCTGGAGGGAGGGAGGACGGGAATGGCGGCCATCTTGATTTACGATCGAGCGTAAATCCTGAGTGACATTTGTGAGTGAAGACGACTTGCGAGCCGTCGCCTCATGTACACGTCTATCACACGACTTTCAGGAAACCACTGCGGTTGCGTATAGATTGCGGGTCGGACACAATGAGAAGGTGTTCACCTCGATTCTGAAGCGGCAATGAAGTGTTCGCGTTATTTCTGTACCGTTTCAGCGTTTGTATCAGTTCGCATATGGATCGCCCAATATGCATAAAATATAAAATCTTATGCGATTGTCGTGTGAACATAGTCGGCACCTTTCCCGCTTGTCAATTGGACAATCTGGATCTAAACTGTAAAAGCTATCGTATTGTCTGCATAACTACTCACTATCGTAACACCAACCAGAAAAAATATTTTGTCCACTCTAATCCTGAGAGAGTCGCAGCATTGATGAGGCAAACCTAAAAAGAACCAATGTAATGATCTCGTGCCCACGTCGACGGTAGGCATCTAATTAGATTGATCAATTCCAGCATCAGACCAAGAGTACGACAACACCACGATACTCGTTCCGAAACAAAACAAGAACGCGAGAGCCAAGAAAAAAAACGCATTCGTGAAGCAAGACACCGTCCGTAACATGATGATGACCGCTACACAAAATGATTCGGTCACATTCTGGTCATGCCGTTTACCTGCGCCCGTTCGCTCCTAATTATGTGTTCAATTTGACAAGTATGAAGGTACCTACGCCTCTCTTTCCACATAGCCAAAGCTCTATTAAATGACTGTGTGACGATTTAGAAGTATTTGGATCATTTGCTCCAAGATTTATACCAAAACGTGGACAAAAAATGTCTACAAATAATACTTTTAAATCGTTTAAGACGAATACGAAAACCATGTTTATAGAATAGTACTATGTAATCCCAAGATATTTTTATTTATAATTAAGCACGAGTTTTGACAGTATCAAATACTGATCGAGTAGTAATCGGAGCTTATCGAAGATTTCACAGCAACGCTCGTAGCGGAAACGGGCAGCTTTACTAGTAAATGTAAGGAAGCATTCGATCACTCGATCGGTATTTGAATGTTAGAAGCAATCACTAAGGACCCTGCGTACCTAATTGTTTGATTGCAACTATGTATGGCAAATGTCACAGCCTCCCCGCCGACCGTAACTATACTTTTTTATTAAATCTACAACTCAATAAAATTTAAAAAATACGTTACCAAATGTTCTATTAATTTAAAGTTAATTGGCAAAGCAAAAGAATATTACCCTCTGTAGAAGAAAATTGCTTTGTAATACTACGAGGTAGGTTAAACTACAAAAAGACTCGTTCCAGCAACGCCAGTAGGGATCTATTTTACAACGTGCAATTTTAATCGAAGAACGTAATGGGCATGTCAATAATAATACTATCAATTATACTAACTTGTTTGAGTTAAAGAATTTTAATTTCGGTAACTCGCGGGGACCGGGCCAGCCGCTGTCGGCTCTAATCACATCGCATTATCGGTGCACTGTTATGATGGTCGTGTCACAACCCATGGTAGTTCACACACGGTGTCGCTTACAATGTATTAATAACCATCTAGATAAGGTCGTATGCTTTTTGTTTACTGATTATGATTTAAGTAGACTCGCTGTCTTCGCATAGTTCGTAAGCATTCGAATTTGGTAGGGTGTTTTTTTGGTCTATTTTCTGACGGTATTTTTGTTTTTTAGAGAATATTGTACTTGTCTAAATCTTTTAAACTGTACTTTGTTTGATTAATAATTAAGATAATCGCAGCTCATTTGACATTTTTAATTTAAAAATGCAGTTGGCACTCACACACACACACACGTACACTCAAAAAAATTAGGGAGTGATTTTGAGAAGCAAAAAAATAGTAGTTCCAGAACATGTTATATTAATTATTAAAAATAATACACAAAAAATTCAAATCAGAAGAAATCCAAATCCAAATCGGAGTACGAAGTCTTTAATGCAATACATAGAAACGAGTAAACTCAGGTGCAATTCGTATTTATATTAGGTATATTCCTCTTATTCACAATAATGTTCCATCCTCCACTCCTCTGCTGGTATGTGGAAACGATCTCCGTGATTTTACAATCCTCGCGTATTGTCGGCACATGAGGGCCAGTAATGGCGGCCGGCTGCGCTTGCGCTCCTTACACAATGGGACAGTAAAGTGCGAACGTCGTTTACGATTTTCTGCGGTTTGGAAATTAAAATCCGACTTGAACTGATACGACTTTGTCGTCAATGGTATCGAATATTATAATCGTAGGTAAGTAGGTATAAGTACCTCCCTTTTGGTATTTGTGATTGCTAAATATAATGTATTCAATTCCCTATCGTAACATATAGAAGATCATCAGCAAACTGATTTAAGAATAGTAAAAATATTGTTATTTTAAGTTAAATTATAATAGTATGTCTAGTGCGAGATTATTCTTAAGCTAACCGTATACTTTATAGTTTACGTATTTACATATTTTGTATGGAGAATTGAACAGCGCCTCTAGCTGATGGTATTTAAAACTTTCAATCCTCCATACAATGTGTCTAAACACGCACCCCCACATTTATAGATGTTTCTTAACGCCTATAAATTTTGGGGGTAGAATATAAAGTATACGGTTAGTTTACGAATAATCCCACACTTGACGTGCATATACTTGTTAGACGCGAAGGACGAAATGTTGAAGCAATCAGTTTTTTCGAACTTGTGCTTATTTCTCCAGTTCTAATTATTTGAAAGACATATTTCCTTGTCTATGTGACTACAATGTATTTACCCGCGCCTTTCGGAGAACATGGCATTTGCATTGATGACGTATGATTGGGTGTTGAGCTGGAGAATCTTATGTAATGTTACCTTTTTAAAGAGCATCATACCTATGATGCTCTATGACATAAAAAATATTTTTTCACTATACCTATAGTGAAAAAATTAAGTTTTATGTCTGCTCCCAGCCGGGTCGAGAGTGACACTGAAGTCCAATGTTTAGGTATTACGTCTATACAAATAAATAAAACTAGAGTGTCTGTTTGTAATATTAAAATAACATACATGGTACATTATACCGAAACAACATGTTTTAAAATTTTTGTCTGTCTGTTTTTTTTCGGCTAGTCTTTGAAATGGCTGGACCTATTTGGACGGGACTTTCAAGGAGTAACTTAGGTTACTTTTATTTTAGAAAAACTTTTTTGCCCCGCGGGCGAAATCGCGGGTAACAGCTAGTATAGAATAAAGGTCATAAAGACCCCGATGTGTTTTAGAAACAGGTTTTCGTAATAATAAAATGAATTCTCAGAACTACTACATAAATTTAAACACAGTTGTATTTATAAACTATATTCAACAGACGACATACAAGCTTAGTGTGGGACTTTACAGTTGGTGTGTTCGTCTGGCGATAATATAAATTAATTTAATGAAAATTATAAAATTGTTTCAGTTATCGTAGAGGAAAGTTTGAAGCTCATTAGCATAAACTAAAGGATATTTCTTACTTTTATACTAGTACTTACAGTCTTATTAATAAATGTTTTTCTTATTTTTATTCTGTTATAAATTATTATCAATTATTTGACGTTCTTACCGTGCGGTTTTCCTCGCATACAATAAGAGATTTGACGTCATTAAGGTTTATTTTCGATTTTCCACATACGATAGGTACGGACCCAGTGCGTGCTTGGTACTCGTAAATGTTTACCCATATAATATGTGCGATATATGTTCGCGTGTCAGACGGACTATTCAGAATAAAATGACTCTATATCTCTACATCGTTCACTCAATTTCATTTCCTAATCAGTGGAAATATTAAATAAGTAAATATAGAAAATATGCTCAGTAAAAGGGCAACGGTGGTTAATCATTTTTAATCAAGATAGTATAAATAGCTTTCTAATTCAATTTGATGGCAACAATTGGATAATAAATCGTCGTTTAAGCGTCGCGATGGTGGCAACTTAACGGCAATCGCTAGTTTTCACATTCGTGATTTAGAAAATGCCCTCCCTCACCGCAAGCAAGCGATTATTTCGTTTATGGGGTCGCAGTATAGCGTGATCGTTTAGTTTTCTTTTATTCGATTGTATGGAAACAGAATGACAAGAAATATCGGTTGTAACAATAATAGTGAAAAATATTGTAAGTTAAGTCAAATTATTACAGACTACTTTAACTGGTACTGTGTGTACTGTGGGTGAGCAGGAACTTCTAATGTAATCATAACGTCATTGAGTAAGCATGCTGTCACTATCATACTTATTTACGAAATCTGTTGTGTGAGAGGGATGGAAGGGGTTTCGTTACGGAATCGATACGTTAAAAAAGATTGTGCTTGAGAAACATGTGTACTTGTTAGTAATGTAATAGTGGTTGTCTTTTAGTATTATGAACACATGCTTTTTTTAGTTATATAGGTAGTACAAATAGTGAACTGACTCATCACCCTTGCTATGACAAGGAGTGTGCATGGTCAACTGGAATATGTATTTATAATGTTAAAGTGTAGCGTGTGTGCGCCTCGCATGGCAACACACTGGAGCTTACTTTTTATAATATTTTTTTTGTAAAAATAATGGATAAAAAAAAGACAAGCCCGCTGAGTTTCTTGCCGGATCTTCTCAGTTGAGGTCGCGTTCCGATCCGGTTGTAGAGTTAAGGAAAAAATGTAATGACAATTTGTAAGTGCCCCCGTAGGCCTATACGAAATAAATGATTTGACTTTGACTTTGACTTATGCTCACCCCTAATTACATTGGGACAGAATACCATCAACACAATATGGCTGCACTGCAGTGCAACTCTACTGACAATTAAGATAATCATGGCGTGATGGCAGTTTGTTTTCAACCTGTAATTTTTTTGCGATTATGTATATGTACCATTAAGTTTGTTTATGTAATCTCGTGTCTTGTGTTGTAGCTAAATAAATGTTTTTCTTTCTTCCTTTCTTTCTTATTGACGGCCTGATTAGCGCATTGGTAGTAACTTTCTGCGCCGAGGGTCCCGGGTTGGAATCCTGGTAGGGACACAAGCTTTGTGTGATAAGCACGAATGTTTGTACCCGAGTCATGGATGTTTAATATGTATATAAGAATTATATACTGAGTTCGCCCTCAGTCCATTGTACGGTACCCATAACACAAGCGTTGCTTAAAGTGGGCCCGAATAGTTGGTGTGTTCGTATGGCGATATTTTATTTTTATTTTTTCTTACTTATTATCCACAGGTCACGTGTCTGACTGATCTACTTTGATCCCATAGTGCCATAACGACCATTAACACCGTGATATAAATTAATTAGAGACCCACCACGCGTGCGCGGCCATTATTCATTCAAGTCTCTTACCTGGCCTCATTTTTAATTGAGTATCTACGTATTAATTCTTCGAATTTAAAATTATTAGACAATCCTTGTTTTTGGTCATTTATCACGGCTGATATGGTGATGGACGGTAGTCGCAAAGAAATTGTTTCTCATCATCGATCCCGGTCCATAGAGTGCTGGACATTTTTTTTTATAAAACTCAGGTGAGATATAGCTTCATATAGAAGCACCTAAGATCGTATCTCTGTGTATTAAAATAATGATCTCCTTATTCTGATATAAATTCTACGTATCGCTAGCCTTCAAGCTGACGAAATGATACTTATCTATACATATAAATAAAATTGGAGTGTCTGTTTGTAATATTAAAATAACCGCTTTTTACTGAGTGCATTTGGATGTATACACGTTACCTATACCGAAACAACATTTTTTACAATTTTTGTCTGTCTGTCTGTCTGTCTGTCTGTCTGTTTGTTCCGGGTAATCTCTGAAATGGCTGGACCGATTTTGACGGGAATTTCACTGGCAGATAGCTGATGTAACAAGGAGTAACATAGGCTACTTTTATTTTAGAAAAAAAATGGATCTCTCGAAAAAAAATTAAAACCAATGTTGCAGCGCTGCGCCTGATTAAAGTTTGATAGCAACAATCTGCGAAGCTTCCCGCGGGATCAGAACGCGAGCAGGCTGTTGCCAACGGCTGAGTCTTTGTTAAATACCACGCGGACGAAGTCGCGGGCAACAGCTAGTTACGAATATAATTTTTACTCCATGAATGAATGCCGGTTCAAGATCGTCGCGAACTGTTTCGTTTTCGAAGCGAATGCGTCATACGTTTAATTTACCAATTTATTCAATGACGTTTAATCGGGTGCTAGGGTTTTTTATATTTCTTATATTGGATTTTTTCTACCCATTTCTTGGAATCTCCATTGGAGTTTTAAGGCTAAGGCATTATTTTTTCAAGGACAAGGTTTTGCCGCCGGAAAAAGGTTGTGATTTGCCGGAAGTTAAAGTTATGGGCATGAGCAATAAGGAATAAGGGAGGTATATATCTACTTGATTCATAAGTAAGTAAATCCCCTGCAACTTTGCTTCAGTAGAACACAGAATTAATATGATTATTAACATCAGAGTAGTTGCGAAATTTTACTCAAGTTTACAATTTATTAGGTATGTTTTTCCTATCGCAATTACTCAGTATATAAAAGAAAGTAAACATTGGGCACTTGCTTCACTCTCGGAATTTGGGTTAAAGATATACATAAATTATGACGACATTCAAATTTCCCAGGTTGGGATTGCCTGAAGCTATCAGTCCATAGAAAGAAGAAGAAAGAGAATTGGGTGTTTAATAAGATATGATACTGATTACGACAATAGTAGAGTAAGAAGAAGAGAAGTTGTATCAACCAGATAGAAGAAAAAGCAATAGTATCGTCGAATCAGATCGTCAAAAAGTTATCAGGAAAAGATAGGACTGAAAAGACCAGGAGCTCTTAAAGAATATAGATGACGCTATCAGTAATAGTATCAGCAATATTTATCGCTACGTTTCACAAATCGAATCGCATAACAGCAGCACATATAATTATTTACTAATCGCGCCGTGCGGGTATTACAGGCCAGTTAACTAACGCTGGAGGTGGGTAATAATTGGTTAATCTGGCGTCGGGCGCGCCGACCGACGTGATTTGCACACACCGACTGAACGACCGAGCAAATGTAGTACTGATATCATTGTTTCCATGTACATAAGGACCTGGCCTTTCAACTATAAGTGTTAATTTACACCTAGCAAAAGCTTAGCGGGAGGATCTGACAAGAATATTAAACGTGTTTTTCGCACATTAGTTCTTTGACGGCCTGATTAGAGCAGTTGGTAGTGACCCTGCTTTCTGTGCCGAGGGTCCCGAGTTCGAATCCTGGTACGGACATACTTTGTGTGATGAGCACGAATCTTCTAAGTCGTGCACGAATGTTTGTACCCAAATCATGGATGTTTAATATCAATATAAGTAGTATACTGGGTTCGCCCCCAGTCCATTGTACGGTAGAGTGAAGGAAAAGGTAGAGAAACGTCCTAAGGGGGACCCTAAATATATTGGGAAGAGGATATCAAGAATTCGCTGGATCGAACTAGTCGTTAAAGTCAGTTAAAAGTGGTGGAGGCTACAGAAGGCCCACACCGAAATGGTCGAGAAAAGATACAATAGCCTTTAATGTTATGTAAGTTAAAAAAATCTCACCTCTCCCGCTCCTTCCGACGAACCTCAAATCGTTGAATTTGGCGACACTATTCTTCATAACAGCCGAGTTGTTCCTCAACTCCGCTGAGCAGTTCTCATCGTTGCCGGCCCTCACGGTGACCAAGGTACCGTCGAGGACGTCACCCAGGGCTACCACCTTGAACCCTCCGGGTAGAGTTTTGTTTGAACGCCAGTGTTGTGGCAGCATTGAGCACATGTAGTCTGGACTGCCCGTTCTTACTGTCAACAAGGAGAAATCCTTTTTAGTTTTTTTTTACTAAAGAGCCTTGCTTGTACGTGACAAATACAGTCAAGTGGACAGCGAGGCTAGTGATATATGACAGCGTTCCGGCAATGCACTGCGAGTGTTGTAAGTACGTACTGACTAAGCGAACAATGGCTAGCTTTCGAAGCCGCTCAGTCCGTTGGTACAACACTGTACCTAGATAAAGTTAGAGGCACTCTTTAAAATACGATGGGTAGGAAGGTAGTACTAAATTATTATCATAGATGTAGAGTCGTGATGCATATACAGTATGGGCCGCAAAGCAAAGCTGTATAGAGTCAAAAGGAACCATTTCAAATAGGCATCTAGGGACTAAGTACCTCAGTCACAGTGCCATACTAAATTTGAATCGGTAGCTTGTATACTGATTCTAAATACTGGTTTTCCTCCTTAGGATTTTCAGTAATAATGGCAATTATTATTATGTCGGCTCATTCAGTGGTTTCTGAATCACGTCTTCAATTACGGTCTCTGAAATCAGTTGGGTAGAGTCAGCTATACACTAGCTATATACTTACCAATGAAGTTTGAGATTACAAAGAAATCAGAGTTTTTAAAAGGTTTTTTTTTGTATCGAATACTAGTTATTATTATCTATTAAAGCCGCACATTATCATTGTATTTGTAAATACCAGCTGTTATCACAAGGCTTGGTGCCGCTAATTGGGATCACAGGGTTCCAAAAAATACACGAACCGATGAGGAAAACGTGAATATTATTTGCACAAACAATTGTAACGGCCATGTAAAAGTTTAACATTATGTCATCCTCGTATTATCACAGTCTGGAACTGCTGAAATGGAATTTGAAGTGGGCTGCTTAGATAATGACCGCGTCCATACCGATCGCGCAGCCATACGAGGCAAATTTATAATGACGGTGCTGAGATGAGGCAATGCGAGTTTGCCTCGAGCGACCACTTCTCATCTGCGATTCTCACATAATGTCAACATAATCCCTTAATTAGTTTGCGGTTAAACCGTTCACATTACGGGAGATCACGAAAAAATTACTGTATAACGGTTTGGCAAATCATAAAAACATTACGTTGTAAATGTGGTTTTTAGAGTTACAAAATTGCTCAGCTTATTGAGTGGTCTCCGTCTGCTTTATCTCAGCTGATTAATAAATAACATAGTATGAATTAATTGTGAATAACAAGAGATGATCACGAGTGTATCGATTTCTTTATTTAGGAGAGAGAACGATGTAAAATTGATATTCTTCACAGTTTACCAGAAGCATGATTGCTGTTACAGTTAAGTGATTCGCATACAGACGTGGTTGCGGTGGCAGTCGATGGTGGCGGTGAGCGGCTGCGGATAAGAAAAATCAATTAAGCGAGGTGATCTGATAAGTGACCGCTACCGCGCCCGCCACCGCGTCGTTCCCGTGACGTAACATATTACTTCGTTACAGTATAAAACCCGAATTAATAAAAAATACGATCGCATTACATCTGGCACCTTTTCTCTAAAAATGATTTGTTAGCACATTGTAAACTTCTATATATGGGGGCTAGATTTTATTTAGATTGCTTTGTCTATTTTATTAATATGAGTCAATAAAGTGAAGGTCAGGCATGTGGTTGACTGTGGCTTAGGAATGATAAATGGTTCGTCAGGAAGTCCAGTGGTGAGATATCGTCGGTTTTGACTTGGTCACTTTTGATTGGAGAAGTACAGTGGTTAATAATTTCCTATTGTGGTTTATTATTTCAGTATATAAATATAGCCACGCCTATATTCCCTAACTGGATACGCAAGGAGGTACTGTTATGTACAAACATCTTTATCAATGGTATATCAGTAATGTATTTAGAGGAAAACTAAAGGAGGGGTAAGCATTTCGCAATATATATGGGGGGGGGGGGGGCTCTCAAGATCCTGTTAAAAAAAAAAATAGCCTTTATTTACTTTCTACTAACATTATATGTAATTTTTTACATGACTGTATTTTTTTTTCTCTAACTAGCTATGTGTGTATATAAATAAATGTGTGCAAATAAAGTAATAGATATTATAATATGCTAGTAGTAGTCGCCTCTGCGGCGTAGGCCTCTCCTAAACCTTTCCAAACATCTCTTTCCCGAGCCATTTGCATCCAGTGGTTACCACACCTGTGTCTGAATACGTCTCTCCATCTTTTGCCAGGTCTCCCTTTTCTCCTTTTGCTCTCCCTTGGTACCCACTCTGTTAAACGTTTTGTCCATCTATTATTCATCGTGCAAACATGTCCTGCCCAGTGCCATTTCAGTAGTTCAAGATCCTGTTACGTGTAAATAAACACTGTTTTAAATGTCGACACATAAGCGAACTATAGAAATATTTTTAATTGATTCCCTGAACCGAGCTTCAACAATTTGAAAAGAATTCAACACAACTATTATCAATATTTAACGATTTGTTGCAATTAAAGAACTAGATCCCGAATGCGGTGGCCGTAATTAGCGCAACAGTTTTGCACCGGCCGTTTAAACATAATTAAAAAGTAATTATTCTGTTACACGCTAGAACTGTTTACGGAAAAATTTGTTATATTACTATTCGGTTATTTACTTTATCATGTTGCACGTGTCGTCATATAGTTTGCTTAGTTAATTTAATATTTGTATACATTTATCAATAATATACGACTATAGGCATGTTTTAAAATTGTAACAATAATAACCAAGTCTTATTACAAGGTTTGAATATACTAAACTAGATCAGAGCATTCAACGGAATTTTAAAAATTATAGTGTTGCTTATTAAGATTTTGATTTTTTTGCCATCTATGATTGAATCTGTGAGCAATTTTTTTTTAAAATGCCATATCAAAATTCAGATTTCACATTATGACTACAATGCGCTGAAGAAGCGCAGGTTTATGGCTAAAGAAAGAAAAGACAGAAGGAATAATTAAATATTATAAATAATTAACCTAAGTAAATTAAGGTCACAAGAATCACATCTGTTAATTCCGATAAGAATCTGAACATTATAATTTTATTACAATTATTAATGTAATATATTTAATGGTATAAAGCTAGGAAGAGAATCTTGTAAATGTACTAGGTCGAAGAGCCACATCCCATCTGACGTCAATAGGCCTCATTCAATGCCTTCATTACAACAAGCGCCCATGTACCCCTACCCTTATATCCCGCCATACAATAAATTTGCACCAATTAGCGACAAGTATTTAAAGAGCATTTTGTAATTTTATTTCAAATGCCAGTTATAATTAATGTAAGCCTTCCATTACATCATATTAAATGCTCTTTTATTTGCATAATAATGTAAAAACCCAATTTGTTATCCGGAACAAAAACATTTCCATTAAAACAATTTAGTAGTCTAGTACTTGAAATTTCACGTCAAAGTCAAATAGGTTATCTCGTATAGGCCTACGGGGACACTTACAAATTGTCATTACATTTTTTTTCTTAACTCTACAACCATGGTGTTACACGGTGTAAGCACAAACTTTACAGATTCCATTACAAAACAATAAAACGTTAAAGGGCAATGGAAATTGGTCTGCTAATACAAAAAGGTAAATCACTTACTCTTACGATAATAATCAAATAAAACAGTGCTTTATAATGTCCCATTGTAGGGCACGGGCCTCCCATCAATACGACGATTAATTACTTTTCTACTTTTGGTTCGATTGTACCCGACTGCGTCAGAAGGAAGACGTAATGTAGGACGGCCCCCCACAAGATGGACCGATGATATCACACGCGTAGCAGGAAGCCAGTGGATGCGAGTGGCGGAGGACCGCGATGTTTGGAAATCATTGGGGGAGGCCTATGTCCAGCAGTGGACGTCTTTCGGCTGATAGTAGTAATAGAAGCGTCGAAGGAGGGTAATGATTTTCCAACTCTGTAAATAGCTTTCTCGAGATCCGCGTTGATGTCTTTTGCTTGAACAGAATTTTATCTCGTAAATCTATTAGGATTATATCATACCTTTTAATTTATTGTATATGGCAATATATATTCGGTTGGAACTCTATGGGTGCTGCGGCTTTTAAAATTAGGTTATAAGTTGTTGCATAGTGTTACTTTAAATTCTAACAGCATTTTTATAATTTATATTATATATTTTTATAATGTTCAAATACCATAATTTTAAACTAACAAATGACCTATTAAGGATGACCCTAAGAATGCGACCGGAAGGTCCTCAGCTTCTTGGGTAAACTAATCATCAATAAACGAGATATTTAAAACTCGGTTTGCATAAGAGCATGACTCAGTAGTTCTGAGTGGTATTTTATGTGTCGTAACTTGTATCGTTATCAGAGTTAAGAATCGGAATCAGATTTGGAATATTTTTTATTTATATTAACCATTGACTACGGTACACAAATGCTAAGCTACAAGATTGCCACCCATTCGGAATGCCGCCGTTCCTATGGAGAAGAACGGGCGTGAAACTCTATGGTTGCTCTATTAAAAATATTATTTTTTGAGCAGTAGGGAAAGGCTAGGCAGGTTTAAAGTGCTAGCCCTAAAGATATTATTTGTAGTCTTCTGCTGCATTAAATTATATTTGAAATTTAAATTGACTGTTTACAGAACCTATATGAAACCTAGAAAGCAATCAATCTTGGTTCGACTTAGGTTTTTTGACCTGATGATTAACTCTCATTTTGCATTGATAAGTTGTGTGCGTGTGTGTGCACTCACCAAGGTCAGGGTACTCGGTTTGCGTCTGCTCAACGATGTGCTGCAGCCACCAGGGCTCCAGGTCCGCCATCTCTCGGCGCCGTCGGCCTCGGGACTCATACGGCAAGTGCATCGTTCACAGCATCGGTCCACTGCTGTGCTGCCACGCACCGTGCCCCCAACCAGGCCCACTGACCCGCCGATGGACACGTCACGCCGGAGAATCGTCGCTGTACAAGGTCACTGTTTTGCTGACAAATTAAAAGATTTGCCAAAATTCCGGGCACTTCCGTAAGTAATTTTTGTTTGGATAGTTTTAGTTTATTTTGTAGAGTTTAGCGCGCGGCTAATATATTTTATTTAGTACACTGTGAGATGATGCTTGAGGGTTTAACGCACTTGCGCATGAGTATTTGGTTAGCATTAGCGCGATAACTTTTTCTACGATGGATTGATCTTTGGACTTTAGGTACTTTAATCAGTCTCTCCAAATTAATTTACGTATTATTAGTTCATAAACAAATGCATTCAATAACACATAACACGATAAGTCCAGTGTCCTCGCGTGTGTGTCGCACTCGTCAATATTTTTGTGTTTATTTCCTTAAGCCGGCGTCGGCGCTCACAAGAGTTTACGACTACGTCGTCAGTGGCTTCTTCAACTTAACTTTCGTCATGTTTGATGACTCACATAACGAGCCTCCCGGCCAGATGATACTATCCTTTCTACGCGCATCTAAAGTCCGGTATAAATTCTGAGAACAGCTGTAAGTCACTGCGAGTTATGTCAACATCAGCTGTGCGAATAATTATTTGATATAATTTCCCAGCGCGGGAGCCGGTTCTATAGTGAGCGATGTTTTTTACGATCGCCGGCGTAATGCCCCGTCGCCTTGGTCACAGGTATTTACCGCGTCGCGTCGTGTCTGAGTCAACGCGAGGCGCGCTCGGGGCTCGCACGTGTTCGCCGTCCGCGCGTCGCTCTACTACTGAACCGCCGCCATTCTGTCACTCGCTGCCTCCATTCTCTGCGGTCAATCTGCGGTTTGGCCACGCTTCATTTGCCGGGAAAATGCGCTTTGTTCTCCTCTCTTTCCTGCTTATACATAGTAATGAGCGGGGGAGCGAGATCCATGCAAGTTTTATGCCATTAAATATTTTTGTTTAGTTCCATTGTCGAAAGGGAAATATTATGAGCTTTTTCATTTTAAAGCGCGGTCGCGTTTCTCCCTCTCTAACCCGCTAGCTGCGGTTTGAGAGACCAAAGCCGCCTCGACCTAGAGTTTGACCTTAAAAATGTTTAAATTCCCTGAGAAAACGCTGTAAAACATAATAGAAATACAACGACATTTCATAATAGAGAAGTATTACATCGCAACAACAATATTATTATGTAACGTCACAACGAATTAGTGATACTGATGGCTATGACGTTTGATTGCCAGCCGATCCAATTTAATATGACAAGTTTGTTCAAATAATCTATACTCACGTTTAATGCAGTAGGTACTTAAATAAGTGATATCTGGAATGTTTTCCTTTGGTCTCAAGACGGTCCGGTGGGCGTGCGCGCGACTGGGCGGGGCGGCTCCGCCCATCGTCGCGAAGACGCAGTGCTCGCGGGCGGAAAAATTCACCACCGCTGCCTCATCGCGCCGCCGCTGCCGCACCGCCGCGCGGCACCGCGTTCATGCAAGCGACACTTGTTGCGCACTGTGGTTTCAGTGTAGTGAATTTAGGTAGTTCTCTGAATAGATGTTTTGTCAAATAAGTAGGATCATTATGTTTGTGAAACGTATTTATTACAAGTATTAATTTCTTTTAAAATCTTAAGTAAGTCACTTAAGTAGAATTCAGAGAAATAGCTATCAGCATCTACCTAGCTATACACACATATTATAATTAATACAATGGAAACATATATTAATTCTACTTTCTCAATTTTCCATTAAGCACAAATCAAATCTTTGCGTGATTTTCATCAGCATTGAGATTTATTCAATACACTTACTAGGTACTACTATACTTACCTACCTTCCTACCTAACGTTAGTACACCGACTTTATTTATCCTCAAAGTTAGATTACATTTAATGATGTGAAATGCATCGTATTAAATCAATATATTTAGAACGCAGGTCAATTATATGTGTTTACAATAGATACATTTTAAATCTTGTAAATTATAGAACAACCTTCAATGTTTCATAATGTGAGGTTATTGTTTGCACATACAATGCGTATGCCTTTGAATAACAGCACGGAAAATATTATAAATAAATATGTTGATAGAATTAATACAGATGTATTTAAAAATGAGTGCATTGAAATAAGTTGAAAGGTACTGAAATTAATTGTTGAAGAACTAATTGAAAACTAAGCATCGTTTGTATTATAGGTCGGTTCAATGGACTAGGACAAGCCCCATTCTTATATAGATATTAATCATGACTTGGGTACAAACATTCGTGCTCATCACACCATGTTGCGCTTACTAGTTCAATTAAGAGTGAAAACTCAATTGAGATTTTGATGAATTAAATAAAAGTCGATCTTCCTCTGCCCTGGCTAATGAAAGTGGTTACCGAATACATAAACAAACCGCACGATACAAATTAAGGCAACAGTACTTGGTGTGATCGGCGCGGGCGGTGACCTGATAACCACAGTGATGTCAATTTTTGCGGGCGCGGCCCGCGACTGCCGCCGCCGACCGCTGCGGCCGGCACAATTAGTTATCTTGAACCGCACCGTTAACTACTATCCTCATATACAATAATAAATGCGTCGGTTACTTATTGCATAGAACGATATAATTGAAGTTCGATGATTTCAAAATTTTAGTTTTCATCCAAATCTGTCTCGAGAGTCTTTTATGCATTTTTCGATATTCCTTATAGTTTTGGATTGGACTATCCACGGCCACTTAAGAAATTCATCCGGTATATTTGTTTGCCTGTGTCTTATGTGCATAAAGTCGTCACCTTCAACGTGTGGCATAATGTGTTATGTCCTGTGAGATCTAGTTTCTAAACTATTATTTATAAAAATATTGATTCTGCATCTTTTTTATACTTCGTTAATGATTTGTGAGATAAACCACCTACTTTATCTCTGGGCTGCAAATTTATATTTCCTGGTGATCACAAACTAATCAATTTAGTCAAGTTCTAGTTAATACCGATCTCCTTTAAGTGATAGGCCAGTTTTGTATACCCAACGGCAACCTTACTTATAATAATACCAGCCCTTTTTTAATGTCCAATTGTTGGGCACGGGCCTCCCCTCAATGCGAGGGGGGATTAGGCCATAGTTCACCACGCTGGCCCAGTGCGGGTTGGCCAACTTCACACGTCTTTCAAAGGTTTCTCTCAGACATGCAGGTTTCCTCGCGATGCTTTCCTTCAACGTTTAGCAAGTGATAATCATTGTTGTAAATGAGATTCGCATATAAAATCCAGAAATCCCAGAGGTGCGAGCCGGGGTTTGAACCTGCGATCCTCGTAACCGAGGCAAGCGTTCTACCAACTTGGTTATCACTGGTTATAAATGTTTTTAACCTTACTTAGGATTCACAAATTATATAAAAGTGAAAACCGTCATCAAATCCATCCATTGCTTATCGAGATCAGCGCAGTTAATATATAGACAGACAGACAATTTTATTGCGATTAATATTTGGTACTCTTAATTGACCATGTCACATTCATTATAATATTGGAGTTGTATCATTGACATGACTCAATTAATATTTTTGTGGCTTCGCGGCAAGCGGGTGGGACCATGAGAAACCGCGTTGGGTAGCCATGATTCAATTTGTTAATGTCCACGCGTACCTACAAGTTGTATAAAATAATAATAATTAAGTAGTGTGTACCATTATTGTGCATATGAATGAACTTGTGGTCGATCGAATCTATTCAATAAATAAATAGGTAAATGTCGTCAGTGTGGTTTCATATGTCACAATGGGACTTGTGACGAAATACACTTCGAGGTGTTCGGACTACCCGTATATAAGGTGTAACAAAAATAGTGTAAAATATTTTAACAGATTAATAAGTAATGTGGATCGCGTTGATGATATGACTTTTTTAAACGATGCGAATTTGTACCGCTTGGCCCTACGCTCAGTACAGGTTGTCACATTTTAAATATCTAATAATTTGATTTATTTCTTTGTGAATGTTATCTTTTTTTATTTTTTATTACATTATAGGCAAGTATTTGATCTCGATCGCACCTGATGGTAAGTGACGATGAGATCTACGATGGAGCATACTTGCCTAGGTAGGAAGGCGGCAGTAGATAGAGACGCTACATTCACTAGGCACATGCAGCGCAGCTGATCTGACCCGCCATCCATGAATGGCAGCACCGAACATCATGCCGGAACACGGCTAGGCCGCTTGGCGACATGGCTTTGTTCAGTGGGTGGTGACTAGCCACGGCCGAAGCCTACCACCAGTAGAGTTATCACCTGGTTGGCACCACCCAGGGTCACGTGTAGGGTATCTCGAGGGTACTTAATTCTCCTACGGACGAAGGTGACTCGACCCCATCTTTATAACTTACTGTTGGCGCTGTTAAAATATTTTACACTATTATTGTTATACCTTAAATATTAATTAGATGCGATTATTGAGCTTAAGTGTAAGTGTTACGAGCACGATTCTTGAATGTAGGAGTACAATCCATCCATAATTACTTTGGTCCTTCTATTGTTCTGTATTAGTCGACAGGATTGAATAGGTAAATGCTGAAATTGATTTTTTAAATTATATTCATTCATATCAAGGAAATAAACATTTCATATCGCTTCTCGCTGTAAGTATAATAGATTTTTAAGTAAGCGGTTCATACCATACATTTTCATTTCGGGAATCCGCCTCATTATTATTATACCTACATCTTGTCTACGTAATGCTGCAATTGGTGCAATCTAACCACATGCGGTGGGTAACAAGCTTTATTGTGTCCCACCAACATCACGTAGGCATGGCGTACATAGTAGTATAACTACATGAAGTATAACTACATGAAGTTATTCATTCATAATTCTGTAAATACCGACTATAGTAAGAACCTAAAATACCTACTAAACGAACATAAAGTCACTACAGCCATTCAAAACACTCGGTCTTATAATGGGTAGGTAGAGGGTAGGTAATCATACGTTGGTTAGACTATATAAAGGAGTACGAGAGTGTGACTGAAACGTAAAAAATATAGATTATTATGAAAGGGTCACTAGAATCTAATATGATAATCTGAAACTGCTGATGTTTGTAAAAATTCTGCGCCGACATCAGAAGGCTTAGTATAAGTTTTGGAAGCATCCAATACCGATCGAGTGGTAGCATCTTTTTACTCATGTAACAGCAATGCCCCAAGCAGAGCCGTTCTTAACCGGTAAAATTATGGACTTATTGGATAAAATTTGTTTAGGCCGTCTGTCAGATAAGTTGTGGATAGGGACTATCTCCCACATTGTGAAACAGGCACAAAGTAAATTTTCATGTCTGCAGCTAAAATAAGACCCACTACGATGGCGTCATTTTCTCAGATTTAAGTTGCATTAGCATATGTACTTGATAAAACATTGCTGCTAATTCGCTTGACACCAACTAGCCTAAACTAGACCAAATTATAGTTTACTCCTGTCAAACGGCGTTCGCTATTCTGTTAACAGCAGATTAGACTAATTTTGGTTTGACAGCTCCTAAAATTGGTTTAGTTACTCAACTTAGCTTAGTTGGTCATTTTTGTATTCTGTTGTACACACTTTACGTCAAATTGCGTCTAAAATTAGAAACGTCAAACTATAATCCGCCTTATTTGGTCGGCATCTAATTTGGTGCCATCTAAATTTAGTTCGTAGGTTTTCAGGTGATGTTTTTATTAAGATAAGTTGTGAAAAACTATTTTATCAAACACGATGGAGGAATATGTGGTTGCGGCTCTTGTGGATTCATCTGAAAGTGCTAATTTTACCAAAATAATAATAAAACAGAGCCTACTTCAAAGTACTTACTTGAAACACAAAATTAAGGCATTTGCTTTCTAACCGTAGAAACTATGAAGAAAGAATACGCCTCGAAGGCTTAAGAGCACATATTGGAATGTGCCATTCGAATTAGCAGAGAAGCTTAAAAAATCTTTTGTGGCTTCACAAGTTTGCAGCACTTCAATTACTGAATACTCTAGATGATCCGCTCTTAGTGGAGGGGCACATCCCAAAACATATAAAGGTTTGCGATTTAATATTTTATACAGATACCTACTTTTTACTTGTTTATAAATACATCAACATGACACTTTGCAGATTTTAACAGCACTGCAATTTTACGCTCATGGGAGCTATCAGGCTGCTGTAGGCCAAGATAGTTTACCAGGAATGAGCCAACCAGCAGTGAGTAGATGTTTGGGAATAGTGTTGAACATAATTGTGCAACAATTGACACCCCAAAATATAAAGTTCCCTACAACACAGACGGAGAAAGAATCTGCAAAAACTGAGTAAGTTTCATTTCATATCCACTAAATTGGTTTAGTAATTTTTGAGCTCATACATTATAAACAAATAAATAAATAAATATCGCCATACGAACACATAACCAAACGGTCCCACTTTAAGCTTAACGCTTGTGTTGTGAGTACTGTACAATGGACTGAGGGTGAACTCAGTTTATAATACTTATATACATATTAAACATCCATGACTCGGGTACAAACATTCATGCTCATCACACAAAGCTTGTGTCCCTACCAGGATTGAAACCCAGGACTCTCAGCGCAGAAAGCAGAGTCATTACCACTAGGTTAATCAGGCCGTCGAACCAATATATCTTTTGTCTTTATAATATTAGCATTAAAAAAATATCTTGACATCAAGTTATAACATGTAAATGTTTCTACTTTTGCAGATACGGATGAGAAATATACCATTGATTTAGATCATACTGATAAGCTATCTATGGTGGAAGAGTACATTGAAACAATTTCCTTGCTGAAGCAAGACACATTTGGCAAGTGTTAATAAACACTATTTTACTCAAAATTAATAAAAGTATGGCAAATCATAAACAAGACTTTAATTTCTGAATTATTATAATAAAGCTTTTTACTTATTACTATGTTATCAATAATCAATAATAAACATCAACATTAAAAATAATTAACAATCAAAATAATAAACAAATTTGTAAGTAATAGAATTTGAAAGGCTTAAACAACAAGCTTCTGCACATGGGGGCCATGTGTTGCCCACACTCAATGAAAATGGCACTACCGAAGATAACAACTATGCAATAAATGCTTAGTATTACTAACTTATTACATAGTATTATGGTACACTTCCAGGCGGCAAAATCCATCCCCATAGGCATGCCCAACAATATCCAAAATTTTGGATTCTATGTCTGTCGGGGCTCCTCCTGCCGGACCGCCACCTGTGGCGCTTATTGAAGTTCGCACCTTGCAAGCCTTGGTCTATAACTTCGCCACCCACACACTCCAAACCTGTTGATAAAAAAACCATATAAAAACCATTTAGACGAAAAAAATGCATAATATTCAGAACACAAAACTTACATGCTCCCACTGCTGTGCAGTTCTTCTGCAGCCGAGTTGGTTGAGCTCGTCGTGGTTGGTAGGGCCCCCTAAAAATCTACCACGGCAGAATCTGCTTGGTTTCCTGAAAATATAATTGATTTTTAGATAGATGTCCTCGCGCGTCGATGTAACTATAACCATTGATTGATTTTAAGTAAAACAAAACTTTCAATCCTTTAAAATGCTTACCCCTCGCTATTTTGATGTTGTTGCGGAGTCGCTCCACAAGCAACTCCTGTTGTCTCTTATGAGACCGTTTCCTATCGTTTTCCATATTAGATTCAAGCCACTAGATAACTTATTACAACAATTACAATGTAGCACACCCGTCTGATCTGAAAATGGTGTTTTGTTTACCTGTCTGTCAACAGATACAAAATCGAATTTACCACAGAACAATAGATATGGAACACTTAACCACAGACGATATAGAACAAGTTTCTATAATTTATTATTGGAAATATCATAAAAAAATTACAATAAAAATATTTAGACGCCGACATATATTTTAAATTAAACTTTTATATATTTCAAGGTTATTTTAAAAGAATTTAATCATGTTATTTCGATTTTATTTTCCATTCACCTTATTTTCATTCATTCTTCAGATATATTTTTTAAATACTGGCAACATACCTCAATTCAATTTAGTTGCTGTCAAAATCAAATTAGTCCTGTCAATTACGATATTTAAATTAAGTTCGATGTGACAACAGAATTCATTTTAATGATTTCTAAACTATACTTAAAATTTTAGCTAGTTTAGTTAAGTTTAGAGAGTGTGCAAGCGAATTAGCACCATTGTCTACCAAACTAACTTATAACTACACCTATACCTATAGGTGGGAGTTTACCCAGTAGGTAAATACGAAACAAACGATTCCTTTGTGATTCACCAGTTCGCCTAAAAGGAATAAATTATTATTCCTATAAGAAAATATATTAGTCACAATGTTTTATGTTGTGGTGTCCATTAGGTACTTGGTGTCTGCGTATTGCACCCTACACAAGGACTTTCAAAATTGGGCCTTTGATTTTTTTGGAAATCCTATATATATAATCCTATATAGTACTATATCTATTAGACTTTGACGAGTTGGACTAGCTACTATACTTACTAGGTCACAGTTGTCGACTTTCTAAGTGATCCTGTGGCGCCACACAAAACATAAGGGTTCTGTTTTTACAATTTTTGCACGGAACCCTAAAAAGCGGTGATGGCTGCACGCTGTCTGGACGAATCCAGCGGGTCGATTTCGAACGATTCGACAAGTATCCCGATCGATTCGATTAGAAAATTTCTCGCATTGACGACGTTCTGTCAGAGCCGTACTTCATGACCGAATCGAAGATTCGACACGACTACGCAACCGAAGCTTTAGCGTTATCCGCAATTTGATTGGGGTTTCGTCAAGAGGCTGATTCTCTTTGCAGAAAACCCAAGGAGAAGAAATAAAGATTAGATGAAATAAAGACTAAAACTGAGCATTGTTTTAGCTGATGCTGATGCTTTTTTGATGGAATCGGCCCCTGTTATTAGATAGCCCTTCTTCTTATAACTGTCCACCCCAGTAATCGGTTTACGAATATTGCTAATGAACTCCACTCAATGGACTAAGGCCATAATCTCTTTGCGGAATGGTAGAGCAACGAAATAATGAAGATAAATCCTTTTTATAAAACGACCTAATCAACATTTCGTTTGGAGTGTATTTTGGTAAGTAAGTATAGGTAGTAGATATTTACCATACCTAGGAATTCTGATTTTGGTAGAGTATGTAGGTAGAGAGAGAGAGAGTAACTCTTGGTAATTATTATTGTTTCGATAAATACTATCAAAATGGGGCCATAGTTGGATAAAGGTAAACATTATTGGATAAGTTTGCGACTGTTGGTTTGTTCGTCTGGCAATATAAATATTTTTTTTACTTCAGTTATGTATTCCTATAGCTGGAAAACACCGTAACACCCGTATTCTCGAAAGGGGTAGGCAGAGTTGCACTGTACTAAACACCCACATTTCTTTCGTGGGTTCTACTTTAAAAAGAGGCGTGTCTATTGTTATTTAAAATAACATCATCATCAAAATTTGCAAAAGGAACCTTGGCACAGCCCTTCAACCCGATTGTTCTAACAAATAGCAGTAATTATTACTCTGTTTTATCATTACATTCATAGTGCCATCTAGTGGTAACTTGTGTACCAAACTTTTGTATTTACCGCCATCTATGGACAAATGACCTAACTATAAGGTTTATTAAACATCTACGTGCACAGATGTTGTTATGTTTAAGTTTAGCGTCGCTAGATGTCAGCTTTATTATTTACTATGCCTACCAAACACCACAATAGATGGCGTTGATGCACACTTCACGCACATAAAACGTTTTTCGATATGTATACTAATTTAATCAACATAATTATATATTTTGTGAACATGCCCAGTCGCAGACATTAATTTGGAAACCTATATAAAACCCGTTTAAGGTTGAATATCGTACAGCAAACGTATACCATAAGGGTACTATTTTAACTGACTTTACTAGAAGCCACTGCTCTCAGATGTGACGATATACAGATTTACAACCTTATTGCATTTTAAGTGTCATTGTAAATATTATAAAAATGGGCCCGTAACCTAGCTAAAACCCTTTCGAAATAACGATAGTGATTATTGATTCGTTGTAGGTACTTATATTGTTCTGTATTTAATTTGTAAATTTACCAAAAAAAAAAGATTTGGCAATTTGAAAAGTCCTAAAAACTATTTTGATTAGGTATGCTATTGGATACCTACCATAACTAATTACCTAGGTACCTACCTATTTACCCACCAAGTTTTTTGAAAACCATTGTCTTCAAACCTAGCTTAAGCGGGCTATGGTGGCTTGCCAGCCTTTTCCTTTCATACATGAAACATTCAATAGAACCTAATAAATAATAGAATTCCGTGTAAGTAAATATTTGGATAGTGACTCTCATAACATTGTTGGGTCCATACAATAATTTTCTTGGTCCGAGCGCGGTCACGCCCTCTGCAACACACAAAGGAAAGGTCGAGCCTTCGCCAAAACTGCAAATTGTTATTTCCACACCATAAACTTTTCTAAAAGTTGTATTTTAATAATAAAATGTATGTAATGCTTTGGATTGGACTATTAATCTTTTCAGATGAATGAGACCCGGCAGATGGCGAAAAAATATTCTCATTCATATTTTTTCGTGTGATTTTTAGTAACTTTACACCGTTTTATAGAAAACAGGGGAGGAGGGCAGTAAGAACTTGCTTATCAATGATCTTAGTAGCTGCGATACCTCTTGATAATCATACAGAAAACCCAGTCATAGGTAGGTAATACCTGCAGTAGAATAAGTACATAAGTGGTACTAAAACGTTTTTTTTTTTTTTTTTAATTAACTAAAAAAAACTAAGAAGATGGCGAACGAGAACGGATCAAGCTTCAACATGTTTTCATTGTATGCCAAGATGACACTTGATGCGGCTATAGAGCTCTCGAGATTATCGTCTGAATTAATCTTAAAATAGTCATCCACACCTGTACTTTATTGTATGTAGGTATCTTAATAAACTCTGCAATAAATCAAATTCAATAAACAAATAATTATCTACCTATCAGCCGAAAGACGTCCACTGCTGGACATAGGCCTCCCCCACTGAATTTCACACATCACGGTCCTCCGCCCTCGCATCCATCGGCTTCCTGCTACGCTATTACCAACCTATGGATGTTCATATCCTCACCATAAGTTATTTGATTTGTTAGAAAATAAATCATCACGCACAACGAGCTATTAAGATGCACACCTTTAATCTCTTGCTCATGTCAGAGCATTCCTATCAGTCATATTTTTGTTGTCTTCTACCTCCTTGGTGATCTGATACGGCATAGCATTTTCTTTTTTCTGCTTGAAAACGATTTCCATGGTCTTTCTCTTCATCAGTTTATTTAATGGTATTCCTATTGTACTCTGTTTCCATGACATACTTACTATCTGACATTGATAAGTTTGATATGTATTTAAGTCTCTAAAAATATTAACCTTCCCATCCCTATATATATTAGAAATTGCTATTTTTGTAAAAACAAATATAAATCTTTTCACTAAATTGTCAGAAACAAGGAAAGGCCCTGTAAGGAGCCAATATAAAAACCTGCTGTATACTGGTGGATTTAAGACTGCACTATTACGAAAAAGTGTCTTCAGTATGGCTCCTATTATATATAACAAAATAGACGATAGTATTAAAAATAATTCAACTCAGGTATTTAAAAATAAACTGAAAGCTTTGTTAATAGAGAAATGTTATTATTCTGTCAATGATTTTCTTAACGACCATTAAATATTGTAAACATAAGCCTTTCATGACACTATAATTGTATGATTGCCTTATTGACATCTGTAATAATTTTAACACGACATTGATTTGACTTTTCTATGACATTCACGAAATATTATAAAACTTAAAAAATATTGCATGCCAATTTAAGGTAGAATGTATATGGCTCATTGTTCTGTAATACCACCAAAACATTATATACCTACTTTCTATGCAAATAAATTTGATT
The DNA here is from genome assembly GCA_905333125.1 of Pheosia tremula. Classification (NCBI taxonomy): domain Eukaryota; kingdom Metazoa; phylum Arthropoda; class Insecta; order Lepidoptera; family Notodontidae; genus Pheosia; species Pheosia tremula. Next base: position 3,460,836 of record HG995411.1, read on the forward strand.
TGATTTGATTTGATTTGATTTGATATATTTAATGCTACAAATGTAGTGATGTGGTCGCCATTTTCATATCATCATGTCACATCCATTATTTTATTTATAATGTGTATTTATTGAATGTTTTACTGCTATTAATTACTTAACATTGGCAAAATTCCCGCTAAGTTGTGGGTGAGGCCATTTGCATATCCATTTTATTTCATCGCATTTCATTTCGTAAAGAAAGAAGAAAAGAAGAAGTAGGGATACCTATATATGCGTACAAAATTTGGCAAACTTAACGCCTACAGCTCCCGCGTCCAAGATTCGGTGTATCATCAAACATTGTCCGGATGCTTTTCTATCATCGGCCGCCATTTATTATCGAATACATGAATGGCTTGTCGCTTCGCGCCCAACAATGCCTCCTGAGGTATAAGCGCGACCAAATTATAGTGAACTTTTCATTTCTATTGCAAATATATTTTCGGTGTGTAGAGCAGTCGCGTGGACGGCTTAGAGAGATCACTGTATGTTGGTAAGGTATAATGCAGTTAATGGCCTGTAATGAATGGCATAACATCTATAAAGCGACAATACGGCTACTCGAACATGCCCCTCTGTAATAATACTTGATTTATAGGCGATCACCGCGACACAGTTGATTGTTTTGCACGTGTTTGGATCGCAACGCCTTCGCTTCGAGTGCAAACTGAGATGCTATAAAAGTTCAATAGCGGGTAGGTAGTTATTTCTTCATGATTTTCTTTTTTTAAGTTCATCGAGTGATTGTTACTTTCGAATGCAACGCCAATGATATCTTGATGCAAGGAGGAATAAGGCTGGCTTCATTTTAGCGAATACCTACATAATTTTTATTGACGACCTGATTAGCGTAGTTGGTAGTGACCCTGCTTTCTGTGCGAAGGGTCTCGGTTAAGAATCCTGGTAGGGACATACTTTGTGTGATGAGAACGTATGTTTGTGGTCGAGTCATAGATTCTTAATATACGGTATGGTAGTCCAATCTACGGTACCCATAACACAAGCATCGCATAGTGTGGGACCGTAAAGTTGGCGTGTTCGTTTGGCGATAATACATTATAGAATATAATATGTAAGTATAGAAACATATATGGGTATATAAAATTACCCTTTAGGATTGATCAATGAATTAGTATTTCCCATTTTAAAATGAGCATTTAAATAATATTATAGGCATTATAGCTACTGGCTTACATAATGTTTTTACAGTATAGGTAGTGTACGATAACATCGATACAGATTATAGAATTTCTAATCCCTAAATACAAAACAGCTAAAGTACTTCAATTCCACGAAAGAAGATTATCACATTTATTCTCGAAACTTGAAAACCCGATGCGACATATTATACCAATAAAAAAGATTGCTCTTTTTACTCCACACCGATAAAGATCCTGGCCAAACAGTACTCCACAAAGCGCGAGACAGATGTCCAAACTTTTATCTGAACTTTTTTAAAAGGCACAGAGATAAAAAGTTTTTGCGTTTTATTCATTGCGAACAACACCCACGCAACGAGGTATTGTTAGACAAAAGATGGCAAATGTGACGTGAAATCTGTTAAGGTATAATCCACTTAGAGAGGCATGTCGCCGCTTTTTGTCGAATAGAAGCGGTATGGTTGATTGACTTGTAAAAAGAGCGACGCCGCGGGGCGCGGTGTGTGCAAACATAGGTTTATAGTTTGGGGGCTCTGAATGTGGATTTCAGTTTGGTAATGTTGTCGACAGATGGAGGTAGTGAATGAATAAGGTAGAAATATCACTAATTTTACGTATTTTATTGCGTTTATTTTATGTTTTTACGTTGCCGAGATTTCAGCTGGTTTACAGGAGGACATGGTTGATAAAGCAGCTGAAACGTCGGAACGTAAAAATCTATACTATATATCTATACTAATATTATAAATGTGAAAGTTTGGATGGATGGATGGATAGATGGATAGATGGATGTTTGTTACTCTTTCACGCCCGAACGGCTGAACGGATCTGGATGAAATTTGGCACAAAGATAGATTATAGTCTGGAATAGCACATAGGCTACTTTTTATCCCGGTAAAATGTATGGTTCCCGTGGGATAGATGTTTTAATTTTTCATACTTTTTATCGCGGGTAACACCGCCGGGTGCAGCTAGTATAAAATAAACGCGATAAAATACGTAAAATTAGGTTTATTCCAATGTGTAGTATTCGCGTAGTATAAGAAATCCATATGAATAAGGAACATATAGATTTGAATATTCTCATAATATTCTAAAACAGTAGGCCAATGATTCTATTTATAGTTTATTCGGTATCGAGCGGTAATCAAGATCAAAATAATTAAGTGATGTAGACGGAGACAACCGCATAATTGTTGGTTGAGTTAGATAATATACCTACGTAACTTAACTACCAACTTAGTCTTAGGTAAGTAATATATTTTCTTAATGTATCAAGGGTATCTTGATACCTAACCCGTGATTTTTTTCGTAGTTTTTTATTTTATTTTAAAGTCAGTGCGAGAAGCACCTGATTGGCTCCCCATCTAAGCTAATGTTTATGCTAGGAGTGGACCCAGACCACGCGACTATGAGGGTGAGCCTTTTAACTATTATACCATTAGCGCCGAATTGGTGATTCAGATACATTGTTAAAATATCACTACAACGTTATTAATTAAATAACCTGTGTTACGTTACCGTAACCTCACCGTAATTTGAAGGTAACTTAGTCAAGTTAAATAAAACATTTTAAATTTATAAGTCCTTCACAGATGTTATAAGCTACAAAATAGCTCACATAAAAACTTTTACAGGGTGATTCAGATAGTGTATACTAAGACTGGTAGCTACCTGGGATTCTTTAGCGCATTTGTGATCAATATGTGATGTCGCAATATCGATATATCGATTTAAAAAAATAAAAATTGTTCCCAAAAAAATGACTATTGTGATATTTTCTGAGAGATTGTTTTTTTAATTAACATAATTTCGAAATTGTGACTTCACTTAGTAATAATAAATGCGTTAAAGGCTTCAAGGCTTAGTATACCCTTTCTGAATCACCTGTATAGAATACATTGCTTATAAATAATACTTATATCCCATTGGATCGGTATCCATTCATTATGAAACTTGGCCGGCTAATCCGCACATTGGCCGATGAATAGAATGTCAAACAGTACAGTAGGGCCGCAAAGGCCGGACCACAAAGTCAGTGGACGCCATTCATACCGCCTACAATAGTTTTTGTAGACTGCACCACAGTAAAATTGTAGAACAGAAGTTTAGATTGGTTGAATTATCTGTCTGTTAATAGGCTGTCAAGCAAAGAAAAAAAAGTTATGACAGCTGGCCGTGTTTACCTAGGTATGTATTGATTAGAAACACATTGCTATTTCTTATTAAATTTGATGCTGTCAAAATATTTTTTAAATAAATTTAATACCAACTAAAAATATTTGGCATCTAAAAATTTCAGACACAATGAGGGTAGTTGGAACCTATTGCCTGTATTTTAAAAATATAATAAAATATTAATAAGTAGGTCGGTGTGGTACCTGTAGAAATTATTATCCGAGTATGCAGCAATTCGGCTAACTTTGGAGTGCAATTAAACAAAAAAACTAAATGAGAAATATAATTATTACAATAAAAATTTGCTAGCGATGTATGATTTTCTATATTAGAGTGATAGTGTAGCTAAGCCTTGTTTGTGATCCCATGTTCATTCAAATAAACGTCTGTCATTCTTCAACCTTTGATAGCATACAGAGTTACCCTACTGCTCTACACCTACCGTACGCCAGCAGTTAACTTTAATATCTTGTTCAACTTTGATTTATGTCGCAGAAAAGTCGTTACGTGTGTACCAAACATCTTTGTTAAAAATTGAATCTTCTCGTCGAGCCGTGCGAACATGTCCTTATAGAAGTTTTTGTGGCACATTTCACGGTACAGTGTGAATGTAAATAAATGGCTTGTGGGCATTTATGGGCTATTTAGGGTGTAGTCGATGATGAATGGCGTGTTCCTGCGCGATGATAATGCGCCATTTAGATTGCTTTGATTAACGATCGTGCTTGGCGAGAAGTGGACACTTCAAAAGTTGTGATATCGAAGGTATATATATTTCTTCCTTTCTGCACTTGAAATGAAAGCAATACTTATAGAGTTCCTACTCTTCGTTTAGGACACACGTGCACTATAGGACAGACTAAATATCGAAATTAGTATAACTTAGGTATATAAAGGCCTTTATATATATATAGCCCGCAATAGAGCCCTCTCGATAATTCATATTAATATAATTGCCATCTCGAAAATCTAACTTCACAGAGAGAATACAAACGCGATAAAGAATGTGTAGTATTCTAGTATTTTAATCAATATGCGCTAAAGAAGTTTAAGGTACGAAATTGATATTAAAGATTATGTGACAGAGTCCTATAGGAATAGATCGACAAATTTAAATTCCCTCAATTTGTTCCTCTAATAACAATATCCTACAATAAAGAGTGTATCCGCTATTCCACGCAATATTGACCCCGAAACTGTACAGACCAAAAAAAAAACAAAACAGTGTACAAATTCCAGCAAATCTGAAGTCAACAATAAACCTCCATCCAAGTTTATGTCGCGCGGAATATCAGTTTTCCGACTTCGCCCAATAAAGGGTAACCCCTGATCCGTTAAGTAAACAGAAAAAAGGAAGGCGGGAGGGAGCCGCGTGGCGACATAACGAGTAAATCACGGTAATCCCCAATACGAGGCGCGCCCGCCGGCGGTGCCCGCGTAAGCCCTATAACCCCCGTAAGTTCACCTACCGATTTCGTGGATCTACGGAACGGGTATAATACTAGGGAAACGACCTGCGCGGTTTTTAATACAGACACTGGGAGGGAGGACTGATTTTGTCATTTTTTTTTTGAAATTTTGAAAAAAGAGCAAATTTATGCGTCGAATTGATAACCTCCTCCGGTTTTAAAAAAGGAACGATGGTGTAATCGACATCGAGGTTGATCGAATCGTGTGCGAATCTCATTTTCATTAATGATTTATCACTTGCTGTACGTGTAAGGAAAATGTTGCATGTCTTTAGAAAGCTGAGTGAAATTTGTCAACCAGCACTAGGCTAGCATAGTGCACTATGAGCCCAATTCTCCTCGCATCGCCTATTACATTGAGATGAAATAACATCGAGAAAATCGACGGTCTGATTAGCGCAGTGGCCCTGTGGTTACTGCTTTCTGTGCCGAGGGTCCCGGGTTCGAATCCTGGTAGGGACAAACTGTGTGTGATGCACACGAGTGTTTCTTTCTACCCATACCATGGATTTTTAATATCTATATAAGTAATATATATTGGGTTCGCCCCCAGTCCATTGTACGGTGCCCATAATACCAGCGTTACTTAGTGTGGGACCGTGTAGGTGTGTTCGTCTGGCGACATTATTATTATTAGCATTAATATGGGCACTTAAAAACGCCGCTTTACACGGCTGTAGAGTTACGAAAAAATGTAAAATGACAATTTGCAGGTGCATATGAAAAAAAAAGATCAGGAATGACTTGACTCATAAAAATATAATAAAAAAAAAACAATCTACCAATACGAATTTGGAATCAAATGTTCGTGGCCAATCCGTTATCGGCACCTATTATCTAAGGTCACATTGTGTAACGCTGTAAGCAACAATGCCGAGGCAATGGAACCGATTGGGTGTGCGGTGCGCGCGTGACCGACTCGCCCACACTGACCCCTACCCAACTATTACATTACCGTGTGAAAGAACAACGGTAGGACAAATCTGTTGAGTATTCGAATTAAGTTCTCAATTGTTTATCGTAACCACTCTTCACGTAGGTACTTCCATTACTTACCGTAGTAATACACATAATAATAATATCGCCAGGCGAAAACGCTATAATGTCCCAAACTATGCAACGCTTGTATTATGTGTACCGTACAATGGATCCCAGTGTAAATTCCTGTTAATCGACTGTGACTTATGTATATATTGTGTATGTAATGTATATATATTATAGGCAAGTATTTGATCTCGATCTCACCTGATGGTAAGTGATGATGAGATCTACGATGGAGCATACTTGCCTAGGTAGGAAGGCGGCAGTAGATCGAGACGCTACATTCACTAGGCACACGCAGCGCAGCTGATCTGACCCGCCATCCATGACAACACCGAACATCATGCCGGAACACGGCTAGGCCGCTTGGCGACATGGCTTTGTTCAGTGGGTGGTGACTAACCACGGCCGAAGCATACCACCAGTAGAGTTGTCACCTAGTTGGCACCACCCAGGGTCACGTGTAGGGTATCTCGAGGGTATTTAATTCTTCTACGGACGAAGGTGACTCGACCCCAACAACTAATCAGATCATCTTTAAATGTCAAGTTGCGTCTTTAAATGTCATTAGTAATAATGACTAAAAGCCTGATTATGATTAGGTATTGAACGCATATTATAAGGAACAATAGACATTACTTATGCTTTAAATGAAACCTTAAATATGTTGCATATTTTAGGATAATATGACGTTACTTTTATTTATCATTGATAAACAATAATCCCTTGTTAGAATTGTCTTACTGTTTGTCTACACACTGTGAGGCAAGTGTGTCTATACTCCCTTAACACAAATTGATTTTAAATGGCGATTTATTTCCGCCTCATATCGCCGATCCGATCTTCTATGAGTTTTACGGGTAGGTTTACGTAGGGCTAAAGAAGTCGGGAGTTATAAAACGGTTTATTTCTTCTTCAGGACCGTGGTTCGACCCCTAATTACGCCGGATTAACTGGCTAGTATATCCTCATTATTCACTGATAAAAGGCAAAGTCAAATCATATTTATTTTGTATCAAACAAATTGTTCTTTTACTGTTTTTTTTGCTAAAGGTTTCGGAACGCGACCTTAACTGAGAATTCTGAAAGTTACTCAACAGGTCTTAAATATTTTTAATGGTCAATTTATTATAAATATGTTTAGCTCTAGTGTGCTGATTATGGAGTTACATATTGGAATTTCAATAAATAAAAACGATTACTCTATGTTATTATAGCTTCTAGGGCAATTATCAGAAAGCAATAAAATAATCAGCTCAAGAGGACAATGTTCATATACGAGTTGGAGTTTTATATGGTCCCCCCCCCCCCCCCTGATTCGCAACCTTACGACGAGTCTTGTTCCAAACGATTCGGTTATTAATTTAATCCGATTTAGATGATTCGTTTTTTTACTGAATAGGGTATAACTTATTTTAATCTCATCTAGATTGGTTCAGGAGTTTTTGTTTTATTTAGATATCTTTGTACCGTGTTTTTCAAGTGTGCTGTAGTATTTTAAATGCCTAGAAAATGAATACTAGTGTAATTAATTTCGTTTAGCGTATAATTTGCCCCTCGATATGTCTACTTTCCATATACCTGAAAATCATGTCCGAGTTGCGAACTAAGAACAAAGGCTTAAAATTGCACAGAAATGACGTAAACGAGTTACAGACCGTCACAGCGTCCAACGGTGCATCTCTTTTTTAACCCGAATGCCATACATAATGGATGTTTAAAATAAAAGTTTTTCTCAAATGCGAAATTTTTACCCTTTTGCGAATTTTTGCAAATGACTTTATGAGCACGTTTTATAAATGGTTTTTTGCCGTTTACAACTGCAATGTTCGGTGTGAGTTAGCCGGCCAGATTGAGATGGTCTCCACGATTTTATGGGTCCCTTAACCTGTCGTGTCGTACCCTAAACCGTCGGCTAATAGAAATAAATAGTAACCCTTCGGTGGCGGCCCGTTTGCTGCCGAAAGGTTTACTTTTATTGCGTTCGACTTTCTTTCTTATTACCCCTTCATAATTGCTAGGGTTAGTTGGCAAAAAATTGGAAATCGCTATTTTTGCGCAAAATTTGTATTGTTCGTTTTTGGCGGATTGTGTTTTGGCAATAACAATTTTTATTTTTAATTTTGAAAGAAATTTGCAGTGCCAATAAAGATCCGTTGGTTCCTACAATAGAAAGATTCCGTTAGGCAACAACAAAATAACTTACGTATCTGTATATAATAAAATAAAAAAAGGGTTTTTATTTTTTTTAAAGAATGGCCCCGAATAGTTGATTCTTGATTCTAAACAAGGTTTAATGAGGTTTTGCGTTTGTTCGATTACACGTTGTAATTTATTCTATTCCCACTATAATATTATCGCCAACAAAAACAAAAGTTTACTTAAATTATAGCCAAAAACATTTCAGCATTTTAGATAAAACCCACTGCAAATATCGTCTAAAAACACTTAATAAATTCGTGCACACAGCAGGCATCTTAACTGGAACGGCGATACCAAAGATTCACAATAAAATGCCCTTTTTTCCCTAATGGGCGCTCCTAGATTGAGACATTTTGCCACCGCAAAAGCGTAACAGCGGGGCGTAAGACCGACTGACGCAGTTTTTGTCACTTTCCAACTAAGTTGTCAACTTGACAAAGTGTCGCAATGTGACGATAGCGAGCGAGGTGATAAAGATATGATGTGAGTCGTGAAAGCTTGGACAACGGAATATATTTTGCGGTTGTTAGCAGCCGACAAGTGTACCTGCCCCTCTAAAGAAGTTTACTAACTTTGTTTTTTTTATGGGATATGGTATAGCCGAGTTGAGTGGATGTCTGAATAGACAAGCTGGAAAAATCTTAACGCCTGTATTCCCTGATGTGGTAGGGAGAGGTGCACTGCAATGTATCTCCATTTCGTCGATGGTATTGGTCCCTATGTAATAGAGAGTGACTATTATCATTATACTGGGCACACTCCTCCTCAATGGGTATTCAGACCATAGGCCATCACATTAGATTTCACTATCTGATTGTTAAAAAAAATTAAAACTCCTTTTATGTCCTCTGTAAGTACTTGTTAGTGTAAACCGTAATTCACATCGTCTGGTCTCATAATCCAACATTACTGGCACTAACAATAAAATTTTATGTGTAAAAAAAAAACTTTCTATCCCTCCTTCATAAACATGTCGAAAGTCTAATTTGTACCTTATAATCACTGCATAATATCATTCAGTTTTATGTGACACGGAAGACATAGATCGGAGTCGCTCCGCCCACACCGACTCTATTACAGGAACACAAAAAATCGCCTTAAATTTTCTATCCATTGCGTAATGCATCACTGTAGTCTTTCGACAGATTGAAGTAATCCGGCAGTGGACTTTGAAATGAGAATGTTAAAAATGAACTTTTTATTTTTAAAACTGTCGGACCACCTTTGGGTTATTTTAGTCAGAACAACACTTAATGTATTTAAATAACATCCATTCCGTTGGATGGTGTAAACAATAAGGGGTAATTAAGTGAATCGCTACGCCGATTACCGAAATAATCGCTGCCTAAATGCAGTCCAAAATTAGTGTGACTAACTGACACGGCAGCGCGGTTGATCAATATATACCCTGATCATCAATCTAAATTATTCGTAATGCATGTACCGTAAATTACGACCACACCTACTGCCTCACGTCCGATACTATTAATACTATTGTATTCCGATATTAAGTAGCTGGTGATATTCTAAATTAATGTACCTAGTATCGCAGGGACATGTAAACTGAGCTTATTTTTTTCGGGCCTGCGACACACGGAGCGACGCGCGGCGACCGCGGTGCGTTCGAATAGTAGCGAACAATCGTAAAATTTTATCGTCACTAATGGGCGCGTGAGTTGATGTGTAGCCACGCTGACTAGACACTGCAATCATTGGATGGATGAAGCCTACATTTTCGAGTATGTGAAATGGTAAAAGAATATATGTGTAAGGATCTTTATGGACAGATCTGAGTGCACGTGTTCCGAGAGTGAACAGGTACCTTCTAGGCAAGTATGCTACATCGTAGATCTCATCGTCACTTACCATCAGGTGAGATCGAGATCAAATATTTGCCTATATTGTAATAAAAAAAAAAACAGAAATTGTAGTACTATTATTAGTCGGAACAAATTGTAAGTAGATAATTTGGCTTCAATCACACAAATTGTATGATTTTTTAATTTATATCAATTAGGTACGTCGAATCTGACGTGCGTTTTAATTTACGTTATAAAAAAACCTAATCCCACGGGTAAGGTGGAAGCAATCACTCATTCCAAATATCTTTGTCCCACAAATATGTGCGTTTATGAGTATAATATTTATAGTTAAAAGATCATTTTGTTGAAATGGAGCCAAATTTCCGGGGCGAGCTTTCAACGGAGTTTACAAAAAGCGCCATAAATTGGCAAATAATCCCCCGCATAACGCAACCTTTGTTTGGCCACACGTGCTTTTAATATTTGGCTCGCATCGCGAATGCAACAAAAGCCGGATTTAGTCTTTGTGCGCGCTACCTAGAGTAAACACACGCAAAAACTTCGTGCGCTCGAGAAAAATATAGTTGTTAATAAATTTTATTAAATGATACACACACAAAGAGCTCGGTGCAATTGTGAAGGCGACAATCGGCCGAGGCGAATTTGTCGTGAAGCCGTGCGGCCTTTTGTTTGCTACGTATGAATACATGTGAGAAGGAAGAGCTTCCGGAGCCCCGTACCGGGATCGATGCCCCGGGCGATATCTCGCCATCGATATTCATTGTTATTTTTTATGTCAAATTGATAGCTACACCGTATTCGAGTAGAGTTCTCGACTTACGGAATATCGTGCGAAACCTAAAAAAAAACTTACGAATTCCGGGTTTTGAGTCATAATCCAAAGATCTAGATATATGTTATGGTAACGCAATAGTTATGCTTTATTTATAGACGCGTTAATACCGTTAGTAATAGCTTTGTTGGCGATAACTATTTTTATTTTCCTTGTTTCATTCAGAAAGATTTAGAGTTTAATTGCGCACGCGCAACTACAGCTCGCGAATAATAAATCTACATGAATGAACCATATAGACGGATGTGAATCAGTTTGCGTTATTATTTCTGCGCTTTATGTTAAACGGGTTACCAGTGTGCAACTGAATTGTTTTGACGTTTATTACTTTTCTTACAAAATTAAAATTAATTTTGTATTTTGTGCTGTTAACAAAGCGATTCAAAATAATTCCACCGTAGCAGTAATAGCCATGTTCAAACCTCAGCGGACACCTCTGAAATTTTCTGGATTTAGTGTGCGTATCTTATTTAAACCCTGACTATCCCATCGCTAAACGGTGATGAAAAACTTCGTGACAGCTTTTCTGATAGGGGTAGGGAATACATTTCATCATCATCATCACATTACCATTATCATCAGGGGTACATATAGTTCAATATCAATTATCAAAAACTATTTGACACTGGCAAAAATAGTACTATTTTGTAGCTGATTGTCAACGTAAAAAAAAGAGGAAGAACATTACTGGTTTCGATTCGATATAGATGCTGCATAGTTTCAGCGTTTATGAAGACTGGCTACTAACAAACAATCGGGTCGACATTTACAAAAAAAAAGAAAAATATCAGCCGTGTCGACGCATCGGCGGCGCGTGCATGATACGATGGGCAAAAAACTGCAAAACCACTGGAACAATCGAAGCTAACTTATAAAATATGTATCTAACGGCGGCTTTTGAAACTTGCACGCGTACTGTTTTGACCGCGATCGGGTATTCCGACAAGGGAATCCAATCGTAAAGCACTAAAGCTACTTTTTTAATTCCAAATTGTTCTGCTCTTAAGCGTTTTTTAACAGTGGGTTAAGTGAGAGATAAATAAAACAAAAATACCATAAATGATTATGTAAGATGAAAATCCTTATAGATAATTAATGCATGGCAACACTAGATCATCAAGATTTCAGCGATAGGACCTTCCACATCATAGTGCCTTCCACACTAGGACGGGCGAGCCTGCTCCTTGGAAAACAAGTCAAGTGTTACTACAATACAAAGCAGTCTCAGAGATCGATAAATATAACAAGGTATCTCTAGATAAAATTCAAGCGACAATGTCACTTAATTAGTATGCACTATTCGAATGTAAATGTTGTTCACAAAATCGATCCTCGTTTGAAAGCAGCACAGCTAATATAAACGGTAATAAATAAAACAAATGCGGATCGTACACGGTAGTCGACAGACGACATCAATAAGATGGCGTGATCTTGATGTCTGCGTCAACTGCGTCCCTGCACCGGCGTGTCGCCGCGACAAAAAAGTCGCATTTATGTGCAGTCATTAATTATGTCGTGACACTTGTCGCATGCACCCCTATTACGTTTGGAACAAATACCGTCTGCGAAATATGGATGCACTACGGTACACCCCTGCATTCCTCTTCACGGGTTTCAGGCATTATAGAGATTTTTACGTACGCTCTATGCTAATATTTTAACTAGCTGCATTTCTGGTGAATTCATGAGAATACAAAATGATGTAGAGCATGTTAAAAAACAAGATCTTTTTGACACAGCTATTAACCATATTAATTGTAAACGAAGAATCTCATAAACTGGAAAAGTTGATTGCAACTTGCTTAAATGTAACCTTAAGTTAAAAATGATGCATATTGATTAATAAATATTAATCACTAGCTTCTTCCCGCGACTCTACCCACGGTACCTCGATCAAACATAGCCTATAGTACTCAGTAACTATGTAACGTTTACATTATCGCTTTCTTTTAGTGAAATATCTTTTAGTATCAGATCAGCAGTTCCGAAGATCACTCTACATCCAATCAAACCCACATACTCATAAAATTACAAGGTAACAACTTTGTAAAACTTCGGTACGTACTAAGCGATTTGCTTCTACTTTCATCCTGCGAACTGCCGAGGAATGCAACACGCTACCGGCGTCTTTGTTCCCCGTTGACTTCAATCTGGGTGTTTTCAAGTCGAGAGTGAACAGGTACCTTCTAGGCAAGTATGCTCCATCGTAGATCTCATCGTCACTTACCATCAGGTGAGATCTAGATCAAATACTTGCCTATAATGTAATATAAAAAAATAACATTAGTACGAGTATAGAAGTAAAGATAACGACTTGTTATACGTACTTCTAGATTGTATCAATTACAAACGTCGTCCTAGCGCGTGTATCGCTCCATCGTCGCCACTCTGCCCGACATTTACAACCCGAGCCTACCAATTCCAACGTCATTTTTACCCGTCAGCGCTAATTCGCCATTGTTTTGCTGACGCCACGTTTTTTTGCTAAAAACCATAAAGTAGATAAGTTTTTTGTTATTTTGGGCACCCTTAATTGATTATAAACGTTAAGGTGATGTTTGATTGGGCAAGAACCTGGCTGGGTGTCATTTATCATTAACACGTTTTGGCGAGTCATTTATTATTGTGGGTTTACGGTGCGAATGATAAGGATTGCTGGAAGGCTCCAATGTCACTTAAAACAAGGTATAGGTTAAGTGGAAATACGTATGTAGAAAAAAGTAGTAAGTAGGCACAAAAATATGTATTTTTTTTTATATCGATTTCTTATATTTACGCGAATACTACACATTGAAATATAACATTTATTTTCGGATTTCATCGCTTTTATTTTATGTCTTTACGTTCCCGACGTTTCGGCTGCTTTACATCAACCATGGTCACGGTCCTTTTTTTTTAATAAATATTCCTTGTAATTTGTGATTCTCATTACTAATAGTGCCGTTAGCCCCTACAATAAAGTCAATGCTAATTATAATATGAGTGTGTTCTTCATGATTACTAATTGAGTTTCAAAAACAGAGAACTTGCTCTAAGTATTACTTAAGCCTACCTCTAAATTGTCGCCAAGAAATAATCATACTAGAACGTTGTTCTCCAAGACATACCAAACTAGGCTCTCCGGGCTACATCAACCGTAGTGTCCGATACCCGAGGGGCTCGTACTTGCATAACACGACGGCAATACGTTAGGCACCTCGCGTCAAGGCGGCAGAGCTGGGCCGCTATAAAGCACGGTGCAATAAAGAGAATGGATGCCGCCCATCGGCAGCCAGCCGCCCGCCGCGCCGGCTGGATTACCCGAATCGCCACTATTTATCGCTCGAGCCTTGCGCCCAGGTGCCATCAATCTGTTTAATGATCGGGTCAGCACATACTCTTGGTCTTTTTACGCTTGCACCGGCGAGGCGCGGCAAAACGAAGACGCCGACTGCTGCCCAGCTAGATGGACGTTTGATGAGCCGCTTTGTGTCGATCGTTCGCGATAAAAGGGTTTTCGAACGCACTATCAGTATTATAAAACGGCTTTTGTTTTTAGGCTTTTACGGTGGATGCGGGAAAGCGATTGAGGCGGTTTTCTTTGTTCCAATTTCATGAGAGTTTTGGTGTCTATGTCTATGGCTTGTTAAATCAATCTGGTCTAGTCCTTACTAGACGTCCTTTTTGTCCCCCTTGGGAGAGATGTTTTTTTCGTACATTCGGTAGGTACTCAAATGACACAAATAGGTTCACTAAATTTTATTGTAAATTTGAATAGAATAAATTAGAATTTTAGTGTAAAAACACACGGCGTTACTATTCCTAATACCCGTTGCTATTGTTTTTCTTTCAATATATCATAACATCTCCACCAAATAAATGCCCTAATCCAGCCCCTCGTTTCGCGCACATTCACAAATAAATCAAGCTTATATTCTCAAGAGGGTCCTAAACAGGCCACCTACAAAAGTCAACGGTCATTGGCTCGAGACACGAGCGCACTTTGTCGTGTGCAGGGTTGGCACAGATAGCATTCCCGAAATGATTATAATTTGCTCTCCTCACTTCGATATAATTTTTAATATTCTATATTGATTTCTTATATTTACACGAATATAATTATATTTATAACGAATATTCTATATCGATTTCTTATATTTACACTAATACTACATTGAAATAAAACTATTTTTGCGGATTCTATCGCGTTTATTTTTAATATTCTGTTTGGTTTGACTTGAGGCCAAGCCGACCCTAATACAAAGAAAAAAAAAGATAGGTAGATAGGTTAAAAGTAGTGTCAAACGAAGTTTTTTAATGCGTTCTCTGAAGAATCTTATCTCTCATCTTTCTTACTACTAATCAATTGTTGCTACGAAACGTTATATTTAATATTAATGTCATAGATCGCTATCAATTTTTTATTAGAGTTGGTCTTACAGTAGGATATTTGATTTGAAGTGGTTACAAAAGTTTTAACTACCACAACACTACTGAAGTGTCTTACTTGTGGATATTGTGAACCCTATCCACAATTTCTGACCGGTGGGCCATACATCTGTTGGGATCGTGCGCGAAGCAATGGACGCTAGGATTTGACGGGCCTTTACTCACTGCCCTCAGATCAGCTTTGTTTAAATGATCTTTGTGCGTTCCCGGGATTTATATTCGTAATAAACTTGTTGAAGAATATTTGGCGATGGTGTGATGGATGGAATTAAAGCTGCTATCTGTTATAGTCATATAGTTGTTTAGTAGACATTTACGAGTTCTAGGAGTGGTTGGTGAATAGATAGAAGAAGGGAATCAAATTAAACGATGCTCGTTGATTCAGCCCCACAAAGGTTAAAAAGATTTCTAGTAGAAGTAACAGTAGGTCGAGCTCTATTTGTATCTTTAACTCTTAAATAAATAATCTTTTAACTATAAATAGCTCTGTGTGAAATAATTATTTTACATTTTCATGTTATATTTCATGTTTCGGCTACTTTACAGCAACCATGGCCACGGGAGGACTGAGGTATTAGACGTCCTGCCGTCATAGTTAGAACTGAGTTACCCTCATATTGAGTTGTTGTGTGCGGTCCGATTTACGCAGAAAGTGCTTGCAATGTCTTGAAGTCTATCGCGATACAATCCTTAAAATAAGTTTTGATTAATATTTTATTTTTTTGCGTAAATATAAGAAATCAATAAGTTTAATCAAGATTAGTTTGCGTACCAATAAATCCACGTTCTAGTTAGAACTATTTATACAATCAAAGGATTTAGTATCCTATGGTTTTTGATAATAAGGTCCTGAAAACATTGGCTTCTACCGACCACCGGTCAACCTAATCCCGCAAATTTATATCCAAATACCCAATCAAGCTGTACAAATGTTTGCTCATTCCCGCGGCATTTGCCCTCAAATGATCTGCTGATGAGATTAGGCAATATCCGGGCGTCCTACCTCAATAAGCCAGGGCTTGTCTCCGAATGGTAAACTCGCTTACTTCACCTGAGCAAACTGCCTCCCGGCGGAGGGTGAAGTTGATGGTTTCCATTATTTCATACGTCACGATTAGGTTAAGAAGAAAAAGGTGTTTTGTTTCTGTATTTTTTGTCCAAAGATTAGTAAGCGATAATAATTAAAAAGCTATATGAAATTGAAAAATTTGCCGTATATGCCATCTATCGATGATATGTTTGACGGCGGGTGGCGCATGAGTGCCTCACTGCGTGTACTCGATGACGATGGTGCAAATGCTGACGTCATAACTACGAACCACCCATTTTGCAGCCTTATCAAATTTGTCATTGGTGGGAAGTAGGTTGTAGTAGGTAGAAATTAATTGGATTATATCGTTTTTTTTCAGATTTTATCGCGTCTATTTTGTTTTTACGAATTCATTAATATTAGAATTATTTTTTAGGCATTAATTTATCGTTTATTTGATATTGATCTTCGATGTTATTTATGACATTCTATTGTGATCATGTCCGTAATATTGGTATTTATAACATTTGACACTTTTCATTTTCTCACGGACAATGGGCACAGTGCACAAGGCGGGAGGCTCGTGGGCGGGCGGCGCGCAGTTCCGGTCAAGTCGCGGGCGGCTGTCGGCTTCCGGCCGTCCAATTTGGCCACATTCAGCCCAGTGGAGGGGGCAAGACGTTTGATAGCGACCCCCGCGGCAAGGCCGCGCCGCCCCGCCCAACCGATTACCGCCGCGATATTTTGTTGCGATAACAACTTTATTTCCTTTATGTATTGGGAAATAATATACTTAGTCTGCATTGTTGTGTGCTATCTGTGTTACCAACTCTCTAAAAGATAAAAGGAGATTTAACTATAATCCTCGAGCTCATTGATTTATGAGAGACTAGCTTTTGCCCGCGACTTCGTCCGCGTGGTATTTAACAAAGACAACCGTTGACAACAGCCTGCTCGCCCATTCTGAGCCCGCGGGACGCATTGAAGGGTTTTGCTATCAAACTTAATCAGGCGCTGGGCTGCAACATTGGTTTGAATTTTTTTTCGTGAGATCCTATTATTTTTTCTAAAATAAAAGTAGCCTAAGTTACTCCTTGCTACATCAGCTATCTATCAGTGAAAGTCCCGTCAAAATCGGTCCAGCCATTTCAGAGATTAGCCGGAACAAACAGACAGACAGACAGACAGACAGACAGACAGACGGACAGACAGACAAAAATTGTAAAAAATGCTGTTTCGGTATAGGTAACGTGTATACATCCAAATGCACTTAGTAAAAAGCGGTTATTTTAATATTACAAACAGACACTCCAATTTTATTGATATGTATAGATAATCATCATTGCTTGAGTTAATATTATTTTATGGCTATGTTTAAACTCACTGGTTCACAAGGTTCTAGAATGGCTACCATGAACAGGAAGACGTAGTGTAGGACGGCCCCCCACAAGGTGAACCGATGATATCACACGCATAGCAGGAATCCGGTGGATGCGAGTGGCGGAGGACCGTGACGTGTGGAAATCATTGGGGGAGGCCTATGTCCAGTTGTGGACGTCTTTCAACTGATAGAATAGAATAAACTCACCGCACCAAACCACCAGACATGTTAGTTACACAATTTATAACACAAGAACGACTTGGCCAATTTTTATGATCTTTGATTTTTTGAATTTGTCTCCGCCCCGCATAGCAAAATAACTACTTAGGTAAAAGTGGGAAAATTTTGTCATACATTTGATTCTGAGGCGATACGACGTTCGCCGGGACAGCTAGTTATCAATTAAGTAAAGTACCATGACAAAAACAATAAAATACATTTCTCTTTAATTGAAATTGAAGACAATTTATCTCTTAAAACCATTATCATTCGTTGCCGGAAGTGTAATTTTAGACAGATTCATTTTGGTATAATTTACAATTTACATTCATTTTAAAGAGACTCTTTTTAGTATCGATTTCATATCTATAGTTGCCGCGCAAAAGATTTATGTAAGAAGCTTGAATAGAACATTGAATTGAGTAATCGTTTAGTTGCACCAAGCATATAGGACTCAAACATTACGTTTATTTTCGTGCTTTAAATCCTTTGAGCTTCCAAGCTCCTCTTTAATAACAATCTTAAGCATAAATCAATACGTTCTTCAACATTACCTCGCCCTAGCTACCGACGTAATCCAATATTAACGATGGACTTAACTAATTATAAGATGAGCTTAAGTTAATCCTTCGGTGCTGGGCGGGCCGGACTTAGGACGTAGACAATTAAGCGTGGCCGAAACCAAACAGTGGCCAGGCCTTTGTATGACGCACAGGCTCACTTGTGTACTTAGCTGCTTAATTTGGATGTACATGCGGGAATTCAATTATAGTGGTTCAATGACGTGGCTGTTATGTTAAATGGTTTGGAATTAAAATGTGATTCTTCTGCTTTCTTTGTTAATGACATTCTATAAAATGACGTAAGATAATCGAACTCGGAATAAAGCTCTCGACTCTCAATACTCAAGCGGGTTGACAGAGATGTAAATTACCGATGACAGCAGCGCTAATCTTCTGCTGTTGCAAAGATAATGTAATAAAAGGGACGCCATTTTCATATCATCATGTCACATCCATTATTTTATTTATAATGTGTATTTATTCAATATTTTATTGCTATTAATTAATTGAAATTGGCAAAACACCCGCAAAGTTTTGGGTGAGGCCATTTGCATATCCATATTATTTCATCCATCTCATTTCATAAAGAAAGAAGAAAGAAAAAAGCGCAGACGATTATTATTTTTTTCACATCACCCATATTTTATTTATATACTAACGTGTATACCTATTGAATTTGTTACCATGTTAATTGGCAGAATACCTAAATTTTTTTGGGTGAGGCCATATTACATCTTAGTCCATTTTATTTCTTAGCATTTCATTTCGTAAAGAAAGAAGAAGAAATAACGTCGTAAATGGCCTCACCCACCCAACAATAGGCGTTACGATAACATTAGGAGTTCCTGCTTACCCTCTTGGTCTGTATAGGTTCTCCTGTTTCTAACTCAATCTACTATAAGGAAGTAGGTATCTGTTATGAGCATGACCAAGATGGTTTGCTCTATGCATGAAGCGACCAGCCATCGATTCCTTATGCATTTGGGTCGTTGTGATTCGTAGACAGTGCGTACAACACTAGGCAGTCCCGCAATGTCCTAGAAGTCCTACTATAACAGAGCACTCGTGAAGATTCTACAACATCAAAACAACAAAATCCTCAAATTTTCTTCCTTTGTTTTACCTTACCGCATTGAGTGCAACCGCTTCGGGGATGTGGCGTCGGTTGTTCCTGCCAGCATTATTCTTGCACCGACTGTAGGAGGTAGTCACCGCACAATATCAAAACAAAGGCTTCTGTCCCGTGGTATCCACACTAGGTGGTTACCAACAGCTCATTAAGAAGTCAGAAGGGTAAAAAGTCCCTCGGACGGTTTCGGCTTTTTTGTAAAAAGGGGCTTAATTAGGCTCATGCGGCTACCCTACAATCCCTGTAACTTTTAATAAATGTTCAAAGAGGGCCATTTACATATCCTTTATATATGTGAGGCTTAAGCTACGGCGGCTGTGCTTAGTCTATGGGTATAATTTTACTGGGCATGCATTTAAAATGAACCACTTATTTTTCATTAAATTCCGACCGTAGCGTCTTACAAAATCAGGCCGAGTCATCGAAGTGTAGCCTCATTTCTGAAAGGTCAGAAGCAAATCAATAGTTAAACAACTTATAAGACTACGAGTATGTGTGGGCCTAGTAGGTATAGACTTTAGACATTTGAATAAATATCTTTCCAACTTTCGCAATGGCATTTTGACAAATGTTAAATAATAAATAAATATCGCCAGACGAAACCACCAATTATAGGGTCCTACACTAAGCAACGCTTTTATTATGGGTACTGCACTATGGACTGGGGAGCGAGCCCAGTATGTGTTACTTATATAGATATTTACAAAGAAAATAACTGAAATATTTACAAACTAATATAAATTGAAAAGAGTATAGAAAAGCTACAAAAAGTGTAAAAAATTTGGCCCATGCGGTAGCGTGCCCAAGATGCTGGCCGCATTTCCAGATTCCAGATATTAAAAATCCATCACTTGGGTATAAACATTCGTGCTCATCACACAAAGTTTGTCCCTACCAGGCTTCGAAACCGGGGCCCGCGGCACAGGAAGCAGAGTCACTACCAACTGCGCTAATCAGGCCGTCAAATGTAATTCAAGTAACGTTATGAAAGGCTAATGAGAGCTTTAATATATAATTATTTACCTAAATAATTACTTCATTTCACGATACACACACGAATATCTCCCGAATAAATTCTACCTAATAAAGCAATATTAGGGGCACAGGTAATGCGTCGTATCCATTACAAGCTCAATCATTACGCGCGTGTGCGCAAAACAAGTCCTCGTGGGAAGGTCTAACTATCTCGAATCACTGCTCATCGCTGAATGAAGCCCAGATTGCCAACCCTGATACCTTGTTACATACCAAAATAACTTGATCTCCTCCACTCCTCTTGCATTAAAGAGAAGCGACGTTAGAGGGGATGTTTTATGCTCGCTGACAGTTCGAGTTACGTCGGTCGCATTATTTTAATAAAGCGATGCGCCCACTTATCGCTATCATCTGTGTTTCACAATGACGGATCATCCCGTAATGCGGACGGGAAAAAACCGGGTAACTATTGTTCCTTTTTTTGCCCCAATCTATTCCTGGGTATTGTTGCGTTGTTTAATTTTATCGGATATTTTAAGCAAATGATACGGTTTTATCGATGTATCTGCACTGATATGGTCGGCGCTTAAATAAGGGCGGTCGCTGATCTGTTGGTTGATAATATTGTGTCTACTTTCGGTTTCCTTTACCGTATTTCTCTTGTGTACTTTACCATATTCAAATATTCTGTTAAACATAAAATACCTAGATACACTAGTGATTTCGTTTCAATAGCTACGTATTGGTTATTAATAACAGAATATTTATAAAATGATTAGGTACAGTGATGAGCAAAGGATAGTCATAAACATGTACTTATAGAAAAAAAAAAAATTATAACCTGGATTGGAAATAGGACCTTATGTTTTATGAGTCAGAGGTTACAGTTGGTTATCGAGGTAAGTTTTCCTACATTTGTAGGTTTCTCATTGTACCTACTTTATATATTACTAGCTGTTACCCGCGACTTCGTCCGCGTGGTATTTAACAAAGACACAACCGTTGGCAACAGCCTGCTCGTTCGTTCTGAGCCCGCGGGACGCATTTCAGGTTGTTGCTATCAAACTTAAGGCGCAGCGCTGCAACATTTTTTGGTTAAAAATTTTTTCGTGGGATCCTATTTTTTTTTTCTAAAATAAATGTAGCCTAAGTTACTCCTTGTTACATCAGCTATCTGCCAGTCAAAGTCCCGTCAAAATCGGTCCAGCCATTTCAGAGATTAACCGGAACAAGCAGACAGACAGACAGACGAACAAAAAATGTAAAAAATGTGTTGTAAAAAGCGGTTATTTTAATATTACAAACAGACACTCCAATTTTATTTATGTGTATAGATTTCGCTGTAGAGTATCGCTTTGACTTTACTAGTACGCAATAGAGAATTCTCCTTCAATCCAATCTTTGTCAACCTCATAAAAGTTACATCATAAAAACATACTAAAATACCTAAGGTCTATCACCATGAATAGGAATTGTTTATTAGGGCCACACCAAAGGTTGGCAATAATGAGAGCGCCATAAAGTTGATGCCACATCGGCGGCGTATCGCGCCGATCGGCGTCTCAATGGAGGTTATTTACATAGCAATAAGGCGATAGCGAGTCTTCTCCATCGCTTCTTATCTGCCTTATTGTGTGCACACAGCTTATGGTCGGGAGAAAATGAACTGAGGGTAGAATAAGGAGTTTTTAAACAGTTTTCCCGCTGATTTATCCGTGAATGTGTATCTTTATTTCGAAGATATGTCATGTGTAAAATAAAAACAATATAAGGGCTCCCTATAGCTCCACAGCGAGTGGTATACTGCTTTAGGATAAAAACTATGAAGCTATATAAAGCTATATAAGAAGTTTTAATTTAGTAAATTTGTAGGTACCATGGTAAATAGCATAAAAACAATCGGTACTTGTTTAATATGGCCAGACGAACGCATGAACGCATGAATTGGTCCTATACCAAGCAACGCTTGCATTATATTACGGAACCTGTAAAGTGGACTTGGGGCGATCGCAGAAACTCTTAGACTTAGGTTAATAACGAAAAGAAAATATTTTGAAAACATGACCCATCCATCGAACCCACGACCACCCAGTACAGTGAACTGACGCTCAAAATACGAGACTAAGCTTCAGAAGAAACTTAGTTATTTATTCAGATTGAGATTTTTCCGTGTGAACTATAAATAAATTAAGTTGCGGTGAATTTAATAATAGCAAACAATGATTATTGATCGCAAATAATAATTTCAGCAATGCGCACCAAAATAAATTAAGATTTGTTGCACAACAGAGAATCGACAACAAACGGCTAACACTAGGGTTGACACCAAATATTGAAATCAAAATTTATGACGTGTTGCAGGGTGTACGAGCGTAGCGAAACGATTTGTATGGAAATCCATACAAACGGTGGACGGGTGCCGTCCGGAGGTGGCGTTTGATGGCATAATTTGGGACAAGGAACGTAAAACCGGATTTATGTGTGTCCCCGGCTTTATTGGATGCGGTGGAGAGTCCGCTTTATGAGTTGGTATACGATTATTTGTTTTGGATTTGGTTTTGATAGCTTAGAATCTACTATATGTAAGCTATCTAGCTTTGATATCTAAGTAGACAATTATTATTCAGTCTCTAGATTACTAACTTATAATAAACTATCTGCCCGTATCGCCTCAGAATTAAATGTAATGAGAAAATTGTTTTTTTTGTGTTTTTTTCGCAAAGCAGCTGAAACTTTTGGAACGTAGAACCAGAAAATAAAGCGAAAAAGTCCTCAAAATTCGTTTTATTTCAATTTTTTTACAGCGTTTATTTTAATTATTTACTGTCCCGACGTTTCGGCTGCTTAACAGCAACCATGGTCACGGGAGTACTGTTTCAGTTTCAGTATGTCTACGCTTTTTATATGAAATAGCATTCACGGTTTAGCGAAACCGGTAGAATCATGCGTGAAGCGGTGGCTTCCATGGAACAATTAGTTCACGCGTCGAGGGCGCTCCACCGCGGCGCATAAGACCATTCGGCTCTGTTAGTGAATATATACTGTTGTGTTCCAGCTGAACACTAAAATCAATGCAGTAGTACTATCGCCAGATAAATTCGTCAAAAGGTATGCGCCATTTGGTACAATCGTCACATAAATACCTACAAAAACGCTTCGTGTCACTGTAGATAATGAATACCTAATTAGACTAAAGTACGTAACATTGGCTACTTATGTTTCATTTATTTTAACGTATATGTAACCACATGATCATTGGATATGATAAGTTTATCAATTATAGATTGCTCCAAAGAAAATTGTTATGAGATTCACGCAATATTTAGTTGCAAAGAGCGTCAACTAGATGGCGTTAGCAGTAGCATTAAACGGTCGCTTCCAAGTTTAATTTAGTTTGTTACTGAAGTAGAGTTCGGAAGATTGTCTCATGCTTTTGTTGGCCAATTTTTCACGTTGTAGAGTTATTTAAGATATTCGATACCAAGATAATATACTTCCTATATCTTTCAGGCTGGGTCTTTAGTAGTTGAATCGTATTAAATACGATTGTGTGTTGGAGTTGCACTATTGTGTTTATACGGCGTTGTGTTTGCAAAGCCGCTCAGCCGTCATATCGGCTCGGTTCACTGAAACAGGATCGGTTGAGCCAGGTTTTTTACGCGCCCATAACTGAACCACCTATGGTTGGCGTGAAACGCAGATACCTAGACAAATTTCATGGCGCCAATTTTGTTCGTTTTTTTTCTATGTTATGGATATGTGCAAATTGTAACCAAGCTGCACGTCTGTCGAAAGTCGAGTGAGGTTCAACGAACCGCACTGAGATAGAGTGGTGCACTGACGTGACGTGGCCTGAATCCGTCTCATATTAAGGAGGAATGTGGCCGGCGTAATGTCAATAGGCACGCATGCACATTGGTAGCAACTGCCATCGGCGAAATGTGGGTACACTGCAGTGCACCTTTACTTACTTGTATATATTCCTATATACAGGTGATTCAGAAAGGGAACCTGTGCTTTTTAACCACGTTTGTATACACCATGTGAAGTCAGAATTTCGATGAACCGATATTAAAACATAAATTTTAGTCCCAGCAAAAAAAATATTCTGGTTATTTGCGAGCATTATATATTTTTTTTAATTAAACTTGTAGAAATTCTAAATTCAGATGCGCTTAAGAAGGCCTAGTATACCCTTTTTGGCTGTAGAATTGATTTTAAGTTTTGCTTAATTCAAGATATTAATGTTAATGTTATTATTCATATATTTACGTTGTATACTTAACGCATGAAAAGTAGTAGTAGCAGCTGACAGGCGACCGTGTCGCAGTGCCTGTGACTGTTTCGGCGACAATTCACGCGTCAATTAATTGCAATCGGATGTACGAAACTGTATGTTTAATTTATTCACAGTGGAGTCTGCTTTCTATTATTAGGTTGGTATTTTTGTGAGCGAACACTATTCGCATCTAAAAGTTAGTGTTGGAGAAATCATGTTTTTTTTCATGGATAGATATTTATCGTTAGTATTTTAAACATTATGCCCCATTTCTAGTTACTCTTTTAAATGTCAATGATTTGGTTAAAAGTGCGACATAGTCGCAAGATTCCGGTGCATCACTGTGACATATTTGATACCTATAAAATGCAAGGATAGAGAGGCATATGTGTGCCACTCGGTGGATGCGAGTGGCGGAGGACCGTGATGTGTGGAAGTCATTAGGGGAGGCCTATGTCCAGAAGTGGATGACTTTCGGCTGATAGAATAGAAAAAAAAGAATGGAGAGTCATATTTACTAACATCCATTAATCTTATGATCTTATTCTTTACATTCGTTGCATTTCAGAGATTTCCAGATAGATTGCACGGATAGAGTGTTCTCTTTATTTCTAGCTGGGGTTTATACGACATTGTAAGGATGCTTAAGACAAATAACAGGTTTTATGGGATTAAAAAAATAATAAGTACATTTTTAAATTTGGAACAACCGAATTTAAAGTTCGTACGTTCGCAGCTGCATCGCGAATGCAAATGTTGGGTGGGGTGTGTTGTGAACGCGCAGTTGGCTGCATTGTGCACTCCCCCGCGACCCGCCGCGCCCGCGCAGCCCCCCCCCGCAGCCAGCACATCCCGCGAGAGTTTGTTTTTCGGGGCAAATAGCTATAGGCTTGATAATGGCCTCGCGGCCTATGGTTACGGATTGAATAGTGCTCTACCATCTACAGTATAATTTGTTTGGAATAAAAGATTTCGGCAGTCGCGTTTATAAATTCATAATCTTATGGCGGTCGTCTTGATATCCCATTCCGATATGGGATTATAGGGACTTTATAAGAATTCAACAGAAATTGCTGGAAAAACTTTTCGTTTAGAGTCTAAATATCAGTGCTGTAGGTGCGCTACTTTTAGAAGAGCAATCAAGGAATCATTAGGGAGGAGGGTATCATGATTTTATCATGTGTTTTACGTTTCCTTGCAATACCAACGAAGTTTAAATGCAGTAAGTGGGTACCTAAATTTCAAAAGGATATAAAATGTAAAGTCAACTCTACAATGACAATGTGTAGTGCTCCGAATAAAGGCGTGATTTCGCGTATCTTCAAACGTATACATGTCTGTTTCCCGATCGGAGATCAGGGTGTGAATGTAGAGCGGGCGATGATAAAAGAAGTAGAGCACGCACCTCGCCATTTCAGCTGTATTGGAGTGGCGGATGGGTTTTGATTTTTGTAGTTTCGTATTATTTGCGTATTTATCCGCCCGCCGCTCGGCGGATACATTTATTTGCGCCGGCTTCCACCTCCCCACACTTCGGCCTGCGCCCGTTCGATTGATCGCGATATCATTGCGATAATAGAGAAGCGCGATCGAAGCGCGGTTCCATCACGCGGCCAACAGAAATATGGCGGACCGGTCGGCCAACCGTGAATGCGGAACATTAAAAATATCGTAATTTAGCGGAAAAGGGAAGATCTTCCAGCCAGGCGGGTGGTACGCCAGGCGGGGCGGCCGCTATGCCCCGACGGTTATTGTCGGGATCTTGTATATATGTTACTTGCTCCGAAAACTCTTATAGCGCGATTCAGGATTGTGATGACAATTGTCTATTGCTCTGTATGCGTCTGCAGTGCCATCTGTGTAGCTTGTTGTGCGGTTGAAGTGGTCGCTACAGTAGGTATACTAGCTTTACCCGCGGCGACGTCCGCGTTTCCTACTTGAATTACGAGGATAAAAAGTAGCTTAAGGTTTTACACGCTTCTATCATTGGCAGCGCCTATGGTACCACTATGAAACATATCCTATAATACTCAAGGATAATTTAGCTTCCTATTGCTCAAACAAGTTTCAAAATCGGATCAGTAGATCCAGAGATTACTCCCTACATCCAAGCTCACAAATTAAAAATATTTTTTTTCCAATCGGTTCATAAATGACGGAGATCTGAGGTAACAAACATTTAAAAAAATACAACAGAATTGAGAACCTCCTCCTATTTGAAGTCGGTTGTTAAAATTATGTTATAACACATTTGCATACCTACTTACAGAGAGTGCTACCGACAAAACAAATTCAAAACTGCTTTAAGAGACTCAACAATTCTGTCACAACACCATTCCATTTTATGATGTGTGAAATACCATTCAATCAATCAGTCAGAACATCACGGTAAGGTTCTTGGTAGGCACTGGTGACATAAACAAAAGAGATATGCTAAACAGATCCAACAATAAACACCAAACCCTATGCAAATGACATAAAGAATCTTTTAAACGACTACGGTTAATCTTCTAACCAAATATTTAAAAGAAGAAACAAAATCTTAATAACGTGACAACTATTGCAAATAAAACTATGTTATATAAACATGAGAGTTTAAATTCAAATATCACAGCTCACAATTACATTATTGCGTGACAGTATTTAGAAAAAAAATGTATTTGTTATGAGCATAGGCGCATACGCACAGGCCGGTTATCAATTTAGAAGTCGGCATTATCCGCATAATGCTGCTGGGGGGTGAAATAAAACATTTCAATTTGGTGATCCGGTTGCTTGGGCCCCGTTTCAAATCTGCATTGTGGGTCTGCGGGACCCCATACTAGTAGTAGTTTTGGGTAACATCGAGCACACAATCGTTTTATGGTAAAGATTTAAAAAATACAATAATGAATCTATACATATAAATAAAATTGGAGTGTCTGTTGGTAATATTAAAATAACCGTTTTTTACTAAGTGCATTTGGATGTATACACGTTACCTATACCGAAACAACATTTTTTAAAAAAATTGTCTGTCTGTCTGTCTGTCCGTCTGTCTGTCTGTCTGTCTGTCTGTCTGTCTGTCCGTCTGTCTGTCTGTCTGTCTGTCTGTCTGTCTGTCTGTCTGTCTGTCTGTTTGTTCCGGGTAATCTCTGAAATGGGTGGACTGATTTTGACGGGAATTTCACTGGCAGATAGCTGATGTAACAAGGAGTAACTTAGGCTACTTTTATTTTAGAAAACAAAAATTGGATCTCTCGAAAAAAAAAAAAAAACAATGTTGCAGCGCTGCGCCTGATTAAAGTTTGATAGCAACAATCTGCAATGCGTCCCGCGGGATCAGAACGCGAGCAGGCTGTTGCCAACGGCTGAGTCTTTGTTAAATACCACGCGGACGAAGTCGCGGGCAACAGCTAGTCGTAAATAAAATTGAGACATTTTTGATCAGTTCATTTACCATGTATCTACTACCTATGTATGTTGGTACTCATTTGAAACTAAAGATCCTTTATTTGGTTTGTGGTGGTTATCTTACACCTCTTAATCTAGGTCTAGAAGTCTTCAGTTGACATAGGCATCGGTCCAAAAATACGAAAAGGGATTATTATACTAATTAATAGTATTATTTTTAATTTTAATTAAATTAATTAATAAAATAATTTATATTTATAACGGTCTCAAAATGATTTTTATAAAGGTCTCGGGAATAGGTTTCCTAAAAAAATACTGCTTATATCAACGCGAATACTACACATTGAAATAAAACTAATCTTACGGATTTAATCGCCTCTATTAAGCACGTTTACATTATTATGTATTCAATTTTGAGTTTCATACAACAAACAATTTTAAACATACAATAAGAAAAACAACAAATATAATAAAATATAAATGACTTTAGCACCCGACAGTCCCCACCGACGTGCCCCAAAGCGCAGTGTATGCTTGGTTAAGCCCGCGCCTCCCCGCGGCTGCCCGGTTTACAAGAAAGGGGTAGTTAGCCGCTATTGTCTCACCGCCCCAATACGGTTGCGATCCCACTGCACCGCCAAAGGAATGGGTAAGTGACAATATTTCAATGTCAAAATAATGTATGTAATTACCGCGTAAGTAAGTTGCGGGTATAGAGTTACGACCACAGAGAATATGTTGTTATAAAAAAAAATGCTTGGTGATAAGTAAGAGTATGATGGTTGGCCATTTTATCGATCGAATGTATATAATACCTAGCGATTAAATAAATTACTTATTTTTTTATAATCAAGACAATGAAGAGTAATGCGGTGATACACAATAAATATTTGTAACTAGCTGTTGCCTGCGACTTCGTCCGCGTGGTATTTTACAAAGACTCAGCCGTTGGCAACAGCCTGCTCGCGTTCTGATCCCGCGGGACGCATTGCAGATTGTTGCTATCAAACTTTAATCAGGCGCAGCGCTGCAACATTGGTTTTAATTTTTTTTCGAGAGATCCAATTTTTTTTTCTAAAATAAAAGTAGCCTATGTTACTCCTTGTTACATCAGCTATCTGCCAGTGAAATTCCCGTCAAAATCGGTCCAGCCATTTCAGAGATTACCCGGAACAAACAGACAGACAGACAGACAGACAGACAGACAGACAGACAGACGGACAGACAGACGGACAGACAGACAGACAGACAGACAGACGGACAGACAGACAGACAAAAATTTAAAAAAATGTTGTTTCGGTATAGGTAACGTGTATACATCCAAATGCACTTAGTAAAAAGCGGTTATTTTAATATTACAAACAGACACTCCAATTTTATTTATATGTACAGACTAGCTGTTGCCCGCGACTTCGTCCGCGTGGTATTTAACAAAGACAACCGTTGACAACAGCCTGCTCGCCCATTCTGAGTCCGCGGGAAGCATTGCAGGTGTTGCTATCAAACTTAATCAGGCGCTGCGCTGCAACATTGGTTTTAATTTTTTTTTCGTGAGATCCTATTTATTTTTCTAAAATAAAAGTAGCCTAAGTTACTCCTTGTTACATCAGCTATCTGCCAGTGAAAGTCCCGTCAAAATCGGTCCAGCCATTACAGAGATTAGCCGGAACAAACAGACAGACAGACAGACAGACAGACAGACAGACAGACAGACAGACGGACAGACAGACAGACAGACAGACAAAAATTGTAAAAAATGTTGTTTCGGTATAGGTAACGTGTATACATCCAAATGCACTTAGTAAAAAGCGGTTATTTTAATATTACAAACAGACACTCCAATTTTATTTATATGTATAGATGATGTCTTGTTTTACACACACAAGATCTAGCATAAGCATATACATGAGGTTTTGTGTATTGTCATATCAGGGGGATAAGTTAATGTAGCAAGAACTTGACTAGTATCAAAAGAATTAATGAAATTATAAAAAACTAGCAAACCTGGCGAACTCCGTTTCGCCACCAGATGAATGAATTTTCTTTGCTATAAACCTCACGGAGCCCGAGACCTTTCCAACGAATGCAAAACCGTGGAAATCGGTTCGTGCGTTCTGGAGTTATAGCGTCAGGAAGGAAAACCCGACTTATTTTTATATAGTAGAAATTATAAAAAACTAGCAAACCTGGCGAACTCCGTTTCGCCACCAGATGAATGAATTTTCTTTGCTATAAACCTCACGGAGCCCGAGACCTTTCCAACGAATGCAAAACCGTGGAAATCGGTTCGTGCGTTCTGGAGTTATAGCGTCAGGAAGGAAAACCCGACTTATTTTTATATAGTAGATAAATAACAAAGATACCACCGAATTGTCACGCCCACATTAGAATATAACTATTGAGTATCCTCAAAGAAGTATATAGTTGATACTGTTATCATTTTAATTCCAATACCATTTACCTAGTTCTCATCCTCAACAGTGGTACACACACCGAGCCCATTCGCTCCCCACAAAGACGCGGTACACGGAAAACACTTAGCCCTGTTGACACTACACTTTGATTCTACTTCAGTTTCACCCCGGCCAGGACACTTGGTTTTCAACAATTGTCAATAGGTATTGTACGAATAAAAAGCTGTACATAGCAGTCCACTGCCTATATAAGGCATGTCATGTAATAGTAATTACTAGTGCGCGCGTAATGCATTCTGCTCTGGGTTTTTTTATCTGGATATAAGTGGTCATACATAAGTCCATTGTACGGTACCCATAATACAAGCGCTATTTAGTTTGGGACCATATTAATAGTAGTGGTGGATTTGTCAAAGTTTGTGACGTTCATGAAACTAGACCTAGCAAAGTTATGAAACTTATATTGTATGCTATATAGTTCAGTCTTTTTTCTAGTACTACATTCACACCTATAAGCCCCAAAAGGCTAGGTAGAGATGCAATGTAGAGCACCTACATTTCGCCGTTAATATTTGGTCCCAATGTTACATATATTTTTTAAACTCAGATATAAAACGTGTTCCATTTTATACTACACCGCAAAACTAACCGTTGATATATCACACCCATTAATCGTTAATCTGAAAAACAAATTACAAAACGTAACAATAAAATTTAAAAGTTCCCGTCAAACAGTAGCGCTGGTGTAATGAATGGCCGCAGTATTATAACCGGACTGCAAATCTAGTTTCGAAGGGGAGTGCGGAAAGTACGGTGAGCCTCCATGGCCAGACATTCACCACACTCCGGCGTGTACTATTCCCCACATGACGTATTTCTAAAACACCCTAAGATCACTTATACAACCATTGAAAACGCAACCCTGTTGCTACAAGCTATAGTTGATTGTTGAATGCGTGAGATTTAAATCATAAGCTCTATCTCGACAAAACTTTTCGCTAGATCGCTATAACGTGTTCTTTGTCGCTTTTGGCCACGTCCCTCTCACACAATGGCATACTTATTAGGGATTTAGTCCAGATATTAGTTGGGGATGTCGGCATTGTTTGGATTTTAATAGAATTCGGCTTCACCCCGGGCGGTTGGGTATACTTGGCGATGTCGTAGCGTGCACGCGGCGCCCTACGCATGTGTTTGGAATTGGCTTAGAAAAGTTACAACTGGATTATTATGGTCTTCATGTGTATACACTTAGGTTATTTCTTGAATTATTGCTTTGAAAGCACCAAGATTTGTACAGGTTTTAAGATGTTGTATACGAGTAGTTGACTCTTTTTTTAAACTTCGACTCAATGAAATATGAAATGACAATTCTACAACAATAGCTAATAGGATGTGTCATGCATGTAACCAGAATCGATATCTACCCCCGAATTTATAGACGTTTTATAACTTTATCAAACTTCATATTGTACAGCGCAGAGCAAACCTCTTGTGCGCAGTACTATATGACGTTTGATAAAGTTATAAAACGGCTATAAATTTGGGGGCTATAGTATAGCCTTGTTATACGAACCATCTGGCATTTACTATCATATTGTAAAATATCAAGTTTGCATTTCAATAACAAGGATTTTTTTTATTTAATTTATTTACCAGATACAGCATCACGAATCTTCCAAGCGCGTCCTTGTACCCCGCGATCTCTAACTGCGGATATTTATAGTTGGATGCACACCGCAGAAAGGAAGCTGGATGATGCATCGGCTGACGTGACCCCAGTGTGTAGTGCTGGATCGATAGATGCCCCTCTATCGCGCCCCTTATTGAAAATTATAACAATGGCACACCGCGCGCTCTCCGCCGCGCTCTTAACACTCACTGATTTCGGCAACGTACTGTGGATATACCAGATAATATAAAATTTACGATAGAACACAAAATTATAGCCTATCTGCATTATAGTTGGATGTGATCACCTAAAACAGAATTGTTATCACAATTATACGATACCGATGAATAGCATTTGGTACTAGGCCCGCTATACACACTCCCACTGTTACTCCAGTAAGCCTGGATCTACAGCTGTGACCAACGAAAACCTCGAGGTTTGATCCTCAGCGAGTCCCGGGATAATTGTCCATTAACCCACAACGAAATGAATCTAAAGAAAATAGAAGATTTGGTAAGATAATTATCAAATCATACATCAGGCATTAAGAATACATACATGCATATAATCATCCCTATAAGTTATAAGTATGGTTATAGGCTATAACCATGCGGGAAGGTCAGGAAGTTGGAAGGCTTACTTTGTATACCCCCGTGTGTCACTTTCTTTCGCTCATTCAAAGAACGTATTTCGACTACCTACATCCACTTAACATTTAACTCAAGCGTCATTCTATTAAATCGAACATGCTGTTACATCCGTAGCTTTTAGTAAAACCTAGTATTTTTTAATTACAAAGTACGTACGTCGCCCAGTCATATCCATACCCAGATATATCGAATGTGGATGTGTTAATATATCGGTCGAATCGAGCTCGGAGGGCGGAGGGCGGAGGGATGCAGGGATTATAATGAGGCGCAGCCCCACTAAGTATTTTCGACATGCGTCGCCGTCACCCGACAAACATTCGGAAGGACGGGGGTTAACGAGTGCGCAGTTCATCGGAAATTACACTCGCTACCGTGCTTCAGCGTCCGTAGGTCATCTAGGGATGGATGTGGAATGAAATATGCCGTGCAATTATGTGTTCCTGGTAACGTTCATTCAATCAGACGTAGAAATTAGTACAATTTTCTACATCAATGTAGTTATAAGTTACTTAAATTTACATTTCGTTGAAAGTATCAGGGATAGTTTATATTTATTTGATTTCCAACTACTCCTATTTTCCTTTCTTATCCGATTTCAAAAGGAGAAGGTTCTCAATTTGATTGTTTTTTATTTAATTAATCAGACTTCATATTCGTTAAATATTATATTTAGTTGAAAAAGGTAGTTTTCAAGGTTAGAATATTTTTTTGCTGTTTCGTTTTTTTTGTTATTAATTTCGTTCCAAGACAGCCTTTCCCCGGGGCTCGCAGAGGATCAAACCTCCACGACTTCATAGGTCATCGATGTGGGACCGGGTTTACAGAAGTAACAGCAGTGGGAGTGTGTGGCAGGCCAAGTCCCATAAAAAAGTAAGTATCAAAAATGTATTGCGTCCGTCGAAATTTTTTAGGTCATTTCAATGACAATAAATTATGAAACTTCAACGCAGTTGTAACTGGAAGCAACTGAGGCACGCGTTCCATTTTTTAGCCCACCACCCTCCCAGTTTCTCTCTCGTTCGAAGAACTGACACATCCACACAACAGTGTTGGCAAAATAGTGGAACTAATGGGCGTTATAGTGTCGCGTGGGTGCCATAAACGGCCCACAATGCGGCCAGTCTCCGATGTCATTAGCCGAAAGAAATCTTTGTATTTTCTTCAAAGAATTCCATGTTTGTCTTATTGTTTTCAGTGTTCTTTGTTTAATTGTTAGGAAGTTAAATGTTGTTAAGTCCATTGTGCGTATTGTGTGACGATTTCACGCAGCTACATGCTGTCCATTTGATGGAGTTGCATAGAATCGGGGCGTTTATTAGTGACAACGGGAAACTGACTACAGTGATTGAGGTGTTCGGTGTTTATTAGTCATCATCGTAGTATTGGACGTGAGTCCTATGGTGCGCTAATATGTTTGGGACTTGGTCGAGGTTCTTACAATTCAATTAGCTACCTAGTACGTTATGTTGTTAAAATAATCAAATGTCAAGTCTTCTTATATACCTGTATGTATTATGTATATGTAGGAGATAATAAAAAAATACTAAATAGGACATCCTACGTTCAAGATTAACATCAAAGAAATACGATACAAGAAAATAGTTTACTTGATAACTCCTTAATAATGACTATTAGAGGCTATAATCTAGGTTCTTATCTGAAAATATGTAATGAATATGTTATTTCAAAGCGTAAGAAGCTAAGACTACACAATTCAAGGAGAACGAATGCCGTCCTTGTCTTTAATTGCAACAGAAACAATGGCTATAAAAATGGGTCATGTTTTTACTCCTCTCGGACCCAAAGCTATAGCGTTGCTAATTTAACAATAGCAAACAATACAGGGTAACACCAGTGGCCGTCCAAAGACAATATTATTTATGACAACAGAAGCTGTTTGACAATAAAATTATGAGGAAAAAAACATGACGAAATACAAAAATTGTGTGTTTGATGTTTTCCTCGAGTAGCCCATGTCTGTTTACAGGCTATGTATAAATAAATTAATGTAGAAACACCTATAGACGATACCGCTGTTAGGTCTTAAGATCGTTATAATGGAAAATAAGTTACTTCGTTATGCCGATAACGTCATCTAAGCTTCTTTGGACATATAATGCGATCACATATGCGTGAGTTGGAGAAGCAGTTGATCGTGGGACAGATGCAGGGGAAGCGATCCAGGAGCCGAATTCCAACATGATGGAGTAACAGTATTGTAGAGGCAATAGGAGAAACTCTACAACAATCTATTGAATAGACGCAGGACAGAAGCAAATGGAGACAAATCATATATGGTCTCGATCTTCATTAGTGAGGGAACGACAAAGAAGAAGATAGTAAAAAAGTATAAGTATTAGTAAGTAGGTATATTATAAACTTTACTCGTGTCTCAAATGAAAACTTACAGTGGAAGCTCGGGTCAGGGCGCGAAAAAAATACCTAAAGCGATACAACACCATAAAGTTTGTAAAAGTAGCGGTTTTTACTAACCTCATGATATTGTAACGGATTAGGTATTTTTTAAGCAAACTTAATACATCGAGACATCCAATGCAGAATGCTTATATCGCAAAAACTAAATTACATCGTAAAGATGTCCAAATTTTTCGTAAAAAAATAAAAACCATTGAGATTTTGAATTTCGCGCCCTGACCTGAGCTTGCCCCTTAAATACCACAGCTACAATTGATAACTTTTATCTTTATAAATTCAACTATATTGGAAACAATGCATCAACCCAAGAAGCTTACCACCAGACTGAACCGTAGCAATTAAAATGTTGACGTCACGTCCTCTCAATCTGCCGTTACAATCTAACAAGCTGAATCCATAAATCATTCATCTAACGGACTTCTTTCACTCATTACCCAAAACTGTATTCTGTTTACGTCTATTTTCTCTTAACGGGAACATTTGACGTCACTCCATTAGATCACATACCGTTAGCCCATAAAGATTCGTGTAACGGGGTATTGAACCATTTTCAAGCAACCCTTTGAAGTGATGAACGCGTAATTACACAAGGCACCGTAATATTGGAACAGTTATACAAAGAATAACGTTATTTGCCCTTGAGGAAGAAAGTACAAAGGACTTTCTCCGTGAAAGGGTTCCACTTCCTTGTTGAGCGTGACCAATTGGGACTGTATTATTGTTGGTTGGATGTTCTGTTAGTTGAAATCGCACCGCTCGGTTTATTGAGACATTGAAGAAAGTGATCGAAGTGTCAACAGTCTATCGGTATACATAAATAAAGTATTAAATATAAATTTGAGAAAAAAAAATTAATGAAAATAAAAGATATTAAAATATAATCTAAATAGGTATGTTTCATTTCTTATTTACACGTAAAGCCGGGAGATAACGGGTCTTAAAACACAATTGATTTCTTATTCTTTATATAACTAGTTTATATACAGTTTATCATCGTATTCGGTATGTAGAGTATATAATAGGTATAATAAGAATAATATCGCCATACGAACACACCAACTATACGGTCCCATACTAAGCAGCGCTTGTATTATGGGTACCGTACAATGGAGTGGGGGCGAACCCAGTATTCAATACGTATATATTAAACATCTACGAATCGGATACAAACATTCATGCTCATCACACAAATATTGTCCATACCAGGATTCGAACTTGGTACCCTCGGCGCAGAAGATAGGGTCACTAGCAACTGCGCTAATCAAGCCGGCAGTAAAAAAATTGATAGATAAATAAGATTTATTCCCAATTTCAAAACCATAAGCTATTAAGTACTTATAGTGTATCAGTAATTCATAGCAGTAAGCATATATGCTATGATACGTGACGTGTTGCCTATGTGACGTAGCCATTTGAGGGGATTATAGACGTGTTTGCCCAGCGTTAACTTGATGACATTACACGTTATTGTATAGCCCAATAGGTATTACGGCACTAACTAACACTGATGCGAGTACGTTGTTATTTGCGTATTTAGGAAACGGCTATAGGAATGTATATGACCATTATCCTGTCGTAGGTATTATCACATAAAACCATTATATTAATAGGGTGGAGAAGTGTCTACATTCTTCAAAACTTGAACGAATCCACAGCCTGTTGAAAATAAAAAAAAAAACATAATCAAAGAATTCCTACAAAGTTTTGATATTTTGGGACGCGTTTTTCAACATAATAAATTTAAGTTTAGTCCACCACTGGGTAAACTATTACTTGCTATACTATAAATTTAGAATTCAATACACTATAACGAAATATAGCACCAAACCGAAGCTCCCAAACGCCACTGCTCCAACACCGACTAAAAAAAAATCGTGCCACCTAATACTAACTTTGCTTTTTTCGCGGCCCGTGGGTCCGCGGCCGACAAATTGAAATTCATTAGTACAGCGGCCCAACGGGCGCGCGTTAAGGAAAATTAACGACCGATATATGAATTAACACTCACACTCGCTCGTACTCGCTCGACACGAGACGGTTGCAGATCAATAGCGAATACTCGACAGTATTTCTGAAATGGGTTACCTAAATTGTATCGAACCACTACCACGCTCGGTTTTTGCATTTCAATTATCGCATGTGTGTATACGATCATATGGCATTTGAGTGTGTATAAAATCGGGTCGTTAATTGCGTTATTCAAACGGAGGCGAATAAGAAAGACCTTGAATCAGAAGAGGAACGTTACAGTTTCATGAAAAAAATAAGAATATTTTGGATATCCTTGTATGAAATTGTAATCAAATTTCCCTGTTAGGTTAGTTACTATACCCATCACTACTCGCATTATTTCTGCTTCTAATATAACCAGGTTATACAGTGGTAACGAAAATTAAAAACACTATTGTCTTTGACCATAGTCCAGAGGTAAGAGGTCCTTTTTAACCGACTTCAAATAAAAGGAGGAGGTTATCAAGTCTGTTGTATAATTTTTTATTATAATATCTTCATTTTCACACTCGTTCACAAGCCTTCAACTTTGACATATTTATTTCCAAACAAAATGAGTGGAACAGAAAGAATCAAGTCGTACACGGTAAATGAGAATTGTTTAATCTCTTCTTAATTCCATCCCCAAATAGCTGAGATCCACAGTAGGTGCATAAAACGACTCGGATTAGGAGGCGACTTTGTCTTACTCAACGGCTTACGCGTTTAGGGAGAGTCAATCTGTTGGGAGAATCTGAAACATGTTCCCTCCTTGTTCGCAAGTAGCGCGGATGGCTAAGGAATCTGGTTGATGAATTTTATTAAGGGGCTTTTAATTTATGTGTTCTTGGGATCGAAGTTTGTAGATACTTGGAGTTCTTTATAGTATTATAATTTGAGTGGACAAAAAACGGTTCTTATGTTCAAAATGGACATTACAGCACAGAAAAGCGCTGATAATTATTTTGTTTTCATTAGAAATATGAATATTTTCTAACAAAGTTATTGTTTGGTTTAAAGCTGTACAAAGAACATTATCAAAAATGTAAATTCGATGAACACCCAAATGAAATTTTTTTCGTCGCAAATATGTCGAACCGCGAACCCGCTCATTCATATTCGCGAACGCACCTGTTAGGAAATTGAATAATGGACATGGAAAGGAAAGTTATGATAATTTAAGTAGAGCGATAAGTGCTTACCAGGGCTGACAATTCTGGTTTTCTAACGAGGAAGTCGCATATTGTAATGATTCAGTCATTCACCCTTTTTAAATTTGGCAATAATATAACCTTATCATCAAACTTAAAGGTTTAGTTTTAGCATAAGTATCTTTATGAAAGTCCGACTTGCAAACTAGGCTCAAATGAGATAAAATACAAGTCCTGAGGGATGTGTATTTGCGAGACAGCTTTGAGCTCTATTTGTTATTTTTAAGTGTTCAATTTTTGTAAAAACATTTCCTATAATATCTGATTCCTTAAACATACTATTAAAGCTACTTTATAGCTATAGGTAGCTACTTTACTATTTTTTATTTTATTGGTACCTATGTGATCGCCCTAAAATGCTATTGGTTGACTGACAACGAGGCATTTGCGGGCTCGGCGCAACCGCACGCGAGAACAGTCGCCTAGTTGGCAAGCAGAATCTTAAGTACCTATGTAGCAGAAAAGTAGTTAGCAGATAGGAATAGCATAAATTGATTTGTGGATCGAAAAATAAATATCACATTCTATTTGTATTATCATTCCTATCGGGACTATGCTATGGTATGAACATACGGATGGAAGTTTGTGTATAAGGATTCTGCACGCACCGTGTCTCAAGCAGTGCCTAGTGTGATCTTGGTATACTGATTAGAGCAATTCCTTCTGCTACAAAGTTAATTATCTTCCTCCAACGTCAGCGTTTGACGTGTCGTATGAACTTGCAAAATAACTAAAAAAAAATCGTCGTTCCAGTTTTTTGTTAGAACATTAATGATGCTGTTAAAAATAATCATTTCTAACTGCATTTCTTTACTGCGAACCGCTATTGTCGAAGTACCGTTTCAAGTTTTTTTCCGTCAATTTCTTCACCCTGCCCCATTTAAGTTGCATAATATTTACATATAATAACGGTAAAGATGGCGAAAGGCCCTTTCAAAAAAATGCTTCACTTTTGGGATCTACTTTTTACCGATTTGGAGTAATGACTTTGGGTCGCACTTTTACCTAAGCAAATAAAGACATTTTTATATGGTACAGTAAAATTTCGCATTTAAAAAACGTGTACCGTTAGTTTGGAGTTTACAAGCGAGTGTTGTAAGCAAATGGAGGTTACAAATTTTACTATTGATTAGTCTCTGAGATTCAAAGTTTTTAAATAAATATAAAGGAAATAGTGTTCATTGGTTGGTGCCTAAAATTGAAGTATTAAAAATATATTTTTACATGCAGTATCTGAGATTTTAAAGAGAAGCCATCACGACAGTAATCTCCCTATGAATTAGCTGAAGTTTTCTGTAGTATACCACCATCCTGTTGATTGTATTTGGTACAAATATCTTAAAAACCCTTTTGGCACAATTGGTAGTGACCAAGCTTTCCATACCGAGGATCTCGAGTTCCAATCCTGTAAGGGACTTTGTGTGATAAGTACATTTTTTTGTACATAAGCCATAGTCGTTTATTAATATACCTAAGTAATAAATTGATAAAAATCAATGATCATTACAATCGGCCCGCCCGTTCTTGAGTTATAAATGGTGTAACTAACACGAGTTTGTTATATATATATATATATCGATAAAGGAACAATATGAAACTTCCACCAAAACTTAGCCCTCAGAAGGTGGTCGCAACCCTCTTTCCTCAATCGTAAATCATAACAAACATCTTGCCCAACCCTTCGGCTGCCGTCGGCCGGTACCATGCACCCAAGTGCTGTTAATTGGCGACCGGCCGGGGAAATTGGTCCGCTGTACTTGCTTCCGTGAGTTAATGACTAGCCGCCCAGTGGATGGACGCCGAAACCCATTTAGGTGTGTATAATTTGTGTATGCAGCAGGGGTTAGTCGGCACGAGGGCAGTTAGCCGGTTATGGGTGTCTAAGATCATTTGTGTTTTGTTGTGAACAGATACACAAAACAAAATGTTAATAGAAAATAATATTAATTTTTCTCCGTCCCGAATAGCAGAATAACTATTATACAAACCATGGGGGAAAATCACTATCAAAATGAAATCTGAGGCGGTACGAAGTTCGCCGGGAAAGCTAGTAACCAATAATTGTGAAGTTATAAGAAATGGAGAATTAATTATTGCTCATAGCAAAAACGTGCTAACTTTACATAAATCCTCATCAAAGAACAGACATGTGGCTGACGATGGTATGCTCTGTAAGGTCACAAAATACAAATGATGCTTTTTTACTGCACGTCATATTATGTTAAGTAATTGCTTCGATATATTTTTGATCAATTTGTGGTTAATGCTTACTATTTTTCATTACTAACACTCAATTGAACCCAGCACCACCGAAAGTAGGCCGCACTTGCAAACACAAGACCATAATGGTAGTATATTTTTTATAGGCAACAGGTTTTATTTAACCTCGCTGTGCAGTAAAAAGTCGGCATCAAAAACATTCATAGCACCTAAGAAAGTACCTACGCCGGCAATAAACATAATTTGTTCTAAAGAAAATTATTGTAACACAAAGCGTATTCCAGCAAAGAATCCGGTAGCAGCCATTCTGGCCGAGGGAAATATTTTTATAACTCAATTTAGTTACGGGCATTACACAAACAATATTTTCGGGTCATTTTATGATTTTTTATTGCGTCCTCGTTTCATGTTGCCGACGCACTGGGGCTTTTATTGGCCGAATTTCTTCAGACACCTCGGGTTAGCGCTTACCTACGGCAGTGGTGGTGTTATTGTTAAAGTCTGACCATAAATCCACGGATGGTATTATTTTAGTTTTAGATATTTTATGTTATAAAGGCACAGAATGTTTTTTCAGCGTGGCGGACCATGGCCTACATCGCCCTAATATTGTAGGTGAATGTATAATGGTAATAGGCTTGCCCCATAATACATGGGAACTTAATATCACCCACGACATGTGGGTTCACTACAGTACACCTCTGCCTACCCTTTCGGAAATTACAGGCGTGGCAGTGGTATTTTGATTTTCATGGTTTGTAATGATTAAAATTTAGCGCATCATCTAAAATTAATCTTTGCCGGAACACAAATGGCAGCACTGAAATATAATTTAATCTATAATTTTATAAAAATTCGTGTTAGTTACACCAATAATAATGCAACAACGGTTGGGCCGATTTTTAGTAATTTTTTTTTATATGTCTCTGCCCCGAATACCAGAAATTGCTTTAAAACATGGGATTTTTTTAAATATTTTCTCATGCATCTGAGGCAGTACGAAGTTTGCCGGGACAGCTAGTAAAATAATAGAATAATAGGTATACTACAACAATTGAGCAAACTAAATAGAAAAACTAAGTTAATAATAACACTGAATATAGATTCGAGCAGAAAAATATAGAGAATAATAAATATGGCTAAGTTTAATAATATAGACAGAATTAATTGGTGAATATAAAATCTGTACTCATTTCAAACTTTAGGTACTTGGCCATATTATTGGACACAGAATATTACCTAATTACCTAATTACCCTAAAAATGTTCCCTGCACCGTATTTCAAAAGGATGTTCGAGTAACATGTTAACGAGTCAAACTCCATCAATGTATTTATCCGATTCATTAGCCGATCGAAGTGATTCGTTATTTTTTTCCTGATTCGAGCGGGAAGAGGAATAAATATTAATAATAAAGGAGGGTTTGCCTTCAAAATTACGCGGAGGAGGCGCAGCGTGTTGACGACTCCTAATTTGACGTAATTTGCATAGATTATGCCGGTTCGTTGAGTGCCAATCTTTTTAAGTGGCTTCTTCTACTCATCTTGTGTTCCTGCCGCGGCCCAATAAGGAATTTATTATATTCAAGTGCTTTCTTTGCGAATTTTTTATGTGTTTCATGAGGTAAATTCTTTCCCTCCGCTTGTAATTTGTATACTACAGCAAAATGTTTTGTCTTAGTGCTCTATGAACATAACTAAATTATCTATACATATAAATAAAATTGGAGTGTCTGTTTGTAATATTAAAATAACTGCTTCTTACTAAGTGCATTTGGATGTATACACGTTACCTATACCGAAACAACATTTTTTACAATTTTTGTCTGTCTGTCTGTCTGTCTGTCTGTCTGTTTGTTCCGGCTAATCTCTGAAATGGCTGGACCGATTTTGACGGGACTTTCACTGGCAGATAGCTGATGTAACAAGGAGTAACTTAGGCTACTTTTATTTTAGAAAAAAAAATAGGATCTCACGAAAAAAAATTAAAACCAATGTTGAAGCGCAGCGCCTGATTAAGTTTGATAGCAACCTGCAATGCGTCCCGCGGGCTCAGAGCGTGCGAAAAGGCTGTTGCCAACGGTTGAGTCTTTGTTAAATACCACGCGGACGAAGTCGCGGGCAACAGCTAGTGTAAATATATAATTGTGAATATTATAAAAATATTAACTTAGTATGAAAATATAAAAAAATTTTCAGTTACTTATATGTTCTTATTTTATTTGTGTTTATGTGTAAAATCTAATAAATTTGTAAAAATGTCAAAAAGCACAACACATAAGCGTAGGTACACCAATATTCAATTTGTTTCGGGAGTGAGCGCGGCCACCTTCATACATTCAGAACGCAAATATCACCTAATCCAACCCTGGCCCCACTTTGTAAGCCAACATTATCTCATGTTATTTTGCGATATTACCCCGTTCTCCCCGGCCGGGGCGCGTAAATCAAATTTATAGCCTTTTTATACACGCATTAAAATTTTATCAGCGAGATTTCTTTCTGTATTGTCCAGTTGAGCCCTGTCTCCCCTTTCGACTTTCGAGTGGGATGACGCGAGGGATTTGACTTTAATATTTTGTATTTTTTTTGCGATACGGTTTTAAATAAATACAAATTGTACGATTCTTTCAATCATTGAAAGAATCGTACAAATTGTATCGAAATGTAATTTATTGTTAGCCAAATCATTTACAAAATGTTTCATAACATTTTATATCCAAAGTGTAAGTTTACCATAAAATAGTGATATACATTATTTTTAAATTAAATGTCGGTAAGCATGTATTTTTTTGAATCCCCTTTTTTATTGAATCCATTAGTGTGTATAATGGATTCTAAGCGACCGTTGAGCAAAATTTTTCACCTTCATTTAGAGTGGTGTCCATTTGGATTTTATTTGTATAGAGCCGGAGGCGAAGCGGGTAACTCGGTAAATATAAAGGCACGCACGATTCCGATCTTATCGATATTCGATGTCGCACACTAGCCAGCGGCAGCGATGAACCACGGTCCTGCAATGCGACACCGTCGAATTAAAACCTTTTAATATTTTTATTCTGTGGACGTACCTACTCATATAGGTTTATCTACCTTGACCATAAAAAGGCTCTACCAGAATATTTTATGCAGTTTCCATAACTTTCTGAAGTAAATCTCTAGTTAGGGTTCCGTACTTTGTGTTCCCT
Organism: Pheosia tremula; assembly: GCA_905333125.1. NCBI lineage: Eukaryota > Metazoa > Arthropoda > Insecta > Lepidoptera > Notodontidae > Pheosia > Pheosia tremula. Next base: position 3,504,737 of record HG995411.1, read on the forward strand.
GGGTTGTGTTAAAAATGTTTTTTAAAGATGTCAAGAGTCCCAATATTCAAAATAACACTTAGGTTGTATTGTACTATTAGTACTGTTTCTTGCGCTTCCACTGCAAGAAAGTACTGCCAATATTTCAATAAATGCTGCACGTCTTGATGACGTGGTTTTGGCGCGCTTACTATGTGATTTAAGGAACAGAGGTTTTACTTACTCGAACCTGACTCTTAGGTATAAATACTTCGATCATGAAGTGCGATTAATAAAGTGCGTTTAGCATTATTAAGAAACAAGGAATATCCACACAGTTGGCAATCACCACAGCGTTGAAAACTCACATTCATACGTTCAAACTAATTTCAAATTCAAAATGTATGCTCCGACGTCTAGGCCACAGATTTTTAATATGACCAAATGGTCGTCTGTATGTAATGTATGGCGCTGTGCACCGAAAAGCGACTCATAACGACGGCCGACGAATCAAAGCTTCGCATAATGAGGTGCCTCTATTCACTGTAATACGTGGATACGATAAAATCTGGATAGGAATGTTGAATTTTGCGTTTAAAATATAGTATAGTGCTCAAATTTTAATCACATAGGTAACTTCATGTCTATATTTAAAGAGTCAAGGTTACATTAAAATTACCGCTTTCCGTTGTGATTAGTTACTAAAAACAGGGCCGGGTTCATTTGGATCACATTTAAATAGATGATAATGTCCCAAATGTCTGTTTACGGGTTTCTCACATGAGATTGGATCTATTTATGGATAGGTTTCAATTCAAAAGTATGTATGTTCATAGCAAGTATCAATTTTTTTTTAAAGAATTCAATCCTATCCTACTTCATCAATGATTTTCTCTCCCAAGACGTCATTTCATAAAACCATGTATGTTGAATATAGTCTATAGTTTGAATGTCATATCCGATTTCGATTTATTCCAGGGTGTTGTTTGAGGAGCAGGCTGACCGCGGCGCGGCGAGGGGCGGCCGCTGCAATCAGCTAACCGGATCAGCTCGCACAAATACAATTGATAGGCTCTGTGCTGACACGCAGCCGTATGCACAAGCTTACGTCTACGTGAGAGTAAAGTATCATACTGATAAACTTTTAGACATTTATACAGGACGATTCAGATTATATATACTAACCCTTGAAACTCCGATTCTTTAGGGCTCTTCGAATCGTTCATGTGAAGCCAGAATTTCGATATGCTTATCGATTAAAAAAACAATTTAAGTTTAGTTCCCAGCTAAATGAAAATGTTGACTATTTATAAGCATTTTTTTGCGGATATACTAACCCTTAAAACTGCATATATAGCATATTTGGAATAATTATGTGAAGCCATAATTTTGGAATGTCGATTAAAATAAAAATTGTGTTCCCAACAAAATTAAAATTGAGACTTTTTGATAGAACTTTTTTTTAAATTTGTTGCAATATTCTGACGTCACGTCACCTCTATAAATGGCTGGTTCACCAACCGTGTAGGCTCATTTTGTTTCCGACCAATGCTTTTAACTTTGATTGGTCCTAAGTCTATTATCCTGGTTAATACTGGTTACGGTTTGGCTTCATCTTCAGACTCTTGAATTATGATGCTGACGGATTTTAGGTCTTATTAAACCATGATTGTAGTCTTAAGAAATGTTATGGCCTAATTTATGAAAGGATTTTTTTAGTTACATTATGTATGTCTATGCCCGACTTACGTCTATTGCTCATCGAGAAAGCCCGCGGCCTCTATCACTGCTATTATAGAAATATGTGGTGCGAGCGTGACGTTACATATCGACGACGTTAACATTATGCTACATAATAATACTTTAGTTGAGCCACATAGTATTCTCTTTATAGTGTTTGGACTCATGAAGTGTTTACTTAAGAAGACTTAATAAAACATGTGCATCACACATTGCATCCGTTCAATGTTCGATGTTAATGAATTAAAGGTGCTGCTTTATTAGGGTTAATATTTATATGACCTCATTAAGACAATGCCGTGGCAATGTCTCAGTCAAAGTCACTGCTATAATAATAAAAATACGTTGTTTAATTTCTCGGAATCTTTCTTTATCTCCATATCTCTAAGTACATATATACAATCGATTATACATTGCCAATCAGCAGACATTTATTGTACACTCTGTTACGATTAATAAATACCCTTGTACATTATTTACAATTTTACATTTGTCTTTCTTAATCGTTAAATTAATCAGTCGTTTTTCGAAGAATATTCAAATTTATCTTATACAAATCAATATACATTTACATATTCAGTTATACTTATACACAAGCTTGAACACATCCGCAATAAAAATAACAAATCTATCAACATTTACAATACTGGGCTGCTATTCTAAACTCTAGTAATCTAAATTTGTAAATCTAACAATAAATATCTGTTATAAATCAAAGGTAATTTTAATATTCTATGTTATGTACAAGCTCATTGGTTTATCACATTTCAACAGATCCGTCAGAGACGGACGCTTAACTAAACACTAGCACTCAATTGTCAATATGGCCTCCACACAGATTTGTGTGTTGATAACGCACCGTTGGAAATTTTCGTTGAGTTTGGACTAGTAGATAGAATTCTTGTGCGTTGTGAAGGGGCTTTGAGGTCATTTCGTACTCGTGGCCTATCGGATACCGTTGAGTCAGCGGCTTGGACTCTCTTCATCTCTTGCAACTCCACATTCGCAGGCCGCGTCGGATGAAACGCGGATTTCACTACTTCAATCGGTTCCTCATCAGATTCATCGGTGATAGTTGCATCATGTATCGAGTTAATCTCTGATTTAGAATCAGCTTTTGATCTATCGGGACTAGCGTTAACTATACTCCGGGGACTACCACTCTGTCTACTACTCGTTGGAGATAATCTTGCGCTTGATGTATCCATTGAAGATACATTGCTTTGCAAATGTCTTAAACCATCATAAGGATTGACACCGTTCTTCAAAGACAGTTCTGGTGGTAATGATTTTAACGCTAGCTCCGCAGGATGTGGTGCGAATGGCAGAAGTCCGTTGGGTGGTAAGAAGACGCCAGGAGGAGGAATGAGACCTCCCGGTGGCAGGTTGGCTATGGCTGGCGGGAACGGGAATATGTCAGCTACGGGCAACGTTGGAGGTGTAGTTATTGGTGTGACTCCACCTGTTGACAAAGAAAAAATAAAATTAATATTAGAAAATAATCGGCCACCTTTAACTAATCCTATAAAATATGTATAACAAGCCTCAAAGGTTCTTTAAGGCTTACAGTGCACCCAAAAGTATTTGACTACACCCGGCTGCCGTAGTCTGATTTGCTAACATGACGTAATATGAGAGTGGAGCCCTCGGGGATAGCCCGCGGCGCTCGGGCACTCCGTCTATTCCCCGAACAACGGGGGTGCATAATCGTACTAAGGATAATGTACAATCTGTAGGCGTTTAAAGGCGGCATCACCGAAAGGGATGTTTTTTTAGCGCGATATCAGAGGGTGAGGGTGCAATATTTATTTATCCGAACACGACGTAGTTCTTTGCCCCACGGACACGACGTTCAGTAATTCGGCACGATGCGACTCTTTCTGAGCCGCGAGGATATGTGTCGGGATGCAGAGCACGTCCGTAGGTGAGGCGAACACGTGTGCGCCGCACAAAGCCGACACCATCGCGATAAGGAAGCACCTCTCTGCACGGCGGACAAAGAGGACTCGTAACGTGAAATTTTCATTAGCAACTGTGTTCGAAAAGTTGTCGACCTTTGATCTTCGATAGCGTGTAAGAGAAGCTGGCGCATTAAAAGGACACGACAGAGGCGCAGATGGGCCACAAAGAGCTCAGAGGTGGTGCTGCATCGTTACTCTTTTGCACTTTTTGTGTTTGCAGCAGTGGCAGTGCGCAGACCACTTTAAAAGGCAACGAGGGTGGCAGGGTCGTAACTAGGGGGTAATTTGGTGAGGTGGAGGGCAATATCGGCGTCGCGCCTGATTGAGGTGATTCCTGATCGTTGAATTTGATTCTATTTTGCTTTAGCTGGTATTTTTAATTAGTATTTATTGGGTTTGTAGGGGTACATAGTCCGACTGGATTAATCAGGTTGTAAAATTTTATAATTAGCGGCTAGTTTAATCGACTAAAAATCATTAAGTAAAAGACTTTATCAGGCGACGCGAGCGTCCGGTCTATTCCTATTATCATTCTCTCAAAAAAGAAACCAAATAATTTCCTCATTTTCAAAGTGCTGGCTCATCCCTGTGAGTGTGTTCCACCTCCGTAGGTTTAATAAAAGCCTGTAGGTGTTTGAGTACATCGCTCCTCGCGTTTCAGAGTCGGAAACAAAAAGTGGCCGGTGGCGCGGTCGCCTACATTGGAATAAAATTGACTCCACACTCTCTCGAACGTGAAGGCTGTGCTTTTTTGCACTTTTACCGTCGCCCCCCACTCGCCCCCGTGGCGGACTTCAGCGGGTGGTTTTGCTTCGGTCGGACTGGTGTTGTTTTGCAGAGTTCAAGAGTTACTTCTTTTATTTGAGCCGCTTTTGCGTTGTTCGGCCTTGAGGGGCGGTAGTCGCTACTGTAGCATGTTTTTCTGTGTTGTAGGCTAGGTATATCGGATTTTTTTAATTACCGAATACCGGTATTGTCGGTTGACTGTATGATTGGAACTATCATTTATTTTTTATGTTTTTGTGTGTAATGTAGGTACTAAATGTAATGTAGGTACCTAATTTATAAATTTCCAAATATTAACGCTGATAAATGTTATCACCTTGAATTTTGTACCTATTCTAGGTACTCCAAAGTAAACCAAACTGGCTCGAATATAATTTCCTAAACTATACTTTACAACAGCTATGTGTTCTTATGCCTATTAGACTAAGTTACGATAACCATGTGTAAATACAACATCTTAAATAGTTGAGATTTATTTTTAGTACAATAATTAAATTGAAAATTAATCGTTACCTTTAATAAGTCCGGCGGTCTGGTCTCGCATTTGCGGCGGTCTGAAGTAGTCTGCCCACGCATAGTTGAGGTACGCTGCGTCCAGCCAGCCGGGGTTCAGCAGGAAGGGGCTGAACGCTCCAGGGTGACCATACCCGTAATCTGTAACAAGACAGACCACATTTTAGAATAGTGAACTTAAAATCAGAAATCTATAGATAAAGCTAAGAACAAGATCGCACCCGCCATTATATCAGATTTGATAAGCCACAGATCCTCGCAAAAGAACACCGATTCCGACCAAGGATGATACGCGAGGCCATTGAAATTAAAAAACATCCTAATTTCAATAGGGAAGATGGCTGGGTGCTACCACCGACTTGGGATCCAGTGATTAATATTATTAAATCGAAAACCAAGCGTACCATTGCAAGACCTCAAGATACTGTGAGCACTTTCTGCGTAGATCGGACCACAATCAACAATTAAATATGAGGGTAGCCCGTTTCTAACTATGACACCAGGACGTCAACCACCTCAGTCCTCCCGTGACCATGGTTGCTGTAAAGCAGCCGAAACGTCGGGAGCGTAAAAACGAAAAATAAACGCGATAAAATCCTTAAAAAATAGTTTTATTTCAATAAAGCTCAGAAATAATTTTGTAATAAACATAGTAGAGCGCAGATATTTCTTGAATATTACATAGAAAGGAAAATATCTCTAGCGGTATATTCAGTAGCTACTATACTATAAGATATTTGATAGAATTTAAATGCACCATCTGTCTAAGTAGTTATAAGGAAAAATACTTTTATTCTATTGATTATCATTTGAGTATTAAAACATTGCATGGATATTTTTTTTTGATAACTACGTCATCCATATATAAATCTTTGTAACAACGTACGCTGTACAAAGGATAATTTTCGCAACATGTTATCGCAAATTGTCTCGTACTACAGCCATTAAGCAGACAGTGACGTCACGAGATCACTAACGTCTTCGACCACGTCCGCAAGCACTAAAGTCACAAAGGCTGGCAGTAAAGGCGGCGACACACGGCCCGCGTTCTGTTTACCTCGCCCGCCGACTATAACAAGGGCTCTGTATACAAAATGATCAAGTTTACTACTGTGCAGTCAGCCGGCTCCTCTGTGCCATACGGTTTTACGACCCAACGTCACGTTGCCTTTCGCCTTTCATGGCGAAACGCGTTTTTATTTGTTTAATCGATACGCTACTGAAGACATCTATTTTAGTGTGTTTAACAACATTTTTTAATCCAGTTTGATGAACCAATCGATCAGGTGTAGTTTTTATAACGGGATTAAACTGTTTACGATCTCTTCGTCTACTTTGTTTTGAACTTTGTATATGCTTCTTAGCGATAGGTACTTTATACGAAGTTTGTTGTTGCAAGCTGCTGTTTGAGTAGCCTTATTTTATCGCAATCCAAACATTGCACGGGGCGCAGTATTTTGTTTTTACATAGATGACGCTTTTTATCGCGCACTAAAACAATGTTTATGAAACAATTAGTTTATTTGTGTAATGTATGCTTCTGCACGCTGCATGTGCGTTCGCGAGCTAAATTTTATATATTTTTTGTGACAATTTGCCAGAATATCTACCAGCAATAGCTGCGTACAGAATAAGCGCGCGCCGCCTCAATTTGTGACTCGAGAAATTTGTTCGAGTGAAATTTACATAAGCAGTAGGACTGACAGTGAGGCAAATAACACCGTACTGACTGACCCGGCAGCCTCACGAGGTTCAAAATGGAGTGCCTGAGGCTGGCTTATAAGTCAGTACAAAGCTTACAACAGATGATAAGAGTTTGGGTGCGGCATTGCGAGATTTGCCTCGGGTAAGCAACATGCTGCCTGAACGAGGCAGAGCACTCTGGCGAGGTTGCTCGATCAGCCAGCTTATAAACATCAAAAACAACAACTAGAATATGCGCTTAAATCCCCAGTTACATTCAAGCTAACTCAAAACCTACTCTTTCCTGTCGGCATTAGCTTGTATTTCATGAAAGCATTCATGGGTATTTTAAATTAAGAGCTTGATGGATGGCCCGTCGCGGCGTCACGCGGCAATCCGAGTCGTTCCAACATCATGGAACAATAATAAGTTAAATGTGGATCTCGGAAACGGGCCTCTCCATTTGTTAATGCCAGTATTCAATTAAATTTAGTTCCCCGACCCTTTGCATATGCGGGGCCGTGAATATTAAAGCGGCAAAGAGAGCATTTCTAATGCCGAGACGCGAATGATTACTGAGAGGTTGAATTAATATTAATAAGGATAAATGGGAGCATTATCCGCGCAGAGTTTTGTTGTTGTAATATCGTGATGCTTTAGGGAATTCTATACATGACATAGGCACAGACTAAAAGTGCATAGAGCGCTTTCTATCACATCTGATGAAGCTGTAAACGTTATATGAAGAATAAGGCAAAGAATTCAATATTACATGATGTTAGTCACGATGATAGTCTTGATATAATCTTACATAAGTAATGATAACTAAACTTCGGTTGATACTGTGTGAAGGTTGTTTAATTCTATGGACCTTCTAAATTTAAAATAATATCTACCTGTTACAGGAAATTTTATTCACATTTCACAACATAATGGAACACACACCAACGAAACAATACATTTAACCAACAATGCTTTTCACCCGAAATCTATAAAAACTATTTCTGAAACATTTGATCACTGTCGACCTAAAAATTTACAATGGCACAAGAATGCAGCGGAATCAAACGGCCGCGCGGCCAAATTTATACCACTACGACAATAAACCGAGGATATGAGACATAAGTGTCAAAATGGGCATTAAATAACGGAACGAGATGAGATGCGAGCGGGCTGTCTCGTAAATTGATGTTAAGGAGGCGAGCGCTTAAATAAATGGAATCAGAGTTATGGGTCATAATTCGGACGGGGTGGCGACGATGTCCTATAAATGACACCGCATTTATATTGTCTATGTGCCGGCTTAATTGTCCGTCTTGCTGTTGATTTAAGTGCGCATTGATATCAATTTAGAATTGGCAGAATTGATGAAGATGTTGAAGATGTTTTTTGGTAGAGATGCGGTTTGATTATGTCTTGCTTAAAAGTTTAGTGCCACAGTTGCATGTTTGAGGTAAAGCATGAAATAGTCTTTATTGAAGCAGATTTAAGAAAACTTTTCTGAAAATAATTACCAAATAATCATCTATATATCAAACATTTGAACACCCTACGCAATAAGATCAGTATAATTGGTCAGTCACTCTTTTAGCTTTCGAATAAAATTTTCCATAAGTACGTTTATAACATCTTGGCAAGACCTTGGGCCTGCCCAGGCGGGTGGTTATGAGGGTCGGTGACGGTAGGTGCGGTATATTAGCAGCAGAGGCATAAAATCCATATTTTAGAGGCACCGGCGTCGGGGTGCAAGCGGGGAGATCAAACGGGACTTTACGACTCGGCCCGAGATTGTTTACATCTGTTACGCGGCCGCCCGCCGCACCGTCAAACTTGGTAACCGCTGGTACACCGAGCACCCAGGATTATATGTGATTGCTATGCACTAAGTCACTTCTACAATTTGTGACGCCAATTTCAAGGTGGAATATTCTGATTCAAAATTATGGAATTCTGGTTAATGTTTATGGCGATATGTTAAACATTATTAAAAATTCGCGCTCATGTGTTTATAAATTAGGTACTTTGACGTTTTAAACAAACGCTCTGACTTACACAGGTCTAGGTATGAAGATACTACCTAGCCTCATCCAGCAACATAGGCCAAATATACATCTCCCTCGCAAAAAAAATATAATATTCCAAATTCTTGTTTTTCATACCTCAGGAAAATAAAATCCTAAATATAAACGGCGTTAAGCCACGTCAAAAAACGATTTATGTACATTCATAATGTATCTAAATTGTAAGGTTATTTTACTAACTACATGATAATTAGTGCGCCGTAACTCGGCCATTAAGCGCCTGCGCCATTGATCGCTTTATTAGCTCCGAGCCTTTGATGTTTATCACCCGAGGATGTTAGTTTTTCCGCATACTGTCTTTTTATTATTGGTTGGAGTTTGGGCGCAACTGTTTGTTTATACAGACGTGCTTGGTGTATGTCGGCACATCAGAAATAGATTTGTGGTGTCAAAACATTATGATTTTCAGTTTGATTCGTTGATTGTGTCTGATGTTAATCATCTTGATGGCTTCAGTTTCCTATACTTGATTGAGATTAATGGCAGCAGGTTTTGCAGACATATGTGTCTTGTTCAGTTTGTTTATTAACTGGATCAAATTAATAAAACTGTTGATCTTGCTGTGTGTGTAATGTTATCGTAATTTTCGTATTCCCTATCATCTTTATCAAGCCATACAACTCGTTGTACAAATCTTCAACATTGTGTTAATTCATAACTATTATATTTTACTCTTATCGACTTCGTTCCTTGTCTTCGTGTAGCGTTTAACCAATTGTACTTCGACCTTCAAATACCCCGCTTCACACAAATAAATCAAGAGATTTACGCACTGCACGTAAGTATAAAAGCTTGTTCCGTGTAAACATCTACAACCATCTAAAAGCCCCGCGTCAAAACAACTCACTCCTTGCATTAAAGACAATCGAAGTTATTTTAAGATGGGAGATGTCTTAACGGCAATGTTTCGCTCGTAGTGGAGATTAAACCGAGTAGGCAATTAATGTCTCAGTGATTGACTGCTTCACACGTCCGTACGATTGCCCAGATGTTAATTTCGGTCGATGTATTTCGGCGTCCAGTTATATGAATGTTGAAGTATGATCGGACGATGCATATTTAGGATCGAATCTTTATTGTGCGTCTACGACTGTTTTTATATGTGTAGAATTGCAATAGGAAGAAATATCTATTTTATATTCTATCAAGGTAATGAATCTGAACGATTTGGCTGAAGTTGAAATTGCTGATTTTCTTTTTTTAACTGTTCGTTAGCTAATTGCGGTAGTGGGACAAGATTCGAGTTGGGTACTTACTAATTTATATTTTTATATCATTATTACATTATATCATTAAAAATAATTAAGCAGGTTATTTTCGACCGTATATGCTCTCAATTTATTAAGATTCTGTGGATAAAATTAGCGTCAATGAAGTCATTGGCACGGTGAAAAGATAGTGTCATTGGCTTCAAAACAATTTTCGAGATGTCAATTGCCCGTGATAAATTGAGCAAAAAAAACAATATTATCTTTTTAAAATGATGATTCAGATAAAACGGTTCGAATGTGGTTGAATACTGCGGTGCCGCAAAATCGACCTCGGTCCCGCGGACTGGCGCCGCGCCAGAGAAGCGCACGCGCATATCAAAACTTTTAACAGACGGAGAATATTATTTTTTTATTGGTCCGTGCTGATACTGACAAATGGAGACTTGGTGTGTCAAGGAAGAGAGAATGTAGGTCAGTAATTTTTTTTCTGCAAGTGCGATATTTTGGTTGTGCGACTGATCGAGGATTGGTGGGACAATGATTAAATGGTGTGAAAAATATGTATATGCCTGCTCTAAATACTAGTCTTACAGTTAAATCTAAGAGTAAATGCATGCCTGAGTATTAAGGGTGACTTAACTAATTTTAAAATTATTACTATAATTATTTTATATGTAGTTCTAGGTAGGTACCTATGGAATTAACACGCACGCACGTAGCCCGCACGTATATTAAATAAATAATTAAATTTCATAGTAGTAAAAACATCAAGAAGAACGGAAGGTCATCAAAAGAATAAAATATAAATTGACTTACTTTGCTTAGTCCTAGGTTCTCTTGGTCCATCGACTGTGACCTTGATGGCTTTAATGTACGTGGCCACTTGGCTAGGGAACGTGCTGATTGTGATAGTGAGAGAGAACGACTTCCCTCTCCCGCTGCGGCCCACGAACCGCAGGTCGTTGAATTTCGCCACCTGGTTCTTCATCACTGCAGTGCAGTTCCTCAACTCCGCCATAACGTTCTCATCATTACCAGCCTTTATCGTGACCAGTGTGCCATCTTGAACATCATCTAAGGCAACCACTTTGAAAGCCAGTGGCAACGATTTGTTTGACCGCCAGTGTCCAGGAAGCGCCGAGCACAGAACAGCAGGAGAACCAGTCTGTACCAGCTCCCCGTGGCTCTGTCTGTAGTACTCGTGGATGTGGGTGTATACATCCGCCATGCTGGGAGCCGGTGGACTCGCGTGCGGAAGGTGCATCGACTTCAGCCTACCCTCAACGAACACCGCACCGACTCTCGACACGCCACTGAAGTCCTCTGTCACGTCACTGTAGTCTCTAAACACTCTACCAAAAGTTTCCAAACACGCGACTGGATCACGAACTTGCAGCCGAGATTGCGTGCGCGCGAACGCTCCGGAAAGTTGTGCAAAGTACGGACGCGAGTCTCCGTGTGAGCCGCGAACAACGTCTACGCCACTTGTTGGGCGCGGACGGCAAGACGCAAGGCGGGGGACTCGGAAAAATAAACGGGCGGCCGGAACCGCAAGCCGAAGACTCACGATGCGCACCGAAGTCGCGGCGAAGGGTCGCGTGCTCGCGAGAACTCCGTTTCGACTGATGACTGTGATACGACGCGACTTTTTCCGATGGTCAATATTTTGCGTTCGCGCGGTCGCCGCCCCCACCCGGGTGGCGGCCCCTACGTCTCGTAAAAAGCGGGAAGGAGACGAAGGGTACGGGTGATGCGGTGTCACGGCAGGAACGAGCGGGACGGTCGCGGTTGGTGTCTGCGTTTTTATAAAAATGCGCGCTGGAGTGGGACGCCACCGCTGAATGCCACCAAGTGGGAGAGGGATGGGTGGATTTTTTTGAATCACCGCGGTAACGTATCGCGAAGCGGTGGTAATTAGGCCGCGGGGCGGCGGGGAACCGCGACCGGTGCGAAAACCTATCAACGAGCTCATGAAAAATTATGATTTTTCATGTTTGGAGTCGGCGGGGTGGCACTTCATTTACGTTGAAGCATGCGAGGAATTTTGACGGTACGGGTTTTGAATGACCTACTCATACATTATTGTTAGGTACTTACTGATTTTATTTTAATCACACGCAAATTAATTTGTGTTGTTAACTTTCACTAATATCCAAGTCTGTAAATATGTATTCTACATTTTTTTCATATAAATAATTGATTGCCTTTGTTATCTATATCTTATGAACACTATTCTTCAGTACCTTTTCTAAAAAGCAGTACTTACAAGATTGTTAAGAAACATCATATTGGTACCTACATATTATTTTTGGGTGAGTACTTACTAAAAATGTGATCGACTACCAAAAGAATTAAAGCTAAAGTCAAAAATATTCGCTACCGAAGTTGATATGGTCGGCGTCCGCGTGCGGTTAGCCACCGTGTTGCGGTGTGAGCGGGACCGAAGGACGTGTGAGTGGGATCGCGCTACAAGGGGCGGAGCTGCGGGCGTACCGAACGGAAAACTTGCAAGTAACTTCCGAGTTTCCCGCGCGTTTCACTATGTTACTACGTTCCACGCGTCTAAAGTTTGAATTTAGAACCAACGAGCGCTATTTTATTATACTTTTAGCGTAGGTAGATATTTTTGTGTTTGTAATAATTTGCTGCTGATATGATTCTCGGTACCTTTAGCAATAAAACAATTAATTGAAAAATTAATGTGTTATGTTTTAAATAATTTTACAATTTAAAGTACATTTAGTTATGTTAAAGTTATTTAATAAACACCTACATAAAAATAAATGTTCTTAAGTTAGACGATCAACATATTTTTACTAAACTTAGCAAATACCTGACCCTCAAAATAAACCACGTTAGTAAAATTTATTGCTTTCTATTTCTTATCAACTGCTATACCTATAAATATTTACAGCACCGATCTAAAACGAGGTAGACTCAAACAGATCCATTGTTTTTCGGCCAAACTATGGTTTTATTGCTTCCAAACATCGGTCCCTTTGACTGTGTTATCTTTATGATTGTATTGTTTTACTTTAAGAAAACTGTTGTAAAGGTCCGCCATTTTGATGTTTGCGAATAAAACAATTTGCGGAGTGTTGTAAAGTATTGGCATTTTATTTTGGGGATATAAAATGTTTGCGGACTGGCTGGTTAGATGTTCGGTAACGGTTTTGTTACACAGTTTAGTTTTATTTTTTTATTGATGTTTTTTGAAACTGTTTTATGAGTTGGTAAAGAGTTTACGTGTTTTTTTTAGTTATTTTTTTATATATATGGCTAACGTATTATAATTTTGTGAAGTCAATGTAATTAAAGGGTAAAATTATTGTTATTTACAGGGCATGCAGTTTTTCGGAATGTAAATTGTGCCCTAAGTATACCTACGTACTAACAATTGAATCGCAAAGGAATGACGACGTTACTCATGGTCATTATCACTTTTGACAGTTTGATAGTGTCAAAAGTGACTATTACAATATCATTGCCGTCTAATTGTGAGTCAATTCTGTGTGCAAAATTTAAAAGCATACTCGTCAAATCAACCAAATAATATTGCACTTTTATTTTAACACTTTAAATGAAATCTAGAAGGTACGCAGGCATAAGTTACTTTATAAATCAGGGTACATAATAGAACGTGAGTGTCTTTATAAAAGATGTAACAATAATAGGGTAAAATATTAACCTTAACTTATATATCTTAGATGCTCTATGAGATTAATAAATCTCCAAGTGTAGGTAATATAGAAACAGATTGTATAAGGTCAACTTTCAAAAGATGAAAATGTAAACCAGTCAGTAGGTATCAATCTATCTAGCTATATATATAAAACAAAGTCGTGTTAGTTACATCATTTATAACTCGAGAACGAGTGGGCCGATGTTTATGATCTACTTTTTTTTTAATTTGTAACCGTCGCAAATAGCAGAATCATAAGCAGAAGCAGAATTAAAACGTGGGAAAATTCACTAAAAATAATAATTATGATAATTCATTTTCTTATCTATTTGATTTTGAGGCGGTATTCATTCCCCGAGACAGCCAGTTAAATATAAAAACAAATAGGTAGAGATGAGTAGAGTATCAACTATAAAAACTGCGTAAAAAATAGAAAGTTCAAACGCCGAGGGTTGACGACACCGCCGTTGCCGTTTCTCAGGGGTCTCAAACAATTTCACTCAATTACAGCAATAAAAATAATATTGAAGGCAAACAAACAGTCTTTGATGTTCGCGCGGCGCAGCTACCGAGCGGTTTGTGCAAGCGCACTGGCTCGCCCGAACAATGCGCCCACGCACAATGCCATACAAACTCCGGGATTCTAAGACGTCTCTTTTATGTTGGCCCAAACATTGGCATTGGGTCATTGTGGACGCTTTTGTTATCTATTTACCGACTTTTGGGTTGTTACATTCAAGGGGATGCCGGGCCGCGTATGAAAAAATGTTCCAAATTCGAATTTTGTTTGTTAAAAAGATTCATCGACACGGCTCAGTAATAAGATGTTGATTTTTTTGTGGATTTCGGGTTTAAGTCAATTAGAACTGATTCATAGTAAAAGGCACTTTCATGATTTTTAAATTACCACACGTCTATTTCGAAGATTACGCTCTACCAACACTCAAAGGAGATACTTATTATCCAACCCTTTATAGTGGTGAGGCTTTTCGTCTATCCTCAGAATACACAAACACGACAATTTTTTTTTTCTAGATAAGTAATCCTGATGTTTTTATCTATGACCATATAACGTCCTCACCTGCCACCAACACTTTGAAAAGTTTGTGCTGAGAAAGCACTATCTAATGAGTCCTGTATTTTTCATAGCTTGGTAGGTAGGTACAATTCGTGACTAATAAGTAAATGGTATCAATAGTGAGCTATCTGTTATTACTATCATTAATTGATCAACAGTACATTAGACCGATTGTATTATTAGTAACAGATATCCAATATTGAGGTGTATTATCTAATAATAATAGTGGTCTATCAGTAAATGATATCACATGTAGCAGTCATCTATCAGTAAATGGTATCACTTGTAGCAGTCATCTATCAGTAAATGGTAACAATTGTAGCAGTAATCTATCAGTAAATAGTATCACTTGTAGCAGTCATCTATCAGTAAATGGTAACAATTGTAACAGTAATCTATCAGAACAATAGTATCACTTGTATCAGTCATCTATCAGCAAGTAGTAAACATGAATAGTATGATATATCATTAATCAGGCTTATAGTTCCACCAGTGCTAATCTTTTCCGGAACAACCATTTACGCCATTTGATTTGAAAGTTCGTTTACTTATATATACAACATGTGCGCAAGCGTCTTATAACAACATAATTGATGGGCGGAAGTGTGGGCATGGCAGAGGGAACGGGTTGCGCTGCTCATGGTCTGAGCAACCAGACGACAGCTAATTGCATCCAAATGTTAGCTGTTTTTACCTTTAATCCAATCAAAATGTGTGTAAAAACGAATTATTTTTTAATCCTTGAAGGTTTAGACTTATAAAGCTACGGAATAAAGGCAAAGGTACCTTCACTTAACTCTTTTTAAGTCGGAAAGACAATGGTTAAGCTTTAGTGTTGTATAAAGAATTGCACAACATAAACAGCTCGAAAAACAGATTTATGTAATGTATTGAATTGACGACCTGATAAGCAAAGTGTCCGTATATATCACTAATATTACACATTATTGGTCAGAGATTTATTTTTTTGGAAAATACATTAAAATTGACAACATCGCGGTTAAACCTCCCGCTAAAGAGCCCAATGCTAAGATTATTTCTTTTTAAGATACCATGACAGCGATATACAGTCTATGATTTTATAAAAAAAAAACTTCTGGAGAGCCCATAGTTTTGGCCAATATTTTTTTTTATTTCCTCTCAGCACCGACTTTTACTTATATCACAGATTGATAAGTTTACTGAATCAATTAAACTCTCATACCGTACTGTCCCGCTGTGTCGGTCGGTACTTGATCCGCAATGTTACTAAACGTTACGCACACACAAAGGTCCGAGAGCCCTCAAGAACAGCGCGAGGTAGAGACCAAGCGTTACTGTGTAATTGGCCACTTGAATTTAAAGGGAAACCTTTCCGGTACGACCATAGAGCCAGAAATAAGTAGACATATAAGACTATTTGACCGGCTCGTCTGGAATATTTAACCTAAATGTATTATATTTAGGTTTTATACGTTGAGCGAAGTTTAAAGACAAACATATATAATACACATGATGTCTCTTCTACGATAGGTAATATTAAAACGACGAAGGAAGTTATTTTAAAACGGATTTCTATATTGCTAAGTTATCTTGATTAAATTTGACAAAGTAATTCGTGTCTATATCTCAAACATAAGATACATTTAATGTAGCTCTACTTAAAGGTGAGAAAAAAAATTATGAAATGAAAATACATCACCTTCTTATAATTTTTTTTTTACTATTACTATACTATAATTGTACTTCATAATAACTTATTAAAATTCAGCCTCTCTTAAAATTTGTATAGATTATGATTAGCTAAGTTGGTGGTGACCCTGCCTTTTGTGCTGAGGGTCCCATTTTCAGTTTCAACCATTTTAGGTGACAAACTTAATGTGAAGAACACGAATGTTTGTACCCGAGTCCCCGAATGGATGTTTAATATACTCGTATGTATAAGTATAATATACTGTGTTCACCCCCAGTCCATTGTACGGTACCCATAAAACAAACGTTGCTTAGTGTGGACCCATATACTTGGTGTGTTCGTCTGTCTAAATTATTATAACTCAAATATTGTGTCATGCCAAGTCGCACAGATGTCTCGCTCTACATCCCAACGTCCTAAAAGCATTAAGTATTGTGCAAATAGAGCAAATCCGGTAATCGCCCGCGGCGTATGTTGGGCCCCGTGCTCACAGGTGGAGAGGGCCTAACGGCACAATGGGTCGCAGGAAGTGAACTCTCAAGTGATCGCTGTTACATGTAGTGATTACTTGAAATAATTACTGTATAGCAGTTAACGTGCCTTAGTTACGTTTAAATTTACGGTAGAAATCATGTTGTTCTCGGTTGGCAATAGACTGCAAAATAGAGCCGTTTTTGCCAGTGTCGAGTATTACTTCTTAATTGATCAGTACTAATTATAATGATGATGGCGATGATGATGATGAAATTAATCCACCACCGCTATCAGTAAAGCTGTTGATACTTTACTGAAAATTTTACGGAAATCTTGGGTGAACTTTGGTTTCATTTAAATTTTCTTTACTCGTGCACATTTCGTGCAATACTTATTAAAAATTAAAATATAAAAGGATCACAATTTTTGGAAAATAAACCAAAATTGACAACTTCACTGTTCAACTTCCTGTCAAATATTCCTTCCCGCATCTTATCTTCAGATAGTTTAGGATTTCATTAGGCTCTCTAATGTGTCAACAAAAAACTCTTCACTTCGAGTCAATTAATTAACCAAATAAAAAAAATAATTCAAAATACTCTAAGAATGTGTAGCAATAATTCCGTACCCATCGCAAAATATGTGTCGTCACAAATCCAAATAATCACAAGTATGCGATTTGTATGTGCGAAATTCCGTAGTGACTCGCGAGGGGAGGTCCGGGGAGAATGGAACTCATTACTGGCACGTGACACGGGCCTCACCGCGCCCACTCGCCCGACACTGTTATATTTCGCCAATGAGTTATTGAGTGCGCCGAGAGCTCGTGTGCTAAAACGCCAGTGTTAATGTTTGACAGACGGTTACGTTAAAAATGCTGGCAAAGGGGCTTTTGTTTACCGAATTGGATTGGGACCTACATACTTACATTATTTACGTCAGCATGCATTGCCTTGGCTCCAATTCAATTGCATAAAAGTCACAGCTTAGATATGATTAAAAACATACTAGCTGCGCCACGCGGTGTTACACGCGATTAAACTGTATGTATGCTACCATTTTAATCTATCCCACGGGAACCATACATTTTATCGGGATAAATAGTAGCCTATGTGCTATTCCAGTCTATAATCTATTTCTATATCAAATTTCATCCAGATTCGTTCAGCGGTTTTGGCGTGATTGAGTAACAAACGTCCATCCAGCCAGCCATCCATCCATTCAAACTTTCACATTTATAATATTAGTAGGATTAGTAGGATATTGTTTTAATATTACAATTTACCCACCTATCAGTATTCTGCTTAGATATTTTTTTCAAATCCGTATAAAAAGGCCGTTGCCCAAACACACGAATTGTGTAGTTCTGAACTAAGCAAAACTTATGATCTCGCTATTGAACACTGAACTGGGATTCGAGTAACACACCACGACAAGATATGAGAATATAATTTCCATTAGCTCAAACGGGAATCGAAGTCACAACCACTTGGTGCAGTGTTACCAGCGGCTAGCCACTAGAGCAAGACATATAATAATATTTAATAACAGCGAGTACTTAATAGTAGAAGATTCTGTCTTAAACCATTTATCTTTTTAACGCACCACTTCAATACATCGCATTGTTAATTGCAGTTGATTGATGACGCAATATAAAACGTCAAATTACCCGGTAAATGTGGCGCTCTCCGAAATATGTGACACAATCCCACCGTGCACACTACGGTCCACCCGCCCGCCGTATTTTTCTAATTGAATCATGTGTGATTTATTATTGGTATGATGATGTATCATTCTTTCAACAGCACCCGCGGCTCACCCCACGGGCTTGCGGCCCAAATTATTGCAACAAATGTTCACATCCGTACTTTTAACTGCTGCGTCGATGTGCCCCTGCCTCCCCTCTGTACGGGTTTTTATTAAACTTGGTATTTCTTTTTTTTGGATTTTATTGAGAAATACAAAATAGTTATGTTGAGTAATAATGTGAGTACGCGTGGAACTGAGGACTTCTGGTTGTTTATATATTTTGCATTGGCATTACTCACAATGTATGTTGTAAGCGAATACTTGCTGTAAACTTAGGATATTTTATTTAGATCTTTATATAGTTTTTTGATAACATAATTTCGTACTATAAATTGTATTACGATTTGAATGTTAAATCGAGGTACTTAACTCACAAGTATGTATATAATTACAATACAAACCATTTTTCATTGAGGTACATTTATTTTGGTAAAGGCCCCACTGCATACTTTATCTAGAAGCGATCCTATATACCGCGTGTAACAAAAATACGAAATAATATTTCAAGAGGTGTAAGTACTAATGACCCTGAACAACGTTTGTTCTAGCACATAGGTCGAAAAGTGATTAGGACTCGAGATAATGAGGTCTTAACTTTTGCCAAAAAAATGTTAAGTGCAACCCTACAATCAGTGTCTAGTCTTTCCAATTAAGACCAACGATTTCACAGACGTGACAAAATAGGATATGTTTCTTGCCTACGACACAAAAGGTTAACAATACACATTCCGCAAGTTACTGATATCTTTGATTTTAATTCAGCATTAAAATACCATTTATGTTACTCATTATTCTTCTAATTTTCATATCAGTTCCTATTTTACTAGGTAATTAGTACTCACCTGCTGCTTAAAAACTAATTATAACTAATATTTGATAGTTAATAAAATGTTATAATTTCGATAAAACATCTACATAATTAATTTAAATGTTAAATTGGTATTTTTTGTATCAAGTCTGTTACCTTTACAGATCTGAGACAACATTTTACCAATTCATCATTCTATCAATAACTAGTCTTTGATACGACAGCGTAGTCCACGTGGACTTACGGTCAAAGTTCAATGAAATCCTTTGCGCTGGCGTCGCCGCTCCAATGATAAAGTCGCGCCAAATGTTCAATTACTCTCATTGGCTGGGAGCGACAAACATCGGCATGTACAAAGAAATGTCGGCACATGTCAAACAAAATGAGTGACGCCCTTTTCACACCGCTATTTTTATTCATTGAATTGATTGGTTCCGTCGATTATTATTTTTTATTAATTAATTAATGAAATATTTTTTTTCTGGTGCTATTTAACGTTAAAGTATTTATTTTGTGTCTTAAATTTTGTTTAAGCACTTAATTAATTTTTCATTTTCTATTTTGCTTCGCTCCATGGCTTATGTACGTGTATTTATTTGAAAGGGTTTTTTAATTGTTTTATGGGAACCCAACAATTCGGAAATGTCGGCATTTGCACATTTTGTTTGATTCCGCTTTCAAGTCGTCCAGTTAGTCGGAGTCTTTTAAGGTGTAAGCGCGTAAATTGAAGAAGCAATGCCTCATTTTTACTATCAAATAGTGAATACTACGAAATGATGTTGTGTTTGGGTGAAGCACGGGGAAGTATTCTCGAGGCGGTGAATATTTACCGCCATCAGTACAGTGATGGAAGGCCGCCTGCTGAACAGCGCCGGCTTCCATCATACACGTGCTTCCGCAATCTTTGCCTGCGGGTGCATAGGACCGGTTCCTTTCGCGGGACCCGTGGTGGCGTGGAGTCGGGCGCTGGCCGCCCCAATCTGTGCGCTGGGGCCGAGATTGAGACGCCGATTCTCCAGAATTTTTTGTTAACAAGAGGACGAACACTCGCCGTGCCGCTGCTGTGTTGAACGTCAATCACATGGTGGTGTGGCGTACTCTCCGTGACGACGGACAACACCCTTACCACTTCTAGCGGATACAAAAGCTCACACCAGCGGATTATGTGCCGAGGATGACGTTCTTTCAGTCGACTGATTCGCGTTCCACCCAGCGGATCCTGTGGACCGACGAAGCGAGCTTCACCAGCCACCACATACGAACCCACACGCCGCCACTGAAAACAACTACCAGCATCAGTGGAAGATTAATGCCTGGGCTGGTATTCTAGGTAACTCCACGAACTACTTGGACCATCTGACGGGGTACGTGGAAGACGCAATATTGGAGTTGCCATTGTCGGAGTACTTGGCCATAACTTTCCAGCACGACGGAGCGCCAGCGCATTACACACGCGTCGTCCGGCAGTATTCAAACGCCCGGTACCCTGAGTGGATTGGCCGAGGTGGGCCAGTGCCGTGGCCTCCTAGGTCCCCGGACTTAACTCCACTGGACTTTTTTCTCTGGGGTCACATAAAGAGCACAGTGTACGCTGAAAAGTGCACCACGCGTGAGGAGATGGAGGACAGAATACGTTCCGCATTCAGCTCTGTAACCCCACAGATGCTACAGAACGTCCGGGCGTCAACTTTGCGCAGGATGATGCCCTGTATCGAAAAAGAAGGGGCTCACTTTGAACCATACTTATAACATGCGTAATAATGATGGATGCGATAGACACCTAAGTAGTCTCAAGAATGTGTGCTGTGCTATGCTGTGTGATAATAATAAACATCTAATTTGTTTTTTGTGTGAATACCATCATACGTGTAAAATGCGAATCTGGTAGGTACCAAGGTTGTCTACATATTAAGTTTTTTGTTATTGTTATGGTTACCATAATTACATACGAAATTAGGTTCACTAGCTTGTATGGTAGATACCTACTTACCGATATCGTTTTGTTTGTGATTAAAATCGTTAAAACGCTGTAGACGTGCCCAGTAGGAGCTAATCTTTTTGAGTGTATACCTACATACTTACCTACTCGTAGGCAGATATCAGGATTGTTATTGTTGTTAAATTAAATAAAATAAAACTGTAAGTAATGAGTCGCTAAGCTTTCGAAAATCGTGTTATGATAATATTGTTATTAACTTGTTGAATTTGTTTGATTACTGTGTCTGACTATGTTTTGATTTCTGAAGTAGATTGGGTTACATGTACCTAATAAAACTTTAATGATTGCATTTAGTACTTTTATTTATGTTATCACGACCCGGCTTAGGTAGGTCGCAGGAATCAGCTAAAATCAAAAAGCACAAGACTGGGCATAGTGGAGGTCTATGGAGAAGAGGCCTATGCCCAGTTGGACGTCATTCAGCTGACATGATGATGATGATGATTAAGTTATTAGATAGGATAGGTACCTATGTTAAATATGCGAATGGAAATCATGTAGAAATTTCACGGTGGGTACAGACAGGGTGATAGCGAGGCGCGCGGGCGGCTGCGCGGCCGCGGCGCGGGCAGTGTCGCGGCGGCAGCGGGGAGTGTAGCGGCATAGAGGCGGGGGCGGCGGTGTTCATTCATACGCAGGGTTGCCGAAAAATGTTAGATAAATGGTTTTTTTTAAGTTTATATGGAAATATTTTTTCAAGATTTCGACTTATGTTCCCTGGGGAAAGTTCTTCGCTTTTATGGGTACATTCATACACAGAAATATTATTTCGTATTTTTGTTACACCCTGTATATACTATACAAACCTTTTTCATGTATATTTTTTGTTAAAGGCCGCTACATACTATATCTAAAAGCGATATGTAGGCTTGGTACGTTCTCTATGTGCTCTTTCTGTAGATACACATATGTTAGTGTATATAGGTATACTTTCGTCTCATCCTCATCAGCTAAGAGTCGCAGTTTCCAGTCAGTGCTCACATTGTTGATGCCATCATTGTTTGGCGCCCAGATGCGGATGATGACGCGAAACGGTGTTGGTACACGGTGCCGGATGCAAGTAGGTATAGAGTTGGTTTTCATATTTTAGTATTAGTATGTTTGTAAGGCCAATCTGAGGAATTACTGAACCGATTATTGTTTTTTTTTAATTCATAGAATATATAGGCTATGTTCATCACGGTATCTATAGGTACTTAATATTTTTTTGATTGTTTGTAGGGACTAATCTCCGGAAATACTGACGTTATTTAAAAATAAAACTGTAACTGATAGAAAGCTACACTATCGTTAGGTAGCATATCTCATGTTTCATCACGCTAGGATAATTGAGTGATGAGCTGCAGAGAAAAATCTACGATTCCGCGGGCGGAGCCGTGGGCAAAAGATAGTATTAATAAAATATGGTTTCCGGCATAGCATTCCGACCTTTATGTGGATGTTACTAGCGGCGACTAAACGAATTAACAATCGGATCATATAAGGAATTGTAGTAGCGGTAAGTAACTAGTGACTACATACTATACTGTCGGAAGCAAATAAAAGCACTTGTTTAAAAAATATCCTAATCCGGGTCGTTCTCTTCTCAGCGAAATTACCTTTTAAATGTTTGGTTACGAGCTATTTGTTATAAGGAAATAGTTCAATCATATACAATACCTAACTAAAAGTTTAATTATCCGGTAATTTTTATACCTACCTATCTTTGTGGTAGAGTGGTAATCCACACTCTATTTTTTTAAATAGGTAATGCACACAAATTAACATATCTCTATTTCTTCTCTACAAATAACAATTAATAATAATCACAATATTTTGTTTTTTGCAAATAAATCGTAGGTCGTTCGAGCGGGGCGTTGGGCTCCCCACTAGGGTTGTCACAATGCCCGCGCTGTTTCCGCTCCACTGCCCACCGACAAAACTCGGTGCACGCGGACGCGCTGACACCCCTAATGTCACTGGTTCCGTGTGTGGTGTTGGGTACGGTGAGGTTCGTAGCACTGTATGAGCAAGCTGTGAGTTAGGGCTGTCGAAAAATAATTTGAGCAGAAAAAAAAACAGATAGAAATGATAGTTTTACTGTTTTTCGACTTATGTCATTAGGTACCGAGATTAAATTTTTCTACATAATATATGTTATGTATACTAAGTTAAATTTAAGTTCGTTAACGAATATTGGATTTTGGATTTGGAGAGTAATTAAAAAAAATAATGGTGGTTGGCCACAATTATTTATAGCCCAAGTGTCGTAACATAAAACCCTCTATATCTGTATTACTTCAACTAATTAACTGAAGCTCCTGTTTAATTAGTACATTTTTTTCTCATAATTAGATATTACATACTCATTTACCAGCCCTGTTATAATGTGAGCAGGCCGGCGCGACGCGGACGCCCCGCCGCGTCATTGTGCCAGTGCGCGGTGACGTCATCGCGTCGCGTCGTGCCGCCTTTGAGCGCGACTTTTGTTTTGCACAGCCCTTAATTATCTTGATTAGGAGTGTTGAATTTACCCAGCTCGCGTGAGCTTTCACCTGCATGATTCCAGTGTAAAGATATCGCTTTGTGTATCTTCTGGAGATAGCTTTCAGTGTAGTTCTACGTTAAAATGTATTTAGAGTAAGGCGAGTACATTGAGCGTTTTCGTCGACATTATATCTGAATAAAAAGATGAAATTAAAAATATATGCTCTTACGTAGCAACCTACACGTTTAGTTTAATAATCTTGCACTATTTGATATCTCAAGTAAGGTTTTGAGCTGAATAAGTATATAGATAATATCGATTATCGATCGAAAGCAAGATTCGTAAAAAAAAGTTAACAGTTTTAGAAAACACTGTAATATTTGACGTCATCTCCTCCAGATTGATTGGTCTTAGAAGTAGATCTATACTAAGTCGAATTTTAACATAGATTCTTAGTATCTATAATTGAAACCCTTTTAATCTCCCACCGCTGGGCACCGTCCTCCCCTCACTGCGAGGGGGATCCAGCTTATTATTTAAATATACTATTAATGAAATAAAAATAAATAACAGCAATTCTTGTAATTATGTTTAACCGACGCAGAATGGTTCACGGCGGTGTTTAATGGTACGTGACCAGCCACCACGCTCAACTGCCCACCAACCAATTAATACAACCCACATAAGAAACTATGTGGTATATATTTACATTAAGTTTTACAGAGGGGGGAATGTTCTTGCAGTATGTAAAGAACCCATTGGTTTACCGCCCGAAGATATGATGGCTGTTGGGGCAGAAAGGTTCTAGAATGGCGATCACGAGCTGGAAGATGAACGCCCCCCTACAAGGTGGATGCGAGTGGCGAAAGACCGGGACGTGTGGAAGGAGGTCATTGGGGTAGGCCTATGTTCGGCAGTGGACATCTATAGGCCGATGGATTGATGGAGTACTTGGTAGGAATCAGGCATTATCGTGTGGTTAGGCATGATGACTGATTTTGAAAAACTGTTCTATAATATTCTAAGGTATCTACTATTTCCAAAAAAATATATTATTTCGGCAGGAAACTAATTTTTATTAGATAAAAACGCTATTTAAATTTTAATTTTAAAATTCGCTCCAAAACGATTGCTGGTGTCATGGCGTCTGCTTGTGACGTCACTATTATGCAAACTGACCGTAAACACAACATATCAGTAATTTACGTATATAAATATTTTAAAGAGTATGGAGTTTATCTTATTACTCTTTGCTGATAATGTTGCGGTTGCTTAGCAACAGGTTTTATATTGTTTGTGTCAAAAATGGTAAATCCTTTTTCCATGTTTTGAGAACACCAAACTATGTAATTGATCGATAAAAATTACGAAATACTTTATAAACGCAGGTAAAAACAATTACTAAGTGCAGAGATCGGCTAAGTTCGTACGAAACTTAGCGATGTTTACAATGTGTACATGCTCGTGACGTAGTTCACTCTGATTGGTGTTCAACTTATCATGGCGGACTGCTGAATTTTGTAGTTTTATTTTATTAAATATATTATCAATTTCGCCCTAAATCTGTAAATAAATACATTTTTCGGAACCTATTAATCCTATCTCATTAGATAAACACATTATTTTAGTGATTCTTAGTTACTGTCATCATGCCTAACATTCATGTAAAATATGTTGTAACAACTTCCGTTCGCGGTACCTCGAAAAAACTTAGCCTCAGATATAATGTAGCTTCCTAATCAGTGAAAAAATTATCAGTAGATCCGAAGAATACTCTCTACAGTCATACTAAGAAACTAAAAATCTTTACCTTTTACTTTTAACTAGGCGATACTTAGCGGGAACCCGTTGTTAAAAAAATGGCAAAAGAGGAACCCACCACTGACCCTCAGCTTCTCAATTTTTCCAATTATAAACCAAACAAGTTGATCAATACTTAAAAAAGCCAGCAACACCGAACTCCTCTAAGATGTTAGTCGAGAAACTATCTGTCACGAGTGTCGGGTCCCCGAATGATATCCAATTTTCCGCAAAACGATCGATGCGCGGAGATTTTCTCGACTTACATCTTAGAGGAGCTCGGTGTTGCTGGCTTTTTTAATTGTTGACCACCAACTTGTTACTTTTATAATTGGAAAAATTGTCAAGCCGCGGGTCAGTGGTCCTCTTCCCCCATTTGTTTAGTATAAGTAATGACGAACTGTCGATAAGTAGACCACATGACTTACCTATGTTATGCCTATAAAGTTTAACCTCGAACCAATTTAATTAAATAAATCTATATCTCTGTCTCCCTCAAAGACGCATCACGTATACAGCGTCAGCTGCGACGCATTAACTCTGCGATCGCACGTTATTTAACAGTCGTAATAATAAAAAGGCCAATACGGTCGTAAAGGCCGCGTCTCATGCGGCTAACCTAATAGCAGCGTTTACTTTTAACAGTTCTAAACAAATAAAATGTTCCGGAACTGTGAAATATAACTGTAACAGGTGGATTATCCGAATGTGTTTTTTTGTTTGATGTCAGTTGGTGCATTGGGGCGGGTAATTAACAACGTTTATTATTCAACCTGCTGTTGTGTGTTCATTTATTTAAAGTAGGTTGTTTCTTTTTCTTTACATCAATGTTGATGCGTAGGTAGGCACAGTTTTTTAAATGTAGAGGGTTTGAAAAGTAGTCTTCCTAAACGTAGACGCACTACACTAAGCGTTGACAGTTTTAGGGCCCTGATGTACAATGTGCTGGTTAACCCTATCCACGACTTACTGGACAGAAATTTTATGAGTTTTCTATCAAATAAGTTGTGAACAGGGGGTAAGTGAAGTCCGTCAACCCGCAGTGGGCAAGCGTAGTAGAGTAGTAGCGTAGTAGCCTAATTCCTCTCGCATAAAGGGGAGGCCTGTGCCCAAGAATAGGACATTAAATTCATTGATTATCTCTATTATTATCTCTATTATTATGCTCTATAATAAACCCTATTCACAACTTACTCGAAGGACCAGTACATTGAAAACAGCACCTAACTGATTTCTGAAAAAAAATATGTTTACCACCTGTTAAAATGTAAACCTAATTATTGAGTTCTACATGTCTGACTTAACAGTGTGTATGACATTGCAGCTACATGTGTGAAAGGCAGTGAACTTGGTGTGCGGAATATCGCTCGCGTATATCGGACGCGGTGTCGCGGGAAGCCGACATCGCACCACGCGCGCTCACACCACAGCTAGGCCAAGAGACTGGAGGACACCAGAGGGCCAATTCTGATAATATAATAATAATTACAGCCCTTTTTTAATGTTCCACTGCTTGGCACGGGCCTCCCCTCGCTGCGAGGGGGTATTAGGCCATATTCCACCGCGTTAGCCCAGTGGTTGAAAATAAGATTCGCACATGAAAAATCCCAGAGGTGCGAGCCGGGCTTGATCCTGCAAACCTTTTTACCGAGGCAAGCGCTCTACCAACTTGCTTATCACTGCTTTTTGATAATTTAAATAAAATAACATACATTTGCCATTCCAGCGACACACTATTGAGGTACCATTACGACTGTGACGGATTGGCTATTCTGGTAAAACTTAAATGTCGTCTCGATGGAGTCTCACTTCATTGTCAATGGTTGTGTGTCGACTGCTAGAAACGTCACATAACGAGTAGAATACCATTACTTAGCTACATTATATTAATACGCGGCTGAAGCACAGAATACAAAATAGTTCTATGGCAGTTAAATGGCTGGTCAGTGCAAAGCCACTGGTCTTAAAAAAACTATTAGACTACCAAATGTCTCCAATCTTTCAAACGACACGCTATCGACACTCCACTGAAGCGTTTGCAAATTAGCAGAATTAGGCCCCAGGTTATAGTTATCACTTTTGTAATCCATACATCCATCACTTGCAATGCGTCGCCTAATTGAAGACAATCGATACAAATCATGGTCTTTGTATTTTATCCATTGGTGCAACACTACTTAATTTGTATGCTGTTAAGTTTGATATCAATTCTTTATGTAAACTTTGGAATGGTTGTGGAGATTTTATCTACAGCTAATGATCATTAGTAGTTTTATGGCAAATAATAAAATGACCACGCTTCCCGTTTTTTCCTATAGCTTCGTCTCTTTCTAGATAGATAGATAGATAGATAGATAGATAGATAACACTTTATTGTTCCACCACATAAAATGAATACAAAATTACAAAAACTTAACTTATACAGAGAGTGTCACAATGGGCGGCCTTATCACTAATAGCGATCTCTACCAGGCAACCTTTGGATGGAGAGGATTTTAAAGACATTTTTATTGACTTATCCGAATGTGCAGAAGATGTCTTTCCAGTTTAATTTTGGACAATACCCATTTTATATAACGGTGCATACAGAGCAAGTTAATTTGGAGTGCGTTGTATTGTAGAGTGCGTTTTATAATAAGCTCAATTTAATGAGAAGTTTAGGTTCATTTTGTGTAGTTCACATGGGTATCATAGCCTCGAGCTCCCTGCCTATATGTCTGCTAACTCAGCTCGCGATCCTATCAGTGGCGTCAATTGCCCGTGCCAAATGCCACTTCCCGATGTACGCCCCTCACCTCCAGCCCGCCCCCTCACACCCTCCGTCGTCTTCGGGAAAACTGCCTTATCTCTCGCAAGTTAAGGGAAAAGAGAACGTGATTGAAAGCTTCCGGCTGATCTCGTGAAACAGATAATCTTTGTGTGGAGACACAATCGTTGGATGATGATTGGAATACTGATAGAGTGATTTGGGGATCGCTTTCCGGAAGCAATGGTTTTTTTGATATTAAACATTTTGTTTGGTAGGTAAATCGATAAATGTTTCACACTCCTGTTGTATTATTATGTATATTTTAAAATAAGGAATATGGATTCGTTACGTTTACGCGAATACTACGCATTGAAATAAAATTAATTTAACGGATTTTATCGCGTTTATTTTACGTTTTTACGTTCAAAATATGGGTACCCCAGTTCAAACTATGACATTAGTACGTCAAACACCTCAGTCCTGCCGTGACCGTGGTTGCTGTAAAGCTGCCGAAACGTCGGGAACGTATAAACAAAAATTAACGTGATAAAATCAGTTTAATTTCATTTTATTTCAACGTGTAGTATTTGCGTACATATAACAAATCAATATTTATTATTTTAAAATGTTTATTAAAACAATGAAGTCTGGTTTGGTGGATGAATTTGAAGCTCTACTGAATTCTTGATTTTAGTAGTGTCTTGTATTTTTTTATTGTAGATAGGCTAGCCTTTGACCACTATTTCACCTGACGTCAAGCGTCGATGCGGTACACGATGGCACATGCTTGCCGAGAAGGTATAGCTGATCACTCGCATTTAGAGTAAACCAAGGTGATAACGATCACGAAACATAAATTCTGGCAAGGAGTTCAACTCCTTAGCGTTAATTGGTAGTAAGGTGCTGCAGAGGTCTCCATTCCTAAAACGTACAACTCGATTCGCCAACGATTTAGATCTAGGCCCAATAATTTCCACAGTTGTCAGTCCCACAGCGATGGCACGTCACTTCGAATCGATCTCTCGAATCGTCTGCAAGAAACGATCGATTATCGTTTCACGGGTTAATTGCGATGCGTTTAAAACAAAAAGTCTGGCCCGCCGGCCTGCTGCCGCCTAATGACCCCATAAAGTCGAAATTATACGGTCCGTTAGTTCGACCAACCGTTGCCTTCACGTAGGTACCTACGCGTTTTTGTGCGGGTTCATTGAGTTCGGTATGTTCCTGTATGGAAATGTGGGAGTATTGGGCGCTTCATTGGCACGTTTATATAAGGTAAGCTTATTTCAAATAGTATTCGTAATAAGGGAAAATTTATTCGAGTGTCAATTGGTTATCATAACTTGGATCGTAGACCGATATGTGACATACGATTTCATAGGTATGCAATGTAATGCAGGTACTTTGCATACCTATGAAATTTTCTGCTAATATTTTAGGGTTGTGGAGGGGGTGATACACAACCCAGAAATTCCTTTTTCAAAAATAATAAAGCACTCCAAGAATCCTGCCTCTCAGCACAAAAGAATAAATTAGCAATCCCAACGTATCTCAGAAAAATCTAATATAAAATCCCACACGTTAACATAATGTTCGAGCAAATGGTGCGGCGTGAAGCTATCGCATATTGAAAGAGGCAGCCTCCGTGACAAAGTTGTTTTATCTGTGGCGATAAGGGCGAATCCCATTTATACGGGAAGCGAAGGCTCTGCGCAGTGATCTGTGCGGAGCGCCCGCGACGCGACCGCGCGCCATCCGCAGCGGTTTATGACTCTCCCAGGAGACTCAATGGAAACTGTATGGAATATGTTACTATGTTAGCTAGATTACTAATTCAGTCTTCAATGACTAGTAGTTTGCCGTATTATGACGCTAATTTGAGAGGTACACCAACTTATCATTATTGTTCTCTATTATTTTTCGCGGATACTCAAGAATTTGGAAGGTTTGCGTGGGGAATAACGCTGAGAATTTAATGCTATTTACATTATTCCTGCTGTGAGTGAACTGCTGAAAATGATGGATATAAACAGTGTGCAGGTGCAGGCAGCAATAATGGGTTTGTGTTATGTAATTTGGACTGTGGAAATATAGCTATCCGGAGGGCTTAAGAGTTCAGATATTATAATTCGAAAAATCTTTTTTGTCTGACGCTAAAATTTAGGCAGTGTATCATGTGACCTATACTGCGACCTTCTCCTATAAAGCATAATATTTATTGGGTATTCACAAATTGTCATTAAACAAAAATTCTCTACTCTACGAAACTCTACGACCCGATTAAATATTAATTGCAAAGTGAGTTTAGAACATAAATGCGCTAGCTACCGTTTCTAAAAAAAAATCTACTTCCAAATTTCGAAAAATCAATTCGCATATCCTACTGTATCGACGTGGCTTTTGAAAGGAAAATCAAACAAAAAAAGAACCAACCAGATTTTCGTGCGGTCAGCGAAAAAACGGCTCTGGGATAAAACCTATCATTGGGATATCGGGTACGTGGCTTTATAGAGGCGATAACGAAGCTGGCGACCCGAAGCGATCGATTGTTATCTTTGAGTCTGACTATAGTCGGAGTAGCTCCACTATTTAGCATTCATGGAGATTTCGTCTAAATTAAGACCTGTGCATCGCAGTGCGAGCGAATTAGAAAGAGATAGTGAGAGTTATTGCTGCGTGTAATTAACAGTAATGGGAATAGTATTTATGCGCTAAGATTGATTGTCACAATTAAATAATTAATTGTAATTAAGTTACCTATACGAAAATGACATCAGTATCAATAAAAAAACATCTACCAAAATCGTGAATGTATTATTTATCTTAAAATATGGATGTCCGAGATCTGACTAAACCCTGTGTGTATGCGCGTGTGTGTGTGTGTGTGTGTGTAACTATTCATCAAGGTTTTTTTATTAGTCGCGGTTACAAACTGTAGTATAATTTTAAAGAAAGGGCTATGTATTCAAATTTCATAGGTCCAAATATCACGAGATCTAGATGGATACTCAAGTCCTGATCAAGCATAGGGCAAGGACTATTTAAATACTCGAAATCTTTATAAAAAAAAAATTATGTTACTTATTAGTTTTTACTGACCTTCTAAAATATCTTTGTGCCAGTGCCAAAAATATTCAAAGACCCAAAAGCTTACAAAATATGGTACCTACCTATATCTATACATATAAATAAAATTGGAGTGTCTGTTTGTAATATTAAAATAACCGCTTTTTACTAAGTGCATTTGGATGTATACACGTTATAGGTAACGTGTATACAAAAATTGTAAAAAATGTTGTTTCGGTATAGGTACCGAAACAACATTTTTTACAATTTTTGTCTGTCTGTCCGTCTGTCTGTCTGTCTGTCTGTCTGTCTGTCTGTCTGTCTGTCTGTCTGTCTGTTTGTTCCGGGTAATCTCTGAAATGGCTGGACCGATTTTCACGGGAATTTCACTGGCAGATAGCTGATGTAACAAGGAGTAACATAGGCTACTTTTATTTTAGAAAAAAAAATGGATCTCTCGAAAAAAAATTAAAACCAATGTTGCAGCGCTGCGCCTGATTAAAGTTTGATAGCAACAATCTGCAATGCGTCCCGCGGGATCAGAACGCGAGCAGGCTGTTGCCAACGGCTGAGTCTTTGTTAAATACCACGCGGACGAAGTCGCGGGCAACAGCTAGTCAAAGATAATAATTATACTACCGGAAACGCACAAAGAAACGGTTTTGAGCAAGAAAGATCGTACAATAAATACCCATTGCATATTTTGAACAAAGTTTTCCCTCTCGAGAAGTTTTTGCACAAATTTCTAATAGTTTGACACGGCGTACGTCCGGTCCGGACACTGATATGCGCGGGCTGTCAAAATGACGAAGGTCACAGTTCAGTGACGGACTGACGACCCACGTGCCCGGTACATGGTCGTTTAAACTTTTTTATATATTTTTTTAATGTTCGAATTATTATTGCATGCTGAATTTTTTTAGGGTAATAAAAAAAGTAGTAACTATTTTCATTAGGTGCACTGTCTCAATGATTGCTTGGTAGGCAGTGAATGGACTGACTATTGTGTAACTATCTTTTTTTTATTATAACTTACATCTTTGTGAAACAATAATAAGTTGTTTATGAGCGTATAGAAGTCTCGTATGGATTGACCAGATAATTTGAGTTTGTATAAACATATTAACCTCCTAATTTCCTCCAATTACAATGGACACACGGAATTTATCTTATGAAAAAGCTTCTTAAATTTTTTGGGTTATAGTTCGAGGGAATTTCATATTTATTGCATCTGTCAACTTTCAGTTCCACACTTTTAACACGTAATCTCAAAATATAAAATCTATTCAGGAATTCTCCAATAAAATTAAAACTAATTATTTAGCCTTAAATAGTTTTTTTTATGTGCTAGACATAAATACGGTAGCCCATTATCAAAAGTATATTCCGCTGACCATTTTTTGGCGGCCATTGTTGAACGTATCAGTTTTCATCATGACATTTGAATGCGATCTCGCTTGTCGAAATCTCAAATCTCGAACAGATGTTTATTCAACGTATTCAGAAAAATTATCGCAACAACAGAATCTAAATCCATGTACCATAACTAATTATATCCACCGTGTAATGTGTCTACGCATCGATTGTTCAACGATCCCTTTTGTGAAACCCGAATTACTAACCTACTTTTGGGTATACTTTTGGCAAAAAAATATGCTCTCGAGTTAGCATGCTTTTTGATTTCGAATACGCGTTATATTTTCTTTTGTCAGTGTTGGGTATTAGCGAACGATATTTCGTTTCGCCATTTTTTTGTGAGATATGTGGTTCTGAACATCGTTACCTATCATACAATTTGTTTTAGAATCTTGCGTATTTGGAGGAAGCCGTATTTATTGTCATACTAAAAAATGCCTGTATGGGATGAGGCACTTAGGGTTTGTTGCTAAGTACCTACTGCAAGGTCTGCTGTATGTTCTAACAATTCATCAAGCATTTTTTTTGTAAGCCCATACCCCATACATTTTCAGGTACTTACATATAAAATGGTGTGTAGCTATCAGGCTTCGTAATACCATAGGGACAAAATATCGGTGATCCAGTCTACAATACTTTTCAATTTAAGAACATCGATATATTTACCGAGCATTGCTAGTAACTATGCTACAGTTGATCGTTTGTCAGGAGATCCGTGGATCGGCGCGGCGGCGGCGGCAGCGGTGTATTACAAAACTTTGACGGGTGGCTCGTTCGATACGGTATCGATTTAGCTCGGCTTCACTCGATTCTGTTTGTTTATTTTCACCAAATCGGACGTATGTAGGTTGTCAGGTTTGCGGTGTGTCTGGTGCCCAGTTAGTTGTAGGTGGTCTGTGCAAATAAAAATGTTCGCATTGTCTTTTTTTCAGCGCCGAGATTTTTCTATTTCGCGTGTCAATATATGCAGGTATTTTTTCAGTGAATTCTTTTTATGAAATATGTGATGCGATATATATATATATATATATATAAGTTCCTATGGTAATATATGGACATTGAATTGTTTAACCCATATAAATAACTCTTACTAAGATGATCACAGATACTGTCAGTGTGTGCCCTATGTATATCAAGTTTATCTGTAGACCCTAGGTATAATACTACTTGTCAAGCACCTAGTGCCTAATTGTTCTTATACCAAAAATTCTTGGTCTATGACAGTCAAAAGACGTAGATAAATAAGGTACCTAAGGATGCTCTACTGATGATCATAAAGCCGTCACATTTTATATCCT
Organism: Pheosia tremula; assembly: GCA_905333125.1. Classification (NCBI taxonomy): domain Eukaryota; kingdom Metazoa; phylum Arthropoda; class Insecta; order Lepidoptera; family Notodontidae; genus Pheosia; species Pheosia tremula. The sequence continues at coordinate 3,538,988 of HG995411.1, forward strand.
CTACTGCTATATTGTATTCTCAGCAAACACAGACAGAGGGCGGTGTTCGCATCGCCAGGGCTTGATTTAATAGCCGGTGTATAAATCTATTCATTCGGCTGCGAAGGCTTTGTACAAACAGGGCTAATGAACGCGGACAGCCCTAGCCGGCCTAGGTATCCGGTAATTTGGTTAGCTTCGTGGCAGGCGAGCGAGCCCACCTATTTTTTATTTGGTGAGCTGGATGAGTAGGTATACCTTTCACTTTTATGTAATTGAAAAAATAATCGTTTATTGATTTCTTCTATTTACGCGAATACTGCAAACTAATTTTAAGGATTTTATCGCGTTTATATTATGTTTTTCACGTTCCCGGCAACGTTTCGACTGCTCTACAACAACCATGATCTCAGGAGGACTGAGGTGGTCAACCACCTCAGTCCTTTACCTCACCTCACCTCACCTCAGTACTTTGCTCTGGTCTAGACATTACCCCTATTAACATCCTCAATCTATTGTACGGTATCTATAAATTAGTAGTTAGTTTGGTGGCATACAGTTGGCGTGTTTATCTTGCGAGCCGTTTTTTATTGCTTTCCTTCTGTGCAAGATTTTTAAACTTTCGATCGATGTAACGATGTTCATAGATATAATGTTAAAACAAAGTTATTAACCTGTCGGAATACGTAATCCCAACTTGTGACCTCATCTATAAATAGCTAATGAGCACTTTCTTCTGTTCCAGGGTCGAGTAAGTACCGACATACTTCACTTGCGTATTAAAGTAAGCACCCGTAATCCCAATAGTGTTCGAGGCATATAAAATGTACATAAGTAGTACCTACATGAGGTGGCGTTTAAACAGTTTTTCACGACTGGCTACAGGCCTGTCGTTGTAATTCACTGACAAACGCATATAAAAGAGTCCGCTGGGGACAGAGACGTGACTGGAGTTGACATTGTTCCATATATGTTATTCTGATTTCAATTTAATGTTGATATGAAAGTTATAAGATTGTTAAATTTCTACCTATAACCCAAGATAGTTAGTAGTTAGCTTTTGAATCATGAAAGTTTCAAAAGATAACCTAATCATAAACTTATAAAAAACTCAGGTATATAAAGTATGTAGTTTTGGAAATGAAACTAATCTTACGGATTTTATTACGTTTATTTTATGTTTTTATAGTCACGGGAGAACTGAGGTGTTTGACGTCCTAATGTCAAAGTTTAAACTGAGGTAAAATCCGTAAGATTAGTTTTATTTCAATGTGTAGTAGGTATTCGTGTAAATATAAGAAATCAATATATGTCATTTTTTTATTTGTTTTCATAGTTTCATTTAGTACGACTAGTGACTATTTAAGTTATTTACTTATTTATTTCATTAGTAGTTATAATTAAAGTTTTTGCCACGGAGTTTCGACGTCGATCTATGCCGTGTTTCTAATTGGTACGGTAATAAATAAATTTACCCTTTCATTGCTCTCGCCGTACTAAACAAACATCTGACGTCAGATCCGACAGCCAGCTACGCTCATATGGTTAAAAAATATTTTCTTTATTTTTAGTTTTTTTTTTTTAATATAACGTTAATGTTTAAAGACTAATTACAGGTTTTTTCACGCTGTTTGCTTTACAAACATGCCAGCGATAGACAATTTCATTGGACGAAAGAAAATTGATATTTTTAGTGGTAATCCGACTCCTCTCGCTCCTCTGTCCAGCCGTCGCGCTTCGATCCTCACGGAAGGTAATTATGCATGGGTGCTTTTTAGCGCGTCCGCTTGCGAGTAAAATATAAAACGCGCCGCAACTAATGATTTAACATGCATTCCGTATATATTTCCAGTACTAACCGATTAACTTACCTATATACCTAATCTATCTTGCCTCTTAACATTTTTTTATAGACTATCTTACTTTGTATTTTAGACTGTATCAAATTAATAACACCCATGTGTATTAGACCTCTTTATTGTTTTTTTTTTAAATGCCTTGCTCTACATTAGTTACTGATGTATGTAAGGTTATTAAATTATCGGTATATCTGGCCGTGTATCGCTCTCCCCAGTGTTTTAATGTTACTAGTACGGTCGCGATCATTAATATGCGATCCATTTCCATAATATTTTCAATAGTACCTACTTATAGTGCAATATTAAGGTTTATATCTGTATATCGTCATATATGGCAGCAGTTGTTCTAGTAACGTCAGTTAAAATAGTACCTCTTATGGTATACGTTTGCTGTGCGATATTCAACCTTAAATGGATCCAAAATTATAGTCTAATACTGTACGTAGTCGGTACAGACAGACATGGTTGAGATCTTGCATATTTATTCTAAAAATACTATTAAGCAAGTAATCTCCGATGTAATTTGAATTGGGGGTGAGGTTATAGTCGCAAATATGCAAGTCGGGGTTTGAACGTTCACACCTTGTTTCCAAAGCCAGCGTTTGACCGACAAGACTATTATTACTGTCTATCTTGCATTTTTGTATTTTTTTTTGTGCAGATATGTATACCACATTATATTATTACTAAAATGTTGTAAATAGTATCTTTCAATATGTAATTTGTCGTCTACATTATTGACGAAAAAAAAACTTTTTTAAATGATCTGTCATAACCGCCATCTACATAAAAAGTGTGGAACTAGAGAGCTTTCTTCGTAAGCTTGTGAAGCTTCCAAATGTTTCCACCGCACCGGGAGGGCGTTACCATATTTTCGGTTCGTGAAACGCCCGCTTGGTTTATGCCCGCTGTAGATAAATTTCCCCAGACGTGTACGTACGTACGTACATTTTCTGAGAACATTTACCATAGTAATGTATATATTTTTTTACATTTTCAGAAAGAAGAGATTTCAACGAACAAAAAACTCCCCGAGTTTTTTTAAAAAGCTGATATTTTGACGTGAGAATTTTCGATTGAAATCAGAGTGTTTTTTCGATATTAAGTCAAAATAAGGTGAAAAAATAAATATTTCAAATCAAAAAAATTACAGTGTCTTGAGGACATAAAAAGGTACGTTTTCACCAAATTTCGTGAAAAAAAAAAAAATTTTGCATAAGAAAAAAATAAAGAACCAAAAATCTTGATAATTTGAATTTTTCACATAAATTTTGAGATTATGTGAAAAAAGTGTAAATACAAAGAATGTACTGTAATGTAACAACTTTGTAATTTAATTTTTTTCCATAGGACTTGTAGTTTTGCCGGAAATCGAGATACATCGATTTTTGCCCTTAAAAACTCACCCCCATCCAATTCCCGACCTCAGATCGCCCGTAAATTATTTTTCCTTTCATTTTTGTTATATTCTAGTCCTTTTGTAACGGGTTTCATCTTACTATAATTTTTTTTCACTTTTTACCAATTTCGAACCTATCGACACTGGTCTATAAGTACCTGAAAGTCGTAGCGGTATTTCGAACGGGTGGTAAAGTTGTAGCTTAGCATTTTGTTACTTTTTTGACGATATATAAGTACTGCTTGAATGGTTTACATTATTAAAAAAGTATTCTGATTCACACTGACATGGCCGCTATCTTCTAAAAACCTCGTTTACTACCGTCGGTCTATATTTACCCACGTGTCCACATTAGGTGTCCGGAACCATAAATTGTGGCCAAAAAAACGGTGCGTCGTTATTGTGAGGAAGGATCGTTGGTGGGCCGCGGTCGAGGTGTCGGGTTCACTTCCCGGTTCGGACACAACGCGTTTGTTTAACGTTGTACATGGATTAAGATTTTTTATGTTCGCGTGTGCTGGATTACCTTGGTGTTGGTTTTGGTAATAGCCGCACTCGACTATGCTGCCCTATAGTAGTGAAGTAAAAACATAATCTCCTAAGATTGGTGTAAATGTGTCTGTTAATGCGAACACTGAAGGCTATGCGCCTATTTGGGCAGCATTAGATGCCTATTAAGTGTTACTACTGCTTATTTAGTCCTCAACATGGTTTATAAATATTATGCTCTATTTAGTTATTACACCTGAGATTATGCTACGTTAGGTTATAAATTTACGACCTGATTCGCTCAGTTCGTAGAGACTCGATCCTTCAGTCTGCGCTCAGGGTCCTGAGTTCGAATCCTGGTAGAGATATGCTTTGTGTGATGAGCACGAATGTTTGTACCCGAATCAATGTTGTAGTATTACATACGTGCCCCCAGTCCATTGTACGGTACCCATAATACAAGCGCTGCTAGTTTGGGACCGTACCGTTGGTTCACTGGCGAAATTATTATTATTACTAGATTACTCGTATTAACAACATACACAGCCAAAAGCAAACTGCAAAATGTCCCCTACATAATATTTAACACGACCATTCGCACACTCATCTCGGCACTTGACATCTCAACGAGGTCCATTTGTCTGTACTACCTGAATCACGCCCGGATAACCGGACCCAAAACACTCGGACAGGATCATTTCATATTTTCGCGAGCTCCATCTCTCACGACCCGCTCAATTATTCACCGGGTACCGGAGTATTCCGGTCAAAAGTAACGACCGGTGAACGCGAAATTACACGTGTAACAATGATGATTTTGTTTACCCGGCCCGGAGTAATTTTACCCGGACACCGTTTGGAGAGCTGTTAGGTTTTGTGATCGTTTTATTTAATAGCCCGGGTTGTTTGGGTAATGTCGTTTTGCGCAGGTTTCGCGGTGCGAATCGCCTTTTTTTTAACAAGTGTCGCTTAATATATTTGTATAATGGTATATTCTGTTCTATTATTTTGAGAATAATAGGTGACAAAGAGTTAATCGGTCTTTGATACTCAAAAATATAAGTTTCTACTTAAAAAAATAGAATGGTTTTAGGGACATTATAGTGGCCAGTTTACAGATTTATGCTCGCTTGCTGTTTTTTTTATAAATCAACCATCGATTAAGTCAGTGTCGCGATACTCTGACCACTCCACTCACTCAGGGAGACGGTAAGGTATGTTTATTTTCTATTAGCTGTTTATTCAGTATGTTCAGTTACCTATATTATTTGAAGTAAGTAGGTAAACATTTTGATTTTTAAATTTTTCTTCCATGTATATGTATTTGAAAGCTTAAGACTTAAGACTTTAGGTATAGCTTAACTTTATTCTTATATATTAAATATGTATAGAAGTTGCATCCACAAGGTAAATGGGCGCCTTAATTTAATTCTGTAAATTTCAGGGAGATACAAGTGACATTCAGGGGAGTTGGTAAGCGAGTACCAGACGTCCGCTGAAAATTTTTATTCAAAAAAAGATTAATACTCAGACTCACTGAGCAACAAACAAACTATGCTGCACTTATGATAACATTTCCTCTCCTTCTTTTACCAGTTTGAACATACATTTTTTTTTACAGCTAAAATGTTTTCAGCTGGCCACAGCGTCGTGTGCCAGCCCATATGATGGTCGCGTGACCATATCCGGCATCAGATTTATCGGTCGCATGTCAGCGGTCACGGCTTAGACTTTATTTGTTCAGTAGCGTGTACGAAAAAAACTGGTGCCATGCTGTCTGCCGTAACCTGAAGCCGGGATGAGGAAGAGGAGTTTTTGTTGTGTGACTCGTTTTTGCTATACGTTGTTTAGTTTTTATTATTTGAGCGGCGAGTGAGGCTTATTTCCTGGTGCTAAATATTAAATTAAAAATGAATTGTGCGTAGTAATAAAATAGTCTCGTTGATTGTAAAGTACTTATGAATCGTCAAAAGTAAAAAAGATATTATGCTACTGCTTTACCACCCGTTCGGAATGCCGTTCCTATGGAGAAGAACGGGCAATAAACTCCATGGTTGCTCTAAAAATAGATCTTTTACATTTTTGAGCAATACATTGTTATAGGTATGTGAGAACAATGTAGGAACGGCTAATTAAACCTTAAACCTTATATACCTATAGCGTACTAACTTAATAAACAGATACCTATAAACATCTTACTTGCCTACATCAGTTGATAAGCATCTGGGCTCTCGTCATTGTGCGTAGACGTTCATAACATTTGACGTATGCACGTAATGAAATGGAGTGTGTATTTATTAAGTTAATTAAACCGTTCTTGAAGCCCGAGCCGGGGGTCGGGACGGATGAGTGTGTAGCCCTGGCTCTGCGGAAGATAATATGACATATGGATTATACATTCATATTGTGTAATATTTTGTTTAAAATGACTAGGGTTGACTGTAAAATCTGTAAGTGACTTGGAAGCTGTATCATATTTCAAATAAGGAAGTAGTTAAACAATTTATAGTAAATTGAAATAAAACAAATTTTTCATATTTTATCGCGACGTTTCCCGGATAAAATCCGAAAAAATAGTTTTATTTCAATGTGTAGTAGTCGCGTAAATATAAGAAATCAATAATGTATACTCAAATATAAGTTTCTGATAGTATTCATTTAAGTTTGGACACACTATACTGAGTTCCAATATAGACGTACGTTTTAATATAACCAAACTCATGTGGGGATTGTGGGTGGGTCATGTCATCAAAAATTGGAGTTAACACAAAGATTAAACGAAATTGATGTAAAAGAAAGCAAGGGAGTGCTTGCAATAGTACACACACAACCATTATATTGACATTATTACTATAATATGGACGAAGAGACTCAAGTCATATGCAATATACCGTAGGTATATTTCATTTCGAAAAAATCCGTATTTGATTCTAAAATATAATTTTGTGAAATATCAGCCAAACCATCCTCACGGAACTAATTGAAACAGTCTCTTACGTTATTAACAAATTTGTAAATAAATCTTCTTAGCATACGCGTACCGACGTCTTAATTTTAATAACACCAAGCAATAATGAGACATTATTGAGAGCGGGGAATCATATTTAACTTGTGAAGAATCGACTTTGCTCTAATGAAGCGAGGGGCGACTGTTCATTAGACATGTGTCGTTCGGTTCGGAGATTACGTTTTGCAAATGTTTTACATATGTTCGGTAATATCTCAAAGGTGTGTATGTAATCCTCCATACATGGTTTCTTTAACGAAATCCTCTTTGTTGAAGTGAACAGGCGAATATCTACGTTTGTACTGTGACATTTTTTTAGGTTGTAATACCAGTTCTATTACGGATACTTACTGTAAGCTAATTATGAACTAAGTACTAAAGTAGTGTTTTTGAAAAGGATGCCTGTAACTAAACGCTCAAGTAAAAAATAGAGGATTACAATTTGAATTTGTGTCTGCAAGACCTGAGGTGTTTATGCAAGACCTAATTAGGTCAGTGGGTAGTGACCCTGCTTTCTGTGCTGCGAGTCCCAGGTTCGAATCCTGGTAGGGACAAACTTTGTGTGATCGGCAAGAATGTTTGTTGCTGAGTGGATATTTATTATCTATATAATAATTATAAACTGAGTTCGTCCTCCCTATTTTACGGTACCCATAACACAAGCGTTACTTAGTGAGAGGCCGTATAGTTGCTCTCTACGTCTGGCGAAACGTTAGCCCTAGTACCACGTTTTAATGGAGCCCCCAATAAAAAAATACAGCCAACTAAATTACAATAATATTCCTCAAGAGATCCATCTCAATTCGAAACAGCATTCTCCGCTGAAACATAGATCACACCGACACCCGAAGCCTTCCCTAATGAAGATAGCTGTACAAACTATAATACGCCATCTAAATGCGCCGTCGACAGGCATAAACAATTGAAATAATTATCAGGATAAGCCCCAAGGATCAGGGAAAGCCCTTGAGAATCTCAACCCTTCTTAGGGCCTACTGACAGCGTCTTATGCAAATTCACAAACTTATCGGCTATGATAAATGCAACCTTACGTAATTGTTAACACTCACCCTTTATTAAACTCTAACAATTGCAATTTAAAGTCCTGTTTGGAATGAGAAACGAAGGGTAATAGAACGTTTTGGCGTATGTTGATGGTGATAGTCGCTCAATTGGCCCTCCGACTAAGATATGCAAACTTATGTTTTGTTTACACACTTGTATAGTGATAACAGCTGACACATGAAATAAATTATTTTGTGTTGTTTGCACGTCTTTTTGGGTGTGCAGGCATATCGGTGTTCCTGTGATCTCCTCCTCAGTCCATTGTACGGTAGGTACTACTTTAGGTAGGTCATCTTGGAGGTATAACTCATACTGACCTTGGGACCTGGGGTTATTTAGCACTTTTGTACTTATGTTGAGAATTCAGATTTCGATAGGTCAACTATTTCAAAAAAATGCTCACATAGAATCCCAATTGTAATACGGTGGAAAAATACTGTTTAATAATAGCAACCATAGAGTTTTTTGCCCGTTCTTCTCAATAGAAACAGCATTCCGAAAGGGTGGTAAAGTTGTAGCTTAGCATTTTGTAACCAATTTGAAGATTTATAAGTTAATTTAATTTAGATGAAAAAAAAAACTGATTGTGATTCTGTGGGGAACGATTTTTTTTATCGATATCAAACTACTTACTTCATATAATAATTACAAATGTGCTAAATATACTAACCTTTGAACTTGTACTTCAAGTTCAAAAGTTAGTATACCGTATCTGAACCAACCTGTATAAGAGCGTTGCTAGGCTTAGGATATTAGTTGTATCACTTTCCTGGCTATATATATATATTTAAATAATTTTGGGGATTATAAAGGCCCACCTTTATTTTCCAAGCCCAAGGATCTTTATTTCAAAATTCCATAAATAATCTGTTACAAAAAAATACAAGTTTGATTTATGAAAAAAATGCAGTTGAATTTTAGTACTTTTTTAAACACACAAATCATTGAAATTGTTAAACTCACTCCTACACACCCTTTGAAGAATGCTTTAATGAATCATTTGGCTTGTTTATTTTCCTGTTTAGTTCCTTTAATAAAACGGTATAGTTGTTAGTGTATCAACATGCTTAGCCGGTGTTAATTCAATAAACAATTTCAAGTAGGCGCACGGAGTCGCAGAGATGATAGATGTGTAGAGATGCGAACAATATATCGAAAATATGATAAAAAAGCAAAAAAGAAATGCTATGATTCTCCGCTTGCTCGACATCTAACATTCTTTACTGTTTATATAGGGATGCACAACTAATACCGGACTTAGTAAATATAAAGCGATAAGGGAGTCATCGAGAGCTCATCTTCTCTGAGAATAAGGTTTGCAAGTTTGTATATTTTGTAATGTGTATTTTTCACTTCTAAAAAGCATCGATATATTTTTATCAAGCATACCTCATGCCTACACGTACCAAACGTAAACAAAATTCGGTGAAATGTAGAGCGATCCGCTGAGCAGTAAAATGTGGTTGAATGAGTACACACTATAACTAAGCGAGTAAATGTGTGTTCATATTAAGTAGGTACTTAAGTTTATTAGAAATCATCTTTGTTATCCAAGGAAGTTCCAGAAGAACTTCAAGAACCCTTGTTATGTGGAAAGAGATGACAATACCTACCTAATAAAAAAAATATAATTCTTTTTATCATGATCTATGGACACAAACTAAGCCACGCTTGTATTATATGACTACCATACAATGGACTGGAGGATTATCTTTCATCTAATTTTGGTCTCAGAACAAATCATACAAAAATTATCTTTGAAAATCAAATTCAATCATATAAGAATTCGCTTGAAAATTGGATCAGTATCTTAGTTAGTCACAATAAGAATCCATTTGTAAAAGATTTTGTTTTCAATACCCATTAAACTAAAATGATACAATTTTACCTATAAGAATTTTAAGACATGAACTACAATTATGTGAACTGAAATGAATAAATCCCTTCAATAGTCTGTACACGCACTGCCCACAGAACTATTTAAAATCATAGGAAGTGGTAACACATCAAAAAGTGATGTGTTCCGTGAAGACGCGGCGGTCGGCCGGGGGCCGGGAGGCCGAACGGCCGGAGGGCCGAAGGGCCGGAGGGCCGGTTACGAAATAATTCCCCAAATCAAAGGCCCTTCGACCGACGATAACAATAATTGTTTGGACCTCAGAGAATCCGCCGAGAAAATGCCGGCGAAATATCTAATTGGAATTTCTAATTAGAGTTGTGAAGCGCGATCCTAATTAGTTTTCATTTGGGGTGCGTTCAGATCAAAAAGGTCTGTGTGTTGTTTGAAATGAAACTGACGGTATGGCCGATAACGGGTGAGTGCGCTCAATTCATTAGAATAAATCGCGATATCTATTAACATGTTAGGGATCTATTTATTTGAAAACCAATAATTTAGGAATCAATATTAGTTTTGTATATTGTGTTTCGGTAACGAGATATGTTATATGTAAGTACGACATCTTTGTAAAATAGATACGTATTGAACTAGTTAAAAAACAATATGTATAGACAGTCCCTGTTGTTCGCAATAATGTATTTGCCCAGATATAATGTTGAAGGATTTATATTTCTTCTAATTTCCTGATGAGTGAGTGAGTCAGTACTATTTTTATATGTATAACTTGAAGTGGGACTGGGCCGGCCATTTAAAAATGGACCTGCAACGGTGGCCAAAAACGGTTGCCACCGACCGCTGACCGTCGCCGTGACAGACCGAGGTGAAGATAGTTCAACGATTTGGACTCGTTTGCGGGTAACACTTGGCCACAACAATCCCAAAACATGAACCAGTTGAGAAGTACAAGGTCAGCCTTTACCCATCAAGAAACGAAAGCACAAAACAGGCTATATAAAAAGGATATACACGAGACACTTAAGTAAATTATTTTAGGTTTTACTTTTTATAAGACAACAAAAATCTAATATTTCAAAATATATTGTTTTCTTTTTAATTTTACTACTAAATCCAGCAACATAAACAATACGAATTGAGATTATAATAGTCCAAAATTAGCTATAAAACACGCACAAACAGGAGGCTCTATATGACCCTTTCACATAAATTACAAGCGCGATTTCCATTTAAAACACATGCGCAAGCATTAGGGATCCTCAAGCATGTCGGGGGCTTGACCGTGCCGGGTTCCGCTGGAAGAAAGGGCTCATTTTCATTAGGCAACTGAGCTTTGGATACGCAGATTTATGTATGTAGGTTGGTATGATTCTCAACGTTTGGAGATGTGTGATAGGGTTTAATTTTGTTCAATTTATTACTAAAGTTTGTTTTCCAGGTTTGATCGTCAAAATTACGGCCCAATTTGTATAGTTGGTAGTGAGTGAACCTGTTATCTATACCGAAGGTCCCGCCTTCAAATTCCGGTAGGGCAACGTCATACAACGTTTACGTTGTATGATAAACACAAAAGTTTGTACCCGAGTCATGGCCGTTTAATATCTATAAGTAATTACATACTGGGATCACCCTCAGTCCATGTACGGTACTAGCAAGTATTGCTTGGTTTGGGACCGTACAGTTGGTCATCTAGGGATATTTATTTATTTATACAATACTGTATCAAACAAATCACACAATATCAAATTACTGAGCACTGACTTATAAAACAATTCAATTTACATTCCGATTCGAATTTGAAATCAGCTTAAAACATTAACGACATAATTTGAATCGGGAATTAAATTAATTTACCAACTTTGAGTGCCTCTGTTCGCCTAACGAGTGTCCAGCAACCCTTTCGTTTGAACCGGGCAGAGAAGCACTTTTTGTGTGCACCTACATTCCGGACTCGAAGGAACATGCGCGGCACGCTCCAAAGGCCACGTCTGAAGTATTCCTCTCCTGTGTCTGGACCACGGACATTTAGGTTAAGTATGTATATGGAATCTTAATGTCTATGTATTTTTGTGTGTAGGAAAAACCATGTTATGGCTGAGTGAAACTCACACACATTATACACGCATTATAATAAATATCAGCGCATTTGCTAGAGATATAGGCCACCAGTGCCCATCAAAAACATTTAAAATAATTGGTTACTTTTAAAGTATAGTCTTTGCATGTTACTGAGTGAGATCGATCCCCAAGATGCAGAGACATAAGCTGGGTGAAATGGATATAGTGTTGATAGTGTGGAAAGAGGTTTCGGGTTCGATCCTTCGTCTGGCCATTTGGCTATTAGGCTTAAAATCACTCCTAGTACCATAATTTTACTTTTTTAAAATTAAAAACAAAGAAGATCACGAGCAGATTGAGTCTTGACGCCAATCGCAAACTTTGGTAGGTATATCCTATACTTCTTAACAATAATACTTTGAAATCACGTGTAGTTATGGTACCTTCGTTTTTAAAAAGTAAGTGTATTTTTTTAAATTTAATCACACATGATGGGAGATAGAATCGCGAACACGTCCAAACCATTATCTCGTGCCGAGTGAGCGCGACTTTTGTTTTAAAATGTAGAAAATTAAAGTTTCTTTTTTCGTCGGAACAATTTTAAACTCGACAACAACTTGTATTTTAGCGGCCCGCCCTCACATGTTTGAGGAAGTTTGAAAAGTTGGTCGCGGACTTTAAAACGGCGATTCGTTTCACTTCAACCCCACAATACGGTTAGATGTTTTAATTGGCCGGCCAGACGGATGCCTATCGGCGTCAGTCGTAAAACAGATGTAAAATGAATATTTTACAACCCGTTGTCTGATATGTTCTAGGAAGATATAAATTGGGATTTGATGAAAACGCGGAATGTTGGAATGTAGCTATTACAGTGTTTGCAGATCCGTCTGAAACCACCGGATGAGAAAATTCATAGGTATCATATGAAAATATTTTACGAGAAGTGTAATAAATGAATCTGTTGCAACGAATAGAGGGTGCTCCATGACTTATTTTTTTATAAAACCATTTCGGTTTCAGAATTGTCTAAATCTTATGCGGTTTACTGGAAACTTAGCGATACTAACCTTAGAAAACTCAATCGCAAATTTGAGGACTACTTAAATATAGCTCATCAAAAACGCAAGACATGAAACATCTCAATTGAAAAAGTAGCACTAAAAATATAAATAGCTTTTAAGTATGCAGCCGAAAATTCATTTAAATGACTATTATTAATAAAATAACTATAAGTCTCTACCATGTCTCTTTATTGTATATTAATAACATAAGCATTAGTCTCTACTATGTCTGCTTAGTGTAGGTATATTAATAAAATAACCATTAGTCTCTACCATGTCTCTTTATTGTATATTAATAACATAAGCATTAGTCTCTACCATGTCTCTTTATTTTATATTAATAACATAACCATTAGACTCTACTATGTCTGCTTAGTGTAGGTATATTAATAAAATAACCATTAGTCTCTACCATGTCTCTTTATTGTATATTAATAACATAACCATTAGACTCTACTATGTCTGCTTAGTGTAGGTATATTAATAAAATAACCATTAGTCTCTACCATGTCTCTTTATTGTATGTGTGTAGTCTCTAATAATCTAAGCTAATTGTGAACAAGAAGATATATTTTTTCATATTCCCATTAAAAAAGGGGACTGCCATAAATACAGGAGAGCGGAAGCCGGTGTAACAAAAGGGCAGTATAAGCGGGGTAAGCAGGCGGGCATTTAACCGCCAGATTGCAATAAACATAGCGTAGTGGACGTAGTACATTGCTACGCCGGACACAGCTTGGCTACGGAGAATAGGGAACGGACTGGACCTGCGACTTCCATCCTATACTAATAATATTTAATTTCATTACAAATTGCTATTTAGTTTTTTGCCGTAGTCGTGCCGTAGCGCTTTGCTCGCCAGCTCTGCTATAGCTTGAAGAAATGCTTAATTCGATTAGTTTCTTAGCAAATAGTCATGGAGCAGAAAAAAAATACTCTACAGATACAAGCGAAGCTCTTAAATTAAGAGTTTGTTTGTGAATATTATTTCAGAAATAGTTTATAAGTAATTAATTAACAATTTATTCTGTCGCTACATAAGCGTAGTATTCGTAGCGCATTGCTACGGTATATACGGTTTGACTAGACCAACTAATGTTGTTGTCGACTGATTAGGCGGATCATTCCCATATTAAATATAGCGTTATCTTGTACTTTTATGGCACAATATAACAATGATTATGTGTAATCAATTTCATCTTACACCTAAAGTACACATTATATTAGTAAATGAAATTGTAATAAATTATTTGTATTTGCAATAGCGACTCTACGCCCCTCACTCGCCAAGGTCCTCCCCAAGCCGTAGCGTCGGTCGCCCTCGTTAGAGAAGCTCAAATTAATGCAGGCCATTCTCCCGTTGACGCCGCCCAGTTGTTCTTAAATCTAATTACCATGCCCGCCCGCCGCCGCACCGCTCCTAACGCACCAACTGATTAATCTGGGCACATCGTGTATGCGCTACTTTGACCATTATATATTGGTCTGATTCAGTAGTCTGGAGTGGTTAAATAAAAAAAAGAATAGTGGTGATCACGACAGCATGGTCTAGTGGTTTGAACGTAGACCACTCAGCTAACTGCACTGGATGGTTTTGGACCATACAGTTGGTGTGTACATCTGGCGATATTTATTAGTTACATTAAATAGGGATTCAAAAACTTTCACGGTTAAATTAGTACTCTCCTTCAACCAATAATTGTTCAACAAATGGAAATGTAGTATTAAAAAAAAGAAGCAAATGTGGCCTGTATCTACTGTATCACGGCTCTAAATGAACCTCTCAAATTATAATGATAGCTCAATAGCTCAGTGATGGTGATAAAAAGGGTGATAGGAAAAACAAAGACGATTTCAGGTTTAAATCAATGCAGTCACTGTACATAACTAAAGTAAAAAACATAACAAAATAAAATAAATTTTAAATATTTTAAAAAGAAAGAAAATCTACTTAATAAAAGTACCAATTATCCACATTCTGATACTAGAAATTGGGTCTATAGGATCTTGCTCATTGATCTCTATGTCTATTATTATTCCGAACGGTAAGGTTGTAGCTATCAATTTGACGATCCATAAGTAATGTACTTAACGGTTTTCTTAAATAAAATACATTATGATTTTGATTCTGTACGGTCTACATGTTTCGTATGATCCACATTCACATGAATCCCACTAATATTATAAATGTGAAAGTTTGGATGGACGGATGGACGGATGTTGGTTACTCAATCACGCCGGAACGGCTGAACGGATCTGGATGAAATTTGGCACAAAGATAGATTAAAGTCTGGAATAGCACATAGGCTTAGAGTTTTTATCCCAGTAAAATGTATGGTTCCCGTGGGATAGATTTGCTTTAATTTTTCGTAGAGCCAAGGGTTTTTTTGCATAGGTAGTGGGTAGTTTAGGGGTCAGAAAATGACATAGACTAATATTTATCCTGGAAAAATGCACGGTTCTTATGGGATAGTATACAGGAACCGTGCATTTGCAAAAGGATATAGAGCAAAAGGACATAATTTGTAATCGCGGGTAACACCGCGGGGCGCAGCTAGTTATAAAAAAAAATATTTTAATATCATAACATGTTTTCTGTAACACAATCTCAAATTTCCTGAAACTCTTTCGCATATAAAACATGAGTCCGCAGACCTCAAAGTAGCCGACGATAACAAAGGTATGCAGATCGGTGGGTCTGTTCCGCAAATATTGATTCTGGCCCTTACAACACGAAATCAAACCTTTTATTTAATTCCTCGCATACAGAGGGCGCTGTATTTGCCGGGGCAAGGGTCGGGGGATAGTTCAACAACCCTTTCGGATGACCGGTGGGGTATGTACGATTAGAATATTGTGAATGAGGATTTTGTCTCATTAATATCCCGAGGCTTCGAGCACTTATTCCAGATTTATTGGGAAAATTTATACGACGTACATGGCCGCTCATGGACGTGAGTTTCATTCCTGTGTAGGCCAAATATCACATATGAAATTTATTTTATTTCACCTAGTCTGTGTTCCTAGCATTTCTTTGTACGGTTCGCACTATTATAAGTAAGTAGGACATCGTTTGGCACCATACGACTGGTGTATTATTCTGCTAATATTCATTCTTCTAGAACGATCTTCTATTTACGAGTACGTGACGTGAATCTTCTTTAACTAGAGGAAAAGTTTCGGCTACAAACAATTTTATAATCACTTCTGTATAGCCATAGATCCTCTACTAAAAGAGTAACTGCATCGGGTGGCTTGCGAAAATGACAGCTGCAACGACTCCCTCTAATGGCTGTCCGGAGATCTACACGGCATCGTCCCTTTAACCTATTTTAAGTCCTACATATCATCACAATTGAGTTCAAAATAGTGCTGGCTTGTGTAACAATATAGTAGGGAGACAAACTTCAATGGATTGTTGTATGAAATTTATTGTGTGAGTTGTGCCGTGAGTAGATTGTGATAGAATGTACTAGTACCGTAGCTTATCCGAGTATTAACCTAGTCGTCAATATTTAACAGTCGTAAAAAGTTACTTAATGTTTTTCACATGTAAACTAAAAACAAAAAACATATGACGATCTATGAAATTGCCCCTCTCCCCCCTGACTCACGACTGAAGTTTATTGCGGCTATTTTTTTTTCTAAATAAACACACACACAAGATCCTCCTCCCAATTAGAATCCCCTTCCATTTACGAAATCCTGGATCCATCTCTGCAATAGCGAGCCCGTAGGTGCTGAAGCTAGAATTGATCTGGTAAGCAGATTTGAGCTGCGACACCTAACAGGCTTCGTTATCCTTATCGCAGAGCCAACCATCCTACCGGATTCATTATGTGACATCACGATCTGAGCGGCATAGATAAACTAAATAACCATAGACTTTTAGGGTTGGTATTAATTAAAGAAGCGTCAACTTGTGAGGATTTATTGTCGAGTTTAAATAGAAAGAATGAATAGAAGATGGTCTAACGATCTTTTATTTTTTACTTTTAGTACGACTCCGCAGTTTTGATAACTTATCGGATACTAATATTGGATTTATTTGTCATGCAATTGAAATATAAAGCTGTTCTAAGAAGTCTATAAATAAAATTGGATGCATTTATTGGGGTTTACTAGTACCTATTACTTTTTTCAAGGATAGTGTCACTTATATCTTGATAAGTTATTTTTACTCGCAATTATGTATTATGTAAGGTCTTGCATATTCATCGTTTAAGTTTATTTAAGTCTTCGATCACTTTAGGAGAACACAAACGATCCTGAGCTTTATACTATCACTACGCGGTGTTTTGACATCTTCCATAGCTGGCTCAGTTTTGGGTAGTGATATCGACGTCGGTGGCGGCCGACTGTCGGCTGCGGGCCCGGCTGCTAAATGCCGCACGAGCAACACTTCATCCCGCTTGCACTGCCGCTGCGCCCGCACGTCTCGCTCGCGCCGGCGCGAACACGTGTTTATTTGTATGTTTTATCCTTCGGCGGCTTTAAACCCAACCCACCCTGACCGCAAAGTGCGCTCCGCCGCCCGCCGCGCCCGCGCGTCGCCGCCTCTCGCTCGCCGCCGCCGCTGCCGCGAGCCGCACCGACTCGCCCGCGAAACTTTGTCCGAAGTCGACGGGCGCGGACGTACGCCGCGTATTAATAGCCGCGAACGGTCACCGCAACCGAGCGGGGCCGCCCTACGCCACGAGTCGCACCACGACCGCGCGCACTGGCGCACGCATGCAACGACACGCGCCCCACGCGTAAACTAAACAGTCACACGAAAGCGAAACTGAAAATCAGAACCCGAAACGTCCAAAAAGAACACCACCGAAAGCGAGAGGGACGTGCGTGCGATCGTAAATCCGCGGCAAAAAGTGCCGTCAGTGGAACTAGTAAAAAGTTTTTTCACCGCGTTTGGGGGTGCCACCCCTTCGCGCCGGAAAAAATCGGCCCCTCGCGTCCCTCGCCCTCCCGCCGCCGAACTTTTCATTCACCGGGAAAAAAGTGTGGCAAGGCCGCCCGTGACGTCACCGCGTCAAGTGGCCACGCGCGTTTCCCTAGCAACGGCTTGTCAGTTCTCGTCATCGGCCCTCGGAAAAGTTAGGAAAAGTGCGAGGTTCGAGTTCGCGTGTGATGTTAACGTTGTGTGACGATGGTGAGCTGTCTCGGTGAGCGTTGGGTACGCGGTGCGGGGAGTGTTATGTAGCGGCGGGTTCTAACAGTGGACTCTATGTGTAGCACGCAGAGGGCCCGGGTGTCGAGGATGCACCTGACGGGCGCGACCAACGGCGCCGTGTCGCCCGACACCAGTTCAACGATCCTGCACGAGACGTACACGAAGATGACGTCGGATATCCTCGCGGAGAGGACTCTCGGGGACTTCTTGTCGGAGCACCCTGGGGAGTTGGTCCGGACGGGAAGTCCTTTCTTCGTGTGTACCGTGTTACCTCCGCATTGGCGGTCGAACAAGACCCTGCCGGTGGCGTTCAAAGTGGTGGCGCTCGGGGATGTCGGGGACGGTACTCTAGTGACCGTCCGAGCTGGCAATGACGAGAATTGCTGTGCGGAGCTGAGGAATAGTTCTGCAGTGATGAAGAACCAAGTGGCCAAGTTCAATGACTTGAGGTTCGTCGGCCGGAGTGGTCGCGGTGAGTGGCTAAGGTGCAGTTATGTGACAAAATGAATTTTAGTGATTATTTTACATAGGCCTACTTCGAGGATTATACTTTTTTAACCATCTAAGTCGTTTTTCAATTGGTCATTATAAATCTCCAAAGTGTGTAATCATAAAGTTAATTTTCCGTAAGGTAAATAAACATGAAACCCTTAATTGAAGAGATTAACTAAAAACAAGCCAGATTACAGAATAATAACAGTCAAATATTATTGCAAAGTTTTCAAGTGGGGGAAAACTCCGTGACATTGAGAAGGACTTGAAACTTTTTCCGGGCAACTTAAGAAGGTGCGGGAATGCCAAATAAGGAGGGCGGGTGATCTGGGCGGCCATTTCCACCCAATGAATGTCCCGCCCGCCCTTTCTTAGAAAGTTTACTTTTTGTGAAAAGGGAAGAAAGTTTTACCTTCGAATTATTTCAGAGGTGTTTTACAAATACTAGGTATTCATTTATAACAAGCAGTAGGTAGCTATTAATAAAATTAAGCTATCTCTTAATTTATTACAATTAAGATAAAATTACAATGTAGATCATTAATTAGTAATTAGCCTTATCAACATATACCTAAATGTACGAAGTAGAATAGGTAAATTTGAATTTCAATTTAGTATTTACTAAAGCTATTTAGTCCTACTTACACAATTAATAACAAACTATTGATTTATATATACCTAACTAATAAAATTTTATCAGAATTACTTTCGAAGTAGATACATAATAATAAATAAGTGGTTGGATGTATATTAATGTGCGTCGGATTATCTTTCTTTACTAACTTATGCCTTATTTTAAAGCAAGGCAAGGCGTTATTTTCCAAATTTCCTTCTTAGAAGTTACCCTTCTTCTATCTAGTTTTATTCCCCATAATTTAGGATGCGATGTTCTATTGTTTGCTAGGCCTTTCAGAGTTTAACGGCTCCTTACTATGTTAGTGTCTCTTGCGGCACTGCAATGTACTATAGGGGTTTCTGAACTACTTCCCATAGGAACATAAAAAAATCTTCTTTCGTAGCTGGTTACGAAAAATTGTTGCTGACGAGAGTGAAAAGTTATTACGTGACCACTCCAAAATTAAATCTTTTGAATGCTACACTCGTAGGGCCGTAGCAATTCGTAGCACTTGAGCAAAGTATTGCCACGTGAAAATGGTCTTCATGTGTTCCCAAAACGGCAGTAAAGCCCTCATACAAAATTTCATGCATCTGAACCACATTTATGTGTCAGTCCATCAAGAACATTATCTAATATATTGATTCCGTATATTTACGCGGAAAAAGAACGTCGGGAATGAAAGAAATCCGTAAAATTTGGTTTATTTCAATGCATTATATACTCCTTATATCTATCGTGCATTTTGTTATGCACGATAGCGGTCCACAGCTATACCCGTGTGTTGTATTAAGATATTCAATCCCTGCATTTAGCCCCGGTGTGCAATATTTATAGCTGCAGCTGAGTTTTTTTTTGCTCGCCTTGCAATAGACGAATGTATTTCTCAATCCTAATATTTAATATTTATTATATTCGTTGCAGGATTGAATATAACCCCGGAATTCGCTTTTGTTTAAATATCACCCTTTGTTAGGTACCCATGTGGATCTTGGCTCGCAAGGGAAGAGTGCATACCTACTATTACTACTAGCCCTACTCTCTCTTTAAAAATGATGGGTAGCTCGTCAAATCTGCGATACGCGCTTCATTAAAATGGCAAAGACTTTGTGAAACTCCTACCAATATTTTTTTATTATTAACTGAACGTTACAGATACACACTACTAAGTAATCGTGTAGTTAGCTTTGACTGAAAACTCAATTTGTGTTGTAAAAATAAACGTGCGGTTTCTTGTATTTTTTATTGAAGTAAGTTTTAAATAAACGTCATAGCACACAGTACTATTTAAATATGAAATAGGATCCTTACCATTTTGCTCAGTGGCTAACTTGCTGCGTAATATAAGCGCATGAATTTCTTTAACAGGAGGTATCTTTGGCTGCACAGCGATTATCATTTAACATAGTGAGCCGCCAAAATTTTGTTTAAACTTAGCACCCGACGACACAAGATGGTAAAGTCAAGATGAGTATATTCGGGAAATCCCTTATATTCTGAAATCTCTTCTGGAGACAAATTACTGTAACGCACACCTCGATACAGTAATGTAAAATAAAACATTTGATCTGCACAGACAGAACACAAAAAAATCGCTATAGGTATGCCTTTAAAATTGAAGGAGTCCTTTGAATTCCTGATAGATCCCATCATCGAAACGAAATTTTGAAAAATATGGGACCAATCTGTAAGCATATCCTTTCATATAAAAAAATATTTTCCAAATATAGAACCGAATTGTGAACCTCCTCCTTTTTGAAGTTGGCTAAAAAGCACAACCATTGGTGAGGCCGTAGAAAGTAGGCACAGAAGAAGTGGTATGGTGACGTTGACTTCATTTTGACCTGCGTCGAAAGGCGTTTGGCTCACCATGAGCTGGAGGAAACGATGTCTCCTACAGCGCTGGTTTTCAGTTAACCTTGGTCCACAATCGTAGCATATTACTTGGCTAACACAATGATGAAACAATTGCTAAAATAGGTACCTAAGTGCGGATGGAACATACACAGAACATTTTTTTTAAAAGAGCAACCATGAGTTTCTTGCCGGTTCCTTTCCATACGAACGGCATCATTCCAAACGGGTGGTATAGTTTTAGCTTAGCATTTTGTAACCTTTTTGACGATTTAAATGTACTGTACATAATCATTTATATGAATAAAAAATATTCTGATTCTGATATAATTAGGCAAGAAACAAAAATGAGGATGGTTATAAATATGTAATAAAATACGTCATTACTCCCCGTACCCTGATACCGCTTTGACTCGCAGTTTCATTGAGGGAGAAAGCGAGATAAGACGATAGTCTTTATAAAAAAAACATTGTCTTCTGACGGCTCATGGTACATCATAACAAGTCTGGTTCCAGATTCAAGGAACTGCCATCGCGTCACTAGTTTTGGCTCCCTCGCTCCTGTATCTAATGCGAGTATCTCTCTTTCTCGCCATTGCATATGGCTGGTGGGAAATCCTGAGTATTTTCTCTTTGGCGCCAATAAATTTAGTTGATGGTATGTCTCTATCCCTAATTCATTCTAGGCCACACTCTGTCATCCCCTGGTCTATCTATTGTCCCCATACTCTAGTAAGAGTCCTGCCCATCCCTGCTTTAGTTTCGCGGTCCGTATACCGATGTCTACCATTTTCCTCCGACGACGAAAGTCAACGTAAAAGTACTTGAAATTAGGCTGTTTCATGGTCCTTTGTGCGACTGCAAATAGTCCTTATGGGTATTTGAAATTTAAAAACTGGCCTATAATTTGTTCGATTGGAAGCTCCCATAGACTATAGAGATGGCTGGCTGGAGCACCGCGTCATTAACGCGGGCGTTTTAGTACAACCTTATTAATCTGCATTCGTAAAATAATAGTGAAAAGTGAATCTCAAGTGGTAATATAATAAAAATATTTCTTATATCCAAAAACGTCCCACTAAACATCGTCCTAACCGATTTTTAATAAACTCTTTCAAAGAAAAACGCTTCACTGATTTATTAATGGTATATTTTAGGATCTACTACGTTTTACTGCCTTGCTAACAAAAAATACGTCTCGAGAGAAACCGCACGCCAAAGTTGCACGTTGCTGTAATCCGAAGCTATATTTCAGTACCAAGCAAATGGAAAGTTAGTCTCGGCGAAGACTTGAAGAAACGTCCCGCCTTCTAGCCGGGCGGCCAATGGAAAAGGTCGGGAAAACGACTTCTTCCGTGGAGGCGGGGCGCGCGCTGCGGTTGCCGCGCCATTTGAATAAAAAATCCTTTGAGATGTTCTTTATTTGAATATATTGTGGCGCGCGTGGGATGGCTATACAGTATGTAAAAGCAAGCAACACTGTGTTTATGACCAGACCCTTTGATCGCTCATAAGTATCCTTATATGTTTTTTTTTTAAATAAATAAGCATTCTTCCAAGAACTGTTTGATACTTGTTTTCACGCCAAACAATGTTTCAAGTATTTTTTAATGGTAATGACTTTATGTTCATGCAAATAAATTTAGAACGGACGAACAAAAGACGATGATGACTCAAAAATAAATGTATTTATTTGTTTTTTCTTTTCTTTTTGTCTTAAGGCTGATGGAAAAAATCTTCAATGCATTCAGCCAGTGTTAAGTGGGTAAATATTATTATTTTCGAATTAAATTATAATAATATATTGGTAGGTAAAACGTGTCTAATTGGAATGCTCACCCAAAATGTGGGAATGAATCGCAAAAAAGGCAAAGAAAGTGGGGCATAGACACGCGAACGTCGTGTAGTCGCGGTATCACGCACGCGGCCGTCACCCATAACAGCCCTTGTCAACCATAACGCGGCCGCAGCCGGTTAACCGGGCCGGCCGCACACGGTCCGGGCACCCGGGTACCCAGGCACTCGGGCACCCGGTTAGCTGGTTTACCAGCCCGGTTAGCCGCGATGGAAAACTAACATTTCATTTACGGTCGCCCCTTGGTTTCGGGTATTCGCCGCAAGTTACGTAACAATGGTTTGCGATGTGACGCGGCAATCGGCATACGCTCTATTATATACTATTCAAGATATTAGCTTGTTGTGTTGGTGTTGTTTTTGTGCTTAATTGAGCAATGTTAGTTATTCAACAGATTATTTAATTTATTTAGTTATTTACATATCACCAAACCCATATAAATAATAAAAATATATCACAAAATATATCCTTAATTATGGAAATTCAAAAGCCTGATTATTAATAGAAATTATGCAGTAATGAAATATCAAAAACAATAACAATAATCCACATTAAATTATTCTACTGTTACATAATATTGATAATAGATTAAAATTGAAAGTTAACAAAATTCATGTGACACTAAAATGCATTCATTGTAGTTAGTTGTGACGTCACAAATTTCGAATGTTAAAAAAAATACACGACATCTTTACTACCGGGTAGGTATTATCCATCTAATAAAAATCTCAATTCAGCAGTCGATAATAGAGCCATCAGATCACATATTATTTGGTACATCCACCCCCTCGACACATAACACCTAGTACCCTCACAGAACACCTTAGCTTACATGAACGTATTAATTCAGTCAATTAGCGTTCAGACATTAGCACGTCGTTATCGTCGGACGCAGTAATCGCTGCGACTCGCGACTGCGACTACGCGACGAGTGTATTTGACAGCTGTCAAATTGGATTGCATCTAGCTATTAGGGAATGTCGTCGGAGCGGGTGGCCAGCGATAGAATAGAATGGATGCGACGAGATTTAAAAAATGATGTATCACTTGGAAAAGGTGTATGAAATATCTTGAGTTTGTGAGATTAGTTTCATGATAAGGAGTGGGCCTAACACAATTTTAAATATTCGAGCATATTTCAAATGGAGAATCGGTCTAAACCGTTTTATTTATCGAGGAATAGAAAACTTACAAAAAAATTAAGTGTAACGAGACCAAATTATTCTATGAATACACGTAGACTGAATGCATATATCAAAGATAAGATAACAAACATAAAAAAATTGAACCGAATTGTGAACCTCCTCATTTTGAAATCGGTTAAAAAGACAAGTGGCCATCACGTGTTCCTTAATTAACTTCAGTCACTGACCAAGGTACGACAAGTGACTCTCATGCACATATTGGGCCAGCCTGGCCAACCAAGGACCAACGCCAACAAGAGTTCTAATCAGCATGTACTGATTATGTTGGCCCAAGTTTCCCTAACTGTCAGAATAAATGTTTGCTGCTATATCTATTTGAAGGGTCATATGACAGCATATCCATATAGCTCTTACCGCGGGAAATCGAAGCGGGGTAACTCGGGGCAAGTGCACTTCGCACGACTAGCGACTACACGTCTTGTGCGACTAAGCATTTAGTGTTACTGCTAATTGTAGCCATTATCGCCATGATTAAATAATAGTTTGACTAAGAATTTGCTCCTTCTAGATTTAATTACACCACTATTACGCCTCTAAGCCTCGAAGACGTCAGTGAAGGCAGAGGTCAGTGCACTCAAATTTTGGTGATGGTATTTAGTCCTAAATGTAATAGGGGGCGACCATTATGCCGGACATACTCCTCCTCGATGTAAGAGGGTCCATAGTCCACGACACTTGCCAAGTGCGGATTAGCGAACTTAATACGGCTTTCAAAAGACGTGAAAATTTGTTACGATGTTTGTCTTAACAGTTTAGTGAGTGATAATTATAAATCTTAAAGGTGGGAGCCAGTGTTTGAACCAACCTTGTTTCCAAGCGAAACGTTCTACCAAATTGGTAGGTGGCTACACGAATGTCAATGTTAAAATCTTCAGATGAACACACAAACTTTACGGCACTAAACTGAGAATCGCTTGTATTATGAGTACCGCAGAATAGACTGGAAGCTATCCTAGTAAATAATTATTTACATAGATAGATAATGTCCACGACTCATCAAACAAAGCTTGCGCCTACCGGCATTCGAACCCGAGACAGTCGGTACAGAAAACAGGTTCAACACGACCTGTGCCAATCGGGTCATCAAACATTATCCGGGAATCGACCAAAAAAAGTCAGAGGTTGTATTACAAATCATCAAACTTGAACGCTCAATCGTTATCACCCTTCAAGCATGTCTGCTAAGGAAATTGTGAGCTCATAAAAACGGTGGCGGAATCGTGTGGCCCCCACATTAAGTAGGGGTTATTTATTTAGGCGCGCCGTGGTGGCGGCAGGCGCGGGCTGGTACAAGCCGAGCATCACTCAATGCCGTGTCTTGGTTGCTAGTCGCGGGGCGACTGTGATGGGCACGAAGTGCACGCTCAAAATGAAATCGTGTGTGAACAAAAAAAGGTCTGAATTTTGAAATGGTTACCATTATTTGGTAGGAGAATGTAATGAGTTATTGAGAAAGGTTCTATACGAGATGGGGTACGGTAGCACCGTCAACCGACGGGAGTGTGTGAGAAGATGCATGAATGTGGATGAAGCAAAACCGGTATGCTAAGATCGTAGCATATGCCAATCCGTGGTCTGTGCTATATAGTTATTGTACTATCTTACGCAACGTTTACCACTATGGTATAACAGTGAAATCTGAAGAATATTTGTTTCGATATTTATTTGACGACATGATTAGCTCATTGGTAGAGACCCTGCTTCACGCGCCGATGGCCCCGGGTTCGAATCTGGTAGGGGACAATCTTCGTGTGATGAGCACGAACGTTTATACCCGATTCACTGATGTTTAATATATATATAAGTATTATATACTGGGTTCGCTCCCATGTCATTGTACGGTACCCATAATACAAACGTAATTGCTTAGTTGTGGGACCGTATTAAAAAGAAAATACCAAGAGGTGGCAGACAGAGAGATAGAGAGACAGGGATAACAGATCCAAAACAACGTCTTCCTCTTCCTCACGATTTTCCATTAACCGAGGTCGGCACCATATGTGACAATATCACGCTATTTATAACACTATGTACTTTACTAACTATATAAAATACTAATGAATATACAGTGAAACGTATAGCTAACAGAACGATACCCGTAGCCAGCCCGTAAAGCATCAAGAACACTTGTTCCGCGATCGCTCCAAGCGCTCCTCTGGCGTTAATGAACTCCGATAGGCCGCAACAAGCTGGCCGGTGTAGGCCTCCATTTTTAACGAGCCACACCACCGGGCCCGCAGAAAGTAGCCAACACATGAAATCACGTATGAATGAGGCCTTTTTTCAGTTTTTTCACGTGTACCCGGCGGCTTGCCGCTCCGAGGGCCATTAAAGCTTACATGTCACTCTCCCGCACCCCCGGCGGGGGCGGGCGGACGAGTGGGGGCTGGAAAAATCACGAAATCGGTATTGGCTGCATCCCGCAGCGCGAGCGGCCAAGCGCTCTACAATACAGCTTTGACGGACGGTCATTTAATATTAACTGTGGTTTTTCCGCAGATGGAAATGATTTTTTTTTATTGGCGGAGTTACGCTGTGATGAAGTGGTCGGATCGTTGTTTGTGACGCGCGCTGATGTGTTGTATATGAGTTGCTCTTTCGGAACTCTTCACATTTGAATGATATTGGAATGCTCGATTTGTTCGCTTTGTAGTGCTGTTATGAGACGGTTTTAATGACGTCGACATCCACTCGAGTATGATATCGATACATTTCGTCGATAGGCACTAAGTGTTTTCAATATTTTTACACGCGCCGGTAGTCGTACCCACCAAATTCATTCGGTGCTCTGAAATTGGAATCGCTGTATCAATAAATTTTAAAATTTTCCAACAAGTGATCGAATCGAACTACAAAAAGTGGGCACGCTGAAAAGAGTGGCGACCACAGATTGAATTTATGGCTTACGCTCACTTTGAGTAAAAAGTTTGTAGAAATAATATTTTTCAGTTTGTTATAATTACATTTTCACAGTGCAACGATTAATAGTCAAACTTTGTAGAATGCTTGTGTAGGGGGTCATGGGAAAGTCATTGGTGTTTTTAATGAAGGAACCTTTTGTTTTCCTTTTCCCACAGTGAGGTATATGTATAATAATACCAGCCCTTTTAATGTCCCACTGTTGGGCACGGGCCTCCCCTCAATGCGAGGGAGATTAGGCCATAGTCCACCACGCTGGCCCAGTGCGGGTTGGTGGACTTCACACGACGTTCGAGAGGTTCACTCAGACATACAGGTTTCCTCGCGATGTTTTCCTTCACCGTTTAGCAAGTGATAATCATGGTTGAAAATGAGATTCGCACATGAAAACCAGAAATCCCAGAGGTGCGAGCAGGGGTTTTAACCTGCGATCCCAGTTACCGAGGCAAGCGTTCTACCAACTCGGCTATCACTGCATTTTTTATATTTTATATTATATTGCAGCATTTTATATTGCTATATTCCAGTAATATCATAGAATATAGCAATATAGCATAGCTCGTGAAAGTCGTTTAAAAATATCACCAATCGACACAGTAAAGAGGCTGTTATAACACAAAATAAGCTGTATAACAGTAGTATAGAACTCTGTTTTCTTTGTTGCAGGTAAATCGTTCACGTTAACGATCACGGTATCCACATCGCCGCCGCAAGTGACGACGTACAACAAAGCCATCAAGGTGACGGTGGACGGACCGAGGGAGCCGCGGTCTAAAACCAGTTAGTATTATAACAACAAATAATTTAATATACCTACTAGGTATTGAAATAAAACTATTTTTTTCGGATTTTATCGCGTTTATTTTGTTATTACGTTCCCGACGTTTCGGCTGCTTTACAGCAACCATGGCCACGGGAGGACTAAGGTGGTTGACGTCAACAAATCAACAAAATAAACGCGATACAATCCGAAAAAATAGTTTTATTTCAATGTGTAGTATTCGCGTAAATATAAGAAATCAATACCCACTAGGTACCTATTTCCTTACGTATTAACGTGGTATAATAATATTATTGTTCAGTCAAAACTAGTTTGGATTAATTTTACCAGCTAACAGTAATATTGACCGGTTAAGAGTTTTGACTGCAACATATATACATTGAAAAGAGGCCCAACGGAGCCAAACCTCAATTAATTTCGCATCACTATTCGTCACAATGTTCCACACCCGAAAACATGAAAGGTGAAATTTCAAAACACTCTGAAACAAACGAGGTCGACCGCAAAACATTCGAAAACACCGAACCCTAAAATGAAGGTAATTTATTAATAATTTGCGAGAAGATACCGCCTTTTTGGATTCACATAGCGTGAAGAGAAGGCCCCCTTAAGAATGTTTGTTCGGTCATAGCGAAATGGGTTGAGTTTTTAAATGATTTGTAGAAAGTGTACTTATTCCGCAACAAATGTAGGGTAAAATGTTACAATTGCTTGTTTAACAAAAACAGCGTAATAAAATTTAAGAGGTTAACAAGGAGGTGATAATGCTATCGTTTATGTATAAACTAGCTGTTGCCCGCGACTTCGTCCGCGTGGTATTTAACAAAGACAACCGTTGACAACAGCCTGCTCGCCCATTCTGAGCCCGCGGGACGCATTGCAGGTTGTTGCTATCAAACTTAATCAGGCGCTGCGCTGCAACATTGGTTTTACAACATTGGTTTTTTTTTCGTGAGATCCTATTTTTTTTCTAAAATAAAAGTAGCCTAAGTTACTCCTTGTTATATCAGCTATCTGCCAGTGAAAGTCCCGTCAAAATCGGTCCAGCCATTTCAGAGATTAGCCGGAACAAACAGACAGACAGACAGACAGACAAAAATTATAAAAATTGTTGTTTCGGTATAGGTAACGTGTATACATCCAAATGCACTTAGTAAAAAGCGGTTATTTTAATATTACAAACAGTCACTCCAATTTTATTTATATGTATAGATATATGTATGATGATGTGGTGTATGAACTTTATAGCCTACCGATGGAATACAATATTATTGTTCAGGCTTATATAAGGACTCAATAAAGTATGAAAAAACATATAAACAAAATAACGTAGAATCTAGTTACATGGAAAGGTAGTGAAAAAATAAGTGTTCCTGCTTTTATATCCCTCCGTAGTATAATATTATGTGAACATACTTTGGCCAGTCTAATCTCGCCGAATTTGTTACGTAACAATCGATTTCAACACAACATTTTTACGTACATATTAGAGCCGAGGTTGTATCGAGAATCTAAATCGAGACCTTCATTTGTTTAAAGTTTTAATCCAATCGCAATTAGTAGGTATATTAGGAACGAGTCGATTGATTAAGAAAGCAATTTAAATAGTTATATTCACTGACGGTAACAAATGACGGCCCCGACGGGTCCCGAATCACACCGAACGCTCGATCAATCCTCATCACGTGAAGAAATTAAAATAATTGCGAGCACCGCGGGATAGTGGCGGCCGTTCAGACCCCCGCGCTCAGCCAACGGGTTAAGTACCGTCATAGCAAATGAAGCTTTAATGTTTTTAATTTAGGTCTTTTATTCTGTATATCAATTATAAAGCTCTTTTAAAATTATACCTATTAGTATATAACTAGCATGACTTGAATAAATTTATATTTAGTTCTCCTATATTTAAAATAAACGATCTGATGCGGAAGGTAAGGGGAAACTACTGCACTAATTTCCCAAGAAAACCATTTGTAGAAATGTCTAGTCAGAAATAGATCAACAAATCATATATCGTCACGATCCTATTTAGTGAGAGAACGACAAGAAAAAGAAGAATAAAAAGATATGTAAATTACGCAAAGGTAAACTCACACTACGACTTACTTGATCAATTAGTTATCTTTCTTTCTTTCTTTCTTTACGAAATGAGATGCGATGAAATAAAATGGATATGAAAATGGCCTCACCCACAACTTAGCGGGTATTTGCCAATGTCAAGTAATTAATAGCAATAACATTAAATAAATACGCATTGTAAATAAAATAATGGATGTGACATGATGAAATGAAAATGGCGTAAAAAACTCAACTAGTTTTAGATGTTTGATTGTTTTTATTCGCAAACGTCATAGTACATATACCTACCCACTATTTTGTGGATGCGGCCATATTTCATAAAGGATTGTTAAACTGCCACATGTAGATATGTACATATAATCTCTAAAATACCTACTGACGTACATGCTATCCGTACCTCACTCGCTAGACGAATGTGAGGGCACAAAGGAGGCTGGTGTAATGAATCGGTTGTTTAATTAATTAGTCAAGAAAGGGCTCGGGCGTGGGGGGGGCGACCACCCTCTCGCCGCGTATATGCATGTGCCCTGCATATTGATTTATTATGTCTCGAGCCTCTACAGAAACGATAAATTATTTAATTCCAGTAAGTTCCGATGCGTGTTAACACGGTAGAGATGAGTGTAGGTATCTATGAGTATGTTGTATATTGATAGCGGTTTAAGAGTATATTGGTTAAGGATATATCCTGGTATTTATACATTCTTGAACATAGTAGCTTAAAGTCAAGATGTTCTTTCATGTTTGCTCACTATAAAGACTCGTACAGAGAGTTAAAATAATGCATGGCTTCGTTCAAATTGGGTTTCAGTAATGAAATATGAAAAATTCCATCCAAGGCTGACTTAACCCAATACTCAACTGTATCTTTGTGTCAATTATTCCAAGTATCTTCGATATGTATTCAATGTTAATGGCTGTTTTTCTTTGATAAATAACAATTGGTTGGTCGAGAGTGAGAGAGCGCAGTTTTGGCGCACGAGTTAATTTATTGGGTATCGACCCTGCAGCTGTATTGTTGTAGAGATTCCCTGGTTTAATAGGGTATGCAAAAAAAACAAGCCACCTAAGTTAGGCCATCGAAAAGTGGTCGATAGAGTCATTCAAAACTAACTTCACTCCATCACCACCCAGACAAGATACTTAACTAATATCCCGACGCATGCGCAGACAATAATTGACAATACGGATATTAAGTCGACTCCCCCCCTCCACTATTTTTGTCCGCCGGGTGGGTGGTATGTTTTATAACTACACAGCACAGTAGCTGCCGCCTACAATTTAATAATCGGCCGGACTATTAACGATGTTTTCCTTAAGGCAGCAATGGTGGGTATTTTCGGCGCGCGCGCACGCTTGCAGACCACCCGCGCGTCGTGGCGCTAGCGTAGCTTGTTCCCCCGCACTGGATTTGTTTATGTCAGTAAAATTGTTTGTTTACTTCACACGTTAGCTTAGTTTATTGGAATTTGTAGCGCATTGTGTTCTGTTATGAGGTTATGAACTTGGATACGGAGTTCATAATGATAGGTGTAGCAATGCGTCGTATAATAATTATGTTCTGATTTGTTTAATAATGAAAGAGGCACACATCCATGTATAATAGCAGCATCGTATTGGGCCTTGCCTTGGCTCAAAAGAAAAAGGTCAAAAAGGAAAATAAAATAGGTTTTATAAGACAACTGTCACTTGCATTGAATTTAAAAGGCAAACGAATTATACATAGGTTATCGTGGTTCATAAATAAATTAATACAAGTAAAATACTAAGTCCAAATTGATATCTAGATGGACAATAATCTATGCAAAATTCTGTACATATATAAGGTTCTCTTTGGTCTCTCTCTGCTCTATCACGTCTCCACGACATCGTTCATTTTAAAAGGTGTGCATTTCTAAAAGATAATTGTATAAATCAAAGAAGTTTATAATTTCACCCCAGGGCCCTCGGTATATTTACCACTAGATATTTCACTGAAAGAAAATGTTGCTATCCATTTTCTAGTTTCAACTCTACTGTAGGTATAAACTACTAGATTTAGTTCGCATAATAAATCTAGCTATGTAGACCGGACGCTACCCCCGTGTAATCCTTTAATCAGGTCCACAGTAGCCCTTGCCCGCACCCTATTTTTCCCTCCCATCCCCCTTCTTCCTCCCCCCTTCTCCCCCTCCCAGGGAGCCCTCGAACGGTGCAAATGACAGTTTCTAATTCCAACTTGCCATGAAAGTGTGTAATTGTTGCGTCGGTGATTTATACACTGGAGCCTTTTGCACGGGAATACGGCATGTGTGTATTTAATAGGGCTGCCATTTTGTTATGTGATAACGAATTGAATTTGCATGTGCTCAGTATGATAAAGGCATCAATATTTCATAATAAATCTATACATATAAATAAAATTGGAGTGTCTGTTTGTAATATTAAAATAACAGCTTTTTACTAATTGCATTTGGATGTATACACGTTACCTATACCGAAACCACATTTTTTACAATTTTTGTCTGTCTGTCTGTCTGTCTGTCCGTCTGTCTGTCTGTCTGTCTGTCTGTCTGTCTGTCTGTTTGTTCCGACTAATCTCTGAAATGGCTGGACCGATTTTGACGAGACTTTCACTGGCAGATAGCTGATGTAACAAGGAGTAACTTAGGCTACTTTTATTTAGAAAAAATAATAGGATCTCACGAAAAAAAATTAAAACCAATGTTGCAGCGCAGCGCCTGATTAAGTTTGATTAGCAATAACCTGCAATGCGTCCCGCGGGCTCAGAATTGGCGAGCAGGCTGTTGTCAACGGTGGTCTTTGTTAAATACCACGCGGACGAAGTCGCGGGCAACAGCTAGTATCTAATATAATAATATTGCCGGACGAACACGATAACGTGCGCTCCCCGTAACCGTGGTTCCTGTAAAGTAGCCAAAACGTCGCTAACGCAAAAAACTAAAATAAACTCGATAAATATCGTAAAATTTGTTTTATTTCAATGTGTAGTATTCGCGTAAATATAACATATCAATAAGATATGAGTAATATTGTGTGGATATTCCGCACCATATAACTCTGCCGCTCTAAAGGTGGCTTCAAAGGCGTCACATCGGAATACGTAAAATTAAGGCGCTATGTATAATATTAATGAGCTCGACTGACCAAATCAATTCATTGACTATAATTCACTATATTGGTGGTTTTCAAAACTTCTCATCTTAAGATCGACGCAACAAAAAACTATCAGATGGACACAAAAGCATTATTGTTAGTTTCCAAGTGCGTCGATAGCGTCGACTATTTCAATTTGTATTAGGTAGCCCGCGACCGCCGCGATTGGCGAGTGTCGTGGTGTACCTACACATTGTAGTCTGAATAATTCGTGACATCGGAATGTTGCACCATTTCAGCTAACGTCAGACACCCAGCCATAATTTATAAGTTGGAGTTCTGATTAAATATAAATATCGTATACAATACCGATGGTAAACGTATACCTTCTTCTTCTTTCTTTACGAAATGAAATGCGATGAAATAAAATGGATATGAAAATTAGCCTCATATGAAAATGGCCTCATCCACAACATAGCGGGTATTTTGCCAATGTCAAGTAATTAATAGCAATAAAACATTCTATAAATAGACATTATAAATAAAATATAATGCGACATGATGATATGAAAATGGCGTGTCAAAAACGTATACCTCATGTTCATAGTTAAAGCAAATGTCAACTTAATTTGCGTCAATTTAGAAAATTCTTGCAACGTGTTTTTTTTTCTTTTAAATTGGATTTATATATAAGAAAAAACTTTTTGAAAGACGTGTGACGTCAAGCCATAAGTGTCTTTTCAAAATCTATTGCTGGCAAAATCATCGATAAAACACGAGCTAAGTCATAAAGTTTCAAAATATTATCTGAACCCTGGTATAGAATGTATACATTACCAATATAATATGCTCTGCATAGACAAGATGTAGTGATTTTTTTTTTTTAAATTGTATTTACATATACGAAAAAGTTATTGGAAGACGTGTGAAGCCAAGCCATAAGTGTATTTTCAAAATGTTTTGTCCAAAATTATCGTCTATACACAAGCTATTATGACCTAGCTTAGACCTAGTTTAAACATATTAACTGAACCCTGGTTTAGACTGTATATATTACCTACATAAATGTTCTGCATAGATGAGATGTAGTACATATAATGCAATAATTCCACGACGCGTGAACACAACGGGGCGTAGATGCGACCGCCTTGATTACCATCGATTGGCTCGCAACGCAATACGGAAGTGTTGAATCCTCAATCTGAATACAGTATTAGGCGTGTTAATTTGTTGTACGGTATGTAGTTAGTACAAGAGGTTTAGTGTTGAACGATGGATTAGTTTATCGATGCAGTTTAGGAATTTTAGAGCATTCGCGCTGTCACTTTTGGCTAAACGCGAGCATTTAGTATTCAGTTAATAACATATGTTACCGATAATGGTAAGAGCGTATAAAACCAGCCGTTGCCCAGAACAGATGTATTTAATTGATACCTACACAACCCATTAGAATTACATTAAACCTGTAAGCGACATGATAACAAAAACTTTGAATAAAGGTTACACTTAATACCTATAACAAAATTATAGAAATAATTTGTGTCCAAAATGATGGATTACAAATGTTGTTATTTTTGAGTGCGTAATGTATCGTAAACAACGCGGTCACAACACCGTACTCCGCGCGATACCCGTCGCGTGTGAGCGACGAGCGCGCTCGAGCGTATCGAGTTTGAATTTACATTGCAGTTTTAGGCCTAAATTAGTAATTGCTGTTTTTTATTTAAAATCACGTTCAAG
Source organism: Pheosia tremula (assembly GCA_905333125.1). Lineage (NCBI taxonomy): Eukaryota > Metazoa > Arthropoda > Insecta > Lepidoptera > Notodontidae > Pheosia > Pheosia tremula. The sequence continues at coordinate 3,573,570 of HG995411.1, forward strand.
TTAATTTTGATGTGTTTGTACCCTCGTATAGCAAAAAAATCTTCTACACTTACTACACATAAAAGTTTGTGGCTATCTCTAACTAAGTTTCAACTTTTGTATGGTAATATGACCTGCGGTCCGATTACGTATCTTGCAGAAGGTTAGCGATGGCGAAAATTTTGCCATATTCGCTTTAGAATGGCTTATTCGTATTACGTATCAGCGATAGCCAAGCCATAGCAGAAAGATGACAGTGCTGCCTCTTTGGAACAATCGATGAACTAAACTGTGCATTTTTCAGTATTGTCATCTAAATATTTCGTATCACGTATGATTTTAATAGCAAAGCGACAGCCATCGAAGAGCAGTTTGAACTGTCAAAATTGCGATAACCTTTTAGGTGATGTTGATCGATGGCTTACCTATCGCTCTATTCGCTTACTAACTATTTGAAACGTTAATTATTTTTTTCCATAAAAACAATTCATTTCGTGTTTTTATAAGCTTAACATACGGTTTGTTTATATTGTGCGCGACCAAATTCAAACCATCTTCAAACGTATACAGGCGTAATGATATGTAATACTATAAGCAGGTAGGTTTATGTGTATTCTTTTGAAATGATTTCATATATAATTATATTTATATCAAGACAAGGTATACTTTTCTGACTTATGTATAAATTATACCTACTGTGCTTGCATTTGTTGTCTTTTAAAAATCCCCATGTTAGAATATTCTATTATTCATATCCTTTACTCAAATGTATTTTAGTGTTTCAAGTAGTTATCAAAAGTTTACTTACTGTACTAGGATATCTATACATTAAAAAATATGAAAAGAAAATAATCTAAAGTAAGTGTTTATGAAACTGTTGTCTTTTTGTCCTGCAATACAGAAAAACTGATAGAACTAGGTCAGTCTGCGCAACCATCGAATTTGTTCTGTAGGTATACCATCAATGGTCTTGGCGCGATTATAATTATGTACCTATCTTATTAATTTATGTCAAACATTGTGAAACTACTATGGAAATAGGAGATATACCGTAAGATAATAAAAGCAAATTACTTGTTAAATATCTTTAATAATACACATACACGGATAAACAAACTAAGGTTCCCTATCTAGCAGCCTGCTGGTCTGCTTTCACGTGAGTTCCATCACATCATCACGCCGCCTTTGGCTAAAGCGGGATGCTTTGCAAGCCAATTAATGGCCACCAAGAGATGTTCCAGTTGGTCGTACGAAGCACTATTTGTCTTCATAGAAATAATTCACTGAGTTGATCACATTATAACCTAACCTTATTCCTTTGTATTTATAAACAATTTATGACTGCTGGGATCCAAATACAACACTGAACCCGACAGAATCGTAGGTCGGCCACTTGAAACTATCACAAAACAGACAACACGGTAATATTGTAAGATTTCGTTGTGTTTTTCTATTTGCATACGACTATTTGATGTCTAACAGATGTTCTGTTTGACATTAAGTTAGTTCCTGTTATCGCTACTTAATCGTTTTTGGCGCTATTGTCGCCGCGAAAAGTGCATGGAGCCATCGGTGAGCCATAAGGAAGCGATCTCATACGTAATACGATATTTTTTGACACGAAGCGATTCATCGCGCGTCGATGGAGCCATCACCGCGCGATTTTCTGCTATCGCAAATTCTTAGCTAATAGGGCGGCCGATCTACATTACTTGGTGTACTCAAGAGATTGCTAGCTAGTTGCCTATTTTTTTATAATTGTTAATTTATTTTTTATTTTTTTTTATTCTTTCTATATTTGTATTTACCTATAAAAATAAATTATTTCGTCTCCATTCCTCGACAATTTCTATCCATCTTCCAAGCATGCAGCTCTTCTAAAATTCCCATAGGGTGTTCGTATGTCCGTATTCTCACTAATTTGAACACGTGCCGTCGTCGGCAGTGTCGCACGGGTGTCAATGAATTATCGAGTGTCTCGACAAATCGAAGGGTGTTGCCGAGGAGCTGCGTTGATGTACGAACTGGGTAGGTGTACGGTAACTAACTACTTCACGGTAGTGTTATAGTGTGGAATAGCTAATGGTTGAATGTTTTTGGCAGGAGTTATCATTTTTATCGAATGATTATAATGCGCCTTATAAGGTATTACAATAGTAGTGAAAAAAATATTTCATCGGCTGGTTATAAAAACATTAACACGTAATAATTTCACGGTGAATGTTTAGTTTTTTTTTTGTTTAAAAGTTTCGAACACGGAACGGTATGGTATATACTCGGCAACCTCTTAAAATATTTTTCATTATTTTTGTTACACCTTATATAATGTGGACAGTTTAACTATTGGGATTAGGTAGGCACTTCAATCGTATACGCATTTCATTCTAACATTTTTATCATCGGTACCGATGGACCATCGATGGACCATCGATGGACCTCTTTACACTGTTTTTCGATCAGCTGTCAGAAACCTGAACCTTAGACCTCTAGTACATTATTATACTAAGTGGCTCTCGGAGATCAGGACATTAGTAATAAGATTATATTGGTTATCACTCAAATCAGGCTAATTTTGAAAATTCTCAGATTTAGTCGACGGATTCCGAACTCTACGCCCATCGATTTTAGTCCTAATTGGTGTACCTACTAATCATCAAAATGATACTTATAAAGGACAGCTTGTGACGTACTGATGTAGTGTTGTCTCTCTTAGGGCAGCAGCAGCAGTTCCACTTCGCGTTCGGACAGCGGCCCTTCCCGTTCCCGCCGGACCCACTCGGTGGATTCCGTATGCCGCCCATCACTACGTGTCAGAGTGAGTACCAACTTTAACTAGATAAGATTAAGGTGTAGTTTTGTTATTACAATAACAAATGCCCTGGGTACAATCAGCTCTGACTGGTGGACCATTTGGATTGTAATTACTTTAGTGATGTACGCAGTCTAGTATGAGAGGCTATGGCATTGAAAATCCTGGAACCACCAGATCTACTTTTTATGAAAAAATATTAGCCAATCAAAGGAAAATAGTTCGTTATTTAAACGGTATCCCAACCACGATTCACAAAACCGAATAGAACACAATCAAAACCAGATTGGAAATCAGACACGGACAAAAGTTCGCGGTTCAAATGTGAATGAGTCGCCGTCGACCGATACAATAAACTACGCTCACTAAAGCGCGGATTCAATCAGCGTGCTGAAAAAAGAGAAGCGACTGGAAGCTGTGGATGCAATCGAACAAGCGCTGCCGGCCCGCCAGAATCCAGTGCCACCCCAAAACAACTCGCGCGGTCCGAAACGGCCAAAAAAACATTCGCAAATCGACGCGAATGCGTATCGTATAAAAACCGAGCTCAGCCGATAGCCAGAAGCCGTTGCCGTGATACCGAAAAATAAAAACCGGTAATACTGTGGAAAAAATAAAGTGTACACCAACAACGGCCACTGTCCCGACATCTTTATATGCTGCGTGTATTTTTCATTAATGTCTCGTAAGGAATGGTTTTCAGTTTGGTTTTTGTTGTTTAATAGAATCAAATAATTACTGATTGTAGTTACTGTTGTACTGATTGATTGAAGTAGAGGATATCGATTTCTTATATTTACTCGAATACTACACATGGAAATGAAACGATATTTTCCAATTTTATGTTCATTCAATTGGTTCACTCAGTCTTCCATTGACCATGGTTGCTAAAAAGCAGCCAAATTGCCGGGAACGTAAAAACATAAAAAAAACATGATGAAATTGAATGATTGTACCCGAGCCTTGGATGTTTAATATCTATTTCAATAATTATATACTTACTGAGATCGCCCCCAGTCCATTGTACGGTACTCATAATACAAGCATTGCTACGTTGCGGACCGTACCGTTGGTGTTTGATCTAGTGAAATCATTATTATTAAATGTTGATACTTGAAGTTGTTTTCGAGTGATAATTTAACTAACTATTCTTCTTTATTCTCCTAGATATGAGTCAGTTCGGTCTAAGTTCGAGCAACTCACACTGGGGCTACGGCGGCGCTGGCGCATACCCGGCGTACCTGCCGTCGTGCGCTGCGCCGGCTGCGTCGCAGTTCAACCCCCCCGCGCTGGGGTTCGCGGGCACCATGCCGGACCAGCCTACGCAAGACTTCAGTGTTAATAATACAGGTAAAGGTTTCACCATAAGACTACCTATACCGAAGCTGTGATAGCCAAGTTGGTAGCACACTTGACTCGGTAACCAGGATTGCAGGTTCAATCCCCGGCTCGCACATCTGGGATTTTATGTGCGAATCTCATTTTCAAGCATGATTGTCACTTACTAAACGGTGAAGGAAAACCTCGTGAGGAAACCTGCATGTCTGACAGAACCCCTCAAAAGATGTCTGAAGTCCGCCAACCCGCACTAGGCCAGCGTGGTGGACTATGGCCTAATCTCCCTCGCATTGAGCGGAGGCCCGTGCCCAGCAGTGGGACATTAAAAAGGGCTGGAATAATTATAAGACTACCAAATGCTTGTTAATATAATCACCACGAATTATTGACGTGAGATCCTAAAAAAAATTGATTTGAATTGAGAACCCCCTCCTTTTTTTAAGTCGATTACTAAAGGAGCTACTAGTAATATTGCTTATGTTAAAAAAATATTCTGGGTTGCTCTTTTCTTTATTTATTATGAGGAAACAAACATTGTCATAGTTATATTGAATATTTTATAGAATACTCTTACTTTGTTTTTTTTTTCATACTATAGCGACAATCCCAGTCAAACTGATAATTTGTTTTGAAGAATCGATCCGAAATGTCACAGTCAAGATCCTTAAAAAAAATAACAAGTGGTCTATTATTTGCGCTACGCTAATGACTGATAGAACTTATTAAGTGAGTGATACAGACATGTCCGATTTACTGTAGAGTAGCATAGCTTATTATAAAGTAGGGTGAAATTAAGTTTACCAACAGTTTTACGACGCACATCCTCTTTGGAGTAGATGCGTCGCAGTCGCACCGCACCCGCGCCCTAGGGTGTTGACAGATCAAGAATTATCGACTAATACCCTATAGAACTAATACCTGTATCCACAACTTAGTGTATCCGTGATAAAAAAAAATTGTACCTGACGAGATCTAATCCTTCTAGCAAATGATTCTTGAAATCGCTAAGATTATATAATTAAAATCCTTCCCATAATGGGATTTATGTCAGATAGGCGGACAAAAAAAATGCAAATTTGGGTTATTCGTAGCAAATAATGTCCTAGGCAATTGCCTTTTTTTTCAAAATATTGCTGTAGAAACAAACACGAGTAAGGTATGTTATAGATACGTTAAAACGTCGTGTAGAGGTTAGTTGGATTACCACTAAATTGCTATATCCATCCAAACCTCAAACCATAGTCCATTGCATTAAAATTCTTAAAAAGGGCCTCTACGTGTTGGACAAGCAAGCCTTCCAAAGGTCCGAGTATAGCCCGTGTGGCGAGAGACATAATTATATTTAAAGAAATATTAATATGTCGATTTAAGCGTAGGCGGACTTGTTAATCTACTTGCTCATACAAGAATAGTACATCTACCTACTAATTAATATCTCCCAATGTGTCGTCACCCTTAACCGACACTCATTATAATTTACTGCGTGCTGGTCGCGTCCGATCCGGCCGATCAATTTATTGCGATGCGTCTGATCAACGAGATATATAGCCATATTAAACACCATACTAAAATCCTGTCGCCCATTAATTATTGATATTTTTAGCGTTTTTCCAAGAATGGATAACCGACGCGGGAGTTTTACAGGCTATTGTTTTATCGAACATACCAGATTTGTGAATGAAGCCATGTGGTTGATAGAAGCAAGGATGGGCTACACAGCGCGATATTCGTTTGAATTCAATTGTCAAATATTATTTTTCAGTTGGGTACATTCGGTACTGGCTTATCCGTGGCTTGCCTAAGTCATATGTTAGTCCAGATTATATACTATACTGACTACATTTCATATTAAAGTTCAGAATTTTTGCATTATTTTCCACCTTAATAAAAATACACTGCTAGCTTTCTCATGTAGCGAAAGACAAGTAGTATGGACGTAAAGATATCAAAAAGAATGTTGTAATTACTAAAATAATTAAATATGTCTCTGTTTGCGCAGTTCTCCCGGACACAACAGGCGTCGATCTAGACCAGCAGCTATCAGGCTTGGTCGGCTCCTCACCGTCCCACCACGGGAGCCTGCTACCCCGCTACAACAACAACACAGACTACAGCCTATCAACCGGGCCCAGATCACTGAGCGACAACAGCTCACAGCCCGAATCACCAGTGCAGGACGACCTACTAACTTCGAATACTACGACAAACATCGGTCACAATCATTCGAACACCGCCAACTTTCCCTCGCTAATGGGATCCCAGAATTCGTCGTACGGCAGCAGTAACTGCAACAACTCGCTTTACCCCGTCCTCCCCGCGAGTTTGTTGTACAGTCAATTGTATACAGCGGCGAATCAGACTCACAACTTTCATCCTCTACACTCAAACACGATACACTCAACGCAGAATCACCACAACGAACTTCAGACTATGATGGACCAGATATCTTCGACAACGAATAATCACAGGCAACACGGCAATCATGGACAGGAGTTGTTGTTGGGTGGCGGCAACTCCTGTGCGGCGGCGGCGGCTAGAGGTGAAGACGGTAGGGTCAATAATCTGGGGCAAAGGGGCAACCCTCAGCCTGACAGCAACACAGTGTGGCGACCCTACTAAATAGAACAGTGACAATGAGTTTTATAGATATCGATACCTCAGTAATTAGTAGTGTATTAAAGTACGTTTTCCGGGAAAGTGTCAGATAGAACGGGAATCGGTGGTGTTGTAACGAACCCGATACGATTTATCGATTGTGATTTGAAAATTCGGTTGAAAGTATCGTTTGAAGTTCGCTCCCGTCCTCGATTATACGACTTAAAATTTAAAAAGCATGAGCATAATACGATTAGGTTATGGTCGTCATAGTCCGCGTTAGACTAGAACATAGTCTGTCGACTCTATAAGAACGAACGAAACAAATTCGCACTTTATATAAGAAGGCATTGTGAATAATGCTGAAGAGTAAGTACGTTGTTACATGGTTCAACTCTATTTATTGTTACCGCCACATGATATCAAACAATGACTTGTGAACCATTGCAAATACGTACTTATGAACACTTCAGTAAGTCTCAAAAAGCAAAATATCCTCAAATAGGTATTACCTATTAGTATATATTTCACCATACTTCAAAGTGAGACCATTTGAAAGCGTTCTACATAGGTTAGGCCTAACACAACACTCTCGAATAAAATGTCCAAAGGAATTAAAATGAGAACATTGTTAAATGTCATTTCATTATGAGCCAATTGTGTTAGCAAGCTTGGAGCCTTAGTTGTAAAAACGAATCCGACACTGTAAATATAAAACATGTGAATAAATACGAGTATAAATTTGTTGTAAAAGCATCTTGTAAAGTGCAATAGACGTGCAATTATGATGTTGAGTAGATGTATACTTAGTTATAAGCGACTACCTGTTGAACATGTGAACTCTGTCCAAATGTAGATATCTTAGATATGTTCCTTCAAAATGTGTTATTTTTTATAGAGTTTTCATTTGTCACGCCTTAATACGTTTCATTTATTATAAGACTTTATTAAAACTTTTAAAATACTTATTATGATTTGTATACTTTTAAAATCGTACCTATGATAAAATAGTACTGTTTTTACTCAAATTACTTAGTATGTATTTCGTGCAATAAACTTATATGTATCTTGTTTATTCGTTAGACTTGCAAAGCAACTGATTTCTCGTTTACGAATGTCGTTATACTTACATTATTTCGGTTGAAAAGAAGTAGCTGAATTAATTTTACATTAAATAAAATCTACAAATTTATCATCGGTGTTTTACATTACCTACCCTGTGTGAAATTCACTATCAATGAGTAATGTAATCCCAAAACATCACTTTCATAGAATCTATTGGGAATTTGACGACCCGGCTGGCTTTCTGTGCCGACGGTCCAGTAGGGACAAATTGTATGTGATAAGCACAAATGGTTGTACCGGATTCATGGAGTTTTAATATGCATATAAGTATTTTATACAAATTTTACGGATTTTAGAACCTCAAGACACTGTAAGCACTTTCTGCGTAGATCGGACCGCAAACAACAACGAAATATGAGGGCACCCGAGATCTAACTATGACACTAGGACGTCCAATACTCAGTCCTCCCGTGACATAAAATATATGAATAATTGTCGATATTTTTAAATGACTTCACTATAACTTCATTACAGTGATTACTTCACCCAACCGCGTCAACAATGTTGGCAGATAGCTCGCTTATAACCTATGCGATTTGTAACTATATGTATATTTTTGCAACACCAAATGAAACTCTGAAATAAATATCCCACCCTCATTAATTTGCGCCAATGCGATGCGATGGACAGACGGCCGCGCGCCCATATACGGTGGCCACATTTTTTATTAATACTGAGATACTCGTACTATTTCTGTATATCTGTATAAAGTATATCTTCATTTAATCATTAATTTGAAATGAATCTTAATTTTTTTTCTATTGATATATTAATAAAACCTATTGGATTCCTGAAGGATTGACAGTAGAGTTGTACCAATAAACGCAATGGTTAGCAAGTAGGTATGATAGTTAATCCAAACTCGATTGATGAATATAAATAAGTAGCTTCATGTACTATATTATTACAATATGAATCTGGTAATAATATGACTCTCTATAACTCTCTATTAAATAAGCAATTGCTTATGCTGTAGGAAAGCGTTGTGAAGAAGCCTGCATGTAGATAAACTTACTATTTCTCGAGTGATGTGAGAAGTCTGCCATCTACACAGGGGCTCATCTATCGTGGTGGTCTGTATGCCCTCGAATTGAAGAGAGACCCTTGCCCAACAGTGGGCCATTAAAAATCTAATTATTATCACTAAATATATAAATTAATAGGCCTCATAAAATTTTAACGATAATCTCACATTACATTCGAAATCCCTCACTAATTCCTCAATGAAATGATTGTCACCTGAGTACCGGCGATAATATATGCGGATTCACCCGCGGCACTGACGCACACAGAGACAAATCGATGCCAGACCGATTTGAACGACTATAATGACAATTTAAAATTGTCAAGTAATTAATGAGGATTAGTGCAGACTTTTTCACGATCGATTGAAAAGGTGGGACACCCTACAAATACTTGAATTGACAATTGAGTATGATTTTGCGAGTCAAAGTGGGGGTTGGTTAAATGAGTAAGTAGGGGTACCTCCTCATAGGTGCGTTTAATAATCTATACATATAAATAAAATTGGAGTGTCTGTTTGTAATATTAAAATAACCGCTTTTTACTAAGTGCATTTGGATGTATACACGTTACCTATACCGAAACAACATTTTTTACAATTTTTGTCTGTCTGTCCGTCTGTCTGTCTGTCTGTCTGTCTGTCTGTTTGTTCCGGGTAATCTCTGAAATGGCTGAACCGATTTTGACGGGAATTTCACTGGCAGATAGCTGATGTAACAAGGAGTAACATAGGCTACTTTTATTTGAGAAAAAAAAATGGATCTCTCGAAAAAAAATTAAAACCAGTGTTGCAGCGCTGCGCCTGATTAAAGTTTGATAGCAACAATCTGCAATGCGTCCCGCGGGATCAGAACGCGAGCAGGCTGTTGCCAACGGCTGAGTCTTTGTTAAATACCACGCGGACGAAGTCGCGGGCAACAGCTAGTATAATATAAAATCGCCAGACGAACACGCCAACTATACGGTCCCACACTAAGCAACGCTTATATTATGGGCACCATACAATGGACTACAGGCAAACTCGACTAGAGGTGTCTGGCGATATGAAATTATATTATTTTCTTCACCCAAACGTAGAATTAACAATATGACGTAGGCGAACCGAAATATTTTTGATCATTTCAATAATTGATATTCCATTTTATTTGTCCAACGTGTGCTATTAATTACAACAATCAGCAATTTCGTGTTATGTCGAGCGAAAACTACAGCGCGAACTGTGTGCAGACTGATAAAAATATACTAGGTATTTCGGATACAATAATTATTTCGCATTTCGTTGTTTTTTTATTACATTATAGGCAAGTATTTGATCTCGATCTCACCTGATGGTAAGTCATGATGAGATCTACGATGGAGCATACTTGCCTAAGTAGGAAGGCGGCAGTAGATCGAGACGCTACATTCACTAGGCACATGCAGCGCAGCCGATCAGACCCGCCATCCATGAATGGCAACACCGAACATCATGCCGGAACACGGATAGGCCGCTTGGCGACATGGCTTTGTTCAGAGGGTGGTGACTAACCACGGCCGAGGCCTACCACCAGTAAAAATCGTTGTATCTGAGGCTAAAGTTTACATTTTAAACATGTTGGAGGCTAGTACGCGGTATTACATATTTGCACTACCCCAACTGATACCTATTCTACCTACCTACCATACCTATAGTAGGACAACAATACAATTCGTTTTTTTTTATTCTGGACACTTTTACTCATAACGATCTAGCACACGGTAAGAAGAAGTGAATGGTACCTATACAAAAATAAATATATAAAATGTAACAACAGTGTCCGCCAACCCGCACTGGGCCAGCGTGGTGGACTATGGCCTAATCCCCCCTCGTATTGAGGGGAGGCCCGTGCCCAGCAGTGGGAAATTAAAAGAGGGCTGGGATTATAAAGTGTAAAACATTTTAACAGGTTAAGCGACAAAGTAACATTACATATACTCAGTGCGGGGTAAAATGGTACTGGCTTGCGTTCTCAGAGAAAAATCAACCACTATTCACACATATTATATTAAAACATAAACGTGATCGCTACGACTTACTTGTTAGCCACTTAGTCAAAGTCAAATCATTTATTTTGTATAGGCCTACGGGGGCACTTACAAATTGTCATTAATTTTTTTCCTTAACTCTACAACCAGATCGGAACGCGACCGCAACTGAGACGATCCGGCAAGAAACTCAGTGGGCTTGTCTTTTTTTTATCCATTATTTTACGAAAAAATAAAATAAAAAAGTAAGCTCCAGTGTGTTGCCATGCGAGGCGCACACACGCTACAATTTAACATTATAAATATTGATATTTGAGCGATCAGTCCCAGGCTGCTTTATCATCCAAATAATCCAAGATTCTGTAATAACCCTTACGACATAAATTACTTTTCACAGTTCTTTTAAACTTACTAATGGGCAAATCTGGGATTCCTTTGGGAAGTTTATTATAGAAGCGTATACATTGCTTAAAATAATGTACACTATTTTTGTTACACCTTGTATATAGAGATATTGTATCATACCAAAATTGACACTAATAGGTTTTTAGCAAACGGAATACATTATCGGTGACATTATACGGCGAACTTACCTATGTATACTTACCTATGTATTTGAAGTCTGGCCCGGGATATAAAACAGGCTTTTTGAAACTGGGCTTAAAGTTGCGTCATTTTAATACCGTACGCAGCGCGGCATAATGCACCCTATTCACACGAGAGGCGATAAAAAAAAAACAAGTCGATCCGACAAGTAAAAGTCGAATAACTTTACCTATTATTAAATAGAGCGAATAGTCGAATAGAATTTTACAAAACATAGCTAAGAAGCAGATCTAATAAACTAGCTTATAGGCCCAATGCACACACATCTTAAAATACGCCACCGTGGATATGCTACGATACAATTGACTCTTGTTGATCACATACCTACCACAAAATTGGAGGTAACTTTGTCAACTATAGATAGGTATGAATAATTGAATTGGCCCTGACCCTGCTTTCTGCACCGAGGGTCCCGGATTGAATCCAGGTAGGGACAAGCTTTGTGTGATAACCATGAATGTTTGTATCCCAGCTATGGATGTTTACCTATAAAGTATTACATTTTGAGTTCGCCCTCAGTCCATTGGAAGGGGGCCACAATATAATAACGTAAGAGTTATTACAGGATCTTGGATTATTTGAATGATAAAGCAGCCTGGGACTGATTGCTCAAATATCGATATTTATAATGTTAAAGTGTAGCGTGTGTGCGCCTCGCATGGCAACACACTGAAGCTTACTTTTTTATATTTTTTGTAAAAATAATGGATTAAAAAAATACATGCCCGCTGAGTTTCCCGCCGGATCCTCTCAGTCGAGGTCGCGTTCCGATCCGGTTGTAGAGTTAAGAAACCAAAAATGTAATGACAATTTGTAGGCCTATACGAAATAATCGATTTGACTTTGACTTTGGACATGCGTTGCTTAGTGTGGGACCGTATAGTTGGTGTGTTCGTCTGGCGATATTATTATTATATTAAATAGGCCTCGCAATCGAAGCGGCGGCTTATTATCGTGTCATTTTCATAATGCGCGGCATATACCGACATCGTGCATAATGCAGGCGCCGCCGCCCGCCCCGGACCAGAGCGTATTAATTACACACATACGAACGCTTAATTATTGATTTTTAGCAATAAACATGAGGCCATTTTGGATCGGTGGACACGTATTAAAATGGTACACCATAGATTTTTATTTTTTTTAATTATCTAGATACTCTATGTTTATAGAAATATTATAGCGAAATACTATCCTTGCATGCCTATCTTCTTTAGAGGGGTAAGTAGAGGCATTGTAAAGTGTATCAATTTCACTTATAGGTAGAGTTCTACCTAAGACAGCCGAGCGTGGGTTCCAATTACCTACTATTTAGGTCATAAATAGTAATAGTAATATAGCCAGACGAACACACCAACTATACGGTCCCACACCAAGCAACGCTTGTATTATGGGTACCGTATAATGGACTGAGGGCGAACTCAGTATATAATACTTATATAAATATTAAACATCCATGACTCGGGTACAAACATGCATGCTCATCACACAAAGCTTATTCCTACCAGGATTCGAACCCGGTAACCTCGGCGCAGAAAGCAGGGTCACTTCTAACTGCGCTAATCAGGTCGTCAAAGGTTACATAGATACTTTATGATAATTATCTACAATACACACGGTAAATTAAATGAACAGGAAATCTGAAGTTTATCCATTAAATCATTTCAAATCGCACTGGAACTATAAAAGTGAAATTATCACTTTTTATTTCGTATCATTAAAAAGTTATAACTCTGCTTCATACACTATGACAAACACATAAACGCACTTCCCTTTTGAGTTATGGAGTACTAAATAAGTGCCCATTAATTGAAATAAAACTAATCTTAAGGATTTTATCGCGGTTTATTATTTGTTTTTTACGTTCCCGACGTTTCGGCTGCTTTACAGCAACCATGGTCACGGGAGGACTGAGGTGGTTGACGTCCTGGTGTCATAGTTTGAGACGGGGTACCCTCATATTTAGTTGTTACTTGCGGTCCGATCTACGCAGAAAGAGCTCACTGTGTCTTGAGGTCTTGCAATGGTACGCTTGGTCTTTGTCTTGGATTTAATAATATGGTTGCTGTAAAGCAGCCGAAACGTCGGGAACGTAAAAAACAAATAATAAACGCGATAAAATCCTTAAGATTAGTTTTGTTTCAATGTGTGGTATTCACGTAAATATAAGAAATCAATAAGTACCTATTAACTTAATAAAACTAAATTACTTAAAAATATGCGTCCAGTGACTCAAGCACAATCTAATTACATTGCGTTACGATCACGTTAGCATATATATAGAATAGCAGGTACATATAGCCCTATTCAATGCTCCACCATTGGACAGTTTTATCTATAACATAATTAAGAAAAAAAACAATTATATTATGTTAATCGTGAGCATATGAGACAAATTGGTAGGTACCCTGTTTGGGCATTGTCTTTTGTACAATAATGTAGATTTTTTCATAAGCTTAACGCATTCTTTCTTCGTTTTGGGCATTATGTTTATGGCTAGCGAGTCGAGATAAGCTGAAATAAACACACAGACGGAGATGACAAAAAATAACAAACTACTAGCCTGCTCCACTAATAAATTCAATCTTATATGCTGTGCTTAATAGCAGAGACTGCGGTATGATAGACAAGTAGGTACAAAACAATCGTGCTCCTAAACATAGTAACTATCCACTAGACTGCCGAACTGCTATCGGCGAGGGGTTGGGGCGTAATTTAAAACCGCACCTCGGCCCGCTCCCGCGCACTCGCTCCCGCACAGCCCTGGCGAAATTAAGTGCGAGGCGGTGGCCACGTGACACCGGCAAATGCGATGCGCCTACCGATGTAGTCCGACTTAATTGTGAACATACGCAACTTGAGTTGAGCTTAGATAGCTCGTAAACTGATCAAGATCATCTTCTTCATTGGCACACTGACAACACCCACCATGATATTGAAGGCTTTTAACTTATAAAGACTGTAGAGAATATTTTTCGATCCCTTTCAGGTAGACGTTTCGATCTAAATCCGATAGAAGACAGGACTGGAAGAAGGAGAAGAAATTTATATACCTCTATAGGTAAGCTTTTTATAATGTATGATGAGTCAATTCTCGACCTAAGGCATATTGAAACCTCCAAAAATATTAATCAATTTTCAAACTAATAAGTAAACTGCTCAATAAACCGATTTGTAGGTTGTTAATAATACATTTTTATTAATTTTGAAAGAAAACTTAAAGACCTCAAGACACAATGTGCACTTTCTGCATAAATCGGACCGCAAACAACAACTAAATATCAGGGTACCTACCCTAGTTCAAACTTCGACACGAGCACGTCAAACACCTCAGTCCTCCCGTGACCACGGTTGCTGCAAAGCAGCCGAAACGTAAACGCGATAAAATCCATAAAATAAGTTATATTTCAATGTGTAGTGTGTAGTATTCGCGTATATATAAGAAATCAATAAGACTTGAAAGCTTAAAGTAAACCCTTAATATTAACATGAAATCCCAAAGCTACAAAGGCATACACGAATCTACAAACGAAATACAATACAAAACACACCCACACTTGGGGTGACACCTTTGTCTAACACAAATTGCCGATGTAAAGACGAGCTCCATTCAATAGTCTCTTGCTAGACGCCACCGAAGTTCGAGGACGGATTCGACAACTGAACACGAAGGGAAAAGGGTCACACACATAATGATTACTTTATGGAAATAAATAGCTTTCTATTTATTTCTTTCCAGAATTGGAATCTGGTGGAGACATCTGGTCCAGAACGCTGTCACTTATTTTGCCAGACGCGTCAGCATTGCCAATCAACGTGGCAATGCAGCCAGCGTTTTGGGTACCCTGCCGGCCGATAGGGGTGGAGAATTTATTATATCTTTAGTTTGAATATTCCAGTACCTAAGAAACTACTAATCAGAATTATATCAATGTTTTTTTTTGTATTATTTCAATTTCTGAAAGTGTCAAATAATAAAAGTTTTAATAAACGCGTCCCTTCAGATCCCTTGCATCCTATGAGATTCTTTTAACCACTGAATAAAATTGACATCTGATCTGATCTGATCTCGTTTGCGCTCGGATGGTCGTGGAACGTCAACTCGCGTTTCAATTGTTACAAATTGATATGACTAGGTATGATAGCTTTTGTTAATTTGCTGTGTTGTTGTGTATGTCCTCAAGTCCGTCTCTGGCGGGCACACCGTACGAATGTATGTAATTACTGCACCTTTCATACGAACCCTTCTAATTACGGACGCCTTTGTGTTTTGTTCGCGAATGCCAATTATTGCAATAAGTGAACGAGCATTTGTGTCGATGTTACATATTTACTAAGTGTTAAATTTCTTACAATTACATACATGTATCTAAATACATCGGGCTAGTACAAATTATTTCTTAAGTTACTAGGTACTTAGTGAATATGTTATAGATAGGCATTAGACTAATCATAATTGGTTTATACAACGTGTCCCAAAATTCAACGATAAGCGGGCACCAAAGGGTGGACCTACTTATATCTACTCGAGAAAAAAAAGAAAAAAATCTACCTTCATTTTTTTTTTCATTACATAAAAAAAGTGAAATCCTTAAAAAATGGACACCCTTTTTATATTTTTAAGTCCCATTGCTACAATTTTAGAAATACTTCCATGTTTTTTTTTGCATTAGCAACGTAAGTAGCACTACTATCCATCACAACCATTAAAAATCCCATAGTTAGTTAGTATAGTTTTTACACAAATATCGACCAAAGTTATGTTTTTTTCTTAAATGATGTAAGACTTTGACTTTCAGTTCACTTTCACTCATCGTGGTGAAAAAAAAAGGTATTGACACTACTATGGCAAATATTTTTAAAAATAGGCGCAACTAACCAATTTTGGCAATAGTAATCACTTTTACTATGTAACCAAAAGGATTTTGCTGTATGTTCTTAAAATTTGAATGAGACATGTGCGTAGTCCATTCTTTTTTTTTCTCGAGTAGTCATAAGTAGGTCCACCTTTTGGTGCCCGCTTATCGTTGAATTTTGGGACACGTTGTATATAAAGCTGTTCTGCTTTGTTTTTTTTTGGAAAATATTAATGAATACTGATTAGGGTTGTCGGTTTTAATTAAATAGCTAAGTGCGGGCCGCATCGCCGTGAATGGGAATATTTTAATTACCAGCGACCCCGCACGTAAATTTCCCACGACTGCGATAAAGAATAAACATTGGCATTGTCTTAAGACCCTCCAAGAATTACTGTTTGTTAGGGCTGTCACGCAACACAGTAAATATTCACATAAAACCATAAACTACGATGCTTTAGTCATACAATACTTACTTACGTTAGTCTTAACCTTCTTAATAACAAGGTACCTACCTACATAAGTAAGTAACTTAAACCGGTCCAGATCATATCCAAAGGTCAGCAAATGAAAGACGTGACTTGTAACTTGTCGGCATCCCTAATTTCGGTTTTTGTAGGCGTCCAAGCCAGAAATTAATGTCTGCAGTAAATATTGATTTCTTGTATTTATGCGAATACTACACATTGAAATAAAACTATTTTTTAAGGATTTTATCGCGTTAATTTTTTGTTTTTACGTTCCCGACGTTTCGGCTGCTTTACAGCAACGTTTTATTTCAATTCTGCAGAAAATTCATGATATTCCTTCAATGTGTTTATACCTAAATCAATATAATATTTGCGAGGTAGCATCCCTATGCGGCGCCTCAAGTCGTCGGGCCCCGGCCCCTGCCGGCCCCGGCGGGACCATTACGCGGTCACCGCCTGATTACCGCCCCGTCTTGATTTCAACCCTTCTTTCTTAATATATTTAGATATACTAGCCGTCCCGGCGAACTTCGTACCGCCTCAGAATCAAATGTATGAGAAAATTAATTATCTTTATGGTTATTTTTTTATGAGTTTTTCGCATATTTTTGTAGGTGATTCTGCCATTCGAAGCGGAGACAAATTAAAAAATAAAAGGTCATTGAATTTCTAAAACGGGTGCGCCGTTTTTGAGTTGTAAATGGTGTAACAGACACGACTTTATTTATGATTATACACAACAGTAACATAATAAAATAAGAGTACAAATTATATAGGTATCACATGCACTACGACACATCAATTCAACCATCTGGTCGTGACCTGCCAAGCACATCTTCATTAGACTTCTGTTGGTATAATTCATGTTTTACTGAAAGCCTCAAAAGGGTTTAATTGAGATGTCGTTGCTTTTTCATGACGTGCTAAAATTTAAACAGAACTTAACATTTGATTTACTGTTAAGTATTCGGCAGTAAACTTATGTAATCCATCTAATAAAATCCAAAGAATTGATTGGCTGGCTGACTGACAGATAAAGTCTATCCTAAACCAGTAGACGTAGAGCCTTGAAAGTTGAAAGATATATGCCTTGAGTACCCAAGAGGTGCACTATGCAGGGAATTTTGGAAATTCAAACCCTAAGGTCGATAAATGAGGGTTTAAAGTTTGCATGAAGATTTTTTTTTAAACTTACAATCGGGCAGTAATATTTATAAACAGCTTGAAAAAACAAAGTACCTATACATATTGAAATAAAACTATATATAATAAAACTATATAAAACTAATATTAAGGATTTTATCGCGTTTATATTACGGGAGGACTCAAAATATAAACGCGATAAAATCCTTAATATTCGTTTTATTTCAATCGCGTAAATATAAGCAATCAATGTAAAACGTACCTTCGTGTCTTAAGGGGAAAGCTCAGGGTCAGAACGCGAAATTCAAAATGACAATGGTTATTCAAAATGACGAAAAATTTGGACATCTTTACGATGTAATGTAGTGTTTTGCGATATTAACATTCTGCATTGTATGTCTCGATGTATTAAGTTTGCTTAAAAAAGTACCTAATCCGACACAATACCATTAGGTTTGTAAAAACTGCTACTTTTACTAACTTTATGGTGTTGTATCGCTTTAGGTATTTTTTAAGCAAACTTTATACATCGAGACATCCAATGCAGAATGCTAATATCGCAAAACACTAAATTACTTCGTTAAGATTTCCAAATTTTTCGTAAAACAATAAAAACCATTGACATTTTGAATTTCGCGCCCTGACCCTGAGCTTCCACCTTAATACTAAAATTGTTACGACCCAATGCCGTCTTACCCCAAAGCAGCAATTCCCATGGTGACCATAACGCGGTCGCCGGCTGATTACAGCCCGTCTTGATTTCAACCCTTCTTCACCCTCTTTCTCCTTAGCGATGTTAGCACATTATTATTTTTTTATAAACAGTGTTTTGTACCTCAGTTTAACAATAAACTTTTGCTAATATTCGTTATACTTTCTATACTGATTAATTTTATTAATCTTTACGAAATTATAATAATCATCTTTCCAAGTAGGTAAGAGTGAAAAGCCATTTGAAAATATTTAAATAGGTAGGTACGATCGACATACTATAGTATGAAAACTGGAATAGTACCACCGAACCAATAACACAACCTATTAACGTAATAGAGTCGCTTAAAATAGGAAAAGATTCGCTTTAATGAGGGTAGGTGTGTATAATGAAACATAGTGGGGTAATGTGACCAGCGGAAATAAATAGTCCAGAAAATTACGGGCCCTCCCCCTCCCGGTCACCCCACTCCACCCCCTGCCTACGCATTAATGTATGTGCATATCATTATTGGACGGGTATTTTAATGGCTGATATTGATGATATGAGCGACAGTGAGATAAACAGTTTGGTCGACTAGGTATATATAAATACATTTTATGTGGCCAGAAGTGACAACATTTGCCAGATGTGGCAACATTTACCAGATATGGCAACATTTACCAGATGTGGCAACCGTTGTATTAGTCCTACAACAGTTTATTTATGAAAAATCCACACATTCAAAAAGTTCTATTTTTTGTCACCCGACGAACACACTTACTATATGGTACCTATATGGTCCCACACTAAGCAACGCCTGTATTGTGGATACTGTACAATTGACTGGGGCCTAACCCAGTGTGTAGGTAATAGGTACTTGTACTATAATGTAGATATTAAACATCCATGACTCTGGTACATATATTCGTGCTTATCACACAAAGTTTTGTTCCTAACAGGTTTTCAACCCGGGACATGGACCCTCGGCACAGAAAGCAGAGTCGCTACCAAATACGGTCGTAAATGGCAAAAGTGACAACTACAGTACCATTGTCATTCGACTATGAGACGATTGCGATAGCACACAGAACTTGCGTACCCGGGTATTATGATCGCTGAATACCGACAAGTGTCATTAACCTCCACTATTACTATCACGACACCCCCCTCTACAGGAAGGGGTGGCTTCAAGGGCTATTTAACTCTAATAAGCTAGATAATAGGTTCCCAAAACGAGGTACGTAGGCACTTTTTTATTGCATTACTTAATTTAAAATTGAAGTTTTACAGAGATCTCTACAATTGGTACCTCTAGATAAACGTCATATCGCGTGACTCGGTCGGATCTTGGATGGGTGGCAGAATAATATCTGACTAATTACAGTTTAGAGGAACCGTTAAGCAAATTTATGAATATGGGAACCATGTAGCCAGTATCTTATAAATATATTCATAGAGTTGGTACTTTTTTGACCAGCTGCTAAAGTCTGCCTAGCCGTTCCATCATTGTTTAAACGGCTAGGCACACTTTAACACTTGTCTGTTAAAATCTGCAGGTAGGTACTTAAAAAGTAAATGTAACTACTCTACGTGAGTAGTTATATATCGCCAGACGAACACACTAACTGTATGGCCCCAAACTTAGCAACGCTTGTATTATAGGTACCGTACAATGGACTAGGGGCGATCCCAGTAACACCCAGTCCAGGGAAAATTACGAAAATATCGTTTCCCAAATTTGCCCAGGCGGGAATCGAATCAGCAACTACCGGTGCAGTGATCCGACCGGCTTACGCTCACCCGTCGTAACCCATGTAGAGATCATATTCGAAATGATACTATTTCAATCTCAAAGGCACTCATCCAACCACTTCCTATGGTAATAAAATGAACTTACCCACTACGCATTTGAAGCTAATCTTCTAAAAGCGTTTCCAACTCGTCTTTCAAACGGCTCCGCTCTCGGAGAGCGGCATTTATTCGACTCTACCGCAAACAACTGGCAACGCCATCTCACGAGGGTTTTCCGCACTAGGAACACACTAGCGCCGTTGTTAACACACATTTTTATCCGCCTGTACGCACACTCACTCACACAGAACTGCGAGAAAGTTGCCAAAAAATGTATACGCGACTCTTGCTGTAACACCTTCCAGCAACAAACAGCCAAAATGAACTGTGTACCCCATGCAAAGAGTTGATTTTTCAATGGGAGAGCTCGAGTATAATAGCTATTTTTGCTTGTACTGGAGAGTTGAAGACAGAAACAAAACGGCGGAAGTACAGTCGCGTTCAACGTGCTTTGCGCTCTTTCTGTAATCCACTCTTTTAAAATAGTCGTTCGCAGAATAGGAAAGTCGTATAGTCGTGCACAAAATTGTTACGTAGTACGTTTTGGCATGCGCAATGCTATCCCTTTCATGGGGGAGAGAACTTCTTTGGATGTGTGCGTGAGGCGGCGTGTATACATGAAGCTTTCTTGTAAGGCGTTTGCTTTCTTAAGAACGCGAAGAAAGCGAAAAGGTTCGCATTTGAAGGAGTATTCTTAAAAATTGCCAGCAATTCGTTCGTGACGCGGTCGTTAGAGGGCGCGCTTTAGATTTATATAGAAACTTAGTTTTATAGTGAGAATATTCTTATAACATTCTCAATCGTGCAGCTAGCCTACACTTAGAAGTAGGTACTTTTTCAATTTATCGGTTATTATTTTATAAGTTTCCCTCTTTAATTATGCCTACGCACTTAAAATAAAGCTAAAATTTTATGTAAAATGTAAAAATAACTGTGTCATTGTAGAGGCGGAGGTAATTTTCATATCAAACTGTAAGTATAATATTTCCGTATCGAAAATGCTCTATTCTGATTTGTTAGAATTTCACGAACATATAAAATACATTGGTGGCACTAAAACCGCAAGCAACCAGTAACGGGTATTTGCGCGTCGATCCCCGCGACAAATCCTGCCAACTGCGCCCACAATCACAGCCCATTATAATCTTAACGAATAGCGTTCCGCGGTTAACCGCAAAATTATCAAAATCGACCAATCACAGCTCACCCCATATATACTTTCATCTATTTATTTTTCCGGGGGTGAAAATCTTAGAAACCACAACGACTAACCGCAAAGGTCAGGTGATCGACCAATCGGGGGTCGTAAATATAACCACAAGCCACGCCCATCTAACCGCAAACCAACCACAACGCGAGACGTTCAGTTCGCGTCATCGATCGTGGTAACGGCAGCGTTCTTTTTCCAAATTACGACCGCCGGTTGGTTATTTACGGCTGGACGGTTCATGATTTATTCTTGAAACGTCAGACGGGAGGATTTATGAAGAAAATCTGAAAATAGAATAAACATGCCAGTTATATAATGAAAATATTTATCAGGAATAGTCAGTTTAGTGGGGAGCGTCGGAGGGTCCGGTTGTGTATGGGAGTACAACATCAAGTTGGTCATCGCGCTGAACAAAGATGAAATATTGATTCCACCGCGTGGCAGAAAGGCGCGCCGCACACACACAGCCGCGACCGCATTATATTCATAATGAATACAGCTATCCCACTCGCCGGTCGTCTTTGACTTTGTATAAATATATTTCGTCTCTCTCCCTCGGCACTTGAACGAGCGTTTCCCCCTCGCGGGAGAGGGACGGGTGAGGGTTAGGAGTTTGTCTTCGAGAGGTCGCCAATTTCTATTTCATTAAGTGGCGCGCCTGAAACCGCAGCGGATCGATGGAACTTGGCTACCTGAAAAAATAAATATTTTCTCTTCTATCTATTCTTAGTATGTCTTCCCATAGGCAAAATCGAGCAAGTCTGGTACTCCCTCCTTTAACAGTATCAATAGCTATGTGTATAGAGCGGCTGCCCTCGCGACCGAGAGGTTATCCGGGTTCGATGCCCGCCTTGGTCATTAAGTTATTGGCTGAACTCACTGAGAACAACCTTTGCGTTGGAGGAGTTCACGATACTTCCTAATAGTAATGTGATAACAGAAAAATACTTGTAATATTAAGAAAAACAAATAAGCGTGCTTCCTAAATATCCATGACTTGGGTACAAACATTCGTTCTCATCACACAAAGTATGTCCCTACCAGGATTTGAACCCGGGAACCTCATTTATGACCTTTTAATCAAGCCTTCTTAAGAAAAATGCGCTAAAAATCTAAAAAAAATAAGCTAAAAAAAAATTAGCCTATGTAATTTTCTGACCCCTAAACTACCACTACCTATGCAAAGAATCATGTCGATTCTTTGCTCTATGAAAAATTTTAACAAATTTATTCCACGGGTACCATACCATTTACCGGGATAAAAAGAAGCCTATGTGCTATTGCAAACTATAATCTATCTGCCTATTTGCCATATTTCATCCAGATCCGATCAGCAGTTCTGGCGTGATTGATTAACAAACATCCAACCATCCAAACTTTTACATTTATAATATTAGTGGGATTTGTTGTAAAGCAATCCTTCTCATACATATGTATACTATAAGTACTCTACATAGAATTTCCTTTGAAAGTGAAGTTCTTATTGTGATTTGAGTACGCATTAAGAATTCATGCGAGGACATGTTTATGGAGTTGGGGCCGATGGTTCAAACGGCCTGCCTTCATTTTATCTACTAGATATACCTATATGTAACCATACATTTGTTAAGGTGGGTGTTTACCTACCGATGTACTTATAAGTATACCTAATAGACTGGAGAATCTTTGGAGGAGAAGGATCTTTTGCTAACAACAATTTTGCTGATGATCAGAGAATGAAAGTAGGTAAAATGAGTTACCTAAACAAAAGTAGTCATAAAACTCGTTATTATCGTCACTTATAGTCTAGCTTTTAGCCTAGCTTTAAGTTTGTCCTTGAAAAAAATCAACAGGTTTAATTTAAAACAAAAAACGAGCCAGAAAATTAAATCACGCTAGGTAACACAATCACCTTGCGTTAGCTAAGTTTAACCCATGAATGGATATCACTAACCCCCAAAAAAGAATATGTTTAGGTTAAACAATGACGTTAAAAAGATCATTACACTTGAAAAATGGTTTGTATTGATATTGTAAATTGATAAAACTGCTATAAATTTCAGGGTTAGGTTACCTTTCATGAATTCTACGGGAGACGCCACGGATTAATGCTAATTCACTAATAAATCATTAAAAACGCATTACAGCACGAAGGCTTAACGCAAACATGTAACCAGGCGGTGTAAATGAGATAACCCTCAAGAGGCGAGCCCTTATATTAATTAGCAACAATATTTTGGGGGTTATTATTTACGTAATAAAGTCTAATTTAGTGCCCCCCAAATGAAATATGAGCAATTGAAGAGAGTAAGTACTTAGCACGCCCGTTAATATCTACTCAAAACCGTTTGCTACGTTGGAATGCTGATAGGGGAAGGTAATGTAACCTTTAAAGGGAGGTAGTTAAATATCATTTTCATAATTCATGCGTGACAACATAGTAAAAATGTAACATATATTTTATGGTACAAACTTATTTATTTAGGTACGTTCTAATAAAAAAAATCGGCTAAAAACACACTAACTATACGGTCCCAAACTAAACAACGCTTGTAAATTATGGTAAAATGGACTCGGGGCGATCCCAGTATGTAATTATAGTTACATAAATATTTGACATTCATGACTGGGGTACGAAAATCGTGCTCACCTACACACAATCTGCCTCTACCAGGATCAAACCCAGGATCCATGGACAGAAAGCAGGGTCACTAACTGTGTCAATCGGTTCATTTCGTTTAAAGCAAAGGTTAGATGATGTCATTCAATCACACAATCATCGCAACTTGACCAAAAAAATTAAAATTAAAAGCAGTAGTCATGTTTTAAGCACAAAAGTTTTTCGACCATGGCGTCAAACACAAACCCATGAATCAGCTTTGAACAGCTCCTCTCAGTTACCACATCCTGATCTAACAGAACCCCATCTAATTCGCGCGTCCGGTGTGGCCACCCCAGCGCTCCAGCTCGCAAAAAGTCAGAGTACACATTATTTAAATACAATAGCTGTTCGTTAGGCCGGCGGCAGGCCTCAGGAGTTCGATGCAAGATTTAATTAAATCACCCCCCACCCTGCCCTTCCTGGGTCTCCCTCTCGCGCGTCTCACCCCTGGACCAGGGTTGCCAAGATACTTTTGTAT
The DNA here is from genome assembly GCA_905333125.1 of Pheosia tremula. Lineage (NCBI taxonomy): Eukaryota > Metazoa > Arthropoda > Insecta > Lepidoptera > Notodontidae > Pheosia > Pheosia tremula. Next base: position 3,598,392 of record HG995411.1, read on the forward strand.
CGTTGCTAGGGAGATGTGTGAAATGAAATGAAGATCTGTACGTCAAATGCGAGATTATTCGTGAGCTAACCTATACTTTATAGTCTACCGTATTTAGACCGTAGTATTCAATACTGTCCGCTAGAGGCGCTTTTCAATTCTCCATACAAAATGTCTAAATACGGTAGAAGTTTACGGTTAGCTCACACTTGACGTGCTGACTATGTATTTATTGATTTCATAGATCTTAACATTAGGTAAGTACACTTCTTGCTAATTTATCAGTTACAAAAAGGGGTCAGATCAATTTGCAACCTAACAATTAGAACGTAATGGCGATAAAAATTGTAAGATTCAACGCATTTCCCTCCTACTTTTCATTACCTCACAATTTGTCCACTATTCCATCCGACAAAATGGGGTAGCCCTATACTGGCGCGTCGTCGGCAATTTCCTCAAGGGTTGATTTATCGCCGCCTCTGGCCACGAGGTGCGGGCACGTTGCGCCTACTTGGTAAAGGATTGGCCGATACATCTCTGTTGCTTGAACCTGTTGGTTAATAATTTCATACGATTAGCTGAACAAGAATATGATTTCAACGCAGAAAATTGTGAGTGAACTTATAAGCATTTCTTTCAGGTGAAGTAAAAGTCGGGCATCCTAGGTTACAGAAGCATTTTTCCATCCTGAATTAAGGTGCCTATAGATTTTTTTCGTCTATTTACAATGACATTACAGCGTAGTATTTTACTGTAATTTTCTTACGGGTTATTCTTATTACTGTGCTATAGCTGAATTTTAGCCAGTTTAATACTTTACATACCGAAATAATGACGTCTTAAACTGCTAACATAGTATGCCTACCTACATAAGCCTTTTCGTATACATGTATTTTGTTTTTTTAAGCCTTTTGTATCTCCCACTGTTGGGCAACGGAACTTATTCCCACAAGGCCCTGTCTTGGGATTGTTAAGGCCAGAATTTACTCTCTAACATCCAAATCATCGAACCATAATCCAAAACAAAATGACGTTACAAACTTTTAAAAATGTACCCAACATTTTTGTTTGTTAAAAATGTACATATTTTCCCTTTAAGGGTTAGGACCGTGCGAAGGTTGGCGAAGGAACTCCACGTGTTAAGTGTATTCCCGTGTCCGGCTCGGGTTACTTTTTCTCGCAGTGTATTAAGACGGGATCAGGAGGGGGCAGCGAGTATGATTTATACCCGCCGGGCGCCGCGGTAGGGTTAACATGTATTTCATGTCGATGAGTCTGGCCTTTCAGGATTTTTCAAAACCTTTTTACTGAGAAAGTAGCCAACGTCTTTGTAGAATGTAATGGTCCACATTAAAAGCACATTTCGCACAAGCACAAGATTTGGAAATGCTATTGGAATTTGCTTCAAAGTTCTATAAATTTGGTGCCAAGAGCTATTTAGGTTTATTATAGTTTAGGTTAACAATAACCTACACTATAATAAACCAATGATACCCAGAGACCATACGATCTCTATATATAGTGTATCATATTGATACGGAGTTGGTAATCTATGAGATATATACGGAATTTATCTTTTTAGTGTGTCAGTGAAATCAGTAGGGAAACCTGGAAGTTCTAATTGAATCGTGACGTCATCAAGAAATCATGCTTTTAATGTCACACTTATTTCTAAAATCTGTGGTGTGAGTGGGATGGAAGACGTAGCGTTATCGAAACGGTACGTAAAAACGATTGTTCTTGAGATTTTTTCTTTGTCTCGCGAGCAACCCGTCGTTTCGACAACGGACATGTTGCGATAAGAAATAAGATTAGCAGGCCTTATCTAAGCAATTTATTTTATCTTTATGACATATTTAACATATTTACTTGACATAATAATATGGGTACCTTCCTATCATATTTCCATCTTTCTTTCATTGCCAAAGACATACCCTAAGTCTTCGTAGAGAGTACAGTAAATCCTTGCTGGCAGGAATAAGAGTAGTTTAGTTTATAAAATAACATTGGTCATATTTGACCCAACACATACATATTGGTCGAAATAATTTCCATTTTATTTCATTTCGCCATGGTCGTCCTCATGCCCTATATTTGTTTATAAAGACATAATAAGACAACACAGTCGTCCTAATCACATCAGCCTCCCTTCGTCGTCAAAGACTCCAAGATTTGAGTCAAAAAGGCGCGCCAAAGTTCGCTTATTAAGTCGAACAAACTCCGAAGTGAGCCACTCTTCATATCGGGGGCTCTCTAATTAATCAGCTGCCCGGAATAGAACAACAAAGTATAAAATTACGACCGAAACGCGAATGTTTTAATAAAGGTAATTAATACAAAACCTTTAGGGTAGATGTAAGTACCTACGTCCTACCTAAAATAGTAGGTAGTCTACATACTTACCTAATAAAATGGGTAGCATTTTTGAAATTTCTGTTTCAATTGTTTTGGTACGAATTGTGTGCCATATTCAATACAATGTGTGCTCACAAAATCAACTTTGGTTTACGTTTAAAATAAGCACAATATTTTAACGTACAGTATAACGTTGACGTAAACTAGTTCTATCCCGCTCACAACACAGATTTGATGAATAAGAATGACGGTAACTACATGGCTCCTCGATTATGTTAATGGGATACGTAAGGACACACGGCAAAACACACACACACACACACACATTTTTGAAAATTAAATCTTAACTTAACTTAATACTTTGTATAATAGAATACTAGACAATAATAATAAAAAAATACCATTAGTAGGTAATAGTAGTAATTTGATAAGCCACAGATCCTTGCAAAAGAACACCGATTCCAACCAAGGATGATACGCGAGTCCATTGAAATTAAAAAACATACTAATTTCGTGATAAAATCCTTAAAATTAGTTTTATGTCGAGACACAATTAGATTAATATTTTTACATTAAGATTAAATTATTTTTTTTCATAAAAAATATACTCATCCAGATTATTTAATATTCCGTTATACTCGAGAAATAAATAGTGCCATAGTTGAGTTATCGTTGCGCGGCGTCCCTACGGGTCTTGGGCTCAGGGTCGCGTCAGACAGCCACCGATAAATCTCCGGGGTGGACAAAGAAATGATAAACACACACGCGAGCGTGTGAGTAATGTGTGAGATATGATTTAGTGCGTGGCGGCCCCCGGCAGGGGCCTGTGCGCGCTCGGCCTTATATTTCTAGGGTTGTGATTGGTGTGTTATAAAGGCCCCTATTGTTGTTAATAAATATATCACAGATACTAGATATGTTAATGTTTTATAGGAAGTAGAGAAACTGGAGGATATAACGTCAATATTAATTATTAACACCTACACACACAACAATTTAAATTTTCAGAAAATAATTCAGCTTATATAAGTATTTAAGTAATCATTGATAGAACCCGATTCCATCCCCATTTGTTTAGACTATATTTGTGTTATTATTCAAATCGATTTTTTATACTTTTACCTAGTCGGGAAATTACTTAAGTATGAATAATCAGAATTTACTACCAGTAGGTCCGTTGCTTTCAATGATAGCTGGGCAAGAAACTCAATGTAACTATTATTCTTAAAAAAGTAAATGTACATGTTGCATATTTTTATACTGTAATACATAGTTATTATACAAGATTGTATATTTATGATTTCCACATCAATGTAAACGAAAGCGCATCCTAGCAAAGTAATCTCAATGGGGGTAATTATTACACCAATAGATACAAAATTCAATTCTAAAACACGACAGTCACCCCGTTCGACTCTCGATACGCCACAATCATGTAACTCCATTCGCTTTGTTTTATATTAGCAAAGCTTGCATCGGCTCGATGCCTATTAGACGATTACCGTCCGCACAAAGCGATGGCATTTTGTTCTCCTTGCCCCTTGTCCGGCCATCCACACCGTCCCTCCCCCCTCCCACGCCGACCTCTCCCCGGCCCTTGCCGACCCTCAAGACCTTTGTACATTTGCATAGCTTTGGTGCTTAGGTTTTTTGCATTCGCTAAGTTCTTAAAGGATAAAAGAAGGAGTGGAAAGATTTTACTGGGGATTTTTTCTTCGCCCGTTGGAATAAAAAAGGTTCTCTTAGGTTTAGTAAGAGTGTTGTGTAGGTTTTTATATATCCATTAAGTTACGTGGTGATCGTTAGTATTCAATATATTTGGAAAAAAAAAAGCGCGGGGCCGGGCAACGAGCGGTGCACTCCAGTCAAGCGGTGACGTGCTGCGCGTCTGCATTTGTTTTTGTGACGTGTCAAAATATATCAAGCGTTAGGAATAAATTTGAATCAAAAAGAGTTTGTCACCGCTTTTCAGACATTTCGTTCGCAAATAAAAACAAATATCTCGACAACACAAGGAGAACGGGTCTGCGTTGCCCGCCCCGCTCCCGCCCCGCCGCCGGCGGCAGCGGGGCGGCAGCGTGGCGGCAGCGTGGCGGCAGCGTGGCGGCAGCGGGGCGGCAGCGGGGAGGCAGCGGGGCGGCAGCAGGGCGGCAGCAGGGCGGCAGCGGGGCGGCAGCGGGGAGGCAGCGGGGCGGCAGCAGGGCGGCAGCGGGGCGGCAACGGGGTGGCAGCGGGGCGGCAGCGGGGCGGCAGCGGTGCGGCAGCGTAGCAGCAGCAGAACGGCAGCGGAGCGGCAGCGGAGTGGCAGCGGAGCGGCATCGGAGCGGCATCGGAACGGCAGCGGGGCGGCAGCGAAGCGGTAGCGGAGCGGCAGCGGAACGGCAGCGAGGCGGCAGCGGGGCGGCAGCGGGGCGGCAGCGGAGCGGTAGCGGAGCGGTAGCGGAGCGGTAGCGGAGCGGTAGCAGAGCGGTAGCGGAGCGGCAGCGGAGCGACAGCAGAACAGCAGCGGAGCGGTAGCGTAGCGGCATCGGAGCGGCAGCGGGGCGGCAGCGGGGCGGCAGCGGGGCGGCAGCGGGGCGGCAGCGGGGCGGCAGCGGGGCGGCAGCGGGGCGGCAGCGGGGTGGCAGCGGGGCGGCAGCGGGGTGGCAGCGGGGCGGCAGCGGGGTGGCAGCGGGGCGGCAGCGGGGCGGCAGCGGGGCGGCAGGATCTACTCGTTCTCGAAAACAGCACAGGTGCACTCCAGTCAAGCGGTGACCCGCGCCCGCTCTGCGCGTCTGCATTTGTTTTTGCGATGTGTCAAATACAATACATATAAACTCTATAGTGCCGCGCGAGCTACCCGCTGGTTTCGAGAACGGGTCAGCGTTGCCCGCCCCGCTCCCGCGCCGCCGCCGCCGCCGCCCCGCTGCCCGCAAAATTCGAGGCTGAGGCCTTAAGCTCGCTTTCGCCGTTAATTATTAATTCAAAGCTGTGTAGTGTGTGTCTGCATATTCATGTGGACGTACTTGGCCATAATATTCATTAAGCAAATCCGAGTACTACGTTAATATGGTAGCTACTGAAAATGTTAAAGATTTTTGATGACCCGATTATAAATCTCCAGACGAACACACCAACTATACGGCCCCACACTAAGCAACGCTTTTATTATGGTTACCGTATAATGGATCTGGGGATGAAACCAGTATATATTACTTATATAGATTTTAAACATCCATGACTTGGTTACAAACACACACAAAGATTGTTCCTACCAGGATTCGAATCTAGGACCCTCGGCAGAGAAAGCAGGGTCTCTACCAACCGCGCTAATTAGGCCGTCAACATTATAAGCACAGTTGGTCGTGACCCTGCCTTCTGTAACGAAGTTTCCGGGTTCGAATCCCGGTAGGGGCAAACTGTGTGTGACGAACACTAATATACGTACCTGAGTCATATATATCTATACATATAAATAAAATTGGAGTGTCTGTTTGTAATATTAAAATAACCGCTTTTTACTAAGTGCATTTGGATGTATACACGTTACCTATACCGAAACAACATTTTTTACAATTTTTGTCTGTCTGTCTGTCTGTCTGTCTGTCTGTCCGTCTGTCTGTCTGTCCGTCTGTCTGTCTGTCTGTCTGTCTGTCTGTTTGTTCCGGGTAATCTCTGAAATGGCTGGACCGATTTTGACGGGAATTTCACTGGCAGATAGCTGATGTAACAAGGAGTAACTTAGGCTACTTTTATTTTAGAAAAAAAAATTGGATCTCTCGAAAAAAAATTAAAACCAATGTTGCAGCGCTGCGCCTGCTTAAAGTTTGATAGCAACAATCTGCAATGCGTCCCGCGGGATCAGAACGCGAGCAGGCTGTTTCCAACGGTTGAGACGTTGTTAAATACCACGCGGACGAAGTCGCGGGCAACAGCTAGTTTATAATAAATATGTATCAATGTAAACGCCCAGTGCATTGTACGGTACCTACCCATAATACAAGCGTTGCTTCGTTGGTGTTCGTCGGGGAATATTGTAATATAAATAAATATCGCCATACGAACACACCAACTATACGCTTTAAGCTTAATGCTTGTGTTATGGGTACCGTACAATGGACTGAGGGCAAACTCGGTATATAATACTTATATACATATTAAACATCCATGACTCGGGTATAAACATTCGTGCTCATCACACAAAGCTTGTGTCCCTACCAGGATTCGAACCCGGGACCCTCGGCGCAGAAAGCAGAGTCACTACCACTGCGCTAATCAGGCCGTCCAAGTATATTATTAATAACTTATTTTTGCGGTAACCTTAATCAATTGGCATCACTTTACCGAGAGATCTAAGTAATTATCTCTTCTAAACCTTCTTATACTTCTCATAGTACTCGCTCGGTACTGTTATAGTTATAGTACATTCCCGTAGTACAGAGCTTCGGCGCATATCTTAAATATCTGGACATCCGTCACGTCGTCGGCACGCGAAGCACGCGCCGCTCTCCGACGCCTTCGACCCGTTCATGTTATTGGTGCATTCCGATCGCGTTATGATTGGCTATGGAAAATTATCTATGATTAATGATTGGATGTCTGTTGATTTTGGATGTGGCCGCTACAATCGGATTTGTTCTGGTCCCTTGTAGTAGTAGTGACTCTAGTAGTATTAGTATATCGCGCTAGACTTGTATTAAAATAGACGCCATCTAACATCAATTTGTCTACTAATAAAATAATTAAAAAATAAAAAATAAATATGGTTTATTATTAAATCAGCTACGCAGGCAACATAATCAAAAATATACATTGAGTACTTAATGTAGATATAAAAGTAGAAATTAATTAATAAAATAAAATATTAGTTTCCTGCCGTTCGTAGCTGCAACCAACAAGGTCTGCTCTCAGCACTAAGTTGGGGCATCCGACGAACGCCTCAACGCTGTTTTTCAGAGCAAGGCCTAATAGGTTCAAGGGTTAGGATACTCTTCCTGAATAATTATGTATGAAGTAACTTATATGTTATAAAATATAAATATCTGTTTCACTATTTATATCCACCTATAAATAACAAATCCAGCCGCTGTCCACTCGATACCAAGAAAATACTCCACAATAACTAAAGAACCATGCATCCATGGTACAACTTATCAGCGAAGGATAAAGTCTAATATCCTGTACACGATGTACCAAACCGTCCAAGCGGTTTAATATTGGCGTGATCACAGGGTTGACACGTCGGGCAGCCGGGCGAAGTTCGGCGCGCGAGACGTCTGGCGCGGGCGGCTCCCAAGATATCCGCACAAGTTTCACGTATCGCCGTCCGGTTATTTGTAAATTGTATTTGTGAGACTTATCCAATACATCGATATGAGTAATATATACATCGTTGGAAATTGGAAACTCTATAAAATATCCAAATTTGTGAGGCGTAGGCCATTTCGCTATATCTGAGAGGTTGGTCTGGATACTGTCTAATGATACACTTTTTAATTTAGGGTACAAAGGACTATACAAATAGATAGAGGAGGTAGGCCTTAAAAGTTGTTGTCCTTCTAGATTCTATACCGCGATTCTGCACCAATGTGATCTTGACTCCTCTTATGATTGGCAGACCGCAAAACCTCTAAGCTTATTGAGAAAATAAATATCATATATCAATTAATGAAAATGTAGCGACCACTTCACCCGCACGACAAGCTACACAGATGCCACTGCAGACGCATTCGGATCAATAGACAATGCTCATGACAATCCTGAATCGCGCTATAAGAGTTTTCGGAGCAAGTAACATATATACAAGATCCCAACAATAACCGTCGGGGCATAGCGGCCGACCCGCCAGGCATACTACCCGCCTGGAGTCTTCCCTTTTCCGCTAAAACAGATCTAGGTATACTTAATAACATCATATTTGCAATACAACCTTATCACCTGATTCGCCAGTCACCCCTTCGCACAGGTGATGTGTAAATATGTCACGCTGCTGTCACGCCGCGCGCGCCGCATTCCCAACACGCGCCCTACCCCTATCGCGTGATAGACACCATCGAACACGTCATAATTTGAATGTCAATATGTATTTATTATCATGTACCAATAGGTACGTGATAGACGAAGCGTGACAAGTTTACGTAGGTATCTGAACAAATAATAATGTTATCGAGAATGTAATAATCACGATAGGAAGAATAAGTAACTCTAGTAAGTGGACATCTTCCAGCTAGTGCATGGGAATGGTACATATCTGCAGAATGTCAATTTATTACTACGAACCGTAGCGCGTGCGTGACTTGATTTTAATAAATCCAAGTCTTTATAGATCCAAGTCACACGTTGTGCTCCAATCATCGCGTTCGGCAAGCAGATGAACTTGACACCTACTGAGGTGTTATGAGGACTTACCTGAGCGCCCACTAAACAATAGTGTAATGAGGACAAAACATATTGCAGGAATTTAATTTATAAAATTAGCATTAATTCAAAGCGACAATGTTGATAAAAATAATACCCTACTTTAGGGGGAGTCGGGTAAAAAGCTATAGGAACACTAGCAGAGGCGATTTTTATTTTCTTTGTGGTCACTTTACTACAAAAATATCATTATATCGCCAGACTAACACACCAACTATACAGTCCCACACTAAGCAACGCTTGTATTATGGGTACCGTGCAATGGACTGGGGCAAACCCAAGAACACAAACATCAAAGGCTTACAGTAAGTTTGTCCCTACCAAGACCGAACCCGGGACCCACAGCGAAGAAGGCAGGATCACTACCTACCAACTGAGCTAATCAGGTCGTCGTATTAGTATAAATCACTGTCAACATTTAACTCAAACAAATGGGTCTGTCTTGGTAATTATGGCCTAATACTAAGGGTATTTACTCAGCATTAGCGCAGATTACTGTTGTCTTTGATAATTAGCCTGTTACATACATGTTTAGTAGACATATAACAATACCAATTCATGTGTGTAAGTACCTATATAATCTTGAAAAAATCAATAAGCCACGATGCTGGTAAGCATGAATTATGTAAGTGTGTGTGTGTGGTAAGCAAATTATCTGTGGATGCTATTTCTATTACGGTAAAGTGTTTTTTTGTGGGCATTCTACGGTAATGTTTTAAAAGTGGGATCGAATGGTGGTATTCAACAAAAAACATTCCTGTTATGTAACATAATATTCGCGTAAATTTTTTGTACAATAGTAAATTAAAAATATTTTAATTTAATATATTATCTACAAATTTTGTATATACATGTTATCAAAATAAAGGTAAAAAGCTTTAATATTATTTTAATTATTATCTTAAATTACAATATTGTTTACGTTTTTAGGACAGCGATAAGAATAATCTGACTACACATATTTTTCGACTATGAACTATCACTATTTGAAAAACAGTAAAACCTGGCAATCTATAAAATATTAATTAAGTGTCCAAGAAAAAAAACGAGTTCAAGGCAAATGCTGCCAGCTTTCGGAGGTTCTTTATTTAGTTTAGTTTTATGTTTCCGATATGTTTGTATAAATATTTTTTTAGGTTATGTGTATAAATCAGTGCTACGTTAAGGTATTATAAAAAATATGACCCGAATATACCTTCGTATCTAATTAATATGATCCAAAGTTATGAACAATCACGAAGTATCCGCTGGATCGCTGGCTAATTTCACAGGAGAGTGCGCTCCCCCCTGCTCTCCACTTCTTATAGGGAAACTTGTTCAATCAGCGTAAGTAGCGATTTTCCGACCGGACCCCACACACTGGTGTATATTAAGCAAATAATTATGGATGCGGTAAAACCGCTCTACTTAAAACTGTATCTTCTGACGTAAAAACGTCTTTATAATGTAACACATAAAGCCCAGAGTGCCGAATAGCCCTGTCTTTCTTAGGTGCGTAAATCAGGTCAGGGTCCCAAGTTGATTAAACAATCGAATCGACTCATAATCGAAAGGCAGAAGCATAATTATGTCTCACATTTGACAGATTTCTCATTTAAAGGCTGAAAAAGTGACATGTACTATGCCATTGTTATTTTATTATAAGGTAATTATGCCAGCACACTTAGACTTCCATTTGTGCGTTGGATTGAAAAAGAATAATCCAATACAATATTTTCCAAAATTATCGTCTGATATCCTATAAGCTCACCTCCTTTAGTAGCTCCGTAGCTTATTGAATTAAATGCTTGTCTGACCTTTGGACATAAATACCGTAGCTAAGAGAATGGAAGAATTAATATCCCCCCACTACAGGCTGCGATGGCCCACAAAACAAGAGATGACGTGTGATGACGACGTTTGAAAAAAAAATTGGTGCTATTCTGTTCACAGACTGGGTACCTACTAGCTAAAAACTCAATAGATGCCTATGTATTAGACAAATATGGTTCATAATCAAATGCGCAGCACGACCCGATTAGCGTAGTTGGTAGTGAAGCTTTCAACCTTTCAACCTCAGGGTCTCGAATTAGAATCTTGGTAGGGGCAAACATTGTGTGATAAGCATCAGTGTTTGGACCTGAGTCATAGGTATTTTAATTACTTTCTAATTTTAAAAACTGTACCTACTGGGACTGTTTTCAGTTCATTGTTTAGCATGCATTATTCAAGTGTTCCTGATTACCTTTTTAAATGTTATGGACATTTAGTCGTTATAACGGTCTCTTATCTTTAATTATTGTTCTCATTTTTATTAAACACCATTATTTTATTCTCAGAGCAATGCCGCTGCATTGCAACAGATTTTAACTTGTTATATAAATCAATAAACACATAAATTGAAACTAATTGTATTTCAAATTTGCACGAGTATCCCACAAACAACCGCCCTTCAAACGAACATTCCTATAAGGGCCATGCCGTCAATAAACTTGTGAACCATCGATAAAGTTTTCGAACCACGCACATCCGTTCCCATGGGCGTACAAGTTGTAGCCAAAATAGATTCTGCAGAGCCAAGGGTCCAAGCAGGATGTCTTAAGTGGCATCGAAAGGGCTAGGGTTGGCAGGATATTTATATTACCAATGTATCCGAGAGTTGCTAAGTCGGGGACGCGTTACATTTGAAGGGTTCCCGCTATTAGGTATGATGTTCACTTAAACTTTGGTGTAACAAAGTTTTATTTGGAACTGTACTTATCAACAAAATTTATATTATTTATGTGGTAAATAGGCGACATTTTAAGGCATTAGTACGAGTTGTCTAATTTGCCATCATACGATGTACTGTTTGTTTTAATAAATATCTATCACTATGGTACTCCCCGAAGGCGAATTTAGTGGCACCCAAACTAAAAAAATGCTCGTCATTTTTAATTAACCCCCAGCAATAACATTTTACGACTTACGTTAAGCACTACAAGCGATGTATCTATCTAACAGGACTATCAAAGTACGTATGACTGTTGAAAATCACCGAACGATACCAACAGGCATTTTCGCACAACAAACACCCAGTCGCTCAGGCTTAATCGAAACGAGAACATTCATTAAAAAAACGCTTCCATCACGGGCGTCGCGTTAAACGACAATGTGATTTAATTTAGCCGACAACGCTGGTCTAACACGTGTCACATCATCCACCGGGGCACAGACGGTGATCGAGCGTCCCCGAGGACCGCCGAAGGTGCGGGGAGAAAACGCCGAGTCAACGGGAATTGGAAAGGTATTGTTGGTAAAAAAAGTAAACATTTAAGGAAAAAAATATGACTTGAAAAGAACAAGACGTTGAGCGGTGAGGGTTGAGTCAGTATGGAGCGTGGCTGCGGAGTAAGAAGGTTGGTATTTTCAGTAGCTATTTTCTTGAATACACTCATTTTATTCACAGTATTTAGAATATATTTTAGGATGCAATCATAATAGATGTCTAGCTCAACATGATTTTAAAATTAAAAACAAAAAAGTAATTACTGCATTAGACCTAAAAGTGCAATATAAATTAGAACGTGATACGCTCGAGCGCGCTCGTCACTCTCACGAGTCGTGTATCGCGCGGAGTTTTGCGTTGTGATCGCGTGATTCACGATACATTGCGCGCTCAAAACTAACAACATTTGTAATCAATTCGAGATATAATTTTATCATAGGTATTAAGTGTAACCTATACCCAAATTTTTTGTTACGATGACTCTCAAACCCTGTATACCATTCCTCCTTTTCAACTAACCTGCCTTGCCTTCCTACACTCAACGTTTAAAATTGTTCATAAAGAAAACACCTAACAGGTTGCTGAATAATATATCTACCTATTATTAGAATGATAAAACCACCTACGTCAAGTCTTCTGCATCCAAGGTAAAGCTCATAGGATTACAATAACATTAAGTCATAACACAATCCCCTATCACAAAAGGTACTGTCCTCTGATCTAACAAACCTTTCGGTCCGGATCCGGACCGAATCGTGTGGATCCGCGAGGTTACATTTATTTGCGCCGGTCTCTACAATGTGTGTTTAGTACGGCTCTCATTTACGAAGTTAGACGTCCGGCGTTCCTGTCTCATTTGCGTAATGCTATAAGCAAATACGGTAATATGGGAGCATTATGTGCTTCTCAAAATTTTGGAAATTGTTAAAAATTTATGAGTTTCCTCTATGTCACGAAACGTAGACTTAGGAGCACGTAGACGAGCAAATTATTTAGTGGTGGGTTTTTATTTTTATTATTTAAAATGTGTACAGGAAGACACGTGCAGTTTTTTCAAAAGCTATACTTTTTGTCGACGTGTTTGGCCGCTTTGTAAGGAGAATTGAACAGCGCCTCTAGCGGATGGCTTTTAAAACTTTAAATTCTCCAAAATCTCCACGGAATGTCTAAATAAGTAGACTATAAAGCATACGGTTAGCTAACGAATAATCTGACACACGAAGTACTGATCTGATTAATTTAATGTGTGGTGGTATATCGTTAACAAGTGCGAGAGGTGTTTGTTAACATCGTTAAGTGTGAAAATGTATTTAGTAGGTTTACCTATATAAACAGTGAAAGGCACATTCCGGAACTTAAGCAATTTGAGAGGCCTATTATAATAGGTTCTGTCACCGATGTTTTTATATTTTGCATCACAATCAAGGGCAGTCTGGATGCTGGCGCGGCGCCGGCAACAACGACAATAAAATTTCACGCGACATAAAGCAAAAACACACCCCAACGCATTACCGCTGTAATATCTAACGTCCAACTTATTATGAGCCCCCGATGTACCTAACAATACCCTTAAACGGTTATCTCTTTGAAGGCACGAGAGAGGGGTTGGGGGTCAATTAGTTTGGCGCATAAAACACATCTTGTTATGGTAGTGCGGAAATCGAGAAAGTTTAGTCGATGTCGAGATAACAACTATGAAAAGTTGAACTATAACGTTTACATTTGGTTTAATGAGCAGTAATGTATGTATCTGTGTGTATACATTTTGATATAGTTGGATTTGTCTATAAATTTAAAGCGTCGATTTACTGGTCGAAGACGTAAAGAACCTAATTATTTTGGTGTTCAGATTGGTTAAGTCGTATATACCAAAAGATATCACTGAAAAGTTACCGATTTATTTATTATATTCACGTGAATACTACACATTGTAATAAAAATATGTTTACATCGTTTATCTCGTGTATATTATTTTGTCACGTTTCCTGCGTAGATCGGACCGCAAACAATAACTAAATTTGAGGTAATCCCAGTTCTAACTATGACACTAGGACGTCAAACACCTCAGTCCTCCCGTGACCATGGTTGCTGTAAAGCAGCCGAAACGTCGGGACCGTAAAACATAATATACACGCGATAAAATCTGTAAAATAAGTTTTATTTCAATGAAAAATTACTTGATTTTGTTTTTAAATTGATGTTATTTTTAAATCATTAAGGTAAAGGTTAAAAATAATGTTATATGTGAAAATCAATAAGCCAATCGGGTACGCCCTTTAATCCTGTAGGTAGATCTCAAGCACCCAATGTAGAGTTAGAGCAACCAATTTTGATACTTACATTTAAAAAGATACAGTTAGTCATTTAGTAGCTACTAGTATGTGAAGATCAAGTGGTTTTAAAAAATTATAGAGTTGATAATTTTGCATATATATTTTAAGAAGAAAAATACTCTTACGTTCGTAACTAATTATAAGTAATTGAAATAAAACTAATTTTGCGGAACTTATCGCGTTTATTTTCTGTTTTTTACGTTCCCGACGTTTCGGCTGCTTTACAGCGACCATGGTGACGGTAGGACTCTACTCTAAACATAAAATAAACGCAATAAAATCTGCAAAATTCGTTCTATTCAATGTGTAGTATTCGCGTAAATATAAGAAATTAATTATAATTCCTTAAAAATTGCCTTGTTTTCATTTTCGTAAAAGTATCACATATTTTTTTAAGAATACTGACTTCATGCACCAGATATTCCAAAAAAATATAGACTTGTTAACCATTTAACAAGTAAATTTTTTATAGTGTCTATAAAAACAAGACGAGAGACTTAATAGGAAAGGCAGTCAAAGTATCAAGACATTTACGTCCGCAAGATGAACCTTGTAGAATTTTAATGTTTGCCCTCGTTAGTCTGTAATAAGACAGAGTTGTATCAGTCAAATATTGATGTTCCTCCGACGTTATATTGATTAGCGAAGTCGAACCGTGCTAAGCTCTGATTTATGTATCCATTAACGGATTAAGATTACATAATTATGTACTTACTATAAAATATAATAAAGATTATTCTTAGGCTAATTTTATATAGAACATCTATAAAATCTATTCGAATGACTTTTATCATTTTTTATATAGCAGGAAGTGTCAACAATTTATTAGTTCTATGACCACCATTGAGGGGTGGTTTCCATACAAGAAAATTATGCAGGTAAATTATGTATTAACACTGTGACGTCACATTAAGAGTGAATTAATAAAATAAAAAAATATATATAAAGGCAGCTACACAATAGTTAGGATTGCCTCGCCTAATTGTCAGCCAGTGCGTCGCGTAGTAACGCCGAACAAAAGCGTAGCGAGGCGCGAAGCGTGAACGGCGCTCGCCTCGCGCCATGTTGAGCTACCTCACTCGTCCACAGTGCGAAATATTGATAAGTCATTGTAAGTATTCATAGTATTTATTTTAGTATCTAAAAGTACTGGCTAAAGTCATTTTTATTAATATTTTATATCTGTAGCATTGTATGTTACTTATTATAAAATAATAAAAAAATTATAACAAATTTTACACACCGACACAAATTTCACCAAGTTCTGCTGGTTCAAACATCCTTAGTATATTTAATGAAATATATGCATAATAAAATAAAATAATTAACAACACATTTACATCATTGAGACATATTTAATAGTAATAATCCGCTCCCAAGTTAGCAAAGACCCCATGACGGTATTTTATTCTCAACAGTCATGCTAGTTAATCATAGAATATATCCTCTGAATATGTACACCCGTGTATAGCAGCTCGGTGCATGGTAACGTGTAGGTCGGCTGTGTGACGAGGCGCGAAGCGTGAACGACACCTGACCCGTGCTACCGCCGCCTCGACCATTATATGTCTGCCTCGCTATGTGTATAATACTCCTTAATGTACTATATTTACTTCATATTATATATATTATATATAGAAAAATACAACTAGATGCGACCCCACCCACGTAGAATTCATTAATAAAAAGTGGGTCATTTTAACTCATGTGCTATCCTCGATTATAGACTACCTCTATAACTAATTAAGTTGACTTAAATCTTTTGTTTTGCCTAATCCTTTTTTACTTAAAAACAAGCAAACACTCACTACCTACCTATTCGTATAGTAATTGTTTTTTACAATTTACAGAAGTACCTATGTGGTCAAACTCGTCCCAGTTACAATCTATTATGTATACAGAGTGATTCAGAGACTAAGCCTTGAACTCGAACTAAGACTAAGCCCTGAGTGCATTTTTTTTTTTATTTTACATTCCCTCAGAAAAAAAATCACAGTTGTTATTTTGTCGGTAACATTTCTATTTTAAATCTAGATATCGATATTCAGACTTTACAAATGCGCTAAACAAGTGCTGGTTTATAGGTTAGTATACCCTTTCTGAAACAAAGTGTAGATAGACATAGCCATACCTATAGATAAAAACATACAGCACAATTATTGAACCTCAAAATTTACGGAAAAATTCTCAATAATCTATGTTAACGTATAATTGTGTACACGCGTCCTCTTAAAACTCATTAAATAACGATGACAGTGCAAATATCTTAGAATGTGTCGCTTCAAAGAATATTTGAATTGACAAAGGCTGTCGGAAAGATCGCACTCAACAAAGAAAGGACCAGGAAGCGCCTAAGGGTTGAATAGTTTGGGCTCTGGAAGGGACGAGGTCACAGGGGTAGGGGGCGACGGGGAGGTCGTTAGACTATTTTCAAAAATATTTCATATGTAATTTTACGTTTTGTAAAATGTGTTTTGAATATTACTTTGAGATTGATTAAAAAATGAACCAATTACGATGTTCATTTTAAAATTATTACCAACTAGCTGTTGCTCGCGACTTCGACGCCGTCATTAAATTTATATAACTTTTTTATTTATAAACTGCAATTGAAATAAAACGAACACTGAATAATAAGCGGAGCTTACTTCCATACATTACTGAAAACCGTACCCAAATCGGTTAAGCCGTTTCAGAGATTAGCGCGATTACAAAGGCACAGACAAACAGACAAAAATTCTATCAATCATTTTTTTGGGTTCTGTCGCGTTGATAATGGTCCCCAATAATTGTTTTTCTCATACATCTTCTATGTACAGACTGCTAGTTATATATTTATTATATGTATAAGTAGATTGAGCAAAGCCAAAAGGAAGCTTCGTTTTAGCCAAAAATACTTATTTTTTTTCTAACATTATCGGGTTTTGTGACCATCAAGATCTTTGACAGTATCACCTAAAGTCACGGAAGACTTAGTA
Source organism: Pheosia tremula (assembly GCA_905333125.1). Lineage (NCBI taxonomy): Eukaryota > Metazoa > Arthropoda > Insecta > Lepidoptera > Notodontidae > Pheosia > Pheosia tremula. The sequence continues at coordinate 3,615,680 of HG995411.1, forward strand.
CCTAAATAAAAGTAACGGAGCATTGCATGATCTGATATGCTTACCTATGTACACCCACATACCTACCTTTAGTAGATAGCTGTTTCAAAACGTGGTGTTGTCTCGGACACGTCTCGGGCGGCGTGGGGAGTAATTCGAACAAATGAGCGACGGCTACCGAACCAAATTAGATTTCCGCCGGCCAGGTCGCCGGGCACGGCCGTCGGTCTCCCCCGGTCGCCGGAGTCGGCTACTCCGATCCGGTCCGGGTGGGACCCGGTCCGGACGGCCGCCAACAGATTACGCCACCCTGCTTCCAGCAGCTGCAATTTGTATCGAATTTATGTGAGATAGTGACTGGAAACGCGTAGACGATGAGATAGGGTGTTAAGATTAAATTATTTGTATAACAACTTGTCTGATAGGCAAGAAGTATGTGAAAAATATCGACACGAAAGCAAGAGAATTTGGACCTCATTTTGCCCAAATAAACACAATGATTGCCGCAGGCGTTGCCCAAATTATAAAACGATCCAAAAGGGCAACTTTTGGAAATAAATCAAATCAATATTGGCCGAATGTAAATAAATGCCCTGTTATCCTGTGTTTAAACAGTGTACCGGGACCGAAGAAGGCAGCGCCCCCTCCCGGCTCCTAATCAAAAAATTGAACTTTCAATAAAGGGAATCATTAATTCTGCTTAGGGAGGGATCCCGTAACATCCTAACGAACTCCGCAAGAATCTTGGGATGTTTTTGTCGGATAATTATTTGAAAGAAATACTTGGGCGCAGCGGGTCAGGTCCACTAGGGAAATTGTTCCACGGCTTACAAATAGACCAGTTAAACTTATTTCTTTCGTTGTTTGGTATGTGATATAGATCAATACAGTATTTCTACTTTCATTTTTAATACCAAAAATGTAAATATCTTTATGTTAGTACATCAAATTTCATTATCACGTTCTTATAATGACCTAAAGTAACTCTTTTTTCATCATATATAACTTAAGCAATAGTTAAGTGATTTCTTCTAAAACGAACTTCAGATAGGATTATAACTATTTAATCCTTTTCTAGATGCTTCCCTATTTGTGTGCGGAACCCTACAACACGAGACAATGAACCACAAGAAACGTCTCGTCTCGAGGATATTGATCCGTTATTTTTCTCAAAGGCGATTACCGTGCGATCCCGCCGCCCGCGACTTGCGGGAATTAATGATGTCCTTTATTGGAAACACGATTTTTTGATGCCCTCCACCCGCGGCCGGGGTACAAGATTAGCCGGCTTTTCAGAGCAAAGCAATTTCATCCTTGTTGCCTAAAGGTTCGACTTAGTCCTGAATATTTGAAAGATCAAAATCATGATTACCCAATCATAGCAAATCAAGGCGATTCTGCAAGAATTTTGCGTCTTTGTCGATAGTATAGATATTTTAAGAGCAGACGACCTGATCAGCTCAGTGGGTAGTGACCCTGCTTTCTGTGCTGCGGGTCCCGGGTTCGAATCCTGGTAGGGACAAGCTTTGTGTGATGAGCATAAATGTTTGTATTCGAGTTATGGATGTTTAATATCTGTATAAGTATTATATGCTGAGTTCGCCCTCAGTCCACTATAGGCTACCCGAACAATGGACTGAGGTCGGTCCTATACGATCATATACTCGTAACAAGCGTTACTTATTCACCGTATTGTTGGTGTGTTCAGCTGGCGATATTATACCTATTATAGTTAAACTCTTTACCAATATTATATTACTATTGCAGAACGTATATATACGTACCTGAGTGATACATGTTAAACCCATCGCCGTAACCACACAATTCCTATTAGAATAGTCCAAGAAGTTAATTCATATTCCATTCTAGCCATCCGCAAGAAGATAAGTACTAGTCGTATCTATCAATACCTACCACGCTAGAACAGACCGGTTTAATAATACCTATGTCATATATTACATTGTACATAACAAATGAATCGTATTTGGTAAGCGTATTGGTATCGAATTATTGCAGCTTAACGCGATACTGGATTCCTAGGGCTGCCAATTATATGGCCCGCTGATTCCTGCGTGATACTATGTGTTCCTGCGTGATACTAAGTGTTCGAGCTAGTGTTTCTTGTATACTTTTTATACCTTTCGATTCTGTTCTATTTAAAGTCTTTACTATAATGCAAGAGTCTCAACTGGTCTTACAGAAATTTAGGTGTTTGTGCAGGGTCTGGTCTACACATCTTTGGAGAACCTGAAATGTATTTCCTTATACAAAAGCTTGGTATCATACCAAACTATAAAAATCGCTCGGCTCTGTAGTTTAAATGGGCGTTCCACAGGGTCCAATATTAGGACCATCGATGTAGCTATTTTATTTCTAATGATTATTATCATTTGAAAATTAAACATCCTTTTTTGACGATAGAGGTTATCCTTGACAGATCTAAACAATGCCCTAAAGCGATTGGGGTCTGCTTTTAATGTGAGCCATGTCGTGTAAACAGGGATTTTGTTGGCTTCCTGTGCCGCAGGCTATGGTGTTACAGAGGTTACAGTACCAGAGTTTTATAGAGTTGAAGTTGTTCAGTAATTTTTAACCAGTTCATGGGGAATTTAAAACTGATCTAGCACTTGTTTGCGTGAAATCATAATAAAGTCTACAGCATTTTTTTGTGATTATAGAGTGTAGTTGTTTTTATATGAGATAAATATCCGTAAATTTAGGTAAAACATAAATATTTTTTAATTGTGGACCCGAGTGCTTCTTATTATAAAAGCCATCCTATTCGGTAGACACCGTATATTTCAATTAGGTAGGGTGCAAACGTTCGCGCCGCTATCTTCGCTGTAATCAAGTTAATTATCGCCTGTGACCGAACTTATTGCCCCGGATGCTCACGCCTTAGCTGAATTAGCTGTCGAACTGCACTCTTTATGATCATTCTTATTAACAGGTTACTTAAAGTTCATTTTCTTGTATTTTTACCGTCGATTACTTTCCTATCAATACGAGTTTCATTCTAATTATTGATGCTCTTCCCCTTTAAAAGCTTTTTCATATTGTTAATAAATTATAACTCATTCTAAAACATCATAGGTATTAATTGCTTTGAGCAAAAAAGAGATGCTGCTATGCCTAAAAGTACTGACACAAATTAGAATAATTAGTACTATTTTCTTGTCAAATTAGAATCTTTATTAGATTAGTAAAAAGGCTAGACTAATGCTGTATGTGTCCGTTACAATCAATCTCATTTGTCAGCAATTAACGCTGCATCTGCAGTTACGATGTGCGGCGGACGACAGATCAAAGTTGAACGTGAAAAGTTATGGCCTTATTCTGTGAACTTAAATAATTTAAAATAATTGCTTCTCAGTTGTATTTCTATATGTGTGTCCATTTACTATAAGATACTTTGATTATGTAGACATTATTGGACACACCAATGTGATCAGATAAGCACAAATATACCTACAAACTGGCAGCAAGTAAGTTATTTTGTACTATAAACTTAATGTTAAATGTTTTCTAAGTCCAAGCCTAAAGCTATAAAAAGTATTGGCTAATCATAAGGGGTAGATAGGGAGATGCGAAAGATACTTAAATTGTTCCTCGGTTAGACCCAACAGTAAGTAGGTTAATGGCAATGATACAATATTGATATATTAACACAAGTTATTTCGTTAGTGGTACTGCAACAAAATCGAAACAACCTAGAAACGAGATAGTTTACAAGTTGTGGAATACTCTTGCGTGGTGTGACACTGGGCCCGTGTGATTGGCTGCGGACCGCAGCGTGGTAGAGTTTTCTGCCCGCGGTTTTCTAATCTGGCACGAAACTTATTCTCGTTCGGATGAATGTACTCGAATGTTTTATTTATGTAGAGCTTATTGATATGTATATAAGTACTATCATTTCGTTTTAGTAATACTTGGCCTAAGAACAAAAGTGGGTCTTCTATCTCCACAAAATTATGCAGTTACTAGTAGAGTTGATCGAGTGCCCTCGTCAATAGTATTCATAGATAGAGTATTTATGGCGAAAAATGATTCTAAAACAAACCTTTTTTTATATAATATATTTTTTCCGTCAAAATGTATGACTGACTCTGCATTTAATTATTTTGCTCATTGCACCTGACACGATTTGACAAATTTAGCATCATGCAGAAACAGAAAATTATACAGTGTATTTTAAATATATTTTAGAAAACTAATAGTGTGTCACACAAAATTCTAGTTAATCTTTCGAGAATACATCAAATGTTTTATACGAAATATCAATTTGTACTCTAAAAATATACCATATTAAGTATAATACAAGCAGAAATTAAACATTAGCCCGGTGGCACAGACTTTACAGTAGATTTGTTATAAAAAGAGCACTGTCTACAAAATGAGTGTGTTGGTTGCCCAGCGTCCAGTGAACCGCCGGCACTCCCCAAGGTTGCACAGGAAGATGCAACAAGGCGATACGAAGTACTTGGTATATGATGAAGATGACAACCAGACCTGCATCACTGATCGCACGGAGAACGGCACACAGACAAAGATTAGTAAAGCTGGGAAAAGTAAGCAGTTCAATGAATCAAACTTACTTTATCCTAAACCATCCCATTTTTACTGAGTGCGGGTTTCTCTCTACTACGGCTAATCACTGTCAATTACACTGAGCCATTTTCATCTATCTATCAAGTACCATCTGGTAAGGTTATCTGTAATTTAAGGGTTAGCATTCTTAAGATTTCTGGCAGAACTTCCAAGAACCCAATATTCGATCTTGCACGCCTAATCTAATTCTTTAAAGTAATATTTTATGTATAAATTTCGTTTAATCTACTTTTTACAGTTAAAACAGTCACATTAAAAAAATGTATAATACCAAATATGAATCCAAGGAAGAGAAAGAGTAAGGAATTATACCAACTATAACAATAACTTTTTGCCGCACGTTGAACCGTATGCCAAAGTAATAAATATCATGTTTTTCAGTAAAAATAATGAACTGGAAGAAGTTCCACAGACTCAGTGTGATATATTCCTTCATAGATGACCTGGAAAGGGACTACCCGGCGATATGTACTGTATCAGTAATTGGAAAATCTGTTGAAGGCAGAGACATCAAGGTACAATAAACAAACTATCTACAGGTGTTACTGCTATAACTACTACTTATGATAAGTTCCATTAAGCTCCTTAAAAGCCTGAAAAAGAGGGGCTTTTAAGGCTTAAGATAAATCTGACGGAAATACCGTGGTGGAATTTTGTGCTCGCAGACTTGGCGCTTCCACTTTATTGCATCTACGCGCAGAATTTCCGTCACGGAATTTCCGCTAGATTTGTCCCAAGCACTACATGTTTCTTCACCAGATGCTAAAGATATCGAACAGTGACGCCAGCAACGACGCTGTATGGTTGGACGCATCGATACACTCGAGGGAATGGATTAGCACCGCCGTAGTGACCTACATAGCTGACCGGCTTGTTCGAAACTTCCAAAAACTTCCCGCCTACATCACTAAAAAAGATTGGTAAGTAGAAAAAAGATAAGCGAAATTTTAGGTCTAAAAGAGTATTTTAATAATATTACACAGACACTGGGTCGTGTGTTCAAAATTCTAATTGAAATAATTAAACAATTAGCTACACATATATTGTCTGCTGCTGCACCCAAAAAACGGTCATTATGAATTACTACGATATAATACATTTTTAAAGAACGCAGACTATAAAACGTGGAACGCAGAACGATTAACATTCTTCCGTGTCATTGACCTTGAAGAGCTTGAAATGTAAACCTTATTATTGCAGCATTTGCAATCGATTGAGTTAACAATATTATTTGTCAGGTACATAGTGCCAGTTCTAAACCCAGATGGCTACGAGTACACACATACAAAAGACCGTATGTGGAGGAAGAATCGAGCTTGTTACGGCGGGGAGTGCGTAGGAGTTGATCTAAACAGAAATTTTAGGTAAGACAATGACTTTCCATCATCCATTACTTTGAATATAGATGAAGAAGACAGAGACAAATGAAATACTTACTCTATATCCAAATACATGGTTTAACTGGTAATTTTTTGAGTATAAATGAACATCTTTCATTAAATTTCAGCCATGGTTGGGGAAATAACGGTGATGAAGGTTCTTCTGAAGAACCGAATCATGTATTTTATAGAGGACCAACACCGTTTTCGGAACCAGAAACCGCAGCAGTAAGAGTAAGTTGATAAAGAGAAAGAAATACCTATTGAAACACTTGTATTTTGGTCACGTGTAGTAACAATTATATTTTTCAGGATACCATATTAGGGTCTACTACTGGTTTCAAAGTCTTCCTGTCCTTCCATAGTTACTTTGAACTGATTATCTTTCCATGGGGTCACAAATCAGATCCATGCCCGGACTATTTACACCTACTTGAAGCAGGCACAAGAATGGCAAAGGTAACTCCGCGTAAGAAAATTTTGGACAGTAGATTTTCTTGGAAAAACTTGTGAGGCTGTTTAATTAATTCGATCTAGTTGATGGACATTAAAATAATCCTCATCGAAAATTATGAAGTTATCTTAAACCATTGTCATGTGTACCAGGTACCACAATTAAATAATTATAGCACCAGTGTACAAAACATCGATATTATAAAAAAAAAAGATTTGGGGACAATGGATCCCTAACAAGTCTAGAATTAGGAATTCGAGAATTGAGGAAAACCTTTTTAAATGATATGTGTACCATTTTTTTTGTTATATTGTTGACAGGCAATATATGAAACCACTGGAATGACCTATAAGGTTGGCAGCACCAAAGATCTAACTTACGTTGCATGCGGAACGAGTACCGATTGGAGTTATGGCATTGCAAAAATACCCTACTCCTTCATGATAGAGCTAAGAAGTAAAAAATACAAGTTCAGATTACCAAAAGATCAGATCATGTCAACTTGTATAGAAATCTGGAACGGTACAAAGAGTTTGATGGAGTATGTGGATCAACATTAAAAAGTAACAGTTCTTCAAAGCTCCAAAAAGAAGATTAATACGTGCGTTGGTAACCTGTTTTGTATACGTAGATAAGTGAGTAGCGTTATAATTTTGTATCAATAAATATATACTACGTCCTGATTATATATTTTTTATTTCAATTACAAAAACAGAACTATTGACGGAGTTTTTTCGCAATTACATTACAGTTTAAACATTTCTTTTGGTCTACAAATTGTACGAGAGCTTTCACGCCGTTTAGCACCTCTTTACAGCATTCTTTAATTTCTTCTTTGGGCAGTAGAAAGCGGTCTTGCTTGCTTCTGAGCTCGACGAGATATGAGAATGGTATACGAGCAGTGCCGTAACTCCAGTCTATGCTTGTCCCACAAGCGTAGTACATGATATCTTTGAAATTTCCAACTTTGTATGTGCGACCAGAAGTCTCGAAAATTGCCTGAAAAATGCGTAACATTTTAAAACTAGCTGTAAGTGATTTCGCTCTCGTCTTCATCTCTATTTAATTGTCGGATATAAAGCAACTTACTTTGGCCATAGCTGTGCCACCTTCTAATAAATTAACATAATCAGGACAGGGATCTGCTGTGTAGCACCAAGGAAATGATATGACCTCACTGCACGAGTGAAATGTAAGGAATATCTTGAATGGAGTACCAGAGTATAAAATGACATCCTGTAAAAAATTTATTCATTTACAAGTTTTAGTATTAGTCATGAAATAGCAAACCATTTATGATAATTAAATGTAATCTGAATCTTTAATCAACTTGTGGTATCATAAGATTATAACCTTAATTGCAGCTGTTTCCGGTTCAGAAAATGGTTCTGGACCACGATAATTCAGATGATTCGGATCTAGACCGTTGTTATCAGCTCCACGGCCCCAGTAATGTCTGAAAGGTTTCAATAGTCTTTAGATCATTTTTAGTACTATTTGATGCTTACAGAATTACATATAATTACCAATTGATAGATAAAAACAAGATAAATACAGTAATACGAACCCAAAATTTCTATTCAGATCTACACCAGGAATATTGTTTCCAATTCTTGCTCTGTTTTTACGCCACATCCTATCAGTGGTGTGAGTGTAGTGATAGCCGTCAGGGTTGACGACAGGAACGATATACCTAAAATAATATTTAATTAACAACACACAAATATTACAATAATTCGTTCATATTTTTTTAGGTCTTCTATTTAAGGAATATGAATAACTTGAAGTAGATGATGCACTACACACACAATACGATAACTACAACACCTTCTAGTATTTATTTATATCTATCAGCGATGTCCACTGCTGAACATAGGCCTCCTTCAATGATTTCCACACATCACGGTCCTCCGCCACTCGCATACACCGGTTTTTTGCTACGCGTGTGATATCATCGGTCCACCTTGTCCTACACTACGTCTTCCGGTTGGTGGTCACTATTCTAACCTTTCTGCCCCAACGGCCAACGGTTCTGCGAGCTATGTGCACCGCCCACTGCCACTTCAACTTTGAAATTTTTTGAGCTGTGTTGCTTATTTTAGTTCGTCTACGGATCTCCTAATTTCTGATTCTATCGCGTAGCGAAACTCCGAATATAGCTATCTCCATAGCGCGTTGAGCGACCTTGAGCTTTCTTATGAGGCTAATACTTTCTTACCAATCTTTATTCTTGACACTGACTGGAAGCTTGTCAAAATTTCTGGCAATGTAATCTGCTATATAAGTCAACACTGCAGTGCTGATCCACTCCCTTGCATGTGTTGCAGCGTCTAACCAAATTCCTGTGTTATTGGCATCACTGTTAGATATTTTCAGCATCTGAGGAATAACCACGTTAATAATATCGTGAATAAGTGCTGATTATCATGTTTGATTCATAGTTCACACACCTTTATATCCTTTCCTTCCACAGATTTACCAATCACAGATACAGTACACGTTGAGGGATAATGAGTTTCTAAACCATCTATAAAATTATACACCACGTTCAAGGGATAAAAGTCTTTCCAGTCCATATAACGTTCTGCAAATAATAAATATTCGCTGTATCACGACCTTCTTGAAAAGTATAAAACATACACAAAATATTTGTGAACGTGGAATTGAAGTAGCAATTTAACAAAAAAAATTATAATCATAAGTAGACTCAACACAACATACTGAGTGGTGATTTTGGTCGATAAACCATTGGCCCAGGACTTTTAACTCTTCGTGGGCTGGTTACACAAGCGGAGTCAATGACGACCACCTCGTAAGGGATATTCCTGTCCCGAAGTAGTTTCTCCACTTGCATAGTTCTGGTACTCTCCACCATTATGTCCATGGCACTGGATTCTTCTTTGAAAATGCTTATAGCTGGAAATAGAGCAGTATAGTTGTGTAGCGACCTCTTCAACCACGCCACAGGCTACACATTTGGCGCTGCAGACGCATTCAGAACAATTGACAATTCTCAATACAATCCTGAAACGCGCTATGAGAGTTTTCGGAGCAGGTAACATATATACAAGATCCCGACAATAACCATTGGGGCATAGCGGCCGCCCCATCAAGCGTACCACCCGCCTGACTGGAAGATCTTCCCTTTACCGCTACAGTTGCTTACCAAATCTTTATTAAACGGAGTTTAATATAATACATTAATAATAAAGTAACATATATTTGTCGACTCGAAGGGCACAGTTGGCAGTGACCCTGCTTTCAGTACTGATGGACCAGAATTGGACTTGGCTTTGAGTCTCGCCAGGAGCAAATGTTGCACGAATGGTCGTATCCGAGTCATGTTTAATATCTATATAAGTGGTTCGTTGTACGGGACCCATAATACAAGCGATAATTATTTATTTAATGGTTGGATAATTTATATTCCTCTGAGGTTCGGACACTCACCACCTTTGGTGTCCAAATTTTTCATAAAAATCTTCTGGCCTTCTCTCATACACTTTACGTCCCATATCTGATACCTCGCGTCTCTCCGTGCCACTTTGAAGAATGATATGACCAACTTAACTAGAAATTTTGACCGAAATGCTTGATATATTTATTGAATTTACATTACAAACATTGATAATGAAAAATGTACTTGATTACAAATTTTTGTTGCACCGTGTTGAGCACGTCACGGCATTTTAGTTTTGTCATTGGTCGTGTCACATTGACAAAATTACTATTATAGGTTCAAAGATTTTTGATCAGTAAAAAGTTCCTATCAGTAGCATATTTGAACATAGTGCTTAGTAACAATATAGATCATAACTAGCTGCGCCCCGCGGTGTTACCCGCGATTAAAAAGTATGTCCTTTTTACCGGGATAAAAAGTAGCCCATGTGCTATTCCAGACTATAATCTATCTCTGTGCCAAATTTCACCCAGATCCGTTCAGTTGTTCCGGCTTGGTTGAGTGACAAACATCCATCCATCCAAACATTCACATTTATAATATTAGTGTGATTAGTGTCATTATTTTGTATAGCCTAGCTCGCATGCTATAAGGACTAAAATCAATATACAAATGTAATATTTTCTTGGTGACACAGTATTGCTATTTCCACGAGGAGAAACTAATTCACGTAGCTAAATATGTCTTAAACAATGTCCTTGTTGTCAAAGCTTATTGCTCAAGGGTCGGCTGCGCGCGAGTGAGCCCGCCGGCTCGATAATTACATGTAATCAGATATTTTCAGTAAGCGCCTCGCCGCTCGCCCTCTCCCTGCACTCCCCACTAATGAAACAATAGCCCCTACCATGATTTCGAGTTTATGCGACATAGCTGTTGTTGACTTAAAATTCTCAAATATATATTTTTACCATATGTTCATACTAGCAAGTACCCGCTGCTTTGTACGTACAAATCTTAGATTTTTAGCTATTCCTAGGAAACTCCTTCCAAAACTTTTTTAACTAGATATTGATCTTGTTATACGCTATACTCATGTCGAGTTTTAGTTTTGAGTTAATTGCTATCTCGATGAACTAATTTCATTTTCCGGGAAAAAATATTCCATATGATGATCTCAAGCCCGTTTACCGTGACGCACGAACAGACAAATGAAAATTCCGAAATTCGGTAACTCAACTTATGCGTAGAACATAATTTCCCACCCAACAATTTGTTTCCATAATATCAGGAAACATTAAACCAAATCTCTCAAAATGGTCAACATAAATATGTAATTATGTATACAAATCACTCTCAGATGCCAAAAACGTCTGAGATAATTGATATACCAACAATTTCACGATATTGATTGACACGGATGCCACACGAATCTCGAACCTGCCAGAATTTTAAATGTTTTCGAGACAGAGACAATTAGTAGGGTCCGTATCAGTCGGTAGCCCGCTAACCAGACGGCGGACCCCAAACTGCGCCCCGCCCGAGTGTCACCTCGGCTTGGTCTTCGCGCGTTTATCTTTTTAATTGCACCCCCTACCTCCCGGACTCACCCCCTATAGCTACTCGCTAGTTGGATTTACCGTGATCGCTCATGTGTCTACGAATATAAACAATTTTATAGCTGTATGATTCTTGACACTGCTTAACATATTATGTTGTTGATATTTTACTATGTTTTATATTTATATTATGATTAATTTTAAATTAAATATTTATTTGAAAATTATTATAACATCTCGGCCCAAGAAATAATATGGACACGGAATGACGCGAATAATATATTGAAGCTAAAATAAATACCAAGCCGATTTGTGTGGTACAACCGAATTCGCGTGTTCGTAAGGACGGAATGTACTATACAAATCAGCTATGATTTTTGTTCGCGACTGTCCACCTTTATTATTTCTTCATCTAAGAACGAAATATTATACTTACTGAAATCAATGTTATAAATTATTTACGTGACGATTAAATTCATTTTTTTCTTTATATTTCGGTTTTAAAAGTTTTCCATAATACAGTTTAACGAACCAACTTCTAATTCCTGAAATTGTTTATCTTTATCAAACCGATTTTCACACATTAGTGCCTGAACATGACAAATTTCTAACTGCCAATAACGCTTCTTCTATTGCAATGTAATAAGGTCTCATTTACTTTGAAATAAGAGAAATAAACAGGGATTAACAATTAGTCGCAAAATGTAGGCATGAAGTGGGTGTTCTGGGGTGGTAAAACCGGTGACCCCTGTCACTAAACAAAAGCAGGACAGAAGTCTCAATTCGATTTATGTGAAATTGAGGGACCAACTTGACTCATATTTAAAATGAGACAACGGGTATGTTAAAATGTACTTATCGCAAAAACTTTATCCTTCTCTTAATCCTTAAAATACCAGAACGGTGACACGAGCACAATATTTTAAAGGTAACGAATAAAAGCTTTCTATCCCGCTTACGCCACATATTTCATAAATACCTTTCACCTACGACACGATTATAATACGAGCTTATGCTTACTCTGCTGGTTTCATTATCTACTAGACTCGTAGACTAGACTGGTATAATAAAACATAGCTGTCAAACATCTCGACTGTTGCTATCAAACTAAAGAACCACATTAAATCGGTCTATTGGCTTTAGAGCTACGATGCCAAAGCCTAACAGACAAAATCGGGGAACCTTCAGCACACTACTTGGCGTTGTACAAGCTTGAAACTGATACTGGTATTTTGCACTTTGATTAAATTGAGTTAAGTTTCAATTTAAGCTTCTGTGTTATTACTTGCACATGGCTTTGCTTTGTTTTTCATTAGACAATGCTTACGGCGTCGGCCGCGCCGAGCGTCGCTAAGTACTTAACTGCCATCCCCGACTTAGTATTCAATGTGAAAAACGCTCTAACGATGTCTTTGGAAACCAGATGAATCCTTTGTCTCCTTCCTATTTAAGATGCACGCGTGAAAATATTACTAAAAAAAAGCTGTGACGCAGAATATCGTAATAACGATGGTATAAGGTACTAATTCTCTAGCACCATCTAATAAAATAATTTAGAGTACTGAATTCATTCAGCGCATTTCTGCATGCATGAATTCCGCGTAGTGAACTTATTTCAGGTAGTGAGGTAGGGGCGGTGAGTATACTCTGGTTTCTTTCTAAAGCCAATGCCTATATATCGCGATTCTACTACCTCTAATGGTTTTACAAGAGTACACTTGCTACTTTATGGACCCCGACACACAGGGGCGTTCATCGTTCTGCATTATTTCAATCAATGAATGGTGTCACTCAAATAATCTATGGGTAACTTACCACCAACTCCAGTTAGCGCGGGGGCTATGTAGCCCATAGATTACAAATAATGCGGCACGCTGTATTACTAATGAAAGAAGTTCCTTTTACTTTGTATTCACCTTATTCTTTCTTTACGCAATTAAATTCTTCATTATCATGATTAAAACAGCAGATATGAGATTAGAATCAGATTCATCTGCTTAAGCTGCTAAATAAACTTGAATAAAAAAGCTAAAAGTCTATCAAATTCCTATAAATCCTCACTCGTCAACACTGGCAAAATACCTAAAACGGTGAGGTCATATTTTTTTGAAAGAAGAAGAATGAAGAACATCAAAACATAATTACATTTTGTATCGCAATAAAAATGAAAAGTTAAATTCTATATCCAGAAAATAACCCAAAGCCAATATGTTAACCAAATCAAACATCAATAATTAAACTGAAAATTATGATATAAACTTTGCACACAACAATTGGATCAAAATGCAAAACAGTGATAACCATAAAACATATGGTGATTACCACCGAAGGCGCCATGAACCTATAATAGTTCCTAACTACCCATCAACTAAAAAAGATCGAGATGAAATACCCGAGCAAGACAAAGGCCCCGAAGTTCACGTGCATGACTGGAAGTGCTCCCATCGCACTGAAAAATGTGATGAGGAGATGGATCACTACGACAATAAACCGCAAATTGAGGATTTGAATCCTCAGAAATTGGCCGCTCCTATAAAGGAACATGCTTTGGATAATTTGGGTAAATAAATATTCATTGTTTACCTTATAACATATAATAGTTATAATAATTATTAGCAACCAAGGTGAGTAATAAAGCTGGAAATCGATTTTGGTTTGAGTGACTTGATGAATTTATAAGTTATTATAGACATGTACCCGATCGTTAAAAAATCTTTCGTCATGTAAACTTTGATGGATTAAAATCCCTCCTAAGTGCACCTCTAGTATAACTAAAAAAAATCTTCCAAATTTCAAATCTCTAGTGTGTGTGCATGTGAAGATGTGTGTGCGTGCGTAAGTGCGTGCATACGTGCGTGTGTGAGACTAATCCTGATACAGTAAACCATAAGCTAATGAAAATGTGTCTACCAACAGATGATAAGCCCTCCGAAGATCAGTTTATGAACTGGAACAACTACCAGCGGCTGAGTGTCATAAATGATTTTGTTGACGGTCTCGAGTACGATTACCCGTCTATCTGCACTAGTGGAGTTGTTGGAACATCTCTCGAGGGTCGAGAGATCAAAGTGGGTAACGCTTCACACTACACAACTTGTCTTCTATGAGTAGGTCATCCATTAGCCGTAAGATGTCCACTGCTGGACATAGGCCTCCTCAAATGACTTCCATACATCATCGTCCTCCACAACTTGTGTCCACTGGCTTCCTGCGATGCGTAAGATTTCATCAGTCCACCTTATGTGGGGCCGTTCTTCACTACATGCTCTGGTTCATAGTTGTCATTCTAGAACCTGTCTGCTTCAATGGCTGTCAGTTCTTTGAGCTACGTGCCCCGCCCACAGCCATTTTAACTTTGAAATCTTTTGAGTTATTCAAGTTCGTGTACGGATCTCCAAGTCTCTGATTCTATCACGTGAAACCCCGAGACTAGAAGTAGGATAACGATTTTTATGATTTGTTTTTTTTTCGCATCGGGCCGATTTAAAAAAAAAATTGTAGCCCATAATAATTTGATAATTTATAAAAAAAAACAAACAAATAGACAAGCCCGCTGAGTATCTTGGTAGATCTTCTCAGTCAATGTTATGTCCAAATCCAGTTGTAGAGTTAAGAAAAATATATTTGATTCCTCTAAATCTCCCCCCTCCTCTAATTTATAGAAGTTTACAATAGTATGTCTTGTATTTTTCCGAAGAATACTTCGTAATGACACTTTTAACCTCTATTAATTTTAAAGGTTATTCTCTCAAAGCTCTCAAACTAACTGACTTCATATTATTTCTACCTAGATCTTAAAGATATCAAACAGCAACGCCAGTAACGCAAGCGTGTGGATGGACTCAGGTATACATGCGCGGGAGTGGATTGGACCAGCCGTTAGCACCTACGTCGCTGACTACATCGCTAGAAACTTTGACAGCTTACCAACGAGCATAACCAATAAGGACTGGTAAAATGTGTTTGCAGCTATCGTAATTATTAAACAGAAGAGATTAGATATAAGATATGAAATACTTGCCTATAATGTAATAATAAAAAAAAAACATAGCATTAAAAGCGATCTTCCCAGAATATTTGTTTATAGTCGCGTATGTAGGTATTGGTAGATCAAGTTACCACGTCACATAGCTACTTTGCCTTCTTTAGTCAGTAAGTCCCCACACTGCGGCACCCGAGCTCTGCTGTGTCTCTCTGATACCCAAGATAAAGACGCCATTTTTTTAAATACTGTCCAGTCGTTTGCTTCACAGGAATGTTTAACGAGGCGACGCAATGAGTCAGTACACAGTTCATATTATTAATTTGAAAAATGATATTAGGTTTTTCTTCAGGTTCTTCTTACCGGTAATAAATCCGGACGGCTACGAGTACTCGCATACTGACGAACGTATGTGGCGCAAGAACCGAGCTTGGTATCGGGGGAAATGCGTTGGAGTCGATCTCAATAGAAACTTCAGGTATAATCAGCGAGAGTTTTACTACCAGCCCATGCCCTACCAGGTGTTAATGGTGTTACTTTTTTAACTTTATCAGTTTCGGATGGGGTGGCAAAGGATCGTCGAACAAGCCGACGCATGCTTTTTATAGAGGCCCTGAGCCATTCTCGGAGCCAGAGTCAACTGCAGTCAGGGTAAGTTGCGGTAATCGAATCCTTTAAGACAAATGAACAGGTGGGCCGATGTTCATGATCTTTGATTGTCAAACACAATAAAAAAAATAAAGGTATTTTTTTTCTCATAAATTTGCTTCTAAGGCGGTAGGCAGTTCGCCGGGATAGCTAGTTCAATATATCATAATCGACTACATGTAAACCAACCAAAAAATAAGAGAATGTGTGGCTATTCTCTTATTTTTTAAACCATTCGCTCTGTCAACTATCTCTACAAAACAGGGACCCTGATAAACAGTACATAATGATCATTTACGTCAACATAAGCACCGCGATCATTCATCTGTAATGTCCCGTTGATACCCAATTCGTGTCACCGCCACTGCGCCCAGAGATTAAACTGCAAACAGGATTTGGAAGTAAATCAATTTCATGCAACGGTTTTAAATCACGCCGTTGCGTTACATTTAATTCGTTATTTGCATTATAAAATGTACTTACCTGACAAGAATGCGATTATTTAGTCTTGCAACATTGTCACAGTCATGGTAAACTATGGGCTCAAGATAAGTTCCTTGGTATGGAATATTTAATACAAATATAAAATCACCAGAGAATACGGTCCCACACTAAGCAACGCTTGGATTGTGGGTACCGTACAATGGACGGGAGGCGAACCCAGTACATAATATAAATTGAACTAAATAAACTGTATATAATCATAGCACATATGGAAAAAACATGTATACTCTATGAGATTATAAATGCTTACACGTGAATTGAAAATCTGTAAAATACCCAATGAAACTCGATTACTATATTTCAGGATATGATCATAAATTCAGGAATAGACTTCCAAGTGTATATAACGCTGCATAGCTACGGGGAGGTCATCATATTCCCGTATTCCTGTAAAGAAGAACTGTGCCCCGATTACGTTCGTCTTCTCGAAGGTGCGACGGCGATGTCGAAGGTGAAGAACCCATTAAATCTTGAACCTTCATAACCATAAAAACACTTATTTACACAAAATATTTGCAAATCACTATCAATTTAGAGGTGTTGACTAACAAGAGACTGGCTGCCTTTCAACACTCAGACCGCAGAACAAAATACTCCAAGAGACTCAGATGAACCAACTGTAGTTGATTAACCCAGTTCACAGCCTTGAATCGTTAGAACGAGATTGATATCTATCAAAAGTATGTAATAGAATGGAACAGATTATGTATCATCTGCTCCCCTCACCGTGACCGTATTTTTGTTTGCCAAGACGAACGTATTGCTATGTAATCTTACGTTAAATTGAGGTTTCGTGTTATTTTGAAACATAGACTAATATTTATGAGTATGCAACGGGATATGGTTCCAAAAAGTATACAGGGTGTAAGGGGCATGGTAATGAAAACTTTGGCTTAAGGTTACACTTAATGCCTATAATAAAATAATAATTATAGAAATCATTTATGTCGAAAATCATGGGTTACAAATGTAGTAATTATTGAGCGCGCAATGTATCATAAACCACGCGATCACAATACACCGCTCCGCGCGATACCCAACTCGTGCTAGTGACGAGTGCGCTCGAGCGTATCGAACTTTAATTTACATTACAGTTTTAAATCTAAGTAAGTAACCATGGTGTTTTTATTTTACATTACGTTGAGATAGCCTTCTATTAGAATTTCATGCTAAAATCAAT
The DNA here is from genome assembly GCA_905333125.1 of Pheosia tremula. Lineage (NCBI taxonomy): Eukaryota > Metazoa > Arthropoda > Insecta > Lepidoptera > Notodontidae > Pheosia > Pheosia tremula. The sequence continues at coordinate 3,633,370 of HG995411.1, forward strand.
TCAAAAATACTGAGAAAAAATGCGTATATTAGTGAAACGGTAGACGGAAAAGACCAACTCTGGGATGTCCAAAATCATGAGCTGAATCTATGGTTTCAGTTTTCGTTACGAAGCCACTTAAAAACTGTATTAATATGCTAAACTTCCTTTGACATGGCCAATCTTTTATAATACGAGCTTTTTGGCTAGGAGTAATATCATATATTCATGATTTTATACATATTATAACATGCTTCTGAACTATCGATAGGTAGCTACAAATACTGCAATTTCATACCAGCCACGCTTTTTTTTCGTATATACGTTTTACATCCGAGATTCGACACAAATGCTGATATGATTCAGCAAACAAAAGAAGAACAATTCAAAAGCAACATTCCATCTTTATCTATTCCTGATAATGTTATCTTCGTTTCTTTACAACCAGGCGATCTATGACACCAATGGGACTATATATAAGGTGGGTATTTCTAAAGACGTCATGTACGGAGCTGCTGGCACTAGTTACGACTGGTCCTACGGCGAAGCCGGTATACCTTACTGCTACCTCATAGAGCTCAGAAGTAAGAAGCACAAGTTTGCTCCACCTAAGGAAGAAATTGAGGAAACTGGTACCGAAATACTAAATAGTGTGAAGGCGTTGATGGAATTTGTGGATAGTTATACTTACAGTCATGTTGACGAACCAGAGGATGCTGAATATAAATCAGAAGTAGTCATCGATTGTAATAGGTAAGCTTATAATTACATATCTTTTAAGTTCTCCTTTCTTGCTTACGGCGATGTTATCTTGCAAATGTTGTAGGACGTGTTAAAATTAGGCAGCCCAAAAATGTTCGTTGTGTTGTGGTATTTGGTGGTGTGGTTGTTATTATAAAGTACTCTCTCTCCTCTGCAAGTTGCGCGATAAATAACAAAAACTAAATTAAAAGTATGGACCAATAATGTTTTTCTTTTTTAAATAGCTTATAAACTTCATAGAAAATTATCGTTTTAATTATCGCAAACATTTTTGACTCGCAATGTCAACATAAAAATTTATTTCATGTCAATCAAACCAAAATTTTTCGTTGAACACTTAAAACTCAAAAAATAAATAATTATAGTCTTCATACAAAAGTAAATATAACTCATTCAAAGTGGCACCCACCAAAGACATCACCCAAGTATGGGAAGTGAAATTCATTAGAGAAGGTCAAAGGGCTTTCATAAAAAACTTGGATAGCGTGGGAGGTGCGTACTGATATTCTTATGCCCGATTGATTACAAACTACTGGATTGAATAAGAATGCGAAGAAGTCCATCAACATGTTGAGATGCAAGAAGTGTAAAGAGGAGAAACCGGTGACGTCATCCGACGATGTCGGGGGAATGTTGATCTTTTTGAACCACTGTGCCCGAATTTTCAAGCGTAGTAGAAAACGTTAGTTCCTTTCTCTTTACCACTCTATTATCTGCCCTAGTGACGTTCTAAATATATGTTGTATATATTACAGCGGTGAACATATGGAAGGAAGAGCATAGTACCATGGACATCATGGTCGAAGGCCCCAGAGCGGGGTCGATCGCTGGTATGCTGCACGAACGGGAAATACCTTACTCCATAGCCGTAGGAGATGTTGGCTATCTCCTCGAAAGAGAACAGGGCGCCATTGCTTTAAAAAACTCGAGGAAAAATTCAACATGCCAAAGTAAGTATTCAAAAATTTGCAATAATGTACTTATTAGGGTATGACGACTTATAGAACAATTTGGTTCTACATTCACAATGAATGTGTAGACAATGGATCCACGATAAGCATTCTGTGGAAGACATGGCATACCATACATTTACTAGAGAATTAACTTAGCTGAGATTTTGTAATGTTTAAAATATCTGATAAGGTAATACACAAGGGTATTGTAAATGCTTTTACGTTTTACGAGAGTCAGAAACGACCTCGGACTACTTCACAGTATACAGTGATATTACCAGACAAAACGTTGGGCTTGGGTATTCCAGTAGACTAATTAATTAGTGACACTGATAAACACAGTATAATTAATGCACACGTGGTCATAATATATTTAATAAATAATGCAACAATAGACCCATTAGTGCAATTGGGGCACGTAATTATTACAACGTGACTGTGGCTGCAGATAACGTGACATAAAAATATCATTTGAAGAGTGACTATTGAGCAGTGTGGAACTGAAGCAAAACATGTTTTAGTTGAAATTGTTATTTGTAGTTAGTGTGTAAAATTCTCATGCAAATATTAAAATAGGACGTATTTTAGAACAAGGTATGGACTGGAAACAATACCACCGGCTGGACACGATCTACACCTTCATGGAAAACTTGGCTGCAGAATATCCTTACCTGTGCAAAGTCTGTGTCATCGGGAAATCTGTTGAGGGACGAGACCTAAAGGTGAGCACATAAGCATCAATATTTGGAACCAGGTTTTGGATTTGTAATGCAACATTTGGAATTTTGGCCATGTCCAAACGCTATTTTTTATCTTAACATTTTACATAGACCTTCGTATATTCATTTTTGCTGGATTTTCTTAATAGTTACTGGTATACATATGAACACGTAAAAAAAATCTGTGTATTACGTAAATTTTTTTCAGTTTTTTTTTCTGATTAGTACTTACACGTATTTAATTTGCAAATTTGTATCTGAAGATTCTAAAGATTTCCAATGGTGATGAGAATAATGTTGGAGTATGGATGGACGCCGCGATCCATCCTCGCGAGTGGATCAGCACAGCAGTGGTCACTTACATCGCTGATCGAATCGTCAGGACCTTCCATGAACAGCCAGAAAACATCACTAATAAAGACTGGTGAGATAACAAAGGAATATAAGGAACTTTATTTATATAATATACTTGACTTTAGTTGCTTATGCTGAGTTGCAAATCGAAATGTAGGTTAGCAGTAGGTAGCACTTTTATATCCAAATCAGATAAAAACCTCTTGCAAAATTGGTTATCCTCCAAATTCAGATAATTCTATAGCCAACCACGGCTTCTTTTGGTAATGTTTTCATCGCTAATAGCTGTCTTTACACACGTAGTACGCTCATTACCGCGTGATACACGAGGAGATGGCGAAATCACGATGGCCGTACCCCCGACCGTATTAGTCTCCCGCAGAAATTCGCGCGTAATAGTATGGGCTTTTAAACACTCAACAAAAAAAACAATCACGCTCGAAAGAATCAACACTATAGAAACTGTATAAACTCACTCACTCATCACTCGCGATTGTGCGTGTGAGCTTTCGCGCGATTAATCCTTCACACTGCGATCACGTATGAAATACGGTGTCGTATAAAGGCAGTTAATTTCAATGTTTAGGTACATACTACCAGTGTTGAACCCCGACGGCTACGAGTACACGCACACACACGACAGAATGTGGCGGAAGAATAGAGCACGATACGGCGAATGCGTTGGTGTCGACCTGAACAGAAATTTTAGGTAAGTATAACATACCATGCACATAGCTTGATGTCACGAGGGACAGAGCTATGCGAAGGACTAGGACAGACTGTCAGCTAAGTGTATTTTCCTCATTAAATCGAGCATTAGATCGGGGCCTATATCTCCAACACAGACCCTACTCATCACTTCACACGGCTTTAGAAAGATGTGCAGATTTCATTGCATTTTTTTTATTTGAAATATTTTTCAGTAGTACGAACTTCATGGTTGATTTATGTTACCTTTTTTAGTTACGGATGGAGTGAAAAAGGAGAGGAGGGATCGTCTGATGATCCTGGAAATATTTTTTACCGTGGACCGAAGTCATTTTCTGAACCAGAAACTGCAGCTGTCAGGGTATGTTGACCATATGTTATTCATTTGTATACACCCACACACAACCACACCGACACACATCAACACAACACACCACCGCACATTCACACACACGCACACACATTCACAAAGTCTCCCTTTCCTAAGACTAAGTGTATATTTGTTCGCAGCGTGTGATTACTGAGTCACCAACGACCTTCAAGGTGTTCCTGTCGTTCCATAGCTACGGCGAGGTGATTATCTTCCCATGGGGATACACCAGCGAGCCATGTCCCGACTACGTAGAGTTGCTGGAAGCAGGAACTGCAATGGCTAAGGTAGAGGACCTTAAAATAAAACATGCTAAATTTATTCTGATTAAACTTCAAAAAACCAACGCTCGGCACATTTTATCATTGTTACAATTTTGAACTGGAAGCATTGTGTTTAAAACGCCTAAATTTTTCTTGTTACTTTCTATAATAATAGAGAATCTATCACCGATATTTCTAGGATGATGAATTATCGTAGGTCAATTTAAGTTTGACAATTATAATTTGGCCATAAATAACTCACAACCTCCTTGACTATTTAATTTAAAAGTCGTAATTTGCCCTTATTTTGTCATATGTTTACTTACACGGACCCTTAATTGTTTCAGGCCATATACGCTACAAATGGCAGCACCTTCAAGGTGGGAAGCACCAAGGACCTAATGTACTACGCTGCCGGTACCAGCACCGATTGGAGCTACGCAGTCGCAAACATAACCTACTCCTACATGATAGAGCTCAAGGGGAAAAAAAACAGGTTCCTATTACCCAAGGAGGAGATAATCACTTCGGCGGCAGAAGTCTTGAATGGAGTCTTAAGGCTAATGGAATTTGTAGACAAAACGTCCAAAAGTTCGACTTCGTGCCCCTGCCCTAAATAAGAAATACAGTGAATTTATAAAAAAAACCTATTCTAAAATAATCATGATCGTACATACCATTAAGTTATTATTTCTATGAAATATATTATTTAACACCATACCATGTAATCATTTAGAATCAGAATATTCTGTAATCATCCGACTTCAGCACTCCACTGCAGCAGTAGGTACTGCAGATGCGTTGTGGAACAATGGAAAATAAATATTTAATTTATATAAAACCAAAATAAACCTCCGATGAAATGACTCGTGCCAAATAGCTGCACAATGTGGTTTCGAGTATAATGGACATATTCCAAAACTTTATACTCTCATGACATAACAAAATACACACTGCTCCGAATGAAATTAAAAATGGCAATTAAAAAATTCGATAACTTTATTTACAGATCTTTGCATTATCTTATAATACAGTCAACAATTCATAAAACGTTACGATTTGAGATTACCATTCATTTGTCTAACGTAGAAACACCTATCGACGGACGATAACCTAATTACCGTATGCGTTACCTATAAAACGACCACAATTTGTCCAAATATCACTCAAATACGTTTCAATACGACGGAACTTGAACCTAAGGGAAAATCAACCCTTTTTCACTTCGACTGTTCGATGGCAATGACTAGAATTAAAAGCACACCCGAAGTCCAGTCCATTTAAAGTTTGTCTGTCGGCCGAACACTCAAAAAACTTACCAACAATTTAGCGGAAATTGTCTATGAACTTAGCATTCATAAATTTAGGCCTTAAGTTGAACCATTGTCACACGAAAACGTCCTCAATAATATTGTCTATGATCACCACATACACATACCAATGGACAATGAACACATCGTCTATCACTTAACACGAAACTAGTAGGGTCGCCACACATCAACTGGCCGTCTTTCTGACATAATCAGTGATTTACTGCGAGTCCGCACCCCTTGTTCCAGCCACTCGGGAGACGGTGGCCGTTTCCTGCTCGCTCCCGATACTGAAGAACTCTCCTCTTCTCTATCTGGACTGGAACCGGAGTCTTCTTGAGGGGGAGGTGGTCTTAGCCACCAATCGTAGCCTCCATACAACTGAGAGTATAACCACGCAGGTGGCGTGGGTAGTAATGGTGAATTGAGGAACAATTGCGCAGCTAGAGCGCTGTGGAATAAACTTGAAGGGGCAGGCAAAGGTTGTAGAGGTTTCCGCGACCTTGTTACTGATGTGAAGGCCCCTGGCCGTTCGTCGGGGGGCGGACTGCTGGACGCAGTGACGGATATGTCGTCATCGTCTTGCGGAGAGCCTGGACGTGAGTTTGCCGGGCTCGTCGTACTGTGCGCATGCATCGTTATTGGATTCTCTGACGATACCTCTGTAACAATAAAAAAAACTGGTATACAAACGAAAATAACCGTTATTTATTCGTTACGCAGTGGCTAAAACTGTCGTGTTGAATTTTCGGCGCGCATAATTTCAAGCAAAACTAAGAACAGACGACTCAACCCGCTGAGCCTAAGAACCGCAGCCTACAGGGACCTATATCAAACATAAAAATAAAAAAAAAATCACTCGTTCTCTGAATCACCCATCAATCAACATGCTTCTCAAAATATAAGGAACCACTGATGTTCCGAGATTAACCTATTGGTACCTTATTGCATAATGATCAATATAATATAATGATAAATAAAGTTATAGTGTGTAATTACTCTATCGTGTCATTGATCGCTAGTTACCTGCTTCATGCGGCGGTGGCGGCACGTGCTGTGCTTGCGTATGCGCCGGTAGCACGTGCGGTGTGAAGTGCGCAGGCGTGGGCAACAGGGGTGGGGGGTAGTGCCGAGCCAAAGCACCCCATTCGCCGCCCGGCAGTCCTGCTAACTGGTGCGCTATTCCTGCAACCAATTAATATCCGTTATTAACTCACACAGTTTCCAATGCATAGAAAGACAACTTATCATTGATGAAATACAGTCGAGTACTATGTAATTCATCGAATAAGTCCCTGCCGATGCAAATCATCTTACTAAGTAAGACCTAAATTAATGCAAGTTCTATGGGATTCTATAACGATGGGTGTCACAAAGACGCATTTAATCAGCATAAAACAGACACTTATTAGTGTTAAGATTAAAAGAAGTTCTAGATGAAAACATTTCACTACGGTTATGTAACATTGATGCCTCCACAAAAGTACTAACTACACGGATTTTCCATTTCTTGCATCCCTGTTCATCTAGTGCCCTATTTCCATTAACATACGTAAGTGAAAAACACACAAGCTCTCTAAGCTCTTCTAACAGGTTGCACCCTCCAGCGACCATTCAAAATTCAATCAACAAGACAATAGCGCTTAGAGTTATCGCGTGTAACGCTCCACTAACTCCGGTGCGGTGCTTAACACTCTCATCGGAATATTTAAATGATGAGCCGACTGCGCCTCCACGACGCGATACGCGCGCTATCTCCGTCGCGGCACTCCTCAATTGTGGAAATCATTGAATGCGTGGTATAGAGGCACTTGTCTCACTTGATTGAAAGAGTACGTATGCATCCCACTAATCTATACTAATATTATAAATGTGAAAGTTTGGATGGATGGATGCATGGATGTTTGTTACTCTTTCACGCCCGAACGGCTGAACGGATCTGGATGAAATTTGGCACAAAGATAGATTATAGTCTGGAATAGCACATAGGCTTTTTATCCCGGTAAAATGTATGATTCCCGTGGGATAGATATTTTAATTTTTCATACTTTTTATCGCGGGTAGCACCGCCGGGCGCAGCTAGTATTATATAAAAATGTGAAAAGATGGATGGATGTTTGTTCCTCAATCAGGCCAGAACGGGTGAACGGATCTGGATGAAATTTCGCACTGAGATATATTATAGTCTGGAATAGCACATAGGTATGGTTTCTATGGGATAGCATATTGGAACCGTGTTTTTTAAAACTTATTTTTTAATCGCGGGTAACACCACGGGGTGCAGCTATGATAATATTATCTCATTTTTTGTCTAAGGATCGTAAAGAGAATTAGAGGTGCCTACAAAATTATGTCTCTCTTTCTCAAACTCATTGTAAAGTTGATCATGAAAGTGGTTTATCAGTTGTGACAACAACTTCTAGTTAATGAAAATTGCTGAGATTTGGAATTTTCTAAGTTCATATTAGTCATAATATGCCAATGGCAAAGAAACAAAAGGTAGTTAGGGTCCAAGCACCAAATATCCTCCATCTCTAGGTACGAATATTAGGATAGGAATCGCCTATCATTTGATGCCAAGCCACAGAATTTTCAATAATATTCATAAAAATAAAATATATTGTTATCGCGACAATCACATTCGTAAAGCAAATAGGAAATGTGTTTTGGCGTCATAATTTCCAGTTGACATTTTTAAGCGCATAAATTAACAAAGTTCGCCGGCGCGACCCCGTATACTCGGCTTAACCCTTTAGCACCCACCTTGGGTAATTCCCACCCCGAGCCATCCCAACCCTTTCCGCAATAGAATAAATTACAGGCCGTTTTATGTCGCAGATACCGTCGCTGCGAAAATGTAAAACACATTATTTTGAATCCGACCGCTTAGCCTTTATACGTGTAGTGCTTTATGCGTTCGTCGCAATTAGACAAAAGCAGCTTTTTAGGCTTAAGCCGAGTTTAATCTTGCCTTAAGCGACTCACGGCTTTTACGATAACGATTTGAGATATCGGATCGGCGACTGAAGGGTTTAGGTGATTATTTTGATACAGTTTGATTGTGATGTTTTCAATTTATTACTTTCAGCCTCTATTTCATTATACTAATAAACCCTATCGACAATGTATTTTGAGAGATTGCTAATACATATTCTGACAAATAAGTTGTAACTAAGATTTATTTGGATATTGTTAAACTAGCTATTTATATATTTATAACTAGCTGTCTAGGCGAACTTCGTACCGTCGCAGAAATAAATGAATTAACTTTCTTATGATTTTTTTCAGTGATTTTTTCCTATGTTTTAATAGTTATTCGGCGGAGACGAAAAAAAATCAAAGCTCATCAAAATCATCCCACCCGTTCTTGAGTTATAAATGGTGTAACTAACATGACTTTGTTCTATATAGATATGAAAATAATAATAATATAGTAGGCAATGTTAGAACATATAAAGGTATCATTGATTCATAAAAATGTGTATCATCCATGAATGCATTCAGCTATCTCTGTGTTCATTCAAAAACTTGAAAGAAATAGTACGTAGGTGCCTTTATTTTATCATTCTATATTTTTACTAAGTATTGTAGTCCAACATGAAACAATAGGCCAGCGATTTAATAACCCCAGTGAGTGAGCACAAGGGCGGCTAGGTCGCAATTCAAAGCGTCAAGCTAAGAGCATCCGCAGTCCTGACAATATCCGCACCGTTTCGGACACAAAAAATATCTTAGGCACTCTACATAGCGCTCAGCTTATTCTTCGCAAAGAGTAGAGGGAAAGAACGAAGTGGCCATGGCTTCTACAATTACCTATTATTTTCGTAAGCTATAGATATTTTAAGCCCCCAATTAAAAATGCTACAAAGAAGAAAAATGCTTCTTTGTAGCATTTTTAATGCTTATATAATATAATAAGGAAATTGCTTATAATCTAATCAGACGAATACTTTCTATAAATTGGGGGCTTAAAATAGAGCTTTATCGTGTGAAAATTCTATGAATTTGGAACTAACTTACTACTCTGTCCCTTAACTATCCTTCTTCCATAGTAAGACGAATATATTAATAACATAATTTCATTGGATACCCAACCTATTCCGTATCTAATGTTGATTGTGAAAAAACCAAACGTACTTTGTCGACGACATGAAAAATGGCGAGGCATTGTTTCATTACGTATTCTCTATTCAAAGATGCAAAGAGAGGGCAGCGCCAGACGATTTGCATTCGTTAAAATAAAAATGTTGGGATTCTTTGTTGTGAGCACGTTTCGTAATCGTTGTAAGCTACGACTTATAAATTTAGATCCAACGGCTTATAAACACAAGCGATTGGTTATAGACGCTCATTTATAGATTAATCTCAAATGGAAGGTGGTTGACTTTAAGTACTACAATACCTAGAATGTTTGATAGCTTACCACTTCTTTTAAGTGGTAAGCAATCAAAAATTGTAGCGTGATAACAACAACCCAACAAAATAGATTTATATTACTCATAAAAAAATATAATTTCGCGTGATTAAAAATTTCATTTCGACATGGAAATCGTATAATAATTCCAGCCCTTCTTTTAATGTCCCACTGCTGGGCACGGGCCTCCCCTCAATGCGAGGGGGGATTAGGCCATAGTCCACCACGCTGGCCCAGTGCGGATTGGCGGACTTCACACATCTTTCGAGGGGTTCTCTCAGACATGCAGGTTTCCTCACGATGTTTACCTTCACCGTTTTAGCAAGTGATAATCATAGTCGAAAATGAAATTCGCACTTGAAAAATCCCAGAGGTGCGAGCCGGGGATTGAACCTACAATCCTCGTTACCGAGGCAAGCGTTCTACCAACTTGGCTATCACTGCTTTTACTTGGCTTATCACTGCTTTCGATTTTGAAACATGAAAATAGTAAATTGTTGCAAATTATTATCCGTTAATGAAAATTAATAAATACAAAACTATTGTAAAATATCAAAACCGGTCCTTCCTCGTAGCGGTGTATCGGCCGCATCAGAAGACGTGCCAGTCCGCTACATTGCCCCGGACAAAGGGGTTTTTCTTCGACTTTGAAAAATCGCGCCGCGCCGCGAGAGGGTTGAACCCAAACATTTTAATGCCATTTGCTAGATTGCGTCTTGCATTTTTCCTGCCTCCCAATACAGTGCTAATCCGCGAAGATGGGCCGGATTACACGGATAAAAGTGTTCACGTTTTTAGTGTCATTCCGATGTCCCGGGATTAGGGTAGATTTTTTAACGGCTCCCTAAGATCCTTAACGGTGATTAGTGAAAGGGTTCGAAGCACTTTCACTTCCAGTAATTATTTTACATTTCTTTAGACATCATTTACTAACACTTGAGCGGTTCCCCTCTTTCTTTTGTTCAGACTTATAATAATTATTGTTCTTCACAAGATGTTTTGACCTACTTATGTGTAACATATGTTAGCTGTACGAGCCTGTATTCATGAATCGATCTCATCCGCAGACAGTGAAAAACGTACAGTGAAGGCAAACAACCTGCATGTCGAAAGACGTGTGAAGTTCGCAAATCCTAATATACCAGCTAGTGTGTTTAACTGAAGGGTATCTACCTACCTACCAACGCCTATAAATTAAGTAATTTGCATGGAACATAACGTTATGAACATATACAAGATGATTCAGGAAGGGTCATATTCTTGAATCTGCGTTTCGTTAGCGCATTTGTAAGTGAATTCTGAGTTTTCATTATTATTACAAATGCTAGAAGCGTAGGTTCAAAGTTTTGTATATCCTTTATGAATCGACCTGTATATGTAGGTACCTATTGTCACTTATGTCTTTCGTCGCTAAAGATATTTATACTATCACGTATCGCGCGATGCGAAAGTGAGAACATTTAATTATTTCTCTCAAAGACTAACTTAAATTAATTTTCGCAGCCGCTTCTCGTCATATGAGTAAGTGCCTCTCATTTGAAGATTTTCGCCTGTCAACAACATATGTAGCATGTAGGTGCTGACGGTACAAAGCTCATGAGAGTTAAGAAGATAGTTAGCTATTCAGTTTGGTTTAAATGAAAGCGAATGTTGATGATAATCTAAATTATTTTGCGTAAATTAAATTAACAAAACAATACGATTTGATTTTGAATTTGAAAAGGTCCTACCCTCGGAAAAAAATATTTTTGCGCATGATACACAGACTTATTGGAATATTACAAAGTAACAAGTAAAGGCTATAAAAGCTGGTCTGTCAAGTACGCATGCACATTTAGTCGTAAACGCACACATATAAAAAAACTATTTCCGTAGCTCTTAGTCCAACTAATTAGACTATTTACTATGCAAAACTTCTGTATGCTGTAACATTTACCACAAAAAAAGCATTCGAAAAGAGGCTTAATTGTACTAGTATGTTATGTTTATGTGGAAGATAACTATAAACACTGCTATGTTAATTGCTTCTGATAAAATAGTAATAAGCTATGAACATACTGAACAAGTGGGGTAACAAAAATGCTATACTATGAATAGTCTGTACTATAGTATCAAGCCTGTACCTACTGTACTGACAGTAGGTATAGGCTCTCTACTTGCCTTGATATAGTCTACATTGTAGTCCTCTCACAGCCCAAGCTTGATGCACCTCAATTCACAATCCCATTCGACATATTCGGTAACGTTTCGTAAGTCATATTCGGAACGTCCCACTAATATTATAAATGTCAAAGTTCGGATGGATGTTTGTTAATCAATCACGCCAGAACGGCTGAACGGATCGGGATGAAATTTGGCACAAAGATAGATTATAGTCTGGGATAGCACATAGACTTTTTATCCCGGTAAAATGTATATACTTTTTAATCGCGGGTAACGGTTTAATCAGCTCACAAGTTTAGGACCAACTAGTATTTAAACTCCGTGGTACCTTACACCTGGAATTAGTCCACCTGTAAGAGTCTTGTTTCTGTGGAAACTTGTCTACCAGATCTTTTATGTCTCCCGCTTTGCAATGGAGGGAAGTGGATAATTTTCTTCCAACTCCTCCTATCTCTTTCGATTAATTTCGTGTGGGTTCCAAGACAATTAACTTTATTCCGGACTCGCCGAGGGTCAAACCTCGGTGTCATCATTGGACACCACTGTAGATCCTGGCTTACAGGAGTAGCAGTGGTGGGAGTGTGTAGTGGGCCTAGTCCCGTTAAAAAAAAAATCACGTGTTACACCGCGGGGCGTAGCTAGTAAGTCATATTCGGTAACGTTACGTCCAGACAAAGAATATTATTATACTTACAATATGTTACGCTATGCATTCGTAACACACTTGGTGTTATAGCAAACAGCTAGTTACGCTGACGCCACAGCCGGGCGGAAAGACAGATGCCCGTCGTACGTCATAAGGTTAATAAGAGGGCTCCCGAACTAACGACGTCGCTTTGTCAACGCGCCTTAACCCGCCCGCCGCCATCTTGCCCGCCATTTTGGATTTCAATCTGCTTAGCGCTTTAATGAATTTGCGTCTATTGATTTTGTTTAACCCCCTTTTGTTTTGCTTAATTAACCTTTCGGTGTAGAAAAGTGGCTGTGACAAGGGAATTGACTGATAAAGGTGACTTTCAGTGCCGTACTCTGGTAGTTTTGTTGAGTAGAATAGCCACGATTCATTGGGAACTGTGACCGTTGGATGAACGAGTAGGTATGGCGAAATTTTTTACAGCGTATTTATTTTTATAAATTTTAAATACACATCACTGATACAACGTATTGTCTAAAACCTAGTGTTTTGAATATAGGCTCGGATCACTGCACCGAGTGCGGGCTAGATTTTCGCCTGGGCAAATTTCGCAACTGATCTTATTGTAATTTTTCCTAGGTTGGGTGATATGGAATCACCCCGAGTTCATTGTATGATAAATAATACGAATGTTTCTTGGTTTGAAATCACACAATTGGGGTATTAAAAAAACACATGCGTAAGTTATTTTTATTAAATTGACGCTTGAAACTATGAATGTGGCACGTGTATTTATTTCTCTTGCCTTAGAGGTGCTCGCTAAAAATATATTTCACTAACTCATATGGGTGTGAAAATGGGGAAGATTGTATTGAAGTCTCAATAAAAACTGGGTAGATTGATATTTAAGCAGACAACGCCACTATAACAACATGCATACGATCCATTATATAAATCAACTACCTTTGCACATTCCCGTAAAATAATAATAACATTTCGCATTCACAACAATATTGAGTTATGAAAATTACACATGACGCGCGGGAGTTAATCGGTAGCGGCTCATCATCGCGGGATTTCACTCGAAACCGTTTAAAGCCAGACAATCACGTCATACAAAAGGTTGTACGAGGACATTTAAAATTTACAAATGCGTAATTATGCACCCGCATTGCCGCGAGTCGCGATGGAAGGGTTACGTCTCTCGCCCCGGGTCTCGCCCCCCACAAGCCCGAGCTTCCGAGCCTAATGCTATATTTAATTTTCTCTAAGGCTCCCTCATTAATAATACGAAAGCTACGACTTTAAGTGGCGCTCACACGGCAACGTGAGGCGCTCGGATGTACGAAACTTTTTGGAGCATGAATATGTGCGGTAATTTTTGTGGGGTATATTTTTTTTATAGACATGTGTTTGAATAGTTGCTTATTCAAATGGAGCGCTTAATTTAATGTTGAATTATGTATTGGCTTATTATCTCGAAATGTGTGTTAATATTTTTATTTTGTAAGTAATATGGCAAGCACTAATTAGTTAACAAAAAAAAACTCTTTGAAATAAAACTAATCTTACGGATTTTATCGCATTTATTGTATGTGTTTTTACGTCAGAAATCAATATAAAAAAACTAATAGCCAACAAAGGATTTTTAACTTTGCGACTCCAGCCTCCAAAATTCTCACAAGCCGTTTTGATATTGATTTGATCCACATGTTGGTAATTGTTCGCTGCCGTTACCAATGATCTCTGATTTATACCAAGCAATACCAGCTGACACATGCAAATATTGGGTCACTCTCTCACAAACATAATGACTTATTCCCAAAATGACAGTTTTCCTAAAATCCCCACGGAGAAATCCCCCCCAATACAGATTTTTAGACTTGTTTTATTAAAAACTCCATCGACAAACCGGTCCCCGTCGCTACACGGAAGCGTATCACGCCTGGAGGGGATTTAGGAAAAAATCCCCACATAACTTGATACAAGTATACCGCCTCCACATTTTCGTCGATCACCAACACAACTTGTAGGTATCACAAGAGAAGCGGGCGAACGTGAGTGTGGATAATTTATCATGATTTCGCAAGGGTTATTGGTGCGCGAGGCTAAGAGGCCAGTAGAGGCCTCGGTGGCAGCCTCTCACGTATTTACATATTGAAGCACCGACTAAATTGTTTGACGGTGAGAACAAAGCGAACTTGAAAGATGCCTTTTGTAAACTCGAAATTCCAATTATTAAGAACTAGCTGCGCGCCGCGGTGTTACCAGCGATTAAAAAGTATGTCCTTTTTACAGAGAAAAAAAATCGAGTAGCTTATGTGCTATTCCAGACTATAATCTATCTCTGTGCCAAATGTTATCCAGATCCGTGCAGCCGTTCTGGAGTGATTGAGTAACAAACATCCATCCATCCAAACTTTCACATTTATAATATTAGTGTGATAGTGTGATGAGGTAATTGTATTTTGATTGACGACCTGATTAGCGCAGTTGGTAGTGACGCTACTTTCTGCGCTGAGGGTCCCGGGTTCGAATCCTGGTAGGGGACAATCTTTGTGTGATGAACATGAATGTTTGTACTCGAGACATGGTTGTTTAATACCTAAAACTAGTGTTTATTTTTTATTCTTGTCTGTTTGTTTGTTGGAGTATTACGGAAAAACTGTTGGACCAAATTTCAGTGGAGTTTTCATGATTACATAGCCTATCGTTATACTCAAAATACTGTATACACTACAATTACACTAAAAATACGAAATGTGATACACATCATCGCGCAAAAACTTCTCTCTCGTCTCCTTCCTTCGGCTCTAAACTAACACTGATTAATTACAAATCTAATCATTAAAATGTAGTCTACACCCACACACGCACAGTAATCCAATGTCTTGACACGTGTGTCAGGTGTCTGTGCCCGCTCCCGCGAGTGAGCACAAGGCGCGCTGTGTAATTGAGTTACAACCCTTTGACACCGCCCTAACAAGGTTTGCGACACTCGAAGTGTCAATGTCTGCACTGTCGCCTTCGGTGTCCGATAAACTAGGTGATAACAATATATTTAATATTTGGATACTTTTGACCATGTTTTAATGGTTCATGTTTATTATATTTGTTAAACTATGAGGTACCTATTTAAAATCCAGTTGACAATCTTATTTTTTAACATCCTACGGTATTCGCAACAAAATTATATTTACAGTGTGATTCAGAAAGAGTATACTAAGACTGTAACCTGGGTTTCTTTAGGCAGCATTTGGATAGGTCATTTTAAAAAAAAGTTTTTTCATAAAAATCACTATAGACATTTTAATGGATTCTTATATAATAATTTAAATCTACATATCATAAATATGACTTCACATAGGGTTTACAAATGCGCTTAAAAAGCCCAGATTCAAGGCTTAGTATTTACCATTTCTGAATCACATGTATATTGTGGCTATACAAGTGTTATTCCCTGTCTTTAATTACGTACTGCACACAAAGAAACACCTACCTACGTACCCACTTATTCGCCGTAGCACAATCATTACGGTGTTTATTAGGTGCAAGTGAAGGCAAGTCAAGAGGGTGCGGGCGCCTAGCGACGCCGCGCGACGCCGCGCGCCTAGCGGGGCGCCTACTCAATATCGGGCAGAACTCGGCTGCCATATTTTCAATTTTACTAGATATAAATAACACATTTTATATGAGTTTATTTTTGCAATATGTGCTGTTTTTCAACTACGAGGGCTAGATAAACTGCACGATATTGTTATTAATTAGTTTGTTTACATAGATCTATCAATGCCGATATTTGTATTCATTAAATAAATAAAATTTAAGGATATTGAAATTAAACATATTTTACAGATTTTATCGCGTTTATTAACGAGTTAACGGGAACGCAGTAAAATCTACAAAAATAAGTTTTATTTCAATGTGTAGTGTTCGCGTAAATATAATAAATCCATATGTAAACCTCAATGACCTTAAGGTTAGTATCTTGTAGAAGATACTATTTTGAACTGTGTAACGGAAGTCATATTGCTATCACTGAAATATTAAAACGCTCCTTTCGTATTTAGCAGGTGTCAAGCCGCGTCTCCAAATTGATAATTAATTGTTACGCAAAACTTGTCGGCTAAATTAAATCCCCTTTTGAGGCGCGCCGCCCACCGCCCGCCGCCCGCCGCCCGCCCGCCGGCCGACTGCTACGAGTGACAACGGTCCCGTTGACAATTTAATATCTCTCGGATAGAAACGTAACTCAAAACGAGGGGTCAGAATTCAAGTTGAAGAAGGTGTGGACGAGTATACAGCATAAGCTATTAATAGATTGTGCATGAGCATAAAATGTTTTTTTTTTCCATAGACAAATTGCCAATTTTCATCTGTGCAGTGCTGTTACTATATTAGTGTTTGGTGCTAATATAATTCAAAGGTAACAACATAATTCTTCACACATATACATCAAGACTACTAAGCTAATGACAATTAATTTAAGTTATTCAAAAGTTGTAACTCAAGCAGCTATGGACTCACCTGATAACTTAAATGGCAGTGATCCCATCAGCGGGTCAGGTGGGAACCGAGGGCCGAAGTGGAACGGGTGGAAGCCGTGGTGGCGAGTCTTCGACCTCGGCTCCCGGGGGCCGTCCACTGTCACCTTGATGGCCTTCTGGTACGTCGCCACTTGAGGGGGTGACGTCGCCAGCATTATTGTCAGGGTGAAGGATTTACCTGCCGAGAAATGATAAGAGTTAAAGAAGATATTCTTTTGTAGTTGATTCCAATAGTCTATCTATCTATCTATCAACGAAAAGACGCTGCTGGACATAGGCCACCACCAATGACTTCCACACATCACGGTCCTCCGCCACTAGCATCCATCGGCTTCCTGCTACGCGTGTGATATCATCGGTCCACCTTGTAGGGGGCCGTACTACACTACGTCTTCCGGGTCGTGGTTGCCATTCTAGAACCTTTCTGCCCCAACGGCCATCGGTTCTGCGAGCTCTGTACCCTGCCCACTGCCACTTCAACTTTGAAATTATTTGAGCTATGTCGGTCACTTTAGTTCGTCTACGGATCTCCTCATTTCTGATTCTATCGCGTAGCGGAACCCCGATCATAGCTCTCTCCATTGCGCATTGAGCAACCTTGAGCCTTCTTATGAGGCCTATAGTAAGCGACCACGTCTCCGTACCATATGTCATCACTGATGATTGATGATGACTGATTGTAATAGTCTCCGAAGCAATTGGCCATTTCACCGCGATGCCAGCCGAATGTCGCACAAACAAAATGCATATATTTGTTTTGTCTCAGACTGTTGCTACCCAAAATCCTCGACACTGAACACGTCTCAAGATCATCTAGCAAGGGCGCCCGGAATTCTTTAAGAATTCAGTTCGGTATCGTCAGTGCGCCGTCGACGCACTTGATTTGTGGCGCGGGGCGGTTCGTGCGGCGATGCTGCATGCCTCCGTGAGCCGAAGGGTTGAGAGATTTCCTATGTATTGTTTTAAGGTGTTATACCTATAGCATCACGCCCGATATCCTCGAAGGCGTAGGTGGAGTTGCACTGCATTCCGCCGAGGGTATTTGATACAAGCGTTCCTTAATGTGGGACCGTATAATTGGTGTATTCGTATGGCGATATTATTATTATTGACGGCCTGATTAGCGCAGTGGTAGTGACTCTGCTTTCTGCGCCGAGGGTCCCGGGTTCGAATCCTGGTAGGGACAAGCTTTGTGCACGCACGAATGTTTATACCTGAGTCATGGATGTTTAATATGTATATAAGTATTATATACTGAGTTCGCCCTCAGTCCATTGTATGGCACCCATAACACAAGCGTTGCTTAATTGTATGGAGAATTGAAAAGCGCCTCTAGCGGACGGTATTTAAACCTTTCAATTCTCCATACAAAATGTCTAAATACGGTAGACTATAGAATATACGGTTAGCTTACGAATAATCACGCACTTGACGTACCTACAGATGGACCGCAGATCGTCCGCAAACATGACGCCCGCGTTTGACATTCAGTGGCATATCGACACAGCGGTAATCGGTAACACCCGAAGTTCAACGCGACGCTCGCTACTGTATGCACATGAGGAACGTTAGCTAATTAGAATTTGCGGGCTAAAGAACGGCTTGTACACAACGACTGTGTAAATCTGTATATAAAACTTAGTCATGTTAGTTACACCGCTTATTACTCAAGAACGGGTAGGCCCATTTTATGATCTAGGTTTTTTTTAATTAGTCTCCGTTTTGAAAAGCAGAATAACTATACTATAACATGGGAAAAAATCTCTAACGTAATTTGATTCTGAGGCGGTATGAAGTTTGCCGGGACAGCTATAGTTTTAATAAAAAAACGGTGAGTGGTGTTTGTTGGTAAGGCTCGACTGATTTGGTTTTTTTTTAAATGTTTGTTATACTCCGCAGTGAGTTCCAATAAGGTTTTAAGGTAAATAAAAATTCAAAAGTTTTGTTGGGATATTATAAGGTCTGTAGGCTCAGCTAGTTAGATAATAGAAACTACAAAATAAAAACAGTTTGCTAGACTACTTCATAAACTTAAGTATTATCTTTCTATTTATGTCAAAAAAAACATTCAGAAGTATTTTTTTACCACCGTGTAAGACACTATCGAGAGTAAATCAACACCAAAAGACAGATCACGAAGGATATTTTTCCCAACAAAATAATTCGTATAAAAACAAGTGATCCCGTATTTGTTTATACACATCATGTTTTGAATAAAAGAAACGTATCCAGATAACATTCCGGCGTGGTGTGCGAAACAAAAGAGTCGGCAGTATTCTGAGGATCTGGCTGGAGGCCAAAGCCGCGGCGGTGGCGCCCTGGCCACTGAAAGCGACATAAACACCCTCCCCCCGCCACCCCACGACCCGAAATGAGCGGCCACCCGCTTATTTTCATAAAACCTGCATAAACTCGCAAGGAACTTAAGAGAGAGAGAGAGAGACCGAGAAATTGTTTTCTGAGCGCAAAAAAGTTTTATTGTCTTTGCGTCGTAGTTACGAGTAACCAATTCTGTCTTGGTACATACGTCATGACGGGTGACGAAATGGAATACTGAAAATGTACGATGTGCCTATGAATGTCGTATGTAATACAGTGCGATACCCGATTTGGGCAATACCATTTTTTTAAGAGTAACAATTGATTTTTTTGCCGGCTCATTTCGTAGAACAGAATATTATATATTAAACGATTGAAAAATGCTTAGCCACAATTATGTTATACCGTATCCGTATCGTACGTCCGTACCTACAAACTTTTTTTTTAAAGAGTAAAACCAAGTTTCTTACCAGCACTTCTAATTGCAGCTAACATTCCGATCCGGTGGTAACTTTGTGCTTTTTTTGCTTCCATAAATAAAAAAAATGATTTTTATAGATAAGTAAATCTACATTATAAAGAAACAAAATCACGTTACGTAGTGTGCTCACTTCATAAATCATTTAGTTATTCATAAAAAGGCTTCGCGTGCCCACCCTCGCGACTCCGCGACGCTAACATATTGCACCCGGCGCGGCTTGCACGTGCGACACACTTCATAAACTGTTCATATTGATCCCCGCCGAGAGGGGGCGCCACTGATTGTTCATAAAAAATATTTACCTATACCGTATAGCCTGCAGACATCATTCTAAATATAATGAAAAACGGGTTTAAATATTTGTCGAAACTCGATCGATTTAGACTTTATTTACTGTAACTGTACTGCTATAGAAATTAAGAACTATCTACTTAGTTACGTTGTGACAAAACTGTGAAATAATTAGCTTAATCTAATTTCGATGGGGTGAAGTATATATACAAGTAATGCCATCTCTCGAAGGACTAAGATAATGGGATATTTTAGCTAATGTTGTAATTTACTTATTATTATTTGATTAGGTGCTTATGTACATAATATGAGCATCTAATTACTTAGGTAATGATTTTTAGAGCAGGTGGGGTGGTTTTCTGATTACCTACTTAAAAAAAAAACAGAAAAAAACGTGGACGTCGGCTGATGAGCCGTATCGCAGATTCAAAGCAAATACTTCTGCGATCCTTCACAGATAATAAACAGAAAAATCTTTCCCAAAAACCATATTGTAAAAACGTAAAATAATATCTTTGAATTCAAATTTCAAACGAAATGGAATTGAGCTTGGCAATTTCCCGGGCGCAGATTAAAAATCAGCTTTATAACGTCATAAAGTAGGCGGGATGCGCGTTAAGATAAGAGTTCGCCGATCCCGGCCTAAATAAAAAATGAGCCACAATCGTAATGGCAGACAGCTCCTTTGATCTCGGTTTCAGGGCTTACTGGGGATTTTCGGCTTAGAGAACGGCAATTTGGATATAAAATACGTAATGCGGACCGATACGCATTAGGGACATTAGCGGATTGGCTGCACACAAACAAGACATTCATGACGTCATTCTCAAGCTCTAGTTCATACCCTCATAAGTACTTGTCAATGTAGATACCCAGATACCCTGTTTATTTCATTAAGTACCTATCTACTTACTGATGTTAAAAGGACCAGATGGAAAATGGGGGTTTTGTAAAATGTATCTTCCTTCCTAGCCCTTTTCCAATTATTTTTTGCATTGAACTCGGCTTTCAGTCTGATTATCGATATTAACAACGACCAATTTACTTGTGACCTCCCACACCCCACTAGTGGGACTATAGGCAAATAAGAGTAAGACCATTTTGGCAAAAAATTTCAGACTTTAAGCGATGCTTAGTGTGTGACCGTATAGTTTGTGTGTTCGGCTGACGATCATTATTTATTATTAATTCTAAATGCCCGTTTCCACTATTACAGATGTAAGAATGACAATTGGACTACCAGCTCAACATGCCCTCCGAAGTACGGTGAACGACAGATATTTCGGTAACCCATCCAATGTCTAACTAAAGCACGCGCATACCAACTAGCCTTAGAGCTTATTACCACCTCATTATAAAGTTATTACCAACTAGTACGTGTTTTTATAGTGTGTGTTTTTATATTAGAAGTAAACATAAAAAATCTACACCAACAAACATATATTTCAGAAGGCAATATAAAATTCCAGCCCCGACCAATGAAATAGCCAAATACAAGCGAGACACCGTAAAATCCGAGTTTATTGAAGCGCCTCAAACGAACAAGAGGAAAAGTCAAAAGCTTGCACAATTAAAAACAGTCCCCCTGAGAAGCTCCTTCGCGATGCCTCCGGAGCGGTCAATATCGCAGGACCCTCAATTTTCACCACTCACCCCCAACGCTAATAACAATAATTAGGAATGAGTGGTTCAATAATTAAAAACGGAAAGGAGAACTCCAAAAATTTATAAAATGAAAGACGAAACTTCCTCCATCTCTTTTCTACGTAATGAAAATTACTATCCGTATCTCCATCGCGCTGTCTCAATTTCATTTTATAAATTTTTTTTCGTTGCACTACGGAGGTTCGTTTAAATTAATGAATATTCTAATGGCTGCTCATTTAAAACCGTGGTGGTAGTTGGCAAGGGACTTAACAATTATGTTAACTGTGAGATGGCGGTTATTTCAAGAAGATTGTAATTAATAATATTGTAGTTAGTTTAACGAAAGTAAATTATAGCTTCACTAGAGAAATTAGTACCTATAAAAGTGCGTTGAGTAGTCCAAGATACTAAGAAAGAATTATAGAGATAGCCCATTTATTCAGATCCAGTTTTGTTAGGCCATACTTGTGACGTCATCGCCATACTTGTGAGTCACTCTTTATTTTATTCGAATTACATACAAATTCAAACGCTAATTTACATCCTCATCCATCTCCGAACATACAACGGGAGGTCGAAATATAAAAGGCTAAAATTGAAATCATTAGTTCGCGAGGGCTGGCACACTGCATCAAAGGGCGCCCTTGCCCTCTCTAGTTAATAACGAAAGGTGAGGCCGAGGTATTTTTCGCTATGGTGCAGAAATAATTTTCCTTAGAGCGAGAGCTAAGGATATGTGGGAGAGAGTCCATTAAAACCAACGATAATTACCGGGCAACTTTGTTTTGTAGAGTATGAGTTGATTTTTGTGTAGTCCGCAAGATTTGGACATTATTTGAATGGCTGTGTGTTTGTAGTACAATTTGGCTTGCTCTCCTCGTTAACGAGGTGACCCTACTTCTTTCTTGCTGTACGTAAATGTGAATAGAAATTAAAATTATAATATAGATTAAAATTATAATGAACTATATATAACCAAACTCCTATTAAATTATATTAAGTAAAGAACCCTAATGTCCCTTTGGCAAATTTTGTTTTCAATATAAGTTTTTTAAAACAATTTAATTTCCTCAAAAATGTCTTACCATCATATAAAAGAGAGCCAATTAAAGATACTACGCATGGAGGAGATCGGGGACAAACGAGACTAGGGTGTATTTTTTATCCGCGCCAAGCTGTGAGGTGGGGTCAATCAATCGATTAGCAGATGTCGCCTCGACTACTGGCCCGGTAAATTGGCCTCTTACTGTACCGGGGACTTATAAGGTTAAATCTAAATCAACTTTAAATAGTTTTATTTTCGTTGTAGGTATATATTTTTTAAAGAGAACATATTTGTATGCCGTAAGTATGCTTATATATATGGAAAATTGCTACCTACGTAAAGTTAATAATTAATCAAATCAAGGACGCTTAAAACAAAAGAAAAAGATCTTAGATGTAATTAATAATTTCTTATCCAATATGAAGAGTGAAAGCTGCCCGCTACCCGGGGGGCTGACACGGCAGACCGTGGCAAAAAAGTGGTTGGGTGCTCTCATTAAATTTTTCGCTTATTAAAAATTCCCCGCGCCCCGTCCCTCGGCGTTAGATACGCCACTTTTTATCCCAAAACAAAAGTTATGTTCCACAGGGATCCCCCCTCTGTCTTTTTACCCGATAATTTGAGTGAGATTTTCTCGCAATTTAAGATAAACAAAGAGAGCGCTTACCCTTAATTGGAAAGCAGAGCGTTATTCAGGAAGGAACGTGACAAATAGACACCTCTTAACTTCTTTTCCACTTTCCCGCCGCGCTGGGCTATATTGTTTTTTTTTTTGCGTGTACACGCTAGCCGAAAGCTTTTGTTTGTTTAAGGACTTTTTAATGAGAGTTATATCTGCACTAAGAGGGTTCCTTTCCGATCGACTTTTATTTTCAATGTGTGTCAGATGCATGCAGTTAGATAATGACCTACAAGTCAACAACTTGTGACCCCTATTTTATTTAAAAAAAATATAATAATATGAATGTCGCTGTAAGCAGAGACTATCTAACAGTGATAACACCGTTGAAATTGTTTGACAAGATTCTGTTTTAAAAGTGATTGTCCGTCATGTTGTCACAATAGAGTAGACAGATAGATGTAGATATGAAAATTAATCTACGTCATATCTACATTGTATGTACATCTATAAACACGTAACACCACTATGACATGCGGCACGCGCCCGTAGTGTTGATATTTTCTTACATGTTGCCGCCACCCCGCCCGCCTCGCTTCGTTAACTCCTGCACTATTTGAATATGAGATGCGAGGCAACTTGCTCGATGTTCCGCGATGTTTGCGACCCCAAACTTAAAGTTTGCACACGCTCCGTTGTTCATTTCGATCGATATACACCGTTAGAGGATTCTAATTTACTTAATGTTTCAGGGTAAGGAATTCTTATATCATTATATCAAACTTTTTTTTAAATATTAACGTCAAAATTACGACCTTCAAACCCGTAGATTGTATTACAATGTAGCAAAGGGAAAAAATATGCATATGTACTTTCTTTATCAATCACAATGCTTGCGGCTCATTTTACTCTACTCCAAGACGACCGAAGCCGTTCCTATCACCTGACTGAAGAAGACCACGAAGGACTTATTTTAAGTTTTGCATACCAACAAAGGTCAACAGCCTACGGCGTAATCCAAGTTTGCGTATAAAATGCTTGTCTGATCGGCCACTAATCGCCGCAGTGTCAGAAACACTACAAGTGTGACGTCGCGACGAACGCAGAGGCGGTTGACCGGTCGATTACCACACAGTGCGAACTGGGAAAGTTGCAATGTCTTGGAGGGGAGAAAAAAAGTTACAAGTTGAACTAAGAATCGTGTAATTCGTCAGGAATCAGCTCGGTTATCCAGAAAAGAAATGCTGCCAGCCTAAATTGTGGTTACCCGACCATGTGACGGTGCAACCTGAAGGGGGTTTTAATTTTGTTTAGTTTTATGTTTTCATTTTTGTTGTTTTAAGTCAAATTTTATTGAATGAATTATTTCCCGTGGTTGAATAAGCAAAACTTAATAAATAAGTTATTAATCAAATTTCTAAGAAAATAAACATATAAGGAGTAGGTATGCTACACCGGAGTAATCCCGAATGTGTGATAAGGTGATCGTTAAAGATAATAAGCAAAGACCGAGCATTTATTTGCAGTGCAGAATTGCCTGTAACTGTTCCTTTAGGATATACGATTTTGTTCTTTGCATAGACGACATACAGCCTAAATCACAATAATTAACGGTCAATGTTACAACTACTATAATGTAGCCACATAAAATAAGTAACATTTTGAAAAAAAAAAAATTGAATACAAAGAATAAAACATTTTTAAATTTTCATATTGTCTACACAGAAATTGTAAACATATATGAATGTTTACGATAATGTAGACGTGTTCTCATAAAAAGCCCCTCTTACCCTCGAGCACTCAAAACAAAGCCCCCGGGCGCGTGGGCTTCTGAATATTTCAACAGGTCTTCTCTTTGTTGGAATATTAAGTCAATGGGGGTAATTGATCTGTTCAGGCCTAACGGTACCTACGAAAATCTATGCCGTTAATCTTTAAATAGGTTAGATGCGTATGGATGCTGCGATGATGGACTGGTAAATTAATAATCTTAAAATATTCAAGAGTTTAGTCGATCTTTACGTAAAATTTGAATGTATTTTTGAACGTAGGTGTATGTAATATCCCTTGAAAATAAACATAGAGTACACACAAGGACGCTTAACACAAAGATTTGTTCATAAACTCTTAACAAAAGTGAAAGTAGAATAATAATTGATTCCACTTCACTCGTACGCGATTAGAAGACTTATCTTGAAACTTTACATGAAGTCAAACGATTGAAGCTTACAAATAATACGATACTAACCCAAAGCTTCGAGTGCAAGTTTTTCTTTACATTATATAGTTAACGTTTGTTATATAGTCAGCGTATTTGTCATTTCGCATGACATAGCACTTCTAGCTAACTATATATATATATGTACCTAACTTTTTAATCTTTATTCAGAATAAACACATACCTAGACTTTAAAGTATACGTAAATTGCGAACCTTAACTTTCATGAAACAACTCAATAACTCAACTCACCTCTCCCACTCCTCCCGACGAACCTGAGGTCATTAAACTTAGCGACCTGGTTCTTCATCACCGCGGTACAGTTTCTCAGCTCTGCGGAACAGTTCTCATCGTTCCCGGCTCGGACGGTGACCAGGGTGCCGTCACCGACCTCCCCGAGGGCTACCACCTTGAACGCCATAGGGAGAGTCTTGTTTGACCGCCAGTGTGGTGGGAGGACTGTGCAAACCTGAAATAGAAGGCAATATAAAAGCTTCTCGATAATATGTTGATATAAAATTAATAATAATCTAGAAAGTTCTAGCGATAAGCTGTTCCAGTGTCGAATTGGTGGACCAGTCGCTTTGGAAATAAAGTGTGCAGATTGAAACCTGACTCGCACCTGTGGGATTTTCATTTTTAACGAATATCACTTGCCGATGGCGATAAACACAGTGAGGCAATCTGAATGTCCCTCAGAAAGACTTGTGAAGTTCCCCAATGCACACTAGGCCAGCATGGTGGACTACGACCCAAATCGTAGTGTGGCCGGTATTATGGTAAAAAGCTTGCCGCCTATATTAAATTAACATCTTTTGGGATACATGGATGCACTGCAGTAAACTTCGACCTATCCTTTTTGGAAACAGAGATGGAATGGTATCACATTAATACAAATCTTGAGTGTCTACGTCTGAGAGAACCCCTCGAAAAACATGTGAAGTCCGCCAACCCTGCACACTGGGCCAGCGTGGTGGACTATGGCCTAATCCCCCTCGCATTGCGGAGAGGCCCGTGCCCAACAGTGGAACATTAAAAGGGCTGGTATTATTATTATATGGAGTGTCTAGACTTACCACATGAGGACAGCCGGTCTTCATCAGCTCTCCCGGATGATCTGCTAGAAGCCCTTCCAAAGTTCTCTCAGCCAACAACTCCGCAGTCAAGGGCTGGCTCGGTTGCAGACTGCCATAACTAGATGACGGCGCCTCATGCCCCAACCCATTGGTCGTCGAACTAACCTCACTCGATAAATGCATTGTCTTGTTTCAAACTATAAACACTTTATACATAGAGTCTTTATTCCACTGTTCACAACATCCGTCACATAATTCGGTTTTTCAGTTTGCTGGTGGCTTTCAGGAGCTGGTTTCTTGAGGTGCAACTGCGCTGTGATGGTGATTCCATTGTTGCTTTTATCTGGAAATAATTACAACTTTAGAGCTAAGGTAGGCTAATATGTGGGGACGTGAAGTAAAAGTACATAATATGTACAAACTTGTGTCCTCTGTATGACTTTTATCGATTACTTACAGTTAATACTTTCCAACATGCAAAAAGAGCTTAGGTTCTTAAAATTTAGTTATAAGTAATATTGAAATAAAACTATTTTTTAAGGATTTTATCGCGTTTATTTTTCGTTATAAAATCCTTAAAAAATAGTTTTATTTCAATGTGTAGTATTCGCGTAAATATAAGAAATCAATATATTAGTAATATTCTAGTTTCAAACACTCGATCGGTATTCGACGCTGTTCGAACTCGTACTAGGTCCCCGGCTATCCAAATTGCATGTAGATACCTAGACTCGACAACCTGTACCTAAATGGACTATAAAATTTTGGGCCACACTTTTTTTTAATTTATTATACAGCATTTTTGACGGAACCCCAATGTACTCAAACTAGCCAAAATTTCTTTGCGCAGCATTGACTTTGAGTGTAAAATCTTTGAACTAGATGTGGGCTTATTGACAATGGTGTGCGAGCATCAAAGTGACTTACTCACGAGGTGAGCACGCACGATCAGTGGGGTAGTGAGGGTGACAAGTCTAGCGGATGAAATAATACACCATTACTAGATAAATTTTTAGAACTCAGGCATATTTGGGAATGTTGGCTTTGTATTTTGGTATCAGATATTTGAACAGGATTCGTACACATGAGCTTTAGGTGTTGACTGCCCTTTCGTGAGGAAAAGGACAAAGTTGTAACCATTTCACGTGCCAGTAAATTAGGCGCAGTACTTTTGAGGTGCGTGCACGCAGTCCGACAAAAAAAAACAAAAATATTCCTCACGTTTTCTTTTTCCAAAAAAAACTAATGTAGGCACGACTAAGTTGTAGTCTAGATAACAACGACACACTAAAGCTCCAATAAAATAGATATACTTATTAGAACATAGAATCATAATATATAACCTACCTACGTAATATAACCAGATTATTATTATCGATAATTAAATTTCAAACATGAAACTATGCAGGATGATCTGGCCTAATTTAAGTGCAAAATGTGTGTACCTTCCATTTACTAAACTTTACTGAGCCTACACTTACAGAGTATATAAACTCTCATTTTATTGTAGGTATAGGTACCTATGTATTCTAGTTAGGATTTATTTAATATCGTCAGAACAGTGTATCACCCCCGCGTAGCTCAGCACGGTTGATTAACCGCCGGGTGTCGGTTCGATGTCTCTTTGATCTTATCATAGAATTCAACAAAATTTTTTACTACAAAATACTACAGTTAAAAAATATCTCAATAGTTGTGGAATATGTCCGACGAAAAATTTAAGGTTTAGCTGCCCTTAACCGTTGCATAGTAAAACCTTTTTTATTTTACGTATCAGTTTTAAAAATTTAAATTATTTTTATACTTACTCTTCGCTCTCATAATATCCAAATCATGATCTCTAAACATCACCAAAATGAGCTAATGCAATCTCCTATAAGCCGATAATTTTAAAAACCTTACGCTCCAAATTCAAAATATACCTTCCCTATTCTCGATCTGATAACACACTGCCAATAACATTTAGAGCATCGACTCCCCACATCCCGTGCGTACAAATAACCCGTAACATTCACGAAACGCGATACGTCGATTGGGATGTCAAACTTAATTCCGGGCAGGGGTGAGCCGAACAACATGTCTTTTACTGCCTCCGTGTTCGCTTTGATTTCGGCTCGTACAGGCTTGTAGCCTTTGATAAACAATAAGCGTAATAGCCTAGCGGTTAAAGAGGCCGCCCCTGTAAACGAGAGGCACCGTGATCGATCCCCATAGTGGCCGTTAAACTATTGGCGTGAGCTCACTCCCAAAATAAGCTTAGCTTAATAGAATAAGATTACATTTATCGCACTCTACTAGTGATCTTAAAAAAAAACATAGCATATACAATGAGATTTTCCAAATATAACTGCTAATTTGGATGGGAGTTGCATGTTAACTAAATATAACTTGTCTATTGTTTCGTGTTAATCTGTACCTTAAATCAGAGGTAAATTTTCCATTAGGTCAACTAGGCTAGGCCAGATATTAAGCGAATATGAGCTGCCGACAGCAATCGGCAAAAATCAGCAGAATGCTGATACTAATCGGCCTATACAAAGTAGCTAGTACGCCTCTGGTAAAATCTAATGTAATTGAACAGACTTGATCACCAAAACCTAAGGTCTTCTTAATAAACCGTATACTTAAAATACAAGTCCAGTGAAAATCATTGATAAACGTTATCAATGGTGAGATATATGTTTTGTTATTAATTTGTTGTCCTTACATATTTTATGATTCCAAATGTCTATCATAGAACTTTGTAATGCCCTTTTACAATTACATTTTACGATTCTCACCGGGAGCAGTGATTCCGCAGCGGATTCAGCTCATGAATAGCTTAGCAATAAAATCTTAGCGTAAAAACATACATAAAGGGTGGAGGTCGTAAATAATAAAGCATGCACGGTCGTGTAGGGTTCCGTACAAGTGGGTGATGCTCGTTACCGGGCCCGCGCCCTTCCACAAAGGAGTCCGAATGGGGCAAAGATACATTACACCAGCCATTCTGTTTCACTGCTCCGGTTGGCATTCGGACCATATTTTTAATAAAAACGTTACGCGTCGATGAACTTGAAAGCGTTTTTGTTTTAAATAAAATACGTTTTGTTTAACAACGCAAATTTTATATGTTAACATTATACGCCATTAGGTATTTAAAATGATTTAATGGTTTAATTTTCAAAAAGTAATTTTGTTCACTTTAAACTGAATAGTATGTACTTATTAACGTTAAAACAATATGTAAGTTAATTAATAAGACAAATATGTACCTTCTTATTACAACAACTAAATATGGTACCCCAGTTCAAACTATGACACTAGCACGTCAAACACCTCAGTCCTCCCGTGACCATGGTTGCTGTAAAGCAGCCGAAACGTCGGAAAGGTATAAAACATGAAATAAACGAGATAATAATTGAATGTATAATATTGGCGTAAATATAAGAAATCAATACCTTTTTATTATGATATTTCTTCGACTTCTATCATAAATTAGAAGATGAAATTCAAATCAAAGATTACCTATTTGTCTAAAAATTTGCAACAAATAGGAAATATTTTTTCAGAAAAAAGGGAAACTTCCCTTTCGGCACACCAGATGACCAGATGTACCATTAGACCCCTGAAAATTGGTGCGTTCCAATCTATCCGGGACACCTGACTACACTAAGCGAATGTAAAGGAAATCAATAGGACAGCAGGGGACACGGATTCCTGAGGGCGGTCCCCGGAGACGAGTCCGACACGGATAATGATCGTCCTACGACCAGTGACGGATACAAATGGGTTAGTCAATGTAATATCCGACCGTGTCCGAGCCCTGAACCTTGGGCATTCAAATGGACGATGCGAGGACAAGACGATAGTGGACCATCTGATTTTAAATTCGGCACGCGTCTTGTGACGTGTATGGAATTTATCTGAATGTGATTTTGGAAAGCGCATGCAAGAATGGTTACACTAACCCTATAAGTACTAAAAGGTACCCCTAGAGCCCCAGCAGACAGATACAGTTCAGCATTCTGCGTTCCGCGCCCCGCATTTCGCGACTTAATCCGATGTAAAACCTCTATACCTAATCTATTTATTAAAATAAAATACCAGCCCTTTTTAATGTCCCACCGTTGGGCATGGGCCTCCCCTCAATGCGAAGGGGAGTAGGCTATTGTACACCACGCTGGCTCAGTGCGGCTTGGTGGACTTCACACAT
The DNA here is from genome assembly GCA_905333125.1 of Pheosia tremula. NCBI lineage: Eukaryota > Metazoa > Arthropoda > Insecta > Lepidoptera > Notodontidae > Pheosia > Pheosia tremula. The sequence continues at coordinate 3,664,437 of HG995411.1, forward strand.
CTCTTACATAGTCTTAGACGTGCTGGTTTCTTCGCGATGTTTTCCTTCACCGTTTGGCAAGTGATAATCATGGTTGAAAATGAGATTTGCACATGAAATCCAGAAAACTCAGAGGTGCGAGGCGAAGTTTGAACCTGCGATCCTCGATACCGAGGCATGCGTTCTACCATATTGGCTATCACTGCTTGATATATATAATCCATTTTATATCCTAAATATTCAGCAATTCCTTAGCTCCAAAACAAATCTCCTCCAATATAAGTCGCATATTTTAAAAGCGATATAAAAAACTGTAAAAGCTCCCTAGCTTTGCGAGCTCTCTTCCCGTGCAATATTGGTGACAATAAACAACGCGGGGCACAATCAAGCAGTTAAATAAGAATCGCGAGGAATGCGCCCCAGTGATGTGACGTCATTTATTAAAATCCCGCCCTGGCGTCGCGTCGGGGGTCACACGGAACATGGTTTCGGGTTACAGAATGTTTCTACAATTCTTTTTTTGAAATCCTTTGATATTTAACAGGACAGAAAGTACATTATTCTTTTTTGTGTAGTACTAATTTTACTTTTAAATTACATAATGTTGGTACTCAATGAAATAACTAAAAATAAACTAATATATTTAAAAAAAAAAAGATTTTAATTATGATTTTTTTATGTAAAATGTTAAATTAAGCACCTGAGTACATCTCTATAATATTTACCGACGTTTAGGTCCAAATTCTTAACATCAACAAGATTCTCCAACAGATACTTGGAATTATCTTTGAATAATATATATTCCATCATGGCGGTGGGATAGGCTATGAGCGCACACTCGCTCACAATAATTAATTAGGTATTCAAATTCTGTACATTAAAGGCCAAGCTATTTTTACTTTTATTAAATGCTTTCAAACCTAGCAAATTTAAAACCTCACTGTTATTGAAATTAGAGTAAGTACTTATAGTAAAATATAGACTTTACTAGATGTCCCGGCGAACTTCATACCGCCTCAGAATCAAAATCAGTATTAGAAAATGAATTGAATTGAAAAAAAAACCATATATTTTTACTTATTCTGCTGTACGGGACGGAAACAAATTAAAAAAATCATATATCATACAAATCAGCCTACCCGTTCTCGAGTTATAAATAGTGTAAACTTACACGTCTTTTTTATATAATTCAATTACCTGTACGCAATTTTGTGGTTTTTTTTTCTTTAATAGGCATGTAGTACGCTAGAGCGTCAAACATAAAGATCGTACAGAATTCAAAACATTGAAATCGTTTTCAAATTCTGAAGTCACCCAAACAACAAATCGAAGCATGCGGATAATGCCTAGGTACCTCACTCGTTGACTTGACAAAGGAATTATCTCATGGAGCCTCCCCTCTACGATATTATCGTTCGATTTATTAAGTAGTCGATTAATTTCTTATACATCAAATACTTTTTAATATTGCGTGGTAATTAATTACAATAGCTACCAGGAAATATTTAAAAGTTTTGGTTTATTACACGCTATTCAAGTATATAATGGAATAAAATATTTTCGGACTTAAAAGTTTAAGTATGTGATTTTAAATTGCAATAAATGTCTGGTTTATTTATTCTAAGCTTTAGTGGTGTATTTTCCTTAATACTCCTACGTATATCAATAAAAAATAAATGTTGATGGCTGGTAAACGAACCACTTGAGAATGTCTAAGCCGATTAGGATTATTTTTTTGTTTTCAATCTATCTGTAATAGACCAAATATTTCAACGTTTCATTAGAATGGAAAAAAAATATAGCAATAGTCGTCCAGAAAACCTGAAAATGATTTTTGCTATGGGAAATTTGGACACGACCCCGTCTTACAGGTCAGCTAGTTAATACTGTCTAGGTATCACACAACATATAAGTATCCAAAGTGCTATTTACACCGCAACACTGGTAACAGTAAACGTTACAATTACAACCAGCAACAGTAATAAGTGCGTATGTGCTTATTCGGTAACATTTAACGAGCGTGCCGGCGGGCGGGCGGCGGGCGGCGGGCGGGCGGCGACAATTACAGGTGGAAGTTTAGGGATCGCCACATCCCCCCTAATGGGAGTTCGCGCTTACTTTTTAACAAGTTTCCCGCTTCCCAAGGCTGGTTAAAGAGGGGATAATTGTATTATATTACCGTGAACAAAAAAAAGGTGATGTGTGTGAAACTATAGTTGTATTTGTGACTTCCAGTAAATTTGATAGGATAGATAAAGTTAAAATAAATTGGTTGGTGTAATAGAATTTGTTTATTAAGATCTTTTTACGAAATGGTTTGGTACCTACTAAGTTAATATAGAAACGTGTAGATATCTTAATAAATAAAAATATTTGATTCAGATTATATTCTATATTAGCTATGCTTTAATGGATACCTAGCTCATATCACATTATTATAAAACACAAGGTGTGTGTCTAGTCAATTACTCCATTTGTAGCTTTTAATGAATTAACAAATATTTTCAAAACAAAAGCTCTAAGCTCGTTTTAACGTAAACAAAACTAAAACTAATCTAATCAAAATCAAGGGCCATATATAACGAAGCGTTTACCCGGCGTTATCACTATATGTGCGTTATCTTGGGTGTTTAATCGACGCGGTGTAGTGTGCGCCGAGGCTAATGAGCCTGCGGTTTCTGGGAAAACAACACGCAAGAGAGCGCCGCGCCCCGCGCCCGTCCCTCGCCTCACACATAAACCCAACTTCGCTGACTTAAACAAACTTTATACTAAGTAATTAATTTCCAACGTCTCCTCTCCACTTAGATAAAAAGAAAAAACAACAATTGTCTTTACCTCAACAAAAAAAATAGTTTCAGAAAAAAATCCACGGCAGCATACACTATAAGCACAGAGTCCGTCACTGAATTAAAAAAAAAAGCTCGTACCGGTAACCGCGGAAAGGCGCGGGCGCTCGCCACCGAAACGTGGTCGACATTAAAACCTTAGCGGGAAAGAAACGGTCCCCTTATTACGTCTCGAAAGAAATTCACCCGCACACAGGGGCAGGCGAAAGAAGTCCACGCACACAGGCGCGCGCTGCAATGCGACACGGGGGGGCCGTGTGCCTGTGTGAGTGCCCGAGTACAAATAAGTATTAAAAGAGATAGTTATATGCAGGACCAGTACACGAAATGTGACATTTACGCCATGGAAAGCTATATATAGCTTTCCATTGCGTATGTCACATTTTGTGTCACAGAGGTACATTTTCGAGGCCTTCAGCAGACACGATTACAGCTGTTTTGTTTTCATTATGTAATTAAGCTGCTATACGATAAAGAAAAAAATAGTTTTTTACGAGTAGCCCATGGTAACCATATAAGTATACGCCAATAATTCCTTTTCTTTCAATCATCCAATAAATTTAAAACAGTTTCGTAAAACATTAATAAAAGCGATAAACATGGCTTCGAAAAAAAAAATTGTTCAACAATCCCTCGGTTATAAATTCAGGAAAAATTAACAGCCTCGCGTTACAGTACAAAGAACACTCCTCTGGGAGAAAACATTTTATGTACATTTAAAATACTTATATCTAGTTTTGAATTTAACTCAAACACTATTCATTAATCCTATATCACTTGAATGTCCAATACAAGTAATGCTTTTGCCAAATAGCGTAGCAAACATGTAATATAGTTCCATACATTATCGATTCCTAATATGAACATATACATATAAATATGCTGTAATTTTAGTGTCTGTAATAATCTCATGTAATTTATACCTAAAATACAGATCTCGTAGCTCGTAGAGGCTACGGGACTACGACTTGGCTACGAAACGTTGGCAAAGCGAATGAATTAGAAAATTACATATACGGCGCAACAAAATTGATGGGGTATACGTCTAGAATACAAATTACTCATACGAGTAATAAGATCGAGAGTGGCTCCGATGCCACACATCGCCGCATAAAGGACCTCAGAGCGCCCTCCAGCCAGCCGACAATGGAAATTTTATATCGTAGTAAAATTTAACTGCGCACTTTAATAACTAAGGCCCGAAGCCGATATAGCGTCGTATCGTTGACAAAAGGATGAGCGTGCTTCCAGAACCACGGCGCCCACAGCCGCACCGCACGCACACACGCGAGCGACCGCACCGCCACATGCCCGTGCACACGCTCGCACACATGCAAGCTTACCACTACGTGGACGAAACCCACACGCCCACCCGCCAAACACGCCCAACGTCTTGGGTTTTCTTATAAACCACGTTGTGTTCGATGTCCCACTCTCGACCACGGCACCGCAGCGCCTTCTCTCTGTCTGACGCAATGACGAGCTTCACATAAAGCGACGCCACATTCCCGCCTTTTTTCCCACTCCATTTTGACAGCTCGCGGCTCCATATCTGGCCGGAAAATAAGATAGCGTTCACAGAAGTTCTCAAGATTGAAGTCTCAATTATACATTCCTGATCGATTTTAAAAAGTGGGTTAGAATGATAAGGCTTTGTCTTTTGTATGCAAAGTTCACGTTGGGATGAACAAACCACTAATTTGTCTAAAAAAACCTACTTATAGCTGTGTAGCTCTACTTAAAAAAGCTATCTTTAACCTGGTTCACACGACTTGTTGTGTAGAAGAGCCTTAAAGAGTTCAAATTGACAACAATTTAACCACAAACCTTCTTCCATACTCTGTTATATCTCTCAACTCTATCGCTCAATACGATCTAAATTTGTATTTATGTTACTAAATATGTCGATGGCCATAAAAAAAATCCAATATTTAATCAATGAACACGTACGATTTTTTTAATAGAAAATATTCTAAATTTCCAATGCGATTATCAGCGGATTAGATATTTTCAGATCAATTATAAAAAATATAATTCTAACAGGGAGAAGAAACCTTTACCCGACACCATATTTAATAAGTAAACAGTTTTTTTTTTATTTTCTATACCAAACACTATCAGTTTTATTTAACGCCATATACTTACCAAAGAATCTTATGCTAAAACTAGACGCGACGGCAAAACATTAGTCACAGGATATCAATCGCGTTTCTAAGCCAGTGTGTGCGTCGTCTTAGCAACTAAGTGGCTCAAGACGCGTTAGCGGGCGCGGGTGCGGGCGCGGGCGCGGCTCGCTGGGCGGGGCTGTGGCACTCCGCTATGGGCACACCGAAACACACATTTTTCCCGCCGCAAACCTCGCGCCGAGGGTTAGCCGCGACCCGCAGACCTCGTTCAGCGAGAGCGAGACCGAGCGAGACGGGACAGAATGCCAGCCTGTTTCCGTACGCCTGCGCTAACACGTTTTCTTGGGCGCCAACTTTGACAGTTCAAGGTAGAAGTTTGGGCGGGCGGTCGGGTGTTTAGCTGCTGTATAACGTTATTATTTGTTTTTAATGTCTGACTTTGTGTAGGGTTTACTCAAATATGATGTTGGACAATCTTAAAAATAGAATTTGGTGTTATAAACTTATATGAATTATACACTGGTTTGTATAAAGAAGGGTGTCTGTAATTAAACTTGTAGTTGCAATAATGACGATTAAACGTGTAATATATGCGATTACAAATGCACTGTTACAAATAAAGGCAAAGATTCACACCTTAAATTCACGCAGGACACACAAGTAAATTCGGCGTTTTTAAGCTAAGCTATATACGCCGATCAACCATTATATTGAAATTCAATATCACGTCTATAAAAAATCAATTTCATGTTTGCAATGTTATAACTCGTAGTTCAGTCGTTAAGACCGTTATAAGCGGACAATAAAAAAATAATCTTGCTGGAAGTCTGACTGAGCACTATAGCTCAGCAATATTGCCGACGAGACTGCTGCTGCAATGTTATTGTCAACACCTTTGACATTGATTGTTGTGCGCTATAGACGAAAATTCAACGGCTATACAATTGCAACTATCAACTGCTACAAAAGTAGTGCGTAATTTCTATGGTCTGAGCCTAAAACTTACTCATACACGTCGTCACTAAACAAACCCTTGCTCGTCGACATAACCACAAACTGTTGGTACCCGAAAGTTATAAGGCGTGTGGCCACAGCGGCCGCTGTGGCGGCGGCGGCGGCGGCGGCGGTGGCTCGGGCATATCAAAACAAAACGGGCGATACTGGCTAATCACGCGGTCTGCCAACCCTGCCGACGATTCGCAGGTTTGCCGCCCGACCGCCGCTGTGGCCGGAGGCGACCTCGCAACTTGAACATCATAAACTAACGTTTGTTAGTAATGTCTGTCGAGTACGTTTGTCTCATAAGTGTCCAGCAATGCTGGGGAGAAAAGGGAAACTGAATAAAGAAGTAAAAATAAAAAAATTGCAACGTGCCTGTTATTACACAAGACGTAGGTAGAGAAACACTGTTGTATAATACCCCTTATTTGGTCGGTGGTATGAGATCGAGTATTTAATTATATTATATTTGTTTTATTGTATATACTATGATGATATACATAAAAGAAGGAGCTAATATTAGCTCCTTCTTTTATGTGTGTTTATAACAATTTTTTTTTGACACAGAACTCATACAGAGACATCAATTCTAGTATGGTAGTATTTTACATTTTTATTTCAACATTTAAAAAAAATAGTACCGAATTGAGAACCTCCTCCTTTTTGAAATCGGTTTAAAATACGTATTGATTTATTATATTTACGCGAATATCACACATTCAATATAAAACTTATTTTAAGGATTTTATCGCGTTCATTTTCTGATTTTGAAACAACAACTAAATATGAGGATGTACCCCAGTTCATCCTTTGACTAGGACGTCAAACACCTCGGTCCTCCTGTGACCATGGCTGCTGTTAAGCAGCCGAAACGTGGGGAACGCGAAATCAGAAAATAAACGCGATAAAATCCTTAAAAACAGTTTTATTTCAATATAAAATACGAGTTATTCGCCATATTATGCGCTATGCATTATATGCTATATCTATATATACATCTAATAATAAACACAATTTGCAAACGCGACCGTGAATTTTAACAAAACCTTGTCAAATAGCGCACGTAACGGCAATGTTAGTCACACATTGGCAGACGGCGCATGTAAACGCGAACGCGTTCGTCACTGAATAAATAACTTGACACTTGTTCGCAAATAAACAATTTAAAATGTCAAGACTAGGGTAAGGGCCCGCGACCCAACCCTTTTCCTTCGCCGACATTATGTTTTCTGGCAACCAATTTGTGAGCTGTTTGCGTTCCTGCACGAGTTTGTTGTAGGCGGTGTTAAAACTGATATAACGAAATAATATTTGAAGTATTTCATTACTTAGATCATTTTAACGCGTGGAATTATGTTTTTTCTGTCAATAATTTCTATAAGTTATCTAGAAATTACAACTATTTCATCAAGAGAGCTTCTATTAACATATATACAAATAAAATGGTGAGAAAAAAGCGAGAACAAGCACCAAATGTTAGAAGGAACAACTTTGGCGGTGGAATTACATCAGAAGTGGAATGTGTTTGTCGATTGAATCCGCAAGTTTCACTACCAAAGACATAATTAGGGTAGCTACAATGAAAATGATACTCCAAAAAAGAATGAAAAAAAAATACAACCGAATGAGAACGACCTCCTTTTTGAAGTCGGTTAAAAATGATGAGACTGACCATACGAATGAATAACCGAACACAGGAACTTAAGTGAATAGTTCAAGAAGTCAGAAACTTTTGAACTTTTTGTAAACCTAGTCCATTTATGGTTATTTTTAATCATAAAGGAACCTGTAACGTTAGCAACACGTATGTATCGCTCGACTTCGCTGAGCTAGTTATAATCGAGCGCCCCGTGCAGCTGTGTCTGAGGTACGAGCTACTAAGATAGTGATGTAACGAGCATTATAAAAAAATATATCGATAAAAAATTATTAACAATTATCTTCTTGTCTCTCAGTAAAAAAATATATTAAGTATGAAAGCCGTCTTTTTGGATTCTTTATAGAAATTACTTTTGTATTAATATTAAAGTAACACGAAATTATAACATTGCTCGTTAAGTTATTTATGATATAATTCAATAGATGTAGCTAGTGTAGAAATAAAATTCGGAATGGTTTCGTTCATTGGTAAAGAGATTAGAGATTTTAGGATGGTAAATATGATATTACCGTTCGTACTAATACCATAACGTAACACTAGTCCGATCTTCCTCACATTTGTGTTTTATGTTTTCATGAAATAGAGGAGACAGACATCGTGCAATCTAATACAGGTACCTAAAGTACCTATAGGTAATTATTTCTGACAATCACATATTTTATTAAATATTATTGAATCGGTTATATTTATCGACAATTATCAATCACATTTATATAAATACCTAGCAAGTGCCAATTAAAAGGAGTAGGTATCGATATCACAACACATGTTGGAACACGCTCAACCCTTCCGCGGCCATATGCCGCGGCGCGCAACTCGCCCTTAAATTACAGAACTTCCCGCTCATAATAGAGAGATATGCCTTTAATATCTGCCGGAAACTGCCTCGGTGCCTTGTTTACTTTTTGCCTCGGTTCTTATATTAGAGATTGCCGACGCTGCAACGCATGTGAGTTACTCTTATTGCGAATATTTTACCTTGCAATTATAAGCGGCTTAAAGATTATCTATGCAATATTTTTTACAACGTCTCCGGTATAAGAGTAAGCTGTATGAAGGTTATACAATTATGAATTGTTTTCATATTAAATTACGTAGCAGTAAGTTTACAGTTTTAAACCACTGCATAATAAAAGCACCAGAATAAATTTATATAGCACACGTTAGGAAAATCATGAAAGAAATTGGAAACGCAAAAGCAATATCAGCTTAACACAAACAATAAAAACCATCCCCGCTCAAATTGTACAATTTCAATCACAATCGCACAACGGTCTCCTGGATCGCACCTGCTCACTGTCCCGGGACAACACGTGCCCGGCTAAGAGCCTACTTAACGTAAGTGACCCTACTTATAGAATCCCAACTGGGTACTAGGAGACACTCGGATAGCCGGCAATTCCAGGAGCCCGGCCGCCAGCTGCGACCGACGCGCCAAAAAATAACATTCCCCAAAAAATACATTTGCCAAAGAAAGGATATTAGTCTCCGCGGGGCAATAATCGAAGCCAATCGGCCCACCGAACGCCCAGACACGACACTTTCTTTATTTATACCATCACTTCAGCTATGGTAATATCGTAAAGAATATTTTATGTGCGCGTGTAGACATGTTCGGATTTTGCAATACGGTGTTGAGGGGGCGTATTTCAATTTTGATCGAATTCTGTGATGATTTATGTTCGCTATTACTAAATAATCATATTGTAACAGAGAGCTTGATTATTTCAGTAGTAAGTAGTATTTTCAGTAGTAAGTTGATCATACTTTATATGTTTTGTCGTAAATGGGTACAAAGAGATATAAGTAATAATTTATCGCCTCACCAGAATACATCCACTGCACTTGAATGAATGATTGGATTATTCTTTCAAGCGCAGTGGGTTTATTCTTTCTTCAATAAGGAACAGAACTAAGAATAGTATGAACTCTGTACACCAGGCTCATTATTTACTAATTAATTTTCTCCACAAATTAAACAACCAGTCTTCCAAGGAACCTATATGATATTTTTTTTGTCAATTAGTCACAGCACACATACAGTTTTATAATTTTGATATATACCATTAAGTGTAGCACTCACCAAATGATGTCCGCGACTCGCAATGAGGCTGCGTCGCCGCGGGCGTCGGTCCCGAAGATTAGATGTCATGAGAGGTGACAAGTCGGCGGCGTGTCGCTCTGTCGCCGACACTGCACCACCCTCAATCTCGCTACACTATACACGAACAACCACAGTGCGGATTTTCATATCATCATGTCACATCCATTATTTATAATGTGTATTTATTGTATGTTTTATTGCTATTAATGACTTGACATTGACAAAATACCCGATAAGTGGGTGAGGCCATATTCATATCAATTTTATTTCATCGCATCTCATTTCGTGAAGAAAGAACAAGCACAGTGCGGCTTTCTATCGAACTAAATATCAATTCCACGTCACGGCACTCAATAATTGAAGAACAAGATTCTGACTTCCAGTTGCAGATGTAAAGGTACTGGAAAATGTAATATCTGGTAGGATCGATCCGTACTGCCGTGCTCGGATATATCTTAACGCATCTTAAATCAGGCCTTACTACTCGTACAGTAAAAAATGTCTCGTTTTTTGTTCTGGTGATCAACCAACCATATTATTACCATCGTTATATTCTTCTTCTTCTTTAATATAAGAGCTAGGTTCTTGTCGGTGCAGCATCCATGTCGGTTACATCATAGTTTGCTGCTGTTTTGAGCAACAGAATAGTCGTAATATTACAGAAATATATTTAATTTTATCATATTTAAATCAGTTGTAATTCTTAGATAGCAACAGATGGATAATCCTTTTTGGTTCCACCACAGAGTGTACAAATAGAACATAACAGAACACATAATGCGCGTCTCAGTGTTTAGATATAGAGTTGCCAGCAAAAAGAAAATTATTTAATTTTAATCCGTGTACCAACCGTATTCGGGCCATTATTCATCAAGCAGTGCACCATTGTCGTCCGCACGAAGATTACCCAATTTCTCCCGTCATTTCCCCCCTTATTTTTTCAATACGCGTTCAAGATCATTTAACATTTTTATGTGTAATCTTGCTCGGTGGCGATGAGACAAGGAGATTTTTGCGCGGCTCTCACTTTATTTTATCGGCTACGTTTTATAGCGAACTCTAAACAGATTAAATCTAACAGTGGGGTGTTGTCCCGGATACATTGTGCGTTTATTGGCCTGTATTCGGTTTTTATAAGATTACTAGCGGGTATCATCGTCGTGGATGTATAAAAACGTTTTGTTTACGTAACAATAACATTTTTAGTAAAATAATTGCATTATTATTTTTGGTGAGCCAGTTTTCAGCGCCGATGACGCCTTTTAGTTTTGCTGAATCAACCAAAAAGACGAAATCTGATCATTTTTCATGGGATAGTTTCAATAAAAACAATTGCTCTATGGCAATGTCGGCTGCAAAATTTAGCTACTTCTGGTAGTGTCGATTGAAATTTGATAATGTTGATATCAATGACGATGGTAAAATTAAATACCCAGCCCCCTTTACTTTACGGAAAATCTCCCAGATTTTCTAAGAAAAAGAATCAGAATCAGAATATTTTTTATTCATGTAAACCATTATTGTACAGTACTTATGAATCGTCAAGTTACATAAACATTATGCTACTGTTTTACCACCCGTTCGGAATGCCGTTCCTATGGAGAAGAACGGGCAAGAAACTCCATAGTTGCTCTTTTTTTTTAAATAGATCTTTTACATTATTGAGCAATACTTTGTTATAGGTATGTGAGAACAGTGTAGGAACGGCTAATCAGACTTTAGCAGCAGGTAAAAAAAAAACAAAAAGTACTAACTAAGTATAAAATTACAGCTAATGGCTACATGGTTCCTACATTTACAAATTACTTATGTAAATGAAAATAAGAAGGAAAAAAATATATCGGTTATACCATTGTATTGTATTTCCCCACGCTCCGGCACGTTTATGAACTCACACTTATTTATATTCTACCAATATTAAACATGATAATAAATAAACATACCTTCAAAAAAAAGAAAATTTCACCAAAAAGCCAACGGCCAGTTATTTTAATATGCAATCTTCGTGAACAGCATTAAGAATTCAATGATCACATTAGGTAGACCATTTATAATAATCATCTGTTTATGAGTAAATTTTATAGTTGTTATGCGTTTACATAACATTTTTATAGTTGATTCGCATGGAACAAATCATTTACAAATTTTACAACGCGAGGAGCACATTGGGAGTCCTTTTTTGTTAAATTATGCAACATTTGTATGGAAATACAGGCGACACCCCAGGCCCATGCCGCCTCCTTAAAAGTACATCCAGTGTTATTTGTTGCGTTGGTTTGACGCGCACTAGAGATTTGATTGCTTTTTCATGGAGATCATATCGCGTTACGTAAGCTAGTAGACGCATTTTAACACGTTGACTGCGTTAAGAGGTCTAAAAGATCTCTAACGTGACTTTCAGCTGGTGCGGCGCCGAAAATCGTGTTCTCCACCTCTGTGCGGGAGGTCGTAACTTCTTTATTTCTATGTGTTTGACAGAGACAAATATACATACCTACTTCCCGCTGCGAGTTTGATTCAATAATGTAATAAAAAAAATAGGAGATGGATGAGGTCTCTAACGCACTGAGTTGTAATAATATACATCTGTTGCGTGAGGAGATCTTTCGGACCTCCTAAAACACAGGCGTCGTAGACGCAAGGAGCGGAGCGCGGGCGGCGCGGGCGCCGTTAGCTCGCGCTCAGTGTTGTTCAAATGTCGATAATGTGTACCTGCGCACTCCATTTAAAAAAAATACGCTCTTATATTTTGTCAGCGTGGTAGCAAAAAAAGTCGTTGCACAGGCTGTTACAGTAAATTACGGCTGACATTTAGTAGCACAGATGCATCCAAAAAAACCAAACTAATAAATACACTATGTGTGCAGTGCGAACAACAAATGTGGTTACCATGCTTCAATGAGGAACATTTTTCTTAAATATTTTTTTAGTCACTATGTTTATTGAAATAAAACTAATTTTATGGATTATCATAATTCATCATTCACGGAAGGACAGTCACCATGGTCAGTCCTCCCGTGACCATGGTTGCTGTAAAACAGCCGAAACGACGGGAACGTAAAAAACAAATAATAAACACGATAAAATCCGTAAGATTAGTTTTTTTTAAATGTCTAGTATTCGCGTAAATATAAGAAATCAATATTACTTTGTTTAAATGATTACTTCATAAAAAGTTAAGCTATCGATAATTGGGGTTTTATTTTAATCCCATCACTAGTCACAACCCAAACTGATCTATCTTTAGTTGCGATGCGAGATTCAATGGATACCTAATTTTTTTTTCGTTATATCTCATAACCCACTTTTCACATCCCCATGCGTAGCAAAATTGAGATAGAACAGTTAATTCTCTATTATTTACAGAAAGAACATAGATTGTATCTTATTTTTTGATAAAGATATGAGTTTTTTTAAAATACCTTATTTTACGAGATGGATTAGGTCTCATACGCACTAGAGTGAAGCTCGGTTAAGAGGTCGAATAGGTCTCTAACGCACTGGCTGAAAGTCCTCTGAAAATGGCACCGCACTCAACGTGTTAAAAACCCTCATTTTGAAACTACCCCGTACACCTACTAGTTTCTGTGCGATAGTAATTATGCTTATTCGATATAAATCGTACAGCGTACATCCATATTTATAAACACACTAGCCATGTGACCGATCGTAACTTAAAAAAATATATCTTCATACAAACCTTGAATCCCAGTTTTATTCCTTTACGGATCGAATATATAACGCTATCTCCTTAGTGCACCTGGAAGGTACTCAAGGAATACTTATGCTCAAAATTACAAGTCTATAGTTCCACCGGTTTAGGCTGTGCGTTATGTGCCAGCCAGTGTTGTAGAAGAAAATAGTTCTAGAAAGTTCCATCGCTGATCGTGCTCAACAAGATCGACCGTCGTTGATGCCCGCTGCGTCCTTTGCATCGACAATGTCGACGGCAATAAACCATTTAATTTTACATCTAAATGTGTACCAATCTTGGGTTTGCTGATCGAAAAAGGAGAGAGTATACTCCACCGACATAATGAGAGGTAAAAAATGGATCTAATATCCCACCCTTGTCGCCACTATTATATATTTAGGTACAGCCGGGCTCGAAGAAGATGTCTCGCACAATCAGGCCAAAGCAAAGTGACATGTCACTCTATGGTATTGCACTTATGCACAACGGAGGTTGCATACTTAACACTTATAATATTTTTCGTCAGAACACTTTCCGTTCGAATTTCAAAGGTGTCGCAACATAAATGCAGTCTCCACCGAATCGACAACAAACAGCACTCGCAATCACTAGTGCAAATGTTGACAGACCTATTCTGTTAACGCGTGCGGCTGTGTCTGTTCCGATTTCGAACCACCATTTTGTTGCCAGTGGAAAAAAGTAATAGAGAAAAAAAATAATAATAAATCAATTGTTAATAATGGTGATTACTTGGATTTATACTATCAGCGTACGCCAGCTCGGCACTTTCAATTCCCGTTCAATTCCCGATTGGACAAATTACGGAGATAATTTCCGTAACTTTCCATGGCTTGGATATGTAACTGGGATCGTCCCCAGTCCATTGAAAGGTACTCATAACACAAGTGTTGCTTAATTTGGGACCATACATATTCATTTTGCTGATAGTATTGAGATATAGGTAGAGTATCTCTACCAATAACTTTAAAAGGACAAAGGATAGTAAACCAACTGTTACCTCTATATTTGTACCTATAGAGACAGATGCCGGCTTGTTTAAGTCATATTTTTCATCCAGGAGGCTCTATTTTACTATTTTGACACATAACCTTGTCGGCTACTCGAGAGAACAATTTCAAACCACTACACCCTACACAGAACCACCTAATTGCAACTTTAACATTTTGCATTAGAGTCGTTTTTGCAGTATCGTTATAATGGCGTTAGGTGATACCGTCATTCATGCCCGCTAACCTTATATTCTTCGAAGAATGGTTGGTAAATTTTCAATACTCACTTTATTAGGGTCGGACGGAAGGAGGGTGAGTGAAACTGCCTTTATTAGATTTTCTAGAAACGTGAGTAGGATGGAGGCTGCGCCCGACACGTCGATATTGAAAAATTAAAAAAAACATCAACACGTAAATACGCACACGTAGGGTGTCACCAGAGCAGTGATAGCCAAGTTGGTAGAACGCTTGCCTCGGTAACGAGGATCGCAGGTTCAACCCCCGGCTCGCACCTCTGGGATTTCTGGATTTCATGTGCGAATCTAATTTTCAACCACGATTATCACTTGCAAAGCGGTGAAGGAAACATCGTGAGGAAACCTCCATGTCTGAGAGAACCCATCGAAAGATGTGTGAAGTCCGCCAACCCGCACTGGGCCAGCGTGGTGGACTATGGCCTAATCCCCTTCGCATTGAAGGAAGACCCATGCCCAGCTGAGGGACATTACAAAGGGCAGGTATTATAGGATGTCACTTGGAAACTTCACTGGAAATGTTGGCATAATGAACACCATAAAAAAAAATACGCAGCGAAAACTGTGCCTTAAGGTTAAGCTCGATTTCAAATCATTCCATTTGGTACCAATTCGCTGAAATGGTTATTCGGAAAGGTTAGTTATCATTATATTGTGAAGTAGGAATTTCCAAATTTATTGAAAAAAGAAGAAATACTCTTTTCACATAATCAAGTCAAAGTCAAAGTCAAATCATTTATTTCGTATAGGCCTACGGGGGCACTTACAAATTGTCATTACATTTTTTCCTTAACTCTACAACCGGATCGGAACGCGACGTCAACTGAGAAGATCCAGCAAGAAACTCAGCGGGCTTGTCTTTTTTTTTATCCATTATTTTTACAAAAAAAAATTTATAAAAACTAAGCTCCAGTGTGTTGCCATGCAAGGCGCACACACGCTACACTTTAACATAAATATTGATATGTGAGCGATCAGTCCCAGGCTGCTTTATCATCCAAATAATCCAAGATTCTGTAATAACCCTTACGACATAAATTACTTTTAACAATTCTTTTAAACTTACTAATGGGCAAATCTCGTGCAATGATTCCAAGTGCACTAAAGAAGCGTATGTTCAAAGGTTAGTATACCATTTCTGAATCCCCCCGTATAGAAGGAATTTTCGGTAACATTGTAACTATGAAAGCTGCGTATGTGGGACACATGCATATAAGTAAAATATATTTTGCACAAATACATGGAGTTAAACTTGTGCCGAGCAAATAGATTGTTGAGGATTATTTACTTCTAGCTTACCACTGGTTTGTGTTATTCAGTTTAAAACGCTATGGAAGCGATCCGTGTCTATTATAAAAATGTTTTGTTGATCTCTGTTACGGGTATACGGTACGTTGAGTCTTCAGTCCAGCTATCCTTCAAGTTTTCCATTACAAGTAGATCCACACGTTGCCGCTAGGGGCGCTGCTAATCAAAATTCGAAAAATTGGAAAAGTTTTCTGATGAGACGACCAATTTAGACCTAGTATGTAAATCAACCTAATATACCTTAACGTTTATTTATGATGTAGGTATATAATCTATACGATATAAATTTTGTCCTAATTGTAGAGCACGTAGCGAACTGTAAACAGAAACATGTAGAAAAGCGCCATCTATATTTTTCTTGTGAACTCCTTTACTCCAGTGAAACTACTATATTATCAAGAGTTTTCTTTTTTCAGCATAGGTCTTGAAGATGGCACTGAAGTTACAATTTAATATTTATTAATAATCTTATATTCGTTCTTATTAATTAATATTGTATTTATTGAAATAAAATTATTTTTTCGAATTTTATCGCGTTTATTTTATGTTTTTACGTTCCCGATGTTTCGGCTGCTTTACAGCAAACATGGTCAAATGAGTCTAAAATTCGAAAATTTAGTTTCATTTCAATGTGTACCTAGTAATCGCGTAAATGTATCAATATTGTATTTATTTCAATGGTTGTGTATTAGGCTAGTTCTTAACTCTACAAATGTAGAGCGCTTTGTTCTGTCTACGATCTACCTCTCGGGTTTTTACTGACCACTATTTGCATAAAATCCTCGATTTTTTCGGACGGTTGTCGGATCGCGAAGCAACGCGAAAACGAAACGAAAACATACGTTTTATAATATGTAACTTTCTAAAACAATGTAATATGACGATAATTATGGGTCCGTTTCCCTATACACGATTCATAATTCACACTAAACACGTCACAACATACGAATTAAATTAACAACATTAATTTGTTGCAACATGAAAATTTGTTAATTGAAGAAACATGATATTGAAAATATTATATTATAATTTGCCCCTTAGATAAGAAACTCAGCCGCCTACCTATATGTAGAGCACAACATTATGTAAAAAAAGTAAAACATAATTCTTTTTCCTTAATAACAATGACTGCAATGTAGTACAGTGAATTTAGTTATTGTTCAAGAGTGCCTAAACAATACCTCAATTCACTGCAGTACAAGATCCAATGGACAAATACAGTTTATCTAATTATGCTTAGACGATCAAACTATTCGAAACACAAAAGGAAATCATAAAACATGTCAATGTTTAAAATGGAAGGTACGTACCCAACATCTATTTACAGGACGTGGCATGAGCGAGGAACGTTCCATTGCGTCTGCATTGTGTCGGCTAAGTGATGAAGATGACTCTCGTTAAGCCCCATTGTGTGCCTTTGCTCGTACTAACTGTAGGCATCGGACCAATATGCATTTTGAACGAGAGCTAACCAAAAGATAAGTAGGTACTCATTTTTGAGGTACCTATAGATAAGGTATAATCTATTTTTATTTTTTTATTACGTTAGTCAAGTATTTGATCTCCATCTCACCTGATGGTAAGTGACGATGAGATCTACGATGGAGCATACTTGCCTAGAAGGTACCTGTTCACCCTCGACTTGAAAACATAGAATCGATTTACATTCTGCATTGTACTTTATTAATAGTTCTATGTCATAAATACATAAAATAATAATAGCCCTTTTTTAATGTCCTACCTACCGGTGAGCACGGTTTTCCTTTCAACGCGAGCGTGATTAGGCCATAGCATAGGACCATGGTTATAGTCCACCACGCTGGCCCAGATCAGGTTTATGGACTTCACTAACTTTCAAAAGGTTGTCTCAGACATGCCATTTATTAAAGTGTTAATTATGGTTGAAAATGAGATTCGCACCAGAAATCAAGAAATCCCAAAGGTGCGACCTGGGTTTGAACCTGCAACTCCGGTTACCGTTCTACCAACATTGCTGAATAATACTCGGATCTGATAAAATTTGTACCCATATAAGTATTATCACTAACTAATTGCTATAGAAGACCGTAAATTGCTTACAAGCGGCAAAGAAATGGCCGAACATATTAAAACTATCTTAGCAAAACTAGGGAATATGTAGTCGAGAAACAGTACGATATTATTGTTTGTATAGGTACATTGCGTATTTTAAATGGATAAGCACTCTAATTATTGTTATGCCCGTAAAAGTATGTATGGAGGGGCTATAACACTATCCAAGTAAAAATATATAAAAGTCAAGGGGGTGGAAACAGCCTTAACTCGGTGTCACAACTGTTGGGTAAAACCCTGGAACGTGGTTAATGAGATGTAATTAATAAGAGACGACGCCGCCTGTCGTCTCGCCTCATCTTCCAAGCAATAAGACTTATTTTATGAAGGGCTTGTTTAGCTTAGTACGTCAGACGTCAGTGGACAGGGGCGGACTGGCCAATAAGTAAAAATAATATGAATAATTATCGCCAGAGGGACAACCAACTGTACAGTCCTACGCTAAGCAACGCTTGTATTATGAGTACCGTACTATGCACCACCAAGTGCACTAATCCCGCCATATATATAAAAGATATATACGTGTCAAATTGAGCACCTTTTCCTTTTTTTCGTCGGGTAAGAATGACACAGCTTAGAAAACATTTGATTTTTGTAGAATTGAGGCGGAAAAGTTTACTAGTGGTTTTAGGTTAGGCCGCTCGATTTACTGCACGGTGTCGTTTGAGGATCGATGCCTGCCTATGCCTGAGCCAATTTCCAAAATAGTATTTTCATTATTTGCCTTTGTCTCGGTTTACTGAGACCGCTCCCAGTTCATTGAATCTACCTATTGTTATACATGGGTTGCTTATAGTTTTGGTCCATACAGTTGGTGTGTTTGTCTGGTGATTCATTTACTTTATGATAGTAGGTAGTGCATAAAGATTTTATCTCCTACTCTCTCCAGTGCAGTTGAAATGTAGAGTTCTACTTCGCAACTGCTCTGTTCAATAGAGTACAGATCTTTGGATCTTTTGCTACAAGCTCGTTTGGACTTAAAAGTTTTACTTCCAACATTGGTACTTAAGTCTTTGTCTGGTTATTTATTAACAGTCCGTCTCTGTAGTCTGCGGCGCATACTGCGCATGTCGCGAATTTATCGACAAGAGCCATAGGTTTTCTCTCCATCTAGAGCGCTGCCACCCGACACTCGTTGCCTGCGTGCCGTCACTCCACATTCGGACCCCGTGTTCCTTGTTGGTCCTCAGACACACTAATTACCCTTATATACTGCAAGTCCCTCACAATGTTACTGATTACTTTGACCGCAATATCAGCGGTGATTTTCGCAAGTGACGCTGTGCCAACGCCTACTAACAAAGGTACGTATCTATCTCGCTTTAAATTCATTGCTGTATAAGAGTCGTGTAATTGTGTTAGAGGGATGTTAATGGTTAGTTTGTGTTATCTTGGTGGAGATATCGATCAGCCGGCAGGGTGGAAGCGGTCTATTTATAGCAACAGTTCAACAGGTGTCCCGACTGCGCGGTAATTTACCGCGTTCCCTTTTCCGATGACCTTTTTCATACAATAGACTATAAATAGATGCTCGTATTGATTGGATATTCCATTCATTGGAATATTATTGGACAGTATATTCCAGTGATAGATAGATAGATAGATTGTATATGAATAGTTTTTGAAATGTACCTTTTCCATTGATATTCATAAGGGATTTAAAAAATTGATAATATTTTCGCCTGAATACCCCTAGGGGATAGGCAGAAGTACACAGTTGAATAAAAACAATATCGTCTCCATTCAACATCAGAATTATCTCTGTATTCAATTGAATTACGTTAGTATACGCTTTTTAGGCAGACTACTAGACTTATATTTATCCTTCCATTCATAAAAGGTTTTTACTAATTTAAAATGATTATTACAAGGCACTTTTCTCTCGAAAAATGCTTTGTAATGCCTTTTTAAATTGATTAAATCTTCTATATAACAGGTTCCTTTATGATTTTTATGTTATTTAATATTGAAAAGAAAAGTGAACTAAATTACACACAGACTTCGTTCTAGACGGCGGTGGAGCAATTGGCGAGTTACCAGAAAACTGGGACCAAACAAAAGATGACACCCAGTCCCTGTTTCTGAACAAGAGCGATAAAAATGATCTGGAGCCGTATCCACTGGCCCTCAGCGAAGAAGGTAATCATAGATTTTGCATGTAACAAACCACTCAATATTAAAAATATACTTACGAAAATGTGAAGTTTCAGTAGAGTATTTGCCTATAACAAACCATATTTGCAGGAAGCCCTGAAGGCTATGACCAAGGCGTGGATCAGCTCGACAATTTAATCATGAGACCATCTCTATATGGAGAACCACCCGCAATCGAGGGTCTTTCCGCTGGATACGAAACTCGGCGGCGCAAGCGAGGCAGCGGCACCAAAGTTGGAGGCGCCGGTGCCGCGACCAAAGTAGCTACGAAATCTGGCTCGGGCAAGAAAAATATGAAGTGAGTACTAATTCAAATATGGCACTGTGACATGATCACTATGAGTCTTAAAAAAAAGCTCAAAGCCGCTCAACGCGAAATAGAGGGAACCAGCTCCCAAAGCTCAAAGAATTTCAAAGTTGAAGTTGAGCTTTGGGAAGAAAGGTTCTAGAATGGCGGTTATTAGCCGGAAGACGTAGTGTAGAACGGCCCTTCACAAGGTGAACCGGTGATATCATATCCGTCGTAAGACGCCGGCGGATGAGAGAAGTGGGAGAGGACCGTGATGTGTGGGAGTCATTGGGGGAGGCCTATGTTCAGCAGTAGACGTGTTTCAGATGATGAATGGATGGACTAACTCAATCTTATAGTACCATTATCTAAATTAAGGCGCTATAGGTGCTGGTCGTGTTCTATTTTTCAGACCAGACGATCACGATGCTCTCTCGCCAGTAGAGGCGATGGCTGACGAACATGACGCGCATCGTCGCAAGCGCGGCAGCAGCACGAAGGTTAGCGGCGCTGCTGCTTCTGCCAAGACCGTCACCAAAAACTCCGGTGGAAATAAAAAGAACTTCAGGTCGACAAAATGAGCATTATTGTCTTTTATATATTAAAAAAATATTATTTATTTTAATATTTTTAACAGCCTCCGCTTGACTACTGCAAACGAATTGGGCCATCTCGTGTCACGATGCTCCTGTAAAATTGTTCAAATCATCTTTCCATCCTTTCCTTTGAGACTGCTAGTAGAAATCCAATTGGTTGTTATATTGGCCCACCTTGCGAGCTATATGAACAGTCAACTCCCACTTTAACCTCGCGGTCTTATCTAAATCTATAATTTATACATTCTAGATTTCTATAAAAAATATATATAAAAATGTTTAATTTAACGATTATTTATTTACCTTTAGGCCTATCTCAGAACGTCGCAAAAGAGATTCAGGTTTAAGCGCAGCAGACGTCCGGGCGCTGCTAAACCTGTGGGAGGCACAGGAGCGCAGAAAGCAGGAATGGAATGCGAACCAATGGGCGGCTGATCGATACTATGGACACGTCAACACCGAGGATGAGCAGCCTGCTGAAGTTGATGAGAACGGAGACATCTGGCACAACGAGCCGGTCGTGATCCCACCCCGCGAGCGAGAATATCCGCGCCACTCATACTTCTCGGAACAGAATCAGAGAATCAGATATCCTGCTGATTTTTATCAAGTCGCGCCGACAGAATTAGCTCAAAGATACGAGGAGGCTCGCCGCAAGAGGCAGTACGCTAACAAAATGAAGCGCTTCATAGTCGCAAGGAAGCGCACGGATGGCATGATGCACCAGAATACCTACCGGCCACGAGATGATCTATATACCCTCGCCGAGTTACTGCGTTCGGCACCTCGCGTACAAGAACAAGATATCCCCGTTTATCGGCGACTGATACTTTAAAAAGGTTGCTTGAATGTGGTGTCCATTCGCAACCCCTTAACAAGATCGTGTACGGTCAAATTCTGTGCGCTTCACTTCTAAGGCAAAAAAATTCGCTGTTGTCGAGTGGACCCTACTGGCATGATTCGGGGCGGGAGTTAGTCGTGCATTTAATTCGCACTTTGTAGCGGATAGGTGAAATGGTATTTAAAAATTACCGTTTTATAATAGTATTAGTTTCATTTACATCTATTTACTACGATAGTAAGGCCTAACGAGTTAGAGGAAAATTATTACGATATGAAATTTTAAGTCGACAAGTAATTTATTTCACACTAATTATTTTTAATCTGTCTACCTACTTCTCTTGCTACCTCAGTTTTCAGTAAATCTGTTTTATTTATAATTTGTAACCAAAATAAAAAATAATTAGAGGTGTCTAGTATCTTGAAATATTTAATAGTTCACGGTGAAGTTAAACTTCATGTTTTATTAATGGCTGGTGTTAGTTACTTTACTATATGTAAATGGTAAACTTGATGTATTAAATTAGTATCTTATTATAATAATTCGTGTTTTAATTATTTATTCCCCTCAATTGTATTCTCCTTTCCATAAAACCTCCGTGACTATTAAAACAAATACTGCCTATTTTGTGAATTGTCAAGTGTTACAAATCAATATCAAAGGGTGTAAAATAATAATTCATAGCGTCCCTAAAACTAAATGTAATTTAAGTTCAACTGGATATTCATAAGTTAATATGAATGAAAGCAGTCACGACAATAGTTTGATAAGTGAAAAGAATTCAAGTTCAGTATCGCAGGACAAGGCCTCGGCGAGCGGCACCAGCTCTTCAGATGTCGAACCGCCACCCCGAACACCACCACCGCGGTCTACGTATGAATCATTTTTTTGGTTGTTTAATTATACTAGGATGTTCACGACTCGCTTGGCGAATGACTTGTTCGTATCGTTACTGGGGTATTGCTACAACGACTCCGTGGTTTTGTTACCAGACCACATCGCGGATCTAATGAGAGTTCAAAAGAGCCTTCGTTCCGAACGCGAGTCCCATGCGGTTACATACAGCAGGTACAAATTGCTCAAACGCGCTCGTGCTGTATCGGCTATCGAACGCTCAACACAAACAATTTCATTAGTTCCAGAGAACATCACCGGTTCGGCTCCATACGGATATCAATGAGAAAATACTACAACGCATTTAAGTCGTATATTCTTTCCAGTGAAGACGACTCCGGCTTCCAATATGCACCCACAAAAGATTACGAATCCGTTCCGGTAGAGAGGGAGCCCATGTTCGTCATTGTGGACTCTAGTTGCGCCAGCAACCCTAGTTCAAAAGAACTATTGATCGATCGAAATTATAAAAACGATGCAGTATTGAGGAGATATTTGAACAAACATATTAAGCCTGTCGATGTACCCTCGACGAGTAGAGATCTCTCACATGACATTGATATAATATCGCCGCAGTTTAATGAATCGGAGTCTAGGGAAGAATTACAAATGATAGATATAAATCTACAAAGTGAAAATGATATATTATTGGGTGATAGTGAAACTGATAATGAATCTATAGTCATTTCTTATCTGAGAAATAAAGACGCATTTGTGGATATAGAAGGTACGATATTATCGTCTAAAAAGAAGGCTTCTCTGTTGGAAAGCGTTCCTAGGATGGAAACCATATTGGAAGGCGAACAATTCGACCCGTTCGTGATATATTCCAAATCCGAATTACCATCACAAGAGCTTTTACAAGTTTCACCCGAAGAGGACGACAAAATAAACGAGGAACAATTACATTGAAAACGAGTGTTGTAAATTGTTGATGGGATCAAATTGTAACTGTGTCCTTAATATGATTAAATTTTTTTAAGTGTTTTATTTTCTTTTATTTTTCATGCCGCGTGATTAGTATTTGCATGTATTTAACTAAGAATTGACAGTTATTGAGGCATAAGTATGTAATAAAATACCTGTTTTAGCTATGTAAGTATAAACACCGTGTAGTGAGGCCCTTTCAACATCAACATACTTTAAAATCTGATTTAAACGTGTTTCAATTATGTGTGCCTGTAAAAGATATGAACTTACGTGTATAAAGTACATAACAACAACCAACCAACAAAACAAGGCAATGATAATTAAGTACTGAGTCATACATTATTATTATAACGTTTAAAATTTATGACAGTCTAGGTACAAAAGAACAAATAAGTAGGATCAAACTGAAAGTTTTACCCAGCAACACACTAAAATTTAATCATTACTGTTTCTAAACAGAGGTGTCGGACAGCTACCTTGATGTTCATATACCGTCCTACCCTGGCTCCCCGCGCTCGTTGCTCGTTGGTTCAAGAACTTCAGTGTTTTCTCGGGATGAGCGAGACCCTAACTTTAGTAAGGCCATTGATTTCCTTCACGCGGACCACGAGTTCTTAATATCTGCCGAAACTGGTGACGAAGAAATGCTGCAAGCTATTATAAGGTGCTGGTTCTTTTATTGCTTGTAAAGCGTGGCTCAGACGTCTAGGCCCACCAAAGGAAAAAGGAGTTATTAATATTATAGAACTATACGCTACTATAAGCTTTTTCGCGCATAGCTCATTTTTGCCCAATGATGGACAAAATGCCCATTCCCCTTTGATATTAAATATCAAATCGTACAATACATATAATCAAAACTGCACGTCACCTAGGGGCGCTGCTATTAAAATGTACTAAGTAAAGATTGTTTACCAAACGAGAAAAAATATGATGTTTCCATAGACCTTAATTCAGACGTCTGGGCATCGCCTAAACGTAGAGACTCATAAGCATCACACGGTCAGCAAATATGTCAGTATGAAATACCTACTTTGTTGCAGCAAAGGCACCGACATACAACAAATGGATCACTTAGGACGGAATGCCCTTCATCTTGCCGTTTGTTCTGACAATATACGGATCATCAAAACGCTACTCACACTTGGGGTGAATCCTAATGTAAAGGATAACGTGGGCATGATGCCTCTTTCGCTCTCTCTGATGAGAAGGTAACGCATATAATCATCTTCTATCCCCCTCAAGCCAATTTCCATACCTACTTAGTTTTTCACCTCTATTCCTCAAATCCCTATAAGTATGTAGGTACATGGTAAATTTAACTACAATATGTAAGCGTAAAACCTAGGCCGTGTTGGTGAGATGGAATCAACTTTATATAGGTCTAGTCTTCCACAGCCCACGACATGGAGGAATGGAAAGAGTGGATGTAACGTACCAGTGGGAAATTTAGGGTGTGGGGATATTTTAGTTGTATTTTGACCATTATTAATGATCATTTATCAACGGTTTTTTTTTCAGACCATCGCTAAAGGTTGCAATGCTTTTATTTAATTTCGGCGCTGTCGTAATTCCAAGAGCCACCCCGATGGATACTGGTTTGTTTTTACGTGGGTAAACCTGCTTCTTAATAAAAAAAAAATCAACCATCCCTGTATTCCCCGCAGGGATTGGCTGAGGCAGAGATTTATATTATATAGAAGGCACCTATTGTGCGCGTTGCGAGTGTTATAAGTTTGAGGCCTGGCTGTCCGTGCTATCGTAGCACCCAAACGCTTGGACCGATTTCAAAGTTTTTTTAATTAAATGGCTCTTAGCCATGTTTGGTGCAAATTTGTTCAGCCGTTTCAAGATCATCAGCTAATTTCCAAGTCAGAATAGGGATTTCTCATACATTGGGTTTATTATATTTTTATTTACAATACAAGTTATGATACTTTTCTCGCTTGATCGACTGGAAATTTGGACAGACACTATAATTGGATGACACTGCAACCATATGAAAACCTCAAGCTGATGCTGAGATTAGCATAATCAGATTTTTAGTAAAGTGCCTACCACAGATATATGAGATCCTGTGGTGCCTAATTAGTACTTACTTGTAAGTTTTATAAGAAGGTAGGACTTACTAATCTTTCTATAGGCAAGTTTCTGGGTAGGAAACATTTTATGCTTACACAACCCTACTTTTATACATTACAGAATTTGTCATGATGTGTACTCCAAGTCGAGAAGAAGAAAAAATACTACATCTCTTGGTAGAGAAAGGGGCTCTCGTGAACGATCCCGAGGCTCCAGGTGGGCGGCAAGCTTTGCACTTCGCTGCCATGAGCAATAACTGCGACCTCATTGAAATACTCATAGAACTGGGAGCGGATCTCAATGTTAGGAATCATAGAAACGAAACTCCTAAAGAAGTAGCTTTGACATTTAATTGTAGGGAAGCCTACGAGTTATTAGAGGAATACGAAGACTCATCAAGTGTGGAAAGCGTCATCATTAGTAGGCAGCAGAGTGCGCAGAGTAGAAAAAGTATGGAGAATTTGCGGAATGAGCAGGATAATGAAATATAAAAATACTTGAATTGTTTTCCAATAAATATATTGATTTCAGAATACGTTTAGATATTTTTATATTATGTTAGTTATTCCTAAGAGTAAAGACAAGACCAATTGCAGCAATATGAAAATAATAATATGTAAGTAGGTACTCTACAATCAGTTTATGCAAAACATAAACTGATTACTGATCAACATGAACTGATTGATGATGAGTAGGTAGTAGTAGTAGGTAGAGATACATAAAACCATGGTACAATAATAATTATCATGTTGTTATTATGGCACCTCCCTATAATAGCGTAACTACTAAAGCTGGATTCACACAGCAACGACTTGTGCTGCGCAGACGATGTTGGCGCGTGCAGGCGTCATTGTCGTCGCGTAAATAAAGAAATTCTCTGTCTACGTGACTTCGTTATTTAGAGGTTATATTTATAAATAAAGTTTCACTGTTCACACCAATCTCTAATATTCTGCCAAAAAGTCGAAAAAGGCATGTCTCAATCTTTTTTGACCTCAGGCGAAGGCGTAGACGGAGTAATTCTCGGTTGACGATCGTAGATCTCCATTTTGCAGATATTACTGCATATTCCGCCGAGTCCGAACTCTGATGCGCTCCCAATTACTTCAGCATCTTGCATCGATTTGACTAAACCTAGCTAAACAAGATAAAAGCCATAAAGCAGGGCCTGCTAAGACATTCATGTAGGTACAGGCAGTTGTTGTAGGGTAGGTTACATACATTCATAAGGATGGATACCCTAGAATTGTACTTACCCATCGAATAACTGGCTTAATAACGTAACATATCCTTATGAAGGGGTTTTCCAAAGGTTCTACCGTCAACTTAGCTGAATCGAAACTTACCTCGTATTATAGAAAGCCCTTTCAAAAAGTAAACAAAGTGAATGGGTAACAATAAGTAAAATCTGACAGCAGCTTAGCTCGATGGACAGCAGTTAGTTAGTTAGTAGTTGTTAGTTGTGAAAATTCCCAATCAAAACCCTTTCATAAGCATGCCCAGTTCCATTTATGTCGATTTACGATTTTATAAACACGGTCGGCACACCACTATTGTGGTGTGACATTTGTTCCTGCCAGTTTCAAAGATGGCGGCCTTGTCGCAGTTGCTTTTCTCTGCCAAACAATACTAAGAAAATTGAGATAACCAACTAGTTTTACTTATTTATAAAGAAAATTTAGTAAATCTATTAATTAACATAAATTTAATCAACTAGTAATTTTGATAATGTGATAGTAAGTGTTCTCATGGCTTCCAATGTACAAGACTCGCCTGTCCAGCAGCAGACATTCGTGGAGGAGATAGATTACAGTGAAATACAAGAATTATCGGTAAATAATCGTACACCAGATTGGTTATTTTGCAGTGAGAATATTGAAGTGATATAACATGGGCTATTATCTGTACAGGTGGTGGGCAAAGGCGCGTTCGGTGTGGTATGGAAGGGTCTGTGGCGGAATATATTCGTAGCGGTGAAGCACATCAACTCGGAGGCGGAGAAGCGTGAGTTCGCGATAGAAGTGCGTCAGCTGTCGCGCGTGTGCCACCCGAACATAGTGCGTCTGTACGGCGCGTGCACGCAGCGCGAGCATGTCTGCCTCGTCATGGAGTACGCCGAGGGTGGCTCGCTGTACAACGTGCTACACAACCGCCCGAAGCCCAAGTACACCGCAGCACATGCAATGAGTTGGGCTCGCCAGTGTGCTGAGGTTATTTTTTTGACTTTATAATCTCTTAAGCCATTACTCCATCCGTTGGTTTGTCTCACACTTTACATAAAGAATATCTGCACAAAAACATTGTTTCTTGTAACCATTAGTATAGTTTTGTATGTTTTGGAACACCAGTTAAGTTGCTATGTAAACCTACATGTTTCCAGCCCTGTACAACTAATGATTGTAAGAGGCGCACCGCTTTACCTATGCCGGAGAAAATGTGGAGATGTTTTTGTGCAGTGTGTATAGCAATCATGGGCTGCCGATGCTTATCGTGAAGAATAAAGTGATAATGCATTTACACCTATGGTCTTATAATATTATGCTCATTGCCAACTTGATTACTTGATTCACACAACCAAATATCAAAGTTATTCTATTAATTATTCATATAAAATATTTTTAAATGTCAGCAAGGTCACTTGATTAGAAATTGCTATCTAATTAGTTTCAAACAACACAATGCTATATTGATTTCATATATTTACGTGAATACTACACATTGAAATAAAACTTATTTCACAGATTATATCGCATTTATTAATTTTTTAGGGAACGTTGGGAACATAAAACCATAAAATAAATGCAATAAAATATGTAAAGTTAGTTTTATATCAACTCAGTATTATTTTTAGGCAAGAACTATCTCATTGAAAATTTCTTTCAAACTAATAACAATAGCTTACTAGTCAATATTTATACCACCCATTAGAAGATGCTAAGATATACTAGTAAGAAACCCAATATTTTTTATTTTACCTACTTAATAAAAAAACTTTATATTCCAGGGTGTAGCATATCTGCATGCAATGAAACCAAAGCCGCTCATACACAGGGACTTGAAGCCACCAAACTTGTTACTTGTGGGTGGTGGACAGAGGCTGAAGATCTGTGATTTCGGTACAGCAGCAGATAAAGCTACTTATATGACTAACAATAAAGGAAGTGCAGCATGGATGGCACCGGAGGTTGGTAATCTTCTTGTATTATAAATGAAAAATACATTAATTTGATAGCTTTAGTAGCTTAACATGGGTGCTACAAGCAAAAACTGAGTTCTATTTGTTTTATGATCCTACTAATATTAAAAATATGTTTATCAACATTGTTGTGGGAACACCACACCCTGAATGTCACTTGCAAAGCCTATTCTATATAATAATAGGTGTACTGGCAACAACCATTGCTCCTAAGGAGACACAAATGGTATGGTAATGTAAGGAGATTTAGACTACTCTGCCTCCCTCTAGTCAGCAATGTAGGTTTTTTTTTTTTTTTTTTTTTTATTACCTTATAGGCAAGTATTTGATCTCAATCTCACCTGATGGTAAGTGACGATGAGATCTACGATAGAGCATACTTGCCTAGGTAGGATGGCGGCAGTAGACAGAGACGCTACATTCACTAGGCACATGCAGCGCAACTGATCTGACCCGCCATCCATGAATGGCAACACTGAACATCATGCCGGAACACGGCTAGGCCGCTTGGCGACATGGCTTTGTTCAGTGGGTGGTGACTAGCCACGGCCGAAGCCTACCACCAGTAGAGTTGTCACCTGGTTGGCATCACCCAGGGTCACGTGTAGGGTATCTCGAGGGTACTTAATTCTCCTACGGACGAAGGTGACTCGACCCCGAAATGAAATGTCCTCGAAATCTGTTTATTTTGCCTGCAACATTCCTTATGGTTTTCACATCAAGTCTGACTCTGTTACCTATTATTTGTATGTATTTAATATTCAATAACAACTAATACTGTTTATGTTCAGGTGTTTGAAGGTTCAACATACACTGAGAAATGTGATGTGTTCTCATGGGGCATTATTCTATGGGAGGTGTTGTCCCGGAGGAAACCTTTCGAAGAAGGAGGCTCTGCATTTAGGATAATGTGGGCTGTGCATACAGGTAAATATCCTATGATACTTGCTCCCATTCTCAATGAAAGCGCAATAGTGGTGACGGCTCTTTATGAACTGGTCGCAGGTCATTATAGAATTTGTTCTCAGGATAAAATAATAGTATGATTTTGCTGCATCACACTTGCGCTTCTATTGTGAATGGCATTATAAACAAATGCCTTCTATAAGTGGGATGTAGCCACTGCTGGGCAAAGCCCTTACATTTCCAAATACTATATCTTGTTCCTCTTGATAGCACATTTTACTAACAATTGTATCCAAATTGCCAGTCGTGCCATATTCGCCTCGGTTCGCTACGACGTCAGAGACCGTTTTGGGGCGTCCAGGTATTGATGCTATTTGCATACCTTTGTAGGTCCATTTTTGCTCATAGTCTAATTCTACGTCACCTTGGCCATTTTCTCGCCCACGACAGTGAATCGAGCAATAGAGCGTAGGTTAGTGTTCCTGACGAGACAGTTGGTGACCTAATATTCAGCGCTCTTATTACTTGCTGGCAAATCTTGTTACTTATAAACTATAAACAAACATCAACCAATAAAGTTGCACATTTCCACTACAGATTTTTTAAGAAGAATTGAATATTTTAATTAGTCAATCAGTATTCAATGCAATCAAAACTCATACTAATCCCTCTGGTTTGAGCACCATAGGTGAGGATAGGCAAGATAGATATGACAATCAGTCTACATTTGAGGGATAATAGAAATCTTTTTTTTCATGTGTTCTCAACTTTACGAGTACATACATTAACAGCGCCTGCTACTTTATACGCATGAACTTTTCGTTGTGGCCATCTTATCATTCTATGGATCTGCCTGACTCCCCTTACATAAGTGTCTTACCTACAGCACGCATTATTTCCTTGAATATATATTAAACTACATGACTGTGATCTTATTAATGAATATTCTATATGTCCACACTTTTCGCTGTTTGCTTGCATCATACTGTACACACATCAAGACCTGCCTTAAGTTATTTTACACAAATCGTTCACAAAGATCATAGGTATTGTTATAATAGTAATATACTCAATAGTGCTGTAAGTGATCTTTAAATACATGTTTATTGATTCGTTCATTATTACATTTTAGGTCAACGACCCAACTTGATAGAAGGTTGTCCGGAGCCACTAGAACAATTGATGACGCAATGTTGGCACAAGGTACCAGCAGAGAGACCCAGTATGGCCAAGGTAGGCTCCATTCCAAATATAAATGATGAGTGTGCTCAGCATGCTGCCAATACTAAAGGTTAATTTAACTAGATGTGTTTAGTTAGTCCATGCACTACAGCAGGGATGGCAAACTAATGGCACGCAAAAAAATAATTCGAGCACAGCATTGATTCACGATTTTTTGTTTTTTTTTTTCAATTATATTTATGGTCATAGTAATATATTTATTGTGAACGTGCTACCATGTTGTGTTTTATGAGGGATTTAGATAAAAACATTTGTTGACATGTCCTGGCCACTGTAAATATTACTTTGGAAAAAAATTGCATGAAGATGTAAAAAGGTTTGCCATCCCTGCACTAGTGCCTCATTTGTCGTGGGCACTGGCGATTAGATAAATAATTGTTCAGTGGTGCTCGTTACTTGAAGGTAAACACTTTGAAACTAAATGGCTGTAATTCACTTTCACAAAAGCTTTCTGAATACACCCTAGCTTGTATTTAACTACAAAAAAAAGCATTACAAGATATTTATTACCTTAAT
This sequence comes from Pheosia tremula, assembly GCA_905333125.1. Lineage (NCBI taxonomy): Eukaryota > Metazoa > Arthropoda > Insecta > Lepidoptera > Notodontidae > Pheosia > Pheosia tremula. The sequence continues at coordinate 3,696,157 of HG995411.1, forward strand.
GCATACAAATAAGTTATGCCCTGTTGATTTTTTATTTCAATAATTAAAAATAGTTGAGCAGTTTGAAATCTATATGTAATAGTTAATTGATTAATTAAACTTCTATAAGTTTAAGGGTTTATTCTTGAAATCTTCTCTCTTATTTATTTACGCTGTAATATGTAAGATTTATATTCTACTGCTCGTATGTTTCAGGTTGTCGACATAATGGCGGCGCTATGTAATTTCTTCCCGGGTGCCGACACGCCTATCAACTACGACGACTGCGAGGACGACGACACGGAGTGCTCCGAGGACGAGTACATGTCGTACGACACGCACGACAGCATCAACACGGACACGGGCAACGTCACACTGTCCCAAGTACACATCCCGACAGAGTACGACCCGGTACCGGGAGACACCGACCGAACCATCCAGGCGCCCCGACCTCTCAGCTTCGTCGAAACTCAAGTGAGTAAGCTACAGAACTTAATGGCCGCCGAGGCGCAACCGAAAACCGCGGCGGTCAAAGACGAGCCGGACGCGCTCAACAGAATAGGTCCGGTGCGGATTCCGCAGACGTTCAAGAAGGCGGAATGTTCGGAGCCCCCCGCCCCCGCGCCCGCGCCCGCCCCGCACGACTCCCTGCTGGCCGCCGGCCCCGCCGCGCCCGCGCTCTGCAGCCGCCTCTCGCCCATCGCCAACTACAACGTCGGCAACATGAACCCGCGCCACGCCGACCTCGACCACTACTGGAACACACTCAGCGACAAGTCCTCCCCCACCACCAACTCCAACTCGACCAGGAAGGAGGACTTCAACCAGAATTATTACGACAGAATGAGCGCGGCTAACAGCCCCATGTCGCCCGCCAACGAGTACAATGGGAATCTGTCACAGAGACCGGTCGACCCGAGATACCAAACGCCATTACAGATAGAAGTCGATCCAGTAAGTCTCCAAAGTAATAAGAATACGTATTTGCATTGTCCCGGTCGAATGACGTCGCGGGACACTATTGGCGAAGTAAAACGGTGGAAGCCTTGTTAAAATTTTATATCGAGACTCGCGCAGATTACAAACATGCCAGAACGTACTGCATTTCATAGAAAAAAGTGTATCAACACTCTTATTTTTTTAGACAAACGTTTTTCTCTTGTTTCTTAATTTTATAGTAACATTACATTTTCTTGACAGCGATCATGCGGCCTGCCTGCCTTATATACGCCCTTATATTCATGAAAATATAAAGGCGTATATAAGGCAGTGTATGGCGGATTTTTACAATATTCATTGAACAATGCAGTGCGGTGCTGCCCGTCCAAATGTGCGCGAGACTTAATGCGTATTTATAATTTATTTTTCGATATGACTTCGACACTATTCGATGTGTGCTCGAGGGTTTTGATTTTTTTTTTTACTATTTCAGAATTCGTGGGAGCTGGTCGACGTGCCAGTCAATTATGATGATTATGTGGAAGTGAGAAACACGGCTGGATTCGATAAATTTTATACATTGGGTAAGTGTTGCACGTTTATTATGTTGCGGTTTTTCCAGGAATATTTTATTTTTTTTATTACATTATAGGCAAGTATTTGATCTCGATCTCACCTGATGGTAAGTGACGATGAGATCTACGATGGAGCATACTTGCCTCGGTAGGAAGGCGGCAGTAGATATCGTATTCTTATCAATTATTGAATTATGAAAATATCTCGAAACAAGTCCACTCGTGCGGCCCATACATTTTAAATATCGTATTGTGCTGTTTTATAAATTATGTGAACATTACAAGTAATTAATTGCATGCGGTGTGATTGTATTGCCAACTGAGTTGTTCAACTGCTCGTGATTGATTTAGTGTTATGTATGTTGCAAGTATTTTGGACTCTCTTTGTTATAGAATGATCATAAAAAATGAAGAGTGAAAAATCTTATTGTTGTGGTATTTCCGTAAGGTTTAAGAATAGTATCGCACTTAGGATGATTCAGTTGTTCGTCGCGCCACGTGCTCCCATCTGACGTACGGGCACGTGAGACAGAGTGTGGAGTGAATTTTATCCCACTTTTATTATTTTAGTACTGCTCGACTGTGCCTTTAAAAATGCATATCAATCAATGTGTTTGTATTACGAACTCACTTATGATTTAATCACCCGAAACGCTAACGTTCAGACTAACAATTTAGTTATAGAAACAAACTTTAGATACGGAATTTTATATTGTGAGTGCCTTACAAGAAAAGCTTTTTATAGCCGTTAAAAGTATATAGGGCGGTTAAAGGTGGGCTATTCTTGAAATATGTATTGCGAGTGCACAGATGAAAAATGAGGTTTAAAAAAAATGTTTTTTAATTATATTTACGCGAATAAAACCATTGTTTCGTAACTAAACTATGACACTAGGACGTCAACCGCCTCAATCCTCCCGTGACCATGGTCACAGTAAAGCAGCCGAAATGTCGAGAACACCAAAATAAAATAAACACGATAAAATTGTTTTATATCAAAATATATATATTATTTGTGTTGTACACAAATAATGTAATTCCGGATCAAAACAGACCATCCCGGCGTACACAAGATTGTCGTCTAAACTCGTACCAATGCATCATTGCAGAGCGTGAGTAACGCTTCGAAATAGCCGAGTCCTGAGGCAGGACACGCGCGCACTGACTCACGCATGAACACTGAGGGTAGAAGAATTGGCGGAAATATCGCTATTATTGTAAATTTTATTTTACTAAAATCAAACATTCTTTAATTTTTCAAAATATAGTATAAGTCTATGTTTAAAAAACATACCTCGACCGACACGTAATAAATAACCTGACTCCTGTCATTTTGTTCTTGTTTATCCAAAATAACTACCAATTCGCCTCACGCAGGGCAAGGATTCTTACAGCCAATAGGGTAGGCAGTCTAGGAAGCTTTTCGCTTATGCATAATTTACATGAACCGAGGATCTCAATACCTACTTCGGTCCTGTCCCCAATACTTAAGAGATTTAGACCATAGTCCACCACGTTGGCTCAGTGTTGGTTGGCGGTTAGAAAATACCTACGTATATAGGTAATACTTAATATTTCCAACAGAGTGTACTGGGTCCTAAGTTTGGCGCAAGTCGTCGATTGTCGTCAATCAATCGTCGCTTTGACGTGTGTACACTGCACTATTAGTGCGACACGACACAAGCTGTTAAACATATTCTGTCTTCACTTTTCATCTTGTCATAATTATTTACGACCTAAATTCAAAATGGTAATTATTACCAGGATACATAAAGATATATTGTATCGCTCTATCAAGAAAAGCCCTAAAGTAAATTATAATGTACGGTGTTGATTCTAGGAAGCTCGAAGCTCTAGCCGCTTTGCCATTTGACAGCGAATACCACGCTCAAATATCAAGCGCTTAGTCATAGCGACTAACAGACATGTTATATTAGTTTTATTATTACGTAAACTTATTTCCGCGCTTGCTCAAAATAAGTGCGTTATACCAATGTACCTATTAAAAGATTCTAACTGCGTCTAATCCAGGCTTCAAAATATGAGTCACCACCTCCATAAAATTAAGCAGCTAATAATGTATGTAGTGGAGCCAACTTTTCGCGTTATTAATATTTTTTCGTATGTCATTCGCGCCTACAGCCTTTTTGCTCCGTTTTCTTGCTTTAAGAGGCCGCCTATGCAATTTTCCGTTTGTATGCTAGCCAAGGGATTGATGTTTAGACCTGTTAAATAAAATGGATGTATGAAAATGAACCAAAAGACAATAAAAACCCATGTCACCCTGAATCTCTCATATCTTCTTGGTCAGGTCTTGGAAGCGTTACAATTTCAATATGATATTTGCTTTAATAGAAAAGCTCGTTATTAATATTGTCGCTTTCTTCTGATAATTTTATTACATACAATAGAAAATCACGCAATCCCTTTCGCGCTGCTTAGCAGCCTCTTAACTCTATTTCATACGTAAGAACTGTCAATGAGCTTTGGATTATTCGTGTGAGAATGTACGGCTCACCCACTAATGCCTCTGATAAATGTAGATAGAGAGTCACGAAACGACATGATTTTTACATTGCGTGTTAAAAAAAAACTATTTGCCCATGTGGCTCCAACTTTATTATTAGCGATATGTATATTCATTGCGCAGATGTAGATTTAACTCATAAGAGGAATCATACGTGCAAGGTCCTTAATTTAACTTAACGCATCGACAATTAGGGAATATTGGAATAGAATATTTCTTAAAGGCAGTGATGCGTAATAAAAGCAATGCGCGTTATTGTAAACCTCTTGAGATTCAAATAATGGATGGGATGCGTAGGCGCATGTTGTTGCATGTGTAAAGTATGGAGAGTTTTTATTGTGGCGCTTCAATGTGAAGATACATTTTCTACGTACTTACGAATGAGATTGTTTGGTCTGTAAAAAATAAAAGAGAATTAATCATTATTTTTTCATTGGTGCTGGAAGACTAATGCTAGCTGCAAGCTTTTTGCAATATTATCTATCAGTCATTATAGTGACTTGTCAAACATATTGTTGTTGTCACGATGCACACTGGTTCCAAAACAGAAAATCTGGGACATAGGGATCGAAGTCCGAGTAAAGACCTGATCTTTTGAAATTAGGGTCTTGGGATGATTCTAAACAACTTTTATAGAATGGCTTTTTTCGATATCAGTGCCCGTTTCCAAGAAAATGAAGGTTGTTATTTTTTTGTATGGAGAAATATAGTTTTATGTAATTATTTCAAGATTGAATTAGAACAACCTATTCAGGTAATTTAGTATCGTATATTGGGTATGGAAGGGAGTACTGATAGGGTTTGAAAAAACCAGTTTTAAGCGCTTACTACTTGTTTTTAGACAATAGCACTAATTGCCTTCCAAGTAATTAGCACTATTATCTAGAAACAATAGCAGCAGGTAGAAGGTGATATGACAAATATGTATGTGCCAGGTACTTAGGTAGTATGACATAAAATGTCCGACTATTATTATTTTCAACATTTTTTAATGGAATTAGGTAATTCTGATTAAAAATTATAATTTTAGCGTCAAAAAAGACACATTGTACCGTTCAATTTGCGTAGTAAAATATTGAGACTTTGAACGCCTGCCGTTTTTAAACGGGCAGAGGTATTAAAAAAAATGCTGAGATAAAAAATGTAGAGTCTTATACCCTCTATAATCCCTAGTAGGTTTGGTTTTAACACCTCTGCCCAATCTTGAAATAATTACAAAAAACTATTTCTCCATACAAATAAAATAACAACCTTCATTTTCTTGGAAACGGGCACTGATATCAAAAAAAGTCTTTCTATAAAAGTTGTTTAGAATCATCCCAAGACCCTAATTTCAAAAGATCAGGTCTTTACTCGGACTTAGATCCCTATGTCCCAGATTTTCTGTTTTGGAACCAGTGTGCGATGTAACGTATCAACGAAATACTATCTGAAGTAGTTTTATACAAAGCTTTGGGTTTTGTTCTATTGGATACTATTTCATTCCCGATATGTATTCCATGAATACAATTAAATTCAACGCCGTATATCTTAAAGTGTTTTAGGTTTATGTTTCCTCAAAACTTTCGTTACCACGAATGATGGGTTCACATGAAAATCTTATGACTAATCCGGCGTTGTAAATTCTATTAGATCTTTGACAAATAAACAAATCCCAGTTTTGCGAGGGAAATGTCCGTGCGTCATTCATAAAATTAATTCTTGGGAGGTTTCTTTATTTATTTTCCCTATATGTATATGTTTTTTATATTATTTATCATCGTTTCCCTAGTTACAAATGTTTTGTAAACTTTCTTCCTGACCTATTTTCGGTTTCTCTTTGTATTGGGTTCTACTGTAAGTTATTACCATGCTATGTTAACTGTACCTATTACATACTTAACAGTAGATCGCCAAATAATAATCAAAATTAAATTAAAATTGGCGTTATATTTACTCATCAACCCTCACAATAATAATATTTCCGATTTTTAAATGGAATCTGGCATGCCATACCACTGTTACTCCTATAAGCCAGGATCCACGGTAACCAACGGTGACATCGAAGTGTGTCCGTTGGCGAGTTCCGGGGAAAAGCTAATCGTCTTAGAACTCGCAACGAAATTAATCAAAAGAAAAATAGGAGGAGTTAAAAGAAAATTCTAAAAGGCTCTCTGCATCAGAAATCAAAACATACAACTGGATGAAGCCCAGATTCCCGTAAGATTTGCGATAGCCAGAAGTCTTAAATTTACATACAGTAGACGCTGGTATATACTGCGGTCCAGATGCGTCTCAGGACGGTCCCGGCGTGAGTCACGCTTCTCGGAAGGGGCCGCGACTATTTTAGACTGTGTCCGCTTACCTTCTAGGAACTGGGTGGTGTGGGACCAACGACCGATCGCTAAAGCCAAAGTATTGTTAGATCGCTAACGGGGTTGCTCATACGCACCATCGGTTCCTAGTTTTATTCTCGTAAAAGCGTCGAGTCTAGGAAGTTGGGTTCACTCTGGCGGCTTGCAGCGTTGTAGTCGACGTTTTTTTGTTCTCAACGTTTTCTTGCACTGAGCCCCGATTTAATGTCTCTGTACATATTTACTAGTAAAGCTATACGTTTTCTCTGGGACCGCTCTTGTGAAGTATATAGAAAGATTCGATCGGTATTGAATGGTGTCAAAACTCGTTCTTACCCCACTATACCGATCGCTGATGTTATCCATGTACGCCCATTGACTCATGCGATCGTGTCGGTTTTTTATCTAAGTTCGTTCCTTTGTAAGGATACTTTTTCTTGTTTTGGTTCAAATAGTAGGTATAAAACTGCTTCTGCCTTGAATCCATTAGTCTATTGTTGCCTCATATAGGTATTCATGACAATCTCGAAATTTCTAGGGCTAATAAGGGTGAATATTGATCCGGTAGATAAGCTATCATCACCATGCCAAGTTTTATTATCGTCGTCGTATTTTTATACTATATAGGACACAATTTTTGTGACTATCACGCGGGGAAACCATCTATTTAATTGGATAAAAAGTTTGCTATGTATAAACCATTTATTAAATTTTTGATATAAGGTATATATTAATGCAATATTTCGGATAGTTGTTTTACAAACTTAGCATGGAAAAGTTGAAGGAGACTTGCGAAATTACGAAATAATTTAGTGAATCGAAGGCCAGCCTGTTTTATCGGTACGATCTGAGAATAGTGTTATGATGGAGCGCCTGTGTGTCGCGTCCGTGCAGATGGCTACACAGATCGGATTTTGTTTATTGTTTACTGTCTTAGTCCCAAAACCCCCCTCCCCCACTTCTGACTGTAGTCATGGTCAAACATTTGTCAAATGTCCAAATCTGCGTTACTGGTCTTGAAGAGACCGCCTAAGCTAATTTAGGTGAATATCAAAATCGATAAAGATCCGACGTGCACGGCATGCCATGTATGTTATTGTCGAAGGACATTTATAAGATTCTGACTACAGCACCCATACATTTTAACTCCATGATAAATTGTGAGTGTCCGCCACTGTCATTCTTATTTATGAAATCTGTTGTGAGACCGGAACGGACGTTTACAACTGTAAAATGATTCTGTTTGATCCTCAAAAGAGTATTTTTACGTAGAGTCACATTAACGTAAGCTAGTTCCGTTCCGCACTCAGATTGTATAGATTAAAATCCTTGATGTTCTCAGTAAGAAGAGTTTCTTTCTTTTCAAACTATGAACTTGCTAAGGTTCGGTTCAGAAATATTTTTGCAACATTTCGAATTGGTTCGTGATTCGCAAATTTCCTTAACGTGCTAAGTGAGACGCGGCTCGTGCCCTGCTGAGTCAGAGCAGACGTCAATGTGGTAAGAACAGTATCGCGGTAAAGTAAATAAGTCGTAATATTTTCATGGGTGCCGCCGCGTCGGGCATCTCGTCCGTTATGCGTTGCTCAAATAAACAAACGTGTTGATTTTTATACAGTAACGCGCCTTTGGAGCGGCCCCACACACACTAACTCGGCCGGTTCTAGTTAACGATTATCGATATATCCACATTTATAAACGCACCTAGAATATTACGCGGAATATAATATAGGTTTTGTAAATCTTTCAACGTTATCGAGAAACCAATTCTCGTTGTAGGCGCTAATTGTTCCTTTTATGGATTAGTGAGATGGCACATATGTCTTCTACACCAAGATGATAATTTCGAGTCCAGTTAATTCTAATCAATATGACTTGGCAGCACTAAAATACTGCTTGGAATAGTTTCGCCAAATTCATTTTAAGTTGGAATCTATTTACAACGGGCATATTCTTTTTTAAAGATGAAAACTCAAAATAGTAAACTTGTTTCTTTTTCGATTCATTAACACATTTCGTTTAACGCAACTATACCTATCTCACGTCAAGCTTTTTTTTTCTGCGACACTTATTAAAATTCTTATTGAAAAAAATAAATTCGTACGTTCACACGTCGTTAATTTACACACGGGTGCATCACCTGCAAAAAAAATTCATTCACCTCTCATAATCCTCGAACGCTAAATTAAGCGAACGCATTTGTCCGGTGTCAACAAAAAGAAACGCGTCGCGGGGATGAATCAGCGCGATACAATTAATCTAATTTAAGTTTATCGGGGAGGCATGGGACGGGCTCGGCGACGACGCACAGTCTCGCGCACCTCCGCGAGCCGGCGCATCGCCCGCGCACGCACCGCTGCACTCGATGCACTCGCCGCGCACGCACCCGCCCTAGCTCGCACGCATTCGTGATACCTAGTAGTAACTAGTGCCCTCAAGCACGCCACCGATGTTACTGTGAATGTAGTGAAATGCCGCATAAAGACTGTTCCGTTCAAGTTTCGATAACTGTTCAACCTGATTATAATAAATTGCAAGTGTTCGTAGACGTTTACATGAGTGAGTAACTTGAAATTAATTGATAATTTTAATATTACCTACGTGATTATCATTTAAAATTATAGTGATCCTACTTTCTTAGTGCAAAAATATCAGATACTGCAAAATAAAGAGAAAATTATGTCAATTACAAACATTACAAAAAATATATATGGAAAATTTATCTGTAATTGTAAGTGGGCAACAACTTTCTATAAACCTGAGAGGTAATTATTATATCCTTAATTTGGTTAAGGAACAAATTATATTAGTGGACGAATTATAATTTGGTGATTATTTTTCGTTCCGGCTTTTTTTTCTGTAGATGATTTCTTAATTTGAAGGACATCGGCAATGTAGTAAACTAAAAATAAATTATTTAAATTAATATTACCGACATAACATCTAGCCATAAAAATCTTGAACTTACCAAGTATAAAAATATAACACTTCAAATTTTTTAATATATATATATTAAACATAACAGATATTAAAACTAAGAAACTATAGTCAATTTTATTCATTACATACTATCTACGGCATAATAGATGATACCAGATAACCGAAATGAAAATGGCACCAAATGAGGGCAGTCAATAAATCTATGCATCATTCTACTGTTTAGAAATCTGAAATAGTTATTAAAGACAGAGAGTACATATTTTGAAAATAAAGTAGTAATTAATATTGAGAAAACTGATATTTTGTCTCAAGAAGTAAATTTCCATCCGTCGTATGCGCTGTGGGTCCAAAATACGCGACTGTTTCAAAATAATTTAGCTGAATTGTGAGCCCCAATAGCTACGAATCGGCAGATATTGAAAAGGTTCCGTAGCCATGCCAATAACAAAACTATAAAGTAAACACGAATGACTAAAAAACACTATTGGGTTTGTACAGTGAACGCGGAGACGATACGAGTAGAGTAAGTTAACTTTGATTAACTTCTATAGAATGTATACAATGGGGCTTTTATTTTTCAAAAATGCCCCTTAAGAGCCCTATTAAACGGAAATCTATACGTACATATAGTAATTTTAAAAAACCTTCATTCAACGACACCCCATTCGAGGCGGTACTCCATTAGTTGTTGATCTCACTATGTTAGGGAGCGTTAAACCTTTTTCTTATACTTTTATTAACATTTGTCTAGCACCTATGAATAATCTCTGGACCGAATTTTGAGCCATATATTAGAATTAAATGGCTGTAACATGCAGACGGATATGGCTAGTTGTACTACGGAGCTAGTTATATTCTTAGCTAAACTAAACAATTGTTTATAATGGTACGCGAAAAATCCAATCGAAGGAATTGACATGGTCTACGACGGGTTGTGTGAACTATAAACAAGGTTAAGCTACTGTTCAGAGTTATGAAAATTTACTGACGTAGTTATCATTAATCAATGTGAAAATATGAATCGATTGTCACATCACTCAATTTTAATTGTAACGATCGTGGACACCGAAATAATCGTCTGTCAAAATGTTATGCCAAAATCTCCCGGCTATCTTGTAGCGTCGAGTGACGCTTTCGGCGCGACGATGAATCATTGCTAATTATTTTATGATTCGCGAGATGCGTTCGCGCGCGCGACAGCCAGAGTAAACAATTAGATAGGCCTATCGCTGCCCTCGTAGAGTTCCAGTCTCACGACAACAACTAACTCCCCTAGCTCTATTCAATTTTGAGCTCTAAATAGATTTCCAATGCTAAATCTCTTTTGTTGTAAGAGCACTCCAGGTACTTTAAAAATAATTAAAAATATTTCTGCTTTCGATATCCCTGTATCATGTGAAGAGTTTACGAGTGGAACCCTTTTCGAGATGGTGATGCCTAATCTATTGAAAGATTCCTGACGAATGATGCATCTGGTTTGACTCCAAACTCAATTGCCGATCATCTAATTCTTGTCTGAATCATACAATAGAAGTCTTCATGTTCGTTAGACTTTGTCTCAATAACTATGAAGATTATTTTAATCGGCAGACAATTGTCTTGCCAATAAAATAGCAAACACCTACACTGCTTTCAGTCCAGACAGCGACTAGAATTAAAATACGTCATCATAGTCCTGTTGTCATTTCTTCGGTCTGAAACAATTTCATAGTAGCCTTCAAATTTAACACAAATAACCGCAGCGTTCCTTATGCGGCGGCAATAACAATCATAGTATACATCGTAAATACGGCTGTGATGAGACATTTTGCAGACGGCGCCTATAGTGATTCAGTCTGGAGCGCGATTGCCTTTATAGCTGTGGTGGTGGCGCGGCCGGGACGTTGGCATCGGCATCGCGACATGACTAACCGCTGCCCGCTCTAGATACAATCAAAATATGTGACAAGTTTATTTCTATTCGGAACAACACATTCTGCCCCGCTCGATATATCCCGCCTCAAAGTTGAACATCTGCTGATTTTTTCGACGACATAAGTAGGTCGGGGCTCGCGCCTGCGTCACGCGCGCCCTGGCCGCGGCCGCTCGCCGTGCGCTTACGCTTACACGAAATCGTTACGCCGGTTTTCTATGCCCTGCATCATATACTATTATACATTTATCTAACACCGCTCGTACTGCAGCATAACAATATTGTTCTTCATTTTCTTCGCTCATCAATAATTATGTTTTCTTTAACCTATTTATTTAGTAGTTATTACATAGTTATCTAGACATGCAATGGTATAATATATTCTCGTTCTGTTATATATCGCTTGTATTTTTTGTTATCTCAATAGTCAAGGACAGCCTTGGTGCTGATCTGTTAGAAAATCAATAAAATGTAATTAATGGCAATGTTTAGTTACACGTGTCAAAACTGTCAGCATGAAATAAATAGACATTGTTATTCAATGATAGTTCTGAACCTGTTCCAAGTCTTTTCTTCCCGACAAATTTTTATCTCCAACTCTAATGTGAAATGGTTTGGCCGACGAAAAACTTCGCCAAAGCACTCCCACGTACGACAAGACATGTGAAAGATCTGTGAGAGACATGGGTTTTATTTATAATTATATCTAACAATAAAAGCGTTCATGCGTAGAAATTGTATTACTCGAAAGATGTGAGGCAACGTAAGATAGATCGCGTTGTGATGTGGTTGTTGGGTCTGCTCGGGCCGCCTCGGGCGGCGCGGCGGCGGCGCTCGGGTGCTTCCCTAAAATACACGGCTGACTCACCGCGCATGATTTCACAACGATACCTTTGCCAATAGCTTTTGTATTACTTCCTATTGCCGCTACAATATTCATCCACTACTCATTATTGGAAGATTCCTTCAACCGTAGCTTTGATAATTAATAGGGCAATATTTATTGTAAATATTATTGCTTCTTTGATTGTCGATCATGAAGTTCTAATGCATAAATATAGTTTGAAAAAATTGCGAAACTAAAATTGTAGGAATAGCAACATTACCTCCACATTTCCTAACTATGATTTGGATAAATATTCGAATAGTTTTTCAAACATGTTTTGCGTTTTTAAATAACTCGGCGCCTAACGCACTAAAGCATATTATTTATTTAAATATTACTACTACTTAAATATTATTTACTAATTTATTACTTGCATTTCACAGGGATGTGGTCTTGGTTATGAGTCAAACGCTCACAACTTTACGGCTAGGTTCTGTTCTGTATTTTTTTAATGTATTTAATGTTTGTCCCTAAAACAGAATATCTCAAAATTCATTGAGCTATTTTAACTGAGATTCGGTGCATTAACGTATACAATACTCTTTGCCTGTGAGTTGTTTGGGATAATCAAAAAACAAACTCGACGCGGACAAAGATTTCTTTAAGCTTCGTCGTACAAGAAAGTCAATTAACAACTCTATTTAACATTTCACATATGTAATTCAAGTTTATATCTTGTAAATAGAATACCCCCTAAATAAATTAGTAACCTATTGTCTTCCGCACATTCAACATTACCTAAGGCTTCAAAGACTTAAAAACCTTGATCAAACCAGCTATATGGCCCGAACTTAGCAATCATTCAATGAATTTGGGCGATCCCAGGAACTCCCAGGCCAGGGCAATTTATAAAGACTGTATGTAACTTCAGGGACAAAATGTGGTATCCATCACGCTAGATTACTTATTGAAAACCCCAAACAACCCGTAGATGGAAATATTTTTCTAATTTAGTTTATAGTCAAAATTGTGTATTCGCCGTTATGTAACTAATAGACGTGTTGTGACGTGGTCCCCGAGCAATATGTCTGTATAATCCACTTCCGAGTCGGTCCACCCACTCGCCGTAGTAAACTAACCACAACAACGTTCATCAACACATCGCTTCGACCGGTGTTTTACGTATATTACACTCACAACCTGGAAATTCCTTTCCACAATCATATATATAATAATAATATACCAACTCCTCTACTAACAAAATCCATCTTAAATCTTGCAGAAAATCTTACTTTGTGATTGATTCGTGCAAATTCGGTTTTTACAACAAATGTAACTTTCGAACGTGCGCGAATAAAGATCGAAAACTAACTGGTTTATACCAGTTTTTATGCTATTGACTTTTACGACATCTCACAGATCTTCATCTGTCCTGCAAACTATTCCTGTTTTGTATCCCCCCCGTCAGGCAATTCTTTGATGTGATCTGGATACAATCACCTACATAGCGCATTAACGGTGACTGGCCTAGTTCTAGTTTCGCTGTAGAAGTTGGCACGAAATTGTAAACTGCCCTCTTTACAAAGGCGCTAAATATCCAAATAATGTTGTACAATGAAATGTTTTGTACACTAGTACTTTAATCCGCACGTTTCATTAGAGACTTAGTTCTTCCGCTGTAAATTGATTTAAACTTAGAAAAGGCAACAGTAATAAATGTTTCACGGCACTTTTACCAGATGAGTCACAGATGTGTCTACTCGCCGTTATGGATTCACGTGTATTATTGTCCTTTAGGTAGATACTTACTTTAAAATTGTATACAAGGACGCCTAAATTCGCTCAGTAGATATTTCCGGATCGAATGAAAATGTCTGCGGTGAATCAGACTTTTTTAAATGTACGACGTAATTCCCTGTCACTCGCCCAACGTGATCCCAACATTAAAAGTTTGGACATTCTGTGGATTTTTTGGCACGCTACAGTGAACGTAAAGTAAGTAAAGGTATTTTTATTTACACCTTGTTATGAACATAGCGCAATAGGCACAATTTTTTCCAGTTTCATTTCCAAGCGAGGAAGTTATACCCATTTTTTATTGTGGAAATCTTGTTACATTTCACGAAGTTTAATGTAACATTTCAATGACTAGAAGCGTTAACCGACTTTGTAGATAAACTTTAGCCTGCTTGTAATGTTGCCGCACATAAATCGGCCCGCTAATAGGATTAGTGTCGTTTCGACAGTTTCCGCGAGGTGTCACCGCGACTGACGCAATCGCGGCGGTCTGCGCCCCGTCCCGACGCCAAATCGAAAACATATTAACGTCGCCGATCAAAGACTTGCCCTCAGATTTATGGTACTACCAAACAGTTCTGTAGAACCCGGGATATGTTAAACATGGATTACGAGACGACTAGCTGTCTCAATGAATGCGAATGGCAAAGTAAATTAGTGAGCCGTGTTAATTTTGTTTTTGCATATTAATAAAGTTTTCAGATTATGTAGAAATTCACGTTTATTTATTCAGCGAACGTAGCGTTTGTTATGACATTAAATAATACGTACTTGTTGAATAAAGGCTACATAAGAACTCAAGTAACCTAGTATTCTAATAAGTTTCGCCGATAGTGTTATTGTCACTATCGCATAACAATGCCTCATGATTTGCGGGAGATAATCATAATCGAAAACGATCGTTTTTCGTATCCGTGTTTAAACCTTATTCAATATGTATAAACCATATGAATAGGTACTCAATAATAAATTATTTAACAGAATTTAAAGTAGACCTACAAGTTTCAAGTACTGACAATAACAATTAGTCAGGCAAATCTTTCCTAATTGTGAGAGGCTTCAAACTAGCGCGGTACGATAATACGACTAGAATTTATTTTTTCTGTAATAGTCCAATATTGAAATTTTAATGTTGCGGTCTTGCCGGGTTATTTAGATGGATGGATACATCCGGTTGCCTTCCCGTTTTGAGTTTAGGTCACTCCAGAATAAAATAGTTGCCGCGGTTTACATTTTATAGTTTATCGATGTTTGCAGTCATAAAATTGTGGCGTAAATATATTAGTCGTGCGTGATCGTCCGGCGGTCGAACGGACAGGATCTGTCATCGAAACGGCCCCGATGGCTTTTCTACGCCTCTCGCTCGTTAATTATCACTTTTGTTACGTAATTAACCTCATAAGAGTTACGTTTTGTTCACAAACGCATTTCCGCATGAACCCTTTTAGTTTGAAAAAAATCCTTCACCGGAGATTGTCGGTTAAATATCGGCTCGTGTAAATTCATCGTAAAAACTAATAATAATCTAGCTTGCATTGCTTTTTTATAGATCTTGCTTTTGTTATGAAGCAAAACAAGTAGATGCTCCACTTTTCTCTTACTCTTCGCGTTAAGATTAATGCGCGGAATTATTTTAGGCTCTCTTTAGGGCCGCATAAATAACATGCTAGGTGTAATGAGCTATTAAAGCGACGGACTTGGCACGTTGCGGACGACGTCCATTATTTTCTAAGGGCATGGGATATCCTGTTTGTAAGTTCTGGGAGTATATCGCTAGATAAATAGAATAAATCATATTGGAAACAATATTTTAAAACAGCCAGTATTTTAAAAATCTTTAAAAAATATATACCGACGTATAACGATAATATTGTGTTCCCAACAAACATGATATTTTTCAATATAATAATAATTATGTATCAAGCTGTTTACGAGTATTGTATATTAGACGATCAACATACGCACAGCCTTCGACAATACGAGCTTATTTTTTTAGCGAGTTCTTCCAATTGCTACCAATAATGTTTCCGAGTGACGTGACAGTTTTATAGACATTTAGCGTGTGTCACATGTTGATGCTGACATGCATTTACGTCGGAGCTACGCTCGTTTTGCGCACTGCACAGCGGCCGATCAATGTATAAAGATTCGCACCCACTAACTAGGGTTGAGATGCCGCACGCAATCGCTCGGGGCCTACATTATCCCCGCGCAACAGACGCGCAAACTTTTACACGCACTACGAGCGCACGCGCGTCATGTGACGCGGGCGCAGCGTCAACGCGGGACCGCGGCTCGCGTGCATGTTTACAAAGCAAGTTGGCATGGCCCCTTATCAATTGGAGCTTATGAATCGACGCGAATCGACTTCGGGGGCTTTAAAGTGCAGCATGTGAGCGGGTGCGGCCACCGCGGTGCCGGGTGCAAGCGCTGGCGGCGGCGTGGGCGCGGGTCGTCGACCGTGCGGGGCGGCGCGCGCCCTGCCGCGCCGGCGGCGAAAACGGCAGAAAACCTGACGAAGGGCGGCAGCGCACGGTGTCCGCATTTAGCTCGGGCTGACGTCGCTGAGTCACCGCACCGCGAATAGCGGCGGTTTGTTTGTTGCACCGCCCGCTCCCGGCTCTCCCGCCGATTATTTCGAGCGGGCGGCGGCGGCGGCGGGCGGCAGTGCCGCGCGCAGCGTCCCCGCGAGCGCACGCCATGCCCCCGCTGCCCGCGCGCCTGCGACGCACAGACGCGTGTGACGCCTCCGCCGGCATCGTCACCACCATCAGGGACACGGTCAGCTGTAGTTGGATATTTTACAGTGAGTGTCGCGCCCGCGGGACCCCTCGGCCGCCCTTCGCCGCCGACCGCGTTTAGTGTTAACTGATGCTGACTGAGCGCCGCTCAGTGCTTCCCGTATACTTGTATTAGATCTGCATTGTTTAGTTGCCTCGCGTCTTGTGCTCGATTTGAATTAGAATTTTCTGATGAGTGTCACGTGTTTGGTAATGAGTTGCGCCTATCGATATAAGCCCAATTTCTGAAGTGATTACGTACGTATAAAAGAATGTACAAGTTGAAGATAATATCTCTGTGTTTACTTTGATAAATGCATTTATAGACATCTTATTATTTGAGAATTTTACACACGGTTACATTACGAACTCAATCGATTGAAAAGTATGAAACAGTTGTGCAAATACTAATAAATTGCACTGTAATGAGCTGCAACATACCTACTGAAACCTAAATTGCTCATCAACACCTTGTTAGTACGCTGCTGCCATCTGTTCGCGGGAGGTAAAAATCAACGTTTAAAGCAGAAAATCTAGGTGAAGCGTCTGACATCAGCAACTCCGGAATAAATTTAACTCTTGACGTATTTAACCCTGTCGTGGGGCTGCGACTAATTCCTACAAACATTCGAGTGCTTTCGCATTGCCGCCTCTATTAGACGATCATTGTTTTAATTGCGTCATTTGCAATAGCTCGCGGCATCATTATTATTAGTTGCGTACGCGTCTGTTATGTACGATACACGTAATAATTTGTTGTTAGCTGCGCAGCAAAATTATGTGGTTAGGCGATTTTTTCCTCCTTTGCTTTTTTTGTTTATCTACATGAAAAACTACCAAATCCACCAACCAACCACTACCAAAGTTTTCATAGCACTTTGTAATTTTATGTCTCAAACAAAAACCCTTAATCACTCCTGTCAGGTAATAATCACTGTACATTCGGTAAAAGACGAAAACATTTTCCAGTCTCACTATTCGTTCGTTTTTATCCACTTCGTTCGTCAAGCTTTCCTCCTCTAGCGGTACCATTTATTAATTCTATAAACAACAGCAATAAGTTGTTGTATAAACCGACAGCAATAAGACTTTCCCAGCAACAATGTTGTTGCTATACTAACATCGCACCATTGTTGTTTGCAGGTAACAGTAGCGGGTCGACGGCGGGCGAGGGCGCCGCGCCGCCGGCCGCGGCCGACCCGGCGCTGGACTCCATGCACATGATGCTGGACCCGCACCTGCGCCCCATCTCGCCGGACCTCACCAACGACGAGTCCAAGCGCATCTTCGAGGAGCACAAACAACTCGCGCAGGAGTACCTTAAGGTCGGTCACCAATGCTAAAGTTGACAACCGAAACGATACAATCGCCTAATTCTTCCTTCCTTCTACACAACAAAAGTCATCGCACTGCATCGAATAATTGATGAGGACCGTGGCAAGTGGTTTTTATAATAAAATAACACAATAAAAACCATGCTTGGTCCCGCTATTCGTACCGAATCCACATACAACAATCTAGCTAGAAAATGCTGAGTACGACCAAATTCTGCCCCCCAATAATAAGCCTTATTGAAAACGAAATATCCAGAACAAAGCTACTTGTCGAATGTCTTTGGTGCAGCTTTGTGAGTGACTTCAGACAAATTTTGTGGACTTATCACTGGCGCATTGGATATTAACAACAGAAGTCAACATGACAGAATAATTAAAATTCAAAACACCTGACGTTAAAATAAATTATTCTAAACAGAATCTTTTGTCTTTCCAGATACAGACTGAATTTGCGTATCTCAGTAATCATAAGTCGGAGCTCGAGGGGAAAATGGACGACGATGAGTTACGGCAGAAGAGAGAAATTATACAATTGGAGAATGAGAAGGTACATATTTTTCGTATTAATTTTGGGAAGTAGTCGCTATTAGGTAGATCAAAGGTTTGAAATAAATAGGGATTTCACCTGACGCTGGCGGTAGCTAATCTTGAATAGGTACTAGGAGTCGTTTTCGCATGGAAAATGCAATACTTTACTAGTGCCACCACACAAACGATTATGTTAAATGTGCATTGTGTGAAATCCCTGATATGACTTGAAGCGATTATACACCGCAACTACTGAATACATATTAAAAGTTACAAAGGTATAAAATCACTCAAATTACGTTACGCCGTTACGAGTCTGAAATACAAAAGCATAGTACAATACAAAATTATTAACATTAGTGATATTCTCAATTTCCAGGACTCACTAATTAAACTGTACTGCAACCTAAAGAAGCAGTTGGCGCGAGTGGAGAGCGACAGCTGGATACACGCGGAGGAGCCGCACGAGTGACGTCACCGCAACCAGCCGTGACGTCACGCGGCACGCGCCACGCAACCGCCCACCGTGTAGTGGTATCGAAAGGCTTCTACGAACGGAACAACATCTGTTGGACCGATTTGTAAGATCCCCACCCATTGGCAATCCAATGACTAGCCAACCTGCGTCGACATGACAATTTGTAGAGACTACATATTAGGTTCAAAGTTGTGCCGTTCGTAGAGGCTTCAACGCGATGGACGGCTACCGAGGCTACTGTGTATCATTGTACTATTGATCTCAACTCACACCAAACGAGCCTTCTTTTGTTCTCTTTTTGTTTACAGGAACCCCTTGTTTTAGTGTTTAGTGCATGTTTGTTCAATGTAATGTTTCATAGCAAGTGGCTATTCGTGGAGTTAGAGCTTCATATTGTAATGTTTTTTTTACATGCAGTGCACATATAGTTTATGTTGCATCAACTTATTCCCAAGTATCGCCTTCAACGCAAACTAGTTTACCTGACAAACAAAAAAGGAAAAGTCCTCTTACTTTATTTAAATGGCGTCACATCACCCAACAGTAGGTATTTGTGCAATAGTTTGATATGAAGCTCTTCTCTTTACTGAAACATTCAGTATTTATGTGATCACAAGTCACCCGTAGTTGTAACCTATCAATATTTATCTGAACAACTTTTTTTGACCTCTATTAACCACTGTGGTCCGAACTAACTTCATGTATGGGTAGTTGTTTATTGAAAAGCACGTTTTAGTGCTTAGTGAAAACTAAAAAAATATACAAAAAATATTTCATACTTTTGATACGTGAGCGTGAGCTTAGAAATTTCACCGTGATGACGTATTTCGTTGTCATAAATTTCATCATACAGTGTGGTATGCATTTGTTTTGATTGTATAAAAGTGTAAGATAGATTTAGCAATATTATTAGTATTAAGTTGTATAATAATGTTAAGTTTAATAAATATTTGTGGAACTTTCTCGTTTTCTTTACATGATTTCTGCCATATAGTCTATAAATGCCCGAACTAGACTCGTGTATTAGCTCTTCCAACGTACCTACCTACCCACTAAAATAATGCCCGTGGTCAAGGAAGAAAATCTGCTATTTGCATTACATATTGTCAGAGATATGCACTAGAATTCAACGACGCGTTGAAAGCGTGCGATATCTACTAGATAGAGAGCAACACTTACAAATCAAAATGATTTATGGCTGAATAAAATTGGCTGGTACTGTTCTGTATATTTTATAAGCACAATACAATTCTATTATAGAACTAATGTACCACTAAGCATCAAATATAAAAACCACAACCATTTACATAATACTTACCGTATAGTAGGTATGATGTCAGCACGTAAAAGGGATGCCTCTCACAAGGCTTATAATTACATAAATAAAATAGATTAATATCAGTCCAAATAATTTAATTCAATTGTCGTAGTAACAATATATAGATTTTGTTGGAATGGTGAACGAGGAAAACTATAAAATAATGATGAATTTGGCACTTGTGGTTATTGATTCATCAAAACAATATTGCTGAGATTCAGATCTTACACGAATAAATGCTTTTTCGATGAACACAATACTGTGGCGCATTATGTGGACTATTTTTCACATAACAAATATGTACAATAATTACAATACAATGATCTTGACTGCGGCGGGCGGAATTAGGAATTACATTTCCGTCGACCACAGGCGACCGTCAAGTAAATGTTAAGGAATATAACACACTACCTCATCTATGAAGTCGTTTCTAAATAATATCAGCTGTAACAAAAATCCATGACAATCTACATCTACTGAATATGTTTAGTATTACTTATTTTACATCTATAAATTTGTGATGTGTATACTTGAGATAAGTAAATAAATAAACATGCAAAATGTCCTATCATATTTTACAGTATGTTTATATAACAATAGTGATATGATCGTAATGTATTCATGTATCTAACCAAAAAATTATAAAATGCAAATATTTACTCACTAACCAAATTTACAAAACAACGCCCAAACATGTAACATTATACGTACATAATTCGGCATGGAGAGGAGTAATGTCAGGCCTCGTGGAGTCGATTAAAGACCGATAGTTCAATAAATCTATAAAAATAATATAATAACATCAAAATGATCGACGATTTATCGCGTACTTCGACTTTGTTATTAACGGCAAACACAATGCAAAAATGTTACATCAGTATAATTTAAATTAATCCAAGTATTCTGGGACCAATAGGACAATAGGACAAATAGGAGCATTACTAAATAGAGAATAAAGTCCTGTTACATGAATTTATACATGTTCACTGTCCGCAGATTACTGCTACTTAATTAATTATAATAAATTACAAAGGAATTAAATCTGCTTTCCACTTAGCCACGATATTATTTACTAACGTGAGAAAACCATAATGAAGGCAATTTCGTCAAGCCCTTAGCCATAAGGTACAAACACTAAAATATTATTATTCACTCTTATAAATAACGGCATAATTTTAAATATCATCCGAAATTATTAAGGCAACAGTTGCTTTATAAATATAAGGTTTAAAAATAAGTAGTGTAGAAGATTTACAAAACGTTAACGATTATGTTTATGAATCAAATAAATGTGTAAATTGTGTTTGATTGTTTTTTTTTTCTAAAGATAACCAGTTGCCTTTTACCATTCACTTAGTATGGGGTGTTGCTTTTAAGATTTCTAACAGTTTAATTTAATGTTTGGGAATGTGACTTCTCTATAACGGAAGTTTATAAAAATAAACCGCTTAAAGTATTTTACACTATTAGTGTTACGCCTTATGTAAGTTGTATCAATAACAGTGTATAATATTTTAACAGGTCTATCAGTAGGTTAAAGATAACATCCTCAAATAAGTTTTTTTTTGTTATTTAAAAAGAACACCTAATAATAAGAGCTAGGCCAAATGCTGCCTTGTTTAAAAAAAAACCTGATCCATTAACTCACTGATTAACCTGTAAAATATTTTACACTATTTTTGTTACACCTTATTAACTGCTATTGTTACTTCCGCATGATTAGAACACAGTTGGATTACACATTAAATCTCTGCAGATTTAACAATAAGACTACTGAAATAGTTGCCTACCTTAGTTGATGTATAATAATCTCATACTAGAACAGTTCGCTTCACGATTACGATATACGATCTCGCAACAACATACAATTAGCTCTATATGTGTAAACTCTCGCCCATCAATGTCTTGAATACGTCACGTGTTTTTTTTTTTTCATTTTTTTGCACTAATAATTTTATTTTTTACGGAGGGCGGATTTATTCAATCTTCATGTTAAGTTTATTCTCCAAATAAATTTAATCTTTTAACAGATTGTATGGAAAAAAATACTATGAGAGGATCGAAAAATCAGCCTCCAATAATGTTTAATTTTAATTTAATTTTGCGTCCTACCTAGTTTCTTTATTTGAATACCTCTACCATTTGTTTTTTTTTAAATAAGATTGTATAATGCACATAATCTAAAGCAAACTTCAACTAAGCTTGCTTAAGCCGGGCCACTTTTATCTAGCGTTTCGGTAACGTAATAAGAATGACAGTGACAGCATGCTGTCTCGATGACGTTACGATTTCATTATGAGTTCCTGCTTACTCTTCTAGTATCCAAGATACTAGCTTTCGCCTAGTTTGGATTCCGCAATTAATTCTACCATGTCAACGTATAAAATGAAAATAAAATTTAGTTGATTTATAAAATTAGTGGGTATACTGATATTAATAATTGAACTTACCTTACAAATCGGATTATTGGCAGCAAATTGAGGGTAGGTTCATGTGTATGGCATATGGAGTTCTAGCTTTACTAAACGATCGATGATAAAGTGGGAGGTATTAAAACCTATCTTAGTGGCAAAGCTTAGCACCGCGAGATAAAACCATTTTATATAAAACACTTGAATAAGACTTCAATTCGGAGGAAATTTTCAATATATATACAATATGTAGTCAAATTGTATTCTATTCCAAATGTTGGAACATACTAATACTCCGTTAAATCTTTAGGAGTATTTAGAAAAGTTGAATAGGATAATATAAAGATTTGGAACGCGTAAGAATACACAGTATAAGAGACACGAACAGTACTCTAATGGAAAATAAAATTACATATAATAAAACATCTTTACTGGTCATGGAATGGAGTATTTTACAGTCCCGGAACTAATGCTGTATTACTCAAAAACTGAAGTTGATTTAACAGCAACAAAAAATATTACGATTAAGACTATTCGCTCAAGAGACTCGATTACCAGTCGCCTAACGAGTTAAAATCCCTAGCATTTAAAAAAACTTATTTTTTTTTCATAATAATTATAAATATCATTTTTTTTTAAATAAATATATCTCCAATAGCATACGCCTAAACGAAATAATATAAAATTAAACACACCCTAACACATCCGACGCAATACTAAGTTGAGCAACGTTACAGGGAATACAACATATTACAGCATTAATTAATGTATTGTCAACAGTTCACAGGACCTCTTGTGTACATTAAATCTAATATATAATATAAAATTTCAGATATAGGAATAAGGAATAAAATCTGATATCTAACGAGAGGGGAAGACTGGTATGGTCTTATGATCTATCGTTGTCATTCCTGGAAAAATACAAAACGCACTATGAAATAAAATGTGAATGCGGTATTCGGGATTTGCGCAATCAAATTGCAACGAGGAGTTATGTTAAAATTATAAATGAATTGAACATACATTTCGGAAATAGATAGTGAAGAAAATAGCTTCTGGAAAAGCATAAGTAAAGGAATAACTATTGATGCAGTTTTTATTAGACATGTGCAAGGCTAAGCTATGCCTCCGCCAATCAGCGGCGAACGAAAAATATGAGCACAACATTGAATTATAAAACTGATAAAAATAAACATAAACTTGACAGTTGTTTTTTTTTTCAAAAATAGGCCTTATTGCCTGGGTTATATTGTCGAGTATTATTTTCTAATATAAGGCATAGCAAATTTCAGATCGATGCTTGAAGCATACCAATTTATAAGAAAAAAAAGTGCGGTGTGAAAAGCTGCAAGCAACTAGGTTTTATTTTTTATGGGACTAGGCCCGCCACACACTCCTACCACCGCTACTCCTGTAAGCCAGGATCTACAGTGGTGTCCAATGAAGTCACCGAGGTTTGACCCTCGGTCAGCCCCGGGATAAAGTTAATTGTCTTGGAACCCGCACGAAATTAATCGAAAGATAAAAATAGGAGGAGTTGGAAGAAAATTATTACACGCAACTAGGTCCTAGTTGCTTGTAATAATTCTTAGTCCTAGTTCTTCCTCTGACTACCTTCTATTTAATTCTATTTAAGTAATAGGTCTTGTACCCAATCAAGTGTTAGTTACCTGTGGTGCGCGCGCAGGACTAGCTGGCGTGGTCGCGCGCGGCGCGGCGCGCCTGCCACTTGAAGTCCACCTGCATGAGCCACTGCTGGCTGCGCGAGCGGTTGCACACGCGCAGCACCGGCTTCCACACGTCTGCCGAGTCCGGCTTGTCGAGACACATGCCCGTGTTCGTGTGCTTTATCTTTCTAGTCTGGAAACGTAAACCAATTATGACATAGTTTTTTTTTATTGAACATTCATCTCATTTATACTAGCTGACCAAACCGACGACGTCCTATCCCAAATTTATAAGTTTTCAGACACATTTATTTTCCTTCCATAAAAACCATATTGAGGCAATTACGTACATACGCTACGTGCGTACAATAACCGATTACGACCATTTAAAAATAATACCAAATCATTCATCAATCATTTAATAAATTTTCCAAATAACACTAAAATTTATTTAAAAAAATTGCCGCTTAACAGCACAGCCCTATGAACACGGGTGCGATAAAGAAAGAGCATGGTCCTACACAATACCCACTAATTGCTCTTTAATAAATAACACAAAAAGCAATGATTTTACGTTTTCTTCTTAAGCTTACCTAGCTAGCCTAACCGACTTTTGTTCTTATAAACCCATAACAATATATTCATATATATACATAAAAACGTATATCCTCAATTAAAAGAGGAGCCATAATTGTGTGACATTTTTGAGGATTTATACGTAGGTGTACGGTAACGGTGGGAATATTATGTTTGTGTATGTAATGTATATGTTACCTTGGAGTCGTAGGTCCACTCCTGGTTGCCCTTCATGCCATGGCAACGGATCAGCTTGATAGGTCCGCGCGGGTTCGCCGCGTCCAGGCAGTTGTCGTCAGACATGATCTGATTCCGCTTCGTGTACGCGAACACCTGCTCAACAAATATTATATCAATACTGCGTTTTGTTTATGTTATCTTAATATATATAAATTACGTCAGGACACGGTGTTTGTCCGCTATGGACTCGTAAACTACTAAACCGATTTAAGTAAAATTTTGCACACTGTGTGCAGTTGTATCCAACTTGAAAAATAGGATAGTTCATATCTCAATTTATAATCGCAAATATTTAACTATAAAAATATTTCTTAGAAATAATTTATATGGCAAAACAATGTTTGCCGGGTCAGCTAGTACTTATTTAAGTATGATCCCATCAAATTTATATAAAGATTTCGTGCAGTTACAATGGCTTTTCTTTTGATTCTATTGTAAATTGTTGAAAACTCTTATCCATTTTGGGGATGTTCTATATACTTATGTAAGTATCTATTAATTACATAGTTCTAATTACATAGTTTATTAATTACATCATTTTTTTTTTATTTGTTCTGAAAATGGAGACCCGACACAATAGAAGCGCGTATAAGTAAAATATAACCCATTCATAAGTTGAAACTAGCTTAGAAAAATATTCGTCTAATATGGCCTATATTTATTTTGTTGGCAAAAAGTGTTCAGCTGATTGTTAACGATTGCAATTCATTAACATAATATAATATAATATCGCCACACAAACTGTACGGTCCCAAACCAAGCAACGCTTGTGCTATGGGTACCTTACAATAGACTGGGGGCGATCCCAGTATGTAATAATATTACTTAGATACTAAACATCCATGATTCGGGTACAAACATTCGTGCTCATCCCACAACGTTTGCCCCTACCAGGATTCGAACCCAGGACTGTCGGCCCGGAAAGCAGGATCACTACCAACCGAGCTAATCAGGTCATGTATACTAGGTGCTACAAAAGTCAATGACCTGGTTCCCGCCCATGCCGTGGCAGTATCCCATGCCGAGCGACTGGCCCGTCTTCCCGCCGAGCGTGTCCAAGCAGTTGGAGGTCTCGGCGTTGCGAATCTGAAACGTCAAACGTTTGCCCTCACACACCGCGCACCATCTGAACAAACATTGGCCAACTATACCAATGTTTCGAGTATGTATAATATGTTAATAGTATTGAAATTGGACAAATGTAAATTTAATTTTGTTATTTATTAGCGCAGTGCGACCGCCATGTGGGCAGTTTGTTTCATAATGATTATGAAAGATCAAATCGAATTAGCACTTTGGTGACCTTTTCGCAGATTGCTTATTATGAGATGTTTTCTTGCTTGTGCTGTTTGAAATGTATACATACATTTGACATGTGTCATTCTACACAATTATGAACACTTCCGCGAGTAGGATGAGTTAGTTATACAACAGCTATGTTTCCGAAAGGTCAGTGTGCTAACATCTGTTAAAGTCTTCTTGATGAGAAACTTTTCAACCATTATACTTTATTTAGTCACTTCCAATGACAAAATAGGACGTAAAAAAAATAAAGTAAGCACACTTCTTGCAGCTCTCAAATTCGCAATTAAGAAAAAAATACTAAAAAAACAAGCCCGGTAAGTTTCTTGTCGGATCATCACAGATTATGTCGCGTTCCGATCCGCCTGTAGAAAACAAATGAATTGTCTTTACTTGTATTACAGGTCGCGGGACGCATCACGATAAATGATCGAAGACGGCACGATTGACGTACGCAGAGCCACCTTAGATAATTTAACATGATGTGAATCATACTGACTATGATTACGGGCAGTATCTACTGAAAGAGTTAATAATGAGTACAAGACATCTGAACTCACCTCTCCCAGATAATAATACTCGAGGGGCATCTGGCTCTCCGGGTAGATGTTCTCGAGGTACCATCTGAAGCTCTTGCACTTGAGCTGCTCGCGCAACTGGCGCCGCTCGCTCACGTCACCAACGGGCACGTTCAGCGCTCCTGCTCGACATAGTTCGTGAACGCATTATAGTAAAAACAAATCTTATTAATGACGAACCATAGGAAGTGTCTTAAAAAAATTCATGGGCGGGTAGAGCGTCGATAATCAATAGATTTAACGAGTCTTATTCAGTTATATTTTATATGTTTTTTTATATGTAGAATACAAAATCCATTTTGTGTGTTGTTATGGGACTATTTTTCTAACTATATTTTTTTTAATAATACGAAAATTTTCGATTGTTTTGTATTAATTTCTCTATTTCTATACGACCATTGCGTTATAAATATTTTCTGACTTCCAAAATCTATTTCCAACGTCTGTCTGTCAGTGATGGATTGCTGAATAATTATCTTTTGCTGCAAGACTATTTGTTATTAATTACTTAATAAGACTAATTATTTTTGTTTCAACCAATACCATACCGAATTAGCATAACTAAACTAGTGGCTTTAGCCGTGAAGCATACCCATAACAATTGACTAACGAATGAATGTCGATGCGAACACGATGTTAATGACTCGGTTACTTCTGTATCACATGCTTGGTACAACGGTAAAATATTTTTGTTAACACAAGATTTCAATGTGCGTCACGAATATGGTATACAGAGCGGATTATTTAAAATTGGTGTAGGTTCTTAATTCATTAAAAATTATTGGTAAACATTCGATTATTCGAAAATGTTGTCGTATGATAAATATATGAGTAAGTCCAAGAAAATAAACGTGGACAGCGATTATATTATTATGGCGCGCTATTTAAGGTACGTGTCAACTATTAGCGAGCGGACGAAACGCACGTATTGTATACAACGGATTCAACATTTACCATGCACTAAATTGCCAACGGACGGTAAATTAGTTAAGTCAGAACCGAGTTTCATTTCATCTATACTATCTATACTAATCTATACTAATCTATACTAATCTATACTAATATTATAAATGTGAAAGTTTGGATGGATGGATGGATGGATGGATAGATGGATAGATGGATGGATGTTTGTTACTCTTTCACGCCCGAACGGCTGAACGGATCTGGATGAAATTTGGCACAGAGATAGATTATAGTCTGGAATAGCACATAGGCTATATATTATATTTTTATCCCGGTAAAATGTATGGTTCCCGTGGGATAGATTTGTTTTAATTTTTCATACTTTTTAATCGCGGGCAACACCGCCTGGCGCAGCTAATAGGTACATATATCTCAAGAAACGTCAGTCATATTATTACAAATTTATGATCACGTTTTACAAACAATAAACAGAATATAACAGAGATACAAAGCGTATCGCTGATAGATGATTCGCAAATGAATCAAACTGAAACCCCTGTCTTGAGGTGCGAACATCCGTTAGCTATCATTTACCATAGTGGACATGTAACTTAAAGACTTTGGGAATAATGACCCTGTATAGCATATTCGTTATTTGGGTTAAAACACATGACAAATACACACAGAAAATAAATTAGCGATTCATATTAGTTTTGCTAGCTGTTATCGCACAGCCCGCCCGTTCCGAAGCCAACCAGCCTAGATAAGTGAACTATGTAACTATTAACCCATGCGACGTGTTAGCCGAGTTGTTATTGCCATTGGGCCTTATCGACTGACCAATTACATGGGATTTGATAAAATATGTACTACGCATGTTGAAAACATTACGTATTGAAATGGTAAATTGAGGTGAAATGGAAATCATTGTCAATATAATTTCAACTATAACTATGTACATTATTAAGATTATATTAAGATAATTAATAAAAAAAAATCGGTTGTTTTTTTTTTAATATACCTGACAAAGTATCTCTAATCATAGCAGAGTATTATTTTTAAATAGGTGCGGCATATCCTATTACCTATTACTGGATTCGTTACGTGTTTCTTCACTTGAGCAATCATTATTGTGCTCTTTTCAGGCTTATTTCAAATTGCTTTGTTTTAAATGGTCTCAAAATAATCAGTTTAAAATATTGTCGATGATTTCGATTACACCTGTATAGACGTCAATAATGTTAAAGTTAACTAGACTGGCAGAATTCAGAACGGGGGGCGTACTACGAACTCTTATTTCTAGGCAGTACACTGAACTGCCTGGGAATTGTATATTCAAACTTAAATAATACATACAGACTTATATCCTAATTTAAAAATCTTGCTTCCAAACGTTGTCGGACAACACTACAATTACAGACTGAGACAAGGTACTATCTAGCGGGAACTTATATCGTTTACATGATACATATGACAAGTTTAAGGCGGGTAAGTGTATTGCCCGAGAATAACAGTTCGTAGTACTCCCCCAGGCCTACAGCACCATATACCCGGGTTAATATTGTAGTAGAAATGCTTCCAGTCGTCGAGCCACACCTCGGCGAGGCGCGCGTTGTTGTGGTTCACCACGCGGCCGGTGCCGCCGGGGAACGAGTACGGCGTGGTTTTGCGGAACACGTGGCCGACGTGCGAGCACGGCGCGATCTCGACCCGCCCGCCGCACATCCACACCTGACCGCACCGCGACACCCGTGTTATGTGGCCCGGTGGGGACAGCGCAGCCAGGAAGGATCGACTTTTACGAATAGTATACTCATTTACCTACTGCCTCTATCAACGATAACATTTATAAACTACACACACAAACGCATAAACTCATACACACACGCACAACACACACACACACACACACTCACTCACACACACACACACACTCACTCACACACACACACACACTCACTCACACACACACACACACACTCACTCACACACACACACACACACACACACATATATATATATATATCCACATGTACAAATACGACAGAAATGTCTTTCACGTACTAAAACCCGACTCAAATTATCACCCACCTTTAGTAATTTTCAATGACTCACAAATCGTTCGGCTGCCTCTTATTTTACAATCGTGCACGAAACACCTAAGAAACGTCTCGCCGTGACTCAAAAATATACGTATTTCATTTTTTGTAAAGCATTTATACCCTATAATAAAAATTTCCTGTTAATACGGGAAGAACATGCGGTTTCCAGAAATATATTAATTAATTTCTCGTGTCTTATCGTCCACGCGGCACACTAAGTAACAATTTATTAGGATATAAGTACTATGGCAACGTTTAATCTACAACGTATCTATGTTTTATTTGCATAGATAACCTAACCTAGCTCATATAAAAGCACTGGCAGTACCACAAAGAAATGATTAATTAACATTATACTAACCAAGACCACTGTAACTAAAGCTGACAGACGACTGAACAATTTTAGCGGATTTTCCTCAACCGCGCTTTTGTTTTCCTTTAACCATGTATCAAGGCAAAGGGTTTGGTAATCTTTTACCTGCCTCTGCCGACTAGTTCGATAAAATGCATGATGGTAAGAAACTCGTCGCAGAAAGCCGGTGAACGCTAGGGGCGGAGTACCTAACGCGAGGCGGGAAGCTTATGTCCTGCAGTGGACTTCTTTCGCTGATGGATCCTTTAACCCATACATATCCAACATTTATAAACTCTTACAAGCAACGTTTTAAATCACACCCACCATATCACTCCTAACAACTTTAACCCATATCCAAAATATATAACCTCTTACAGACAACGTTTATATCACACCCATACCACCCAACTTTTTTTCCTAAATTTTCATTCATACAAAGCCTGCCGTGAGTATGAAAACCCATTTTCTAACATACGTACACCGAGCCCTGTGACAATGTCAGCCGGCTCAAAGCGATAAAAACAAAGAGCTAAAAACTCATTCATTAAAAAAAAAAGAAAATCTTATGTTTTGTAGACACTTTGGTTCTTTAAAATCTCTTTTGAATCTCTATATTCCTTCCTGGCGACGCGTGCCACTACGTCTTCATTGCAAGCGTATCGATGCACATCGCGTAGGTATACGTAATATTTGTACATATTACGATTGTATATTCAGCTGGACCATACCAAATACGCGTGAAATGGAGTTTACACAGTCACTAGCAATAATATGATCTATTTAATATTAGTGAGAGCACACAATCGTATACCAGGAATCGTAGCAATAATTATAATATATATGTATGAAAATATTATTGGCAGTGACAAACAAATCTTGACCGTGTTTTAGTATGATAATGAATCACAATATTATTATGAGGGTAACTAAAATGTAGGTAAGTATATTAGTAAAACATTGTATAGCATACCATATTTTAAATGCAATCAGAAAATAATATCTTCGAAATGTTAGAGAACCCCCAAATTTATAGACGTTTTACAATTTTATCAAACGTCTATAAATACGGAGATAAGTGTATAGTTATTAAACAAAGCACAGGAGATTATAATTAGAGCCTTCTGTACTGTTTTTTTTTTTCTGATCGTTATTAAAAAACAAGACTTAAATTGTTGTTAGAATAAAAATTAACAACAATCTAAACCAATCTATATATATAAGTATTTATTAATATCCCATAAATAAAATCACACAAATAGATAAGAGCGATCAAACAGGAACCGATATCTCCGCACATTGTTATTTCCTTTATAATAAATGATAATATTAATTGACAGTTATCACAATTACACATAATTCTATTAAGCCATGATAAGTCGGATCACGAGTTATGGCAGATGATTAATTATGATAAATTAAAGTGGAATTTAAAATGTCACAACAGCTTTCTTGACACGGGCCATCCCCAAACCAATATAATGAATATCTCGGTACTTTCTTAGATAAGGACATCATTAAATTCTATGTATACTCAAGGTTATTGCCAAGACAGAATTTACATTCCATTTGCAAGTGCTCCCAGTCATACCGGATTATATAAAATTGGAATAAAAATAATGTTTGAATATCAACTTTGGATTGTTATCTTCTAATAAAAGATACTAATGATTAGCTATCATTACTAAGAATACATTATTGTGTTTGCCCCTTTGAATAAAATAAATCATCAAGTCATTAATTTAGAGCAAATCATTGCCATAACCCTGATCTCAAAAGAATTGCTGTGGTTATCTCTAGTAATTAGTAGAAAAAATAATTCATAAAATACTCATTGCTTCTGCATCGGGAAGAAGCAGAAAATAATGTAAGAAAAAAAACAATGATAGAAAATAGAAAATTATGTGTTTCAGAATACAAAAACAATAACATACAAACAAAACGAAATAGGCAACGTTTTTTTATTCTGCAACACAATTATTATAACATTGAGGTACAATAAAGAGAACAAAAGACAGACAAAGACACAGATTAAAAAGTACAAACAAAAAACAGATGATAAAAAAGTAAAAAAGCAAGTTAAGCGTAATGAACGAAATGAGCATGCGAATTACGCAAATGCAGCTGCAATGGGGTTAATGTTTACAAAGCTTTAACTAAACCGATGTTAATGATGTAACGTTCAAACAATTCACGTTTGTTAGTTCATCCCAAGCCACAACAAAACTTTCAATTTCGTGCCTCAGTTGCTAACATTCTGCCAATAGCATAACATACCCAATTATTGGTAACATCTCTCGCTAGTACTGAACTCTAACGTCATTAGTGAACAATAACAGTACAATATTATTCAAACATAGCCGAGTGGGCAGCCCCAAAAATAAAAGAAGGTACTTGGCAAAACCTAATGTCCAAACTGTAGAGGTATGATATTGAGCAGAATGCTAGCATATCTCGGCACATAACCCGTATCGAACCTGGGTTCATGGCGTAATAGAACTCCCCCCACTCGTCCATCCACACCTCGGCGACGCGCGCCGCGTTGTGGAGCACCACGTTCTGAACGCCGCCGGGGAACGAGTAGGGCGACTTGTCGCGGAACACGTGGCCCACGTGCGAGCACGGCACGATCTCCAGCAGACCGCCGCACTGCCATACCTTGGCAGCCGTAAATACGTCAGCATTTATAAGCCAGACTCCTAACACAAGCCATGATGGCCTTTCTTCTTTGTCAAGCCAACATGGTAGGCGCTCAGTGCGTTCTAGGCTTTAAGAGCGGCTAAGTCAGCAGAGGTCTATAGACAACCTCAGTCAGGGGCGTGCCTTAGGAATGTTTAAGTCATGACACAAGCCATGATGGTCTTTTTTTTTTAATTAAGCCAACATGGTAAACGCTCAGTGCGCTCTAGGCTTTAAGAGCGGCTAAGTCAGCAGAGGGCAATTGGAGGTCTATAGACAACCTCAGTCAGGGGCGTGTCTTAGGTATTTATAAGTCATGACACAAGCCTGATGGTCTTCTTTTTAAATTTGGCCGCATGTGACCTTTAATGGCTTCACCGGGCAAGATGGCAAACGCTCTGCTTGCTACGCTTAAGGCCTTAGGAGCGGTTAAGTTAGCGGAGGGCGGTAGACCGCATTTACGACTAACTTTTGCATTTTTTTCAATGGGACAGAACCCTATGACATTCATATATATGTTGTCTACAATTAGGTGGTCTGGTCTTGCGAATATGTAAGACGAAATACGATTTTTGACATAACTATACTATACTTAATCTTTAGAGTCATAAAGTCAATATCAGTCCCTGCTGCAAATAAAAATTTTAAAAATCACTGTCAATTCTACAAATACGTTACCCTGAAGCTCATTTCAAGGTTTTCGCCACCCCAGATGTCCATGCCCTGGTCGTAGGAGCCGATCTTATAGAAGTAGTCTTTGTCGATGGCGAACAGGCCGCCCGCCATCGTGGGCGTGCGCAGGGGAGCGGTGCGGTCCCCGCCGCGGCGGGACATCTCGCGCTCGGGCACACGATACCTGGACCAAAGTTAAACCAGGGTGTAACAACTATAGGTATTCCACTGCCAGCTATTGATTCCTATTGTACGCTAAGGGAGTGACGTCAGCGCGGCACTGTCGCGTTGAAATCGAGAACCTTGTGAAAATTTTCTATATCCAATCGCAGCCCTCAATAACATAATGAAACATAGCCTATAGTAGTCACTAACATGCTGTAGCTTTCTATCAGTGAAATAATTTTCGAAGAAGGATCTGTAGTTCCGGAGATTACCCCCACATCTAAACTCATAAAGATTTCCTTTTTATAATATTGATTTAAGCAGTCATAGCCAAATTGGTAGAACGACTGCCTCTGTAATGAGTATCTCAGGTTCAAACCCTGGCTCGCATCTCAGGGAGTTCTGAATTGAAATTGCGAATCTCATTTTCAATCATGATTACAACTTGCTAAACGGTAAGGAAAACATCGTGAAAAAACCTGTATGTATGAGAGATCCCCTCGAAAGACTGGGCCAGCGTATTACATTAAAAAGGGCTAGTATTGTTAGTATTGATGTATACTTAAGGTACTGTTACTGTTCTCAAAATCTTGAAAACAAAATCGTTAAATTCGAGGTGCTAAAAAGTTATTTTAATTTTGGTAGTGCAATTTAATTGAGCATTCAAGATTTCAAGCATTAAGACTATTTTAATCTACAAGAAGCTCTGACCGACCTTGCCCTTGTAAAACTATGTTATCGTCTAATATAACGCAATGTATTTGTTATCTACTTTTAGTAAGCTATTGTTTTATGGGATTATTGATCTTTTTTATTTTTATATCTACTGGACCTAGGTACCTAGGTTTAGACCTCGTAATAAAATACCTTCAATTGTTACTAT
Organism: Pheosia tremula; assembly: GCA_905333125.1. Lineage (NCBI taxonomy): Eukaryota > Metazoa > Arthropoda > Insecta > Lepidoptera > Notodontidae > Pheosia > Pheosia tremula. The sequence continues at coordinate 3,730,953 of HG995411.1, forward strand.
ATCAGGCTAGACCAAGTTACAGACTTACCCCCCAATTTATAAACGTTTTATAACTTTATCAAACGTCATATATATCGTACAGTGTAGTGCTATATTACGTTTGATAAAGTTATAAAACGCCTATAAATTCGGGGGTTCCTATGTAGATATAGATTTTGCAAAGTTGAATTTAATTGAAGATTGCAATGTAACAAATTAATCGATTCGTCATAGTCTGTGGTTAACGCAAACATAGATATGTGAGATAAACTAACGAATACAATCGAATCGAATTGGAAAATAATTTCTCGGTTAACTAACCTACCAATATGATTGTGTAGCCACGTACATTGTTTAGAAATTCATGAACCACAGCCAATAAGTATGGCGTATGGATGTTTTCGAATCACCAAATTCTCCATTAATATTTCCAAAATAAGCAGTCGTTATTTTGCGGAAGTCTATAGAAAATTATTTTGGACAAACCGGTGGGTATGTGAGTGGTGGCTCACCTTCGGCATCACAATCTCCCAAATAATTAACCAAGCACATAAGATAAAAAATAACAAAAGAGTGGTCTTGGAGAACAAGCCCTCTCCCGATGTCGTGATATTGTCAGCCCAATTGAATATCAGTAACTACAGCACTAATCAAGAAGATCTCTCGCGCGGTGGTCGACGGGAAAGCATGGACGCGGCCGTTGCGAAATCAAAACTATACGCTAATAACAATCAATGTATGCGCACGCGCTACCCACTTCAATAATCCTCGTCCCATATCGGGAAATTGTGTTTTCAACTCCTCCTATTTTCTTTCAATTAATTTCGTTGCGGGTACCAAGATACAATTTGCTTGATTCGGGTCTGGCATGGTTATACCGCGACGTCTTCGTTTGTCACCGCTATGGATCCCGGCTTAGATGAGTAACCATGGTGGCGTGATGTCGCGGGCCAGGTCCGTCAAATAAATATCTGTGTTGGAACTGGCTTCCAATCCACTCTAATTCGGCTGCTAAGGGATATTTACACACAGCGATTGCCGTCCGCCCTCTTGGAGACCCAACTTGTAAGACTACCGGTAAGTGTATATTGCATATACAATACTGTGATATTATATTTTTTATAAAAATAGATAGTTTTTAGAAGACCCGCCCAGAAATGCTAGTAAATGTCAGTCGAATAAGGCAAAAAGTCCACTATAACTAAGATAATAGAGCAGTAAATGAAGAAAACATCCACTAACAGTCGTCATTATTCACCAAACGAGCCGTTTGGCAAAGTCAATAATACCAGAAATAATGTTGTATGGGCCAGCAGAACAATCCTTTTCGAGAAGCAAAACCAATAAAAATCGATTTACGTAAGACTTTCGACGGTACAATACATTATCTATACCGAGGCCAAATCATGATTTATGGGTGTGTTTTGTCTTAATATTTTCACGAACGTCTGCACGTGCATCACACAGAAAATACAGGATCGATATTCATGAATTTCTGTAAGATGGTAGCTTATATCTCGGTTTAATTTAGGATAACTTTAGCTCGGGAAATGGATGGGTTCGCGCGGAATAGCCAACAACTATACCGCAATATCCACTAAACTGATTTTAATCAAACTTGGAATAGTGATAGACAGGGCCCAGAACCCGGTAAGCCTATAAACGGGTTTTGATTGGATTTTTTTAAGACTTAACTGCTGTCAGGTTTAGATTATAGTCGCCCAATAACACGAGGTAAGTTTGGATTCGGCTAAGTTTAACACAATAGGCGATAAAATCTCGTCGAAAGAGTTTTCCATACATCAAACACCTATATCGTTCATAGACAAAACTCGTTTTTTTATTTATTTAGATTAAAAACCAAGGACTCCCCTTAATAAGGGAATGTTACTTTATTAAGCCAGTCGTTCGATCGGTAAGTCCAATTTTCGGGAATCCCGATGAATGGGGTACCCCTTGAACGGCTGCACCTTTCTGAACGACTTGTCCTTGGGGATAGCTTAGCATCGGTATTCGGTCTCGGGAAAGTAAAAATTGCAAAGGGGTGGTAAAAAAATTAAGTCCAGCGTACGTAATCGCGGGTACACCTAGTTACCAAAATAAATGCTCCAAAAACGGAACGAGCTATTGGAAGACACAAAGCCATATATTATCTATGCACACAGTAATCATTCTATTTAAATAGTCTAACAGTGCACCTGTGATATCAATGCATGCACGCGCATGACACTTCTGATTAATTTTGTTGTTCCAAGAACTATGGAAAGTTTTGAAGATATATGTATTTGAAATTGTACACTGTTTGTTCAGGTTCGCGCGAAACAATGGGATGCACGTCACATAACAATAAATCCAAAAATATATGTGTAAATAAGGGGTGTTTACACTTTTTGTGTAGATATATGGATACTTAATACATGTATACTAATATCAATGACGTATATTGATTTCTTATATTTACGCGAATACTACACATTGAAATAAAACTATTTTTTAAGGATTTTATCGCGTTTATATAAACGAAAAATAAACGCGATAAAATCCTTAAAAAATAGTTTTATTTCAATCAATGACGTAGTTATACTAAAGTGATACCCAAACAGTTGCTGAAGACCTACTTAACAGTTTGTTTCGTCGTTATCTTGTTTTTTTTTATAAGACGCGTTAATGTTAAGGCCCTCAAGTTTGATTTGCTAATGAGTGTTCGGTAGTAAGCCTCAATAAAATCTGAGATTAGCAAAGGAACTTAAGTAGAGAATCTCGACATAGTATAGTTTAAACACAAATAGAACAAGATAAGTAATTGCTAAAGAATACTCTATAACTTACCATCTAAAGTTAAGTTTCCAGTTGAAACCGCCCCACGTCATATCCGAGGCTTGTATATACTCGAAAGTTGAGTCGGATATGACGTCGATGATGGGGCATACTACTGTTGTCCGATCTTCCACTATGCGCGCTAACAACGGCTCCAACCAACCCTCTAGAAGAAACAACACTATTTAGCCAACAATTTAAGCAGTATGAATGAGACAATGCGATAAAAAAGTCGAATATAATATATTTTTTTTATTTCTCTATTATATTCCGGGAAAAATATTTCACTGTCATGATAAAATGACGTCAACTTCAAAGTAAAATATAGCTTAAACCAGACAAAAAGCCCAAAGGTTAAAAGTCAAATTCGCGTGTTGATATATAACCATGATGTTGTATTCTTATACCATAATTTCTTTTTTATATCATGGATGGCGGGTCAGATCAGTTGCGCTGCATGTGCCTAGTGAATGTAGCGTCTCGATCTACTGCCGCCTTCCTACCTAGGCAAGTATGCTCCATCGTAGATCTCATCGTCACTTACCATCAGGTGAGATCGAGATCAAATACTTGCCTATAATATAATAATAAAAAAATAAAAAAACCATAAACTATCGAAACACCAACGATGTGTATATGTGTGCGTAATGCGTATAGTGTTGATAATCGTATTATAATGTAAAATATAGTTACCTGTGCATTCGCAGTGCGCATCGAGGAACGTGATGACGTCACCCTGCACGTGCTTCGCGCCCAGCAGACGAGCACGGATGAGACCCGACCTATTCTCAGTTCGGAACAAATGCGTCGGCACGGGCAACGTCTTAATGTAGTCCTCCAGTTTCTTGCCGAGATGTTCTGTACAAAAAAGTATAAACTCAGTGAATGCTCGAATGAAACAGGTTTTTTTTATTTTCTAACCGCATCGACTTAATGCGCTAGAAACAGTATAGGTATTGTCGAGGCCTAGTTGATTGCCGGTGGACCGATAAATCGGCTAAATACACATGGATTGCAAACGTAATGGAATCAAGAAAAAGTTAGAAACAAATAAGTGTACGAGCATGATATTTGTACATTTGTATTGTGCTGTATTTTTAATAGAAAGTAAGTGTATACTAATAAGTTGTTGCTAGAAGGCAGTCGGCTGTAAAACAATGAATATGATTCGATTCTGTTTGGTAAAGATGGCGTGACTAAGGTGAGGCATGTACTTATACACTACCTATTATTCTCGATACCGACATGTAAGTTGTTAGAATACCAAATATATTTTGTTATATCTGTTCCCGACTTATACGAAAATTACGAAATGAACAATCATATTAGTTCTTATAGTAGGTACTGAAATCTTATAAAGAGATCGATAAAGGACGCCGATTCCACATAAAAGAAACCCTATTCCCACAGTAGAAAGGAAGAGTTAGAATTAATTTTGACCAACATAATGTTAGGTTTTGTAATAAATCATTCCAAGCATATCTCGTACTACAAGATGCCGTACACATGTGTATCGGAATATCAAGAATTGTCGATAAATGTTATTTTAACAATGTAAAGCTTGTCATGATAATTGAAATAAAACGCGATAAAATCCTTAAAAAATAGTTTTATTTCAATGTGTAGTATTCGCGTAAATATAACAAATCAATTTGTCATGATAATATTAAAAAATCAAAATGTCATATATGCTTAATCGCAGTCCGTGAGACGTTCAAGGCGAACGCGGCTTTTATTTATTCATACATTTCATCCGTATACTACTGATATTAAGTAAATTGCTCAGAATGAGTACCAACATCGAGAGAGGTCGAATTTATAAAAGCTATCGTGACCAAATCTATTCGAAAGCATCAACTTGATGTTTCGATAACCGATTTGTAGCTCGAATACGACGTAACAACTGGAAGTCGAGGAAATAATATAAGAGTTTATGAAAGATGGTACGCGATTTTAGGTATTTTGACACTTTACGAGTACACGTCGCACGTTTCGAGCGCCGCTGGTAAACGCATAGCAAGTTTCGAAAACGAATACTGATAAACTTAAGTTGATATTGCGATATAATTAATTTAGCAATTCTACTATCAGAGCGACAATGTGCGAAGATAACTATTTTGTCTCTCTCATAAATAAAATTGACGCGCGTCGTATCGTCGGCTGTTGGAACCAAACGAATCTAGATCACAGAGCTTGTATAGAACTCCAATTTCAATGCACTTATCACAAAACCGATACGTATCAATAAAAGAAACTTGTTTGCGCGGCGCAACTTTAATTTATTATGATAAAAAATGTACAATCAAAATTGAGATCTATGACAATTAGATTTTCTACTATCGATGTTTGCTGCAAATTAAATTTACAAGACGACAATAATACGTATTAATTCTTTTGCAAAACTACCAATACCAAATACCAAGAATATTTACAAAACAGTTCACGTGTTCACTTAAATTTTTCGATAACAAATGGCGGGAGCACTTACCCTTTTCGCTGGCATCGTCGACGAGAATAATCTCCTTGAGTAGCGGCCGCGGCGACCTGTTGATAGTACTCCATATGGTTCTGATGAGCGTCGACCATGCCTCGTTGTGGAACACTATTACCACACTTGTCGTCGGCAGCTGCGATGGGTAATGTTTGTCCTTGCACCTGGGAGCAAATAAATTAACTGAAGAATAATCTGTTACCATGAGACTTAACAGAGTAGATGTGACACTCCTGCATGGTGAGTTATTTTAAACCATTCGAAATCGTATTTTTTTAACACAAACGTGTATGTCGATGGCACTTCCGACGAACTGTCAAAAGGCTATTTTAAATAACGGCCGGATGACAGTTTGAAAACATACGCAGAAAAGTACAAAGAATTCATAAATCGATTGCGGGATTCGCTATTTTCATTTCGTCATGTCACATCCATTATTTTATTTATAATGTGTATTTATTGAATTCAATATTGCTATTAATAACTTGACACTGGCAAAATACCCGCTAAGTTGCGGGTGAGGCCCCATTTTATTTCATCGCATTTCATTTCGTAAAGAAAGAAGAAGAAGAAATCGATTGCGGTAATCTGTCTCGGGAAGTTTTCTATAATATTTTCTATATAAATTTCCAATGGTTTAAAATAATCTCGCTGTACTCAAGCACCTTTGTAACGAAAAAACAGCTAAGCAAGCCTTAATCTATACATATAAATAAAATTGGAGTGTCTGTTTGTAATATTAAAATAACCGCTTTTTACTAAGTGCATTTGGATGTATACACGTTACCTATACCGAAACAACATTTTTTACAATTTTTGTCTGTCTGTCTGTCCGTCTGTCTGTCTGTCTGTCTGTCTGTCTGTCTGTCTGTCTGTTTGTTCCGGGTAATCTCTGAAATGGCTGGACCGATTTTGACGGGAATTTCACTGGCAGATAGCTGATGTAACAAGGAGTAACTTAGGCTACTTTTATTTTAGAAAAAAAATTGGATCTCTCGAAAAAAAATTAAAACCAATGTTGCAGCGCTGTGCCTGCTTAAAGTTTGATAGCAACAATCTGCAATGCGTCCCGCGGGATCAGAACGCGAGCAGGCTGTTGCCAACGGTTCAGACGTTGTTAAATACCACGCGGACGAAGTCGCGGGCAACAGCTAGTATCGCACATATGAGTACTAAAGCGCCATTCAATTTTTTTTTATCTTACGGCATTACCATCATGAACAAAAGACATTATAGAACTCAGAAAGACCAATGAACCTTGATGACAGACTACTTTTAATAATAAAAGGTTCTAATGATTCACGCTCGGCGTGGCGAATTTTTTTTGACACAAAATAAATACGTAGTACATACGCCTTTGATGTTGTTATCTGATCTTAGTGATATAACAGTGGACATGTAACTGGAATAGTGAAAGCCTAGGTACCACGCACAGTTGTTCACAGAACAGGTTTACTGTAAACCCTAAATGACGTAACGATCATATCATAATCCGTATGGAATGTAATCCAATATATCGAACACTGGCCCGTTACGCTACTGAGTAGATGTTCCTCTTGGATTTTCACTCATAAACTTAATGGTACACTAGTAATGACACTACTGGTAAGTAAACTATAACACCTCCTCCCCCCCCCCCCACATCCCCCCTATTTATAGACGTTTTATAACTTTATCAAACTGCATATAGTACTGCGCACAAGTTTTGCTTTGCGCGGTACTATATGACGTTTGGTAAAGCTATAGTACGACTCTAAATTCAGGGGTTAGACGTTTTATAATACAATCCGAAAATGTGTCTTTATCGCTAAATATATTAGAGCAACATGCCTGTAATCCGCTAATAAATATTATAGTTTTTCTAAAGTTTACGTGTATCAAATTAAACATGGAATCCATCTTTAAAGAAAATCTGCGATCTAAATATCGCACGAATTCAACTGTAACGGGAGGCCGTCTCGTTGCATGCAAACGCAGTAATAAACAGTTTTCCTCGGACCACTTTTACGACCGGCCGAGACGATAAGCAACTGATACATACACCTACATTTTCCTTTGCTTTCCGGACCATCTAAGTATTAATTGCCTTCGAAGTATTTATTGTGCTCGTTTCCTTTACATAAAAAGGTTTTCAATGCACATACTGATAACGTTATGCGCCTACTTAACTGATAACAGAACAGGTTAACAACTATCGCATAATACACGCAATTGATAGAAGGTTTTTGTTTCGTTTAAAACAGAAAGTGTATTCTCTTAAATGATTATACGACTGTGAAAAAGTAAATTTAAAATCTGACAAGTTATGAATTTTAGTGAAGAATAGTTTTCAGAATACACAATTAGTTAGTATTTAGCATACAATACACCGACGGATTCCATATGATTAACCATTACATAGTTACGTCTCAAACATCGCGTTTATCGCCTGTTACTTTGCAAGGTCAGCGCTATCTGTTGACAAGCGCCATTGGTTCCTAATATGAGTAGGGAGCCGAGACGTACCGTCTGGTCCCACTCAAGTCGATTGCATAATGCGTTATTAGAAGAAGTGTTAAAGTATCTTTATACATTTGAAGAAAAACTTTTTCGTATCTCTCAGACATCTCTGACAACGAGTTGAATAATCGCAAAACATATATTTTTAAAAGAATATTGGGAAATTATTTAAACATCGTGAGAAAATTAACCCTTAATAGCCTGATTTACGAAAGTGATTTATTTTTAATATTACTGTGTTTAATGTTACTGTGTTTAATAATAATGACATTTGATTTTATTTTATTTCGTTGGAAAGAATATTATACAACAGTAAAATACGTACAGCCAACCTATAAAAAAACTAATAGTAATGTGAACATTCGTGTTTAAAAGATTGGTATCAAAATTGAAACTCTAGGCTATTAAGGGTTAAAGTTAGAGATGGAGACTTCGGTGCCCCAGGAGTGTAAAGCATATAAAAATAAAACATTTAAGTAGATATATAGATTTACGAATACTACAGATTGAAATAAAACTAATCTTACGGATTTCTTTCTTTCTTTTCTTCAAACTACGACACTAGGACGTCCACCACCTCAGTCCTCCCGTGACCAGGGTTGCTGTAAAGCAGCCGAAACGTCGGGAATGTAAAAACAAAAAATAAACGCGGTAGAATCCGTAAAAATAGTTTTATTTCAATGTGTAGTATTCGCGTAAATATAAGAAATCAATCCGTAAGATTAGTTTTATTTCAATTGAAGTAGGTGCCTAAATATATAGCGCACGAATTAAACTGATCGAGCATTTCATAACACCAATATCAAGCGCAGTAAAATTAAATTAAATAACGCGCCTGTTAAATAAATTGTACAAAACCACAATCCGGTGTGACTAACATCTGTGCCAGATTTTATGGTACTTTCTATGCCGATTTACGATGTCAATTTTGTTTGTGTTAAATATTTCACGGACATAACGTGATTATTAAACACTATATTAATCAACTTTAAGTGCTTGTTTAACTGCTGAATAATAATCTGATGATAATAAAACCTACTTACTTAAAATGTATCGTAAATTGAACTTAGTATGAAAAAAAATATTTTAATCTTGACTAAAATATATGATAGTAAACACCATCACGCATATAATCCTCGAAGAGGTAGACAGAGGTGGGCTACAGTGCATCCATATTGCACCGATAGTATTCAATCCCAATGTCATATAGAGCAAGCCTATTGTCATTATCATTAATAATTATAACCCATATTCACAGGAGAACGGCCGAATGAACGAAAAGCACGAATGTCACATCTGCTTTCATAAATCTCACGGTCGAGTTAAACAAATCCAAAAAAATATATAAATTGAAATCACGTCCTCGATAATTTCTCTCACGATAAGAAACACATTATTGTCGTGTTATCAATGTGATATAAATAGGAAATCGGTTTCAAGTGTTTTTACCTGTACATCCATATCTACAGGTACTGTGACGTCATAATACTCAACGTAAAAGCGAGATCATAAGGAAATGATAGACTTTCAAGAACATTATTAATTGGCGTTAATTAATTTTAGTAAGATAAGATTATGAACTTATCAAATTTGGTTGTTATGAGTACCTATTTAAATCTACACTATATTTGCCGTTTCAGCTTTTCTAGGTTAATAAGTGTCCGGTTTATGTATAGATAAAATTCGTAAACGCATCAATTTTATAATATTAACGAGGATCATTAATCGGTGTTGATGAATGGGAGATGAGAAATATACAAAGTGGCCAATCGACACTTATTTTGAGGGGCAGTCCCGCAAACGTAAATAAAGAGAACATATTTCCACGAAGAAATGCACAAGCCCTCCCGGATACGGGAGATTATAGATAAGAATAGAAGTTATTTAAAATCAAACTTTATATTTAGGTTGGTTAGAAAAAAAATCGTACTCACTTTTCAAATCTGACGTCGGTCAAAGATCTATTGATCGATATCATGTCGCTCGCCATCAAATTGAACTGGTTCTCTTGAAACTTTTCCAACATTATCTTTTCTTGCTCGATGGGTATGTTCACAGCCTTACCTAAAATACGACAATGCTGCTAATTCGCTTGCACACTCTCTAAACTTAATTAAACTAGCTAAAATTTTAAGTATAGTTTAGAAATCATTAAAATCAATTCTGTTGTCACATCGAACTTAATTTAAATATCGTAATTGACAGGACTAATTTGATTTTGACAGCACCTAAATTGAATTGAGGTATGTTGCCAGTATTTAAAAAATATATCTGAAGAGTGAATGAAAATAAGGAGAATGGAAAAGAAAATCCAAATAACATTATTAAATTATTTTAAAATAACCTTAAAATACATAAAAGTTTAATTTAAAATATATGTCGGCGTCTAAGTATTTTTATTGTAATTTTTTTATGATATTTACAATTATAAATTATAGAAAGTTGTTCTATATCGTCTGTGGTTAAGTGTTCCATATCTATTGTTCTGTGGTGAATTCTATTTTGTATCTGTTGACAGTAGGTAAACAAAACACCGTTTTCAGATCAGACGGGTGTGCTACATTGTAATTGTTGTAATAAGTTATCTAGTGGCTTGAATCTAATATGGAAAACGATAGGAAACGGTCTAATAAGAGACAACAGGAGTTGCTTGTGGAGCGACTCCGCAACAACATCAAAATAGCGAGGGGTAAGCATTTTAAAGGATTGAAAGTTTTGTTTAACTTATAAACAATCAATGGTTATAGTTACATCGACGCGCGAGGACATCTATCTAAAAATCAATTATATTTTCAGGAAACCAAGCAGATTCTGGCGAGGTAGATTTTTAGGGGGCCCTACCAACCACGACGAGCTCAACCAACTCGGCTGCAGAAGAACTGCACAGCAGTGAGAGCATGTAAGTTTTGTGTTCTGAATATTATGCATTTTTTTCGTCTAAATGGTTTTTATATGTTTTTTTTATCAACAGGTTTGGAGTGTGTGGGTGGCGAAGTTATAGACCAAGGCTCGCAAGGTGCGAACTTCAATAAGCGCCACAGGTGGCGGTCCGGCAGGAGGAGCCCCAACAGACATAGAATCCAACATTTTGGATATTGTTGGGCATGCCTATGTGGATGGATTTTGCCGCCTGGAAGTGTACCATAATACTATGTAATAAGTTAGTAATACTAAGCATTTATTGCATAGTTGTTATCTTCGGTAGTGCCATTTTCATTGAGTGTGGGCAACAAATGGCCCCCATGTGCAGAAGCTTGTTGTTTAAGCCTTTCAAATTCTATTACTTACAAATTTGTTTATTATTTTGATTGTTAATTATTTTAATGTTGATGTTTATTATTGATTATTGATAACATAGTAATAAGTAAAAAGCTTTATTATAATAATTCAGAAATTAAAGTCTTGTTTATGATTTGCCATACTTTTATTAATTTTGAGTAAAATAGTGTTTATTAACACTTGCCAAATGTGTCTTGCTTCAGCAAGGAAATCTGTTTCAAGGTACTCTTCCACCATAGATAGCTTATCAGTATGATCTAAATCAATGGTATAATTCTCATCCGTATCTGCAAAAGTAGAAACATTTACATGTTATAACTTGATGTCAAGATATTTTTTAATGCTAATATTATAAAAAAAGATACAAAAGATATATTGGTTCGACGGCCTGATTAACCTAGTGGTAATGACTCTGCTTTCTGCGCTGAGAGTCCTGGGTTTCAATCCTGGTAGGGACACAAGCTTTGTGTGATGAGCATGAATGTTTGTACCCGAGTCATGGATGTTTAATATGTATATAAGTATTATAAACTGAGTTCACCCTCAGTCCATTGTACAGTACTCACAACACAAGCGTTAAGCTTAAAGTGGGACCGTTTGGTTATGTGTTCGTATGGCGATATTTATTTATTTATTTGTTTATAATGTATGAGCTCAAAAATTACTAAACCAATTTAGTGGATATGAAATGAAACTTACTCAGTTTTTGCAGATTCTTTCTCCGTCTGTGTTGTAGGGAACTTTATATTTTGGGGTGTCAATTGTTGCACAATTATGTTCAACACTATTCCCAAACATCTACTCACTGCTGGTTGGCTCATTCCTGGTAAACTATCTTGGCCTACAGCAGCCTGATAGCTCCCATGAGCGTAAAATTGCAGTGCTGTTAAAATCTGCAAAGTGTCATGTTGATGTATTTATAAACAAGTAAAAAGTAGGTATCTGTATAAAATATTAAATCGCAAACCTTTATATGTTTTGGGATGTGCCCCTCCACTAAGAGCGGATCATCTAGAGTATTCAGTAATTGAAGTGCTGCAAACTTGTGAAGCCACAAAAGATTTTTTAAACTTCTCTGCTAATTCGAAGGGCACATTCCAATATGTGCTCTTAAGCCTTCGAGGCGTATTCTTTCTTCATAGTTTCTACGGTTAGAAAGCAAATGCCTTAATTTTGTGTTTCAAGTAAGTACTTTGAAGTAGGCTCTGTTTTATTATTATTTTGGTAAAATTAGCACTTTCAGATGAATCCACAAGAGCCGCAACCACATATTCCTCCATCGTGTTTGATAAAATAGTTTTTCACAACTTATCTTAATAAAAACATCACCTGAAAACCTACGAACTAAATTTAGATGGCACCAAATTAGATGCCGACCAAATAAGGCGGATTATAGTTTGACGTTTCTAATTTTAGACGCAATTTGACGTAAAGTGTGTACAACAGAATACAAAAATGACCAACTAAGCTAAGTTGAGTAACTAAACCAATTTTAGGAGCTGTCAAACCAAAATTAGTCTAATCTGCTGTTAACAGAATAGCGAACGCCGTTTGACAGGAGTAAACTATAATTTGGTCTAGTTTAGGCTAGTTGGTGTCAAGCGAATTAGCAGCACTATTTAGTGATCGTTTTTTTTTTTTGCATACTACCTAGTCGGGCGTTTGACTATTATTTAATGTATTATATGTATTTATTATAAGACAGTAGAGTCGCGCTCTTTGTCTGTCGGAAGTGAGCCGACTTATGGCAATGATGTCACATCCCTAGCTTTGTACTGTTCTATTTTCGCGTTCGAAAATTATTAACGTCTGTAGTTTCGAATGAATTTGAAAATGGTTAATGTTGTTCAAGGACTAATTCTGTTGTCATTTGTCTGAATAGGTTCCCCACAACGCAAGGATACTGCATGGCGATATGAATGTTTGCTGCCGTAAGAACAAGACAAACGATGAAGTATACATAGAAATATTTGAGTATTTATATTTAGTATCGAAATTCACGATATGTACGAAAAAACGTGTGGATTCTATTTTAAAACCATAACTTTCGTATCACTAGGCAACGCAAACAAACGGCAGTAATGCAAATAACCTGATAATAACATATTGAAGTTAATAGATACGTTTTATATTAACGATACGTTATTGTAACTGGTAATATATTTTTAATTGCTTCATCGCGACACACTTAAGTATACGATGGAGTAACTTCGATAATTTGATTATATAATAAGTTACATGAATAAAACAATACCTTGTTAGTTACACCATTAATAACTTAAGAACGGTGGGCCTTTTTAAAGATTGTTGAATTTATGAATTTGTCTCTGCCTCGAATAGTATAATTACTTATTAAGAACACGGAAAAAAATCACAAAAAAAATAATAATTAATTCCTAGTCTCATTTCATTGTAATATGATACGATCATTCTAAGAGGACATCTTAGTCAAAGCATCCAAAATCCATTAGTGCCTTGCGTGCGCTACTGACAGACAAACCGACGCGTGAGTTCTCGACATAAGTCAACAATAACTAACAGAGTAAAGATGTTGATACAAGCCGAGCAGGAAATATACCAGTTTCTTCAAGCCGGTAATGGAAATGTACAATAACATAGTAAAATCGCATGCAAAAAGTTAAAAAATTTCGCTATTGGCGATTCTCAAAAAACGCTAGAGTGGTAAAAAAAATGTACCTATGAATAGGAAGTACCGTCAAGTAAAGCAATATAAGTTTATCTTTGAGAGAGATCCGCGCCGAGAATAGAAAGTAACAGTGGAATATAAATGGCGTATCTACGAAAATGGCTCTACAGACTAGTTTAGCAGCCCACACAAAAATTTAAAGGAAGTTAATTTTGACTTAGCTTGAACAGAACTTAAATTTTGATAGACTTAGATTTTCTTTTATATTTTCAAGAGGATACGCTGAATTTGGTCTCCATAAGTAAAGGACTTTATATTATTTTTAGTTTACTTTCTTCGTCTCAAAAGACGGCCCTTTTTAAATTCTAGTTTTATTATCACATCACAATAAAACAGCGAATGAACAGACCATAGAATAACTTGTATATAATGCATGTCGAATGCATATTATTCTTGAGTCTCTTTACAACCTTGCAGAACTAGTTTTTCTTGTTTATAAAACATTTTTTTAGATAGCACTTATAGTCAGATTTTTTATCGAATCCTTTAGGGCCAACGCAGTACGACGGAGTCGCAGTGTAATGGCTTATTCCATAGCATTCTTTTATCGTTTTCCCAATATGTATGGAGTCAGATTCCAGGCTACCCTAATGCTGATTACAGATGTATACACGAAGCATCTACCATCTGTCCCCCGAAACACAAGTAGTGAAATCTAGTTCATTATTATTATTACAAAAAGAATATCTTGCGAATGCAACTATACACTAGTAATATGGATGAAACCTATTTTTTCCTTATATTGGGTGACCCATTCCTTAGAAAACGGTTGAATACTTACCCATTTCGCCGGGTAAGTCTCCTTTCGGCGTCACAGGGGGCGCGATGTCCCACCTCTTGAGCCGTGGCCGTGGATACGGCGGCAGGACAACGCCATCTTCCCCAATGTCAGAATCCACCTCATTTGCTTCTAAATTTGAGTCATCATCATCCCTTTCTCTCTGTAATGCTGCTGCTGCTATAGCTGCCTTTTTACCTCCGATCCCTTCTTTTATCTGTGCGTAAAATACATATTTTTATAGATTACTTATTGTAGTATCCACCTCAAAAGGATTATGACATAAAATAAATATAATCGGACAAGCACCACATGTATAGTCTAAAACGAAGAAATCCTTGTATTATGGGTACCATACAATGGACTGGGGCCAATTCAAGTAATACCCAGACCAGACATGTTTATAATTAATCCAAGTTAGCCCTTTTTCAGTCATTTTACTGGATACAAATAATGAACTATAATAGGTTGAAGTATTATTGAATTGATTTGATTTAAATGAGCGCCACTACAATGGTTACTCAAGATGGTAGGGAAAACAATTACACATTTTTAAAAATAATTATCAACCTATTATTGTTCCGATAATGAATGCAAATGAATATAAAGTTCAGTTCTGCATTTAACATGAATGAAAAAGGTGTTTCTAAATTATATATCTTTATGTCCAAGCCAAATACTTGCACAGTTATATAAACTTAAACACCAACAAAATAGGTAGGTATGTGAATTACATTAAGTCATTGACACTACGGCATTCAGGCAAGTGAATAAAATTGGTAACATGTTGCTATTATGAATGTTTAATTCTGTGTAAATTTTAATGATTGAGTAGAGGGGATTAATTTTTGTGCCATTTAATTGTGCTTGCTTATTTGACTGACCAATATACCTGCCAGGTTTTGGAGGAATATGGCTTCCTGAAAATTACAAGTGAAAACTAACATGTAAACCATGATTTCCTACACCCAGATTGGTGAAGTATGTGAAAAACATTGTTTCCAGATAAAAGAAACACTAAAAAAGAAATTGTTGTCACATTCCAACTTGAATCTTTAATGGAGAAGTTTCAACAAGAACTATTACATAGCCATTGTCAATCAAATTAGGGACCATTTAGACTACCTTTCACTACTCACAGTCCTATACTAAGTGATAATGTACATAGGTATTTTGATATAGTGAACCTACACCTTTTACTTCTGCTACTATACTTATGTAATGTTCTTCTTTAAATAATATAATTAATTATTATGTATATGGTATGTATGTGTATGTATTATCAATAAAACAAATATGTAACAACCTGCCACAACGGAAGGACAAGACATGGTGGTGAATGTATGTAGTAGATGATGATCATTAGGCATTATAATATTTAATAAAATCGGTACTTTATGAAATCTTAACTAGGTATTATTTTGACACCAACCAAATATCTTAACTATACATATCTATATGACCATGAGATTTATGGCAAAATATAAAGCTTATTCAAGTATAGTTTGCGTACCAAACAGAATTATATATTCACTTTGATTTCACATTAATTCTTACCTGTATATTGTGTTCAATAGCTGTTTTCTTACTGCAATCCCATCCGTCACCGAAGCAGTCCGAATACATCGCAAGAAGTGCGACATCCACCAAAAGCCATACTAACGAGGTAAGCAATATAATCCGGCACGTGTGTATCCGTATTTTACTCCTGAACATTTTACCCAAGTTTATATCGACACTACAGAGTTCACTGCCTCATGACAACGCGACTATACGAATGTCACGCTATCTCCACTCCACAACCTGCAACACACGCGAATTTTGAGCAAACAAAGCAAAACTACCGACGAGTGTACACGATAAATAAAGTTTGGCACGAACTGGGTGTATTACAACATTTTGATCCTGGAGATTTTAATGGTTGGTGGTATTCCGCATCAAAGAATTCAAAATTTATGCACACTAAAGTAGGTTTCCGGATCTAAAACATGAATATTACACGTAATATTTCACTAAGTTCAAATGAATAGAATCCTTGTGGCATGTATTAGTTAACTAGATTTTTCTGAACTCACGGTTGTTTTAATTAATGCTATTCAGTTTTATTTGTGTAAAATCTATCAGAGCACAATGCAATCTGATGAACAACGTCAAAAAAATCAAGTTCAACTCGTCGGTCGTTCGTCGCCAGCCAACCTTTCCTCCACAGAGTACATAACGAACATAGAAAAAAAATCACAGACACGACAGCAGGGCTGCAAACTCCACATTTAAAAAAACCCGGCTTGCACAAAGAAATAGAAATATAATTTAAAATTTGGGAATTCATAACTTATCCTCTCATTCACAAATACTTGCTGAATGTATCTATACGAGAAAAAATACTACTTATTTATCCAAGGGACCCACATGAATTTATTATTATTTACTAGCTGCGCCCCGCGGTGTTATCCACGTTTACATTTTACCGGGATAAAAAGTAGCCTATGTGCTATTCCAGACTATAATCTATCCCTGTGCCAAATTTCATCCAAAATGCAATGCAAAAGGTACAGGATACCGCAAAACAATAAAACGACGACCCAATTGCTACAGTTGGCAGTGAGCCTGTTTCTAGTTTAAACGTCGGAAGCGGCATACTTTGTGTGATGACCGCTGTTTATACCCGATTCATGGACGTTTAATATTTATATAAGTCAGTTGAACCCCAGCCCATTGTGCGATACCCTGGTGGTACCTGTCGCGACGTCATCGCGAATATCATAGTGTAAGTAATTGTCTATAGTAACATCGTCATCTCTGCCGCCATTTTGTCTATGGCAAGTGAATTACTTGCTGTCACTTTAAAGTTCGTACGCGTACTGCGTCTTTTCCGTTGTAATTTGTGATTACCTGAAATGAAGCTGAGGCTGCAATTAATGAAAGCTAAGTAATCTAAGTAATCTAAGTAATCTAAGTAATCTAAGTGATCTAAGTAACTAAGAGCAAGGAGCTAAATATCTAAAGTGTCTATGTATCTAAGTATTACAGCTAAGTATACAATTATCTATGTATTTAAACAGCGAAGCGACAACGACGCCAAGCGATGCAAAGCGAAGTAGCTTAGTGGCGTTGTACCCAACAAGATGTAGTATTTTAATATCTACCTGAGTATATAATATGTTTGATGATGCATGTGGCTTCATGTAATGTAGTTCATGAGATACAAGAGTTTCGGGCATGTCGTTGGATGTGCGTCCGAAGGTGGTCAAGATGGCATTATTCGGGTTTACCTAATGTGCTCGTAGACCAGACTGAATAAGTGCATTATTCGGGTTTACCTAATGTGCTCGTAGACCAGACTGAATAAGTGCATTATTCGGGTTTACCTAATGTGCTCGTAGACCAGACTGAATAAATGCCTGGCCAATTGGGTCTACGTGAAGTGCTCGTAGCTTGACTGATTCAGTACCTAGCCAAACTAAGAGATGGTTCCCCAAAGCCTGGCCACAAGGTAATGGGATACCAAGTTTCGGGCATGTCGTTGGATGTGCGTCCGAATGGGGATGCTACGTTAAGTGCTCGTAGTAAGACTGAATAAGTCCCCTAGCCAAATTAAGTAATAAAGCAGTGTGGCCTATGTAATGCTCCGTAGATAATGTAGAGCTATAAAGTTTGAGTATGACGTGATGTGGTGTCGTATAGATCAGACTGAATCTGGTAGACATGCTGCCTTAATAGTACAATAACAAGCATAAACTAATTCATAATTGTTCTGGTTCCAGCAACTGATGAGTGTCATGGGCGTTGGGTAATTGTACCTACGACATGACCCTCCTGGGCCCGAGACACTGAGACAGTCGGTGTCATCGGGCATTATCTTCTACAGATGGTGCATGGCTCATCCAACAGCAGATCTAAAGATAGCGAAGCAGAGAATTGAGGAATACGGAAGGAAAGGTGAAGGAGGCATAACAGCATTCCAGGTATGAAGTCTTGTTGATATAATTTTTATTTTTATTTACATTTGTTACGCCTGCCAATATATATGCAATGAGCCATGAAGTATAATATCAACAAGCCCATAAATAATAGAGTATCTACATACCGTAGTGTCTATGGGCAGGGCGTAACGACATGGTGGAGATGCTGGGATATGATGTCTGATGGACTCAAAGCAGCATTTCGCGAAATTATGTTCCTGTGAAAGGAAAATCATTAAGATGATTAATAAAGAGTAAACAATTTGAAGTTAAATGGAGATTTGTAGCTGCCTTCACCTTCCTGATGTATATATTGCGTATGCCCTATGAGTGGTATATAAGAATTGAATATTTAATCGAACAAAATATGAGAACCTGAACATTATGATCAAAATATCAGATTTGTTGTTTTCGCCGATATGATGCGACTGTTTTCAAGATCCTGCAAAAGATGGCGCAAGTAGTCATCGATCGAGGCGAATATTATTTTTTCGTAATTTATATTGTCAATTGAAATAAACTAGTACAATTGTATAATTACTTAATATTTTAATTATACAACGACAAACAGTTAATATTAATTTTCCTTTACGGATGGAAATATAAGTGCGTCAAAGAGATACAAGGACGAAACAATATGGTGGCATATTGTAATGATAAATACAAATCATTTTAAATACGCATTGTGGTGTACTATGAGATATGTTTATTATTTTGGTATAAATAATACTGAATGAGTTTTGGTACGATAATACGATAGCAAAGGATAAATACTTCGTTTTCCAAAGAAACAAACAATAATTTATAGAATATGTCAATTGACTTATAATGGCGGAGAATGTGTGATTATAAACTAAAAGGAGTTTCATTTCTTTAATATTAATTTAAATGGTGCTGTATTTTGCGTAATTTAAAATTAATGGCTTTTAATAATTAAAAGTTATTTTGACATTAAACATTTCCCAGATTATTGTCAATTTAAAAGGAATTCAGATCTATATGAATAACATTTCCGCTAGCGAGCGAGGAAACCATTTCCGCCCACTTTTGTACTTAGAAACGAAAATGGCGTGTACCACTGTCAATTAAAACTTTTAAAATTCGATTGTGAGGAAATTAAAAGTTATTCTGTTCTATGTTTATAGTGCTAATATTTCTCTAAGTATATGTGCTTCGTGGGAAATATCTGAATATTGAGTGTCATACAGTATAAGTCTACAACCAGAAAGATACATTCGACAAGTGCGAATATTATAACTTGGATTCACATTTGGGTTTCGTCAATACATTAAACCCGGTGAAAATAATCTAGTGACCAAGGTAAATACTATTTTGTACCAATTTCTTAAGTACATATCTATGTACGGAGTATCAATTAATATCTATCGTCATGTAGGTACGTCCAGCAACCTACCTACCTACCTACCGATCTACATACAGTCAATCTGTTCTGTTAATCGTACACATTTTCTCAAATACAAGTAATTATACAGACTGTTAAAAGTAAGTATTACTATGAAAGGGTACAGTAGCCGGTATATATAAAATGTGTATGCTTCAAAGTCTCAGCAATTGGTATGGTACTATATTGATGTGATACTAACTATGGATATTTTATGGCACTAGTATACTTCTATATTCGGTGACCATACTTTAAAACAAGACGATGACAAGTATCTACATATAGACAAGTAGTCTGACTGCAATACAAAGTTTAAACTAAGGTTTGATGTGATGTGCCACTATAACAATAACTATAATTCAATGCTGATTGTTTAGTTATGAACATTATTTTGACTATTTAATACCTACAGTGAATACTAGATTAAATAATAACTATATATGGTTATCAGGACAACTCAGATTGATAATACTTGACACTTGAGTATATCTACAGAAAAGTGATGTCTATTAATTGGTAATAGATGTCTCGTTGTACACAAATAATAATTCCTGGTTAAAATTGGTATTTTCGTAGTACCTACATCTACAGCGCTCTAGTCAACAACATGGTGCTGTTTTTATGCTACATTAATTATTGTAGTTACAATATAGGTACTCATTGGTTTGGAAACTTAAAATTATTTTTAAAGTGGTGATAAATAAATGTTTTAAGTTGAACATAAATGAATAAATACAGTAAATAACATACAGAACACAAACACATTAAATTGTAGTGAACGGCCTAAACATTTATTTTATAAAATAAAATATGATTTATATTAGTTCAGACAGACGGAGTCACTTGTAATTATTGACACTGTCAGCAAATTGAATCATATAGAACTGTATCTGTTGATACCATATAAATAACTATATTATTGGTGTGATGATTTATGAGTGTTCATTTGTTCTCGTTCTACTCTAGTCACAGACCAATGTTTATTTTTGAATTGAAGATGTTTATTTAGAAGTTTATGTTTATCGTTATCCTTCAATGACTTAAATAAAGAACATACCTGCTTATTTGGAATTAAATTTAAATTTGTTTTGTGGTATGTCATATTGACTACCTATATTAAAATTAAACAAATATTTAATACTAACTATATAAACAAACAATACAAAATATGTATAAAATGGTGATGAAATTCAAGCAACAAGCTTCCAATTAGTTTAAAGAAACTAAGTACAATCTAGAAATTTTATTTTAAATTTCAGAATTATTTCAAGTTCCATGAACATGGAGGAACTCTTACTTAAGCGGTTGTTGATGCTAACGAACGAGATGAAAAGGAACTCTGACCTGTCCTTGACCCTTGACTTAAGAAACGATGAAGAAATATCTAAGGCTCAAGTTATAAGATCAAAGCTTAAAGCACTATTGGGGAGATTGAACGATGACCTCAATAATTATTTTCGTTTGGTGAATAACCCTCCAGCTGATGATATTAGCCAAATATCAGAATTACAGTTAGAGGCTGAACAGAACTTAGCTGAGTTAGAAGCGAAGATAGAGATGTTCAATAAAACGAAAAGCAACCCTGTTAAGGAAACAATAGGTAGCCGCTTACCTAAACTTAATTTACCTGAGTTTGATGGTGATGTTCTGGGTTGGTATCAGTTTTGGGACCAATTCAGTTCAAATATAGATTCTAGAAATATTGCCGAAGTTGATAAATTATTATACCTTAAAGCTTCTGTGAAAGGAGAAGCGAAGAGGGCCATTGATGGTCTTGAAACAACAAATAAGAATTACCAAATTGCCTTGAAGACTTTGCGAGAAAGGTATGGAAATAATTCTCATTTAATTGATGCCCACTACGCAGCCTTGTCTAGAGTGAAGCCTGCTGATAAAACTATAAGCGCTTGCAGAAAAACTCTAAATGATTTGGAAAGACATTTGAGAGTATTGGAGTCACTTAAGGAGGATGTCAACCATAGTCATCTTCGTCATCAAATATTTGAGAAATTTCCAGAAGATTTAATTTACGAACTTAAACTGAAAACTACTGATAATTCTATTAATGAAATAAGAAAACAATTAGAAATAATAATTACAGCACGTGAAGATGCTAGTAGAATTACATACGATAAAAAGTCGAATACAGAATACACAGTGGAAACATTACATACAATGCAAAATAAGTCGAGACAAAGAGAAGTAAGTACGAGAAAGATACGCTCTTACAGAGAAGAAGGATTAAAGCATAGAAATACTACGTCGACATTAAATCAAGTTAACGATATTTCTCGAAAAGCAAACATGAATAAAAGAAAGGAATACCCAAGAAAACCAACCGAAAGCAGTGACAGAAAGAGAAGGAAACTACCCTGTATTTTCTGTAATGAAGATCACTATAATGACCAATGCGAGAAGTATAAAACTGCTAAAGAACGGAAATTGAAGTTGAGAAATCGATGCTATGAATGTCTACGCGAAGGACACAACATCAGTACATGCAAGTTGATACGAGTGTGTGTATATTGTAAAGAAAAAGGCGTTCATAATCGCGCTTTATGTCCTGTCAAGTATCCAAATAGAGATAGTACAAGACCCCACGAAAACTAAAGACCACCCATTCACTTACTTACCACATCATTGCGTCACACAAAAGGGGAAACCCATTAGGATTTTATAAAACCCGATTCATATGGATAAAGGATACGACAAAACCAGCGGCCAATGACAACATTCAGTGTATGAGATTTTGCAGAATACCATTTGGTATAATATCCAGTCCCTTCATCTTAAATGCGACTGTTAAACATCACCTGGCTAGATAAAAACAATCGCGAGTTAAAGAAATCGCGAATGACATTTATGTTGATAATTTAGTCACAGGCGCCTCAACCATAGATGAAGCATTGGAGCTGTATAGAAATACCAAGGAAGCATTCCAACAAATATCAATGAATCTTAGAGAATGGAGCTCTAACTCAGAAGAATTTATGAAACACATCTCAGGTACCAATGAAGACAAAGTCGTTAAGATTTTAGGCTTAGATTGGAACTTGAGAAGAGACACGCTTGGGTTGAGATTCAACGTAGATTCTAATGCTAATACTAAACGTGGCGTATTAAAAATAATCGCGTCTGTTTATGATCCATGCGGATATGCCGTACCGTATACATTGTCTGCAAAATTATTCTTACAAGAACTTTGGAAGTTAAAGATGAAGTGGGATGAAGTCCTTCCAAAGAAGATGGTTGACGAGTGGTCGGAAATATGTAAAGAGTTGAGTGAGATACCAAAATTATTAATCCCTCGTTGTTACCTGAAAACCATAGAAAATTGCCAGTTACGCTGCTTTACTGACGCTTCGTTGAAAGCATATGCAGCAGCAGTATATATTGTAAACGGAAGTGAAAGAAACTTTGTTATAGGCAAAGCAAGACTAGTTCCACTGAAAGACCAAGACAACCTGAAAATACCTCGCTTAGAGTTGTTAGGAGTAGTAATAGGCAGTAGACTTATTAAATTTGTACTCAAACAACATGAAAGTAACCAGTCAGACATTATGGACAGACAGTAAAATTGTAATAGAATGGCACAAGTCTAATAAACTCCTACCACCGTTTGTATCCAGACGTATACAAGAAATAAAACAAAATAAGGACTTGGTGATTAGATATGTCCCATCAGAATTAAATCCAGCTGACATAGCTACCAGACCTTCGATTCCAGTAGAAGACAAAAGAAAATGGCTAACAGGTCCAAGCTTCCTGTCGCATGAGTCGAAAGCATGGCCTTCAGATTCGGAGAAAACAAATGTTTCTTCTCTGGTTCTTGGGGAGGGTCTGTCGAATGAACAAGAACCAGAAGATTGTCCCATGGATATAGACTACAGTTTCCAAAAGGACCTAGAACAAGGATATAGTGTAGATCTTGAAAAGGAAGATACTATAATAATGAACACAGATGAACAACTTAAAAGATTACAGGCTAAATATTTTCCGCAAGAGGTTGAAGGAAAGGACACTGATCTAAGTCGCAACTTAAAGCTGTTCAAAAAATGTGGATGGAATATTAAGATGCAAAGGTCGTTTTACAAACGCTGACTGGTCGTTTGATAAACGATACCCCATTCTTATCCCGAAGGACTGCGACTTCACTAATAAGATTATTATGGACATTCATGGTGAAAACTACCATGTAGGTGCGAATCATACCTTAAGTATAATTAGACAGCAGTATTGGAATCCTCAAGGAAAGAGCCAAGTACAGAAACTCTTTAAGAAAATGTCCAAGTTGTGTTAAGCACGGCGGAGAACCCTTCAAACTACCACCGACACCAGCGCTACCTGCTGAAAGAGTCAACTTTACCACACCATTCACCTTCGTAGGAGTGGATTATATGGGACCTCTTCTTATTGATAATGGGAATGGATCTGTGAAGAGGTGGATCTGCCTTTCCACTTGTCTAGCCGTAAGAGCGGTGCACTTAGAGGTTGTTCAAGACTTGACAGCTGAACAAGGACTACTAGCCTTACGAAGAAAGGTATCTAGTAGAGGAGTGCCAACGTTGATTAAATCCGACAACGCTCTTCATTTCAAGTTAATGTCAGAGGTAGGAGAGGAAAATGAGAATCGAGACGAATTACACGAACATGGAAAACAGACAAAGCAAAGACGAGGCGCAGCCATGAGAGCCCTAAAGAAAATTAGGGAGTGGACGCGCAACTTACTAACAATGCTCTAGGCTTTCCGGCCGGGAGTGTCGCGACGTCATCGCGAATATCATAGTGTAAGTAATTGTCTATAGTAACATCGTCATCTCTGCCGCCATTTTGTCTATGGCAAGTGAATTACTTGCTGTCACTTTAAAGTTCGTACGCGTACTGCGTCTTTTCCGTTGTAATTTGTGATTACCTGAAATGAAGCTGAGGCTGCAATTAATGAAAGCTAAGTAATCTAAGTAATCTAAGTAATCTAAGTAATCTAAGTGATCTAAGTAACTAAGAGCAAGGAGCTAAATATCTAAAGTGTCTATGTATCTAAGTATTACAGCTAAGTATACAATTATCTATGTATTTAAACAGCGAAGCGACAACGACGCCAAGCGATGCAAAGCGAAGTAGCTTAGTGGCGTTGTACCCAACAAGATGTAGTATTTTAATATCTACCTGAGTATATAATATGTTTGATGATGCATGTGGCTTCATGTAATGTAGTTCATGAGATACAAGAGTTTCGGGCATGTCGTTGGATGTGCGTCCGAAGGTGGTCAAGATGGCATTATTCGGGTTTACCTAATGTGCTCGTAGACCAGACTGAATAAGTGCATTATTCGGGTTTACCTAATGTGCTCGTAGACCAGACTGAATAAGTGCATTATTCGGGTTTACCTAATGTGCTCGTAGACCAGACTGAATAAATGCCTGGCCAATTGGGTCTACGTGAAGTGCTCGTAGCTTGACTGATTCAGTACCTAGCCAAACTAAGAGATGGTTCCCCAAAGCCTGGCCACAAGGTAATGGGATACCAAGTTTCGGGCATGTCGTTGGATGTGCGTCCGAATGGGGATGCTACGTTAAGTGCTCGTAGTAAGACTGAATAAGTCCCCTAGCCAAATTAAGTAATAAAGCAGTGTGGCCTATGTAATGCTCCGTAGATAATGTAGAGCTATAAAGTTTGAGTATGACGTGATGTGGTGTCGTATAGATCAGACTGAATCTGGTAGACATGCTGCCTTAATAGTACAATAACAAGCATAAACTAATTCATAATTGTTCTGGTTCCAGCAACTGATGAGTGTCATGGGCGTTGGGTAATTGTACCTACGACATGACCCTCCTGGGCCCGAGACACTGAGACAGTCGGTGTCATCGGGCATTATCTTCTACAGATGGTGCATGGCTCATCCAACAGCAGATCTAAAGATAGCGAAGCAGAGAATTGAGGAATACGGAAGGAAAGGTGAAGGAGGCATAACAGCATTCCAGGTATGAAGTCTTGTTGATATAATTTTTATTTTTATTTACATTTGTTACGCCTGCCAATATATATGCAATGAGCCATGAAGTATAATATCAACAAGCCCATAAATAATAGAGTATCTACATACCGTAGTGTCTATGGGCAGGGCGTAACGACAGTACCCATTATACAAGCTTTTTTTTTACAAAGATGGAGGCTTTGCGCATGCCTTAATAGTCTGAATTAATAAACCAAATCTCATTTTAGAAATCTCGTAGTTTGCTGCACTGAACAAAAACTCTCTCTCTCTCTCTCTATGAGAGAGAAAAGCAACGGGGCGCTGAGACACGTCTGAGTCATAGTCTAGAGATGATCTATCTAGAGTATACGTAGATTTGTATTCTGTGACCAAAATCATCCATCGACAACAGCTCTTCTTGTATTCTCAGTTGTTAGAATAGCAAATAGCAAAAATCTTTGTAATCAATCGAGACAGGCCAAACTGAATATGATACAGTATACGATAAATGTAGTGATATATAAGGTGATGGAATGATATCGATATTCACGACTAGAAGTTGTGTGGATTTCATTGCATGTGTTATTGCAATTAATTACTCTAAATTGGCTAAATATGTCTAATTTGTGGGTGAGACCACGTTCATAATTATGCATTTATTTCATTTCGTAAAACAAGAAGATGAAGAGTCTACGCGACTTCTATTTAATGCAGGGCCCGGGGAAATCATCCAAGGGGATTGCTATTCATCGAGAACCTATGTTTTAATTATTTTTATTAATTTGACTTTGATTGATGACAAAACGATGGAATCGATTTATAATAATTAGGCACATCACTACTACTGTTATGCTTGGTTGTCTTGTTTGTTTAAAAAAAAATCGTTTAACAACAAAAAAAATTAATCAATCCCAATAGGTACATTTATTTGATTCGATTATGATTATTCATGGTTGCTTGCATGTAATAATACTATGTGAATTGATTGTGTTATAAATACAAAAATAGTTTATCAAAATTGAGCTCAAATCCTGCTTTGTTACCATCTTCACTGGTTATCTTTATTTAGTTTGAAATTTGGCGCAAAATTTTAGCTCATCAGTTTGCCGTGCAATTACTACAAACAATGTTTTCACTAAATAAAAAGAGGTAGCAGAGATAACCTCTGTAAAGCGTACGTCTCGTTTTTCAATACAAGTGTTTTTTTCACTACTGTGGCTCACATCTGAATAATTATATTTGTAATTATGAACAGAAACAAGAACAATTCTAGGATGTCGCGGACGTCTCAGTGTGTCGATGAAACAGATACTCCGAATCCATATCGACTTATCAATGGAGAGAAACCGCCTGACATCAAATTTGAGCAAGAGAGCTCATGGGTCGCCGGAGTCCAAATGTTCGTATCGTTTTTGCTGGCCGGATTCGGTATGGTCGCTGCAAGTCTGCTGCTCGACAGGGTGCAGCACTGGGATGTATTCCGAGAAGTATCAGAGGTGTACATTTTAGTACCAGCCCTTCTCGGTCTAAAAGGTAACTTAGAAATGACATTAGCATCGAGACTATCAACTCACGCCCATTTAGGCCATCTGGACACTAGTTTGAGTTCATTGGTAGTGGGCAATCTGTGTCTCATTCAGTGTCAAGCTGTTCTCGTAGGGTTCCTGGCAGCGATGGCTGCTGTTGCCATGGGCTGGATACCAGAGGGCCAATTTAACATCCATCATGCATTGTTGTTGTGTGCGTCTAGTGTTCTAACAGCATCATCTGCCAGTTTAGTACTTGGAGTTATCATGATCGGAGTGATAGTGACATCAAAGAAGATGAATATAAATCCAGACAATATTGCTACACCGATTGCAGCCAGTTTGGGAGATTTAACAACCTTGGCACTGTTATCTTGGATAGCATCACTACTATACAAATCTATTGGCACAAGTGTAATTTTTCCATCTATTATTATCATTGTTGGTGCTCTCCTTGTTCCTGTGTGTGGGTATATTGCTTGGAAGAATAAATTCACTAGACAAGCATTGGATGAGGGATGGGTGCCAGTTGTGTCTGCGATGGTGATAAGCAGTGCTGGAGGGCTCATATTGGATCACACTGTGTCTATGTACACGGGTATTGCTGTGTATCAACTAGTCATTAATGGCATTGGAGGCAACATGGTAGCAGTACATGCATCCAGGTTGTCCACTCAATTGCACACAGGCCAAAAAGAAGGGTCTATTTTAGGAAGCACAACTAAACTACTTTTAATAATGGTCATACCAGGCCAATTAATATTTATTTACACTATAGGTTATCTTAGGGCTGGTCATACATCTACAACACCAACATTTATTTTAATTTACATGTCTGCAGCCCTGCTGCAAGTATTTTTATTGTTAACCATTAGCCATTACATGGTTGCTTGGATGTGGAATATGGGAATGGATCCTGATAACTCAGCAATACCATACCTGACTGCGCTTGGTGACTTACTCGGCACTGCCCTATTGGGTGTTGCATTCAGTATTCTGTTTGCTATAGGGGATAAAGATAGTGATTTGGGTGACTGAAACTATTTTCATTTTTATGTTGCCTTGATAGGCTCAATGTTGGTATCTGTTTGGACTAAAAAGATACAGATATTATAAGTATTCAATTGGCATTACTTATGGTATTCATCATTTTACAGTACCCACAAGTACAATGTGTGATATAGAAGCTTAGTTTGTTGTGTATTGTACATTTCACTGTTTGCCTTTCAGTGTGTTGTTTTTTTTATATAAGTACTAAATTGTAAACAATTCTTTCCATTCATTATGTACTTAAATAATTCATGTTGTACATAACTTTAAGACTTACAATAAGATATATTGGTGCTACTTAATATAGACAATTTCTACATAAAATATGATATTTTTACAAGTACAAAAATAAGTACTGAAACTTTTTAATTATTTTAATAAACTTGTTTTTTTTTCATTGTCTTTAATAATTATCCTTTCAATACCTAAATCATTGGAGTTGAAGGCAGGAATGAGTTGGTACCTAATACTCAAAGGCGTAATGCATGGTAACTTGGCTCACTGCCCACACTTTAGTACCTACGATTTCGATTCATATTTCTAACATGGAGATAAATACTTAAGTAAATAAATATCAAGTCTGGATTAACAATCCAGTCAGATATTATGAATTATTTTTAAATTACATTCAACGTCATTTGATAGTATTTTCGCTGTGTTTCAGATACTTCTAGACTAGTATCCAGCCAGTGTAAGTAGTGAAATTATCGTTTAGATCTATGGCCTTCCCCCAATGACTCACACATCACGGTATTCCGCCACTCGCATCAACTGGCTTCCTACGACGGCGACGCGTGCTGTTTTGATATAGGTCCACCTCGTTGAAGAACATCCTTCACTATGCCTTCAGTCTCGTGGTCAGTCGCCATTCTAAAACCTAATATTACATCCCAAAAATACCAGGGTTTCAGAAAAGCTCCTGACAATATTGTTATTGCAATTTGTTGCATAACGATCTAAAATAAAATGTGGCACGGCTAGAGTATGCGTGAGAAGGCATTCATTTAGTAAAACCTACATTTTTGTGCTGACCCTGCGGTATGATCTTATTATATACTCGTATACATCGATGGAAAACGAGAATATAATTAGCCATAAACTACTTATATTTAAAATGGTAACATTAAAATTTAACTAATAACATACCAAAAGTAATTTCTATTTACGAAAAACATAGAATCTATAACAAAATGTATAATAATGATAAGCAAAGATTTCTCTACTCTAAGTAATGAAACAAACACAATATGACTTGTTATTTATTATCTTATGCTAGAGTTGGATGTTTATTTCACTTCACGTAACCTCCTGACAGCAGATCTGCATGACGATGCAGCTGTGGTGGAGAACACCCAAGCACCTCCAGCTACGGTTCTTTTGCAGCGCTTGCAGGACCAGATGCCCACACAGGAGCGCTTCATGGCATCCTGAAATAAAGAAAGTAAAATTAATTAGAACCTATTTTTGATATGTGTACCTACTTACTTAGCCATGCTTAGCTTTAACATTCAAGGAGGTATATAAGATGTTAGCATAATAAAATTCCTAAGTGGGATAGCTAATGCTGGGCACGGGCCTCCCCTCAATGCGAGGGGGATTAGGCCATAGTCCACCACCCTGGCCCAGTGCAGATTGGCGGACTTCACACATCTTTCGAGAGGTTCTCTCAGACATGCAGGTTTCCTCACGATGTTTTCCTTCACTGTTTAGTAAGTGATAATCATGATTGAAAATGAGATTCGCACATGAAATGCCAGAGGTGCGAATATGCCTTTTACCCTGAGCCAAATTATATCTGCGTTACTACTGCTTATTAGTTTGAAAAATCTGATATTGATTGCAAGTATCAATAACAATAAAATATCAATGTATTGGTTGAAATCTGTGGTACCCTAATAATTAAAGTGGTACTTAGTCTTTTGGATTAGCACGGGTAATAGATACAATTTGATATAATTGTCTTTGAACTCATGTTTCTGCAATACCATCAATATCTGAAAATGATTCTGTGCAGTATAAAACATAGTTATTTGTTTTTGTACTGATATATACATTTTGTATCTATATTTTTCTTTCTTTCTAATATGTAAGCAGTTTGGAATACCTACCCAACTACATATAAACAAAGATTTGTAATTGTAACGATATACGCATTTTATTTCATTACAATTCTTCAATAATAAGAGAACATTATGACGATAGGTATGAGACATATTATATCATATAATTGCCTTCGATACTAACCTTACCACAGAAGGAACAAGTGTATTTCGCGTGCTGGGTCACTTCCATTTTCTTGACCATTTTACGCAGGGAAGCACCGTAACGTGTGCCATATTTGCCGGTAATTCCAACCTTCTTCGTGCGTTTGGCCTAAAATCATAACAATATTGGTTTATCTGAGCTGAGCGAGTACCCACACAGAGGCATCGGAAATGATAAATCCCAAGACACCGGGTCATGATGTCCAAAAATATTTACGGCACACACTACTACTATTCACTGGCACTTGTTTTAGATAATTGGTTAATTTCACCACGAATGGATTACTGTAATATTTGTTAATAAAATCCTCACCATTTTAAATAACCTGTCTACACTGTGGTTGACAGAAAAGAAGAGAAACAATTTGACGAAGATGTAGTGATGTACTAAATCGATTATGAAAAATAATCGAACTAGATTCAATTTTAAATGCTAAAGCTTTTTACCCAACTACGGCAAACAAAAAATTATACGTATCAAAAATTAACCAACAGTTTTTAACAGTAGATGTGTCTAATCTATATTTATTAGTTATGTGGTGAAATAATGTTTATAATTATTATTTTTTGACAATTAGCAATATACTATTACATTTATGTATTTCTGTTATGGAACCGCAATTGTTTACATTTTTGCTCTTAATTTCATAATGCGGGTCCAGTAGACCATTTGTAAATTATGAAGTAATTGATTTCTTATTACGAGTATTCAATATCTCTAGTTTGCTAACATCAATTAATCGATTTTCTTAGTAATCGAATTGCCACATCCCTATGAAACGACAATAATTTGTTACTTTATCTTAGGTTAACTTAGTTGACAGTTTCCGTTCAGTGTTACGATGGGAAAAAAACTCGGCAATTCCTTGATTTATGTTTAGTGGAATAATGCTCATGTAAAAGTAACATTGAAATGCGTTGGGCATTGGACATAAAAAACCCAGTAGTCCCTGATCATAAAGTTAATTCTCCTCTTCGTTTCCCGTAATTTGTCGGCACAGACGATCCAGATATGTTTGTCAGTGAAGCATATTCAAGCATTGTTCCACCGGTACAACCACTTTGTGCTGGTGGAAACCTTATTTGTATAGGATTAGGGGCTTAAATTTAATCGTTCATTTATCATCAGGAGATCTATAAGTAAGCCTATACATTTTATAGGCTTACAAAAAGCTAGTATCCAAAGGCGAACACCAAATTATAAAAAAGCAGTCAGTCAGGTTGACATTCGATGGTCGACCTACAAGTTCTAAAAAGGTCGTCCTTGCGGTGTGTGAAATAAAACCGTCCCGAATATCAGGGCGGATTAGTTTTAATTATAATCAAATCAAAATGTTGCGATCGATCCTTGTACGAAATCAAGTTTTAAACGATAGCTTGAGAAAAGTTATAAGGTCGAACAATATAAGATGTATAAGCAACGAACTAGCCAGGAGGAAAGGTTCTAACAAGTGAGTTGTAACATATTTGCAATATATTTATGAGTATATACTGTTAACTAATAACGTTATTAGTTTGTTTCTGAACGAGTGGCGTCCCGGTAAATAAGAATACTTCTTAGCGCAGTTGGCGCTAAATTACCTATGTTCTGCCAGTTGCATAACCAAAACGTCAATGATCTTCACCTTGTAAATTGCATGTATGGCTGAGTGTTCGCCGGGTGTCTACTACACGTGTCTTATGAATGTATTTGAATCTAACTGGATTTAAAGTAGAGTATACTGTCTTATATACATATTCCTATCTGGAGTACTAGTAGTAATAGTGGGATGAACCATTATGTTATCTAGCCTAAAAAAATACTTGGTTTGTGTGTTTGGTCTACAAAGACATGTTCAATTTGATCTGGATATATAATCTCAGTTTATAGCCCAAAATCAGCTTCATAAAAAGAACCCTATTAATTGATAAAGACTATCATAATATGATAGTTGGCTTGGATTTACAGTGTAGGTAGCTTTCAATCAATGTAATCATTTTTGGAGTTGGATCAGTAGTTCTGGGGATTAACCCCTACAAACATACAGCTCAGTCTTTTTAGTATAGATGTGAAAAATACAAATTTTGATATTTATGATCAATTAACACATGAATTTGTAATCTTAAAATGTAGTTTGTAAAATAAGAAATCAAAATACCTTATCTCTCACATAGTTTTGGTCTTTCTCCATAAGCTTATCTGTGTTTTAAATACCTATACAGGTATTTAAAACCAAAAATGATAAATTCTCAATTTTGGTAGAAACCCTTGTTAATAAATATTGGGTTTTCTTACAAATAGTAATAATTTTATTCCACAGTTTAAGAAAAGTTTAAAAGCAGTCCAGCTCTTATATTACATGCAGAAGTAATTCTCACTATACCATTTTAATGTTCTTGTGATTTAATGTATAGATGGGGTTTTAAAAGATCTGTTTTAATGTGTGAAAATAGCATGTTGTTATCACACAGATTACAGTAGATATCGTTGAGATTTCGGAATGGTGTGTATATATTATGATAAAAAAATTCAAACATCGAATGGGAAGATTAGTTCTCATACTAGTTTAATCAAACTTATTTTATTACCAAGCTTCTCATGTTGTATTTTATGAGCAAGTTGGCAATATTTTCAGTCTGTAACATTTGTAACATAGTCACAGTTTGTGGTGAAGCTACTTTCTGTGCTGTTTTCCCTGGGTTCAAATTCTGGTAGGGTCAAACTGTGTGATCAGTGGGTCGATTCAGAAGTTATCAACAAGTATCCAAATCAATTTGATTAGAAAATTTCTCGTTTTGATGACGATCTTTCTAAGCCATTCTTCATGACCAAATCGAAGATTCAATACAACTATGCAGCCGAATGGTTCGATACAAGCACTTGCTGTGGTTACATAGTAAATTTCACAATATGAGTTTCAATTAATAACTGAATTGGTGGATACAAGACATGTCGTAAGTTCGTAAGGTTGAATTGGGGGGCAGAAGTGAATTCCATTTGAGCAGGGGATTTTTGTACGATTTGACCTAAAAAAAAACTTAACTTAAAAAAAAAAATTTACATAATTGCAGAATACTATCCACACCAAACAAGTGTCTACTGGCCGCACCGCAATGGACGGGCCAACTGAGGTACTATGCTGACCTGCCTTCACACATTAAGGTTAACCTGCCTGCCCTCTCACCCACAATGGTGAGCGGCTCCATCGTCAGCTGGGAGAAGAAAGAGGGGGATAAACTCAATGAAGGTAACTGACACACTGTGTGCTGTGGTATCTATCAAGTTGGAGTTAGAGTAGATCTTCTAATAAATATCCTCATATATAAAGGTAGCATAAACAGTATTTACCAAATATTATTTTATTCAAAACGAATTTGAATGAACTAAACTATCATATAATAAGACTGAGTGCACATTGATATGGTTACTGAATGGATAAAAACCAATAATAATAAAATACACTTTTTGTGTTATGTAATATAGCTGGAGCTTTGATAAATATCTACAATTGTGCTAATAGTCTCTGAACAAAAAAGTCACTGAAAAATGTTGAACAAGAACATGTATG
Organism: Pheosia tremula; assembly: GCA_905333125.1. NCBI lineage: Eukaryota > Metazoa > Arthropoda > Insecta > Lepidoptera > Notodontidae > Pheosia > Pheosia tremula. Next base: position 3,765,233 of record HG995411.1, read on the forward strand.
CACCTGATAATACTTGAGATGATGTTGATTAAGCAATCGTTTTCAGGTGATCTTCTCTGTGAGATTGAAACAGACAAGGCTACTATGGGCTTCGAGACCCCTGAGGAGGGCTTCTTGGCTAAAATCCTCATCCCATCTGGTACAAAGGATGTTCCTGTTGGCAAACTGGTGTGCATCATCGTCCAGAGTAAGGAAGAGGTCATTGCATTCAAGGACTTCAAGGATGACTGTAAGTGTAATATAAATGATTATGTATGACAGGCATGGCATGTAGGTGTTTAATATTAGGTGTAACAATAATAGTGTAAAATATTTTAACAGGTGAAACAGTATACTGGCTCACATTCCCAGAAAAAATTGTTTGCACATAAACAAGATCATTATGACCAACTTGTTAACGCCTTGAAATATTTTACACTATTTTTGTTACACTTTGTATATTTTTTTAACAATATAATATTTCTTACAATCAGTTCGTTACAAAATCCTTCTAAAATATTCTTGTCACAATTCAAATGAAAGTTCAAGAACATTTTGCAATAATGAGTCAATATTAGAGAATATTCTACCGTAAATTGAACTGTATCATTCGCCTATTTTAAAGCTTACATTCATACAATCTGTATAACACATTGTATAATGATGTCCAGTTATATTTACACAGATATAACATGCATGCTTGTAATAACTGCTGCATGGATTTTGAAGGCTCCCTCACCGAGATTAAATATGTCAGACGGCCCGTTGAGAACTACTTAAATGAAGCCTGCTAAGAATACAAATTTTCAAAAGGAATACCATTTTGGCCGCAGTGTGTTGAGAGTCGCGATCGGGAAGCACATTTTGACTTACACAACTAATTTTGATTTTATTGACATCTGCTAATGGAGTACTAGACGGGCATTATTCTTGTACTACCGATTATATATTTTACAAGAACACAGATTCATATTATTTTCAATCTAATAATCAACTTAAAATGATACAGACTTGCTTATCTCTTGCTTGCACTTCGTAATATAAAAAACTTGTATAATTTTGCATGTGTTTTTTTTGGGTTTTATTTGCTTGTTGCATGTTTTAACTGTTGTGTTTCCCGCAGCACCGCCACCGTCGCCACCGAAAAAGGAAGCAGGTTATTATTAATCATTTATATTTCTATCAATAAATCACCAATAGCTTGCTGGTCAGATGTTGGCTTCCTACCGAATGAGAGGTCACGGGTTTGATACCCACTATTACACTTCTTCGGAGCGACATCTTAACCGCTTAGACTATAAGTAATGTAATACCCCAACATTGCTTAAAAATCGAGGACTATAAGGGTCGGCGCACACTGCCGGAGTGACGGCGAAGCGACTAATTCGATAACAATTAAAAGTCTAGTTTACTAAAAAGTACTCGCTGTTTGCAGTAATGGAAACCGATTCTGCCCCCGCCTCCGCGCCGGTGGCGGCTGCCCCCACCCCCACCCCCGCGCCCGCGTCCGCGCCTGCCCCCGCGCCGCTTGCCGCTGAGTCTGCGTCAGAAGGCAGGATATACGCTAGTCCTATGGCCAGGAGGATCGCTGAACTCAAGAGTATACGGCTTGGTGGTAAGTGTTGCGTATTTTTTTTAACTTCCTTCGATGTGGTAGTATTGATAAGCTTAGGATTTATATAGCGGCTGAACTTGCTAGTAGCCCTTATACTAATCAGTATCATAATCTATAATACATACATATTATCGTATAAATATATACTGAATTGATAGAGATTTGTAGCATAAATTTCATGAAAACAGTTTCAAATCTTTAAGCGCGATTTACAGATAATGGCTTTGCGCGTGGCTGGACACACTACTTGCACACTTTGAACGATAGGATAAGATATTCGACAGTAGGGCCTCATATAAAAAATAACCGCTTTTACCAAAACAACATTTTATTCATTTTTTGTCTGTCTGTCTGTCTGTTTGTTCCGGCTAACCTCTGAAATGGCTGGACCGATTTTGACGGGACTTTCACTGGCAGATAGCTGATGAAACGAGGAGTAACTTAGGCTACTTTTATTTTAGGCTAGCTGTTACCCGCAGCTTCGTCAGCTTTTTGTTGAATACCACGCGGACGAAGTCGCGGGTAACAGCTAGTATTACATAACATCAACAGGGCAAGGCTCCGGTTTATACGGGTCACTGAAGTCCGCGGACTTGTCTGTGGCCGCCGCCGCCGCCGCGGCCGAGACCGCGCCTGTGCCTGCGCCCGCGCCGGGCGCCACCTTCACGGACCTGCCGCTGTCCGGCATGCGCGCCACCATCGCCAAGAGGCTGTCGGCCGCCAAGCAGACGATACCGCACTACCAGCTCAGCGCGACCGTCAACATCGAGAAAACCATCGCCATGAGGAAGCTGGTCAATGATAAATTGACTGCGGACAAGTCTAATGTGAAGGTATGTTTTTATATTTATAATGGTGTATTGGCATTTGAGCTGCACGTGTGTGCAATATTTCAGCTTCATTAGCCTCAATTTAAATCGATTTTCAATGAAAAGCAGTGTATATGCTATACTATGCTATCAGCCGAAAGACGTCCACTGCTGGACATAGGCCTCCCCCAATGACTACCACTCACCACGAACCGCCACTCACATCCACCGGCATCCTGCTACGCGTGTGATATCATCAGTGTATAAAGAGCGGTGTTATATCAAACTGCTATCACTTCCAGACAACTGTTATCTTTAAAGAAAATGCCTTTATATTGATTTCTTATATTTACGCGAATACTACATATTGAAATAAAACTAGTTTTACGTACGCACCATTGCGACACCTCAAGACACTGTGAGCACTTTCTGCATAGATCGGACCGCACACAACAACTAAATATGGAAGTTCAAACTGGACACTAGGACGTCTAACACGCCAGTCCTCCCGTGACCATGGTTGCTGTAACGCAGCCGAAACGTCAAAAACATAAGGAACGTAAAAAACATAAAATAAACGCGTAAAATTAGTTTTATTTCAAATGCCTTTATATCAAGATGGAGGATCGCGTTGTATGATTAAATATTTGTGGCGTATTTAGTTTAGTGTAATTATAGAAATACGTAATTACAAGTGAGATGCGATTGTAGGTATCGATTAACGACTTCATCGTGAAGGCCGTCGCCTCGGCGTGCAAGAGAGTGCCAGCAGTGAACGCGCACTGGATGGAATCATTCATTAGACAGTAAGTTTTATTTTTTTAATTATACCACATAAATAGTGTAACATATTTGATGAGGGTAGTCATTACCAGTCACATTTATATATTACTAGCTGTTGCCCGCGACTTCGTCCGCGTGGTATTTAACAAAGACTCAGCTGTTGGCAACAGCCTGCTCGCGTTCTGATCCCGCGGGACGCATTGCAGATTGTTGCTATCAAACTTTAATCAGGCGCAGCACTGCAACATTGGTTTTAATTTTTTTTCGAGAGATCCAATTTTTTTTTCTAAAATAAAAGTAGCCTATGTTACTCCTTGTTACATCAGCTATCTGCCAGTGAAATTCCCGTCAAAATCGGTCCAGCCATTTCAGAGATTACCCGGAACAAACAGACAGACAGACAGACAGACAGACAGACAGACAGACAGACAGACGGACAGACAGACAGACAGACAGACAAAAATTGTAAAAAATGTTGTTTCGGTATAGGTAACGTGTATACATCCAAATGCACTTAGTAAAAAGCGGTTATTTTAATATTACAAACAGACACTCCAATTTTATTTATATGTATAGATGTACACTAGTCTTTTTACCAGAGTCTTGGATGTTTAATATCTATATAAGTACTAGCTGACCTGGTAAACGATGTTTTGCCATATGCATTATTTCTAGGAAATATTTTTATAGTTAAATATTTGTGATTATAAATTTAGAGTCCATAGCGGACAAACACTGACACGTAATTTATATATTTTAAGATTATATTTTGGGTTCGCCCCCAGTCCATTGTAAAGTACCTACACATAATACAAGCGTTGCTTAGTTTGTCACCGTATAAGACTTTTGACGGATATCCCATACAATATATGTCAAAAGTGACAGTTACTATGCGGTTGCTGTTCGATTATGAATCGATTGTGTCAGCAGACTTGGGGCCCAGTTGGTGTGTTAGTGTGGCGGAAAAATTAAAATAGGCATGATGACTGATTTTGAAAAACTGTTCTATAATATTCTAAGGTATCTACTATTTCCAAAAAAAAATATTACTTCGGCAGGAAACTAATTTTTATTAGAAAAAAACGCTATTTAAATTGTAATTTTAAAATTCGCTCCAAAACGATCGCCGGTGTCATGGCGTCTGCTTGTGACGTCACTATTATGCAAACTGACCGTAAACACATCAAATCAGTAATTTACGTATATAAATATTGTAAAGAGTATGGAGTTTATCTTATTACTCTTTGCTGATGATGTTGCGGTTGCTTAGCAACAGGTTTTATATTGTTTGTGTCAAAAAGGGTAAAATCCTTGTTCCATGTTTTGAGCACACAAAACTATGTAATTGATCGATAGAAATCACGAAATACTTTATAAACGCAGGTAAAAACAATTACTAAGTGCAGAGATCGTCGAAGTTCGTACGAAACTTAGCGATGTTTACAATATGTACATGCTCGTGACGTAGTTCACTCTGATTGGTGTTCAACTTATCATGGCGGACTGTTAAATTTTGTAGTTTTATTTTATTAAATAAATTATCAATCTCGCCCTAGATCTGTAAATAAATACATTTTTCAGAACCTATTAATCATATCTCATTAGATAAACACATTATTTTAGTGATTCTTAGTTACTGTCATCATGCCTATTGTATTCGTAGGTTCTCGAATGTGGACGTGAGCGTGGCTGTAGCGACACCGTCGGGGCTGATCACGCCGATCCTGTTCAACGTGGACTCGCGCGGGATCATCGACCTGTCCGCGAGCCTCAAGGAGCTGGCGGCGCGCGCGCGCGACGGCCGGCTGCAGCCGCACGAGTACCAGGGCGGCACCGTCACCGTGTCCAACCTGGGCATGTACGGTGAGTCACCATCACCTCACCGATGTATGTCAATCAGGGGCACCCAAACTTATTTTGTCTACTGCCCACATTGAGAATTAATTATATTTTCAACTACTTAAAAACTTTTGTTTATTTCAATAAATTATGTACCTACAATAGTTATTTACATGGAAAAACAAAAAATACTTATTAATAGGACATTGTATAATAAAATAAAAATAAAATTATATACACAAAAATGACTCCACATCGTCGTCGATGCCAAAAGTGCCCAGCAAGCTGCCGCGTTTCCGCGCTGAATAGCGAGGCTCGCTCTCTGCGCGAAATAGAGGCCAGCCCGCCGGTCAATAAAACAGCTATAACTTCAAATTAAATGAATTATTGTAAGCCTCTACAGTTGTGTAGTTACACAACACACAGTTGTGTTGTAGTTGTGTAGTACAGTTGTGTGTGGGTAAGAGACCCAGAAATAAAATGGGAGCGTTGGCTCCCATTTTTTTTCTGGGTCTCTTACCGCCCCTTTTAGGCCTGCAGCCGCCACAAGGGGGCGTTATCGTCCACTTTGAGAAAGGCTGGACTAAATCGAAGCGAATGCAAACCGAATATTACTTGTTTATTTTTTATACAGAGTGATTAAGAAAGGGCATACTAGCCCTTGAACTCTCATAATACTATTAATACTCTTCTTTAGTGCATTTGTAATCATCATGTGAAGTCAGAATGCACACTTTCATTTGAAAATATGCCATGGACATTGCTTGCACAATATCGAATGAATCAGTCGAATTAAAAAAATAAAATAAGTTTATTGTTGTATGGTATGTTGCAGGAATCACGATGTTTAACGCTATCATCAACCCCCCACAATCGTTAATATTGGCGTGCGGCGGTCTACAGGAGCTGGTTATTCCCGACAAAGAGTCTTCTCAAGGGTATGTGTATAAACCTTATTATGACTTCTACATTGTTAGACAACTTTCGATACAATTTGTATATCCATATCGTCCATTTTACTCTTGTGATATAGAGTTGGTTCCCATATAAAATGTATGAGGGAATACGTTGGCCAATGTTTGCTCCAATAAAATATTTGTTCCAGATTCCGGCCGGCGAAATTCGTAACGTTCACGGCGTCTGCCGACCACAGGGTGATCGACGGCGCGGTGGGCGCGGAGTGGATGAAGGCCTTCAAGGAGAACATGGAGGACCCCGCCAACATGATTCTTTGAACGCCAACCAATATCCCGTACGATTTGCTAAATGGACATTAATTTTATACCATGGTGTTACCATGGGTGTAACTTTAATATTTACATAATTTATTTTATTTATATTTTATTTTTATATAGATGTTCGCGGTATTTTATAACTTGTAGTACAAATTTGTTAATGATACAATCATGTAATGGATAAGCCGTAATGTTATAGTTGAAGTTGCTTAGAAATACGGAGGCGTAAAACGGTCATTACCCTCGCAAGGGAGCTTATTTGAAACTAGGGTGGTGCCCTAGTTACAAGATTTTTATTAACTTTTTTAATATATTTTACAGATTATACCATCGAATGTTACTCCGTTTTGATGTAGCTCAATCAAAGTCCATTTATCAAATTGTAAGGTTAATACATTTCCACTGCAGTGTCCTTCAATTATCAAGTGATTGTTCGTTTTTATATATATTTTTTTTTTTATAAATGTGACGTGACGCGTATATATTCCGATAGTTTGAATATAGGAAAAACATATTTTTTTCCTATTTTAGAAGCGGCTTATTTGAGCCGTGGAGGGTAGCATTTGAAAATGCCACTACTATGGAATTATTATTATTATTTTTCAAAATTTTATAAACTACCTTTAAAGCTGTACCGTACCTCCCTATATCTTATAGGATTCTATTGCTTAAATTTATGTCTGGAGCAGTCGTTATTGATATACATATATTACAAAAAACTCCCGACGTTTTCATAAATTTCAAAATTATAAGAATTATAGCTCTGGTTCTGATGACTAAGTACTAAGCACGTGTAATAAGAAAATATTTTAATGGTTACGAGTGTAAATTGTCGCTATATCATTTGGTGATTTGTCGAAATGCAAATCTAAAATGTTAGCTGTCAGTCACTTTACGAATGTGTAAAGAACGTATCATAGTATGATATTATAATTCAGCAAGTTTGATTCGCGTATTTTGTCATACTAAAGTGTATGGCAAAAATGGTAAAGGTGTGTCACGACTCGGTCCTTACAATGTCTTAAAGGTCGGTGTGTCGCGGCGGGCACCCAGCTCTTTATTATCAGCTGTATATTCCCAATGAGCTGGGTTTATTTTTTTTGCTAAACTTCAAGCGCTCATTGTGCATTTATTGACATTAAACAACGTATACTTGTAAACATAGTCGAGTATGGGTATATACATTCATCAGTGAGTCCGTTATCCCCGCCCCACCCTTCATGGTTACCTATTTACTTAGACCTATCACGAGTCGTTTCATACCGAATATTGAAAGGACTACAACACTGGATACAGTAATCCGCTACCTACTTTGTTCGTTAGTTTTATAGTCTACATAAAATCGTCGCGGTAGGTACGGAACCCTCATTGTGCGAGCCCTACGTGCACTTTTAAATCATCAGTACTGTGATCATGTGAAATATGTTTGTATAGAAAATGTTAACTATATTAAATGTAGCAACATTGCACATTTTAATCGAAGAATGTACAGTTTATATCAAGAATAAGTGATTATTTATTTAGTTAGTTAAGGAATGGTAATCGTTGTTTGTTCCGACTCTGAGGCTCCATTCGTTTCAGTTCTGTCGACACTATTATATGTAATCCGCCATGCACACCTAAATAATTAAATTACCTTAAACCTACACAATCGCATTTTTTAAATATATTTTTATTGCAAATTTTCAACATTTATTTACTGTAGCAACTTTGGAGCAAAGATCTATGTACTTATAGATACATTTATTTATTAGTTTTGTGCCTCACGTGAAATTATTTGAGTAGGATAAAATAAAATATATATACCGTTTAGTTGGCGCAAAGTGAATAATAATAATTCGTTGTTATCACCAGTTTGTAATATTGCTAGTGATTTTATGAACGATGGTGGAATATATTTTACAAATAGACTTTCTTTTATTTTTTTGCCCCATTTTATTATATTTACCTATATTCTATGCTATTATATTCGTCAATAACTTTACATATCTTCTTCTTTCTTTACGAAATGAAATGCGATGAAATACGTATCATTGATATACCAAAAATTGCTTTTATTTTAATGGAACAATTTTATACAAAGATTGTCAATCACTTGGGCGAGTGACAATGCTTTTTTAAACTCTGGATAAAAATACATACTTTAATATGAAACAAATTAAAATTCTTAGTAAGTTGCAGTTTATGTAAAAAATACAATCCTATTCGCCCCGCCCAAGTGTGCACTAGCCTTAGGGTCATAATTTCATTATGATTAATTTAAGATAATGAATTTTAAGATAAATAATTAATAAAGAAATGCACGTTTCACATTCACATTTCAATTAAGCACGCAAAAATGCCTTAATAGTAAATAGGTATGGCCACATGAAATAGAACCTAATTCTCATTAGTCTCATTAGGGTCATGGGCGGAAAATAATTCGCGTGTCAAAAACGCGACGTTATGTCAGGGACAAACTGCCACTCATGTGTCACGAATTAATTAAATTTATTAGGCATCTACAGACTACTTACCAGGCTTGACTCATTATAAGGTGTGTAGCTGCTTTTGGTATCACGTTACTGTATAATAGGGAATACTTTATACACTGAGTCGTAAGGTTAGTTTGTGTTCCTATGCTATATTAAATAAACCCTCAACTGGGCTGAGTATAGGATAGGTAGTACCTACTAGCATTTCGTTCTGTATAATCCAAGTTTTAGTCTTCCCTACTGTCTCCCTCTTTCCTTCTAACTTTACAGTGTATCATATTAAATGACCAATCACCCATCTCGTCTGTTCTGTATCGTGACTTCTTTCCTTTCCCTTATTAAATTCTTTCCCTTCTCTTTGTGCATTGTTCGCTTCAGGTGAACTATATAGGACAATATGACTGACACTGCGACCGACGAATCGGAGCAGGAGTCGAAGAAGACGCCCGTGAAGGAGGTGCCCGTGGTGCAGGACCAGGGCTTCTTCCAGCATGAGACTGGAGACACGTACGACGGGTTCTTCGAAGTCAAGAAAAAGGATAAGATCGCAAAGATGCATGGTACAGAACATTATGAATTATAAGTCCTACTTCTGTGTTTGAGTTGCGTCGAATAACTCTCCATACAAATTGAATACGTCGGAGATTACGTATTCACGTAAACTATGAAGTATTCGTATGAGCTTATGAATAATCTCGCACTTGACGTAATGGTCGATAGGAGGAACGCGTTAACACTATAAACTACATAGTTTACACATTTTTTCTTAATATTTATTTAATTAGTGCGAGCTAATATAAATGCTCAATCTTTTGATATTAATAACACCAGTCTTCGTGATTTCCTTTAATATGTTGGTGTGAATGGAACACTTAAGTATTTGTGTAGATAGATACAGTCGCGGACTTTAATTTGGGACCCATTTAAGGTTGAATATCGTACAGCAAACGTATACCATAAGACGTACTATTTTCACCGATGTTACTAGGTGCAACTGATATATGACAATATACAGATAGATATACGATCTTATCTTATTGCATTATAAGTGTCATTGATAACATTAAGTAAATGGGTGCCGCATTAATGATCGCGAGCGTACTTACTTTGCGAATTCTTGAAAGTTGAACACTCAATAGCCTCCTACCAAAATTGAGGATTGAGATATTCGAGTGCGAGCCAGGGAGCGGCCGGCATCGTTATGCCGCAGTTAAATGGACCGAATCGTAATCCATTCCAAGCTGTGCCGAGGAGTCATGCTCTAATTACTTAAACTGATGCGTCTGTACCACTGTTTCTTGTGTTTTACTGAGTTTAATGGCTTATATACAATTTTAGGGCCCGGGATCTACACGACAGCTGAAGGGGATTCCTACTCTGGTGCGTGGGAATTAGACAGACTTGGAGCGAACGAGGAAGTCACTATAACCTTTGCCGATGGCTCCAAATACGAGGGTCTTTTCAAGGACTGGACGTACGTCAACCACGGGAGGTATTCGTACCCTGATGACAGCGTTTTGGAATGTGACTTCGCTGATAATTGCCCGGTCGGTGATTTGACTCTCCTTGATCCTAATCAGCACACTTGGTTGGGGCGAGCGGATTTAGGTTTTGGTTGGTTGGAGCCTGTGAACCATTACTATGAAATGCTGGAGAAAACTAGAGATATGAGTAAAGTGAAACGCCGTCACAGGAGTAGTAAGGATATTGCCGGCCGCGAGCCTTCGGTGAGTGTGACACCAAAATTGAAATGATCTAGTATGCGGGAGACTTCGGAAGAGACAAGGAAATATTTTGTTTATATTAAAACATGCTATTCATTCGAATAAAAACATTTAATAGTCATTAGAATAATTATTAAATAAATAAATACCGCCAGACAACCATATCATACCAACTGTATGGTGTAAAAGCAAAGCAGTGCTTGCATTATGGGTACCCTACAATGAACTGGGAGGGACCCCAGTAACACCCAGATAAAGAATAAAATACATACCTAAAGATTATTTTTGGTATTTTACCCAGTTGGGAATCGAGCCCGCTCCCATGCGGTGCAGTTAGCCGAGTGGCCTACGCTAAAATTACTAGGCTAGGAGGGCGTCAGTAATTATTATGTTCGGTCTACCTACCTTTTTTCCGAGGCCCTATACGCATAACCATCTAATTTACTCTGCAGCCCAAATCCTAATGAACATAGCGAGAAATGTTGAGTCTAATCCATACGTGCTATTCAACAATGAAAACCCCATTGAATTTGGTCCAGGTGGTTATTACATACCCTAATACCCTATTACATATCTTCAACGTAGGTACCTACCTACAGACATCCTGGTGTAAAAGTAAGTAGTAAAAAAAAAATCATTCAGTCGGTATATCCATTGATTACATAGGTACCTACTTGTTTGTTGTCAAAGAGGTTACTCGTACATGAAGTAGGGCCACCGTTGGGCCACCGTGTGGGAATAAATCGTAGGCAACTCAAGTGAATGGTGTCGAGGTGTGAGCTCGTTAATGCAGGCTACAATCACTTATATAAACAAACGATACAAACTGACGTAAACAAAACGTGGATTGTGAAACTGCTTGCACCTTGTACGAGTTACCTATTGACTGCATTCAAAGGGCTCATTCATATAATATAAATGAAAAGGATCACGAACGTTCTTAATGAGATAGAACGAACTCAATGTTTGGTGACAAAAGTAGAAGTTATATGATTTCTTATATTTACGCGCTTATAATAATAAAACTAATTTTATGGACTTATAGCAGCCGAAACGACAGGTATGTAAAAAACATAAAATAAACGCGATAAAATGCTTGAAATTAGTTTTATGTCAATAAAGGTTACCTAAGGATCTATCATCTAAGGATGATATATTTATTACCACAAATCATTGTTACATTATATGTACCCAGATAGGTAGATAGCATAGATATATATATAATAAACATACAATGCTATTTACTGGCAAGCGCATCACTTGAGTACGGCTGAACTGATATGGCATTTTTTTTATGTTCGTAATAGTCCCTTTTTTTCTATGGGATTAGGATAGGACAATGTCTGTCGGGTAGTAACTAGTAGTCGCTAGTAATCAGCTAATAATAATTGTAATATTAATATTATAAGCCAGGAAAATGAAGTATCATCACTACATACCTATACCATAAAAACTAACAATCCGCACTAAAGAGGATTCTCAGAGGGCTATTTTGAAAAAGGAACCTCCTAATATGGCTCACGTATTTTATGGCTGTCCCCGAGCCGCCCATAGATTTAAAGTAGCCACTACATCCTACGACACTCCACTGTTGACCCCACTTTGGTAAGACACTTACGAAGCAAGGTATGACTCAACGTATCCATGAATGTGAGACTCATACCTAAATAGAAGTAGTACATAAACTACTGGCGATAAAATATTAAACAAAAAAGTAATAGGAAATGACTAAACCCCTCCTCTCCTACCCCTCTCTACCTCTGTACCTACTTCGCATTGCAACACTAACGCCTGTTATCCCCAAAGAAGTGAGCACAGGTGCATCGCTTTGCATCCACAATTCACTGATTATTTGGCCCCTTAATGTAATAGGTAATGGGTAAGACTATTGCCATTATACCGGGCCCTTAAATGCGATGGGGATTCGGTCCATGGTCTACCACGCCGGCGCGGTGCGGGCTTGCGAATTCCACACAGCTTTCGAAAGACGTGCAGGATTCCAGACGATGTTTGCCTTCACTGGGCAATATTTGGTTTTCCTTTCACGGGGTACCCTTAATAGTAGTATGAGCCAACGCCGCATTCTCTCACCGTTCATATCATTTTAAAGCATCAACTTTGGCCATGTTGTCATTGAAAAAGGCGTGGAGACACAACCACAACTGGTGGTTAAACGTTTCGCAATCATTATCAAGAACAAGTAGCGGCTCCGTTTAGCGATGCAATGAACTATGACATTTATTTCAACCGACAGAAGCAACAGACTGCCGGCCGCCTACGACCATTTTGTTGCCATTAGTATCACGTCGGATCTTAAAGCTTATTGGCCTTGTATTAGTGTTGGCCAAAAGCGGTCTTGGAGCTTCGCATCAAGATCAAGTCCATAATTATGTAGTTTTCTACCATGATCTATAATTAGGTAGAACAAAACTACCTAGTTAGTAGTTTTCTTCTACGTAATTGTAGACAACCGTAGGTAATAAAACATAGGGTTTTGTTTTATTCAATACTAGCTGACAGACAGACAGACGTTGTTATAAACCAAATTTCCCTGACAACTTTTTAAGTTTTTCTTTCTCAAAAACCTTGTTCGGACTTCTTATCACGAATGAAAAGAAAAGTGCCACATCGGTCCAGCCTTTTTCCACGTGATGCGCTTACCAATGAACAGCAAGTAGATTAAACTAAGCCGAAAGAAATTAAAAAAAAATGTGAATCAGTCTTATTCTTGCTGTAATTGGTCTTTTGACCAAGACCAAGACCTTTTGGGCCACACTACCTTGTCTACACTCACATTTGAATAACCACTCACAAATACCCCCTCTTATTTGGACAAATAACATGATGACATCTGTTTAGGTAGGTACCATAAAGGATCGAGCCGGGTCTACATATACTGGTGATCAGCGACGCATAGGAGTGGCTGTGCGTGTCATAAAGCCGTGTATCTTGCTATGTAGTTCACTGTTCTTAATTACTAATTAGAAGAGCGGAATAGCTATGAGGTGAAGGACATTGATTTTATTACCTTTGAAACTGATAACGCGACAATATTGTGAATTTTTTTGCTGATTTTTTAATTTTATTAATATCTTGTCTACTTCGTTGCGGTGGTCGTCATCGTCATGAGGAATTCTTCAAGTTAAAAAGACATATTATATGATTTGTCAATAAACGAGGAAAGAGGTCGGGAGGTTGGGGTCGAGTCACCTTCGTCCGTAGGAGAATTAAGTACCCTCGAGATACCCTACACGTGACCCTGGGTGGTGCCAACCAGGTGACAACTCTACTGGTGGTAGGCTTCGGCCGTGGCTAGTCACCACCCACTGAACAAAGCCATGTCGCCAAGCGGCCTAGCCGTGTTCCGGCATGATGTTCGGTGCTGCCATTCATGGATGGCGGGTCAGATCAGTTGCGCTGCATGTGCCTAGTAAATGTAGCGTCTCTATCTACTGCCGCCTTCCTACCTAGGCAAGTATGCTCCATCGTAGATCTCATCGTCACTTACCATCAGGTGAGATCGAGATCAAATACTTGCCTATAATGTAATAAAAAAAAAAAAAAAAAGGTGGCCTAGGCAACGAGCTTGAATTGAACTCACTTTTTGTCAATATGTAGAGGATGTTGGATGATGGTATAGACAGAGGGATATGAGAGGGGGGGGGGGGGCAAGTGCACCCATTTGCACTCCCCTTGTTATAGAAAAAACACATAACATGGGGCTTCCATAGGTTGATTAACACCTTCTCAATGATTTCAGAGCCACCCTTGCCTGGACAGGGTTAAATAAAAGCCAAATTTTATGTACTGACCTAGTAACTACTAGGTACCTACTACCTATAATTATAAGAATGCATCTTGCCATTGTTAATGCTTTTGCAAACAGAAATGTGGTCTAGAATAAAAAACATTTGTAGTTACATCGTAGGTACCTACTTATCAGCCGCTTATCAATCTGTTTTGTAGTTAAATAGGTTACAAAACTATTCACTATGTTATTCTATCAATGCGATAAGAGATATAACCTTGGTTCGCATTTCCTATACTTATTATAAATGTTCCAATCCATGTATACTATGAACGCATGCCTACTGGTTGCCTTATTTATGATCTATTAAAAATATTTTGATTTGCCTGCGTTCGAAATTTAAATTTACTTTGACTTATACGTTTACGGTCTAATCGCCTAAGTACTTAATTAGTGAGCGCAAGTAGTACAGAAGGTCTAGCACGCGTGTCAAGACAAGACATAATGTTGCACCGAACCGAATTACTCTCTCTCTTAATTTATAGGAGAGTTAATGAGACAAAATATATATATTTATATCCCACATTTTGTTTTGTCACAGCCAGCCGTGCTAAGATTGCGGACACAGTACAGACACATCTGCTTTCCAGCCCTAATATATCAAGGTATATCTTAAAAAATCCAGGCTTAGTCACTGTTTACTTAAAAAAAATTCAACCCCGCGTGTAAAGACCGCTGAACTGATTTTTATCAAACACCTCATATACATACAGTCGATACCGTTTATCAAGCAAGAAATATCCGTTTCAGAGTTTCAATGACAAAGATTATATACGTTATATATATTAAGAGTAGCACTTTTTAAGCAACCCGTTACGTAAAGTGCGAGATTACTCGTAGCTAATCTTATACTTTATAGTCTACCGTTTAGACATTTTGTATGGAGAATTGAAGTTTTCAATACCGTCCGCTAGAGGCACTTTTCAATCCTCCATACACGATATCTAAATACGGTAGACTATAAAGTATGTAGTTAGCTCGCACTTGACGTGCTGTTTGCATCGTGTACGACTTAAGAAAAGTATTGGAAAAATGTGTGAAACTTGCTTGTAGGTAGTTATAGACTGCCTAAAGTCATACATAGTTGGTACCTATAGTAAGAGCAAGAGCTCGCGTCTAAACATTCGTTGATCGTGGTTCAGAGTAACGGCAGATGTCGACCGGTGGAGTCGCGGTCGTGGTGCGAGCCGGCGCGCGACCGGCCCGCCCGCGCTTATCACTATCACCTTATCAGCCCTTATCACACACTCATCGCGAAACCGATCGCACACCACACGCGCGCACATTTTACACATATGTGATTTAATTAATGCGCATCATGAATTGGATTTCGGTGGCCATACCGTGTTTGTTCATAGTGTTCGTGAAACATGGAAATTGTCAAGGTTAGTGTTTTCCATATGTTTTTGAGACAAGTAGCATTGTGAGGTTTATATATATCAAGTAGGTAGGTATTGGTGAGCGTGTGTCTATATGACTAATAGGAATGTCGGTGGATTTGCGTTACACATATATCTTAATTATTATAATAACAATGGTAGATATACGATTCCGGTAAACCACGAGTAGAGATAGATATTATATATAAAAAAATCAAAATCTCTTGACATCTAGGTATTCAAGGTTTTGAATTGGAAAAGCATGCCCGCTTATTAAATTTCATTAAATTCTCTCGATAGATATTAAATTAACTTAGGATATTAATTTAGATTATGGAAAATAATATGGTTAGAGGTATAGGTTTCTCTGTGTGTTTTGGGGTATTTGGTGCATAAGGAGTTTAGAGTTAAGGAGCAATAAGATAAGGATAGCGTTACCTCTCCCTCAGATGCTTTATGTAGCTCTAATAAGTACCTATACCATATATATAAGGCTTTACTATAATAGTGTAAAATATTCTAACACGGCCAACAGTAGGTTAAAAGATAACATTCCCGAAGAAATTAAGAAATTATTAGACAGTCAAAAAAGACACACTGTACTGAGGCCAATGGCTATGGGTAAACTTTTTTTTTTAAATATATTTGTAACATCAATGTGATCCATATAACTTACTGATTCATCGGTTAAAATATTTGACACTATTTTTATATATCCTCATATTTTGGGGTGTGGCTACAGAGTAAGTAGGTACCTAGTCTTTGGACTGACCATCTGTGGGACTGACTAAGATATGCTAAGATGTAGATATATAGAAGCTTCAATTATTATTAACCTTATAACATTAACCTAACGAAATTATTTTTATAATTGGATTTGATCCTGAAGCGTTAATTTCTTTTGGTACGCGTAAAATTTGTATGTAGGTACTTAGTTATTAATCAGTGTATGTACCTATATGAAGCTATTGATATCGCCGTCCAGCAGTAATAATTAAGCTTGGACTGTTTCAATGCTTCTGTGCATATAGAAGTACTTACCTACTTCGATTTTTAGCCTGAAGTCACCTAAGTACTTACAATTGCGGCACACAATATATTGTAGGTATGTTCCTATGTTCATTAAATTCGTGGGTATGAAGAATGTGCTAGCTATGATGTACGTTTGAAACTATTCGGATGATATTGTAACTGAATCCCCGGCGTGCGAGATTAAAACAAAATAAAAACTAATTCGTTATCTCAACGCGGACATAAATGTAACTTCAAAAGGAAAGATTTATGTTCATACGTTAACTAAAATAACCAAAACAGACGTTTGGCGCCGGATCCCACCTGTTACGGGCATTAGTTTTCTAAAATAGACAAATACATACAGAATGGAATTGACAGTTTTATTTAGAAATAACACGCTGCAAATGAGTTTTCGTGGTAGCGACGTGCTTAGTTACGAGCTCATGTATCTGTACTAAGAAATAATTATGTTAAGTTTTTTTCCGGTAGAACAACTAAAAGAAACAAGGAAAAACTTTTTGAAGTTGATTTTTCTTAAAACAGTTATACAGTATTCCAGAAGTGGTTGCTTCATCATTAGTAAACTTTGTCACCTTCTAAAACTAACCAGGGTGTAATTAGCTTCGTAACGAAAACTGATACGATGGATTAATCTCATGATTCTGAACCCCTGACAGTTGGAATTTTCTTTCCATCTTTTCATAAATATACGCATTTTTTTCAGTATAATTTTAGCATAAAATCGCAATAGAAGTCTTATCCCAATGTGATAGTAAATAAAAAAAATACAATACCAATTTAGATCTAATAGAGCAATGTAAATTAAAACTCGATCCGCTCGAGCGTGTTCGTCACTCACACGAGTCGGGTATCGCGCGGAGCGTTGTGTTTGATCACATTGTTTACGATACATTGCGCGCTCAAAAGTTACAACAATTGCAAACCATGAATTTCGATTTCTATAATTTTATTGCAGGCATTAATGTAACGTTTACCCAAAGTTTCCGTTAACATGCCCCTTACAAACTGTATAAATACCTCAAAGGTCCCAGCCTAAAACGAGATTAACGGCAGTACTAACACCTACCTATTATACTCTTAATTAGTAACACACATACTTACTGTGTCGTTATCCCTTCTAATGTCAAGTAATCTTATCGTCCCTACGAGATGGACGTGTCAGCTGACGAAAATGGGTCACCGCGCTCACAGGCGACAGGCGGCAAGCTAACAACTTGTTGCTTTCTTACACTATTTTATTTGGGTCTGATAGATAAAATGTCCGTTATGATAGAAACAAAAATAATGATAGGAGATTGTTTTTTTGTATTCGGACAACGCCCGTCTATCTACACCTAGTACGTTTAGTAAAACTATACAACTAAGTATAAAATAATTCCAGCCCTTTTTTATGTCCCACTGCTGGGCACGGGACTTCCCTCAATGCGAGGGGGGATTAGGCCACCACGCTGGCCCAGTGCGGGTTGGCAGACTTCACACATCTTTCGAGGGGTTCTCTCAGACATGCAGATTTCCTCACGATGTTTTCCTTCACCGTTTAGCAAGTGATAATCTTGGTTGAAAATGAGATTCGCACGTGAAAAATCCCAGAGGTGCGAGCCGGGGTTTGAACCTGCAATCCTCGTTACCGAGGCAAGCGTTCTACCAACTTGGCTATCACTGCTTGCAACTAAGTATACATTATACCTATTCTACAGAAACTACTCTGAAGGGTGAAGGAGTCAGTTAAATGATCTAATTGGTCTACTATGTAGATTTTCTCTTGATGTTTTTATGCCTCCGGGAATCGAACCTACGTTCCCCTTATTTCTACAAGCTACCCATTCCATTCATTATATGATTATTCCATATAGTTATAGCTATATTTTAACATCGGGCACGTGCCGACTATTGTGCTATATTTGTGCCGGGATTATCTTGCCTCGGCCCTCTAATCTCACATACGCCCACATAAATTGTGTCATCGCTATGCTACGTCCTTCTATGGGTGTAGTTTGAGTGCATAGCGGAGTGCAACATTTGCATGTATTTGAAGGAAACGCTTCCCTTCGCTCTGTTGTGAGTTATGAAACTGTTATATTATCACTAGGACTTTTTTTTTTGTTGTCGGGCGGAAATCTTCGATAGATACCCGGCCTCTGTGCGGGAGAGGGCCGGGTTATGTGGGATTCTTACCCACTAAAACCCCCCCGGTGGCCGCCTTCGACACATGTTGGAGGGGCTCCGGGATCTCCAAACGGAACGCACCGGTGCCCCTCTTGTGCTTCGCCCCCTTATGGGGGCCCGTCTCGGGGAGCAGATGTGCGCTAGCATTTGCACTAGGAATATGACGACCCTGATTAGCTCAGTTGGTAGTGACCCTGCCGTCTACGCTGAGGGTCCCGGGTTGGAATCTTCGTAGGTACAAACTTTGTGTGATGAGCACGAATATTTGTAATCGTTATAATTCGTGTGATAATATAAGAGTCGCTTAGTGTGGGTGGGACCTACGTGGGACCGTATAGTTGGTGTGTTCGTCTGGCGATATTATATTATATCAGGTACCCAGACCTATCTAATTTGTTCGTACCGTAACCGTAAGCCCTTTTCTTAATCAGAAATACTGAACTCTATTTTAGGAGTAGTCTGCACTTCTTTGCAGCCATATTTTATGACAAGTAGCTACGTAGCTTATGCAGCGTATAAATACGCTACGGCTTTAATGAAACCATAGCCTTATTCGATTGTATTAGCTCATATACATTTTTGGTTTTCTATTTTAAATGTGTGAGCTACTCGCTTCGTGTAATCGACTTTTGAATGGCGTTTGAGAATGTCATCCGTTTCCTTGAATAGACTTTTGAGAAGAATTTGTTCACTCGGAATGCATTGGATCTCGTATTCAAATGTAGATTTCTCTATGAGTTCGTTAATCATTAACGGCTTCAAAACAATCTGCTTTTAGATGTTATTTAAACATAAGGAAATCTCTATGCGCAAGAGTTTTCCTATATATATATATAGTTACTCAGCTACTGATTGGTTATGAGCAAAGCCTTAGCCACAAATCTTAACTTGTGGGGGGAACGGTGGGTTGGCTGGCATGGGGGGGAGGGGGGGTTAACAATAATAAAACAATAAGGTTTACTTCATAACTTGCTTGATTAAATATTATTGGAAAATTTGCGAAGTCTGTTTCGCAAATT
Source organism: Pheosia tremula (assembly GCA_905333125.1). Lineage (NCBI taxonomy): Eukaryota > Metazoa > Arthropoda > Insecta > Lepidoptera > Notodontidae > Pheosia > Pheosia tremula. The sequence continues at coordinate 3,785,098 of HG995411.1, forward strand.
CGAAAAAAGGACCCATCTACCTGAGTCGTAAGCTTACTTTTCTTTGGAATAGATGTTGATACAGTTTAGTTAACCGATTAGGTGAACCTACTCATGAATCTACGGTAACGTGCTCGCAAGCACGCACGCACCCAATGTTGCCTTGTGACGTCACTATGTTAATGTTTCTGTTACGCGAGAAATTGGTTAAATTTATTAATAGCTAACAAAACCGACAGACATAATGTCCTATCCCTAATCATATTTTTATATATTGATTTTTTATATTTGCGCGAATACTACATATTGAAACAAATGTTATTTAACAGATTTTATCGTGTTTATTTTATGATTTTACGTTCCTGACGTTTCGCCTTTTTACAGCAACCATCCTCCGAGTCCTCCAGTGACCATGGTTGCTGTAATGCAGCCGAAACATCGGGAACACAAAAACATAAAATAAAGGAGATAAAATCTGTAAAATTAGTTTTATTATAATTATATTTGTAGATTATTAACATAACACTTGTTTTAAAGGACCATTATCGTAATTATTTATATTATTTCTATTCACGTAAAGTACTATAATACGTGTCCTCTTTTATTCAAATTAAACCATGCTATAGGTACCTAAGCAAGCAACGGTTCTCTTACTGGCAACCAATCCTTAACCGACAACATAATATTGTGTATAATGTGTATAATAACTACGCAACAAGCTATACAAACTTTGTCTATATCCTCATGCTGTTCTTGTAATCAACAGTGCAGCAACTGCTGAACAAGTTGGCGTGCATCGAGCACGACACGTGCGGCGCGTGCCTCTCCGCTGCCTCGCACTGCCGCTGGTGCGCCGACCCCTACTTCACGTCGGCCCCGAGGTGCAACGATGATGAGAGGTGAGACGCCATCATCTGTAGCTGAAGCTCTCTTTTCAGCGTAGCGTTATAGTAACGTAAGCGTTTTCTGTCCCACTCCCACCGTAATTTCACTAATAAGTATGACAATGGCAGAATTCTTTTCCATGATGTTACTATTACATCAGCGCGGCAGCGGTGTGATTTTAAAACGTTCGAAATCGGAATCGGATTAGAAAAGGTAGTTTGCGTTTACGAAGTTATTTTAAAAATGGTAGGAAATAATAGAAAAAATATTGATCGTGAAATCTAAACTATTACGGTGTCTTGTACTTTAACCACATAAATCAAACATTAAGTCGAGCACTTATTATTTTTGATTTAAAAAAAAATCCCTACGCAAAATCTTATGAAATTGCATTCTTAGTTACAGGGCTGTAACTAAGATTGGAAATCCTGAATTTTTTTTTAGAAAAAGGGGATTAATATAGTTAACCACGTAGTTACATACTTGAATTAGTGTAATGCTCCGTTGCTGTAATAAAAAAAGAAACATTATAAAAAAAAAATTCAAAATAAGAACACCTGTCGACCTTCCCCCTTCTTCCCTGTATCAACCCCCACACCGCATTCCTCATTACCGACTCCCAGTTATGGTATCGCCCATAGCGCCCAAACAAAACCAATACTTAAATTTTCAATTACCTACCACAAATATTCCACATTCTATCCATTTAAACAAACACGAATGGCGTAATTGATGTCCAATTCCCCATAAATATCGCTTTAACTTACCACTTAGGGGACATACCTGCCGCCACAACAAGGGTATCATAGCCCAGTTATCTCCGAGTAGATCAGTTGATGGCGGCGATTAAGCACCGCCCACGACGCCCAATAATTGGATGGATGACCGTTTTAGTGGCCGATCCTCTATATTAGGTTTGCTGACGTCATATAATTGATGTGCGTCTGAACTTGTGGCGGTAAAGTTGGATGCGATAATAATGGACTCCCTAATTCGATAATGATGTCATTTTTGTTTAATGTCAAAAATATTTTTAGTTTTACTCGGCATAGTTGACGTTAAATAACTTCCGAATTACCCGTACGAATGACGAAGACAATAGGCAATAATGGACCAAATAATTAATCTCTGGCCCCCACAAGGTGGACTGGTGATATCACACGCGTAGGAGGAATCCGGTGGATGCTAGTGGCGGAGGATCGTGATGTGTGGAAGTTATTGGGGGAGGCCTATGTCCTGAAGTGGACGTCTTTCGGCTGATAGCATAGCAATTAAACTCTAGTCATGTCCGACTCTATTCTTGAGGACGTCGGGCCAAAAAAAAGGCGCCGTACTTAAAACTGTAGTTTAAACTATCACCACTCAATATGATCGACGCCCTTCGAACATAAAAGGTTCAATTTTATTTCGCTGCGTCGTTCAGCATCACGACTCGGCGCATTCTCCGCCTCCGAACATCATTCCCACGTTCACTGACCGACATTACGGCTCTCCTTAGCTAATCAAGAGATTGTCGCTTGATTGATTATTGATTGTGTGCGCGAGCGCACCAAGCGCCCGGATGAACGGTTTTCAATGGACGCATTCGGAAATCGAAAGCACTTAGCTTACAAACCTATTTTTCGTAGTGTTTGATGTATAATTCCTGTTTGTTGGGTGGTGGGTTTCGTCAATAAGTTTAAGCATTCACGAAGCCCATACATACAGTAGACGTACCTTCTGAAGGTTACGAAAACTGATATTAATACCTAACGGTTCTATATCTCCATGACAGTCTCGTGAAGGCCAGCTGCAGTCAGACGCTAATCCAACGGCCCGAGAAGCCGGTGTGGAGTGTGGTCGAGAACAGTTCACTCCAAGATATCATGCCGAATAGCCAGGAAAACGTAGTACAAATTCAGCCGCAAAGAATACAGCTGTCACTGAAACCACGTAAGTGAAGTGATTACCCCAAGCGCCTTTCTATCCAGTTCGACATCTTGGTTATGTATTTTTGCATGACCAGGACCAATACCCAAGAGACTCGCAGAGTGTTTGCTATAAAACTCTTGAAGAAGAGAACATTACAAAGTCTTCTTCTTGCGATATTGCCACCAAGAAGAAACTTGGATTATAAGTCCATGAACAGTGTGCAGGTATAGGCAAAGGCTGGCTAACACAGGCTGGTAATTTCTGTTTACCAAGTTTTATTTTACGGACGAAATTTGAAAATTTTATTTACAAATTCTGAAATCTCAGACACGGAATACATATGATGTCGTGAATAGCAAGTAGATAAATATTTACATTCTGTGAACACCGGTTAAGGTATTTAAATTCCAGTTTTTCTTTTCAGGCGAAACGAAAAAAATACAATTTACATTCAGACCAGCGAAAAACTATCCACTGGATTTGTATTATTTGATGGATCTCACGTGGTCGATGAAGGACGACAAGGAAACCTTGGTGTCTTTAAGAGACGACCTTCCAGAAATGCTGAAGAATCTTACGGATAACTTCAGGTAGCTGCCTACATAACACGTATATTGATAAAAGCGGTTGCATATTTTAATAATTACTTACGTAACATTGTGTAATTTGCATTTTCCTAGAATCAGTGGCAAGCTAGGATTTCCTATACTAAATTATTACTAAGTAACTGAAAATAATTGAGTTGAAGGTCAATAAGCAAAAGGCTTAACTTCCGCGATATAATCTAAGTATCTTTCTACTGTTTATTCGTAGGCTCGGTTTTGGAAGTTTTGCGGAGAAACCTATAATGCCGTTCATAAGTACTGATGCTAGAAGACTTGCAAATCCTTGCACGGTGGAGGAAGAGGCATGCGAGGCAACCTACAGTTATAAACACCATTTGTCACTTACAAATCAGGTAAGTGTTAACCTATTAATTAAAAATGACACCCATAGCGTTCGTCCACTTTGAGTAAAGACTGCTAATAAAGAGACAAGGCTAATGCAGCTATAAAAGGCGTTACAACGTGGATTCCACACGTTAGTATTATGCATATATTCTTCTTATGGAACCTACTCATGAGACCTATAGCCTTTTGAGTAACTAAGTCGTTTTTGCCTTGGCTGTGAATAATCAATTTCAGTAAATCAGCTTCTGTAGTGAAGGATAGGGAAATTTAAATAAAAGATTGGCATTTGGATTGGCTCTCCACATAATAAGAGAACCTGAGATTATAAAGAGAATATGAGATTAGGATCTAGTCCAGAAATGATGAACAATATGTGACCAATCACCAGAAGGTCCTACATACATAGACGACGTTTTTGTCTAGTTGTGAACTTAATAATGATTTTTCTTTCAAAAATTGTTTTGTTATGCCTTTGTAAGTTGATAAAAACGTCTATAAATTTGGGAATGAGAATGGTATGGACTTACAGGTGAGTGAGTTCATCGAACGTGTGAACAGCAGTTCAGTGACGGCGAATTTGGACAATGCGGAAGCGCAGCTAGATGCGCTGATGCAAGTTATCACTTGCGGCGACAAGATCGGCTGGTCCACACAGAGCCGTAAGATCGTTATACTGCTGTCGGATGGGCTGATGCACACGGCTGGTGATGGAAAACTTGGTAAGTTTCTTTAGATTACATGTATATTTTTGGAAACGGAAGAGCTTATATACTGCCAAGGGAGCTTTAGGTGGATAGGATAATTGTTGCGAATTGGGTACCTCTCCCAATGGCAATGGCTTACTCCACCAACTGCCTTGCATGACCAATCACAGAAGTAAGTCCTCCCATATATATATGGTAAGGCAAACCAGATCGCAGTGAACAGCCGATTTTTTTTTATAAATAATCAGTTTTTCACATAACCTTACCTGGTATAATTCTGATATTTACTGTAAGTCATTTAGAGATTGTAGACATAAGAAATGTCCTTGTTTTGTCAACAAATATTGTTGAACTGTAGACTTAAGTTTATGAGTGGAAGAAAGATGAAAGAGATGACTGAGCTTATGCTAGTATGGATTCCCAAAATGAGAAGATACTGTGTTTTTTTTCTAGGTGGTGCAACAAAGAAGAACGACGAACAATGCCACTTAGACGACCGAGGGTACTACTCGGCCGCAGCGACGTACGACTATCCATCCGTAGCGCAAATATACAGACTGCTAGATAAGTACAAGGTAATCTTTGCACGGGTTTAAACGACGGGTTGTGTAAACTGTAAATCCCTCGGTTAGTGTAATGTCATGTGTAAAGTAAACTATCAATGTGGATGTTTGATCACGATGCGCTCTCATTTGCGGTGTGCGGTAGTCACAGTTTACTGGGATATATAAGAGCAAATATCTATATAGAGTAATAGATTCCGTAACAGAAAACAAAGATACTGGCAACGAATAATAATGATATGAGTAATTACAAGTTCCAATATAAATTCCTATGGAGGTGTATTTTTTCGCATACCTTTCTAGATAATAGTAAGAAATAAATCAATCAGTGTTTTCACAAATACCTTACGTAAAAGCACGAGTAATTTTAGTAGCGCCGGGTGTGTGTTTGAAATACCTATGAACTCTCTACAATATGAACCTCTGTTTATTTTGTAGGTAAACGTAATTTTTGCTGTTACGGCGAGCGTCAAAGACCACTACGACAGTCTCAACCAATTGCTAGAAGACTTTACTTACGTTGCCAAATTGGAGAGTGACAGTTCCAACATCCTTAAACTCGTGAAGACTGGTTACGAGGATATCGTCAGTGTGGTGAAGTTTAATGACGACTTGGAACCTGGGCCTGTGAAGATACGGTACTTTACCGATTGTGGAGTTAAGGGAGGGCCATTGGTGGAAGCTACTAGATGTACCGGCGTGGAGTACGGAATGACTCTGCAGTATGAGGCGCATATTTCTTTGGAGTCTTGCTCGGAGTATAAGTCGGTGAGTAAAACCTTACCAGTAGGGTAAGCAGCAACTCCAATTGTAACTGTCACTTTCATTCTTATTTATAAAGTGTATGGTGTGAAAGGGACGGAAGACGCATATGTTACCGTACGTAACATATGCGTGCGTAAAAGATCCTGCTTGAGCCTCAGTTCTGTGCGAAGTCTGCCGCTAGGCCTGAGTGGAGGACTATGACCTGTATCCTCCCATCCATGGAGCCGTGCAACAGTGGGACATGAAAAGGGCTAATTATTTAACCACCCATTTGAAATTAATTACAGACAAAACAAACAATTCGCATCTCCGAGTCGCAACTGGGGCAGGACTCCCTGACCCTGGAGGTGGACATCCAGTGCGGGTGCAAGTGCGACTCCGATGCGCAAAGCACTAGCTCCCTCATGTGCCCCACCAACTCGCACCTCGTTTGCGGCGTTTGCCAATGCAATAAAGGATGGTATGTTCATTCTGAGAATTAGCCACATTGCTTAACGGTAATGATAGGTTTTCGGTGCAACGTGTTTGTAAGATGTAAATATTAGTTACTGTTTTAGTGTTAGACTTAGGCCTTGTTTCATCATTCGCTATTAAATCTTATCTAACAGATGTTAAGTACAAATTCTCTCCGATTAGTACTTTATAAAGTTTATCCAGCAATTGGTGAGGCAAATCCACAATGTAGAGATAGGTCTTATTGTAGTGGTCACGGATGTGTACAAAAGTATTCCCGTGGCCGCCACACACTCCCACCACTGCTACTCCTTTAAGCCAGGATCTACAGTGGTGTCCAATGATAAAGTTAATTGTCTTTGATTTTTATAATATGTTAATGATTTATGTTGTTACCTATATGTTAATTCCCAGGTCAGGTCCATCGTGCGACTGTTCAATAGAAGACGAGAACGCTTCCGCCGAGCTGCTGGCGCAGTGTCGCGAGCCGAACACAACGCGCACCATTGCGTGCTCCGGCGCAGGCGACTGTCTTTGCGGCAAATGCCAATGCGACAGGGGGTTCAATGGACGTTACTGTCAGTGCAAGAGTTGCGAGATTAGTATGTAAGTATAAAATGTGGTGTTAATTCAGAAAATCCAATAAATTTGAGATTTATCGTTAATTTTGTCTATAACTATCAGCACATACAGCTGAGCCAGAATAGAGTTACTTATGCTGGTGATCGGATAATATTTATCTACCAATTATGAAATACTAGCTGCGCCCCACGATTAAAAGGTACGAAAAATTTTAACAAATCTATCCCACGGGAACCATTAATTTTACAAGGATAAAAAGGATAGCCTATGTGCTTTTCTAGATTGTACTCTATCTCTGTACCAAATTTCATCCAGATCTGACAGCCGTTCTGGCGTGATTGAGTAACAAACATCCATCCAGCCATCCATCTATCCAAACTTTCACATTTATAATATTAGTGGGATCCAGCACTGTAAAGGCGACCGTATAATATCGGCTTTATGTTTTTTTTTGATCCGGCCATCTGTTATCTGTAAGTATGTATAATAATAATTAAGCTTCCTAAAATATATTGTGTTCAACTATTTATAAAATAAGGATTTCCGGGTTCAGTTGTTCACTTGATTAAAAACAGATTGAGCTCTATAATTAAACGGATCATTAACTAGTCCGCACCTAGGAATGGTTATCGACCATCGACACCGAGATTATTTTCAGTTACAGTGCAGAATGTGTTTACAGATGTCTGATTTCGAAATAGGAGCCATGTTTGTTTTCACTAATTCCTAGTTAATACCTAATCTGGTTAATGTTAACATAAATAAAAAAATATATTGAAAGTTATGTATTTATGAATATGTACTCGTCGAACGAATATAGTCATTCATGTGGGTATTGTTATGAATGATAAAAAAGAATGGCAAAAAAAATTAAACAAAACGTATCATTACAGAACCATGGTAGTATCAATGAATTTATAGATAAACTTATTCCATGGGTGGTTTTCAATCACCCGAGCTACCTAATAGGCAATTGTTGCCACACCTTGAATATTCCACTATTTCTGGGACACATCACACACTTGAAGATACCTAACGTGTCTTGATCAAAGATTGTTTTCCGCAATTTTTCAAGTTTTTTTTTTACCATTGTGTGCTCGGTACTAGGAAAATATTATTCTGAAACCGTGATTATTTACAGTGAAAACGGTATAGAGTGCGGTGGCATAGGCCGCGGCGATTGCGTTTGCGGTGTGTGCGCGTGCGCAGAGGGATGGGGTGGTGAGGCGTGTGACTGCACCGACAACACCGACACCTGCATCCCACCTTCAGGGGGGGAGTTGTGCTCGGGACACGGTGACTGTGTTTGCGGTTAGTGTACAATTGATTAACTACATCCGTAGCCATGGTTAATGTATAACGGCTCCAATCCTCGTTGCCCCTATTGGGACCAAATACCATAGGCGAAATGTGGATGCACTCTATATTTCGATTGACTACTTAGGGCATGTGTCCAGGGCCCTTCGATCCACTGGGTGTAGTTCCTGTCAGATCAACTTTCAATATTACTGATATTTTTTTCCAAGAACCAACGATAATTAATATCCTAAATAGGACCTAGTTCTCAATACGTTAAAGACGACCTTTTACATCCCTAACTACCCCTCCCGAATAACAAGCATGATATTGTTTTAATATCTCCTACCTATACCGCAGGTCGTTGCCAATGTTCGACCTCCGACTCCAATGGTTCCAAGTACGCCGGCATGTTTTGTGAATCGTGCGCAACGTGCGAGAATCCGGTGTGCGCGCACGCAGAGCCCTGCGTCACGTGCCATTTGAACAGTAGCTGTACGGATGTGTGCACCATCGGCGGCGTCAATTACACTGTCAGTGAGAAGATGCAAGACGTGGGTATGTATAATAGTCCTTTTTGCGGAAAAGGGAATATCTTCCAGCCAGGCGGGTGGTATGCCTGGCGGGGCGGCCGCTATGCCCCGACGGTTATAGTCGGGATCTTGTATATATGCTACTTGCTCCGAAAACTCTTATAGCGCGATTCAGGATTGTAACGTCAATTTTCTATTGTTCTGAATGCGTCTGCAGTGCCATCTTTGAAGCTTGTGGTGCGGTTGAAGTGGTCGCTACACTTTATGCTACAAGCCCCGCGCTGGTCTAATCTGACACATAGATGAGCTAGGGCGGGCATCAGTGATTCGACAATACGCTGTACCCCGGCGGTCAGTGTTGCAACGTACGCAAGAGATAGCGTTACGCGATAAAAAGAGAAGCGCATAGTTGTTATAATATTTTTCTAAACGCATAAAGTTCTGTATAGTGTGCGAGCTGAAGTGCACTTTATTGCTTTGTTACAAGAGTCGCGTTTTATTAAAATGTCTTTGCGGAGTGAAATATCTGCTCGTTAGAACTATTAGTTAGATAGTCTGTGCTGGGGTGAGCTATGGGACCGTTTCCCCCAAATCATTTCACAATAGACTTCCGCCAAGTTAGTATTATTTAATACATAATTACATGTCAGTCGTTTTGTGACCCCCGCTGTATGTTAAGGCGCTACAGTTTAAATAATAATAATAAAAAAAACAAAAGTAAATTATCGTATTTTTTTATATCTGGTAATACTTAATACAGTACTTGGGATAATTACGAACATTTGTGGTTTGCAAGCGTCGTTAGGAGCACTCAAGTACCGTCTAATGATCATCATCATCTCTCAAGCCGTGGTTTGCGGTTTCGATTATGACAAAATAGGCGCTAAGGCATTAATGCACGCTGCTTTATGGCCGTCTCCAAACCCAACGTGTAGCCTTGCGAAGCTGCTTCGGCACACAGTGATGCAATAAATTGCCCTGTAAACAGAGCTCTGATGAGTTGGCTATGCGAGATGGTATGCTTTGGGGATGTGGCATGTGTCCCAACCAGACCGTATGGCCACGTGTTTAGTCTGTATACCGTAAATTATAGGAAGTAAGTTTAGTTATCAACTGGATAATACTTACTTTGATCGAGTTTAGATAAAGCACATATGGACGAGATTAGTTTTTACTTATAAGTTGTCATTAAATGGGTCATACAAAATGTAATTAAGATGTTAACTTTACAGAAATCATAAGCGATGACATCACATCCTGCATCTTGCGACTAGAAGAAAGCAGTCTGGAGTGTGAATACAAATACACGTATACCGCCGTCACACAATCCATGGTTGCCATGGAGATCACACTGCGATCCAAGGAGTGCTCCCAGCCCGCCAGCGCTAGGATCATGACCAGCGCCTTAGTGATCTTCGCCTGTGTGATAGCCGCGGGACTATTGATCATATTAGCGATAAAAAGTGCGCAAATTGTGTCCGATAGGAGAGCGTACGCGAAATTCTTGAAAGAAGCGGAAGAGAGCAGGAAAAATATGCAACAGCTAAACCCTCTGTACAAATCGCCAATTTCGGAGTTTCGATTACCCGATTCGTTCCCTAGAGATAAACATGATTAGAAGACGGCCGCCATGTCAAAAAAAAAAATATGTGCGCCACAGTATAAACGTACCCTTTTGTCATTTTTCGTAGTTTTTTGTACCTTTATAACTTCGGTCGGCCCGCCATTTTCATATGTCACATCCGTTATTTTATTTATAATGTGTATTTATTGAAAGTGTTATTGCTATTAATTATACTTGACATTGGCATAATACCCGCTAAGTTGTTGGTGAAGCCATATTCATATCCATTTTATTTCATCGCATCTCATTTCGTAAAGAAAGATGAAGAACTTCGGTCTGGATTATTTGCTGCCATACCTGCATAGCATAGTTGGTAGAGACCCTGCTTTCTGTGCTGAGGGTGTGTGAACTAATCCTGGTATACGGGCAAACTTTGTGTAATGAGAATGAATGTTTGTACCGAGTCATGGATGTTTATTATCTGTATTAGTATTATGTACTGGGAGTACTCCTAGTTCATTGTACCGTACTAGCGTTGCTTAGTTTGGGACCGTACATTTGGTGTGGCGATATAATATTACTTACCACTCCATGGCCGTGATACTTACGAATGTTTTTGTTTGTGTTATCAAGTTGAAGTTATGTTGATTTTAAATAAAAATAGTTTTATTTCAATGTGTAGTATTCGCGTAAATATAAGAAATCAATATGTTCATTTTAATTTGTGAATGTTACTGCAAATGTTTGCCATATTAGTATATATACGTTTTAGTTTGCTTACAACGATTTTATAAGTAAAAAATAAATATAATAAGTAAGTAAAAAAAAAAAAATTTGTTATGATATGCCATGCAATCTGGCTTCCTTCGATTGAAACTTTATTTGATCATAATACTAAGGTAATATTGAACTTAATGAATTATACCTATTAGTTCTTAGCAAATCAATTAAAGAAAAATCCTCTCAGCCATGGGGTAAACGGAAATTAGAGTCGCTTAGGTCTACATTTTTACCAGTCAATTTTTTTTCTATTATTGCCTGACACGTTATGCTCTCATAATAATTAGGATACTGAAGATTGTCTTGATAATATACTTAAGTATAACATTGTAGAACTGTGGTATAACTATGTACACATTATTGTTAGATACATATGTATAAGTAAGTAGGAAAATAAGTAGTTGAGTGCTAGTCTTGAAGTATTGCATATCGATGTACTTATGATAATGAAATACCATGTACTTAGAAATGGAGATGGGGATAAAGTATTTTTGCCATAGGAACATAATAATTTAAATTTTATAAAGTAACTTCCTAGCCTGTAAGGCTAAGCCGAGGTGAGTAGATAACATTTTACATAAAAAAAAATCAGGCAATGAATATTATTTTTTTCTGACCTTTATAAATTATTAATCGCTAACTATCATCTAAAACAAGTATTGCAACAGATATAAGGCTCTTACCTTAATAATATATAAAAAAAATACAACCGAATTGAGAACCTCCTCCTATTTGAAGTCGGTTAAAAAGAAACAAAAAAGTTTATACTGGCGAATCATTCGAATTACAAGTCGGCGAAAGGTAAAAAAAAAAAAAAAATGTTCTACATCACAATTATACTCGTATTATTGCTGTTTACACATTTTTATGCAAATATTATGTAAAATAGTTTTAATAACTTTGTTGGATCGAATGTTCCTAATATATGAGTAATGTCGCTGTTTTCACTTCACAATTTAATTATACGTATTACTAAACCAAAAATAAAACACTTGTTAACATTTTAGTTTTTTTTATTTCTTTTAAAAACAACCCTCGTTACCATTGCATCCAAAAAAAATAAAGTAAATTATTTATGCATGATATTAGAGTAGGTACCTATACAAATTTATTCGCTCCCATCTTAGAAATATTGGTCTAACAACGAAAGTACAAGCCCATTATTTACAGTAGGTATAATTTAAGTTTTTTTTTAAATATCGTTTTAGTTTAACCCTGTAAGGATTTACTCTACAAAGTTTATTAAAACTATGCTTCCATGCTTTTTTTTAACCTGAACTAAAATAATTCAGATCCGACTCTTAATGAACGTTCTACCATTTATACTGTTTTCCCCATTAGTCCTTTATTACACCTATTTACTAACAAAACATTTTAAGGCAGATAACTCATCCCCTCTCAGCGTAATTACACTTAAACAAAACTTACGCAGTAGACGGTAAACGCGTACTACGGATACCGAATGCTTTTGCTATACATTTTAAGTAGGAGTTTGAATAACGTCAAAATGTTGATAAGTACATACTTAATATAAACACAAGTGTTACGTATTGTTGTTGTTTGATGCTGGACCTAAAAATATGAGGCATGTTAACATTTATTCATATTGTAACAGAAATATATGATAATTATAAAAATAATTTTTGAGAAAGGAATTTCCTTAAATCCACTTATTTTCTAAAATCAAGTCACGTAACTGCACAGCTTAAAAAAGTTAAGACAAAATTAATAGATACAATTCAAGAAACCAAATATAAACCAACGATATTTTTTGGACTGTGTATTTAAACACTGATAGGCAGGTATATTTTTTTATCTGTGGCTGTGCACTTTGTTTATATATAAAAATACGAAATTCAAATAAAACTTTAAAATACGTACAAATTAAACAAGCAATAGCAAATAATCTTATTCTTAAATCACAATGAGACTAACCAAACTTAGTTTGACTAAGTACCACAGTATATACTTACATACTATTTCTTAAAGAAAACTATAACTAATCACAGTAGCATTTTAATGTGATTAAAATGATCTGTCAATTAATATAACATTGGAAAGATAAATATTTTCGTTGCGCAACACTTTCGACCCGTAATACAAAATTGTACAATATTTTACAATCAGACATTATTTTGAACAATTACTGCAGGCAAATAATTACCTACATTCGACTTTATTTTGTGAGATTAAAGACACAAAACTCAACTAAAACTTGTCAGACAAATTTTGGATACTGTCATTATTATACATGTTATATTCAATTTACTTCTATATCGACTTTTATTTATTATATACAATAATAACAAAGAAAAAAAATACTTCTTGAATTAGATGTCTATATTCTTGAAATACGCCAATATCGCTAAGTACATAGCTACAAACATAAGATGAGTCGGTAGGTACCTATCATAAATGCCAAAGCATTTATAATGTGGTAAACTACTACCTAAATTTATAGACATTCGTCTTCTTAAAAATCTTTGTAAGGCGTTTGCAAATTGAATATTTTTAATAATTTGGGGATTCATATTTTTCTAAGTAATATAAGGCCACATCAAATTTTAAATTCATTTGTAAGTATAGGCAAAGAAGTTATAATGATTTCAGATGGAATACACACTTATATTGAAATTTGAATTCATAGTTAAAATTATCATTAAGCGTCTGTGATCATAACATAACATAAGGTTTACTATGGTGATATACACCAGAGCTTAGTACGAGTTTTGTAAGCATTTAAGACAGATCTTGTAGGTATATTTTCTCAAAAAAAACCATACTTTTAACAGCAACACTGGTTTACTGGTAAATGTGGGAAATTTTCGATGACAGGATCGGTATTTAAGTACGTTCAAACTCATACTAATGGCCCAGGACAGGCTTAGTCAACATGGGTGGTATTTATTTAAAGTCTTCGGCAAGATTATCGACTCAGAAAGGATTATCCTCTGTAGAATTCGCTTAGTAACTATAAAGCTTATGCTGTTTGATCGATATGACAGTAGCAATATTGGTATTTTTATGTTTTTTTTGGCCTACAAATTGATCGTAGCACATAGATTATAAAATTACGCAATAAAAAAAAGTACGCATATTCCCTATTCATTATAATTATTGCCTTCACACACACCTACCTACATCGATTTCCATACCACACTGACTACGCCTCCCTTGGCCCTCACGTATAGGTAGGTATACCTAAAAACCTATTGAGCACTGTCAGACGCGCCTGTCGTGTCTCGCTGGAGGCAACAGCGACATAGGGCCCGGCTCGCGCTTGCCCGCCGGGGGCAGCGCGGGGGCGGGGGCGGGGGCGGGGGAGCGGGAGCGGGAGGGCGCGGTGCCATTCGGTGGCGAGTGGGGGACGGCGTCAGGGACTAGACCTCGGATGAGATCTGATATGCACTGCCATGGGACTAACCTGTTCAGGGAAAAGAAAAAGATGGGTATAATTCATTAAAAATAAATCATCGCCTGGATAGACGGGCTTCGCACATTGGGTAGCAAGTTCGATTCCCACTTTGTGGCTTAAACTATTATCGTATATGTGACCACCCCTCAATCGCCCCATGTAAGGCTTCGAAGAAAATTATTTGTCGAGTCTATAGTTGCTCAAATCATAAGGTTAATTGAAATGAGACAAATCAAAGATAAATCAATAGCATCCATTAAAATATAATTACAATTGAAGGTCAGTGGTAATGCTACTTCACCGGCAAAGGCCCGATTAGGCGCCTGACCGATCATAATAGAACAATTAATGAACGACTACGACATAAACATTGAAGCGAAGAGTTCTCTGCACAATTGTTTATGGCTATCGTAAATCCTTTGTTTTCTGTACAACAATTAATTCTAGCCTTTCTTTGAATGCGGTGCTTGAGATGTGACGGTCATGACGTCATAACCTACGCTTTCCTATGCAACGTAGTCTATTATTACTTTCCCAGCATGAATGATTCCGCGAAAGGTTTTGTATCAATAGTTTCACTACATACTACTGGTAGCATCTATCGCTACGGGACTCATATATAAATACAATAAAATAATTATTTAATTAATTTATAGATTTTATAGAAAAACCCATTTTCCTACCTGGACTCCAGTACACTTGGGCCAGACTCGTAATCACGAGAATTCAAAAAACAAATTATTTTCAAAGATTACCTTAGTAGTAGATACTGTTAGGGACTTTGCCGTCTGCCTACTAAAGAAAAAATGTGTTTGGACCGTTCCAGGCACAGCCTTAAAGCTAGGGCTAAATATTGCCACGCGAAAATGGCTATAAAGTGTATAGACAGTCCAAGCAATAAGTCGCCATGTGAAAATAGCTACAACGTATCTTGAAGTAATTTCCTACAACAAGAGCGCTACGCAATCAATTATTTTCGTAAGGTTCAACTCTGGCAAGACAAGTTATTGCAATATGTAACTGATAACCTTATTGAATGATACTCACCACTTAAGTGACAGTAACAGGCGGAAGAAGCCGGGAATAAGGGCGTAGGGCTCGTTGGTGCGGATCGCGTACACCACCCGGTCCGCGACGTCGTTCGAGTTCAGCTGAGGCACGAATCTGATAAAGAGATATATTCAAGTGAAAGAATGTTATGTGTACTAGAAACCATGACATAACGACCATCAAATTGACGACTATTTTAACAGTAGAAGGTGCCTAGTCGAAACCTTTCGAATAAACTTGTCTTTGAATACAATTTTTGAATAAACCATTAAACATTTCGTTGAGAAAAAGATTTTTTGAAGAGCATTCCAGTGAATATTTTATGCAAATGTATATTTTAAATCTTTAGTTTTACGTTCGTTAGAATTATCGACAAAATAAATGTATTCCTTTCATAGTCAGACACAATTAGAGACCGAGAATGCTGTTCTACTACGTGTCGGAACCCCATCAGCAGAACATTAACCCCCCAACTTATAGATGTTCTATAACTTTATCAAACGTCATATAGTGCTGCGCAAAGAAAACCTCTTATGCGCAGTACTGTATAACGTTTGATAAAGTTATAAAATATCTATAAATTCGGGCGTAAGACTTTAAATGTTTTTCGTGCATTTATAATGACATTTCAAATTAATTGTCGTTTGAAAAATGCATTGTTATGCCATTATAAGCTGATTAGAAACATTCAAAAATGTGGTTATTGATCTTCCAGCAAACGCATTGACTTACCTCGAATTAACCTCTTCAAACATGCCCGTAGACCTTATGAAGTAGGGGCATATTAGCGAAGTATGTACGCCCCTGATGCCTTGGCACTCTAGTTCTAGCTTCAAGGCTTCGTCGAACCCGCATGCGGCCGCCTTTGAGGAGCAGTAATCTACTAGCTTGGCCACTCCCACGTGGCCAGCCATGGAGGCAATCGTTACTATGTGGCCGTCGTTGTGTTCCATCATTGACGGTAGGAAGGCTTTTACAGTCTGGAATGGTTATTTTTTTATTACGGGTACACTGCCACCATACAATGGAACAAGTACTGTCCTAATCCAAGCCCAATATTATCCAGAGCTCAGTAAATTGAGCTTAGAATACAGGGGGCCACAAGCACAGGGGCCACAAGAAGCGAACCCGCAATCACCCGGTACAGTAGTCTACGCTCAATCGATAAGACCACAGATTTAATGTGACTATAACTACCACTACTAATATCTACGTGTATATTAAAAAGGCACGTCGACCTCGATTTCAATTCAACGCACTTGAAGCTTCATGAGTAAGTAAGTTAGTCGGCCGTTATTATACAGCATATACATGGGCACTCTACGGTAAATTATTGACCGAGAACTTCATAGAACTGACAAAAATCGCGCGGAATTTTATTTTCAGTGCGGAATACCAAGCCGAAAGTCCGTGCGCGGAATAAAAACCGTAAAAGAAAAAGATTCCGTAGTGCGGGCTAAGCCTATAGCAAGATTAGTCAGTTAAGCTTCAGAACTTCACTTTTTAAAACTTTATGATTTCCATCATTGGTTTCTAAAACAGTAGTACAAGAAGTTGTTATCACTCGATGATGTTGGCTGAGCAGTAAGCCGTTTTCTCATTGATTAGTGATTGTTTGGTAAGTTCAAGGCACTTACTTTATGGTCGGAAAAATATATAAAAAAAGCGATGGCAACAAATAAAAAAAAACATGCAAATAAGGTAAACGTTAAGACAAGGAAGGAAGGTTTCAAAGAATCATCATTTAACATTATCTGAGAAATTCGAAACAAACATATTGATTAGAATATAATTAGGTACTGATGTTTACCCAAAAATGAGCTAAAATGTTGACGTCGAACGTCCTCTGTATGAGATGGTCCGGGGTGTCCAGCAGGTAGTGGCCGGAGACCACGCCCGCGTTGTTGATCAATAGTGTCACCTGAAAACCACAGAGTGTTGAAGTGTAAAGAGATTCTCTATAGGCTCCGACTAAGAAAAAAAAAAGAGACTTAGGCCTCGAATTTAGCGGGCAGCAGGGCGGGAGCGGCGGGATCTTATGCGTAAAATCAAATGGACCGTTTTCTCGAAAACAGCGGCGCGGCGCGGCAGCGGCGCAGGCCGGTCAACGATCCCCGCTCCCGCGCCGCCGCCGCCGCCGCCGACCCGCTGCCCGCTAAATTCGAGGCTGAGGCCTAAGTAAACTCGCTAAAAAACTTTTGAAACAAAAACCTTACTGTTTTTCGTAGTGTACCTCCAAAATATACGCACACACTCATCCAAACTTTGCCGATTGCGTTACATCTTTAGCGAGTATGGCTATCGCTAATTAGTTATAGAGAAACACGATTTGTAATGTAGAAAAGCAATATTTATTAATAAAGAAATCGTCCTATATTTACATTGATTGGGTCAGACATAGTACTGTAGTGTGCACAGAGAGTAGAAATATACAACACGAAAATATAATACACTAGACGGCGCTGCCATCGCACTTGCGCAATCGCGCTCCGCAGGCGCCTCGGTATAAATAGATGCGGGGCGCCCGCGGCTCGTCCATTTCGCCGCCGGCCGCCGTGGGATACAGACGTTCGTCGTGATACTGCCGCGCGTGTCGACGGGTGCTACGTGATGCAGCTACAGTACTCCCCCTCAAGCGAAGCGTACCGGCTTACGAATAATCCTGCCTGAGCGGGTCCTTAACTCAGATCCTGTTTCCCGGCTTCTGTCAAGTACTCCTGTTTCTACGGGAATGTCAAGTGTTATTCCTGTTTCTGTACGACTGTTATCATGCTGTGATGTTTCTATTCGACCGTCATGTCTTGATGTTTCTATGCGACAGTCTGGTATCGATGTTTCTATGCGACGGTCATGACTTGTTTCTATGCGACGGTCTTGCATCGATGTTTCTATACGACGATCGACGGGCTTCGATGTTTCTCGGCAGAGGTCATGTGCCCCCAACAAATGTTTCTGTGTTTCTGCTCGGTGGCTGTCAAACGTACCCGGTACCATACTTCGTGTTTTTTCGGCTGCGTTGAGCGTGTAAGCGGGCTTCAGGCGATCAATTGACACGGTCATCATTTTTCCTCGGACTCTGATAATGAAGTACTTCTTGCTGCGCTCGACAACTGGGTATGGTCCTTCGTAGGGCCGCTGGAGTGGCTTACGCACGGCGTCGATTCGCAGAAACACTGACTCACAAGTTTGTAAGTCTCGGTGCACGAATATACTCCGCTTGTTTGTGTGCGGTGCGTACGTGATACTGCCGCGCGTGTCGACGGGTGCTACGTGATGCAGCTACACATCTAAACGCTGCGTTCAATGTGAAGCGGCAAAGGTTGGATATGAATGTGTACGTAGATAATTTGCGTAAACTACGCAATTCAAAAATATATTTTGGCCTCCAAATTTGCCTAGCGGCATTAGTATACTTATATCATTTTTTTCCTAGTAGGTACCTATATAAGGTGTAACAAATATAGCGTAAAATATGTTTACAGGATAATCACTAAGTCATACGGATCACTTTGATGTATAAAATAATTGTTTAATTAATGTTGTTTTTTTTAAAGGCGAGTCGGTAAATTTTTCCACGCTTTTAGAAGGTGGTATCATTAAATATAAACAGTTTAATCATTTTATTTATTTCTTGGAGAATGTTATCATCATACTTATCAGTGAATAATAATTCCTTGAGATATTAGCCCGAGGTTTACCCAACAAAGCTATTATCATTGGGGGTAGAGCTGCTGAACAAAATCGGTAGTAGCGGACATTTCCCGTGTGTATGTTTTATCATGTGTTGTTTTAGATAATTTCCACTACACTAACTGGCCAATCTCAACAAGAGCTAATAAGCAAAAGTAAAACCGATCAAGCAATCTCCATCGTGTCTTCGCCACTACGTCGACATTGGCAGAATCGCGTTGAGCCTGACTCAATGGAAAAAGGCCATTAGGGAAAAAAAAAAAAAAAAGTAGCGGACATTGTCGCGGAATAACACTTATTAAAATACAATTATTTAAGCATTTTCATTGAAATAAAAGATCTCAATGGAGTTATTTCCCGACTTTGTTTCAATTATATCCACTTCACAAAACAGATTGAAATGCCTTGAAAATCCTATTCAATGCGATTTATAATTCGGCATGCTGAAATACCTACGCTACCCTGAAAAGGTAGGAAGAGGAAGTACCTACTGTGTTTAACATGTAGGTTACACTAACATTTTCATTATTATATTATTTCCTTTTGCCAACATAATGAAATGTGAAGGCCACATGATGAGGTCAGTGAACCTTTACATGTCTTTGTTAAAGATTGTTATGTTTACATACATTCATTTAAATAAACATAAATCATTGTTAAGATTTAAAAAAGTACTTAACGTTGACTAAGTTATTCGTTTTCCTTATTTATTATTGAACGCTCACGACACGACTTTTACGATACGACAACTAACTAATTATGCTAGTTTTCGTTCCAAAACGAATGTCCGATTTCCTGCGAATAATAATTTATGTTTCTTAAATAAATATTTTTGTTTAATCTTTCAACTCGGTTGTAAGGGGTAAATTTAAATTAGGTATGAGATTTGTGTGTGAGCTCAAGAATATAACTGTTACGTCTGTCGGGTCAGCTAGTTATTAAATAAAAAGGTCGTAGGTCTTAGATCTGTGGCATTGATATATTTTAAAAGTATTTGTACTTTATTTTGTTGGTAATTTTGGCTCTAAAGGCTATCTGCGGTCATCGGCGTATCGCATTTACTCCTTAACTGGCCATTAACATTTTATTCGAAATTCGAAAAATAGAAACCATCTTATTGAATTTCGAATTCGTATAAAATTTTGATAACCAGTTTAAAAATGTATTTGTGCATAAACAACGAAATAATATCGAGGAGATTGTTGTGTCGTTTGTAATTATCATTGTTCGCTAGTGTTCGATACGTACCCTTCCGACTTCTTGCTCAACCTTCTTGGCGACCCTGTAGATGTCCTCCCGGTTGGCCAAGTCAACCACGTAACCGTAGCACTTGCCGCCGATGCCTTTAACCAGCTTTACAGAGTCCTCCAAACCTTAAACCGAAAATAAAACATTTTAAAGTTTCCCAAATACTCATAACTACTGGTAATGATATGAGGACCACTGCAAGTCTACAACTTAGTAGTATGTATATCAATTACTAATGGTATTGATTTCTTATATTTACGCGAATATTACAAATTGAAATGAAACTAAATTTTAAGGATTTTATCGCGATTTTATTTCTATTTTACGTTCCCGACGTTTCGGCTGCTTTACAGCAACCACGGTCAAGGGAGGACTGAGGTGGTTGACGTCCTGGTGTCATAGTTTGAGACGGGGTACCCTCATATTTAATTGTTACTTGTAGTCCGATCTACGCAGAAATTGCTCACAGTGTCTTGCGGTCTTGCAATGGTACGCTTGGTCTTGGATTTAATAATATTAATTACTGGATCCCAAGTCGGTGGTAGCACCCAGCCATCTTCCCTATTGAAATTAGGATGTTTTTAATTTCAATAGCTCGCGTATCATCCTTGGTCGGAATTACTAATGTTTTGAAATAAATTAAAATAAGATTTTACTAAAAACAATAACGCACAGTTTTCAGTAATCAACTAACAAATTCTTGCAGCACTTAGATAGTACGAAACTTGAATCTGACTCGTGAGTGATTACTTCTATGTTGTTTTTTTATTAATTATGTCGAGTGTAGCTCTAAAGAAACGGAACTGTCAGATATAAAGGATATTTTTTGTAGAATATTTGCAATAACACTACAAACTTCTGAATACTGATAATAATAAATAAGTATATATATATAAGTATGCATATTGTATGGTTGTGTATAAGGTTTATTTTATTTTTGTGAATAGGTAAGGCTACTCGCTAAGCTTCTCGAATTGCAAGATGTTGGATTTGATGATCAATAAATTAAAATATGTTAAAATGACCAATAGTCAGTTCAAACGCCTTTATCGAGCAAGTAAATAATAGGTATAGTAAAAAGACTAGCCACAAAATAAAAGTATTTAAATATCATACAAAATGCAGTTTTCAGTTCGTAAACTAATGTATAAACTCTGCTTTTTTTCTTACGTATAATAACAAATGTACTTTAATTGCTAAAAAAAAGGTGGCAACCCTAGCCCCGCTGCCTGCTAAATTCGAGGCTGAGGCCTGAAAGTATGCTACCACATCTATTGCAGTTCTAAGGGCAATCACGTTGTTATTCACACAGCAACGTGCACCCGTGTGCTCTTGGCCGGATACTCTTGAAACATGCGCCTGATTCAACTGATCGAACACGAGGTGTCTACGTTGCGCAAGCGCCGGAATCCGGCTCACCTTGACTGTTTGATATAATTTGGTGTTCGATTAAATATTGTTTGTATTAATAAATACCTGTTTACACACCTAACTTTATTATAACAGGGATGTTACAACAGCAATGCTTGTATTATGAGTATCGGGGCGCTCCTATTAAATAATTGCTTCTATAGATATCAACAGTCCATGATTCGGGGACGAATCATGGACATTCGTGTTCATCATGCAAAAAGTTGGCGCCTACCGGGATGCGACAATGACGGCCGACTAATACAATGCTTATAGGTATAATGCATGTATGCGCTTTTTGGAAATTAAATTAAATATCGCATGTTTCAGATAAATAAATGACGGAGCAGCGGTAGCCCAAATCCATATTTGTTCAAGTTAATTTCGCCAAATCCTGTATGTTGCCAGCAGCAACTATAATACTAAAATCATTATAGACAAAATAATTGTACAAATATATTGGCATAAAACTTGACACTGGCAAGATACATAAGCGTGTGATGCCAAAAAAAAAATTGACGGGTACGTTAATATTGGCCATTTACAAATTTCTTTTTTATTTTCATTCTAATTTATATCGAGGCGTAAATATACGATGTTTTTTGTTGCCAACTATTATTTATTTTGTGGTATCATCCTAACAAACACAAAATGGTTGTTAATATCAGTACCTACTAATAAATCCAGTACGTATTCATGTAACAGTTATATTCTGTTAAGCGCAAGTAGGTACTAGTACTCAGATAAAAAATATAATCCAATTGGCTCCCATAATAATAATTAATGTTCTATCGCAATTATTACCAGATTATTTAAGAGATCAATGTACCGAAATCATTTTAATGTGATTTGACCTTTCGGTAACCTTAAGCGAATAATATCTTTACATTTTATATATTTTGTTGTTTCTTAGGCACTTTTTTATTTGTTGTTTCTTAGGCTGCCTTTTTTATTGTTTGTAGGTTATACCTATATATAAAATTAGACATTATGTTATATTGACCGATCTACATACTAGTCAGGCACTTTTGAAGTTGGTTTGATATAAACAAACCGACCTTACTTTAGTACTGTAATTTGTTGCAATAATCCAACATTTAATTTGCATACGATTACAAGGATACTGCTGCTAATTCGCTTGACACCAACTAGCCTAAACTAGACCAAATTATAGTTTACTCCTGTCAAACGGCGTTCGCTATTCTGTTAACAGCAGATTAGACTAATTTTGGTTTGACAGCTCCTAAAATTGGTTTAGTTACTCAACTTAGCTTAGTTGGTCATTTTTGTATTCTGTTGTACACACTTTACGTCAAATTGCGTCTAAAATTAGAAACGTCAAACTATAATCCGCCTTATTTGGTCGGCATCTAATTTGGTGCCACCTAAATTTAGTTCGTAGTTTTTCAGGTGGTGTTTTTATTAAGATAAGTTGTGAAAAGCTATTTTATCAAACACGATGGAGGAATATGTGGTTGCGGCTCTTGTGGATTCATCTGAAAGTGCTAATTTTACCAAAATAATAATAAAACAGAGCCTACTTCAAAGTACTTACTTTAAAAACAAAATTAAGGCATTTGCTTTCTAGCCGTAGAAACTATGAAGAAAGAATACGCCTCGAAGGTTTAAGAGCACATTTGCAGCACTTCATACTGAATACTCTAGATGATCCGCTCTTAGTGGAGGGGCACATCCCAAAACATATAAAGGTTTGCGATTTAATATTTTATATAGATACATATCTACTTTTTACTTGCTTATAAATGTTTATAAATACATCAACATGACACTTTGCAGATTTGAACAGCACTGCAATCTTACGCTCATGGGAGCTATCAGGCTGCTGTAGGCCAAGACAGTTCACCAGGAATGAGCCAACCAGGCAGTGAGTAGATGTTTGGGAATAGTGTTGAACATAATTGTGCAACAATTGACACCCCAAAATATAAAGTTCCCTACAACACAGACGGAGAAAGAATCTGCAAAAACTGAGTAAGTTTCATTTCATATCCACTAAATTGGTTTATTAATTTTTGAGCTCATACATTATAAACAAATAAATAAATAAATATCGCCATACGAATACATAACCAAACGGTCCCACTTTAAGCTTAACACTTGTGTTGTGGGTACTGTACAATGGACTGCGGGTGAACTCAGTTTATAATACTTATATACATATTAAACATCCATGACTCGGGTACAAACATTCGTGCTCATCACACAAAGCTTGTGTCCCTACCAGGATTGAAACCCAGGACTCTCAGCGCAGAAAGCAGAGTCATTACCACTAGGTTAATCAGGCCGTCGAACCAATATATCTTTTGTCTTTATAATATAAGCATAAAAAAATATCTTGACATCACGTTATAACATGTAAATGTTTCTACTTTTGCAGATACGGATGAGAATTATACCATTGATTTAGATCATACTGATAAGCTATCTATGGTGGAAGAGTACATTGAAACAGATTTCCTTGCTGAAGCAAGACACATTTGGCAAGTGTTAATAAACACTATTTCTCTCAAAATTAATAAAAGTATGGCAAATCATAAACAAGACTTTAATTTCTGAATTATTATAATAAAGCTTTTTACTTATTACTATGTTATCAATAATCAATAATAAACATCAACATTAAAAATAATTAACAATCAAAATAATAAACAAATTTGTAAGTAATAGAATTTGAAAGGCTTAAACAACAAGCTTCTGCACATGGGGGCCATTTGTTGCCCACACTCAATGAAAATGGCACTACCGAAGATAACAACTATGCAATAAATGCTTAGTATTACTAACTTATTACATAATATTATGGTACACTTCCAGGCGGCAAAATCCATCCACATAGGCATGCCCAACAATATCCAAAATGTTGGATTCTATGTCTGTCGGGGCTCCTCCTGCCGGACCGCCACCTGTGGCGCTTATTGAAGTTCGCACCTTGCGAGCCTTGGTCTATAACTTCGCCACCCACACACTCCAAACCTGTTGATAAAAAAAACATATAAAAACCATTTAGACGAAAAAAATGCATAATATTCAGAACACAAAACTTACATGCTCTCACTGCTGTGCAGTTCTTCTGCAGCCGAGTTGGTTGAGCTCGTCGTGGTTGGTAGGGCCCCCTAAAAATCTACCTCGCCAGAATCTGCTTGGTTTCCTGAAAATATAATTGATTTTTAGATAGATGTCCTCGCGCGTCGATGTAACTATAACCATTGATTGATTTTAAGTAAAACAAAACTTTCAATCCTTTAAAATGCTTACCCCTCGCTATTTTGATGTTGTTGCGGAGTCGCTCCACAAGCAACTCCTGTTGTCTCTTATTAGACCGTTTCCTATCGTTTTCCATATTAGATTCAAGCCACTAGATAACTTATTACAACAATTACAATGTAGCACACCCGTCTGATCTGAAAACGGTGTTTTGTTTACCTACTGTCAACAGATACAAAATAGAATTCACCACAGAACAATAGATATGGAACACTTAACCACAGACGATATAGAACAACTTTCTATAATTTATAATTGTAAATATCATAAAAAAATTACAATAAAAATATTTAGACGCCGACATATATTTTAAATTAAACTTTTATATATTTTAAGGTTATTTTAAAATAATTTAATCATGTTATTTCGATTTTCTTTTCCATTCACCTTATTTTCATTCATTCTTCAGATATATTTTTTAAATACTGGCAACATACCTCAATTCAATTTAGGTGCTGTCAAAATCAAATTAGTCCTGTCAATTACGATATTTAAATTAAGTTCGATGTGACAACAGAATTGATTTTAATGATTTCTAAACTATACTTAAAATTTTAGCTAGTTAAGTTAAGTTTAGAGAGTGTGCAAGCGAATTAGCACCACTGTGAAAATAATTAGCTTTTGAAATTATGACGTTCACAAGGCACGATA
The DNA here is from genome assembly GCA_905333125.1 of Pheosia tremula. Lineage (NCBI taxonomy): Eukaryota > Metazoa > Arthropoda > Insecta > Lepidoptera > Notodontidae > Pheosia > Pheosia tremula. The sequence goes on from HG995411.1 coordinate 3,810,812, forward strand.
GCTACACATATTGGTCACGCAACAACGCAAATGGTTCCACAAGCCCCTTTGGTCCAACCAAAGAAATTGTATTTACAAATTCTTTGGGTATAGCCATGGTTGACGCCCTGATTAGCAGCTATCCCTACTTTCTGTGCTCAGAGTCGCGGTTTCGAATCATGGTAGAGTCAAACGTAATGGGATCACGAATATTTGTACCCGAACCATCTATAATTAAATATCCGCGCACTACATGCTACACAGATGGTGCTGCAAATGCATTCAGAACAATAGATAACTATCATCACAATCCTGAATCGCGCTATAAAAGTTTTCAGAACAAGTAACATATATACAAGATCCCGACAATAACCGTCGGGGCATAGCGGCCGCCCCGCCAGGCATACCACCCGCCTGGCTGGAAGATCTTCCCTTTTCCGCTAAATATCTATATAAATACTATGTATTATTCTGGGATATATTTATTATACTAGGATCGCGCTCAGTCCATTGTACGGTACCCATAATACAAACATTGCTTAGTTGGGACCTTACAATGGGTGTGTTCCACCAAATTGTCGTCACTCAGTTTAAAGTAGGTAAGCTTAAGTCTGATGCCTTAGAAAGAAAATAACAGACAAACCGCAACGCGATATTTCTATAATGACTATAATGGCACACTAAGTCTAGGGCTATCTACTTATTATAAACTATACTAGCTGTTGCCCGCGACTTCGTCCGCGTGGTATTTAACTAAGACAACCGTTGGCAACAGCCTGCTCGCGTTCTGATCCCGCGGGACGCATTGCAGATTGTTGCTATCAAACTTTAAGCAGGCGCAGCGCTGCAACATTGGTTTTAATTTTTTTTCGAGAGATCCAATTTGTTTTTCTAAAATAAAAGTAGCCTAAGTTACTCCTTGTTACATCAGCTATCTGCCAGTGAAATTCCCGTCAAAATCGGTCCAGCCATTTCAGAGATTACCCGGAACAAACAGACAGACAGACAGACAGACAGACAGACAGACGGACAGACAGACGGACAGACAGACAGACAGACAGACAAAAATTGTAAAAAATGTTGTTTCGGTATAGGTAACGTGTATACATCCAAATGCACTTAGTAAAAAGCGGTTATTTTAATGTTACAAACAGACACTCCAATTTTATTTATATGTATAGATGTATAGATAATAAAGTACCATAATCAACGTCATAGAACAAACGGATATTGAATGATTGTGGCATTTAACAACTCATTTGATCAAGGAGTAATTTTACTGAAATTAAAAACAACGATAGATTTGATAAAAAAACACTATGAGAGGTAACCTTCTATTAAAAAAAAATACAGCCGTTTTGATTAGTTTACTAAAGCTAAAGATGTGTATGTGTGTGTAAGTAAGAAGCACGAAGGATTAGGTAGACAGAATAAAAAATAAGACAAATATTTAGAAACTTTTTTAAAAAGCTGTCTCAAATCGAAATATGCTGAATTTTACGCGCCAGAAATTGGTGTATGCGTTTCGCGGTCTGTGAGGAGAAAAAATAAACTTTACCCACAAATCAGACAGCCCTATATAGTAATGATAGCTCTCACAGTACACGCAAGTAGTTACTAATATAGAGGTGCCATCATAGCCACGCACGGCAGTGCTAAATTTCATTTGAACTAATGAAGTTTCATTGTCGTTATTATTATCTGGTTTACAGAGTTAATATTGCAACGGCAGATTGACGCGAAAAGTTTGTCCGAATTCCTACTTCAGTAAAAAATTCATTGGTACCAACTTATGCTATGCAACATTTATAAATCGATAAATTATTAAAATCTTGTTTTTTTTAAATGACTTTTTTGTCTATGTCATCTAATAAGATTATACATGAAGTGTTATAACGTGCGAAATTGATTAACATTTTTTGTAAATAAATATTTATTGTTCAAAAAATATTGGTGTATTAAAACGTTAAATAACTACTATAATAAAGTTAATTTAAACTAATATCTCACTTATATAAAAATAAGATGATTCTGGTAATTCTACAAATCGTTACCTATCCATCAACAAGTGTTCTATTAACCCATAAAGTAGGTGAATTTCGATACGTATTATAAAATCATCTCACTAAAATAAATTGCAAGTCTCTAGGTAGAGTTATGTATGAAATTTTAATGAAGAGGTAGGCATACAATGTAGAACATTTATTTCCCAAATTTCAACGCGCGCGGGCAAGCCATATAACTTCTTGTGATAACATTAGATACAGCTTTTAAATTCTCACGAATGAAAACGAACATTATTCATGTGACGAAGGTTTAGAACGTCGTCATATGACTTTTTGCAATGTAGATAGCCTCCAAGTGTTGCCATTTATTATTTACAAATATCAAATTAATGAGATTCATATAGGCAATCTAACGGATTGGCTTGACACTAGCTCACGGCGATATTCTGATGAAATGAAACGAGATCGAAGGTTACACAAGAATCAAAACTTGTACACATGTAGTAACGATACATTGTTTTACAATGTTCGCTCGTAGTTCGTGTGTATTAACAATAAAGGCCTAATTCTAATAAATCCTTTTGTTTGCAGATATATTTTTGTTAGTTATGTTATGTAGATAACTACATAATATATATATCAATGTGTAATTAACGCACAACATTATTTTTCAGTATCAAAGTAGAATCTCTTGCACAATTTTAATAGGTTATTTTTGCAATAAATATATTCGCATTACATTGTTTTATTACTTATTACTCTACTACTAAGTACTTATTGATTTCTTATATTTATGCGAATAGGTACTACACATTGAAATAAAATAAATTTTAAGAATTTTACCGCGTTTGTATTATGATTTTTACGTTCCCGACGTTTCGTACTTACTAAGTACTTATATAAATGTGAAAGTGTGTTTGTTTGTTAGCTTGCTTGTGATACTGACTGATATTTTTAAAGAGGTGGTTAGTAAGCTAGAAGGAGATAAAGGCTACTTATTATCGTGTAGGTCAACGCAGGTAAAGCTACGAATACATTTCCCAGCGGAAACAAAAAAAAAAGGTAAATCTACGAGTAGGATAAGTAATAATGCATAAAAATAAGTAATTAATCCTATATGTATATGATGAATTCATACATAAGACTGTGTAGGTATTTAGGTCATAATACTCCGAACTGTCAACAGATCTCTAAAAAGCTGTCTGGGCTGAAGATGAAAGCTAACTACATGTCACTCGGGCACGTACAAAGTTGTACAATGGACGAAACGTAAACTACATTTACGAGCACTCATAGTTCCAATGCAAATCCCGACTGTGATGGCCACACACGGCGACAACACTCGCTTTAAAAGTAAATAATTTTCTATTTTATGGATTCCGTTGTGTTCACTACTTACTGCTCTACATTTTAACAATGACATAATATAGTGCCTTCTTGTATTGTTCTTTTTTTACTTCTAAAAATAGAAATAATTATGTAAGTTAGTGCAGCCTCCACGGAACAAGTGTGGTGGCAACGGTGGCGGTCAATTGATCGATCGCGTAACAACTCTTATTTGAGCGTTTCATTTCTTCGTACACCACCTATTTTCACCAGTGACCTCCACCAATAACAGCCACCGTGAGTTATGTTTGCTGGATCCTTAATCCCCTCACTTTTAGAACGTGATTGAATTGTGACTCAGTATTAAATAAGAAAACCGACGAGGCCTGTAATCAAATATTGGAACACGGAAGAGACAAAAGAACGGTCAATGAACTCACTTAGTGTTGCATGTTTTTAAACAAATGACGGTGTGCTGCAAAGAAATGTTTTTAACAATGAAACATAATTTTATCGGCAAAGCACACTTCAACAGTAGAGAGCATACGTAGAGATAGTATAGAGACATTCTTTCGTTTGTTTATGTGTCAGCTTTCACTCAATTTACGCGAAAATAAATGTTGACGCTAAACCTTTACGAGCCTTCCAAACTGACGTTGAATGCTTTTAAACGTCTTCAATGTTGATGATATCTATTTGTGAATAGGTACAATTTTAGGTTATTGTTAGTTACCGTTAAACTAGTTTTTTTTTTCAATATGATAATGCAAGCACCACTGCTACCACTTCGTGGATTACAAGCGTGATGGTGTTCACCTTCTATATTCGAAGTGAGGTGACATAATGGTAATAGTGTGATATAACGCTATATTATGCCCTGTCTAATGCGTCGGCAAGGGCAAAGGGCGTATAATTAATGCAGGCATTTGCCTTGACGTGTACCAGTTATGAACAAACACAAATATCTTAATTAAGTAATATGTAATTCATAACATAACCCTGAATTCATCGTAAAGTTGTCTGACAAAGTAATCTTATAATGCGATATGCATGTATTAATTAGTAAATATAGTAGAGCGGATTTAACTACAGTCAAATCCATAGACAATCTGTAGAGATTTGACGGTGGGTAAATTTAACCATAGATGGTGCACGAGTATAGCTCTAACGTTTTTTTTATACTTTCGTTTATTTTTAAACTTGGTTCTGAGATAAATTGCAATAAACTGTGATTATTCGTGATGACGTAATGGTTAATTGCTTACCTTGAAATTACCTGAGTATACATTATCATAAATTGTAATGACCGGTCTAAGTTCAGAGATGTGGGTACGCCATGAATTTATCTTGATTCGTTGCTACAACAACCGCCTTAATAGCTTGCGTATCACTTAAAAAAAACAACAGTTCACTGTAGTAATTTTATTTGTCTCCATTAGTTTATTCATTACGTAAAGATACTTAAGGTTACTACATTTTAAAATAAATTGACTTAAAATTGGAATAAAAATAGTTTTACGGATTTTATCGCTTTATATTATGTTTTTTACGTTCCTGACGTTTCGGCTGCTTTACAGCAACCGTCACGGGAGGACCGAGGTGGTCGACGTCCTAGTGTCATAGTGTGAACCGGGGCACCCTCATATTAAGTAATTGCTTGCAGTCTGATCTACGCAGAAATTACTGTTATTTCAATGTGTAGTATTCGCGTAAATGTAAGAAATCAATGTAGGAGGTGAATTTAATAATCTCATAAATGCCACTGTTCGTCAAACCAAATAATTAAATGAATGATGAAATGCTTTCCATGTAGGTATGAACCTACGTTACATACGCAATTACTCAGGTAGGTATAATTGTCATTTATACGACTTTGTTTTAAATTACGGTCTTTTGTTATCATGATAGAATGGACAAAGTATATTTGTACAAAATTCTATAACATTAAAACACTGATCATACCTTTGGACTGTCAACGGATTATGCAATTACAAAATTACGCTTCATAGGTGTTATATAATTACGCAGGTATTCTGTAACATACTAGATCTCTCTGTATATACTAGCAGAGATACATAAATACTAAGCACCATAATAAAGATAAAACGTACCAACGCTTGCCAAATCGTAAATCATAAAACTATGCAAAAAACTTTTGGCAAAACCAAAGGGTCCCAAAAAAAGCTATGTAGACTATGTACTAACGTAAGGTATCTCTAGGATAAGTTGCATGATTGACCGTAATAATTCGTTCGTTCATTAACCGGTTTATTTTTTTACGATCCCGTTATGTAAAACTAAAAAAAAATAAAGCCACCATTATTTGTGACTTTGTAACGGAACGACCGGCTGCGGCCGCCGTTATTTTGACGATATATTCTGATTTGAATCACTGTATAAGTAGGTAGGTATACCTATCTTCCCGAAATTGGAGTAGGTGTAAACAAAACGGTTAATAATTTAATTGTACTAATCTAAATTAAAAGTTTATTTGTTTTTTTTTTCATCAATAAAATGACGTGTATGTGAATGATGTGTTCTTTAATCTACACATCAAAATTCCGCCTTTACATAATGATTGTAAATGCGTTAAATGAGGTTTCTGAAACACTCTGTATAAATCATCTTAAATTAGACTCAGTACAAAAACATGCAAATAAGGCCTATATTCGCACTTCCATTCATACAACAACAATGGCTTTGTAACTTGACGACAGGGGTGCGCGTGCGCCGCATACGAGATCAGGTGTTACACAACACTATTATCACGAAGTGGAAACCGCGGTGTGGCAGTCACAAATATTAGAAACATAGGTATCTTGTATCTTACAGTATCGTTACATTCAAATTGTTTAGGTATGACCCATGGTCATGACCCGCATATCCTCTCTCATCTGTATGACTCTGATCGGTCCTCCTGCGGATTTACTTCGCAATTTATATCACGACTTATTTTCAGACCATTGATTTTTTTTTGCTAAGGTGGAAGCGATCAGTCGCATTCCCATACATATTTCAACATGGTAATACTCGATACACATACAGTTTTTTTCTTTATAAATTTGAATTCTAATTAAAACGCTTTCCGCGTTAATAGAATAATCTGATGATGACGCAGCACAGCTGTCATTTATTGAAATCATAAGTATGCTTGATATTATAAATAAATAAATAAATATCGCTATACGAACACACCAACTATACGGTCCCACTTTAAGCTTAACGCTTGTGTTATGGGTACCGTACAATGGACTGAGGGCGAACTCAGTATATAATACTTATATACATATTACAATGAAATATGAAGATATGTTCTTACAGAGTTGGTACTCGTAGCTTATTATTGCTATACATTTTACAAACACGCACCTACGTCGGCTAAGGAGTATCGCATGTCTCGATACTACGATCAGTAGGTACCTGATCATCAAAGAACGCATTCACAAGTCGTAGCAGTATAGTTGTACACTGTATTTGTATCTCTTCACGTATTATGTGGGTAACGTTTACGCAACAAACGATAGGCGCTTCTTGTATGTTAAACCTTCTACCAATAACAATAAAATATCTACTGACAATAGAAATATTACCAGTTGTTAGCCATTACGTGTTGTGCGATATGGGCAATAACAAGATAACCTTGTGTTACTATAACCGTAGAATATAATAGCCTTTGGTAGTGCAGTGTTAAGAATTTTATTTGTACAGCTATTGAGTTTATAACCTTAATTACTTGAAGACATTGCAGATATTAAATGTCCATTGTCATCTGAATGTCTTTAACCTGCGTTATGTTATTTTAATGTCATACCTTCCCGACTATCTTTACGTCTAATTTATATTTACGACTTAAGAATAAACTATAAATTAAATAATAGTTTGATTAAGCTCGTATATTACTCACACTGCAATCGCGTGCCTAATCAAATTGAGAAGCCATTAATTATAGAAAATTAATAATACTAGCCGTACAAGCCCGATTTCACACAGTTTTACACGCCAAGACTCAATTGAAATCTTGTTATTTGAAATTGCATCAATTATTGGATCAATATTTAAATATTAGATCGGCTCAGTTGAAATAATATTTACCATAATAAAAAGTTTATTTGAATATTCCGTACATAGGCACAGGGGTTTTTCTTGTAGCTTTTAATTCATTGAGGGTAATATCGGGTTATTTCGTATTATTTTTAGTTTTTGGTAACCATAGCATGCGAGTCTGCCTGAATACATTATATTAGACATTATATTAGATAAATAAATAGGTCACTGCAGAAGGAGTCACTTAATAAAACAAAAATGACCTTATCGCTTATGCATTAGTTGGAGAAACAGTTGAGAAAGCAAGAAGAGAAACTCTACAACAATCTATTGAACTGGCGCAGGACAGAAGCAAATGGAGACAAATCATATATGGTCGCGATCCTCATTAGTGAGGGAACAACAAAGAAGATGAAGAACTAATCATCATTATTATTGACACTGAAATAACACTGAATTTGACCTTCCGTTGTGCACATGCGGCTACTTTCTAAAACCAACGTTATTTGTTATCGCAAATGCAAAAATATTAGAACGAACAGACCACAGAAACGCAGAGACCCGTATTTTTTTAAATAAACTAATTCTAATAAACATAAGAAGCCTTGGACTGGTCAAGGATCGCAATTGGTCGGTAATGGTCGTGTAATTTCAGTAAATGTTGGCAATACCGACGATCAAACGGCAAGGTCTCACCGCTCCATCGGACGTGGCTGTAGCTCTTGCATTTGGATCGTGTTAAAAATTATCGTAACTTCTAATGGACCATGAAGAGCAGATATTTCAATTATTGAGCAGAACAATTTTATGAGTAAAATTTTCAAATGGATTTGACGACTGGCGAGAGTGATTGATTGGGTTGCTAATATAAGTAATATTTAAGAAGAAACATAAGTATAAAAGTAGAAAACCTACGTAGGTGTTGGAGCAATTGAAGTACCTATGTACTTCAAGTACCTATGTACTTCAAGTACCTATCTATTTCCATAGCACATAGCGTTGTTGTTCCTTATGTATGTGATAAATCAACCTCGTTCTTTTAAACATATTATACAATTCTTAGACGACCTGTGGATATTTTGAGTTCATAGATGCGTTAGTTGGTCTTCTACATTTTTCTGTTGAATCCATCCAATGATGATTATTCAACAGTTACACTTACTCATTATATCACAGTACTTCTATATAGTTGGTATGATGCGACTTTAATGAATTAACATTTTCTTTCAATAATAATATGAACCTTACGTAAAGTCATAGATTAAAATATTGCCAATATGTTATCAAAGTCCACACGGATTGTGCAAGTAGGCATGTTATAATAAATTTAAAATATTTTAAAATACTCATTTATTAATTTTATCTTGATTATAACGTTTCAAGACTTTTAATGGCCGCTTATTATCGTGTTTATGGATTTTTTTGTAATATTTCAAGATCGCTATTCATTTACATGACATGATTTATCAGTTTTGCAAACAGCTGTTGTAATATTAACTGCGGCCTTAGGACCGCGATTGCTGACAAACATTAGGTTACTTTCGACAGCGAAACATATATATGTATAGATGAGCAGTGTCAATATCATCTTGTGTACGATACGATAGGTTTAGTGAGGGCTACTATAGAAATGATAGTACCCTATTAAATGTTGTTATCCACGGTTTTATTAAATGACGTATTTCAACGGATGTGTTGCAGGCATTCGTTGAGTTGCGCAATGAATTGTGAAATTCGTATATGTATATCGTATTTATTAATTTGCCACACACACACCTTCTTTCAGCTACTTAGTAGATTGGAAGTATCATTGTTATATGTATGTAAACGGACTAAGTTCTTACAATAATTATACATTATAATAATGTGTGTACAGGATGTTAGTGACTTTGTAAAGAAAACTGATACCATGGATTCAGCTCACGATTTTGGACCCCCCTAAGATGGAATTTTCCATCGATCTTTTCATGAATATACTTATATTTTTTTCAGTAGTTTTAAATTGATTTTAGCATGAAATCATAATAGAAGACTACCTCAGCGTGATGTTAAATAAAATAAAAACATGATTACTAATTAAAACCTAAAACTGCAATGTATACTGAAATCGATACGCTCGAGCGCGCTCGTCACTCGCACGACTCGAGTATTACGCGGAGGGTTGTGTTGTGATCGCGTGCTTTGCAATACAATGCGCGCTCGAAAACACACATTTGTAACCTATGATTTTCGACATAAATTATTTCTATAGTTTTATTAAAGGCATGCCTTCACCCATAATTTCGTTAAAGCCTTTACACACTGTATGGCGTTTGATTTTCTTTAATGTTAGCGAACTGCGCAAATGTTATTTTTTCGATTTTTTACACCTAATACATGCATGAAGTAGATATATACATAGTTAAATCCTATTGGTACGTCAAATATAAATTATTGGTCAAACGCGATAAAATCCGTGAGATTAGTTTTATTTTAATGTGTAGTATTCGCGTTAATATAAGATTTTTTTTGTAGGCAAGGAAAACCATCAACATAAACTAACCTGTTACAAATATACACTACACTAATGTCTACATGAAAATAAAAAAAAAATTACGTAGGTACCTAATTAACACCTTTTCACAATAATAAAAATCTCCGAAGAGCTTTTTACATAATAGAGACGTGGGTACCTGGTATCTAATGACATTACTCACATATTTTTTAATCATAATCAGGATTTTACGATTCCATTAATGTAGATAAATCATCCTGTGTTTCTTTTTCTGTTGTCTAGCGTCATCTATATACGCATATCGTAGTGTAATGAAATATTAATTAATGTTATTACACCTGATGTCAACATGCTTAATGACTCTCAGATATGTGAACTAATAATAACTTTGAAATAAAACTAATTTTCCGGATTTTATCGTGTTTTTTATTTTTTATTTCAGTATGTAGTATTCGCGTAAATATAACAAATCAATATTATAATACCTACTATAAAATTAAATAGCCGTAATAGCAGTCGCCGTCGCGACGCGTGTTTGTCGCAGGTTCAAACCCCAGGTCACACCACTAAGATATACTTATTTCATGTCCAAATCTAATTTATAACTTGTTGAACGGTGAAGAAGAAAATCGGGAGGAAACCTGCGTGTCTGAAGGAATCTAACCTGTGAAGTCCGACAACCCGCACTGGGCCAACGTTGTTTACTATGGCCTAACTAAATTCCACTCTTATTGAGAGGAGGGCAATGCCCAGCAGTGGGAATCTAAAGTACTAATTATCAATAAAGTTAAATGCGTCTAAATGTTGTGTTGTAGTGCACAATAATAAACACACGTGGAAGTGTTATTGTTTTTTTTTTATATTTAATAATATGAGAAAACAAATCCGTGCAAAATTATCCGCTAGCAAACTTAAATCAGAAATACCACTTTTTTACTTAAGTACTTATACGTACGAATACCAAGTATTGGTTTAAAATTTTAGCACTAATCAAGCTATTCTGTCACTAATCAATGCTATTCACCTTAACATTCTCAGTCACAGACTTGTAAGAATAATGAGACAAAACACAGCGTACGCTAAACGTGAAGAAAAAATACTTATTCCACCATGCTAAACCAGTTCTTTTAGGCTTTACTTTTTGCGTACGCCGTGTGTTGTCTGAATATTCCAATAAGTCTGTGTTCTGCCCACTATTTCGCAAATAAACTAGGTAGGTATATGATCATTTAATCATTTCCCATTGACTAGTTCGTAAATGGCATCCATATTGCAATAGATCGTGTCGCACACAGATATGTACCTGTGGGATTGAGAAACCATCAGCAGTGAGTTTGCGCTAAAATCGTTGTAGGTTTGAGCATTCCACTATCAATATACACAGATATATTAGAGGAGATATGTTATGAAAGCGGTGGGCTTGCGCTCACCTTTAGCCAAAATTAGGCTAACATAGAGTTTTCGCCGTCAGTCGACTGCAACTGCACGTCGGTATCGGAGCCCTAACTTTTTTTTAAATGCCGTGTTATTCCGTGGTTGTGTGCAAAAATACTAGCAGCAAAGTGAAGTACGCGAAAGATGGAATCTCATTTCACCAGCCAGTATTAAGTAATTTATTTATTCGTCTTTAAAATCATTAAAAACAACAAACCAAAAAATATTTAATGCCTTTATTATGTTATTTTAGTTTTCATGCAGCACAATGACTTTTTTATTTTTGTACAAAATACATGGCTCTTTAAGTACCACCTATGTTCGCTACTGAGTGAATGCACGAGGCAATGGATAGATCGTCTAACGATACTTTGAATAAACTGGTGCGTCGCGTGGTACGGCAGCTGTATGCGGCGACGACGCAGCACGCACGCACCGAATTATTGGCACGCGTGTGTGTGAGACTTCGTATTGGTTGGTTTTATGTAATTGCATGTGTTTTGCGGCGAGTGGTGGGGAACAAAACGGAGACAGCGAGTTCCCATACATTTTGAACCGCACGGCATATCTCTCGTGATCTGTGATCAATATACCTACATCATAGAGATAGCGACCTTAATTGCAGGCGAAAATATACATTAGATATCATATTTATTACTGTAAATAAAAGATTACTGCAGACGTCTAGAAGATTGCGAAACTAAATGCAACCGTCATCCGAGATAATTACCACGTATCTACACGAGTGTGCGGCAATTAATACTGACCTTGCTTATTAATGTCCCATAAGACGACGGTGCAGCCGAGTCTCGCAAGTCTCAAGGCTATAAGACTACCCAGTCCGCCACCGCCACCGGTCACAACTGCGATGCCTCCCTTCAAGTCCTTCTTATGATATCCAACTATAGTCCTATATATAGCTTGTATTACATTTCCAATACCGCCGATGACAAACACTATAACGTCTATAATGGCTTGCACGACAGTGTACTTGTCCCTCATGCATTCAGGTATCTCCCTGGTCAAGGGACCCGGCGTAATGCCGTTGACGTACTCCTGAGTTTCCACTGACATTTTTGAGTATTTATTCGTTTTAGTTCCAACCACTGAGCATCACTTCACTGAGTTCATTCACTTCGCTCTGGGTGTACCTGGAACAAAAGAATATAATTTTAAGACTGTCGGAGCGTGTATCTTTACATTTTATTTTATACTAGCTGCGCCCGGCGGTGTTACCCGCGATAAAAAGTATGAAAAATTAAAACATCTATCCCACGGGAACCATACATTTTACCGGGATAAAAAGTAGCCTATGTGCTATTCCAGACTATAATCTATCTCTGTGCCAAATTTCATCCAGATCCGTTCAGCCGTTCGGGCGTGAAAGAGTAACAAACATCCATCCATCTATCCATCCATCCAAACTTTCACATTTATAATATTAGTATAGATACCAGCTGTCCCGGCGAACTGCGCACCGCCTCAGAATCAAATGTATGAGAAAATGAATCATATTTTTTTTTTTTATTACATTATAGGCAAGTATTTGATCTCGATCTCACCTGATGGTAAGTGACGATGAGATCTACGATGGAGCATACTTGCCTAGGTGGGAAGGCGGCAGTAGATAAGAGACGCTACATTCACTAGGCACATGCAGCGCAACTGATCTGACCCGCCATCCATGAATGGCAACACCGAACATCATGCCAGAACACGGCACCGCTTGGCGACATGGCTTTGTTCAGTGGGTGGTGACTAGCCACGGCCGAAGCCTACCACCAGTAAATTTATTATTATTATTCTGCTATTCGGGGCGGAGACAAATACAAAAAATAAAATATCACGAAAATCGGCCCACCCGTTCCTGAGTTATAATGATGTAACTATCACGACTTGTTTTGTATACATCTATACATATAAATAAAATTGGAGTGTCTGTTTGTAATATTAAAATAACCGCTTTTTACTAAGTGCATTTGGATGTATACACGTTACCTATACCGAAACAACATTTTTTACAATTTTTGTCTGTCTGTCTCTCTGTCTGTCCGTCTGTCCGTCTGTCTGTCTGTCTGTCAGTTTGTTCCGGCTAATCTCTGAAATGGCTGGACCGATTTTGACGGGACTTTCACTGGCAGATAGCTGATGTAACAAGGAGTAACTTAAGCTACTTTTATTTTAGAAAAAAAAATAGGACCTCACGAAAAAAAATTGAAACCAATGTTGCAGCGCAGCGCCTGATTAAGTTTGATAGCAACAACCTGCAATGCGTCCCGCGGGCTCAGAATGGGCGAGCAGGCTGTTGTCAACGGTTGTCTTTGTTATATACCACGCGGACGAAGACGCGGGCAACAGCTAGTGGATTTATAATATTGATCTAATTAGGTTCAACGATCTTGCTAGCTCTAGACAGTCAAGGCAGTCTAGTAGGAACCTGTATGAATTAAAATTCAATATCAAATTTACCAGTCAAAATCGTCTGAAATCATAATTATCTAACAACTGCTGTCACACTATATACCTATAAATAAGTTGAGTATGTTCTCAGATGAGCATTTGTGATTTCACTACATATTTATCTACTTTGACCTTGCCAGTCCAAATTTGTCTGATTATATTGAAAAACCATGTTTGACAATAGATTGTTCTAATAAAGCTATGCAAACTAATGTGCATATAATATAATATTTGCCTACTATATAGGAGGAAACCCCTAGAGGAAAGAGAATCCCATTTAAATATATGCTTCGTTAAAATACAATACCTGTATCTATCGAAATATTAGAAATATACAAACTTTTAATACTAAAATATTCCTAAAATACAATTAGGTCGACGTTAGTGTAATGCATCAAAACGCAACCTTCTTTAAAATAAATAACTGCAACATAGAGGTAGCTGATCTACAAAACGGGTTCTTTGATATTTACCAGATACCAGGTTGCCAGAGCAAAGTAGCCTTTATTGAATACTTCATGTGTCCTCTGACTTCTGAAATGACGGACTGATTTCTGAACTATGAACCGGACTGTGATGTATGCGAGCGCTATGTATATGGTTTTTTTGTGGGTATGTTCGAAATTATTGCAAAAGAGATAAATTATTGCTTTCATGGGTTATTTTTTTGTTACTTACGTATCTAATTAATAAAAGCATTTAAAGATTCTGTTGGTATCTTTGTAAGTAAGTATATAAAAAAACACAGGGGCGCACATTCTGTTATTCTGTGTACATAAATTAGTAGCTATTTATATTTAAAAAATAGTAACTGTTATTGAATCATTTTAAGGTACCCATAGATTTTATTGATAAGGCAAATGCCTCACAATTCTTCATACCTAATACACGTTTATTAAATAGTAATTTTGAAGATTGCTAACTAAGTTACTACACTACTTTCATACGACATTGAATTAAGCATAATAAGTAATCATATTGATTGACATATTGATAAATCAATCCATAATCGGATACAGTTTGTGAGTCTGGATGTGGGAGGTAATCTCCGAAACAACAGATCCGATTCGGAAACTTCTTTCACTAATACTAATCAAAATTATCCCTGAGTGTTATAAACACGATGGATATGATATGATTCAAGGAGTTACTGTGGGCGCAGCCGCGGGAAGAAGCTGGTCTAAAAATGAAGTTGCATAGATAAATAAATTTATGAAAGGGTTTATACAAAATAGATATGGTTATGTAAAGAAAGGATCACTAGGTTTTTTTATCTTCGTTTTTTTTTTATTATAGATAGAATATACTTATCGTCACCGCTTGTAAAATGACGCAATTCCATTTGTCTTTGTTTATGGTAATAGTAACATTATTGGCTGCATTTCAATAACATCTACATATAATTATTGATACCTTTAATATTATGAAAATTTAAATAACTGGTTACGCGGTATGATGTTCATCTTCGAGTATAAGAAATACATGCGATATGCCTACGTTAAAAGTCGTTTTTTTGTAAGCTAAGGCAGGTTACCTACCTGGTACCTGGTACCTATATAGGCGGATTCAAATACAAATAATACATTTACAAACAAACGGGGCCCCAAGTCTGCTAACACAATCGATTCAAAATCGAACAGCAACCGCATAGTAACTGTCACTTTTGACACATATTCTATGGGATATCTGTCAAAAGTGGCAGTTACTATGCGGATGCTGTTCGATTTTGAATCGATTGTGTTAGCAGACTTGGGGCCCTGGACATGTAATCTTTGGCTCGTTGACGTAGATATGTAGATATATACGGATCGCAGTGCAGACGAGACAATTGTACATTATAACATTGACGTGCACGAAACACCATTTTGTATAGCCAACAATTTCGACTGCCAATATACGGACCGCAAAATGACGTGTCTAACACATTGTTCATCATACCAACGTGTGGTCCTGTCTTGATGTCATAACATTTATTAATTGCGTCCGTAAAGTATGAACTATCCTGCGGCTCTGCCCTCGCAATTATCTAACACTTATATTTTGTTCTGCAGCTCGACCCTCAATGATTATTGCGCAATAAAACATAGCCTATGGCATTCAGGGATAGAGTATCTTTCTATCAGTGAAACAATTTTCAAAATCAGATCAATAGTTCCATAGATACACAATTATACAACTTGACGTCTTTAATATATTAATACTAGCCATATAGTAATTTAAAAAATATCTTATATAAACTTGCCACATTTGACCGACAATGTTCGAATTTCAAAAAATCCCTCCTAAGTCACATAAAGAGTAATAACCTCGAAATATGAAATCGGTCGGGCCGACGGTTTAGGTAGTGCGCGGTTTATCAATAGATTTTTCTATTAAAAGGTCTTAAAATAATCAGAATCATATATAGAGCAAATTATGTATTGATTCTATTGTATAGAGTTCTAGTTAAAAAAAAAACAATGATTTTGCTTTCACCCAATAGATCGGTTCTTCAGTTTTCAAAACAAGATGTCAAAAATGTTAATTATCACCATATTACCAAATGTGTAAGCATGATGGGAGTGGATGGCGTTCTTTTCCCGTCACACATGAGGCGCGTGTCGCAACCGGTGCTGTTAGCGAGTGAATGCAACAAGCATTGCACAAACCGCCATTTAGTAGACTCCGGCGCAAACGCAGCCGCCTCCCTCGCCCCGCTGCTGGTAGCCAAGGTCGAAACGAATGTTATAAGGGATATATAGGAACCCGTTTTATTTTAATACGCTCATACTGTACTATAGAATTTCTGTGTCTTTCTACAAATGCTCGGTGGCAAATGGCAGTTGTTACAACCAGTCAGAATCCTGAAATATTCGTATCGACCTGGTTGGCAGAGTTGGTAGTGATCCTGCTTTCTGTACCGAGGATCTTGGAGTCGAATCCCGGTAGGGGCAAGCTTTGTGTGATGAGCACGAATATTTGTACCACGGACGTTTGATACCTATACAATTGTGTGAAATACTGGGATCGCCGCAGTCGATTGGATAGTGGTGCCCATAATACAACCTTCGCTTAGTTTGAGACCGTATAGTTTTATTTACTGACCCATATGTTATGGGTAGTCAGACTACCTGACTCTGAAAGGGCAGGTGGAAATCGCTCTGCGTTATCCGAATTCAAAAAAGGTATAAACGCTAAGTATAAAATATACCTGAAAGAACATTTAGCACTTTGCAATTAATTAGACTGTGATTGGGCCAGTAGTCCCAACTCACCAGTCAAAGTTAATAATTCGAATTAATAGCAAGCTTTTCGTGGTGCGTACCTACTCTAGTCAAACTTAACACCTGCTGCTGGGGCCCACCCTACCCTATAGGATATTTTTCATATAATATGTACGTTCGTGAATGTACAAACTAAAGATATAATAAATTAAAATAAATTGTGCGGTAACAAAGTATCTTAATACCGTAACGGAAAAACCTTTTATACTTCGCATTCGATGAACCGCCAGGAAATAGGGCTGCCTCAATCAAAGGACGCCGATGAATCAGTTTAACCTTAACTTTTCCTCAAAGTACTATTTCCTTCTCCTTCCAATGTTTAAATTCCCTATTCCCATTCACAGCTGATGTATACACCGTCACAGTGGGCTATCGATGACGCACGTGGATAGCCCACTGTGACGGTCGTCAGGCGTTAACGCGTTCGTGAGTGGAATACGACGAATAGTTTGGGCGATGCATGTTATATCGGTCATTCAAGGACGAGTTAATGATACATGACTATACACTGTGACCTCAAACAACCTTGCCAATATTATACCAATCAATCAATAGAAAATCTTACATAAAAACATCAAAATATGTTTGTATATACTATCCGTGTGAACGTGTTTTACATAAAAACATATTTTAACCAGAAGTAAGGTTAGAAATTACGCGATTATATAGGTTGTAAGGGGCATGTTAACGAGAACTTTGGTAAAGGTTACACTTAATGCCTCTAGTAAAATTATATAAATCATTTATATCGCAAGTCATGGGTTACAAATGTTGTCATTTTTGAACGCGCAATGTATCGTAATCAACGCGATGAGAACACAACGTTCAGCGCGATACCCCACGAGTGCGAGTGACGAGCGCGCGTCGGGTTTTAATTAACATTACAGTTCTAGGTCTCAATTAGTAACTACAGTTTTTTTTGTTTATAATCACGTTAAGATAGAATTCTATTCAGATTTCATGCTAAAATCATTTTATAAAACCTGAAAATAAATGAGTAAAATTCATGAATGATCGACGGAAAATGACAACTCTGGGGGTTTCACAATCATGAGTTGAATCCATGGTATCAGTTCTCGTTACGAAGCCACTTACACCTTGTATAAGATTAATAATCTCCATATTATTTGTAGAACTTTTAGTCAGTATTCAGAAGAAAGTGGTCAGTAAATGGCATTGTAAATGATGATACATAACACATAATAATAATAAACCTTCTCATATAAATCTGGAAGGTGTATCTTACACAAGTTACCAGATTCAGGAAAGTCATTATTGATTAAGGTTCTACGTACGTAATCATTTTTGAGAGTGGTCTAATAGACACCTTACAATGCGGAAAGGTATCTACCAAGAGAACATTTCTAACCATAAAATGGACTTCACCAGTACGCGATACCGCATCTCTTTGCTTTCTAATTACTTAACCGTGTGAATATTTCAAGAGCGTAATCCACTTTTAACTCCCCGCGTGATAACCACGGTGGCGTGTGCAAGCCCTCACGCGAACTACAGTTTATTTCCATCAAAATAACAAACACAATACACCAAATTAACAGATGTAGGCTCAGAATATTGCTTTCACATTACTATTTATGTTATAGTACTGAATTCCGTCATGCTCTAAATGTTTTTTGGAAACTTTCGATTATGTAAGATGATTGCCAAATATTCGCAAAATTAAATTAGAAACGTAAAATCGCACCCAATTAAGATTAGCTATTTTTTGAATTGACTATATTATTGTCATTAGTACCTATCTAACTATAGGCAACTTTGAAATAAAACTATTTTTAAGGATTTTATCCTATATCCTATATTTTGATATTATTTTATGTTTACGTACGCGTCCGCGGAACGTAAAAACAAAAAATAAACGCGATAAAATCCTTAAAAAATAGTTTTATTTCAATGTGCAGTATTCGCGTAAATATAAGAAACCAATATAGGCAACTTAATAATTCAAAAGCACCCCGCAAGAGTTACTGGATTAAAGTCAAGCAATTGTTTATATAATTGTCATTTGTTTTGTGTCTAACGATCCAAGAATACCTCCCATTGATATCACAAATACCACGCAACATCATAGATATAGTACGTAAGTAACACGTCATAACAGTAAATGCATATGGAGCAACTGGCAGATAATGGACAACATGTAACCAGTGCCTTGACAAAGCAATGTCCTTCTTAAAAATTACCAAAAAAGTATTGTGGGGCACCATTGTTTAACTGTAGTTACTTACCTACTGTTTTCCAAATGTTTCACATCTGGTAAGTGCTCGGTAATTGGTTTGTTACGCTGTTTAGGTCTCCAGCATATCGTTGCTGTACAGTTTTGGGATCTGTTGCCAAATTTCATGGGCATAATGTTATACGGGGATACTTTTATAGTTTTTATCATGATACATCAACATCATATCTACGTAATTTTCAAGATATTATTGTTTCTCATTTTCTATAAAGATTATCACTTGTTGTACGGTGAAGGCAAACATCGTGAGGAAATCTGCACGTAGGACAAAAGTTGTGTGAAGTTCACCAAATCGCACTGGGCCAGCGTTGTGGACTACGGCCTTAATCCTCCTCTTATTGACGGGTAAAGTGCCCGGTTAAATGGCAATAGACTCGCCCCCTATTAAAATGGGACGAAGATACCATCGGCGAAATGTGGGTGCATTGTAGTGTACCTCTGCCTACCGCTTCGGAAATTTCGGCGTGATGGTGTATTTATTTATTGCTTTTTTTTGTACAAAATGTTTCCTCTTTTTTGTCACCATTGAATAATCCAATATTAATAAATTATAGGTGGAAATAAAATTTATTAGATACTTACCTATATACAAAAACCATCTTACTCACCCATGGCAAAAAGTCTAAATTGACGTAATGTGCATAAAACAACCTACCTACCTTGAGAAGTCTTGGTTTTTTTCTTTTGCAACCAATAAGAATATTTGCAATTTTAATATTATTGACTAGCAATCGTAGCTAACTAACATTTTTGAATTTGTTTATCGCGCAATAAAATTATTGAAACAATCACTTGGAAAGATCAAGGAGAAAATACCTGGATATTGTAACTTGGGAAATAGAAGCTATATTTGGAAAACAGTCAACTATTTCATATGGTACCTACACTACCTACCTACCATTGCCTACTGTAAGAATCGTCTTGTTTTACTGTTATCCATTAATATTATTGCTGTATGTTAATTTAAACATTTAGTCGATTGACAAGTGATATGAGCATAATAATTGCATGCCATGATCATTTTTCTTTTTTTTTTATCTATGGCATAATAAGAAGAAATGTCAAGTTATGTTTTGTTTTGGTTCTGAGTTAATTACTTTTCTGGTAAATAAACCGATTGATAAAGCGAATTGAATGTTTTCCTTTAGCTCAGAAGTGGTATAAAATCTACTAGTTCTATTACCGTCTGTTACATCCTGAAATTAATCATTAAAATCAAATATTGTGCAAGTGTAAGTTTATGTTTCATTGGGAAAAATTGATAATATGGACAGTGATAATGAACATTCGCGTCGTAAACGTAAAAGTCTATCCCGGCAAAGACGCCGCGGACGTAAACATCGTGATAAAGAGTCGGATAGTCGACGTAATTACCGAGAAATGCATAATAAGTATACTGGGAATAAATATCGTCGAGAAAAGTCACAAGACGATGAAAAACAAAGTCGCCTTACACGAACCCCAGATTTGTATACGCCTGAACGTAAGCGAAGTGAAAATCAAGTAGAAGTAAGCCGAAGTCGTACTAGAAGTCGTAGTACCCGAACCCCAGATTTAGATACACCTAGACGTAAGCGGGAAAAGAGGAGAAGAAGTAGTTCCGTGGAAAGTAGAAGCGAAGGTCGACACTCTTATGAAGACCAGGACTGCCATGCGAGACCTCGTTCTGAACCCCGACGTCACATGAGTAGAAGTTGCAACCCGAAATCATTATTGCCCGAACAAGACAGAAATGTGAGTTGTTCCAATTTCAAAGATGATAGTACTAATTTATTATTGGCGGAATTGATTAAGTCAATAACAAATAATCGGCCAGAAGGGAATAAATTTCCTATGTTAGGAAATGTTATACCAGAGTTTGACCCCATGATTAAAGGGCAAACCATACACACATGGCTTAGTAAGGTTGAGGAATGTGCTCGATTGTATAAGTGGGCTGAAGATCAGATTATTCATTATGCATTACCAAAATTAAGTGGTGTTGCCCGGACATGGTATCAAACTCTGCCATCAATGTCATTTTCATGGCCCGAATGGAAAGTTAAATTGATGGATTCTTTTCCTTCAAGCGATGACTATGCTGAACTTTTGACTGAAATGTTATCTAGAAAGGTGAAATACTATGAGTCATTGGAGTTATATTATTATGAAAAGATTAATTTACTAAATCGGTGTGAAATTACTGGTAAACGTGCAGTAGATTGTTTATTATACGGTATAGAGGATCGTAGTTTAAGATTGGGAGCCAAGGCAGTGAAATGTAAAGAACCCGAACAGGTATTGGAGTATTTTCAATCCATTAAACAACAACCACGAGATTCAGAGCATAGGGTGAAAACTAACTTTGATAAAAAGGCCATTTTGAATGCTGGTAACATGAATATTAACCAATTATCAAATTCAAAATTCAGTAAGACAAATGAAAATACAAAATCTATTGTATGTTTTAATTGTAATGAGGCCGGTCATTATAGTTTCAAGTGCACAAAAAAAATTATAAAATGTAATATATGTCATAAATTAGGACATTTAAGTACTACTTGCCAAAAACTACCATCCCAACCCGACATAGACAAAGAAAAATTAGTCATGAAATTAGATTTAATAAGTAATTTTAGTAATGATAAATATCTGGTTAATTTAAAACTAAATGACCAGCCTCTGCAAGGATATATAGATTTGGGCAGTCAGTGCACTTTATTACGATTCGGGGAAGCTAAAAGATTAGGTATAAAATGGACCACCGAACAACTGCCTACAATGCGCGGTATAGGAAACAATATTGTACTACCATTGGGAAAGGCTACGGTTCAGATCGAAATACAAGGTATAAAGGAATTGATTGATATTTATATAGTTGATGATATTGTTATCAAATATGCAGTATTGATTGGTCATAGCTTTACAGAAAAGCCAGGTATAACCATAACAAAGACTAATGATGCATTAATTTTTGGAAAAGCTTTAACACCAAAATTAAGACTATTACTTTCTGATGATATTTCAATTACGCCACGAGATATATCTATAGTTAAGGTAAATAGTGATCATGAAAAGTATTCTGGTACAATGTATGTTACTGGATCTTTACGTTGTTTACCCGGCAAGGAACATTATTTAATGCCTGGTGAATACAGCATGGAAAATGGAGCTGGTGTGTTACTAATACAGAATTTAACAAAAAATATTTTAAATCTAAAACAGGGATTATTGGTCACACGTGCTTTACGAACAAATGAATGCATAAATGTTAACAAGTTAGACTTTAATGATTCAAAAACGGTTAATGCATTAAATTACGGTAAGCAGCTTACCGTTAATGATGTTGGACAATTAATAGACTTACTTCACAAATATGATGTATGTTTTTCAAACAGTTTAATGGACTTAGGATACACAAACGTGGAAAAGTTAGAGATAGACTTAAATGATACAAAACCGGTGGTTTACCGGCCTTATAGATTACCTTATCCTGAAAGACAACTTGTGAAGTCGATGGTAAAGGAAATGCTCGATGCAGACATAATTTGCGAATCAAATTCAGCATACGCTAGCCCAGTCCTTTTAGTCAAGAAGAAGACTGGAGACAAACGTCTTTGCATTGATTATCGTGCACTAAATAATAAAACTAAAAAAGAGCATTTCCCTCTACCACTAATCGATGATCAACTAGATCGATTGGCAGGGAATTCGCTATTTATTAGTCTTGATTTAGCATCAGGATATTATCAAATTCCTGTTGCTGAGAGCTCTCAAGATAAGACGGCTTTCGTAACACCCGACGGTCAGTTTCAATTTAAGAGAATGCCTTTTGGTTTGGCAAATGCGCCGTCGATATTTCAACGAACAATGAATAAAATCTTGTCAAAAATAGATTATACTGTGGTGTACATGGATGATATCCTCATACCGGCGCACACATTTCATGAAGGTCTAACAAGACTAGAAGAAGTTTTGAGCATATTCCGTGACGCAAAACTAACACTTAAGTTGAGTAAGTGTTTTTTCTTTTTTGAAGAAATAGATTTTTTAGGATTTGAGGTTAGTGGTTCAGGAATACGACCAGGCTCTCGAAAGATAGTTGCAGTTACGAATTTTCCCGTGCCTAAGAACGTTCATGATATTAGACGTTTTATTGGTCTGGCTAGTTTTTTTAGACGATTTGTAAAAGATTTTTCTTTAATAGCACGACCATTGACTGACCTTTTAAAGAAACAATTCTCATGGAAATGGACGGATGAACATACGAAAGCATTTGAGACTCTGAAAAATAGGTTAACGGCCAGACCCATAATTGCGTTATACGATGCAAAATTAGAAACTGAATTACATACAGATGCATCGAAGCACGGTATTGCTGGTATACTGATGCAACGTGGCAATGATGGACTTAAAAGACCCGTTGCCTATTACAGCCGAAAGACAACGCCTGAGGAACAAAAATTACACTCGTTTGATTTAGAGACGTTAGCTGTGGTAGCATCTCTGGTTAGATTCCGCGTTTATTTATTGGGTTTAAAGTTCAAGATAATAACTGACTGTAATGCGTTGCGGACTACAATGACAAAGCGAGACCTTGTCCCTAGAATAGGTCGTTGGTGGGTGCAGTTTCAGGAGTACGACTGTGAGATAGAATATAGACCTGGTTCAAGAATGTCACACGTAGATGCACTTAGCCGTGCTCCTGTCACTGAATCCACCTCTGTTAATGAAACGCACATAATAGATGTGCTCACGGTAGAAGTTCAAGATTGGATTGCGACTGTCCAAAGTGATGACGAAGAAGTTAAGAGAATAAAGGCGATTTTATTAAGCAAAGATACTTCATTTATTGCTGATGTGCATAAAAATTATGAGTTAAAAGGTAATTATGTATATAGAATAATTGATGGTGGGCTTCGTTGGGTAGTACCAAAACCAGTTAGATGGCAGTTATTAAAAATGAATCATGATGATGTAGGTCATTTTGGATTTGACAAAACACTGAAAAGACTCAAAAGTTCCTTTTGGTTTCCGAAAATGCGCCGGTTTACAAAAAAATATGTAACCGCGTGTTTAGAATGCGCTTATCATAAGAATCCTGGAGGGCCTAAAGAAGGAATGTTACATCCTATTCCAAAACCGGATATTCCATTCCACACGTTACATGCGGATCATTTGGGCCCATTCGTTCGTTCGCGGAGAGGCAACATGTATCTATTGGTAATTATTGATGCATTCACAAAATTTATTAATATTAAACCTGTTAGAGATACAAAAACGACTACAGCTATTCGTATATTTAAAGAACATTTCGGTTACTTTGGAGCACCTGCTCGATTAATAACAGATAGAGGCACATGTTTTACAAGTTCCAAATTTAAAGCTTTTACAGAAAACACTGGAATAAAACACATTTTAAATGCTGTAGCAACTCCGCGAGCGAACGGACAAGTAGAGAGATTCAATCGAACAATTTTGGACGCTTTAAGTACTAAATGCCACGGTAAGAATGATAATGTCTGGGATGAATACGTGGGTGAGGTCCAATTAGGGTTAAATACATCGGTCCATAAGACTACAGGTACATGTCCTTCAGAGTTACTATTCGGTTATAAGATTGTAAGTACATCGGAAAATATATTAAATGATGCAATTAATAGTACTGTAGACCGAATTACTGGAAATAAGTTAACAGACCTAAGAAAAGAAACTATAGATAAAATTGAAAAAGAACAGAAAAACGCAAAGGATCGTTTTGACAAACATAGAAAATCGGCGACTAAATATAATGAAGGTGACCTTGTTAGAGTAGAAAGAACAATGTTTGATAAGGATCGGGTAGGTAAATCTAAGAAGCTTACACCAAAATTTCATGGCCCATATAGAATCGTCAAAATATTGCCTAACGATAGATTTTTGGTTGAAGATACTCCTCTCACCAGAAAGGGAAACAAAAAGTATGAAAACGTAATTTCGATTGATAAAATCCATCCATGGTTAAATTTTAAAGAAATCGAGAGTGGTAATGACAGCGACTCTAACGACAGTAATGATGAACATGATAATTAAAATTAAATTAATGAAAGTAAATACATATCTTAATATCAGTGGTTCAATTAATGTTGTTGTAAATGAGTAAGCATAGGTCACGAGCATCAGTGTTGCCAGCACAGATGACGCAGATTGGGACAATAGGTCACAAGCGTTAGTGGTTGCTACATAGATGATGCAGATCGGGACAGACTATACCTACTCATATATACAAGTCTTTATCGTATAAAGACTTTATAATAATATTTAGGCTATAGTATAGGTTGCGTGCAGTCAGTATTCTAGACAGATGACTGCAGATCGCGACAGACTATTCTATAATTATTTTAACGCAAGGGAAATGCTGACACTTTATTAAATTAAATATTTACATGTACGGTATTACTATTAACTGTTCTGTGATGTAGAATTAGTTGATTAGTGAGTTATGAATAGTGATTATTAATTGTACAATGACTTTGAAACAGAAAGTTTAAACATTAACGAGGTTATAAGCAGACAGTGCAGAAAGCGTCAGATATGAGTATGGATATCGCACAGATGTTTGCAGATTATAACCGACAATGTGAAATATATTTGACCCTTGATTATTAATTATTAGTTATATAAGATTTCATTTAATTCCTTACTGTTTTTGATCACGAGCGGTGCGGTTGATTGCATATGCGTGCGTACGATAGAACCACTAAATTAATACGTTATTGATTTTTATAACACATACGGATGCTTCGAAAGTGCACAAATGTTTGCCGATGCTAGTATGTTTAATATTTGAATTGTATTTCTTTATTTTTTTTAACTAATGTGTTATGTGTATAAGATTTTAGTAATTATTTAAAGGCTATAGGTACTTTTAGGGTTTTCTCAGTTTTGTTAACTTTTTTAATTTTTTTTTTATAACATTGGGAGAGGACTCCCCATAATAAGGATGGCCGAGCTGTAAGAATCGTCTTGTTTTACTGTTATCCATTAATATTATTGCTGTATGTTAATTTAAACATTTAGTCGATTGACAAGTGATATGAGCATAATAATTGCATGCCATGATCATTTTTCTTTTTTTTTTATCTATGGCATAATAAGAAGAAATGTCAAGTTATGTTTTGTTTTGGTTCTGAGTTAATTACTTTTCTGGTAAATAAACCGATTGATAAAGCGAATTGAATGTTTTCCTTTACTACCTACCAATAATTGAGCACCGATACGTACAACTTTCTTAATATTGTCTAACAACTCCTCTACAATCATTTATTTTTCCTTCATTCAAATGTGTATTCAGTTAAATATTTACAATTAAAGTTAAAATTAATAGGAAAACAAACTATATATCAAAAATACCAGGTCCGCGTGGAATGGTGGCAAGAATGCTGTCTGCATTTTCTCGCCTTATTATGTTGTTGTTTGTTGTTATTGTTATGTAACATTATAAAAGCTGTAGTTTGTCGTAACTGTGAGACGCAAGGGTGGGTATAGCTGTATCAGTGTTGTTTTGTTTTCATGACATTTTATAAGTGAATCTAATTTTCAACCATGATTATCACTTGCTGAACGGCGCAGGAAGTTATCGTGAGGAATCCTGAATGTCTTAGAAAACCCCTCGAAAGACGTGTGAAGTCCACCACCAGGACCACCACTGGGCCAGCGTAGTGGAATATGGCCTAATCTCCCTCGTATTGGTGATAGGCCCGTGCCCAATAGTAGGACATAAAAGGTCTGGAAATATTATTAATAATGTAACCTGCGGCTTTGACCGATTCGAAAGGTTACTATCAAAGTCAATGGTGACACAAAATAAATTATTTACCAAAGTCATTTATAACGTCTGCAACCTTAGATTGAATGCTGTTTATAGATGTGCTAAATGTCTGCCTATTTGGCCTCTTTTTACCTGGTGCTATTGGATTGGATACTATTAATATATTAATGGGCTATTAAATAAAAGATAGTGCAAGAACAAACTTAAGGTGTATTATTATTTATTTTTAATTTAATTAGAACGGACATAGGTCAATTATACTAACTAGACAGTATACAACAAGGTGAACAAGATAGGTAGGTACATACAATGTCATGCATCTTCTCACAGAAAGTCAAGTAGTCAGACAAAATCACCGCCCATTCATACGCAAACAAATCTAAACTAGGGTTAGAATCCAGATGATCGTTAAGCGCAGGGAGGGTTCGAGGTACAGGCGACCTAGCTCCAGCAACAGTACGGCAAGTAGGGACAGCAAACAACTTATATTTCTTGTCACGATAGTAGTTTTTATAATATTAAGAGTTCAAAATACTCCGGCATTTTTAAGACCTTACTTTTCTTAAAGTTAAGTTCAAGATCATGTAACCGCGACAGAGGGCAAGTAAGTACATATCAGCCCAGAGGCGGATTAAAAAAAAAAATTATCCAAACTCGAAACCGGCTCGTTTCGACATTAATATTACCAGTTAGACAGCTTGGCCCGGTATCCAAGTTGTACGCCTACCACTGGTTTTGGGACCGAGTGGATTTTTTGCGACTTTCTCTCCTGCTTTCACCATTACGATTGTCGAAGAATTTGGTTATTATTTCATACGAGAGTCGGATGATGATTCGTACTTGATGTACTTATACGGATTTAAGAAACAATTTGGATGTGGATTGAGGCTGTTATATTGATTTGGTTAGTTTAACATGGCACTCGGTTTTTACCCGACTGCACGATGTAATGGAGGGTATTATGTTTATTAGCTTATATAATGTATGTATGTTTGTTCCTTTGTGGCGCTTTAGAGATTGAAGAATTTACATATAATTAATCTTAAATGTCCAGTTTTTTTTTATATATGAGTGCATTCCGTTACCGGATATGGTCAAGTGTAAGGAAAAAACGTGCAATGGTTTGTCGTGTGAATGGCCTTTGGTTACACACTAATCTTCATCTTAAAATAACAGACCTTAATATTATATGTAAGTACTTATATGTCTACCGTTACTACACAAATAATAATAATAAAGATCACGTTTCCATACAAATAAAATGCAGTACTTATGAACAATTAAAATAATTAATTGAAAGTAATAAATTAAAAAATCAAATTGATGTTTCATCATAACGACGTCGTATATAAAAGTTTTAGCAAAGCCTATCGCAATTCGCGAGATGATCGCGGACCGGATGGCCTTCGTTTGTTTCCCAACTAGCTAGGTGTATGCGCATGCGCACCGACCCGTGATTGGCGGAAGGACGCACCAAATGTATTTACACAATTAAAGCATCACGACCTTAATCCTAGGAAGCGTAGTCAGAAACATTCTAAACGGATGAGCAGTTTTAGAACAATCATTGAAATTAGACATACCAACTCATTGCCGAAATGCAGTATTCAATTTATCTAGTTTTTTATGGTTCCATTCGTGCCATTTTATTTATACATCAGAACACTCGTGATAGATTGTTTCTCGTCTAACATCTTAGAGGAGTTCGGTGTTGCTGGCTTCATTAATTATCGATTAACTCGTGTGAATTATAATTGAAAAAGTTGACACACCGAGGGTGAGTGGTGGTGGGGACGTGGGGTCCCACAAATGGGGGAAGAGGGTTCCTCTTCCCCCATTTGTATAACAATGGATTTCCATCAAGTATCGCCGTTTTAGCCCGTCAAATATGAGCCCCAATTTTGCTAATCCAATCGGCTGGCATTCGCATCGCAATTAATTACGCAACGTAACCCTGGAGCAGGTTTTTTTATAACTTCAAGGAAATACAATATATTACATCTGTCTAATTTTTTCTTTGTAGTTTTATTTATAAATATTATAAAAAGTTGATGGTACGTGATTATAACACAGAAGTTATCTATCAACTCTTTTTTTTTATCTTAAAACGTCAGAACGCCCGGCAGTTGTTGATGCCTATCTAGTGGCCGTTTTTATGACTTGGCGGAAGTACTACCTAAGTTCCTACCATCCATAATCATCCTCATAATCGTACACACGATTTGTAGTAATGAGTAGCTCTAATAAAATTTCTATGAAAAAATAAAATATAGACACCGTAGCATAATTATAATTATAGATGCGGTTGTTGTCAAAACATTAGATACAGGCTGTTCCATACATACGTAAAAATATTTTATACATATTACTGAGAGTCATTTGAAATTGCTCAGTGAACTCTTAAGTGTCTTACTTATGCATACACCTACGTAAATATTATTTCGCACTTTTCAAACTCCCTGTATTAATGATACACAGTTTAAGCAGGTGCTAAAACCAAATGCTTGAGATATTCATACTGCGCGTTTTTAGTATCATTGTTTGCTTTTGCTTTGTAAGCAGAATTCGTAGACTGCGTCGACGAGATCGTGACAATGAACATTTCCGAATATAGGTATTTAGTCCATATATAAAAATGCTTACTAAGTATAATGACGAGCAATGATATACGCTGACAATGCGTCTTTGTCTGAAGTACAATAATTTTGCTCTCTTTTAATTTGACTCACTAACATCATTATTTTTTATTGACTTCCTTAGCCAGGTGTTTACATGCTCAATCTGGTCCATCAGATTGTTCATTACCGGACTGACGATAACATTAAAACATTTTAAAATCCGTCAGTCATTAGTCAGTCCGTCAGTCTCTGTGATTCAGACTGTCAGCCACAAGACCTGTTTTAATTATTTTAAAGTTTTCATTTCATTGAGCGAAAAGGAGAATGAAAGTATTACCAAAAGTGAATCACCGACCACCTTCGTTATAGACTTTGTTCAGTTGGTGTTTAGCGATAACTGCTGGACAGATTTCGACGGGCAGACATGTAGAGCTGAGACGTGTGATGGAACACACTGAACAACAGGCAAATGATAAATTGAGCCTACAAAAATGACTAAGTACTTAAGCACTAATGACAATATAAGTGGCTACCTACATTAAGATGACCCATTAGGTAGTGACCTTGCTCTCTGTGCTTAGGCTCCCGTGAACGAATCCCGGCAGTGGTCAATTTTGAGTCGTGAGCACGAATGTTTGTAAGTACTCTAGCCACGTTTAATGTAAGTGATTATATCGAATGAATAAAAACGAAATAAATAATAATATATTTAAGGTTGCCTGGTAGCCATCACTAGTGATAGGCTGCCCATGGCCCATTGTGACACACATTATGTGTTCAGTTACGTTCTATTTGTAATCTGTGTTGTGGAACAAAGAAGAGTTATCGATCTATTGGGACATTGGGTTCGGCTCTTGTACCAATAATATAAGTGGTGCTTAGTTTGGGACCGAATATACTTTTCTTAACACCTCGTTGGTATATACAGTTAATAATCCTAAAATATTGATTTTTTTTATATTGTTTTTTTGTTGATTGAATTATATTGATTTGATTAATAATACTAAAGAATTATGTCTTTAAAAACTAGTTAACGTGTTATTTCGGCGATGTCCTGTATTGTGTTACATTATATCAGTATAAATTTGCAATACATATTGAAATAAAACCTATTCGCATAAATATAGGAAATAAATTTGCAATACATGTTATTATTTTTACGTCGCGACTTTAAGCATATACCTAATACTGAATAGTTCTAGCTATTTCTGTATTATTATGGTACCTTATGGCGCACGAAGTGATATGATAAAAGTAAGATTGCCCTTGAATAAAATTACTCAATATTGCGAATGTTTCTCAATAAAATACCTATAACTACTATTATGACAGCATTGGCAATAGACCAATATTAAGCAATAATGTATTATACTTGCGATAACGCGCCTACGCCGTTATGATCACGTAACTGATTAAATTATAACTAAATAAATTATAAATTATTATACTTAGTGTAATAATTATGGCTCAACAAGTATATTTTAGGAATTAATTGTGAAATATTGTTTCGATTAGTGAAATTTTACAGCGATTCTAACAATTCATTGTACGTTCAGTATCTGATATTTTTTTCGCACGTAATAGGCAATTTCTTCACGAAACTTGCAAAGTTTGATTTTAAAATAAATAAGTCAAGTATGCCAACGTTACTTGATCAATGTTGCATATAAATATAAAATTAACATACATAGAAATAACATAAGATTATCTTATTTTCAATTTCACGATTGTGTGTTGCTAATTAATTTAATTATAATTTTTATCTTATTTTCCATTAATATGTTGTTGGATATAAAATAAATAAATTTTATTGTGTTGCTATAAATCAACTCTATCTAGCAATGTGCTCGTGTTAATAACCAAGCTTACTTCGTGATTTAAAATGTGACTTTATTAAAAAAAATAAGAATCAAAATATATTTTATCCATGTAAACTATTAAGTACAGTACTTATGAACCATCAAAATTGTTACAAAATGCTAAGCTAAAACTTTATCACCCGTTCCGTATACCGTTCCTATGGAGAAGAACGGGCAAGAAACGCTATGGTTGCTCTTTTTAAAAAAGATCTTTTACTTTTTTGAAATGCAATTAGCGGAGAATTAACTTTACCTTAACCTTGTACAACCAAAGTCGGGCGTTCGATCAACTGGTCTACTTTTATTTATGAATATACTACCTAATAATAGTAATGTACTCATAAATCGTGGTAGTAATTATATTTTATAGGTAAAAGTAGGTGTAAAACACTCCAGTAGGTACTTCTGCACGCGACAATAAAATAAAAGTTCAGAAATATTTTAATTTCCTTACAACAGCGTAATTGTGGCTTGCATTGGATATCGTGTAAAGCTTGTGTATAGCTTGTTCAATGTAGAGCCATAGACTAGTTACATTTTTATTAATTAAAAACAACACGCAATGCAATTTTAACATTAAATACCTAGGTAAAATAGATTCAATGAAATGTTACAACGTCTATCTCCGGAGCTCGTAGCCACGATCGCCTTGAAATACTTTCGAACCACGTGAACTATGCGAAAACGTTTACCTAACATAATCAACATTTAATTAGTTATAGGTGAACATTAACTTGACTTACCGAATGCTGTGATTGGGATTTGGGATGCACGTATCAGCTGATTGTACACACACACACCACTGATGAAACTGGCTGGGTATAAATTAATAGTTGTTTTTTAATAACTGTCAAATGGTTGTATAATTTGAAAATCGAATTTATTTTCTTTTTCTGGCGTGACTAACGTAAAGCAGAATACGGTGAGCACCGGCCGGTGTCGGCTCGCGGCGCTGCAGATCGACTGACTGCTTGCCGCGGCAGGGTGCGCGCGCAGCATGATCTGCCCTCCTAAATAAGCCGACCTTCGTACCAAAAGATACGGCATGTTTTCCCGTGTAAACAATCATGATAGAAAAAAAATACCATCACACTTGTACTTTTCGGGGCGATAAGTTGGTATATATATGTACGGAAAATTAAAATCTACACGGGAATCGAACCCATCGCCCCATTATAAGCAGGGTATTCGCGTCAGTTCCGTTGCCTGAAAAATGAACCTTGAGGCTAGCAACGAAATATTATGAACTAATATTACTCCCGTAGTTAGTTGTACTTCTTACTGTCATAGCGTGACAAATGGTGGTTTTTATATCTCATCTTTTAAGTCTAACCATAGGGTATGCAATAGTAAAATCTTGTAACTTTTTCGTGAAGTTCGTATAATCAGATACACACAAACAAAAAAAAACAAAAACCACTAGTCTTGGATTCAGTGTACCATATCAAAATAGTCTATGGTATAAACAAATTTATTTCATAATGTTTATATATAATTTATTTAGCACCCTAACTATGTGCCTATACTGAAACATTTCTTTTAATAATAACTATAATCTATAACCGGATCGGAGCACTACCTTAGCTGTGATGATTAAGCAAGAAACCCAGGCTTGTTTTTTTTTTTATAATTTGCTCGTTATCGTGGTATATAAAAAAAAACGCCATGAAACAAGTGTACTCGTAGTACATTTATTTTTAGTGGTGCTGCCTCACGGAACGACCATTAATTCGCCTCTAGATTGACACAGCGACGGGTTAAAGTTTGAACAACCCGATCAGAAGCTCAAGCACAACCATATTACTCAAGCATTACGGTAACGTAAGCGTCATTTATCCTGTTCACACCTGAGAATTCATACATTAGTGTGACAGTGACATTGATAATATTAAGAGTGCCTGCTCACAACCCCCACATGTCACACTCATAAACCTTTTTTTTCCCGGCCCCAGGACTTCGCGATGTCAGTGTAGACTCGGCGTTAATTAATAAAAGTCGATACACTCATAATTTGTGTAAGAATAACAGTTATCATGATTTATAACTTCCTTCCTCAATATAAGGCTTAACTTTAACATATCGCCATCTATACATTGCCAAGTAAACTAAATGTAACTTGCCTGGATCAAGTTAACTCGCTTATACAGCTAGCCCAGCGAGTAACAGCTTTTATGATCTAGATGTTTTTAAGTTTATCACTCACTCGTTTGGCGTTAGATGGCGCTTCTTAACGATGGCATAGACATTGAATAGAAAGTACTAGGAAATGCTTGGGTAAGTACGATTAGGGACTTCACTGCCTTAAAATGTGTCGAGGCACGCCCTTGCGTACTTAGGCATTTTCTTATTTAACGATATAAATATAAGGCCGTAACATGACTTAATGCTAGAACTAAGTATTCATTCATACGAAAGTATTCCAGACACTATTTCCCCGATAGTTCCAAACACATATTTATTCACACAAATAAGCAAGAACTAATTATGTAGTGTACCGATCTGTATTTTCAAAATTGAGCGCATCAATTTGAATAACTACAGGAAAAATATTATAATATTTATGTATTCTAAACAAGTGGTGTTTACCAAACAAAATCATTTGTGTCTATGCTGCATGAATCTAGTTCATGTTTTGCATAATGATTAGGGACCGGTATTTTAAATTTAAAAAAAAACGCAATCTATGTATTAATGATTTAATAATGTAATTGTACTTTACCTTATAACTGATACTTATATTGTACAACTATATTTTAGACTAAAAATCAATAAAAATAATTATAAGCTTCCTCCATTTATTTTTTATTGAGATCGAGATCGCTCTGTGTAAATATCGGTTTCCAGTCTACGTCCATGCGGCTGATTACCAATATTCACACCGAGCGATTACCATATGCCTTTCAATTTCAAGACCCAACTAGTACGCAATCTAAGTGTAAAACCTATCAGAATTTCTGCCAGGCCTTTGACTGTCCCTTAATAAAGTTGACCGCAACAAATCAATGTGCCCTCTGAAGACCTGAGGATGTGAGAAGTTAAAATTCGGTCACCCATCCATGGTCCGACCGTACCACTCGCTGATGTATTAGGCGATTTAACCAACTATACTACGACCTACGAAATCAAGACGAGAGTGACTATCACTCGAGTCCTAGAAAAAATTGTAAATAAAAAAATAGTTCTTAGCAGATTTTGTTTCCAAATTTTCCACTAACCTAGTTTTAACGGCTACATACCTACTCTCGATCGATCGGTGATTATTTACAAAGTGCATACCAAATGAGACCTTGAATGTTCTAGTATTTACTTTCAAAACTGCATGGCGACGGTGTCATTAATAGAGCAGCAGCCATAATATATGTGCAACACGCCGAAATCATAGAGCAAACATGTAATTAACGTATGATATTTTATGTTTGCAATACTATAGGCATATATCCTAAAAGTGTACGCCAACATAAGTTGTCTGACTAGAAATAAAAAAGAGCTCCCAATGAGAGGAAAGAAATAAATGTATACACAATTTTTAATACCAGAACAAAATTTAGAAAATGCATTACTATAATTGGTCTGAAATTTTTGTTAGATGTAACACGACATTCAGTTTCGGAAAACTATGATTCGACTTATCTAGCGACTCTACAATTGTTATTTCTGTTAGAAATCTATATTGCTGAAACTTATTCATAATTATTATCCGCATCACGCATGCGCAGATTACTCGATATATTGTACGTATGTAATGATAACCGCAGTTACCGAAGCCATAACAGTATCCTTTGTAGAACCTGCATAATCAATACAAAAGCCTTCTAAGCCAACTCCTATGCGCGTGCGGCCTCAGTTAATGAGTCTTTTACAAGAGCTGAATACATATCGGTTTATCAGTGGTCCTTTATCGACTCGTGCGCATGTTTTAGTACCATAGCAAGGTAGCTGCGCAATCTGATTGGTAATTTGGAGTATTGAGTTTGTGTTTTAATTACGGTACCTATTTATTTGATGAGTGACTTTCTATGTTTTCAGTTGAAAATAACCATTGCAGTAATTATGATTGTAATTTAAAATGCGGTTTAATAATTGATAAAAATTGAGATATTTATTAATAACATTCTCAACACTGGATACCAAGTAATATGAAGGCACGAAACATATAAAGATAAATAGGCACCATTTTGACGAGACCTTGTTGAGTAGTAGGTACTCGTATACTATATTAGTCTATGGCTCACACGTTAGACGCTCGCCTCACCATATCAGGGCCCCAAATCTGCTAACACAATCGATTCATAATCGAATAGCAACCGCATAGTAACTGTCACTTTTGTAAGATAGTCAAAGTCAAAATTAAATCATTTATTTCGTATAGGCCTACGGGGGCACTTACAAATTGTCATTACATTTTGCCTTAACTCTACAATATCCCATACAATATCTGTCAAAAGAGACAGTTACTATGCGGTTGCTATTCGATTATGAATCGATTGTGGCCAGGCCACCAAATTCAAAAATCTTCAGACTATATCATTTCGACAACTGTATAAAATGGTTACAAACAGCATTAAACTTCGATGTTAACGACTCGATACTTGATTATGAATTATGGCGATTACACAAATCGACTTAGTAATTAATTGCTTTGAAATAATTGAACGTATGCGATTTCATATTTCCTTTTAACACCT
Organism: Pheosia tremula; assembly: GCA_905333125.1. Classification (NCBI taxonomy): domain Eukaryota; kingdom Metazoa; phylum Arthropoda; class Insecta; order Lepidoptera; family Notodontidae; genus Pheosia; species Pheosia tremula. The sequence goes on from HG995411.1 coordinate 3,847,023, forward strand.
TCCAAGTTGCTTTACAAACGTAATGTGAAGGGGCCAATAACTATGATGTTGATCGATTAGATATCGGTATGTAGGCGACTTAAGACTTTGATATTTAGACCAAAAATCACTTGGTGGATTTAATTAACATTTGGGAAAATCAATATATAAGAAGTAACAACAATAGTGTCATGGCGATTAAATGCCGCCAGTAAATAGACATTCCCCTGATGCGGGGCAGCAGCCGTATTAGTACTGGCAGAAGGCCGAAGAATAGTTTTCTGGAAGGGCTTCTGACGGATCATCAAGGAGCGGTACGCCGATTTTTGAACTGCGGTGCAGAAAGCAATTGGAAACTAATGCACTAATCTCCCATAAATATAGCTGCTCTTCATCAGCTACACCGACAAGGGTCGAACCCTTAAATTAGAAGAAGAAGATCAACAATAGTGAAAAATATTTTAACAGGTGAATGATTACCTAATTATTATGTAATATCGCCAGACGAACACAACAACTATACGGTCCCACAATAAGCAACGCTTATATTATGGGTACCGTGCTATGGACTGAGGACGAACTCAGTATATAATATTTATATTTATACTAAACATCCATGACTTGGGTGCAAACATTCGTGCTCATCACACAAAGTTGGTCTCTACCAGGATTCGAACCCGGGACCCTCGGCACTGAAAGCAGGGTCACTAACCACCAACCAACTGTGCTATTCAGGTCACCAATAAGTTATATAGATCACGTTAATGTATAGAAATAGTTGTAAAAATGATGTTTGTTTTTTTTAAACAAGGCAGTCCAATCAAACTAGCATGTGGCCGTGTGTGAATTAAATGTCTATTAATTTGATTTATTTCTATGGCAATGTGATCTTTGTAACCTACTGTTGGCCCTGCTAACATATTATACACTATTTATTATTGTTATACCTTATATAGGTATGTTCAATCCATTTTTTATGTCGGCAAATGAAGCTGTAGCTCTAGGAGAGTCAAGAATTGTAAAGCCACTAGTACGAAATCTGGGAAACAGCCAGTAATCAATATCAATTAATTACTGTCTCCGTCCCAGTTATGTAAGTACTAACAGTACTTATATATAAACCCTACGTATAAAATCCCAATGATTTTTACCCAATACCCAATGATTTTTTATTGTTTTAACCTAGAAAATACTTGAGCATGATCTTATTCCAGCACGGCATCGAGGCAGGCACGTGAAAACCCTCTGATTTACCGTTAGAGGAGAAAGCCGGAGAGTAGAGCGACTCCGGCGCAGTCAGTGGCCGACCGTGCGCACGCGCAACGCTTATTACGCGCGTTGAATACCCGAGATAATATGTGCGTTTAAAACATCGGCTTTATTTATCTAACATTAATTAAAATAGACTTAATATCGAAATTGTATTGTGGATTTGGCTATTTAAAGGTAAGTCCCTTAAAATTGGTATTTTAGCTATTACTTCCATAATCAATTATTTCGTATTTAATTGTGTTAATTGAATCATTTAATTTACGTATCATAGGTACGGATATTTATAAAATAAATATACCTAGGCTACCAGCAACGGGTATTCTATCAAGAATGAACAAATCATAATGATATTTCAAAATATTTGATTATAAGTACCCTTACGCCTGTAATTCCAGGGGGTGGGCAGTGGTGTACTGCCGTGCAACTGCATTGACCCGATGAAATTTGGTACTAATGTAATGGGGAGAAAGCTTATTTCCATTATTCCGGGCACCTTCCCCTCAGTGTTAGGGGGATTCTGGCGATAGTCCACCACGCCGATCCAATTCAGGTTGGCAAACTTCACACGACTTTCGAAATACGTGCAGGTTTCTTCACAATGTTTGTCTTTACCGGACATAAAGTGATAAGGGTTTATGTCATACTTATTTAATTTTCTTTTGCTCTAAGTGTGGTCTGATAATAATATAACCAACTTAAATGCAAGCGAGACACCTATTCATAACTACGCTTTACAAGCAAACAAATAATCTGACACAACTTTCAATTTCCAATGATAATACCTATGTTAGCAAAACAACTTTCTTGTGTCCGCTTTCTCAAATCAGAAATACACATAGACAACACCTCTAAAATCGTATTCTCTGCACCAGTTTTAAACAAAAACACAAACAAACTTCCGTCTAGAAATTGACGGGGTCATACAAACATTTCGATCATAACCAGTTTGAAAATTACAGTTATTACGAAGGTATCGATAACAAGTCTTTAATATTTGAAGGACTACCATTACCCGCGGCTTGGCCCTTGTGGGTTTCGAGAACGATAAAATCTAGCCTGTATCTAGACTAATTAGGTACCTATCTTTGTAGCAAATTGTATTAGTGTGCTATTTACTTATTTAGTAATCACTGAAACATTACGTTATGAGTTTAATTTTATTGATCTCAGTAGCTCACGTCAGAACATTATTTTAAGATAAGATTGAATGTATCCGGGACCGTTCGCAGTCAGTAAATAAGAACTAAACGCAATCAAGTGTTATATATTACTCAGTATTTGTTCCGAATAAATTTATTTTCTTTCTTCAATCATTACATGGTAGGTATGTCAATGCGAACCTATGTATCGAGTTACTACTACCTACTGTATGCTTGTATACTTATCAGCCCATTACACAAAACCCCAGTGATGCATGTCCCTATTGAATACAGCAGTCCCCAGCGGGTGAAACTATATACTAGAGATGTAGCCAATGACGGCCTGAGGCGATTTTAGGACGGACTAAGACCCGAATATCGCGCCCTAATAACTATAAAACCAGAGAACTTGAAAGACGACGACGCCGACGTTATAAGTCTCCGTCTAATTTCTATTTGCATTCGCAAAAACATCATGCGTTTATCTTGCGAATATTATTCTTAACATTATTATAGGTTAAACCCAACCAAGAAATTTGTACGCGTTTCAAACAAAAATGTTTTCAAGCAATCATATTCTGAGGACTAGAACAAAAATTGCAAGTTAGCACTTGTTCTATTTGCACTGTAGCACTCTTTTTGCATTCGCGAATATCAATACGGACATTCGCATTCGCGTCGATATAAAATATAGCTGTATCTACATTCATAACATCGCCACTAACTGCACCACGTTTCATATTTATTGCCACAGACGCTGGCTTCGTATCCGCCATTAGACGTTGACGTTACTGTCGCAATCATCGGATGATTCTTTTATTCCTTTACCATAATCGCCGTGAATTAAGCTTACGAAACACTGACGAAAATTACCTAGTGTTACTGTTTACGTATCGTCGAGTTAACTCGTGAAGATCGAAGAGGGGATAAGGTTTACTATAACACTAAAATACGTTTGGTAGCCGCAGAATGTTCAAATTCTAAGGCACTTTAACGTATCTCGGCAGTAATTGGGCCCTATTGCACCTATATAAAATTAGCATATTTGAGAATTTAGACGAAGTGATATAGCCAAGTTGGTTGAACGCTCGCCTCGGTAACGAGGGTCGCAGTTTCAACGCCTAGCTCACACCTCTGGGATTTCTGGATCTTATGTGTGAATGTCATTTTTAACTATGAAAATCACTCGCTCTTGCCTCGGAAAGCACGTAAAGCCGTTGGTACTGCGTGGGATCTCGCACCGATCGTGTTGGATTGCCATCCGATCGGACCATGAGCGAGTGAAGAGAGATTGCGCCTGTGCTCGCGCACACACATATACACTACAATAACTCCTGCGCAGATGGTTAGCACCGTTGAGATTAGCCGCTGTGACCGTAATCCGGTCAAGAGGACGATTATATGAAATTCGCCAACCTGCACTGGGCTTGGGGAAAGTGGTGATAATGCGAATACGCTTAGCCTCTATTACGTTAGGCCGATGACCATCGGCATATATGTATAACTAGCTGTTACACGCGACTCCGTACGCGTGGTATCTAACAAAAATGTTTTTCCAAAATAAAAGTAGCCTAAGTTACGCCTTGTTACATCAGCTATCTGCCAGTGAAAGTCCCGTCAAAATCGGTCCAGCCATTTCAGAGATTAGCTGAAACAAATAGACAGACAGACAAAAATTTTAAAAAATGTTGTTTTGGAATATGTACCGTGTGTACATCAAAATGCACTTAGTAAAAAGCAGTTATTTTATTATTGATTTCTTATATTTACGCGAATACTACACATTTAAATAAAACTAATCTTAAGGATTTTATCGCGTTTAAAAGTTATTTTATTATTACAGACACTCCAATTTTATTTATTTGTATAGATATACCCCATCGGGGATTACAGGCGTGGTTATGTTTTAAATTACTGATTTTAATGTCCACAGGAAAATAAAAATGTTGGAAGGAACAAAGATCAACTCACCATCACAAATGGCGAGCGTGTTTGACATCGCCAAAGACACAGTGCTGTTCCTACTATTATCCTGCTACTACATCCTGGAGTCGCTATTCTGGACCTTAGTACCAAACGCCATAAGGCCCATGAAGAGTCTCAAAGGAGATGTGGTGCTGGTGACGGGAGGAGGGGGAGGCGTTGGCCGCCAACTGGCCATCAAGTTGGCGAGACTTGGCGCTAAAGTTGTTGTATGGGATATAAGCAAAGAAGGTAATTATTATATGTTCTACTTACGATTGTAGTATTTAGCCTCCGTCCGTCACAGGCTAGCTGTCACAGGAAATAATTTAGTATATTCTGTTAATAATTACTTAGGCTATAGAAGGTAATTTAAGTTCAGTGACTGTGTATCCTTATATAGAGTAGGTCTCCAGACAACTTTACTTTGTGTGAGGTAGTTATAAATATTAATCAAACCCTATCTACATGCATACCTATTTGATGATTCTATGGTGAAGCTGAGAAATTTCCAAGTCATTATAAGGCAGTACATACCTAATACTATATTCTTTTGGGAACTAGAAACTCCCCCCAGTGCCACTTTTAATAATTTTAGTTGTCCTTCAACATCCTAATTTCAACTTTCAAGTCGAATTAGATATATAATACTGACTATATTAAAGTTTTATCAAATAGTGCAATGCAATTGCGTATAGCAAGAAAACAATTAAAGGTACGATCTCCAAACAAACAAACAAACAAACAATATTTACGACACAGCCTGGTAGTGTCATAACAGTAATAACTTGAATACACGTGTTTCGTCACGTACCTTCCATAAATTTCTAAACGGCGGTGCAATGAAAACTAAGGCCCATAGTTCGTATTACGTAACTTTTGTTTGAAATGACAATTGGTCTACTAACAAGGGTACAGTACATTTTTACCTTCAATTACAGGATTGCAGAAATCCTGTTCCGCCGTGGAGGACGAAGGCTACGAAATTGCAAGCTACGTCGTAGACCTAGCGGACCGTAGCGCGGTCTACGCGGCCGCGGAGAAAGTGAAAAAGGAGGTAACCGAAATATATAAAATCAAATTACACCGAATTTATAGACGTTTTATAATTCAAACGTCATATAGTACTGCGCGCAAGAGTTTCGCGTCGCGCAGTACTCCATGACGTTTGATACAGTTATAGTACGTCTATAAATCTATTCTATCTATTTTTTTGAGATTTTAACGTTTAAGAAAACACGCAAGAAATGTGAAGTCCACCAACAGACACAGGTCCAGCGTAATAAACATCGGCATGAACGACCTCACCTATTAGATAATAAATTTAAATACCTGACTCTCTCCAGACTTTTCCCCAATTACTGTTTTTATATTGAGATCGGTGGATACAGATCGATTAGCATAACAACTGTACCTTAGCTCAATGCTCAATAGTAAAATATGTTAGAATATCCACCGAGGCCGCCAGCTTAATGTACCCTACGAAGGTCGGGTAAGGTCAGATGTTGTAATTTGGTCATATAAGGTCCGACCGACACATAGGCGTTTTGACTTACAAAGATACTACCTACTTTAATTTTTTTTATAATTGACACAGGGTCCTTCTTCGTTGTGATAAGTAGGTTTCTGTATTAGGTAGGTACATACTTATCTGGTAAACTACCCCCAAATTTATAGACAATATATAAATTTAGCAAAGCAAAACTCTTGAGCGCAGTACTATATTATGACGTTTAGCAAAGTTATGGAACGTCTATAAGTTTGGGGATATGGTTTAGCCCCAAATTTAATGAAAAATATTCAGTCCAGTAAATAATGTTTATTGCAGGTCGGCAAGGTCGATGTGCTTATAAACAACGCAGGAACCGTTTTCGGTGAAACGTTACTAGACCTTTCAGATGACGCTATTGAAACCACGTACAAAGTGAACATACTCTCACATTACTGGGTAAGTTTTTGATAAGACTAATTAGGAAGAAACAAACATTCTGACAACACTTAGGTAAGAGACTTGAAAATGCTTATGATGTTGTACTGAAAAGTTCAAACAATCTATCTCTAGTAACTGCTATTTATAAATGTTTCTGTGAGTTACATAGCATCATTATTAATGATCCATTTGATTGAGCAATGACTAATAAAGGTCAATTACGAGTAGGTATTGGTAAGTGTATTTCATAATTCTTGATGTTTCGTAAATAACCGATTAACATTACAAGAGTTCATGACTTTGAATAACATTTAAAAATGGTAACCATTCGTAATTAAATTTAGAAATACTAAGATTAGTGGATAAGTACCACGACTATAATCTTTGAGAATTTGATACGAAATAGTTCAAACAGATGTTCCGTTTTCTTTTAAAGGTTTATGAAATTTTACGAAGCAGTTTTCCGGCCTCCAAGTCTGCTAACACAATCGTACTGTGCTGCATACAAATATTAATTACTTAGTTAATCAAATGTATTACTGTTCTGCACATAATTTTGCATCTACTGTTAGTGTACTTACATAAAAAACTTTCTCTGATCTCCTCACAGACGGTGAAGGCTTTCCTTCCCGACATGATCAGCTCGGGCAAGGGGCACATCGTGACCGTGGGCTCGGTGGCGGGGCTCCTCGGCACCTACCGCTGTACTGATTACAGTGCCACCAAGTTCGCCACCGTCGGTTTCCATGAGAGTCTCTTCACTGAATTGAGGGTTAGTCATGCCTTACATTATTTCTCCTGCGCAAACATATATTTTTAGTCTGCAGCCGGGCTGTCTCTACCTAGAGTGCAATGGGTACGGTGCACCCTCCACCCGGAGCGCTAGGTCCTGGGGCGCAACTCTAACTACTTTGTAGCATTATCACCTGGCTCCCAGAGAATATAAGCAACATATAGAGCGAAGCTATTTATGTGGGGGACACCCGTGTGCTTGCACTCATCATGGGTTAAAGACGGCGCTGTCTGCAGCGTGAACTTTATATAGCGTAATGTATATACTTACTCGAACCACTTTGAGTCTAACCATAGGCCTACAACATTGAAAACCCTGTTGATATTGGTCCAGTAATTTTCCCAGTATGTTTGAACAAACTAACACGCAGACAAGAATTCTAACAACTTGTTTTGGATTCAAAAAATGCTGCACCATAATATTGCACCATTTTTTTTGTTAATGTCTTCAGTGTATTAGTAGTCATAGTCAAATCGTTTATTTCGTATACGCCTACCGAGGTATCTACAAATTATCATTTCTCTATGATTTGGGAATATTTGGATGTGGGGAACGTGAATTTAATATATTAATTGTGGCCCCAGGCCCACGGCCACAACACGATCCACGCAACGCTCGTGTGCCCATACTACATAAACACGGGCATGTTCGACGGTGTCACGCCGAGGCTGATGCCGATGCTGGAGCCCGACTACGTGGCGGAGACCATGGTGGACGCGATCAGGAAGAACGAGGTCAACTGTGTGATGCCGGGCTCTGTGAGATACCTGCTGCCGCTGAAGTGGTGAGACTTCATTTTTATACTACAGCCATACTGAATTTACTGCATGGACATATAAAGGTTATTTTTCCATGGCAATAAGTTGGTGTAGTGATATACAATTTTCTGGAGTTGAACGAGATGAGTAATAATTAGAATTAAATTATTTAAATATCGATTTTACGTGCAATTGATTCATTCCGATGAGACTTATATCGCCAATTCCGTTGTTTGATAGAAATTAAAAATATTGCCGTCTTGCTCATATAGTATTACCATGAGAAGCACGGCAATATATATATTTTTTTCATCATTAGAATGATCATGTATGTTCAATAACTAACTGTGTGCATTTCTCAATTTCAGCCTGCTTCCCGCCAAAATGTGCTGGGACCTTATGCACCGAGTGATGAAGGGGCCGCAATCCATGATGGACTTCAAAGGGAAACCCAAAACCGTAGCACTCTAAGCTCCTAATGTATTATCAATAATTGTAAAGTCAACCAGGAAAATTATTTATCATTTTAAGATTGCACATCATAGGATCAAGGTCTAAATTCGTGATTAGTAATTAATTTGAATTTAGAACATTCCATATCAGATGTGGCCAGAATTATATTTTCTGTTATCAAAACTGATGAACCACTTTCATGGCTTACCTATAAATTATGTATTACGTGTTGTGTGAAACACAATAAAATTGTTCTATCTTTGTATAACTACTTATCTAAATCGGTTCAAAAGCGCCGGAGATATGCGTTAACAAAGACTTCAAAAAATATACATGACGAAAAGATAACCTCCTAATTGAGGCGGTTATTAAAAATACGCTATGGTCCTAACTGACATTTGGTAAATTATCTCTGGCTCCTGAACTATAAAATTGTTCTTATGAATACCATAATATGATACACGTATGGTGGAAACCTCTCGTTTCAACATTTTAGCGTAGTTAGATTTTATACTTAATAAAATAAAGTTACAAATGTTTTTTTATTTTTTATTACATTATAGGCAAGTATTTGATCTCGATCTCACCTGATGGTAAGTGACGATGAGATCTACGATGGAGCATACTTGCCTAGAAGGTACCTGTTCACTCTAGACTTGAAAATTGTGTTTCAATAAAAAGTCCGGAATGATGGGATATCACAAGAACATAATTTATTAACGTAATATTAATATCACACGCAATCAGAATAAGTCGTAGAAGTAGTCCAGGCCCTGTCCGAGTTCCCATATGGCGATGCCCGTGCCGTACTCGCGAGCCAGGTCGAGCCGCTTCTGAATGGAGTAAAGGGTGGGGAAGAATACCTTCTTTGTACCCTGTGATGTCCTGCAAATAAAAAAAAATCCTTATTAACATTATAAATCTGAAAGTGGATTTATTTGTTTTGTTTGTTGCGTGTTTCAGATTTGTATGAGGTGTCGCCATATTTGTACTAGCATCTACGATATTGGTACAGCGCCATCTTTCGAGGCCAGTTAGCGATTTATAGCGATTGCTACAAGGGTCAAGCGCTTACTTATTTGTGTTATAAACGAGGTTTGCACAGGCCAAGCGTGTGAGTGGATTATCGTTTTAACAGTATTTGAACACAGCAAACAGACTTACACAGGCATGCGCCAAGTTGACTAAAAATCACACACTCTGTTGAACAGATTTGAATGAAATTTCTTCGAGAGGTAGGATATAATAATAATAATATTAGTCCTTTTTTATCCCACTACTAGGCACGAGCTCCCCTTAAGGTGCCTGGTATTAGGCCACAGTCCACCACACTGGCCCAGTGCAGGCTGACCGATCTCACACATCTTTCGAAATGTTGTCCCAGACATGCAGGTTTCCTCACGATGTTTTCCATTTGAGAAATGAGATCCCATGCGACCAATGCCGTGTGCAAAGACAAAGAATTCAGTACATTATTCAAAATCAATATTACCTGATTTCGATATAATTCTCCGCCGTATTATTATTGTACGACAGTGCTTGGTTGTTTTTGGCATTCTTCAGCAGCTCTATATATTCGGCGCCTACGATAGGACCGCCTCCGTTGGCTGTGTACGAGTTGCCATAGAAATTCAAACCAAGTAATATCTTGGAGCGTTTTGATGGGTTCTCGTCATTGTCAATAAGTTTTTCAACACACAATCTGACCCAGTAGAGAGGTGCATTAGGTCCTGAAAAAGATTATTATCATTCACCATGTCAGCTCCTTTCCCAAAGGGAGACAGGGGTGCTCTACTGTGGAATCCTATTTTGCAAATTATATTATGGTCCCAATGTAATAGGGGGCGTTTGGACAGTGGGGCATTTGGTGAACTTTACATGAACCAGACATCCAGAAATCCCAAACTTCGCCAGAATATGGCATAGGCTATGGCCTATTATTGGCATTATACCCAAGATTTTCACATCATTATGAGAGCTAATCCACTGGGATGCCATGGCAATGATGCCAGATGTATTGACAAATGAGACATTAAAATATACATAAAATATCTCATCCAGTTTCCGCTGTCCATTTCTTGTTTTGTTTGCCATGGGATTCTGTTGAGCTAGGTTACTAAGGGTAATTTTAGGCTGTGAAAGTAGCTCACCCGGTTTCTGTGGATTTGAGAAATCATATGTCATCACAGACACCGCTTCTACGTAAGGGTAGATATCATTGAATGCTTGGATGAAGAATTCATCAGTGGGGAACCCACGGAATGGTGGGTAGACTAGAATTAAACTGAGGTCTTCTTCACTCATCTCTAAACCTGTAAGGGAACAAGAATAATGTAAATTGTCTATAAGCATCTAGATCTGAAATTAAACAAAATTTTTCTAAAAATATTAATTAAATCATCAAAAAAGTTGTTGATATTGCTCACCAAACTGCTGAATGAATTTCACAGACTTATCAACATACTTCCCAATCTGTGTGAATATTTCTAACACAACACCATCAAACTTCCATTGTTTGCAAGCTTTCTTAATCTCATCAATCAGGGCCTTCTGCTCTGTGTGTGATGTGGGCTCCATAAAGAAAGCTTTCAGATCTGATGATGGCCAATTCTCAAAGAGTATTCTTGGCAAAACTTAAATAGAAATAAAATGTCATTGGAGATTTTAATGTTAAAAATCCAAATGATGCACGGAAGTATTTGTTAAGTTACAATAATAAGTATTACCAGACAAACACACCCATACAGTACCAAACTAAGTGATGCTTGTATTATGGGTTTCATCTAATGGACTGAGGTACCCAGTTATGACCTAAGGTTAGTGTTTGCCTGGTTATATGAATATTTTGATTATGTATATTATATGATAGTAAAAGATAATATTATATACTTCTAGGATGACTAGTTGAGCCTTTTTGCTTGACAGACTTAATCCATGCATGGTCTACATCGTGCAGGCCCGATATAATGTATATGTTTGGAGACTGTCGCTTGATTTGCAGCCAAACCGGCGAGATGTAATTGAACTTTGGTGCCCATGTTTTGGCCACATCATAGCCTTTACTGTTCCACTGAAAAAAAGTAATCCGTCGAAAATGATTTGGTAAATAGAAACTACGAAAATTTGCGATAAATATTTTATAAGGAAATATTACTGAAAAAGAAAAATAATGAGATTACTTACCGGCGTAACATAACCCAAAACAGCCCCTTTAAAGTTTCGTGTTCCAACATCTTGATGGTACGTGGCATGATATTTTATTATATCCTTGGCTAGCGGCGTTTCGTTCACTAATTTACGATCTAAAACATTGTTTTTCCGTGGCCCTTCCTGCGGCTTTACACCCTTTTGGCCCTTCCTATCAGACGGTGGCGATAAAGTAGCAAAACACACATTTAAAAGAAATAATATCCGTAGTATAGTATTAATACATCTCATTTTTCAGACCCTTATCTCAGAATGAGTCTTTCTCCCACAGTTATCAAATACAACAGCAGAAAATGTATTTACAACTTCGATCGAAAGAGTAAACAATTTGGTTCGCTGCTGAGTGCTGGCCCACAGAAAAAAATTACTCAAGGGCTGACCGGCCGACTAGAGATGTGATTTCAAAACAATGCTAACGATCGATTCGGTTCTAAAAGGACCACCTCATGATGAGAATAGTTATAAATGCTGCATAGAATTTTTAGTTTTCATTTTATTTTAATAAGAAAGTAAGATTTATGGATCAACTATAATATGAACAAGAAACGTTTTGTAAGAGTCTTGACGTCGACACTGCTAGACTGAATTGTTATAATAAAGTACATTTATAAAACAAGCATGAAGTTAAAGCTTTTATTGCAGGTAATGGCAATGAATACTTAGACTAGACTTAGTTTTATCGATATAATCTAATCTAAACTATAAACCGATTTTTCATGAGTTATTACATCGCTATATCGGCCTGGCATGCAACTGTCGAATGCCAATGCCAATGGTTTATATCAATGCTCATACTGTCTATGGATATTTTTAGGGTTCCGGAAAAGGTCTAAGCTGAGGCCTATTGCATTTTTATATAATTATATTATAGTAACTTTCTCAAATAAGATGACAAAACTTATTTTATAAAAAAAAAACTTGGTTTGCCGATAGACTATGTAAATAAATAGACTGTCCTTACTTATTTTCTAACATAGGCAGTTTCTAAAACGGCCAATAATAATTCTTGAAATTTAATCTATAACATTGGTGGCTCAATTAGAGGGATCTAATTATATATAGATCCCTCATTCGCGGAATGCAGATAAACAAAGGTGCAACAGCTGTGCCTGCCATCTCCGAGAACACACACAGCCGTGATGGTATGACTTTACAAATACAAATATACTTGCCTATATAGTAAAGTGCCAAACGTGATTCACTAACGTGTTTTTTTTAAGTAAGTACTTACTTTTCTTTTTATACAACCGCCAGCCGTCGACAGTTGTTGTAAAAGAAAGTAATGTTGGCTTCCAACGATGTATGAGTAGTTTATTGATAACTCCGTGTCCAGTGCCTCTGTAGATACCGGCGGCGCCGCAACATGGCTCGCCTTCCACGATTACATATAGCTATCGTAATAACTTTATTACTATTAGGTAAAGTGACAAAGCTTCTATTAATTTTGTAGTCGGTGTCTATAATTGTTGTCATAGTAGATTTAAATAACTTGCTATGATAATTTTCACAGGAGTGCAAGGGAAGCGTGTGAGCAAAAGAAGTTTATCGGATGTAAAATGTTATGAAAATGGTCGATTTTACAGGTGCGTAAGATGTTATAACTAGTTGTACTTATGTAATATTTTCCTTAAATATCTATGATAGACAATGGTGAAACCATGACACAGGATACACCGCTGCCAGTGTGACAAATAAAATTTACTTGATACCAACAAAGTGATCTTCTGTATCTACGCTAATGTACCCATAAACAGTAATTAATAACGACGTCGATTTTATACTATACATATCACCTAGATATTACTGCCTATTTACATACGCTTGCGTTTCCTCAATTACCTACTTAAATGACAGAAGTTTAAAAACTTCTCTTACCAACAAATATTTTTCCGTGAAAAAAGGGAAAGTGACCGCAGTTTATCTAGATTCACTTCTAATGGGGTTCTGCCCTTCTATGGATTTCCATGGAGGGTAATAGCCAATGAAAAGTAGTAATTTACTTATATATACCTACTTTGTAAATAAATGTTGCTGTTGCTAGTAATTAATTAACTTGCCAAAGTAATTTTGCCAAATTGTGTGGACATAATAATCATGATTATAATGTAATATTGACAATTAAATTGTTATATCACACATTGTAGTTATGTCACTATAATTATAAGTCTTCAAAATTCTTCGAAATATGATGTAAACTTCATATTGGGTAGGTATGAAATGAATAATGCTATCACGACTGAATACAAGATCATTTGAATAAGTACCAATTAGTTTTGTTTTTAATATGGTGCGTAACCTAGTATCTTGAATTAACTGATTTCGTTCCGAAAGTCCGGCCAGGTAGATAGGTCTCCGTTTTCCAGTTTGATAAGGTACCTAGCCCTTCGGAAATGGCTCGTTGATTGTTTCAACAAAATTCGCCCTAACTCAATCTCAAACAACTGGTAGGGTCCATGCGGACCACGGGTATACTAATTAGGTATATAGTCACAATAATACTTATAAGTAATTAAAAAATATCTATCAATAATAGAAAAAAATAGTCTGTGTAATGCTAACCCATTTAACACAGCTCCACGCGACATATCGGTAAAATGTTCCTACTGAAAGTAACTAAACTGTGACTACACTTCCTATAGGAAACTTCTGTAGCTGTGAAATGCAATAATTAAAAACACGCAAATACGAAAACGCGTGTTGCATAGAGTACACAGATGATTTTCCGCGATTATTATTGCGTACCGTACCTAGTAAGTAAGCGCGAGCGCGGACGACGAACCCGCTACTTTCGCCGCAACCTTGACTGAGGATTGCTGAAGCACCGGCAACCGACATTAACATTTCCTACTGCGTCTTGAGAAATTCACTTTCGCTATGCAGCCGAGTCGTACGGACATGACACGGACCTTAATGCGTAGGTATAAGGTTACTCATCTCCACAAATATTTTGGAGAGTTGTCAGTTGTTTCAAATTTACGATAATTTTATTGGGTATATATTATTGGCTTCTACGAAAGATAAAAATAGAAAAGAATACTTACATATGTAGATATATTTTAATGGGTTGTTAGTGTATTTCCGGTTCTTAGATGTGGGTCTTACATACTAACACACTTTAGTTACCAGAGGTGCATTCTGACTAAAAATACCTGTTGCTGAAGGTGGGAAAGCTAAACGGTCACTTCCAAAACGGCCGACTACCTATTCCTAATTTAGGGGTAACTAGGCCCTTGTAAACGCACCTGGTGAAATTATCTCCACCTATGTCCGATCGCATATTGCTATATTCCAACCTGCTCTTAGTGACTGCTTAGGGCTTGCTAATTATCAATACGAAAATTCCGTTGTATCATTATTTATTGTTATAGGAATCCGGATCGTACCGACAGTGCAATATGGACGATTGACGAGTGCTCCAAATACTACCTATGCTTGGACGGCGATGTATTCGAGTTCCGTTGCTCGTCGGGTTTGCTATTCGACGTGAACAGACAATTGTGTGACATGCAACAGAATGTACACAATTGCGAACTTACCACAGGTAGGAGTACTACCACAATCAGTAATTTGATGGTTTCATATATGTAACTAAACTGCAGCACCGCAGAAAGATTATTAATTATTAGTACTTTACCATATTAATTGACTCACTGATCAACAAATAAGATCGTGATAATGAATGGAAATTGTTATTTTTTTATTCCGATCTTCACCTGTAAAAATCATGGAATCGTTTATACTCCATGACGCAAGGGCGGGTCGATCGAATTGTTAGGGCCACTGCTTAACCCGCAATCTAGTAACATCTACTATTTCTTCCAATAGAGACTCTGATTCCTAAACCACTCTTGGAAAAGGCGGAGTGCACGAATGAGACTCACATCGGCTGTGCGGACGGCAACTGTGTCCCAGCCGAGTACTTCTGCGATGGCTACAACGATTGCGCAGACTCATCCGACGAAGTAAACCTCTTTGTCATCTTCCGTTAAAAGTGAAATGTTAATTTCACTCTTATTGCTTTGTATGACTTGCAATTTGATTGCTAAAACTTCTCTGGATTTTCTGGTCATCTTAATCTTTACTTTCATAATCATTAATCTAGCATCATTATATTATTTACTAGCTGTTGCCCGCGACTTCGTCCGCGTGGTATTTAACAAAGACTCAGCCGTTGGCAACAGCCTGCTCGCGTTCTGATCCCGCGGGACGCATTGCAGATTGGTGCTATCAAACTTTAATCAGGCGCAGCGCTGCAACATTGGTTTAAATTTTTTTTCGAGAGATCCAATTTTTTTTTCTAAAATAAAAGTAGCCTATGTTACTCCTTGTTACATCAGCTATCTGCCAGTGAAATTCCCGTCAAAATCGGTCCAGCCATTTCAGAGATTACCCGGAACAAACAGACAGACAGACAGACAGACAGACAGACAGACAGACAGACGGACAGACAGACAGGCAGACAGACAGACAGACAAAAATTGTAAAAAAAAATGTTTCGGTATAGGTAACGTGTATACATCCAAATGCACTTAGTAAAAAGCGGTTATTTTAATATTACAAACAGACACTCCAATTTTATTTATATGTATAGATTTAGCTAAGTATAGGTATATATTTTTATTTTTTTTATTTTTTATTACATTATAGGCAAGTATTTGATCTCGATCTCACCTGATGGTAAGTGACGATGAGATCTAAGATGGAGCATACTTGCCTAGGTAGGAAGGCGGCAGTAGATAAGAGACGCTACATTCACTAGGCACATGCAGCGCAACTGATCTGACCCGCTATCCATGAATGGCAACACCGAACATCATGCCGGAACACGGCTAGGCCGCTTGGCGACATGGCTTTGTTCAGTGGGTGGTGACTAGCCACGGCCGAAGCCTACCACCAGTAGAGTTGTCACCTGGTTGGCACCACCCAGGGTCACGTGTAGGGTATCTCGAGGGTACTTAATTCTCCTACGGACGAAGGTGACTCGACCCCAAAATCAATATCTGCCCTATCAACAGCTTCCTAATGAACCTGCACACTTTATTTTCAAAGAGAACGTTTGACCAACTGGCTATCACTGCTGCTATAATAAGTTTCCCATAATTTAATAGGGCTGGTGTGATCTTAATTACGATCCAAATGCAGCGGAACCATGTGACGCAAGCATGTGCGAGCTACCGAATTGTTTCTGTTCAAAGAGTGGTACTGAGATACCTGGAACTCTTGTTCCCAATCAGGTAAAGACACTTAATTTTCTACTATCTTTTAAATCTACCATTTCCACACAGATTTGGCTGATTACTGATATTGTGGACTGCCTTCAAAGGTCCAACTACCGAGGCTACCGTACCCTAAGGGTTCGACTCCAACCCTTGAACCCTCTGAACGTTAGATAGTTCAAAAGTTACAGTTACCTATGTCAAGTTTTCTTAACTTATCCGATACTTATAGTTACTACTTATAGAAAAGTGTTAAATGGGAATTTGGGGGACATCTATCTATATGAACAAATATTCTAGCTACGCTATTTATTATACGAATCTGTCCGGCGATGTTTTCTTCCAGACACCTCAAATGATAACATTGACCTTCAACGGCCCTGTGAACCATGAAAACTGGGACGTGTACAGCAAACAACTTTTCACTCCCGAACGAAAGAACCCTAACGGGTGTCCCATAAAAGCGACTTTCTTCATTTCACACCAATACACCAACTACCGACATGTTCAAAGGTTGTGGAACAACGGACACGAGATAGCAGTCAATTCAATTACGTAAGCCCGAAAAATATTAAAAATACTAGCTGTTGCCCGCGACTTCGTCCGCGTGGTATTTAACAAAGACAACCGTTGAAAACAGCCTGCCCGCCCATTCTGAGCCCGCGGAACCAATGCAGGTGTTGCTATCAAACTTAATCAGGCGCTGCCCTGCAACATTGGTTTTAATTTTTTTTCGTGAGATCCTATTATTTTTTCTATAATAAAAGTAGCCTTAGTTACTCCTTGTTACATCAGCTATCTGCCAGTGAAAGTCCCGTCAAAATCGGTCCAGCCATTACAGAGATTAGCCGGAACAAACAGACAGACAGACAGACAGACAGACAGACAGACGGACAGACAGACAGACAGACAGACAGACAAAAATTTTAAAAAATGTTGTTTCGGTATAGGTAACGTGTATACATCCAAATGCACTTAGTAAAAAGCGGTTATTTTAATATTACAAACAGACACTCCAATTTTATTTATATGTATAGATTAAATTCAAGTAAGTGGTAGTAACATGTGTTTAGGTACTTCCGTACTTAATTGAGATTTTCAATATTTTAGGCAACGAGGACCTGAAGAGTGGTGGGCGAGAAATGCGACTGTTGAGGACTGGTTCGACGAAATGGTGGGTCAAGCGAACATCATACACAGATTCGGGAAAGTTCGAATGGAAGATTTCAGGTTAGACATTTTTTCGATTACCTCCATATTTAGTTTTATACGTCTTCATCTGCTTTATATATATGACTTAGAATTATCGAGTCACAGCTGCAAATGGGATTTTAAGTTTAAGGAAGCATAAGTGGAATACTGTAAAGATTTACTTATAAGACAACAAACTTTTCACATTTTTTTTAATGTTTTTTATTTTTGTTGTAGCTGGCACTAGAGAGCTAGTGATGTTGACGACGATTTTCTAAAGGGTTTCACTTGTTTGTTTGTGTGTTTGTATATTACCCACATATTTGTGTTGTTAGCGCTGATCGAAAGCGGATTAAGTGGAAATGACGAGTTAATGAGTCGTGCCACTTATTCATTAGCAGGAAGCATTAGTATGTAATACCGACTACAGAATTACATAATATAGCAAAAAACATTGTCCATCAATAGATACAATCCGAACTTTCCCGAATGTGATTTTTTTATTCATGCAGAGGTTTGCGAGTGCCGTATTTCTCAGTGGGATGGAACCGACAATTCCTGATGATGCAGGAGTTCGGATTCGTCTATGACGCAACGGTCGTTGCGCCTCTGGTGGACCCTCCCTTCTGGCCGTACACACTCGACTATAGGATGCCTCATACATGCTCGGGTACTCAATTTAATTATAATTCGTATAATTCACATATAGGCTACCGAACACTAGAGAATTTTAAATCTAGACCCTAAAATACCAAGAATGAAGCATCTTATACTTATAGCGAAACCATGCCTAATTACCTAGTTACTTATTATAGTTTGTTGGGGTCTTAGTTAGGCAATATAGTTCAGAACAGCACTAACATTATAATTGAAGTTCAAGATATAAGCAGTAGTGTTTCAAATGTCTTCCTGAACTACAGTACGCATTAGACAATTATCTGTGCATATTTCTCTCTATAATATAAGGTTATCTGTGGTTTTTCTCTTCTCTACGGAGTGTCCGCGAAATCGTTCATTTAAAAATATGTGCTAAGTATTTTAATTAAAATAATAGTTGTATTAATCAAAGAAGTTTATAATTTCAGCCCCGGGCCCTCGGAATATTTACCACGCATTTTAGACATGCGTGGTAAATATTCCGAGTAATACCTATCATATAATGTTTTCTGTAAAATTATAATTTTCATATTGTAAGTAGAGCGTGCAAATGATTAAATAATAATAATTGTTGATGATCTTGCGGCGACACGCTAAGTGAGATTGCGTTCTGCGTGCCATTGTTTAGGTGTTCACTAGACATCTACGCGCGCTTCAAGGAATGCGGAAACAAATTCTATCTCTTTGAGTTCTCGAATGAAAACTTTCGACATCGTAACCTCTTGCCTTGTCGGAAATGCAGTTTTATTGACCATAGATGTAATGAGGTTCAATTTTTTTTTGGATTGAAAGTTAGGCAAATCACACAAATAACCCCCCCCCCCCCCCCCCTTAAGGAAATTCCGGATGCGCGGGCGTGATTCTGTGATGTAATACCCTTAATTTATTCATATATTCAGATTGGAATAAACAGAGCACCCATATTTTTTTTCTGATCTGATACATTTCACAGGTAACAATCAATACTGCCCAACGCGAAGTTACGCTGGCCTCTGGGAGATGGTCGTGAACCCACTGTCTGATGGGACCCACACTTGCGCCACCCTGGAGTACTGCCCATCTACGCTCAGCGGCGATGACGTGTACGATATCCTGATGAACAACTTCAAGAGGCATTATTTAAAGAACAGAGCTCCGTTCGGAATTCATTTAGATGCAACGTGGTTGAAGAATAATGATTATTTGAATGCATTGAAGGTACTAACAAAAGAATATCCGACGCGCATTTTTAAATCTAAGATTTTTGATCACCCCTAATTAACCGACACTGAGGGCTGTGCTAATACTAATGGGAGTAGCCAGGGTACAGCAAAGCAAGCAAGAAAACTCGAATCGAAGTCGAATAAAAGATAATGGTTTACCATTATCTTTTCTTCTTCAAAAAATCTGACACCAATAGCTCTCATTTGCCAAGATACTTATTCTATAGTATCTTGGGACATTATGTGCCTAGATGCAAATACTTTACTACATGTAGTAAAGTCACTATATCACTACTCATGAGTAGTAATATGGTCTTACCTTTTTCGATTGACTCTAAGAGCCAGGGGGGACAGCTGCCCCATTGTGGCTATGTTGCTCTCAAACCACCATAGAACTGCCACACCAGACAGTGGCTCCATTAGCAGAAATATATTAGATTGCCCCGAGAGCACTGAAAATAGTCACTTTATTCCTTAACCTTTAGGTACACAGTGGGATGCTAAACATCAACATTTTTTATATTTATCATTTGACAGATGAAAATTTCATACACTTGCGACCAAAGTTCTTTTAGATAAAAGCACCAATTTTGCAGTCTATAAATTACACCTACACAATATGATACATCGAACATTATTGCTGTCTCGCTCACACTTATGGCCATGAGAAGAATGACCATATGTTAGTTTAGTTCATAGAGAAAATAGTGCTGCTAATTCGCTTGACACCAACTAGCCTAAACTAGACCAAATTATAGTTTACTCCTGTCAAACGGCGTTCGCTATTCTGTTAACAGCAGATTAGACTAATTTTGGTTTGACAGCTCCTAAAATTGGTTTAGTTACTCAACTTAGCTTAGTTGGTCATTTTTGTATTCTGTTGTACACACTTTACGTCAAATTGCGTCTAAAATTAGAAACGTCAAACTATAATCCGCCTTATTTGGTCGGCATCTAATTTGGTGCCATCTAAATTTAGTTCGTAGGTTTTCAGGTGATGTTTTTATTAAGATAAGTTGTGAAAAACTATTTTATCAAACACGATGGAGGAATATGTGGTTGCGGCTCTTGTGGATTCATCTGAAAGTGCTAATTTTACCAAAATAATAATAAAACAGAGCCTACTTCAAAGTACTTACTTGAAACACAAAATTAAGGCTATTTGCTTTCTAACCGTAGAAACTATGAAGAAAGAATACGCCTCGAAGGCTTAAGAGCACATATTGGAATGTGCCCTTCGAATTAGCAGAGAAGTTTAAAAAATCTTTTGTGGCTTCACAAGTTTGCAGCACTTCAATTACTGAATACTCTAGATGATCCGCTCTTAGTGGAGGGGCACATCCCAAAACATATAAAGGTCTGCGATTTAATATTTTATACAGATACCTACTTTTTACTTGTTTATAAATACATCAACATGACACTTTGCAGATTTTAACAGCACTGCAATTTTACGCTCATGGGAGCTATCAGGCTGCTGTAGGCCAAGATAGTTTACCAGGAATGAGCCAACCAGCAGTGAGTAGATGTTTGGGAATAGTGTTGAACATAATTGTGCAACAATTGACACCCCAAAATATAAAGTTCCCTACAACACAGACGGAGAAAGAATCTGCAAAAACTGAGTAAGTTTCATTTCATATCCACTAAATTGGTTTAGTAATTTTTGAGCTCATACATTATAAACAAATAAATAAATAAATATCGCCATACGAACACATAACCAAACGGTCCCACTTTAAGCTTAACGCTTGTGTTGTGAGTACTGTACAATGGACTGAGGGTGAACTCAGTTTATAATACTTATATACATATTAAACATCCATGACTCGGGTACAAACATTCATGCTCATCACACAAAGCTTGTGTCCCTACCAGGATTGAAACCCAGGACTCTCAGCGCAGAAAGCAGAGTCATTACCACTAGGTTAATCAGGCCGTCGAACCAATATATCTTTTGTCTTTATAATATTAGCATAAAAAATATCTTGACATCAAGTTATAACATGTAAATGTTTCTACTTTTGCAGATACGGATGAGAATTATACCATTGATTTAGATCATACTGATAAGCTATCTATGGTGGAAGAGTACATTGAAACAGATTTCCTTGCTGAAGCAAGACACATTTGGCAAGTGTTAATAAACACTATTTTACTCAAAATTAATAAATGGCAAATCATAAACAAGACTTTAATTTCTGAATTATTATAATAAAGCTTTTTACTTATTACTATGTTATCAATAATCAATAATAAACATCAACATTAAAAATAATTAACAATCAAAATAATAAACAAATTTGTAAGTAATAAAATTTGAAAGGCTTAAACAACAAGCTTCTGCACATGGCATTCTGCACATTTGTTACCCACACTCAATGAAAATGGCACTACCGAAGATAACAACTATGCAATAAATGCTTAGTATTACTAACTTATTACATAGTATTATGGTACACTTCCAGGCGGCAAAATCCATCCACATAGGCATGCCCAACAATATCCAAAATTTTGGATTCTATGTCTGTCAGGGCTCCTCCTGCCGGACCGCCACCTGTGGCGCTTATTGATGTTCGCACCTTGCGAGCCTTGGTCTATAACTTCGCCACCCACACACTCCAAACCTGTTGATAAAAAAGCCATATAAAAACCATTTAGACGAAAAAGATGCATACTATTCAGAACACAAAACTTACATGCTGTCACTGCTGTGCAGTTCTTCTGTAGCCGAGTTGGTTGAGCTTGTTGCATAGGGCCCCGTAAATATCTACCACCGCAGAATCTGCTGGGTTTCCTGAAAATATAATTGATTTTTAGATAGATGTCCTCGCGCGTCGATGTAACTAACCATTGATTGTTTACAAGTAAAACAAAACTTTGAATCCTTTTAAATGCTTACCCCTCGCTATTTTGATGTTGTTGCGGAGTCGCTCCACAAGCAACTCCTGTTGTCTCTTAGTAGGCCGTTTCCTATCGTTTTCCATATTAGATTCAAGCCACTAGATAACTTATTACAACAATTACAATGTAGCACACCCGTCTGATCTGAAAACGGTGTTTTGTTTACCTACTGTCAACAGATACAAAATCGAATTTACCACAGAACAATAGATATCGAATACTTAACCATAGACGATATAGAACAAGTTTCTATAATTTATTATTGTAAATATCATAAAAAAATTACAATAAAAATATTTAGACGCCGACATATATTTTAAATTGAACTTTTATATATTTTAAGGTTATTTTAAAAGAATTTAATCATGTTATTTCGATTTTCTTTTCCATTCACCTTATTTTCATTCATTCTTCAGATATATTTTTTAAATACTGGCAACATACCTCAATTCAATTTAGTTGCTGTCAAAATCAAATTAGTCCTGTCAATTACGATATTTAAATTAAGTTCGATGTGACAACAGAATTGATTTTAATGATTTCTAAACTATACTTAACATTTTAGCTAGTTAAGTTAAGTTTAGAGAGTGTGCAAGCGAATTAGCACCAATGTTGTGCTAAGTTTAGTTGTGTGTAAACAGAATCATCTTTTTGCTTACTTTTCAGAAATTTCTGGATGAGCTATTTAAGCTCCAGGATGTATATTTCGTAACATACAAAGAAGTGATTGACTGGATAAGGCGGCCTACTCCTGTGATCCAGCTTAAGAAATTTCAACCTTGGCAGTGTAAGAATTTGTACTTCGAGGATTCTGAAATTGCTTGCGGCAAACCTAACACATGCAAATTGACTTCGAAAGTATTAGAACATGATAAATATATGATCACATGTATGGATTGTCCGAAGAGTTATCCATGGATAAGAAATGAATTTGGTTTTGATTGATATTCTGCAGTTGTTTATATCTATTTATTGACTCAGTTACCAATTTAATTTATTTTTAAAAGAGATCTGAATGGAATAAATGAATGAATATGGTATAAAATACTATTTTCACTTATAAATCTTCATGTCAGTATATTTTTTTATTAACCATATTTGGACATAAGTGCAATAATTTATTATGTAGAATAAGTCATGTTACTTCTAATAAAAAATAAAATAAGAAATAGGTTTTTATTTTTATAACTTATGTTAAAAACTTACAAGAATAAATACAGACTATTAATTAATTATTAATGCAATTAACCCTCCTGAGTGATGAAAGGATTTGGTATGGCTTCCATACCATCCATTGGACATATAAGGACAACAGACGTACCTCTACATACAACCAATCCTAATGCTCTTGTGTCATCAAGTAATTTGTATGGATCATCAGGGTCTGTAACAAAAGTTTTTGTTTGATAACATGGCAAAAATGGTATAAAGCTATGTTTTTAATGACAGCTATAAAGCCCATAAAATAAATTAACATATTTAACATGTGTTTTAATGTGTATCCATACCTCTAAGGAACTCTGTAGTGTTATCTAGTACGAGATTCAAAAGAGGATCATAGCCTTTCAAGATTCCTGCCGCTTCTCGCCCGCCAGCAAACTTCACACGAATGCTCTTCTCTAAATATTTACTCAAATCAAGAATAGACTCCTTTCTTCGTTTTTCTTTATTATCACCGGCGCCTTGAGAAGCCTATAAGTGAAAATAAACAGTAATGCTTGTTGTCTTCAAAACTCACACAATATGTTCAAGTAGATTTTTACCTTTCCTTTATCACCACCTTCTTTAGATGCCATTGTGAATATTTTTCTATGACTTAGGCACAAATACCAAATCTCATACCAAATAAACTAACGAAACTTGATTTGTTTGAGGTTATGTTGTACTTTTTTTTTTTTATTTGGCATCACCATAGGTATTTTACCAGTGTCAAGTAATATTTTTTTTCTGTTTTTGAGCATATGCACTGTTGTTTACTTGAGCCTAGGCTCAAGTAAAATACCCCCCATCCCTCAATCAGTAAAGTGATGGATACTTTACCGAAAGATTTTTCATGGATTTTTTGTGAGAAACTGAATAGCCATGTTTCGTCACTCTATTTCAATTACCTACACTTGTGCACTTTACCGAACCCATAATAGTTAATATTCCACTTATATCACTCAGTATAACTCGCAGGAACACTAGTTTTAGAAATTAAAACACAACTGACGCCATGACTTTTCAGTTTCCCGCCAAAAAGTCAGTGTTGTACTTTATATCTATTTCTCACACATCAGTCATGTAATTCGTCGAGAAATTATGACATTCCTTCCACAGAGAAAGTAATATTTTGATACTGACTGAACTTTGCAGGACAGTCGTAGATTTTAGAATGTATGGCAAAACTTCTGCAAATAATAATAACCTAACGTCATAAACTTTAATTATCAGTTTATAACCAAAATAATTAAAACTTGCGCTTTTAAACTGTATATGAAATGTCAAAGTCAAAATACGCCCTTCCCCTCTAGCGAAAAAATCGCGACGTAAACAAAAATAGTTACAAAATAATAACGAAGAATTAAAACATTTTCCTTTATTACTTGCGTGAATTCATATTTTTTTATTGATTGCTTGGCGATGGATAGTATTTTATACAAGGAATCACCTGAACATTCTAGGTTGATAATCAAATGAAATCTCAATGCGCTCTTCGGTGAGTTACATCCTGTCTCACGCGCCTGGAGAGTCTGTAATGTCGCACCCAGACTACGCGCAGCACGCCCAGCACCATGCCTGTCTGCTGGTGCTCGTCAAAGGCATTGGCGGCATGCTCAAGAACTTCAATAAGCTCTGGGAGCGGATACAGAGGATCAACAATATTAAAGTTACTGGTACGTCGTACTATTCAAAATTATTACATTATATCTCCATTAATACTAACTATATAGTTGTGATGTACAAAATACAATAAGTATTGTATAAGAATACTTTTCAAAAGTATATTTATTTATTACATATAATATTTATTATTATTGCTACAGATTCTACTGGCCAAGTGAGAGACATATGGGTGAGGTATGTTCGAGACTACCCAGTGGAGAACAATGACTGGGGTGACTTCCAAACTCATAGGTATATATTTTATATATGACATCTTAAAAAGCCACTACCCATTAAATATGTTTCAACAAAAAAATATGCGACATTCTACATTTCATATGTGCACATGTACACATGCTTGTATTCCATTAGATTAAAAAATTCATAGTCCCTGTTAAATGTTTATGTATCCTAGATCAAAAAATGCAGTAATTCTAAAGGACAATGGCCGGTATTGTAGGAACCCTGTACCAACCAAACATAGGCATTTAAGACTATCTCTGCATGTACTGTCTATCTCATAAGCTTTCATAAGACATGCCTTGTCTCTGTTTGTAGATTCACTTTAACAAAGCTAAGTTTAAGTTATTTTTAAAATTTCAGACGTCTTTTAGGCCTGATAACCCTTAGCAAGTTCACCAACCAAATCGAACTGAATGAGGTATGCCGAGTGCATGAGTCCCTTAAGGTTAAGTATTCAAACACTCTGTATGACTCACGAGCTTTCATGTTTGGCCCTGTAAGCAATATGAAGAAACCTACACAGGAGCCAGAGAGTTACAGCATATTTGATGAGGAAAGGCCTTTGAAAGACAGCCTTAGTGACAAGTAAGTTTTTTTTTTACCCCAAATGTTATTAGGTCTCCGTGACATAATGTTGAAGGACATCCCATGTTAACTTCTCCCCCCAATATTACATCTAAAATGACCTGAGGACTTGACTTGTAGCCATTTCTGTCAAAATCCTTTCATACATCTGTAACTGGTGGCAGCATAGGGCACAAAATTTGTAAATGGGTTAAAACAGTATCGAAAATATAATGCCAATAATAGCTTACACACAAAATAATTACAAACACATGAAGCACCAACAGCCTATTGGTTCTACTGAAGAGAGGGCTCATTTTCGATTCCCACTGCCATTATACTTAACTATTTATTTTACTTCCAGAGGTTCAATACCAAGTGAACCAGCTGACAGTCTGTCATCATCGGAGAGTTTCCCTCACTCCGTCTCGTCTACATCTTCATATGCCATTCAAGAAGAACACTTCACAACTCCTTCCAATTTCAAAACGCACGCCATGTTCTACGGGGAGAACGACCCTGTACCAGATTTAGAGCAAAATGTGGCTGAACTAATAAATTCACTATTCTGGGTGGTGGAGTCCAAGAGATTGGAGCGGTCGCGGGAGAAATTAGAGAAAGTTTCACTGCTCCTGGCACCTTTTGAGAAGAAAGACTTTGTGGGTATGTTAGTCGTGCTATTTTTCTATAATAAACCTAACAACTCATATTATATTTACATTACAAAGGACAAGGGGCAATCATAGTGACACCCAGCCCAAAGCAAATTTTCTGAAATGTATTCTGCACAGAAATAAACACGCGATCATCCAATCCAGTAAACAGGCTACGCTCTGACGAGACCATGCAGTCATTAGATTAAGCTAAAATGCTTGAGAACTATGCTTTATGTTTCTTTAATTTTACTCAGTTACCGTAAATGCGTAATATACGCCAATTTTGACTATCTAGGGAGCTCTTTAAAATCCACATATGTGTGTTTGGACTGGCAGAAGCGATGGTTTTTTCATAGACCGATATATTTATTCTTTCAGGAATCGACATGGAGTCCCGTAACAACAAGAAACGGTGCATGGGCCGAGTTACAAAAAATTTAGCAGATCTGACATTGCAAGCTGGCATGGTGGCCGATAGCTTGAACCTGTATAATTCTTCTGCTGAAATGCTTAAAAGTGACTGGCTGTGGTTGGCTGCTGCTAAAGAAGGTACGATAGGGTTTTGGGCTTGTGTGATAGGTTACTCATATATTATGTATACTGAACTACCTATAATCAATTGGGGAACAATTTTTAAATGATGATAAGATGTGAACTATATTTTTAACATTGATTAGTAGTCGGATATTTGATTTATTGTTTAATTTTTTTTAAATAATTGTGAGATGCAAACACAAACGGCACAAGTTTATATGCAGGTACATTTTGATTGGTTTTTTTTCAGGGCTCTGCACTGCATCAGCGATACTCCTCTACCCTAACCTTTGCAATCCGACTCCCCTCCACAGGAATGCGAGCCTACCAGAGAATTCCCCCAACAAATCCAAAGCCCTCTCCTTGTTTCAACCAACTGACCCATTCAAAAAATTTAAACTTAATTCATCGCCTCTAAGAACTTCTAAAACCTCTAGCCCAGTGAATCCTCCAAGTGAACTAACTCCTACGTCGTCAGACAGTATAGACACCTCATCTAGACAATCGGAGACTGATAATGCTGATTCCGAATCCATAGCTTCATCCAGTGACATTGAGTTCCAGAGTCATAAGTCTTACATAACGGCAGACTTACCATCTATCCCACGGCAACCCCCATCTCAAATTAACAATCAATATTTGCTGAACAGTGAAGAAATAGCCGAGAAATACCGTGAAGCTATAATGGATTACAGTAAATATAAGAATGCTGGTGTTATAGAAACGGAGGCGTGTTTTAAAGCTGCTAGAATAGCTGTAGAGCAGAATAACAGTTTGCACGCGTCGAGTTTTCTGCAGAATGTCATATTTATTAACTTGACTCTGAGCGAACAGGAGAAGATACAGAGGTTTGAGACGCTTGCGGAGCTGTATAAGGAAATAGGTGAGTCGTTATTTTAATGTATATGTAGTCATCGATAAAGATACTAATTTACAATGTTTACTGAGATAAAATATATGGTAATAATTACTGTAATAATACGGAATAATACGGAAACTGTTAACTAAGATAAAATATATGTATGAAGCGTTGCGTCGATCGATATAGCTCAAAATTATTTGAAAGTTAAAGTGGCAGTCGGTTGTATGTTGCTGGCTAAAGGCCATATACGGCCATGGGACCACAAGCCAGAGATCATGTGACGGCGTCACCGCAATATGTGAAAGCCTTTTGGAATGGACAATTTCCACCCCAGGACTTCTTCCACCTGATAATGACAGGTTTTGGTGCAGGTTTTCACCGAAAGGCTGGATTCTGCCAGCGCCTGGCAGCCACACGGCAAGTGAGCCCTAACAATCCGAACCCCGACTGGCAGAAGTGTTACTATCTCATGCTGCATAGCTTTCCGGGGTACAAACTCAGCTTGGACCCCAATTGTGTTATTCAGCATCAAGTGGGTAAGTTAAAATTATATGCTTAAAAGTATTAATGGGGGTGAAAACTTCTGAAATGGAAAACAAGATGCAGAAGGTACAGCTTGTAACGGCCTCCCTCCACAAGATGGACCGATGACGTCAGATGTAGGCAGGAAGCCAGTGCATGCGAGTGGCGAAGAACCGTAGCGTGTGGAAGTCCTTGAGGGAAATCATTGGGGGAGGCCTATGTGCAGCAGCGGACGTCGTCCAGCTAATAGGTGGAGGGAATTATTTTAAATAGGCATGTTACTACTACTACTATAGCCGAAAGACGTCCACTTCTGGACATAGGCCTCCCCCAATGATTTCCACACATCGCGGTCCTCCGCCACTCGCATCCACCGGCTTCCTGCTACGCGTGTAATATCATCGGTCCACCTTGTGGAGGGCCGTCCTACACTACGTATTCCGATTTGTGGTCGCCATTCAGATAGGTACGTTAGGAGTTGGTTTTCCTTGAAGGTTGGCCAGCTCTGCAGATCCAGTTGCTGCAAGAGTTAGTGGTGGCAGCCCGCCGGCGCGGCCACCCGGCGCTGGCGACGCGGCACATGACCTTCCTGCTGCAGACCATGTGGCCGCACCTGGCTCGCAACGAGCGGAGAGAACTCGCTATACAGCTACAGGTACGCTGTTATCGTACACTTCGAAAACGATTTTAAGGTAGACGTTGCCATAGGTATATTGTATGGATTATCATTACGAATTTCACATAGATTTATTAAATATTCTTATTTGTTGCGAAGTCTGTTATATCTTTGTATGTACTCATTCACCGTATGACTTACCCTTTTGAGTCTTTTTCAGCCTATACAGTTCTTTGCCTTGCGCTTTGTAATGGAGGATGATGGATAATTTTAATCCCAACTAATTTTCGAAAGGAAAGGATCTTATAACGGTGTCTTCGACGCTAAATCGTGTTTAGGGATCACTGATAGAAATGACAGTGTAGAATAAAGCCACAAGTAACCATATCCAATTTTGTCCTGTCTTAGATATCTTTGAGAGCTATTTAATAACAAAATTAGTGATTCGTAACAAGACTTGTCGTAAAATTGTAAATCGGAGGGCTGGTTTGCTATGACAGCGGTGGGGGAGTATGATTGACCAAGTCCCCATAGAAAAGTGTTATAGCTTGATTATACATAACGTAGTTTTATAAGTGCCGATCACTGTTTACAATGTCTCGCAATTTCACTCGTTACGTGTAAACAAGGTTGGCGTTCCCTTCCTACTCATCCAGTGTTTGTGTGTGAGGCAGGCCCTGTCGGCTCAGTGCGAGGGCGGGCCGGTGCCGCTGGTGCTGGAGACGGGCGAGGTGATCCCGCCCGCCAACCTGTCGCACGTGCCGCGGTGCGGGGGGTTCCGCGCGCGGCCGCCGCCCGCCGCGCGCGAGCCGCACACGCTCAAGTCCAAGCACCAGCACGGACCCTTCATATTCACGCCCATACACTTCGGCAGCTTGGAGCGAAACGCCAGGAAGGACGAGGGGAAGCTGGGTAAGATTGATGTCAGTAGTGTCAGGGATGAGTGTAAAGTACTCACCCAGCGTAAAATGGACAGTCGTCACTTTCGCGAGGGGAAAATCACACCGGGTAAAATTTAAACTGCACGGTTTACGAAATCCACTGGTATAAGTTTCCCCCTGACATGTGTAAATTTTTGCGACCACAAGAGGTCGCAAAATTTTACTCTTATGTCATATTAGGTCAAATATTTTCAAATCGCAACTGGAGCCAAATACCGTAACCATCGATTATATGAACGCCACAGTACCCTTTTATTTCATACTTCAACCACCAACCAACCATGAGCTTTCATAAGCTATAGATGCATTACTGTTAGTGGTTAGTCCAAAGTTCATACAAAATTGGCCATTGTCCTTTGTTTTACACTCAACCAACCTCACACGTGTAACCACCTAATTAGCACAGATGATAGTGAACCTGCGTTTTATATGGAGGATCCCGGTTTCGTATTCTGGTAGAGGCAAACTGTGTAATTACCATGAATGTTTGTACCCGAGTCATGTATGTGAAATCTATACAAGTAATTATATAACCGATTAAATATACAGCAGGTATCGACCCTAGTACTAGTTTGGGACGGTACAGATAGTGTGTTCATCTGATTATAATATTATTATAATCTCTCTTTCAGAATATCTTTGGGTAGAAGACGACATATGCGAAGTTCAAATGAAGCTAACAAACCCACTGCCATTCGAACTGAAAGTGTCCAACATGAGGCTTCTAACTTCGGGGGTGGTCTTCGAGTCTATACCCGAGACTGTCATCCTGCCCCCAGACTCCCCCACCACCGTCAACCTGCACGGCACACCGAAAGAGGTCGGAGAACTACAAATACTCGGATACTCGACACACACTCTCGGCGTTAAGTCCAATTGTAGACTTAAAAATATGCCACCGCCCATCAAATTTCCGACTGCGTACACTATACAAGTGATTCCAAGTCTCCCCACTATTACTATTGAGACTATAGTGGCGCCCTCTGGTAATACAAGCATGTCGAGTATGGAGAACGTGGGCAGCTCTACGAATATCTCGCTGTACAACGGAGAGAGCACGGATTGTGCTATAAAGATCACCAATACCAGCAATGTGCCGATTGAATATCTAGAATTGTCTATTCAGGTATGTGTCATATTTGATGTATGTTTAATGCTACTGCCACATATGTGACTAATTCGTGCCTTAATAATGTCACTAAGCAGATGTGGCCAACAGTTTAACACTTTAATTTATTAAGGTCATTACAATGACGTTAGACATTAAGCTATAAGAGCAGAACTACGGTAGGTAACCAAGCGTGTAACGTGGTAATTGTGAAGTCCCTACTTAAGGCGTATATTGGCATTAAAACTAACACTAACGTTAACACAAATGTGGCCAAAACGTAATAATACGTTTTACTGGTGGTAGGCTTCGGCCGTGGCTAGTCACCACCCACTGAACAAAGCCATGTCGCCAAGCGGCCTAGCCGAGTTCCGGCATGATGTTCGGTGTTGCCATTCATGGATGGCGGGTCAGATCAGCTGCGCTGCATGTGCCTAGTGAATGTAGCGTCGCGATCTACTGCCGCCTTCCTACCTAGGCAAGTATGCTACATCGTAGATCTCATCGTCACTTACCATCAGGTGAGATCGAGATCAAATACTTGCCTACAATGTAATAAAAAAAAAAAAAAAAAAATTAAATTCGGCCTATTATTAGATACTAGCTTTCGAATATTATGTATTTAAAGGTAGCAAGGATAGCTAACTAAAGCTACAGCAACCATAAAACAGCCGAAACGTCGTGGACGTAAAAACATAGAAAAAACGCGATAAAATCCGAAAAATTAGTTTTATTCCCATGTGTACCTAGTATTCCCGTAAATATAAAAAAAATATATTCCAGTCGAACATGGACAACCAGCTGCAGTCGAAAGTGTTCCAATACTCCAACGAGGACATTCAATCACTGCTCCCAATCCCTCCGAATGAGACTGCAACCATCACTATGAAGTTATACGGTGAAGCAGAC
This sequence comes from Pheosia tremula, assembly GCA_905333125.1. NCBI lineage: Eukaryota > Metazoa > Arthropoda > Insecta > Lepidoptera > Notodontidae > Pheosia > Pheosia tremula. The sequence continues at coordinate 3,879,506 of HG995411.1, forward strand.
TTCCTAGACCTCGGGGGGGTCGGGGGGGAGAACTTGTTCCCCAACAGCATCAACTCCAACTACCCCTCGAGAGTGGGCTCCCCAGTACCCAATGCCCAGTCATCGCTGCCCACACAGAGCTCGAACCCGCACACGTCTTTGAGCAGCGGCCTGGTAGCTAACAGGACTTCTGGTAGTTTCAGGTATGAAGTAATTTTTTTTAATTAATGTTTTTTTTTAAATTAATGTTAGTATATCTAACGTGTTCGCGTATCAAGGGATAACTACTGGACGGATTTCCATGAAACTTGACATGGTGATAGCGACTCGGGTCGACCGATAGGTAGGACCATAATATGGAATCGCAATATTATAGACAAAAATCCGATTTCAAAATCCCCTAGGTGCATTTTCACTGGAACTGGGCATAGCGACAAGGGCAGGCATAATCAACATATAATAGAAAAAAAAAATGTCCTGCAAATTGAATGTGACGATGTGGTCTCTACTAGTATATATTAAAAACAAGGGTACATTGGCAAAAAATGTTAATTCTGTATTTTTTATTTTAGATCAATGAATTCTCATGCTACAAGTTGGTCTACACCAATTTCAGTGTTATCACCGTCCAGAGGCCGGCAAGTAGAGTCCCAGGTAAACATACAAATTAAACTCGTCAGAGCTAAAACAAATATTTATAAAGACACTGATTTTTTTTTTTGTTCAGCTAATAATAAGGTACTCGGGCGGTGAAGGCAAAGAAATGCACTGCCGACAATCTACACTGCAAATTAACTTGGAACTATTGCCCAGCGTCTCTATAACCCATTGGGATGTACTGCCTGCAGAAATGTTAGTATTTTCTTCATTATCATACTATTCATAAAAAAAAACCAATACTGTCATAATATTGCAAATTAAATTTAAAAAAAAAACAACATTTATAACAAAGTAGCCCCCGCGAAGTGACCCCCGCCCCCCTACGTTTCTTTACAACAGTAGTTTATGGTAATAAAATATATAATATGTACATAATTAATAATGCGTAGCGTGCCAGGTGGGGATTTTGTAAATATTCTTACAGCACCACTAAAAGGGATATTTCAGTGGGGATTTTGATAATAAAACTGAAAAACCTCGTCAAAGCAAATAGCAAACATTATGTCAGCCAATTGCATCTATACATTAATAACTGGGGTTCACATTTATGTCATTTTTATCCCGGAAAATAGATGGATTCCCGTGGGAATAGCCAAAAACGTGTAATTGTAAAATATTCAGAAAAACCTTAAGTGCGTATCCCACCTCCCACATCCCACATATATTATTAATGTGAAAGTTTGGATGGATGGATGTTTATTACTCAATCACGCCAGAACGGCTGAACGGATCTGGATGAAATTTAGCACAGAGATAGATTATAGTCTGGATTAGCACGTAGGCTATTTTTTATCCCGATAAATTATATGGTTCCCGTGGGATAGACTTGTTTATATTTTTCATAGCGCAAAGGATCGACATGTTTTTTTTGCGCGGGTAACACCGCAGGGCGCAGCTAGTTGTTATATAAAAATTAAAGCTTTTTAGTTCGCACTGTATGCGTTCGTATACTCATCCGATTTGGATTAAAATTGGTGAGCGGTTGTGCGCACGCAGCAGCAAAATGTTTCTGTTGCACTCCAATGCATGCCGGGTACAGCTAGTTATTTTTTTTTTGGGACTAAGCCCGCCACTCACTCCCACCACTGCTACTCCTGTAAGCCAGGATCTACAGTGGTGTCCAATGAAGACACCGAGGTTTGACCCTCGGCGAGTCCCGGGATAAAGTTAATTGTCTTGGAACCCGCACGAAATAAATCGAAAGATAAAAATAGGAGGAGTTGGAAGAAAATTATCCACTGCAATGGAGGGACATTGCAAAGCACAGCTAGTTAGACAATAATTAACAGTACAGCTAGTTAGACAACAATTTGTTCCCCAGCCCGTCTCAACTGTATCTAGTGCTGGACGTGACCAACTTGACGAGCGAGGAGATGGACTTGCAGTACGCGGCCGGCAAGCACATCCTGGTGGAGAGCAAGGAGTCGTGCCGCGTGCCCGTGCCGCTGGACCGCTGCCCGTTCAACACCGCGCCGGGCAAGCCGCCCGATGACGGTACACCAACCCTTTTTATGAATGGTTCAAATCCTGGTAGGGACACAAGCTTTGTGTGATAAGCATGAATGTTTGTACCCGAGTCATGGATGTTTAATATGTATATAAGTATTATATACTGAGTTCGCCCTCAGTCCGTTGTACGGTACCCACAACACAAGCGTTAAGCTTAAGGTGGAAGCTCAGGGTCAGGGCGCGAAATTCAAAATGTCAATGGTTTTTATTTTTTTACGAAAAATTTGGACATCTTTACGATGTAATTTAGTGTTTTGCGATATTAGCATTCTGCATTGGATGTCTCGATGTATTAAGTTTGCTTAAAAAAATACCTAAAGCGATACAACACCATTAAGTTAGTAAAAGTGACGGTTTTTACAAACCTTATGGTATTGTATCGGATTAGGTACTTTTTTTTATCCCGGTAAAATGTATGGTTCCCGTGGGATAGATGTTTTAATTTTTCATACTTTTTATCGCGGGTAACACCGCCGGGCGCAGCTAGTATTCTATATTTTATACACTGAAGTTCAAATCATACTACATTATGTCGAAAACAAAACAATACCTACGCGTCGAGTACAGTAGTGGTGGCGCGTACAAGTTGTAATCTGTTCAATCATGCATTATCTATTAGCGAAGAATGTCAAAAAAATATTCAATAATAATAGACCTGGCGGATTACGGGGGTACCGGATTAGACGGGCCGGATTACCGGGGGTCCACTGTATTATATATATTTTGTTTTTATTCAGATCTCGTGGAATCCAAGTCCACGAGCACCGGCGCGTCCAGCAACAGCCTCGAGCAGATGTGCTCGGAGCACATCACGCACAACACGGAGCTGCGCTGGCGCCTGCCGCACGCCGACGTCGCGGGCCGCGCCTCCGTGCGGGGCATCACCCTCTCGCAGGCCATGATGGATATTGTGAGGATGTCGCCTTTAAACTGGGGTTAGTGATGGTCTATCATTATCCAGTCTAAGAAGGCTCGAGGTCGCGCAATGGAGAGCGCTATGCTCGGGGTTTCGCTACGCAATAGAATCAGAAATGAGGAGATCCGTAGACGCCCCCCGCCCCCCATGTAACGCGCCGTAACGTTTTCCTCCCCCCCCCCCCCCCCACACTACTGAAACTTAAAATCTACGCGACCGTTCTGATCGGATTAAAACAATGTTACGTAACGTATAGTTCAAACCCCCCTCCCGCCTCTGTAACGCATTCAGTAACGTTTCAGAAGAAACCCCCCCCCCCTAAATTCCTTACGTAATACTTGAACGCTCCCATAGATATATAGATATCGAGTCTAAGATCTTACTGCTCGTGTCTTTGGAAGTGTAGTAGTGTATAAAGAGTCCACTGTTTAAACAGCATCGTTTTTTTTGTGTTTTTTTTATTAAAAAGAATTGTGGCAATTTGTTTGCGGCAGAGGTGAGCGTGAACCGGCAGTGCATCAGGCCGCAGGAGGAGTACAGCTGCGCGGCGGGCGAGCGCGTGGCGCTGGGCGTGGCGGTGCGCAACCACCTCGCGCGGCCGCTGCACAAGCTCTGCCTCTCCGTGCAGTTCTACCAGGACTACAACAACGGCCTGCTCAACTACAAGCTCGACAACCGCGTTGCCACCGCCGGGAATAACAAGTAAACACTCACCATCAATCAGGGCACCAAGTCTGCTAACACAATCGATTCATAATCGAACAGCAACGGCATATTAACTGTCACTTTTGACACATATTGTATGGGATATCTGTCAAAAGTGACAGCTACTATGCCGTTGCTGTTCGATTATGAATCGATTGTGTTAGCTGACATGGGGCCCTGATTTATAGTCGTTTTAATCAACTTATTGGCATTGTAAAACATTTTTACAGAATGTTTTACAATGCCAATAAGTAGTAGTATAGTCGTTTGTAGTGATCGAAACCTTTCTATACAAATAATGATGTTTAATTCGCTGACTGAGTTATGCTTGTAATTATAAGTAACATACAATGAACTGGGAGCGATCCTAGTTTATCATTATTTATATAGACATTAAACGTTCACGACTCTGGTACAAACATACATGCTTGTCACATAAAGTTTTCCCGGGATCCAATACTCGGTACATACCGTACAAAATACAAATCGGATCTTACTCCGTGCCTTAGCCACGAACATATTTTAGTAATGATGTATTACTATAATTCCAGGGTGGTGCTGTCAACATTAGCAGAGTCGGCGAAGGCGTACCATGAGTGTACCGTTGTGTTCTTAACTCCAGGAGAATATAAGATCGACATCCAGTGCTCTACCACCGAACCAATATTGGACGAGAGCCCTGTTATAAGAGAAACAGACAACCCATCCATCATACAGCCATGCGCGGGCGAAGTTAGTCACGTATGGCGATTCATACCGCCCGTAGCCATAAGCGTCACAGATTAAATAGAGAAATATAATGAATATCCAAATTATTTATCGGTTTATTATTATTTTGTATGTATCGCACATTTATTGTAATTTGTAAGCAAAATATATTTGATTTCAATGCATATTTGTTTTTTCTGTTCCATACCTCAAAAGGTAAGTAAAAAATAAGACTGCCCTGCCTGCTCGAGTAAAAAAAACTAACTATGTTTATGAAGACAGATGTGTTATATAGGAAACCCCTTTTGAATGGGTTCTGCAAATAGTTTAGCCGAATCCAAAGGTCAGCCAAGAGAATGAGTAACTATAAGTAAAATCTGATAGTAGTTAAGTCCTTCAAAAACCGTTCATATGCTTACCGTTCCGGCCCATATGAATCACTAACGCGTGTGATGCAAGGTATGCTATCAGTGCGCTCTCGGCCTAACTCTCAAATTTTGTTCTGTGATTTTAATTTGACAGGACAGTGATAATTTTCGATAATTCGCTCGCTGGATTGCTTGCATCGCTATTTGTTTTGCCTAGCACGGTATTTGGTAAACAGTAAACCGCATTATTTCCTAATTCAACATGAAACCGAATTTTTCAACTACACATTGTGCTATAGAAAACTGTAGGACAACGATACTGAACAAGTCGCCCGGAATTTCGTTTCATCCGTAAGCAATTTCTTCGGGCAACAAGCATAAAATGGAATTGTTATGGTATATAAAATGCATTTCCTATATATACTTATTACAGATGCCCTACATCGACTGAAATGCGAAACAAATGGCTTAAAATTTTAAAAAACAAGTGCTCTATGCTGGACTGGTACAAAAGTATGATCTGCTCAAAACATTTTGAATTGAAATATTTTGATTCTCAGAGGAGACTGCGGGACCATGCTATACCTACATTATTTGCTAACAACCCAAATATTACAAGAACTGCTGTGAAAGTAAGTACTCATAAATATAGGTGTGAATTTACGTCTGCTGTTACCTTTACATATTGTTTGTGAAAGAATACAAACTACCAATGAAATATTATTTAAAAAAAAAATTACTTATTTGTACTGTACCTAAGTAGTAATTTATCCTTTGTATACATTATTGCTAATTTCATCAGATTAATATTTTAATATATTTAAAAAAATATATGATTTCTTTTCTAAAATAACAACATACATAGCAACAAATCCTCAAATATCTTGTCTCAATTAGAAACAAACTAATTTCAACTTTGTTGTAAATAGAATAACTTAAATATACATAAAATTACTTTTAGCCATCAGAACCTAAAACGAAAGTGGACAAATTACTCAATAAGCTAACACAAGCTGAACTGACTGCTGATATAAAGACCACCAAGCTAAGAGAGCCTGCAGACCTAGACAGTTTCGTTACTGATGACCTCCGATGCAAGTCGAATGCGCCAACCGAAGCCCGCTTGTGGCTTATGGTGAAGAAACAGGACCACCTTAACAACAGGCTTCGGGATCTAGTATCCCAGACTAATAAACATGTGGAAATCCTCGAAAGTAACTTGGACGAAGCGACAAAAGCTAAAAGGGAGAATGAGCATACTATTGAGTCTCTCAAATACATTGTGAAGTGTTTGCAAGAGAAACATGCTACACTTGAAGAACAGATTGAGATTTTAACGTCTGTCGAGTCCCGATAGATAACATGTTTAGTGAATAAGATAAAATATTTTTTGGAATAATACAACTGACTTGCAATTGCGGCCCATCTAAAAGGTCATGTGACAGCTCTTGTATAGCTTTGTCTTTTATTCAGACATACTTAGTCTATAGATCCTTAGACATACTACCTGTCATATTATGTTTTTTGGGTGTACTATCCTAGTACATCCAAAGGGCTAAAGATGTTAAATTGAATGAAGAGATGTGTATTTTTAAAATACAAAGTCTTTATTTATAAAACACAATAAAGTGTTCAATTATATTGATTGAACACAATGGAGTCTTAATAGTTAAAATGTATAAAGAGAATCAATAATTTATATAAGCTGGTTCTATTATAAATCTATGTTGGTCTGTTTCCCAACTAATCTTATTTTATGCCTAATCGAATTTTCTATCATAATTAACTATCTCCGTTGTAATTGTTTCTGCAAGATATCTCTCAATTTCGCCTTCTTATTTGTCTTATCTGCCAGTGGCCTTCCAAGAGGTACTATTTCCATTTGTTGTAAACGCCGCCTAAATCTCTGATAAAATTCTAATACACTTGGATCAGCCCATACATGCCGTGAATCAAAGTCTAATACTCTCAATGTATCCAAGCTCTGTGCTCTACTCAAAGCTACATATGCTTGTCCGGCCTCAAATATCTTAGCTAAAGACATTTCAACACAATCTAAAGTCAACCCCTGTGATTTGTGTATGGAGAATGCCCATGCCAAATTCAATGGGACTTGTCTCCGACACAACAATGAGCCATTAGAGTTCTTAACATACCACCGCTCAGCTCTTGCTGTATATTCTTTTCTATTTTTAAACCTTACAACAGGTAATCCTTCCTCAAATCTCACAATCACCCCTCTAGCACCATTCACTAGTCCAGCATTTACATTAATATTCTTCAATAACATTACTTGTGCACCTGCTTTGAGTACCAATTTTGAAGGAGCAATAGTCTGCATATCAAGCAACTTAGTTGCATTGTCACTGTCTTGTGATGAGAATATCTTTTCTTCTCCATCTAAATCATTTAATTTTGAATCATTTATCATTTTAGAATCATTGGTGTGGGAACAAAGCCTTGTAGCTAGAATGCCATCACTTTCTATTTTCTGTCTTGCTGTACCGGTAAGACGGTCAGTTATTTCTTTCGTAACTCTCCCAATTCTTATGTTGTTTAGTATTGTGATGAATTCTGTATCTGTTTGTCTATGTACTTGTTTAAGCTCGAAACAGAGCTCAATACATTTGTCCCAACATGGTGATTGGAAGCAGAACCTCTTTCCTGTTTTGGTTCTATCAACAACTGGTGGTAGCTGTAGAAAGTCACCACATAGTATGAGCTGAATCCCACCAAATGGTTTGTCATTCCTCCTAACATGCCTTGCAACTGCTTCTAATTTCTGGAATAAAGACAACAATTATATATAATAATCAACAAAATAACGAAAAAAAGATTTATTTGGTGGCCTAAAAAACTTGAATGGCAACTGACAAGGTAATGTTATTAATTAATTAACCTTTGCCATGTTAAATGATTAAGATTAAAATTAGCTCCATTCTTACTTCAAAATAAGCACCATCCACCATGGATATCTCATCAATGATGAGATGCTTGCACTTCCTCCACTTCTGAGCAATCAGTGGGATTTTTGTTGCCCTTTCACAGAGGTTTCCAACAGAACCGCTTCCATCTCCAATACCAGCAAATGCATGAAGGGTTGTTCCACCTGTAAATATAATTGTTTTCTTAATAACAGAGGATATAATAAGATTGTTAATAGATAGTCAACAGGATAGCATAGTTTTTAATGCAGGTTACAATCTTTTAAATAGCAAAAAGACTTTCAAATATCACAAAGTGAATATAAAGTCCATTTCAGCAGTTCATCTAGGTTATGATTTCTGATAAGTAGTCAATGTATTCTTGATAATATGTATTTATAATTTTAATAATAAGTTCCTTCCTACCAATATGACAAGCAGCCACACCAGTGGAAGCCGTAGCCACAGTAATATCTGGTGGCAATGCAGCAACTATCCTTTTCAACAAGAAACTCTTGCCCGTTCCTGCTGACCCAGTGAAGAAAATATTCTTTCCACTGAGACAAGCCTCTAAGATCCTTTGTTGCTCAGGGTTCAATGCACTCATGGTTGTTAATGGTGATGGAGAGTACAGTTTTTTCGGCACTGGTCCTCTAGCAGTGTCTTCTGACTTGCGCTTCTTAGACGGTGGCGATGGCGTTGTCACACTAGCCTTAGAAATTTTATTCTTAGCATTATGAACATCCGCAACGGTCACAGGACTTATTTCTTCAAATGCCTGAGCTTTACCACTTAACAATTTGGTCCTCATAGTCTGCTTCAATGGCGTAGTGTTTGGATGTTCTTTATCACTAGTCATTTTCACGAATATTGTCCGTAAAAATGACACAAGATTCGTCGGCGGCGCGTTTGCTATGAATAACGTGCAACCAACTTCTTGAAATTTCACACTAGCTTTGCCTTCTGCCATGAACTTTTTGAAAACATTTATACCTTTCAGTGCTAGTCTGATAGCTGCGTGTTTATCACTTGTAATCTCCATGAACATTTCTCGAAATTCATTTCGGATTAGTCGGAGTGAAGCTGTCTTGTAATTAACTTTCCTCGTTATAGATCCCTGAGATGAGACCCATTCAAGAGTCACTGCACACGATAAAAACGATTCCCCAGCCTCCATATTACAATATTATCACAGGTTTAATTCAGAAACGCATCATTATTTGTAAAGCAATTCAGGAACCTAATGAAGTATAAATGGCGCGCGCGCATATAAAATAATTTGAACTAAACCAAATACCTAATATAAACGTCAGTCAAGTCAACAAAAATGGCAGCCGACATGACATGCATGTAGAATTGCATGACTGACGGACGGCTGGCTGTTGAGACGTGACATTTTAGGTGGCATTGACCTTTTGACATACCAATAGTCTTTCCTGTCTATAATATCATTTTGAATTTATTGTTCTGCGATAAATTTGTTTTAGGTCATACAATTAAATAGTGTATTTCCTTCTGCTTCGAACTTATCTTCCTTTGAAATAAAACTATTTTTACGGATTATATCGCGTTTATTTTTTGTTTTTACGTTCCCTTATTATCCCATTATCTTCCTTTATTGTCTTTTTTGTGTTTCTCTTTCATTCTGCATTAGTTATATTTCAAAAGACATAAACAAAGGCAGACGTAATGTTAAAATATATTTTGCTTTGTGTTGTTATGGTATTCTATCTGCCAAGTGTCTTTTTTAGACCAAACGTTCTGTTGTTGGCAAAATCATAATCAAAATGCGGTGGAATGTGGTGGAAGCCTTAATTTTATTTTAAAGTGAGGTGACCTTTGACGTAGTCTATGGTATTTTGTCAGCAAGTATGTTGTGGGTGAGGCCATATTCATATCTATTTTATTTCATCCTATCTCATTCCGTAAAGACAGAAGGGCGGTTAATACATCCGTAATTTCATAATTATCATGAAACCAAAACTACATCTCTCTCAACTGACGAGTAGTGTGAGGCGATGGTCCGTTTTTAAGATAATAAATTGTATAAAGCCGCCATAGACTGTTGAATCATGGCGGGAAGTTGGACAGTAATCAAATAATTGAAATCTGACAGCAGTTAAATCGTTCAAAAACGCGTTCACAGGTTTACCGGGCTCCGGGCCATGATAAGGGAGGCAAATGTTGCACAGCAGTGCAATATTTTTCTAATGGTATGAATTAATTAGCATCGCAATCTATTAGGGCCGAGTCTAGGGGACACCCTTTCCTTGCGAGCTCAACCAGTGGGCTGTACGTACGTATATACTGGCGCGGGCGTTCCGATTTTGATTTGGCATGCACGGTCCCTTGCGTAAATGATATTTCAATTGCTAAGCCACTATCATTCTTCTGTATATTGATATATTAGCGTTAGTAGTATATACAGGAGGCCACAGATACTAGTATCTAGTAAGTATCCTTTACGTGAACTGATACCTATACTAGTCTTTGATGCGTATCTCAGGATGATACCCACGAACTCCCTATTCCTGCGTGTGTGAATAAAAGTTCCCTATGCATGTCGAGTACCTATACATCCGTTTATCAACAGGCATCCGCCGTCATTCGTCATTTTGGGATTTTTTTGTCTACTGTTGCATATCATGGGAAAATACTGCATTTAGGAATTTTTTTCCGGAAAATAAAGGGTCCCATATCGGTAACGTAAACGTAATATAGGTAGTACTGCGCAAAGCAAAACTCCTGTGCGCAGTACTATATGACGTTTGATTAATTTATAGAAGCTCTATAAAATCGAGGCCTAATATAAGTCCAAGCGTATGAAGTCACAGTTAGGTATGTAATGAGTACAAAGCAGTTGATTAAGTATTTGGGTTTACTAGGCTTATGCAATTATTGTAATACGGTGGTCCTTCACATCACAGAATGTGTTTGGCACCCGGTGCCGACCTGTCACTCACTGGACGACACAACTATAATTCATTAGCCGATCGTAAAAGCGGCTAAAGATAAACAAACTGTCAGAACATGAGTAAAACATATAAGCACTTATTTACTATAGGTTTAGTTTGAAAACTGCTTGTTCAAATGTTGAAGTACTTATAAACGATTAATACTACCTATTTATGTAGTTACATTTATTAGTGGTGATTGATATACACCTATAATATGTTCCTTATTTTTTAAGTATTATATAGATACTAGCTGCGCCCGGCGGTGTTACCCGCGATAAAAAGTATGAAAAATTAAAACATCTATCCCACGGGAACCATACATTTTACCGGGATAAAAAGTAGCCTATGTGCTATTCCAGACTATAATCTATCTCTATGCCAAATTTCGTACAGATCCGTTCAGCCGTTCGGGCGTGAAAGAGTAACAAACATCCATCCATCCATCCATCCAAACTTTGACATTTATAATATTATATTAAGTTTAAGTATTAAGTATTAAGTATAGATAATTACGAAAAAAAAATATTGTATGAAGTAGGGTATCAAGTAAGTAGGTTTTATAAATAAACGTACCTACTTAATGCATTTAGTTTCTAAATGGACAGTAATTCTCATTTGCATCCATGGAATATAAAACTGTCATGATTCCAAAAAAACGAATGAAATGCAATGTTTCTTTCGACGCTAATAAGTTTTGCCAGTCATTGCTAAGTGGACGGATTTGTCGTTCCAAATATGTAGTTGGGTATATCGCTTGTGCCTCCTTACTTCTCAGTTTCCGACACTTTATCTAGTACTGACCACACGCACTAAGGACCTATAGTCAATAACCGATCATTACATTCTACATAAAAGCCAGCCCACTGGCTACCTACCTCTTAGTTACAATTATATAGGTAGGTATATCGAATCAGTAACGTGATCCTCCCGAGACAGACATCGCATTCACTAAGACTCAAGGTTCGTAGTGCAGATATTGATGCCCACATGACGCAAAGCACCAGACGCCTCTCCAGTGAATTTCATTACTCGCTTTATTTCAAAACCAATGTGACATTAACCATTCCACGATGCCAAGTGATATGAGGTCATCATTCATATACTCTTTGTAGTCTGAACACACTACGGATAAATGATTTAATCTTATTAGATCATATGTGGCAATCAATAAGATTTGATATTCGTAAATAAAACTACATTTTAATGACACTTTTGAGACTTCCTTGATTATTAGAGTCGATTAACTGCACCGCAAGGCAAGTATCATAATTAAGGATGTCGTACGAATCTGTAGGTAGGTGGTGGCTTATTAAAATAAAATGAAGCCCTGATATTGTGAGTAGGTACCGAACGCAGAGAGAAACTTTAATGTGAACGGAAGCCGCCACTAAACGCATCAACGCCCTTCGATTTCAAAGTAAACATGATTATTATTTTCGCGATCATCTGAATATATTAAAGTCGATATTTATATCTATCGTTTATGAAGACAATAATTACTTTAAATTATACTGAATTTGTTCGTGTGCTTAGGTACAAAACTGAGTCACGACGACTATTCACGAAAGCTGATAGATGTCTGAAATGATTTTAGGATACGAGCCGGCAATACTCTTGCTGCTAATCTGACGCCTATTTTTACACACTTATTAGCTTTTCTCGCAATCGAATTCAATGGCGATTGTGACCTTTATCTATTCATTTAGAAACGACCTATACGAAAACGTATAAGATTTTGATTTATGTGTTTGAGACTATGTTGGTACCCGGCCAGCAATGAAGGCGCTCCCCGGCGGCCCATCACTCGAATAACAGTAACTATAAAACGGCCATTAAAATGTCGCGAGTAACGTTTATTCCGGCGAGGATGACAACGGCGCGACATGCACAAGGAATCGATACAGGAAACGTTCGCCCGCGCATAACCCAGAATTAGCAAATGTCCCAGCATCTGCCGGCAGCCGACAAACGACTGCGTCGTAAATGGGACTGCATTGCGAAAACTATTTGTTTATTTATTTACATTATTATTTTGTTCGTTCTTTCGTGAATAATAAGTTCTAATAAATACCTATCTAGGTAGGTACTATCGACAACCCGATTGGCAAAGTTGGTAGTGAATCAGCTTACTGTACCGATGCGGATCCCGGGTTCGAATACCGGTAAGGGTAAACGTAATGGACGATTAATAACTATATAGGTACCTGATCAATTATATACTGTGATCGCTCACATTATTTATGTTTATTATTGTGATAATAACAATAAATTCTCAAAATGGGCCTTTACGTGTTGGACCCATGACCCCGCGCGAGCCTTCCAAAGAACCGCTATAGCCCGTGTGGTGAAGGTAATAAAAATAAGCGCCGATAATAGGTGACTTATCAGCCAGCATCTGCCCGATATTTTCAGTATGAAAGAACAGCGGGGCTGTTTTTTTTTTATTTCCCCTAAGGTAAAGTCACTAGTAGTTGACCATGTACCTGTAGTTGACCGCTAATGCACATAAACCGTTATAATAAGAATTCGCGGCAATTTTTAAAACTCATTCGTTAATAAGTAGTTAGTGCTGCCATCTGGGCAACTAAGCGCGAAAATTGCGCATCCATATCTGTCAAATATAGAAAATGACTGCCAGTTGTTTGTTGAGTGTCGGACCATAAAATCAATAAATTCGTTTTTTGTTACAATATTCGTAAGGATTGAAAAAGTTTGAAGCTAAATACTAGGAACTTTGTCACCTTGTTGACGGTAAGTGTTTTTCGTTTCTTATTCGTTTATGGTTTATTTAAATGACAGGGTAATTAAAATTTGAAGATTTGTTGACAAAATTGAGATGTGGGGGTGGTCCACTACTGATCCCGTTTGACTGTGATTTTCTAGTAATTGACCATGGTGGTCAACTTTTGATTGATTTTGAGATTGATTTTTTTTAGTAGTTGACTAACTTTATGGTACGAATTTATGGCTATGGTCATATTGAATATGGCATATGGTCATCATTGAATTCCGGTATCGATAGTGTTATTAGCACTATTTCTGACGCTGTACCGGATAATGTTCCCAGTCCCTTTAGAAAACATTTCTTTTACAAGCCTCATATTAAAAAAGAAACGCCTAAATCACGTCCCAAGGAAAGAATACCCACTATTGTTTCAGAAAAAGTTATCAGGAATATCTACAGAAGAAATTAAAGCAAAAAGAAGATCTTGAACGAATAAAAGTAGAAAAGGCTGCTGAAAAGCTTAGAAAGAAAGAAGAAAAAGAGTCATTAAAGAGAATCAAGACTCTCACAAAATTAGAATCAACCAAAATAAAGCGGGTAAAAAAAACCTGCGATTCTCTTCCTCCAGTTCAGACTCGGATGCTGTGGTCTCTTCAGGAGAAAGTGTGATTGAGTCAGAAAATGAGATTGAAAGAGAATCACCAATTGTGGGTTTAAAACCCCCGCAAAAAGTAGATGGAGAATTTGTCATATTTAAGTACGACAATAACTTTTATCCTGGAAAAGTACTTAAAGCTACGAAAAAAACAGCAACAATCTCATCTATGAAATCAAATGGTCGTTTGTGAAAATGGCCCGAACATAAAGATGTGCTCGACTATCCCTGGGATGCAGTAGTTGCTCATATAGAGGCTCCCAAGAAGACCAGTTCTACGAGAAATGTATTTGATGTTCCAGAGATACATTCCTTGATATAATTTTTGAAGTTTAATGCCCATAACACATAAACATTCAGGACCATAATCCCTTTGGCAAAAAGTTTGACGTTTACGCTTTGTGTTTGACCGTGTCCTTTTGTTTTATAACCATCTGTCGGATCTTTTAGAACCTTGTTTTTATTTAAATTATAAAAGTTATTATTATATTTCAAATAAAACGTTTTCTTTTCATCTTATTTTGCTTCTTATTTAACAAATAACCCAATTAAAATTGTAGCATCTGAGTGGTCACCTACTGATGCAAAATATGGTCATCTTCTAGTTTTTAGATGGTCAACTACTAAATTTCTAATATTGGAACATTTTTATTTTTTTTTAATTTTATTCGACCATTGTACGTGGTGAAATGCTTGTTCATATGTTAAAACACTTTTCACAGGGTTTCCAAAAAAAGAAACTTACTGAATTCTTATGATAATTAAAGTCAAACATTTAAAAAGAATATTCTGTCTCCTTAAGTGGTCACCTACTGATGCTTTTACCTTAATGGCCTTTTTCCATTGAGTCAGGCTCAACGCGATTCTGCCAATGTCGACGTAGTGGCGAAGACACGATGGAGATTACTTGATCGGTTTGACTTTTGCTTATTAGTTCTTGTTGAGATTGGCCGGTTAGCGGGGCTGTTGTTAGCCGCGTAGTATTAGATCTAGTCATTGTCATGAGAAAATGACGTTCAGTTTCTGATCAATAGCTACCTAGGCATCGTTCTATGTTATCTATATGTTTCGACAATAACTCAAACCTAGATCTAGGAAGACACCCTATTTGTTTCGTCACAGACTTACTACATCGAGTAACTGAGTATTGGAAAAAAAATTAAAGATAAGTACCTATATCTATTACTGTACATACGCATTATTTACCAAACGAGCTCTCGCTATAGTTCACGTCTTCCATGAATATCAAAATGGCAGTCAGTGGCCAATTATGTGTCTAAACATGAGACAAATAATTCTTAGCCTTCGTAAGCGTCTAACTTCGACGAAGTCCGTCAATGAATGACACCCATCTCTCTTTTTGCTGCGGAAGCAACTCTTGTTCTGTGAGGCAGGGCAGAAACCATTAAGAACACTGTTAAATGGAAGAAATAAAAAACATACAAAATATATACCTACACTGTAGACATTCTGGGTACCCGATTTCGTGGCTGCGCCCCGGTGGCAACCCGGAGGAGAATTTGTATTTAGTTTAGTTTTGTTTTTATTTTCGTTATTTTTAAGTCAAATTGTAGTGAATACGTATGTAGTGAGTACGTAAATAAGTCACGAAGCCAAGTGTATATGAGATAATGAGAAATAACGATTATACGAACAAATCACTGAATAGGTTTAATACCAACTACTACTACTACACATTGAAATAAAACTATTTTAAGGATTCTATCGCGTTTATTTTTTTGATTTTACGTTTCCGACGTTTCAAAAAAAAATAGTTTTATTTCAATTTGTAGTATTCGCGTAAATATAAGAAATCAATATACTACTACAAATAACTTATATAAAGTCCATTTATCTAACTAAACAATACCTACAATCAATCATTGGGTTGAAATAAAAAAAAACCTCTAGTGTCCGATTGCAGTACATGTCGAATGTTTATTTACTAAAACAAAAAGCTTTGTGTTTATACATGTCCGCTTATAATTAGTTGGCATCGTTCCGAGTAGGTAGGAATGTAGGGACACGGGGTTGCGTTACCGCTGTAAACGCTGTAACAAAACAATTCGTGTGAACGCCGGACAATGCCGGGGTGTCTGTGTGTAGCCACACCTCATAATCTAATTAGGATATACCTATCATCCCATTAAGTAAGTTTTGAATAAAATCGCCAGACAAACACCACTATTTAATGGTTAGGCCCATAAAGGAAACGGTTGTATTAAGTATGGTAACCAGTAACATCCAGACGACGGATCCATACGATGAGAGTTTTTTCCAAAAATTGCTCCCGAACGGGAATTTATAGATCAGACTGAGCTGGTGATAACATCGGCAGTCGTATTTGTATTCTATACTAAATCTGCATTTAACTACTGGACTCTAAACAAGGCAATGACCCAGTAAAACTGGGAAGTATGTTTCTGAATGTCCTGAAATTGCATTACACTTGGAGACCGTACCGAGGGCGGGCGTCGTCGGCGACGCGGCGCGAAGAGAACGCCACATATGCGTCGCATCTGTGCGCGCCGCGCCCGGAGGTGTACCCTTGCAGCCGAAGCCATAGTCCGGACCGTAGACACGTTTCATAACATTCCAATTAGGTACCAATACCTAGAACCACACACGTAGAATCTATGCGGCTATTTACCGCACTAAAATGTGTCTACGGTATAAGGAGCGCGGTAGGTAACTCCAGGTCTATGTAAGAAGCTTAGAAAATTAGTATCATTCTTACAAAGTAAGCACACACGTTCAGATATATGGAGACAGTTTTTAGCCGTAAGGGCATCCTTATGTATTTGCGGATGTTTCAAAGTATTCAAATAATTTAATTAAAGTCCGACGCAATCCTATGCGGGACACAACTTTATCCGTATCGCTGTATGGCATCGTACCATGACAAATGAAAATATTTCGTTCAATGCGTTTTTTTGTTTTATTGTTGGTATCAGTTAAATAGTTCGTTTGATGAAATCTTTTAAAACGATATTAACTGTGGTGTCAATCCACCCATTAGGACCACTAAACGGATTAGTATTAAGATCGTCCATTTTTTTTTTACCTGCCATACCTTTAATCTGCCTACGCGAACAAAACAAAGGCGTATTGGCCTCATTAGACAAGTTTCAGCAAGTTCCGATTAAACATCTATTATTTAGATGCAGGTGTTCAACATCGATTAAAGCAAAATACCGAATTTGCCGAATTCCGCACAGAAAGAGAATAGGACGCTTATCTTCGGATTGAATTGTTCAGGTAGTAAGCGAACTAGACTATAGATACTGCACACGTGTGACGTATTTTCTTCTTAACGCAGCTGTGGAGGCCTACGCAGATGTTTTATGACGCTGAACATTTCCAAGACGCTTTATTATTTATTACGATATTGCCGTTTAGAGCCTAATCTTCGTTTTTATTAGTGAAACAATGGTCATCGCTGGCCAGTACTATTTTTGGCATACGGTGTGCAGCTGTGGACTAGCTCCGCGTGGGAAAGTATTGTTCTCTCTTCGGCGTTACGTTTTACTGTCTGAAACGGGAATTATGTACCTACCTACCTATTGCATTTAAAAATTTGTTTTTAATGCTGACTGCAGAATAGTGTGGTGTCCTTTACTATGTTTTAGACGATTTCAATTGTTTGAGATAACGCGATAATAATATTAAGAAACGACTTATACCTACTAATACTTAATTACATACCTCAGTACCTACTTAAATTGTACTAAGTTAAGTAGCTACGTACAACAGTTATTGATCTGGGTTATGAGCCCCATAATCATACCTAACAAGACTCAAAATCTGTCTGGTATAGGTACCTACTTATCTCGTGGCACGCGAACAGGGTGACAGTACAGACATTCCAAAAATGCCAGATACAGCTTTCGTATCTGAAATAATGTCGAAAGTTATGTGATTATATTTTTCTAAAAATATCCGAATTATATTAACACGCACTTCCAAGATTATGTTTTCATTTCATTTTGGCAAACAAAAATAAAAAAACAATGAATAGACAATGAGTTTGTCTTTTATATGGACAGACCTAAGTGCCATACCTATACATATGATTTACTCGCCTACAATTTATAGTAATAACAAAACGGTACGTACAAATAAAATAATTATTAAGTGCATTCAAGGATTTCCCATATCTCTTCTATCAACGACACAACAGTCGTGTTCCAGAAGTTTTCACATCGACTTTCCCACAACTGTTTACACCACTAGTAAGTAAGTGTTCACGGTTTGCTCGTTATCTGAAGCAGGTGTCAATTACACGGCGAACAAAAACGTTTTCAAAATAAACCACTACCCCGTAAAACTTTTAACAAAATAAACTTGGCAACGCGCTAAGCTCGAACAGTTAAAACATCTGTACCGCTCCATAACTAACTAGGGGATGACACGGTATCTTCATCCCTTAATATCGAGGGATTAGTACCAACTTGAGCCACATTTTCTGGGTAACAAGTATGAAACGGAGTTACCAAAGGAATATAATTGTAGTCAAATATATCGGCCTTCGGAAGATATTATTTTAATCGTTCTGTGATAAGTCTCTAGTCTACTATATGTCTAAAAGCCACTTCGAACGGCACACCTTGGCACCCAATATTTAGGGCCGACTTTCCCTACAAATTACACGCCACGAGGCAAGTTGGTTAGTCATTGGCATGCCAAATTGGCTCTCCTTGATTATAGTTATAGACAAATACATTTCAGAACACAAGTATGAATTTTCTAAGCACTGTGCGCTCAAAAGAGCTTTTATGAGAGAATTCTATACCTAACCTTACAAATTTGAACGTTACATTTTAATGTGCATCATGTGGGTGGATATAGTTTATTTTTTTTCGATTTTATCGAAATCTCACGGGGCAAGGCCGCCGGCAAAAGCTAAGGCCTAATAAAGATGCTACTAGTAGATACCTACTACATACATATAGAAACTAAGGGCCTATTTATTCGCACATCGGCCCGTTCACCACTTTTACAACAAACATTTTCTTCCTACAGTTCCGCAAATTAGATTTGATTACAAATAAGTAGGTATTTTCTGATAGGTACTTAGCCACTTGCGAAATGAAGTACGTAAGTTATGTACTCAAAGATAATTCACGAGTCATAGTATAGTCGGCATTTGCATTCATGATTAATATAATGTTATCTTTATGGCGCACTATCGCAGGCGTGAGAAGAACGCAACTTAACGGAAGATAACGGTAAGTATTGGGCTAATGAATGAATCTTAATTGCTAGTAAGGGACTCCCATGGGCCGTCTACATTCACCAGATGTGTACCTAAGGTTTATTAATTTTAGAAAAAATATAGGTCCTTGCACAATCAATGTAGATGCACATCATATGCCGATTACCTACTTAAGTTTTAGTGATCCCTTAAATAAGTAGGTAGCAACTTAAACTAATTTAAGAATTGAAAAAAAAAAACATTTTTTTCGGAATTTATCGCGTTTATTTTACGATTTTACGTTCCCTACGTTTCGTCTGCTTTACAGCAACCATGGTCCCGGGTAAAATAAACGGAATAAAATATTTTTATTACAATGTGTATAGTATTCGCGTAAATATAAGAAATCAATATAATTTAAGGATTCTCATTATATCTACGTATCGAGGTACTTTTCTAATCTGAACCAACATAATTAAGTCTTCTTCTACTTCCTCGTCCCCTCAATTCTGAGAATCGCAACTATTTAGGATATCCCTGCGAACGAGCTAGGACCTACTACCTGTATACTTGTGGCTATAGTATACATGCGAGGTCTAGGTACACTAAGCTGTCGCCTAGTTACTTAAGTAATATTTAAAACTATTTATGATTGCCTATAATAAATAATTACAGAAACTTTACTCACTCACTACTTAGTACTCAAATACTTAGTCCGTTAAATATCCTCATAATATCCAATAATATCATCTTCAATAACCGCTTATTTTTAGAAGTTTGTAAGTATAATGAGACTATTAATATTTACTATACTATAACTTTTCCCGAAATAATTATTATATGAGCACACGGTGACTTTGCCCGTGTTTCAATGTCCTTTTTATTTTCAATAAAAACCTAATGGATCAATCGAATTATGCGCTCAACTTCAACGCCAACAATAACACCTATAGGTAAGAACTATTGCTATATCGTCTCTCTCTTTCGATCTTTAAATCGAAATTTTGATTTCACACATCTAATGAATACAAATGCGCTATAAACGCAGGTTTCAAGGATATATACTCTTTCTGGAACATACTGTATAATGGGACATCACCCTTATAGTCTCGGCTTCAATCATTTCTATTTGTATAACGGGTGTATGTTTACATTAAGAATATATTTTGTCGGTAAAACAAACACGTCAAAGAAATAAACATTACCAAAATCCTATTCATCTAATCCCTTACTCGATAACGGCTAATACAAGCCGTCAGCCATGTGAACACAGTGCAGGCAGTCACCTATCTGGTACTGAAGCGAAAGAGATAAATAAATTAAATATTTATGATATAGTGGAGGCATCGGCCGCGTCGGGTCTGGTCCCACGGCTCGACTCCTGGACCGATTACGTCACGGGCATCACGGGTATTTTTAGTTACGCCGCCACGACGCGACTCCACAAAAAACTTACAACGGGCGGTGGCGCCATTAAGTTATACCAAGGTAAAATAATAGCCCGAAGTAGGTAGTTCTATTTCATAGAATTTTTTTACGACAGGAAATATAAAACCGCATTAATCATGAGAAAAACATCGTTCATCGTATACATTTATTTCGTCGTATATATTATTCATGAATATTTCCAAAATCATTAAAAGCTGTCACGGGACGCCAACATTCCATTAGTATGACACTGAAGACGTCTGAAGCATAGGCCCTCACAGGATGCGCGCTCACCGATGCGATCGGTTATGGCGTCCGAATACCCGCCGATATATACCTAGCTACACGGTAAATACAGTTCGGAGATGATGGACATAATAAACAGAAAATGATCAACACGTCTCACTATCCCCGTCCCTGTCTAACGTGCGGCTCCGCAGCGGCCGTCGGCTGGAGGCGGCGCGCTGGGAGGCGCGATGGAGCCGCACGCGGTGGAGATGGTTATTTTTTTGTATCTTGTCAATGAAGGGACGGGTAGGGGCGGGCCGAACGCGGGCGCAGGACTCAGTCCGTAGCTGCAGCCCGACTGCGCTCATCACGCGCACATGTTCGTCCCCGACGCGCGCAAGTATCCACCGACCGACGAACGATGAATTACGAAACTTGTGAAAACATACCAGTGCCGATTAAGCGCGAGGAAGACCTCGAGTATCCCGACGAGGAGGAGCTGTATTACGGGTATGGGCCAGTTGAGGTCGAGAGACGCCCGGAGTCCCCAGGGTTCGCGCCCGCCTCGCCGACGCATCTCATGGATCTGAGCAACGGCTCCGAGCGGCCGGTGCAGACGCAAGCTTGGCCGTCGAGCATTGCTTACGAAGGCGAAGACCGCGACTACCAGCAACAACAATACGCCTTCGAGCAACAATTTTTCGATCAACGACAGCGGCAAGTGCCCAGAAGTTACTATTTTGACGACTCCAATTCCCAGGATAGAGTGGGAAACTTTTACGAATCGACGGAAGGTCCGAAGATCGGTGACGTCTACCGAGGGCCGGAGGAGCGACGGGACGAAACCGAGGAGCAGCGAAGGTCGAGGAAACGCTCGAAATCTTCGCGGAAGAAGACGCAGTCCTTCGAGGAGTTGCAGATACAGCGGGTGATGGCGAACGTGAGAGAGCGACAACGAACGCAAAGTTTGAACGAAGCGTTCGCTAGTCTACGCCAGATTATTCCGTCTTTACCGAGCGATAAGTTATCGAAGATTCAAACCCTTCAACTGGCGACGCAGTACATTGAATTTTTGTATCAAATACTGTCGAACAGTGATTCGGCGGGAAGCAGTGACAGTGGCAGCGACACCGGTAGTGGGCACGGCAAGTACTTGGCACAGGACAAGTTGAGTTACGCCTTCTCAGTGTGGAGGATGGAGGGCGAGTGGACTAACGGACAAACGTGATATAAATATACTAACGAAGTTAGTCCTAAGAAAACTGAAAAGACGCTTATAAAATTCCATTATGAATGTTTATTGATATCGTAAAGTGATGTGTAAATGAGAGGACATGTTAGGATTAAATCAATTGAATATGTGATAGTTAATTACTCGTAGGTATATATTAGAGATAACACATTAGGAATTTGTAAATAATAACAATAAGTAAACAATGACAATTAGAGTTATTAACGATTTATTTCGACTAAGTTGTGGCAACAAAACATACAGCTGTTTACCAAAAAGTTTGAATAACAATGTGCCATTTCAAATATTGTACAGAAATATTTTAATGTTGTTTAAAGTTTGAATAAAAATTATTACTATATAAATAATTTTCATTTATTGTTTTTTTAGGAAATAAAATAGGCAAGTTATAAAGTCACTGACATAAAAATTGCTAATCCCAATTAGTCATTACTAAAAATAATAAACAACTAAAATATTACTTTATAAAAATGCATGTTTCTAAATAAAACATAGAATGTTACAAACTTATGTTAATGCTTTGCTTTTATGAAAAACACCCTTTATTTCAAAGTACATATTTATTTATAAAATTATACAATACAACACCAAAAATCATGATAATTATTTATTATTTACATAAGATATTGAATTTACATGGAAAAGTATAACTTGTTACTGACGACATCAAAACTAAAAACCTTGTAAATAAAAATACAAAATTTGATGATACAAACAAGATGTACTACCTATGTACAAAATTATATGATGGCATGGATGGCGGGTCAGACCAGCTGCGCTGCATGTGCCTAGTGAATGTAGCGTCTCGATCTACTGCCGCCTTCCTACCTAGGCAAGTATGCTCCATCGTAGATCTCATCATCACTTACCATCAGGTGAGATCGAGATCAAATACTTGCCTACAATGTAAGTAATAAAATATATATATATATATATATATGTATATTTTGTGATGTCAACAGAATTTAGCTCTTTACTAGCTGTCTGATCGAACTTCGTACCGCCTCAGAATCATAACGATAATAATGTTTCAGACAAGACAAACAATTTAAAAAAACCACAGATCATAGTAATCGGCCCACCCGTTCTCGTGTTATAAAGGTGTAACTAGCACTTTGTTTTATAATATATAGGTGTAAATTATGTTTCCAGGCCCAACAATGGGCTATAAATATAACTTTCGGAAATAAATAAATCAATTTATTAGAATATAAAAAAATTACACCCCTACCGAACGCACGGCCAATGACTACTGGTACGCCTTGTTAAAAAAAACCATTATACCTACACACAATTTTTTTAACAGATAAATAAGTTCATTGATTCATCTGATAAAATATTTGACACTATTTTTGTTACACTATATATACAATGACATTCAAACCAAAATACTTATGAGCGCTGTGTTAATGGAACAACTTTGATATGTAGGTAAGTAGTTTGGTACATTTCGCTATCATCCATTACTGCTTGATCGTGGACAACAAAAAGCGATCAAATATTCCATGAATAGTCAGATGCCATAGCCCATATAAGGGCGTTGCTTATGTACCACGTGCGATTGATTTAGTTCGTAATTGCCACATTGGAGAAAATACCTACCGTTGCAATGGTGAGGTCATTTATATAAAGACAAAAGACGACGTATTCGGTGCAAATAATTAAATAAATTATTAGAAATGTCATTGTTTTTTTATGCAATAAAATAGTCGAAATTACTCAGTACGCCATATCAATTTGGTCACATAAATGCTATTCATTAATAATATCTACAGGTACATTAAATTATTACAGTGGTGTTCCTCTTAGTAGTGAATATTTATTACTCCGACAGCACCTTTAGTTAGAAATTCACGATACTGAACCTACTTAACTGGGCCTTATTTGTATATAAAATATTTTTGGGAAGAAATTATCGTTCGCGTGTATACATTATACTCGTGTCTGGAATTCCTGCGGGGGTAAGCAGAGACTACCGTTCTTTTTTTATTATAGATTTATAAAATTAGGCATGTTCACAGCCGCAATTTTTTATAATATTATTTGATGCGTGATATACACATTCACCGATTTTTTTTATTGATTTATACCAGCGTTTCCCAAAGTGGGCGATAACGCCTCCTTGTCGGCGCTGCAGGCCTAAAGTGGGCCGGTAAGAGACTCAGAAAAAAATGGCGGCGTTGTGTAGAGGCTTACAATAATAAATTTAATTTGAAGTTATAGTGGTTTTTAAGTAGCTGAAAAAAAGGGAGCGCTAAAAAATAATTCATTCTCAAAGCGGGCAGTAGACAAAATAAGTATGGGAACGCCTGAATTTTACAATTAGGCATGTTCACAGCCGCCATTTTTGATAATTTTATTTGATGCCCGCTATACACATTCAACGATCCTGACACACCTAGTTTGCTTGAGGAGTGTGAGCCTACAAACATATACTCACGTCTGTAAGTCATCCCATTAGGGATAGGCAGAGAGTACTAATTGTTCCATGCTACGATGCTAACACACATTACTTTCACATTCGCCTCAAGTCCATTATGTGAACAGTACCCATAATACAAGCGTTGCTTAGTTTGGTATCGTACGGTGGTTGTGTTCGTCTGGCGTCTAGATAAATATTAAACGTTGGTTGATATAAAATCT
This sequence comes from Pheosia tremula, assembly GCA_905333125.1. Taxonomy (NCBI): domain Eukaryota; kingdom Metazoa; phylum Arthropoda; class Insecta; order Lepidoptera; family Notodontidae; genus Pheosia; species Pheosia tremula. Next base: position 3,904,357 of record HG995411.1, read on the forward strand.
TCTGCCGTCTGCCGGTGTACCCTGGCCCTAAACATCACAATTCCACCGAGTTAAATTATAATTTAACTAAAGTACTCATTATATTAGATTTACATCTTAAAACTAAAGTTAAGGAATTATCAGTTCATTGGCATTCATACCGAGTTCGGTTATCTGAAAAATAAAATACAAAAATATATAAATTACATAAAAACTAAGCTGCATGAAGCTCAATTTATAATAGTTAATTAGTGAGCTTAATCAGTAGTCGGGCGCTTAATAATCGGAACTGCTGCAGTGGCGCCGTTCACACCGTCAATCCAGATCACAAAACAGGAGTCAATCTATGTTGTCTAACATTGTTGTCGTCATTTTGGCGCCATGACTTAAGAGGGTTTAGCTGTATTTTTTTCGAAATAAAATTGTAATGTTTGAACCTTTATAGGAAATACATATTGTTTCGTTATAGCTTTCAAATCAATAATTTACAAAGACATCATTACAAAGTGTTTTCCAGAAAAAAAGAGCTTAACCCACAGACCGTGGTTTGTGGCGTTATCGGACTTCAGTAAATAGAAGTACAATATTGTTGTAAAAGTATTTTCAAAAATTGTGCACGAGCCTACTTAGTATTTCATACTAGCTGCGCCCAGCGGTGTATACCCGCGATTAAAAATATGTCCCTTCCCTCTATGTCCTTTTGCAAATGCACGGTTCCTGTATGCTATCCCATAGGAACCGTCCATTTTTCCGGGATACAAATTTGCCTTTGTCATTTTCTGCCCCTATACTACCACTGCCTATGGAAAAAATCATGTCAATCCTTTGCTCTATGAAAAATTAAAACAAATACATCCCACGGGAACTATACATTTTAGCGGGATAAAAAGTAGCCAATGTGCTATTCCAGACTATAATCTACCTCTTTGCCAAGTTTCATGCAGATCCGTTAAGCTGTTCTGGCGCGATTGAGTAACAAACTGTCATCCGTCCAAACATTCACATTTATAATATTAGTGGGATTAGCGTATTCGCACGTACCTCTTCCTGTAAATCCTTGTTGAGACTCTGAAATCCTTCCACCTCTGTGTTTTCTCGTAACGCCCAATCGTCGTCCTGGGTAGGCTGTCAAGGATATATTTAATTACATATGTCGACATGAGGACGTAAACCTCACAATTATATAATTACAGACGAAGACATGAGGTCGTTATACTTCGCATTGTTTCAATTAGGGACGTAGAGTTGAGGACTTTTTGCCTCACGTTGCGTGTAAGTTTTGCGACTATGCCCAATAAGGTGTCTGACCGTAGCTTTAATCATTTTCGAAAGCTATACCTTAGAACTTAGCAGTGAGTGAGTTTTGTTTCTGTCTTGTATGTTTATTTTATGAGTGCTTGCTTGAATCACAAACTTCTAACGTTATCGTATAATTATTGAGAAGATATATCGTATTGTCATACATAACGATGAATATGAGATGTGAGTGGGGTGGAAGACATTATTTTATGAAATACCTAATGTGAAATATTTTTCGAAATACCAAAAAAAATGTAAGAAGGTGGGGTGTGTGACTCTTCGAATTAAAGCGGTGACGTGACTGAAATCTAAGTTTTATTTTTTTAAGGTCCGATACTCTAAACGTCTGTATATATTTGTCATATATAGTTTCTACGAAAATTTTTTAAATATTTTAAATAATATCATAGTGCCAAAAAAGGGCATATTGTCTATGATCTTGGAGAGGAAACTCACCAGATTGTCAATGGAGTCGGCGTCCTTCTTGTGAAGCTGCCTGATGTGGTCCTTGAGCGCGAACGCGCGCGCGTAGCTGGCGCCGCACAGCGCGCACGAGAACTTAAGGTTGTTCTGGCGCGCGTGCGTCTCCGTGTGCACGCGCACCGCGTACAGCGACGCGAACGGCCTGCCGAGTGCCGACCAACACGTTTAGATACCTTTGACGACACATTGGGCTCGTGTAGGCCGCTCGACTCTTTGTCACGGATGTGTGCGAAAGCGTTCCCGTGCCGTGCCCGTTTATAGATATAATAGTAATATTATTATTTATATTAGTAATTTGTAAAAATTGGTTTAACAAAGACGTCGCTATATCATTTTAAAACGTGGATTTACTACTTTCTAACAGGATGTATCCCTGTTGAACAAAACACGAAACAAGCGAGAGGCTATAGGGTGAGGAAAAGAGAGGAAAGAGTGACAAGGACAATTTCCCACCTGAGTCCCACCACCATTTTTTCGGGCTACAAACAATAAGGTAATTTTTTTTTAACACGCTTGAAGCTATAAAATAAAATATATTATAGCAATATTGGGACTTTAACAGGCTATGGGGGCAATAATGTCTCAGTAACATACTGTTCAGTACATTAAACATAAAAATACTTTTAATATTAAACTTAATAAATAAGTAGTAATGCTTAATTTAAATACTTAAATAACTATATTACAATAATACTTGAATAATTTAATAATAAAATCCATAGAGTTATATGATTAGTTTCAAAAGTGGCAACACGGTGTTGCTCAACTTCTCCATTGACATGTAAGACTAGCGATTGTGGTCTCTGAATATAATCATAATTTTAATTATATTATTCACAGCATTTTTTGTACACATACCTATTGCAATGTTGGCAGGAGAAGGGCTTGGTGTGCGAGTTCTTGTGTCCGGAGAGCTGCACCGACGTCTTGAACGCTTTCGGACAGTACGGACACTTGTACGCGCGGACCTCCGAGTGAGTTAACAAATGATGGTTGTACACACTGTGCGCTTTGAACCTGTAGCAGATAAATATTTGTGAAGAAAATGTTAGTTTAAATGTTATTATTTATACTAATGTGACTAATGCGCTGTATAAGGCAAAGTTGTGCGACGAGATAGCATGGTAAAAATAAATAAATAGTGCAGATTTTTGTTATAGGGATGGCAACTGAAATAATATCTTGTTTGCAGAGCAGGAACCCTATTTATAGCAATGTTTTGTCAAGGAATAATTATTTATTTATTATTATTTACTTGTGTATAATCATATGATATATTTAATACCATGCTTCTACATACCATTCACAACTTCGGTATGAGTTGTAACATACTCAAACACCGATCAAGTTATCAAATATTACATTAACATTTACTAGTAAACCTGAAAGTTTTCGCTAGGGGCGCTGCTGTGCGAAGTAGAAACGTCCGAACTCAATCGATCTTTGATGCTGTTAAAAAACGTACTTAAATTATTATTACAGGGTTCAAAAATATCAATGACAATAATGGCAATTTTGGTATGCAGTTTTATTCCATACTCTGGCAATGTTTTCATATCCCCCTGCCTGTTTGCTGCGGTAGTGTAGTCAGCGCAGGGTACCTACCTGAGTGCCGCTCTGAGTAGCGCTCGCCCTCTCGTCTGGTGAAGCTGTAAAGGTCATCTACGACCAACAGCAATCAATCGAAAAAAAAAATGTAATCACCTCTTGCCGCAGTGTTCGCAGGCGTAGGGCCGCGCGCCGGTGTGCGTGCGCATGTGCAGCGTGAGGCAGTACGACACGCGGAACGACTTGCCGCAGATCTCGCACGAGTGCGGCTTCTCACCTGCACACACGCATCTATACATCTATACCAGGGGCTCCCAAACTTATTTTGTCCACTGCCCACTTTGAGAATGAATTATTTTTTAGCGCCCCCATTTTTTCACCTGCTTCAATACCACTATAACTTCAAATTAAATTAATTATTGGAAGTGTCTACACAACGCCCCCATTTTTTTCTGGGTCTCTTACCCCCTTTAGGCCTGCACCGCCCACAAAAGGGCGTTATCGCCCACTTTGGGAATGGCTTGATCTAAACAAATAAATAAAATTGAAGTGTCTGTTTGTAATATTAAAATAACCGCTTTTTACTAAGTGCATTTGGATGTATACATGGTACTATACCAAAATAACATTTTTTACAATATATTTTTATCTGTCTGTCTGTTTGTTTCGGTTAATCTCTGAAATGGCTGGACCGATTTTGAACGGGACTTTCACTGGCATATAGCTGATCTAACAAGGAGTAACTTAGGCCACTTTTATTTTAGAAAAACGTTTTTGTTAAATACCACGCGGACGAAGTCGTGGGTAACAGCTAGTATAAAATAATGGGCGCACTGACGAGGCACAGGGCAGGATAAAAAAATAACATTCTACAAAATAATATTTAATTTGAATCCCAAAAATAACTACATAAGACACATAAAAATACTCGACATCCCTAAACAAAAAGAAGTCCTCTGTGCATAGTCTGCATGAAAACAAGAAATAGCCGCTCACGTGCTTTTGAATGCAGTGGAGTCGCCACCTACCGGACGAACTACTTACGCTCATCGGGTAGACTCCAGCTCTTCACTAGAAGATGTACATGAACCTACTCTCATGTGTATAAAATATGATTAAAGGTGAATGTAAAAAACGGCGCGTAAATTATGTCTATTGCCGTAAATGTCGATAGCTATGTGTGTTTAAGATTTAATTAATAAATACTATTATATAACTATGTATGTGTATGCAGCTGTGGAATCAATAAACCGTATTTCGCTATGTAAATAAAAAAAACGTACCTGTGTGAATTCTCTCGTGCTTGACTTTTTCGTGTGGTCTCGCGAACCTTCTGTGGCAATACGCACAGTTGTATGGCAGCGTTTTATCTTGTTTATTAACTGTCACCTGTCACCAAAAAAACAGCGTCATTACGTCACTACTGTGCTCCAATTCTGCTTACACAATCGTCTATTAATAGAATGTAAATTGCATTGTAATTGTTACTTTTGACCGTTTTCTCATACGGAATGACATGAATTTATGAGTTAGCAGATACGTCGTCCGAGTTGCAGTTGTGTTTTAGTCTTTCTTCATTGAATGCGTTCAGCATTGAAGGGGGAGTAACTATGACGTAGTTGACCCGCGACTTTGTTCTGTGTCCGAAACTGACGTTATAATTGTGTTTGTAATTTCGTAGTAGGGGAAGCCAGCGAGCGATTGGGCGCTACAAGGGATTGCGTACTTCAAGTAAATATTATATTTTGCGTTACTCACTATCTAATTAATTCACTAAGGTTCGCTGCATGACGCTGTTAGCAATGCCTTACAGGTATACTTAAAAATATGCGTATCTACTTAGAGCTATCAAACAAAAATTAAAGAACCTTATAGACCAGGGATTCCCAAACTATTTTGGGCAAGGCAAGAGACCCCTTTTGCAAAATAAACTGATACCTCAGAGCCCCATAGCCAAATTACTTCGAAAATCCTATTTCTAGTTTTTTTCCTATTGATACAAAATAATAATTTCACCTTGTACGAACTTGTGCACGATTATCTTACTTGTTGCGTTTTTTTTAAGTACAACAATGATACTTCATACTATAATATTAGTCATTCTTATAACAAATTGGTACACGTAACATAACTTATATAGTATCTTGATAGTTTCAAATAAGAACTTGTGTTAATTAATAGGGGTCAATTTTTAGACCTCGTCGATCACACAATCGACATCGACCTCAAGGGATCGATATCGACCACTTTGGGCATCGCTGTTGTAGCTGATTAATGGTGAGTAACATGAAAGTGAGTGCGATGCTTCATCACTGATTCGTATAGCCCAGCCATCCGGAGGATGCCTCGTTTAGAGGTGAAACACGCGTCGAATACTTTTTTAGAATCGCTTCGTTTCGCGGAGAATTGCATTTTATTTGGAGTCCCATCACTCGTGATAGATAGTTTCTCGACTAACATTTTAGAGGAGTTCGGTGTCACTGGCTTTTTTAATTATCGATCAAACTTGTGGTCAGTGGTGGGTTCCTCTTCCCCCTTTTGTTATGAAATATATCGTACAAATTGGAAATATTATACAAAACCACGACTCACCTTATCTAAGGTGTGCACTTTGATATGCATGTCCAGGTACTCCTGCGAGGAGAACTTCTTGTTGCAGATGCTGCAGTTCATGTTGTCGCCGGCGTGGTGCGAGGCGGCGTGGATGGCGCGGTAGTCCACCGGGATCATCTTGTCGCAGTCGGGGCACTGGTAGCGGCCCGAGCTCACCTCGCTGCCGTCCACGTTCTCCAGCGGGGGGTCGATGGGCCGGGATCTGGCGGTGCAACAAGTGTTATACAGTCTCCCATGCGGCATATGTTGGCGCGGATACAGGGGGCGGGGAGGGAGTTGCCAATTTAAAAATCTTTGACATAGTACATTGTCGATTTCTTATATTTATGCGAATACTAAACATTGAAATAAAACAATTTTTTAGATCAAAATATAAACGCGATAAAATCCTAAAAAAATGTTTTATTTCAATAGTACATTGTCGTTATTCATTCATTACTGCCTAAGTAGAATACATCGATCGATTGAAGATATGGAGTATGTCCCTCGAAATGCCTGTTATTTTTTTTTGATCGAGTGGTGGCAAAAATTAAGCTTCGAGCCGAGAGGCTTGTGCTTGAGCCCAAACTAATAATGGAATAAATAAACCTATGAATATATATATAACTAGTCCACTAAAATTTGCATTTTTAAAGTTTCTGTATTATAAAATATTTCCTGTGTTAGATACAAAAAATGCGAATAAATTATGAATAGTAAGTAGCACTCACTTAATAGGGTCGTGCATTCTCTTATGAAGCTTCAAAGATTTGTTGGATGGGAATATTGTGCAACATATTTCGCACCCGTACACGTTCTCCACTAAAACAAAACGATATATTATATATTACTTTTAAATCATAACATATAAAGTAACGTGTATCAAGATTTTAATATAATTATGTAAGTACCTGTTTTAATCTTGTGTACTTTCATATGTGCGCATAATGATTTTGAATTATCGTACGCCACAGGACAGTGTGGACATGTATATTTCACTGAAACAGAATATAAACATTATATTAATTAACAATATGGTTTATTATCCAACGGGGGTATACACCAGCCTTTCCCAAAGTGGGCGATAACACCCCGCTGCAGGCCTAAAGGGGGGCGGTAAGAGACCCAGAAAAAAATGGGGGCGTTGTGTAGAGGCTTACACTAATTAATTTAGTTTGAAGTTATAGTGGTTTTTAATTAGGTGAGAAAATGGGGGCGCTAAAAAATAATTCATTCTCAAAGTGGGCAGTAGACAAAATAAGTTTGGGAACCGCTGGTATAAACAAACATCACATTTGTGACGACATACATCGCACATACTAAAGCGTCGTGTTAAGGATGCGATTACGTCGCACGAGATTAAATACAGAAATCTCTTGAGGAGTACTAATTGAAGATCGCAACTAATCACTCAAGCACTGGCGCAAGCGCAATGATTACTCGTACGATCGTAAGGCCAGTTAGGAAGACGCCTACAACTGTCAAAAGGGATAAATACAATGTCTATCAAAAAATATCCTTTGTACCGTAACTGTCTATGAATTCAATGGTTTAACTCACGTGTTTTACACGGGTGCTCTTTGAAATCGTCCAATTTGCTCGCGGTGATGTCGCACAACAAGCAGTTGTATATCTTCACGGTGTTCCCTTTGTCTTGTTGCACTTCCTTCACAATCACCTTGTGACATTTTGCCCCATTCGTGCTGGCTTCCTCGGCTGCTGGCCGCGATGCCTGCCGATCTTGAGGGCCTGGGTTTGGACACCAGAGGTATCATTAAATAAATTAATAACCACTGGTACGTTATCGCTTACTATAAGCCTTAAAGGAAAGCTTAAAATGTTTTCATTTTAAACATTTACTGTAACGGATTTGAGTTGAATTTTGCTTGTTTTGGTTTGGTCATTATACAGGTGGTTCAAAATGGGTATAGTTAGGCTTGAACCTGCGATTTGAAGTCAGCTTTAATTATTTGCTGTTACTTAAATTTGTTCCCAACAAAATGATATTCGTGATTCTTGGTGTGCAAATTGTTTTTTTAAAATGACGATTCATAATTCTAACTTTACATGATGATAACAAATGCGCTTCAGAAGCGCAAGTTCAAGGCGTAGAATAACTTATCTAAATCACCTGTACAATATCAATGCCTTACCGCCTTTTTTGATGTCCTTTATGATGCTATCGCAGAGGTTGTCGACCTGTACATACCGGCGCCTCGTATAAGCGCGGACTGCCTTGCCCTTTATTACTTCTTTATCTTGCACCGACGACTCTGAAACAATAATAAAAAGCGCTCGTAAAAATCCTTCTGGTAAACTCATAATACATTCCGAAACACAAAAAAAAAACGTAAGTATATTTGATGCGTTTAAAGATGGGAAAAAGTCCAACAAGTTACCAGCAGGATAGGACGAACTATGTTTCAAATAAAAGGCGATTGATAAAGGTCTAAGCACCATTTTGTGACAGATGACGTCACAACGATATAATGTCACACTGCTTGGCCTGGACCTTCCGCCAAGGCTAGCGCTGGCCCGGTGCGGGCTTATGAACTTCACACGTCTTTCGAGAACTGAGCAGGTTTTCTAAGACGTACGACTTTCTTCACAAGATTATCATACACTGGTTAATAAGTAGTTAATAAGTACTAAAAATAATGTAAGACCAATGAACACATAGTTTGCAATAAATGTTTGAGTTTGAGTTTAACAAGTGATAATAACTAACGATTCTTTACTTTTTAATGAAATTGATACTATTATTATCTAATTTTAGAATCTAAAATGCAATAAATTATATTATTCGCCGTACCAAAGCTCTCCTGTTGTACATCAGTGCCCTCGGGCTTGAGGACATGCAACTCTTCGACAATGTCTCCGGTGTCGGTGATGACGCGCCGCGGCATTTTTTCGCTGATGGAGAGTGGGTCTTCAGGCTCTAGGGTCTCGTACTCCATAGCAACTGCGTCGGTATCGTCTTCTACAGGTTCCTTGAAACAAGAAACCGAATGTGTAGTAGATATGGACGACACGGATTAAAGAATCACTGGTAAGACCATGTAAGTAGGCTGCCGTAATTATGAGCGGGGGCGGGATGGTTAAAAAGATTAGGTAATAAATATATATTCTATAGCTGTTACCCGCGGCTTCGTCCGCGTGGTATTTAACAAAGACACAACCGTTGACAACAGCCTGCTCGCGCGTTCTGATCCCGCGGGACGCATTGCAGTTTGTTGCTATCAAACTTAATCAGGCGCAGCGCTGCAACATTGGTTTTCATTTTTTTTCGGGAGATCCTATTTTTTCTAAAATCAAAGTAGCCTATGTTACTCCTTGTTACATCAGCTATCTACCAGTGAAAGTCCCGTCAAAATCGGTTTAGCCATTTCAGAGATTAGCCGGAACAAACAGACAGACAGACAGAAAAAAAATATAAAAAAAGTTGTTTTGGTATAGGTAAAGTGTATACATCCAAATGCACTTAGTAAAAAGCGGTTATTTTAATATTACAAACAGACACTCCAATTTTATTTATTTGTATAGATTTCCAATAGAAAATTCTTTTAGGAGGAACTAATTTAGGACTACAACTACATTCTCTTTTTTGATCTCTTCACATACCTCAACTACAACATCCTGATCATTATGGTAGTTCTGTATGTGCTCAATTACAGATGAGAAAGACACTTTGCAAGTGTTGCAGCTGTAGATCTCCTGTGCATCCTCAGCATCATTATCTGCTGCCAGTAGTCCATCAGGCTCCAATTTCATATCTGGATATTAACTTAATAAATCCTACTAACTAATAAGCATGTGATAGTGGGTCTGTTTATACAAAAATGGCTGGAGAGATCTGAATCTGGATTAACATAAGTATACTACTTTTTACCCTCAAAATCCATGATTTGGAAACTATGAAAAGATAATAAAACACTACAAGTTTATAGGTCACTGCTAACGACAATACTCATCTTGATGTCTTTGACTTGCATTGAAATAATTTTAGGTGTAGCGTAACAGCGAAAAAAAGCCAGTGGATGCGAGTGGCGCAGGACCGTGAAGTGTGGAAGTCATTGGGGAAGGCCTATGTCCAGCTGTGGGCGTCTATCGGCTGATAGATAGATAGTAACAGCGAAGCTTAAATAAGTACCGCCTGCCTACCCCCTGACTTATTAAGTACCCTCTTGTTTAATAACTTTAATTATAACTTTATATTACATATTAATTTTATATGTATATTTTATTGTAATTATTCCCGTATTGCTTGCATTATTATCCTTCAGATTTAAATGTTCAGCAATCAGTATTAATAATTTATGTTTCAATTTAGCTTGCTAATATGTAGTTCTGTATGTGTAAATAGCTTTAGGGTTACATCCTGGATAAAGCTAAGTAATAATAATACCTATTTATAATTATAGCTGATAAGTTGTTTCTTTTGTTTCCTAACAAAATAAATTAAAAAAAATGGTGTCAGACTAAGCAACATTTGTTTTGATTTTATGTACAGGATTATACATATGTACTGTTCATAAAAAACAACTATGCTTATAAATTTGATTGGGTAGTTGAGGGCTGATATTTTGTTGGAAAAACAAACAATACTAAATATGCACTTAAATACTACCCAGTCATGTAGTGCCGTGTACCCGTGCTTAGGAATTAAGATTAATATTCAAATGTAACTATTTGTCACTAATAAACATATTTCTATTAAAATATGCTAGAGAAATGTATAGCTGTGTGAAATAAAATTAGTTAAGCTTCTCATGTGACTTATTACCTTCAACAGCAGTCAATGAAATAGTGCCATCATTATTCTGCTTAGTCACAATAGCAGAGTCCCCGTTTAGTTTTACATCATCCTGTGTCATAATCATGTACCGACTCTCTCCATTCTCTTTCACCAGTTTAAGCTCTTGTGTTTGAAGGCACGACTGCTTGTTAAGTAATTGAACATACATATTGTTGACATCAGTTGTGTCTATGTGCGCTTCATATGTTTGTATTGGTGAGAAATTACTGTTGGAATTATTTTTCATTTCATTTTCTGTAAAAAAATACAAAATAAAAATGTTTCCACAATTTGTATTTTTTTTTGTATTAACAAAAAATCAACTATAAACTTATAATTCCATTATTATACTAATATTAATACCAAGCAACTATTATATCATGACTAGCATATCAAGTGTATGGTCCCAAACAAAGCAAAGCTTGTTTTATTGGTACCATACAATGGACTGAAGGTAATTACAGGAACACCCAAATGAGAGTAAATTATATTATATCATAAATGGCAGAGCCAACCAGCCAACGCTCAGACCATTAAAGCAAGCCATCATCAGATAGTAGGTATATTTCTAGTATGAAGCATTGCAATACCAAACAAAATTCCTGATAATCATCTGCCTAGTCTATACATACCACCTCAATGAACACTCATAAGTATCATAATTATAAATACCTGTCGAGCTCTCAACATTATTCTGAGTGTTTTCGTCGAAAACGATAGTTGGCGTGAAAGAGACATTTTCTGGTTGGCAATTATCAAGGCTCAAGTGCTCAATGAGATGAAGCACAGAGGTCCATTTGTTGTTACATACAGGACAGTAAATATTTTCTACAATATTAGCCAAATGTTCTGTAAGTGACTGCTTGGAACTAAAAGTTCTATCGCAACAGAGCGGACAGTTCAAAAGTAGACCTCCCATTATAATAAAAAAATCATAAGTTTACGTCATTGTGTTCATACGACGATCTTTGATAACAAATAGTGCATTATTTTGTAAACATCACTTTCATTCAACATTATTTATGTGCTACATTCAGTCTGTATCTAAATTCTCAACACAAAACCATTTTAATAGTGAGGAACTTCACGTTAATTTGTTGCAACAACGTGAAGAAAGCACCGAAACAAAGCACTTAGAACGTACGCACCATTTTGGCTAGAGAAATGTCATATCAAGTCAAGTGTCAACTAGTGATGTGGGTGCCTAATCCATAGAGCTAATCAACAGATCATAACTGTCATTCAGGCATACTCTACGCTTCAAGCTGTGAACTAGGTCCATGCTTCAAGCTACTTCAAGCACTGCTTTGCTATTTTTTCTGTCATTCTCTGTCAACTGTTTCATAATTACATGCCAATAAGGCTATGCGGCTCCTATCTTGCTTTGATTATATTTCTACAGGGACTAACATATTTTTACCACTTCAAATAACTAATTCATTGAAAATAAAAAAGATATACCAAACTAAACACTATGCAATTTTGGATTTCATTAAATATGCTCCAAGTAACCACCAACGTAGATTGAGATCACCGAAATGAATTTGTATAGTATCTACTTCGTAAACGCTTTAGATGACTGAGCTTTAAATTCTTGCTACGGTAAATATAAAACTTCCAAAATGGTAATATTCAATTCATGCTGGGGTTCATTTGAGATGATATTTAAATAATGTTTATTTCCCGAAAGGGCTGTTGACTTATTAAGTTTTAATATGTTCTAAGGGGGGTTAGGTAGGGAGGAAGAGTAGCAAATCGTACATTATTTTGAGATATTCATATAACTATTAAATGATAAATTACTTTTGGTAATTCCAAAATTACCGGTCTGACGTAAGAAGAACAGACCCAAAGCGTTGTTACATAGGTAATTACTTTTCTACTCTGATACCAAACTAGGCATAGGCCTGTATCTTGGGAAATAATGATTATCTAAGTTTGTTCTTAAAAACGTGAAACATGGATACATTATAATTTGTCCTATTTATTAAGTATTTCCTGGCTTACCAAATAGTGGAAAAACATATCGATATGCGAATCATTAATCAGTAATACTCAGGCACGGAGAATAAAACACTCCACAACCTAATTGGTTAGCTAGCATCATTGTTTATTTATAACTGACAAATGCGGAAACTATTTTACTAATATTATATTTTATTTCTACATATTTGTATGGTCAATCAATAAATGTAATTTTTTTGGTAGATTTTGTACTTTATTTGCACACTCGTTTGTACGCCATTTTGTCGTCGTTTTTTATCATTGTGGTTTTTATTTCGTTGTGTGTTAATTACTTGTTTACAGTGCAAATTAACTATTCATTTCAACGATCTAAACACTAGATTGTTCCTGGATATATCATCTCCTGGATATATCGTCTTATGTTATTAACAATAACAAAATCGAAATATTGACGCTTGTTATGTTTATCAATGAGTGTTTTCGCGGGTAAATTTGATTGAGACAATGTTGGGGAAAAGAATGCACCATAACAGCAAAGGAAGATTAGCTAGTAAAGGCAATGATAATGGCAAACCGTCGAGTCCAGGTATATCACCCTACAATAAACCAGCCAAGATACCTGGAGCTGTATCACTGGGTAAAACTAAGGTGGATATGTGTCCCATACCATTCATAAAGATTCAAGATAATGCTGCACATCTACCGCGCTTCACCGCAGTAGCTGCAAGATCCGCTGATGAGCCTATAGGCATGGATGAACTAGATTCCCTACAATTAGAGTTAGAGTCACTTTTGGGAAATACAGCTTTGCGTATAAGGTACTTCCAGTCTGAAATAGAGAGTATTGACACAAACGAATCCAAGAGAGAAAAGAAAGGCAAGGCTGCTGGTAAACAACTACAATACCCTGTAAAACGAAAATTCCAGGATGACAAAATGGTGAAGACTAAAGACTACACTAAATTATCTAACCAACCCAAAATGCCTAAGTTCAAAAACTTCTCAAATACTTCATCTGGAGGATCACACAATTACTCAAGTGATATGGTAAATTCTGATAACCCAGTCAAGTTGGAGTTATCTCAGTTTGCTCTGCCAAAGAACAATATTCCATACAAATTTTGGAATTCTGTGGATCCTTATTGTGCTCCAGTCACATTGGATGACATTAAGTTTTTGGAATCCTTACTTGCACAAAGTAGCAATACAACACTGCCTCCTATCCCTCCACTTGGCCGACACTACTCTGAAGTGTGGGCTGATGAGCATCTTGCTGAAGACCAAAATGCTTCAAATCCTAATAAACAGAAATCATCGATGTCTCCTGAAGCTTCCAGCATTCGCAAAAAACTTGATAAAACAAATGAAAATATGATAACTGGGCCATTAACACAGCGACTAGTTTCAGCTCTTATGGAAGAAAATTTGATGAACTATGAAGTACCTGATGTTAAAGTGAAGCAGACAAATGCAAAGAGTAGTTACAAGAACTCTCTTACATTGGAGAAATGCCTCAGAAAGGAATTAGTTGAGCAAGGCATACTAGATCCAGAAGATTTGCCTCCCTTGACAAATCCTTCTGATGATGAAATATTAGCAGAGATTAAAAAGTGCCAGACTGAGCTGACTGCAGTCAAAAAGGACAATTGCCGTAATTTGAAGCACCTCATTGGGCTTTGTAAACAAGAAATGATTAGACTGAACTTGAAGAAACAGTTGGATCAAGTTGACATGGAATGTATTGATATTTATAAGAAGATGGTGGCTGCTAAGCAGAAGAAGCGGCCAATAACTAAAAAAGAGAAAGAGGATGCTTGGAGGGCTATCAATGAGCAGATCAGGCTCAACAAAGAAATAAATGCATTGCCTTTGACAGGTCCAAATTCAATCTAAGCAATAAACACTATGTTAATTATGTTTAATTTTAACTATTATTAGAGTATTAAAAAGGGTATACTGATTATGATTGTTTTAGGTTCATACCTAGTAGAAATAAATACATACCACTATTAATTTAAAAACGTATTTTTATATTTATAAAAGTATAGTTTTAATTGAGCGAATGAGACTGCCTGTTAAGGTTGCCACGCGTACTGTGTTATATAGTATGGTACTATAATGTAGTTAAAAAGGGTTCTAGAATATATTATAGAAAAACAATATAGTATGAAAAAAAACTAATTTTATCGCTAATTCAAATGCCGCGCTTTTTATATTCACAGTGGCTGGAATGCACAATGCTGAAATTTCAGAACAAAACTCATTATGTCACTCACGTAGTAGTCACGTACGTCATGAAAAAGAAACGTCAACTTTCCGTCATAAACGCTGATGAAGAACACTTATTTATATTTCCTAAATTAACCCAAATATAGAACTACCGGTTAATTGTCATTCAATTATTGCATAATTATTTTCTTTTCATTTATATACTTTTCGTTCGAAAAATCATCAGTAAACAATGGAGCCATAAAAAAATGGAATTGGACATAAAACGACTATTAGGTTGAGATCACTGACCTCATTGAGATAGTTTGGAAGCACTGACCTCTATGGTATACATCGCTGGACTAATGATAAGCCCGGTTATCGTGTGCCTATTTGATTTTCGCCATTTTGGCGCTGATAGCGGCAGTGAGGGGGAATGGAACTAATAATAGAGATGGGACAGTGATATGATACATCGATAAAAATGTTTATGCTTAAACCTACCCATGCAGTAAAATGAAAATAATTATGATCCATTCCTTTAACAATGGCTAATGTCCAAAATAGTCGAGTGGTTAATACTAAGATGAAGCAAATAATGATAATGATTAGCCGAATCCCTCATGGGTAGGGTAGGTAATCTTAGGATAAGCCGAAACCGGACTAAAGGGTGGTGTGTGACTAGCTAGATCCTAATTAAATAAGGATCGTTTTTTAATTAGAAATGAGGTAATGTAATGTTGTTTGGGAAGCAATGGAGTAGGTAAGGTATTAATAGAAAATAAAAATAATCAAAGTAGTACATGAGTTATGTTTAATAAAACAGTCATCAGAGAAGTGTTTTGAACAGATGTAATCATATTTTTTCGGACGCCAACTAGGCTTTGCAATGTTTTTGAGCCATAATTCTAGTCTTCTATAGTCAGTCGGAAACCTGTGAATTAGTAAACATTGTTTTAAAATAATATGTATTTGATAATACAAATCTGTCTTCGGCGATATTTACGTTCTTGAACGTTCTATCTATTTAAGATATTGATAGAAAAAATATCGATAAATTTTATCGACAAGGAACTTTTACAGCACTATTGAATTTTATTGTTTATAAAAAACCGATAATACAAAGACAAATGCGTTGTAATCACGTATTAATAAGATTAGTAACATATTTTTAAGTGCCTATAATATCAATAGAAGTTTTAATTTCTTGAATATTAGCCGTAAATTCACTTAAGTACTTGTGGAATGTAACCCCACTTCCCTTCTGGTAAAGAGTTTTGCATAACACGCACTCTTTCATGGTTTCCCTATTAGCTAACACCACTTATTTATGTATTAACTATATTAATACGACACAACAAACAAGTTTAATCGCGTTAAACCTTCAAAATCACTTTATAAACACGGAGACAATGTAAACAAAACAACGGCCATTTGCATTTTACGTCAGATTTAGTTCCTTTCCCCCACGATGGGGGCGCTTCAAATAGGCATAATAGATAGCTGTCATTTTAAAGGGTATCATTAGTCTAGCGTACTTGTATCATGGACGTCAGTGTTTGGAAGAGATAAATAAAAATATTTACTTTTTTTCTTGTATTTCCCAGAACTACTGTTTTGAAAAATTACAATTATACTCAAAAAAATAGGCGGCAGCCCTAAGAATACTTTTCATGAAAATTTTAAACCACTAGAAATAAGGAGAATCAAGGTAATAGGAATACCACAGTAATAGAAACATCGGTTCATTTATCTTATGTCTAATCTAATTCATATGGCCAGTTAGATCTCTCCATCCCGTATATGGTGCTGCGCCCATATAGGAAAAACAAAAGACGTTCACAGATTTTATTTGATTTCGCATTAGTCGAAGTTGGGCCAGCATGTGTACGTAATATATGTATCATTCACGCACCTTCCAAACATTTCTACCATAGATAAGCCAACAAAAAAACTAACATGACAAAAAACAATAATATGAACCATAGACGTTGTTTCGAATAATTCAAAAATAACGAAATAAAGTTTCGTGTGAAAGGAAAAGATTTCGATTGATACATGAATGTGATTGCGAGTCTTGAAAAATGGATAATCCTTTAACTCCTAATAAGATACAAAGGCTTATGCATTTGGCTGAGGATAAATCGTTCAATATGCCTAGGCGGCTATTACTCCCCAATGATGACTACAGAAGGTAAAAACGTTATATGATTTGAGATCTACCTTGAGCACTGTAGGGTAATCCTTTCAATGTGTAAACTCTTATTTGCTATTTTTTCGTAGTATGTCATCAACGCAAGGAGTTATGAACAAGACGGCTACTTGTGAGTCTTCATCAGGCCTCATCGATTTAGAGAGAATCGAAGGTAAACTATTCTTGCACATTACCGCAATCGTTACTATTGCAGTTTTTACCACCAACTACTACTACTAACTACTATAAGTTTGTTCTTTGGTTTGATCGATTTGCCTACATTATATTATACTGTTCATATAGCGATTATGTGAAAATATTTATAAGGGAAAATTTAAAACGTCATGGGTGTGATATTTTTATTGACTTGTCTTATGTTTATATAATTACGTCTATACTTACATACCAAAATATTTACCTTCCTATTGATTTTAAGGTTTTGGTGAATCTGGAATAGGCGATTTATCTCTTAGTAAGTACGTAAGTATTTTTTCGTTAATTTAATTAGCTATTGGCCTGTTACATAAGTGAAAAACGATTTAAAAAAATTTCAGACTGCTTTCAATCCTGGTGAGATGACTGGAAGGTCAACTGGTGCTGAAGACATAAACAGTAACACAGTGAGCCTGGGACGTCACTCGCTAGCCCTTGAGAGAATCACCAGCCAGATGGACAAGCAGACATCTGAAATTCAAGATATCATGAGACATTCTATTGCCTCAAACTATTCATTTCACTCAAAGGTAACATTTTAATAGTACATTGGTACATACAATGACAGTAGTGTGTGTAATAACAGCAGTGATAGCCAAGTCGTTAGATCTCTTGCCTCTGTAACGAAGATCGCAGGATCATTCCCCAGCTCTGGGATTTCTAGATTTCATGTGTGAATCTCATTTACAACCACGATTATCACTTGCTAAACGGTGAAGGAAAACATCGCGAAGAAACCTGCATGTTTGAGGGGAGGCTCGTGCCCAGCAGAGGGACATTAAAAAAGGGCTGGTATTATTATTATTACATACAATGACTGGTATAATACTTGAGTGCTGACCCAGAGCCGTCTAGCACAATAAATTCATAATAGAACATAAACAAAATAAGTAAAGTCACTTGGCAAATTTGTGGGAAATCTTTCAAAAGTGTAAGATTAACCTTTTCAACCTATTTTGTTGGCAAAATCATCAAGTGTACCGAGTGACCCTTATTTCTCAATGTATGGGATGAAGTTCTCTCTGTAGAAAGACACTATTCTTGACTCTTATCTCAGACTAGAAACGAAACTACACACACTAACTACACAAAGTCTTTAAAAAGCATATGTAAAGGCAAATGTGATCCTTTATAGCAACTACAGATGCATGCAGACAGATTAGCAAATTAAGTACTGATGTCTTTTTGAAAAACTTTTTTATCAAATTCAAACACTCAATTTATAGTTTGTGTGTTAATAGCCCCCCTGCTGCAAACATGCATTAGATATTCTTTTTTTAATTTGTTACTACATATTATATTTTTTTAGCCCTGCAGCCCCCAAGCTCAGATCCCTAAAAGAACGAATAACTTTGTATCATATCCATAATAATCTATTGTGTATTATGTTTCAGAGGGATTTAACAGCAGACGAAGCTTCATTTGTCGCGCGCGAGGCCCCACTGCCTATTCAGAATATTACGCACACAAATTTCACCGAGACATCGTAAGATATACAAAATAAAACCTGTTTTATCGATAATCTATATAACTCAATATTTATTAATGACACATAGTGTTAGACGTTACCTTGCCTTTAATGGCAATCGCTGTTATCAACATTTGACAATTGCATCGCATTGATCGTACTAACTCACTGTCAAGCATACTAATCTTTATTGAGTACATAATTTGCATCGCCATTTGTGCAAGCGATTGCCATCTAACAAAGCCCTAGCCTCTGATTTTATACAAACCTATGATTTTAACATAAAAAACATTTTAATTAGGTGGCACCTAAATTGTAATGTTTTCTCTGACCTAAAATGAACTCTTGCAGGTTGAATAATTCAAATTTATCAATGGGCGCTTACTTCAAGAACAGATGTCCAGAGTTTGCTAAAATACTTACTAAAACGGACAGCCCAGATCGTTCTGGTATGCCTAGTATTACAGAAGGTAACATTATACTAATATTAATCACCAAAATCTTTAAAAAAAATGTTTGTTGCTATTATTTTAAAATATATTAAAGCACTTAAATGTCTTGTTGCATGCCGTGAGGGCCTAGGAGCGATTCTCGGGTTATGCAGTTTGATTTCCTGATAGGAGATATTATGCCCAAGCTCATGAGTTCATAAGATTGTAGTCTAAAAGTGCTCATACCCAATTGAATGAATGACATATTCCAACATGAGCCAACCAACTGTACAGTCCAAAGCCAAGCAACAATTTTTTAATCTAAATACGCAATAGTCTGGGGGTTTTTGCCTAGGCGGGAATCGAACCCCCAACCACCGGGTGCAGTGAGTCGAGCTGTCTATGCTCAAACCATTAGACCAAGCTGTTGTCATCAATATTCCAAACTTAAATGTATGTTTTTAGTATCAGGCGCTATATCGGAGTCGATACATTCAGATAAAAGTCGGACGCACAGAATGGACCAAACACTAGACTGTGTACCCGTGCGCCAGCCGCGCAACAATATCGACAATGTACCACAAAAACAAAACAATTTAACAAAAGCGTACGAAACACTTAACAATTGCGCTGCCCCAAAAGTTGAAATTCAAAATGAACCAACATGCAGCAACGCTAATAAACAAGAATTGTTTTATATGAGCCAAGTCCCGAACAAGCCGAAGTATGTACAGATGAATTTGAACCATGTGTCGCCGGTTGAATGCAAGCCAATACCAAGTGCAGGTCCGGATAATGACTTCATGATGAAATTTCAACATTCCTTGCGATTGATGAGCAATGATGACACTGGAGGGTCGACTGAGAATTCGCTGAGTATATCAAAGATCGCTGATTATCTTGGTGAGTGTTTTTACCTATAGTATCTGTTTATATTTTATAAGTAGCTTTTAGGCCTTTGAGATTCTTATCTCACTAAAAGAATGTACAGTAACTTATGCTGAAACTTTTGAGGCCATGTTTGTGTTATAGTTGTGATTGGATTAGTATTTTTTTTCTTAAATTATTTATCTATATTTCCTGCGGCTATGTAGTACGTGCACATATCGACTTCGCTCACCAGCTCGACGTCGAATGGTCATAGCGGTGATAGGATAACAAATAATTTATTACACTTTTCTTCTATCTAAATAAATGAAAATGTTTTTGACCATAATTCATATATGGCAATGCTATGTATGTCTGGTACATACATGAATAAAAATCGTTCCTTATCTGATTGTGCTACAGGCAAACAATCCAACGTCAGTGTAACAGACATGCTTCTGTACAACAATCAGAAGAAACAGCTAAACAAAAAGCAACCGCTTTCTGAGCTACATATGAACATACAAGAACTGAAGAAGATCAACCAAGATGTCCAAGTTACACACTTGAAAGACACCAAACGGTTCGATACAGCAAGCTCATCAGGCACCATCAACACTGTGATAAATAAATTCCAAACTAAAGAACCACATATCCCAGAGGTTGTAGTGACTCAACATACACTCAGGGAGGACCAAATTGAAACTGAAGATAATAGATCCAAGAGAACTGTGAGGTCCAAATCGCCATCCAGCAAAAGTCACTCCACTCTCAGCACAGTTCATGAAAACTTTACAAGCTTCAAATCTAGTAATAGTCCTGTACATAACAGCAAAGGTATATGTTACACACTTTTGTTTTTTTTTTCTATACTCTGCATATATCTTCTATGTACTATGGGGTACATTATCTGGTTGTAGTAATTACATAGTTGACATTTTCAGGCGAGGCTACTACACATGTTCCCTCCCCAAATATCGTTTATAAAGAGTTAGATAAATCTGTAGATTGGGACGCCGTTTTGCAACAGAAACGTCCGATACCGGAGGGCATGGCTAAAGGTTCGTGGGCCTCGCTTCATTCATCTCTGGGAGGGTTCTACAATACATGCTAACAAATATTATAACATGCATTTAAAGGCAATACTAATAAACACAAAACTCATATAGAATTAACAACCTAACTACTCATTGTACTAATACATTATTTATTATTTTATATTCAATTGAAATATGATAATGTTGAACAATTTTAAAATACATATTATTATTTCAGAGCAATGGGCGGAAATAATGACGACTGCTGCAAATGGCTATGTTGGTAAGTTGGCGTACACAACTGGGAAGTAGGTGTGAAGTTTGCACTGGACGAGAGCATTGGGCTATGATCAGAATCCCCTCACATTAAGGGGGACTGTGCCCCATACACATTACATGGGGATCAAATACCATCAGCAAAATCGGATGCATTTAAATGTACAAAAGATAAATGATAATATTTTTTTCAGGTGTCAGCACTCCTGTGACTGTAACAATCACAACTCTATCAGACAGCTGGTTGACTGCGAAACTTCAATTTGACGAATTACCTCACAACAACAGAGACCTATCCATCGACTTGCCCCGCCAACCTCTCCTACTATCGCCGGGGAAATCTGAAAAGATAACAATCAATATTACATCAAACATCGAATTGGAAACGAAATTACATTTCACTGTATACCTGAAGGACGCGTCTATCGACGACGATATTGAACAAAAAGGAGAACTGGCGGTTAATATGAAGCTACCCGTAATTCAAGCCATGTCTTGCGATGGCATTAACAAAGTAACATTTCCACCGATTCAAGAAAAAGCAAACCTCATAAAGTCATTTGTACTCATCAGTGATTGCCCTGAAGACCTCCAACTAGTTTTGTCGGTCACCGAAGGAGAGAGCATGTTCGCAATAACGTCTGTACAAGAAATAAAAAAAGGCGATGTTCATAAAGTGCTGATGGATCGTCAAGGGTCGACAGACGATGGTCAACAATCTGGTAAAGTGAAAAACAAAGTTATGAACAAACAGTTGTGTCGGCTGGCGAGTGGTAACGCTATTACTGTCACGATCAAATTCAACGCGCCCAAATTGTCGGAACTACAAATCGGTGAGATGGAATGATAAATTTACTATTTTATAATATTTATACTTATCAAGAATCAATACTATTCTCATTATCAATAATCATTCGCTGTACGGTAGAGACAGATATCGTGAGGAAACTTCCACATCTTTCCGTGTGAAGTTCGCCAACCCATTCTCGCATTGAGGATGCCCAGTTATACAGCGTAACAGTAACACTGCAGTGTACCTCTGCCTATCCCTTCGAAGATTACATCCGTGATGGTTGATTTATAATATTAAAAAAACTGTCTCACCAAAACGGTCGTAATTCGCGTAGGTCAGACACCTCAACTGTTGTAAGAACTGCATAGACATTGTGAGCTCCTCATCGAACCAATGCAGTTTCTCTTGGTAAAGATATTAGTCTTTTCGATATACACTATGACAATGCGCTGTTATTCTACTGGTCACAACCATTTATTAATTAAGTGTTAAATTTTGCAGTGGAACCAATAGTGACGTTCAATGGAACACTCAGCGTGAACTTAATCGGAGTGAACACAGTACTGAGGAAGGTGGATGTCGTTGGTATCGTGGGCACCGTCAACCTTGTTGTGAATGCGCCGGCCAACAAGATGCAAATAACGCAAGGTACATTATTGTATTACCCTATATTACTGATTTAGAAATGCGAAAGAATGCTTAACTAGGTTATATTTTGGAATAACATAAACGCTACTATTGAGTTTCGAAATTTTCATGGATGGCGGGTCAGATCAGTTCGCTGCATGTGCCTAGTGAATGTAGCGTCTCGATCTACTGCCGCCATCCTACCTAGGGAAGTATGCTCCATCGTAGATCTCATCGTCACTTACCATAAGGTGAGATGGAGATCAAATACTTGCCTATAATGTTATAAAAAATGGACGAGAGTGCATCTAATAACTAACGAAGCTAAAACTCAAACTACAAGTGTGAACATACCATGTTATTTTGTCTGATTGTTTGTATAATTGTCATGGTGAAAACTATCCGATTTCCATCAAAAATCCAGCTAAATCATTTAGCTTTGATTAAATTTAATTAGGAAATAGATTACTTAGCACCACACTTACTCGTAAGTTATTTATTTTACATACATTTTGAGGGAAATAAATCTGTTTCAGAGCCAACTAATATCAATCTCTGCAACAATGGATCAATAACAGGAATATGGATGGTCAAATTCATAACAAATTCGCCGACCGAGACCTTCCCATTCAAAATCGCGCCATCCAAGTTCGAGATAAGACCCGGAATCTCGAAGACGGTCAGTCTGAGCTATGTCGGCTCCGGGGATTGCGTTTATGAAGCGTGAGTCTTGGAATAGTTTCATTCTAGGCTTTCTTGTGAAAAACGCTTTGTTAAGTCTCGTGAAATTAAATGAAGGAAGATGGCGGCTTTGCTTATGCCGGCTTCTTACAATTATTCATGCACGTTTGTACATGTGACCTATAAATTTATTGAATCTTATAAATATGGGTTTTATATATCGACAGAACGTTAATATTCGAAGAAATTGCATCCGGCACCAAGACGACAATCGAAATCTGCGGTGGTGTGGAAAGACCCAAAACGTTTCCCATCAAAACTAACTATAACACGATGTCGTGGGTGCGCTGCGGTAGAAAAGAACTTAGTTTGAAGAACGCGAGCGATAAGAAGATTTATATAAGGTGCCATATAATTGGCGACGGGTTCACCATAGATCTGCCGAGGGAGTCGCGGGGCGTGTATAGCGTACCCTTCGGACCGTGTGAATGTCGGCCTTTACCGATCATCTTCTCGCCATCCTCGAATACGCCGCACGCAGCCACCCTTCATATTGTTTATGATAAAAATAGCGATTTCTCCAGAAAGGTGAGTGTTATTGTTATAACTTGCCATTTACAACCTATATGATTAACTAGCTGCGCCCCGCGGAGTTACCCGCGATGTCCTTTTCTGTCATGTCGATCCTTTGCTCTGTGAAAAAAATTAAACAAATTATACCACGGGAACCATACATTTTACCGGGTATAAAAAGTAGCCTATGTGCTATTCCAGGCTATAATCTGTCTCTGTGCTAAATTTCATCCAGATCCGTTCAGCCGTTCTGGCGTGATTGAGTAACAAACATCCATCCATCCAAACTTTCACATTTATAATATTAGTGTGATTAGTGTGATTGATGCACTATCTACTGCCTTTCTAGCTCTATTCCACGGTGGTGATGTCCAAACAACCGGAAATGGTGTATTCCATTGTAGATTGAGGATAGCAAAGGTGCTTTCTTGCATAAATATGTAATTAAAGTTAACAAATCTTTTTTTAAGTTAACATTTAACCCGACTATGGCCTCATGGTTATCTTCTGAAACCTTAAGATGCCTTACAAGCGCGGGAGCGGGATATGAATTACACGATACGTAACATTTTTAACCCCTCAGAACGGTCGCGTAGAGATTTTACGTTTTACTAGGAAGGAGGGGGGAGGGGTAAAGAAAAACGTTAACGCCTTACAAGGGGGGAGTCAGAAATCTACAAAAATTGTGTTATGTAATATTTGAACGCTCCCTTACAGCTAAGTACTGTTTGCAGATAAGTTTATACGGGTGCGCGAGCGGCGAGGCCATGCGCTGGTCGGGGCTCGTGACGTACGGCGACACGGCGCTGGTGCGCGCCGTCAGCCGCGCGCCCATCAACCTGGACCTCTACAACAAGTCCACGTCGCCCGCCTTCGTGTGTGCCCGAGTGCAATTCAACTGTAACTATTAATTGTACCTATTTTAACAAAATAATCAATTGGCCACGTTCAATGCACCGTGGGCACTCAGACTACCTGTTGATTGGATAATGCTTTCACCAGAATGCAGCATCGGATTAAGCCAGCTTGCAGTCTGTAATATAAACTACGTCTATCTATTGGACAGTAGGTGGTAAACCATATCTATCTTATTTGATATATTTTTTGCGCACAGACGTGAGGTCGTCCCAACGCGCGGGACTCATACCATTTGCTAATCCGTCACTGCTACGATGCGGAAAAATCGCTGATCTTTGCTTTATATAATATGTAGAATTCGTACATCTTTCAATTCGTGGAAATCATTTCGTCACATTGAACAATGTCACGTATGCGTTCGTCGAACATGGCTTTGTTGGCGGTTTTAATAGTCTGTAATGTATCGGGTTGAGTCGAGTATTTTCTATTATTTTCGATTTTTGATTACGTACATCGTCATGCCGATTTTTTTTTAGTCCGGGCGCTGTCCTGGCCCGGCCCGCGAATCCCTCTGACATGGGGGTCAGAGACCTTATTTAAACTATTTGCCGATTTTATTTGGTCCTAATGTAATAGGGGGTGAGCATAATATTGCCATTATATTGGGCCCATTCTTTCTCAATATGAAGAGGATTTAGTCCATAGTCCTCCATGCTGGTCCAGTGGGGGTTGTCTGCGTATTTCGGGTAGAATCCTCAGACGAAGAAATACTATAGACTCGAGTATCGCGAATAACATATTGAAGTATCAGAAATCAAGCGGATTTGTGTAGTATACGCTATTTCACGTGTACGTAAGATCATAATTGTCGTGTAGTACACATATCGGGTTAGTTGGAGAGAGTGGGCCTGAGGTAGGTTCTCTGAGGATGACCGGGCGGTGTGTGGTCAGTGCAGTACTCGTGCGCGGCGGGCTCGGCGCAGCTGGCGGGCGGGCGGCGCGTGGTGGGCGCGCGCGCGCGGCACCGCGTGGCGCTGCGCGTGGAGTGGGCGCGCGTGGAGCGGCGCGCGCGCGACACCGCCGCCGCCGGCGCGCTCGCCTCGCTCACCGTGCTCACCGGCGCCGAGTTCACGCGCCGGAGGATACTCAAGTACCTACCACACTTTACCAACGAAACTTGACATTATTGTAGACAATAATGGCGGTAGTGTAAGAGATTACTGCCTGGCACGTTTCAAATTTTAAACCCAATTCTAAATTGCATTGTGCATTAGATGCTGATGTATTAAGTTTGCTTCAAAATTCCCAATAATCGATATAATACTCCAAAGTTTGTATAACCACTAATTTACCTTTTTTTCATTCCCTAGGATTGTTTAATTTTGAATCAAATACAATAGATAAATAAATAAATTACACTATGCCGCTTTCGCAAACAAAAGAATACGACTCATTTAATTTTTTCTTAAAAAATTTAAAACTTGAAAATTTGAATTTCGGGCCCTCACCTGCGCTTATATTTGACTCTCGTTTCCAATGTTTCTGTTTGAATATTCGATCTCTGAGTATGGTGGCCATAAAAGATATATTTTCGTAACAGGATAGTAAAAGATGAATCAAACGGGGAGCTGGACACCTCGCTACTACCAGAACACCTAAAAGTTTTAGCAGAGAAGTTCGAAGGGGAAGATCCAGCTATGGACGAAATGTTACGAGACTTCAAAGAAACGAAGGTATAAATCACATTATATAATCACAGTATAGTACCTAATTTGTTAGCTATGCAGCTAGTATGGTAAATTATTAGGTATGGAGAGTATTTGGGCGTTTGGTATTTTTGAGTAGTAATGCTTTGTTTTTGTTATTTTACAGGCGTCCCTAAACGAACTAATAGGCGGGCTACACGAACTGACTGCACAAATTGACCTTCCCCAGGACTTCACCGATGAAAATACAATTATAATAAGTGACGATACAGTCATAGAGCACCATACCCTCTGCGATTAATGTCGTTTAACATGGATTCCAAATATTATATTTATTAATAAGTTTTAATTTAAGAAAGAAGGAAATGCTTTTCCATGTTTTCCAGTCAGTATTTCAATTGTACTTATCTCATTTTATTAAATAAATGTATAGTTTAATAAGTTCTTAACTTTGATTCTATGGAGTTAACCTACAAATGTATAAACTTGAAAGTACTTAGTAATCCGTCCACATAAAAACTTATAATATTACATACTTAATGATTCTATTTACACATTTCAAACAAATAAAAAGCAACTTAATTCATATCATTTATTATTTTCTTAACCATATTTATTATTCAAATTGTTTTCCTATTTTTTTTACTCTACGAGATTCGCCTGCCGAACTCATTTATCTGTTAGAAATGACCTTTTTAAAAATATTGCCTACAACTTATAAAACTAAAATGCATTTCCACTTACAATAAATTCATTAAACACCGCAAAAATGATAAAACATTAATATATACAGGACTAAATTTGACAATTCATAAAAACTCACGTGGTTATTTTGTTGCTAATAGTTCTAATCTTTTACAGTAAACCCCTAGTACTTAGGATATAGGTTTTGAGGTGTGGGAGACCAGTCGTTTTAATTTATATAATAACTAATATATATGGGCGTTTCGAATTGAGAAAGTGTTGGTCCTTTGAAGGGGTTTATCGGAAAAGACTACATCAATAATACATAGAGCTTGGTGTATTTTATATTATCATGATTATATCTCGTACACAACGAAAGATTATCGTCGGTAGCGCGCAACACACGCGTGCTCACTCATCGCACATCCAGAGATCACTCACCGACGTCGCGTACACAACACGAACGTTGCACAGTCATACATCTTCATTTGGCAGTTTATTCGTAGTCATTCTCCCGAGGCGTCAATATTCACATAGAACTCTTCACAACTAATATTAAAATACAACGCCATTCGTAGCCACTGACACGAATCGATACTAAATGTTTATGAATGTACAAAATATTTGTATGACATGGAGATAAAATGTGAATACTAACATTAGTGAGCTCCACATGAGATGTCTACCTTGCCGTACAATCTATATGGAAAAATCTTATTAAAATGGAAGTACATATACATTTTTAAAGGTTACGATACAACTAATTTTGATCAAAATGGCTGACAATTCATTTTAAAAAGTGCTTTGTAAAATACAATTTTCATGGAATTACAGCTATAAGTCTAATAGTCGCAAAAGAAGACTTCGTGGAGACGTATTGCTCATTGTATGCTTTCTAGATAATCTATATAAATTGAAATAAAATTTGCAAAATAACATACAACTAAATAATTTCAGGGTGACACACTTGTGGAATTCATGCGCAAAATAGATATATACAGTACACACTCACACATTTTTACAATAGGATTTATTAAGGATATTAAACTAAAAATAAACCAGTCACTTAATGAGCTATAAAATAGTAAGTTCGCCAACGATACACTGGCCTATGCGCGCCGCGGTACCCGCGGTACGTGGCGACGCGCCGTTAATCTATTGTTATAAGAACAATGACATCTCTAAAATAGTTATTAGTAATTGCCGAGGCTCTTGAGTTATTATAACTTGCAGTTGTTCATCTAAATTCTTAACAAGTTAAATATGGTATTCTGCCACGGCTAGATACGATTCAGTCGGGACAGAAACCGTATTTTTTAAGAGATCAATATGGCTTTATACGTGTTGGCTTGCATTCGAGTTCAACAATGTTAACATAACTTTTGGCATTATGTAATGCCATATCTATCTTATAAATAGTATCGTATATAAAATGTCAATTTTCCACGGTAACAGGTGAGTACCATGTTCGCCCACCAATATCAACATACACAGAATGTATTCACAAAAAATAGAGGTTCCAAAAAGACAATTTGATAATGCATTGAATTCAGAGAATGAGGCTGACTTCAATTTGTCATTAAAGTAAAATTATCACAGATAACGTTAAAATAAAAGTAGGGTGTGTGCGTTGGAATCGCAGTGCCAAAACAATTTGAAAGTAACTAAATCTAAAGAACATACTTTTGTGTGTGTGCTAATAATAAATTACATTATTTAATTCATTCAGTGCCGTCGTTACGTTCGGCATCGAGAGACAACCTCCAATTTTGTTATAAACACGTTGACAATCGCATTATTGGAACGCATAAACTCACTTTTTGTTAACGCATTAAATTAAAAATCTTAGTGAACATTCGACGCAGACCGCTGTTTGCCGCCGCGAAGGCGAACTCTTCAGAATTAACCCGTTTCTGTATATTCTCTCACTTCAATATAGTTACGCGCTTGTAAGTCGGACATAACCGCCAATTTTTTGTTCATACTAATTATAATGTCCCTCTCGTTATTAACTGTTACTAATATCATCACTTTCTGTACAAAGTTCAGGGTTTATGATTAAAATGACGTTTTTATACAATTTATCTATGAACTATGTGGTGTTATAAATGAGCGGCACAGGACGTTCGAATTTTCGTTTTTATAAATAAAAACTTGGTATACTCTGGTTGCGGACATCAGTATATAATAAACACGGGCCAACGTTCACTCTTAAAATTACGTTGCAGCGTTCCATGAATCACAATCAAGTAAAGATAAAATTAACACTCGGTACCGCCGGGACCAATTTTAAAATTCTCACTAAAAGTAAGTCTTTGTGATAACGGCTCGTGCATTGGAGCCCATTCTGCATTCCGACACGGTGAAGTGGTCAACATGTCGCTCGGGTCGCCACAGATTCCACTAGATCGACATCGCACCATAAAAAATCGTGACGATCCGGTCGATTCCAACTTTCCATCCGTCACGCTCGGCAGTAACACCTCTCCGAGGGTCGAAACTTAAACACTACGGGCAAATCCAGGGGAAGCGTTATAACCTTGTGCCTCGACGATTCGTTCGCTTTCGACTTTACTCATCGATGATTTATTAATGTCGATATTAGATCGTCACGTCCACCCGTGTTCGTGTTCTATGGCCGGCGCCGGGGCGGGCGGGGCGTGCGGGGCGGGCGGGGCGGTGGGCGGCTAGGGCGCGCGGTACAGCAGGTAGGCGGTGAGCGCGGGCGGCAGCGCGAGGCGCGACGCGGCGGCGCGCAGGCGCGGCCGCCCCACGCGCTGCCGGATCACGCGCCGGCACAGCTCCATCAGCGGCAGCGGCTCCGCTGAAAATTACATACTGTTATACACCGGGCTACAATATATTATTATTTATCTATAACATACATCTAAAATCCTATAGCATCAGCAAAATGTATGAAATTATTCTACTGGACTAAAACAATAGACATAATTATTTATTGTCAACAAACAATTATTATAAATCAAGACTTGACGACAAAAAATGCTGTCCCGTAATTAAGCTACAGAATCAGGGTCTAGTCGGTGGCGTTGTTATAACAGTATTGAAAACTGCACTGAACCAAGCGGCAGCGTTTCTAGCGGAAATGTGCAGTTTTACCGATATTTTATCGAAACATTCGGTCGGTATTAAAATCATTAGAAACTCATGGTAAGGTCTTTTAAAATGACGGCGTCGCAACTGCCTTAAACAACCCGCCCCCCATTCACAACCTTACGACAAGTCTTGTATCGACCGATTAGATTTTTAATTGAAACTTGCATAATGAAATGTGCTATGTAAAGACATCAATACAACGATTCGGTTGTGTAGTCATATCGACTCGGTTATGAAGAATGGCTCTGAAAGATCGTTGGCGAAACCAAATAATATATGCGATACGATTCGGATACTTGTAGAAACATTCTGAATCGACCCGCCGATCATATTTTTCGAATTGATTTATGTAATTTACGACATAGAAAAGCTAGTTTTTGTTTTAGGCACCGAAACGAACAAGGAACCAGTCGGTGGCACTGAAGGCCTAGCTCGGCCGACTGTGACAACACAAAATATTATTAAGGAGAGAGCGATCCGGTGCGATATACTCCGTTAATTGCTGGAATTATTAATAAAATACCCTCCATAAAAGCGCGGCCATCGGCCATTTAAAACTAAATGGACATCGACATAATTTTCTTAATCATCAATAGCCTCTTGATTTCTGGTTACTGTTATTCAACATGAAATGAAATCCTTCACATGTCAGAGTGATCGAGTAGGTCAAATATCTAAACACTGAGCGCTCCAATGTCTAGAAACTTAAATATTTATTTTTTAAGAAGGTCACATGTTAATAGCTTCGCGTGAGCGGTTCAATTTTGGCGATTAGCTGCAATGTTTGACAGACTAATGAGATGTTAACGGTTCTGGAAAAGGTCTCAGACTATTCAAATGACAGGTACAGACAGGGGCGCCGGCTTGTAGAGAACCTCGTTAGTACTCATTTGATAATTCGCTTTAAAAAACTGGCGAAATGTTCGGCGGAAAATCGGCAGTTCGCCGAGACGACAGTTTATTAATAATAATACCAGCCGTTTTCATGAGATTAGGCCATAGTCCACCACGCTGGCCCAGTGCGGGTTGGCGGACTTCACACGTCTTTTGGGGGTTCTCTCAGACATGCAAGTTTCCTCACGATGTTTTCCTTCACCGATTAGCAAGTGATAATCATGGTTGACAACGAGATTCGCACATGACATCCAGAAATCCCGGAGGTGCGATCAGGGGTTTGAACCTGCGATCCTCGTTACTGAGGCGAGCGTTCTACCATCTTTGCTATCACTGCTTATGAGACAGACAGTTTATTGCGAAGTGTCAAACACCTAAGCAGCTTGTTTCTCACCTTTGCTTGTGTCTATGGTCATAAGTGCACTATTTACTCTCTGTGGTGCTGGGAAGTTGGTGAAGGTGTTAAATAATACATGAAATCTACGATTGACAGCCTCTAGACCCCTTATGACGATTACAAAAAAAAAAACTAATGGCCATGTTAATACAGAGGTATGTGACAGATGACAGCGCACGCCCGAGGCAAGCACTCGCACTGTCTATGCTGTCCATTCCCTCGCTGCCAGCCTCGCGCGGCATGTGCCAGAGGCAGCAAGATAAAAAGTCAGTGATGGACACAGACATATAACGTTATCCCTAATTTCGGTCACAGCAGCCAATCTCAATGGAGACTAGCGAACTACGCAAAATATATGTGCACAAGTGTGTGCGCAAGCACACATGTACTCTCTTCCCTCACTCTGCGATTGGACGGCAAACTGCCACAACCGGAGAGAGATCACACGCAGGACCAACGGCTTAACCAACTCTCCATGTTACGAGAAAGTGATCATCATGGTCGAAGACGAGATTGACGTCCCTCGTTACCAAGGCAAACGTTATAACAACTTGGCTATAACTGTTTAACAACAATAAAGATCTATTTTAAAAAAGAGCAACCATAGAGTTTCTTGCCCGTTCTTCTCCATAGGAACGGCATTCCGAACGGGTGGTAAAGCAGTAGCATAATATATTTGTAACTTTTGACGATTCATAAGTACTGTACATCATGGTCAACGTGAATAAAAAAAAATCTGATTCTGATAACATAGAAAAAAAAATGGCGCCATCCATAGTACTCACGATCGAGTCCGCCGATATACTTCATGGTGATCTCCGCGTGGCCCCACACGGCCGACACGATGGGGTACAGCGTCTTGCCGCGCAGGCCGCGCGCCGCCACGCCGAGGTAGCGGCCGTCGGCGCAGAAGGCCAGCGTGCCCTCGTCCATGTCCAGCACCACCAGCAGCCGGTCCGGCACCAGGAACTGCTCGTCCGGCCGCAGCAGCGCCGGGTACGTCGTGCCGCTGCCCGCCGTGCCCTTCGCGTTGTGATATACCTGCAATACGACGGCATCGATAATAATGGCTGCGTTCAGGATTACATCGATTTTTTAGAAAGCTTAAGTGAATTAAACATATTTTTACAATTGACAACGTAACAACGTTCTATAAGTTTATCAAATGCAACATATAAAGCACGTTTCGTGTTAATGAAATGTTGCAATTATACAGTGTGTTGGTTTTTTTAGACTCAAGCAGGTTCAATTCCTAGACCAGGAGATATTAAAAAAAAATCATTCTCGAGTCTAAGCGTTAGTGGTGGGTATCCCTATTTGTTTAACAATGTATTTCCGCCAAATATCGCCTAGTTCCATCAATTATTTTTATTGGCGATGAAATCCGAGAATCCCAGAGGTGCATGCACATTTGTGATCATGTTCCTTGAATGTTTACCTTATTTCTCCCCAAGTCCCATCCCCAACTCTGGTCGGTGGCTCCCACCAGGCTCTGGTAGCCGACGGAGTGCAGCGGCGCGTGCTGCGTGGCCACGCCCACCACGGCGTGCGTGCCGCGCTGCCGCGCCGGCCACACCACCTCCCAGCAGTGCAGCCCGCGCGAGAACCCCGCGC
The DNA here is from genome assembly GCA_905333125.1 of Pheosia tremula. Taxonomy (NCBI): domain Eukaryota; kingdom Metazoa; phylum Arthropoda; class Insecta; order Lepidoptera; family Notodontidae; genus Pheosia; species Pheosia tremula. The sequence goes on from HG995411.1 coordinate 3,937,656, forward strand.
GCCCGCGGATGCAGTCCGTGCTCTGCGCCACCGGGTGCCGGTGGAACGTTAACGCGTCCTCCTCTTTTACAAATATGTTTAGTGATCTGGAATTATGAGAACATTGATTTTAATTATTGAGCACGGCGATGGCTTTTCGCTGTGACGGACTCCGGTTCATGATAAGCTGCGTCCAAATCGGCATATCATATTTGCAATGGGAATGACATAGGTAGGTTCTCTTTTATATTGATGGGGTAAATTTTCAAATAGTTCATTATTGCTCCAAAATGCTGCTGAGCACTATGCTGACATAGAGAACGTTAAACGTTTTGACATTTCTGACGTTTCGGCTGCTCTACAGCAACCATGCTCACGGGAGGACGATCTAACGTCATACGAATTTAAAACGTGTCATTTTTCATTCATGAAAACTCTTTGTAGAATGTACTAAACGCAAGGCTTAGGTTAGGGCACGCCTCTCTGCACGGGTGTGCATATGACGGGTGCAGTAGCAACGGTAGGGTGGCCATATTCTGACCTGTCATCTGGGTTCCACGCGTGCTTGAGCTGCAGGTCGGGGTGCGCGGGCGGCGCGTCGAGCAGCGCGTCCAGGCGCGCGGGGCGCGGAGGTTCGGGAGCCAGCTCGCGCGCCACCACCGCTTTGAACGGCGCCGTGCACTCGCGCGACACCGACTTCACACCGCCGGAGAGCTTTTGCCCCATGTTCATGCCCCTGCAGCGAGTGCGGGCGCGCTTTGGCAGCGCCTTGAGGCCGCCGCGCCGCGCCTCCTCCGCGCCGCCGCCGCCCCCGCCCCCGCCCCTCACTGAGCGCACCCCGCTCTTGTACCTGCGGAAGATACATAACACACATTTTACTAAAGGAGACACAAATGTTGTAAACTCAATTTGAGGAAATCTAGAAGTACATGTCAACCAAGACTACTAGGTGGAGAACTGATAATCTGCCACAATAAATCCGGAAAACCGAAAGAAAAGCAATGGCATAAGATTGCGCGCTGCTCATAAGGATGTCAGATTTGTACAATTATTGAGAAGATGAACGAGTACAAATGTCAAGGTAATATCAGTTTACTGACGACAGATTGTGAGCGAAAATCCAAGTAAGTACAAGTAATAGTTGTGCGGTTGTAGTTATTTCTGTACAGGCGATTTGTAAATTTAGTAGTCTTGCCGTGGGATATAGCATAGCTGTTTAGAGGTCGGCCATAATATTTATAGACCACTTCAGCTCATGTGCTATGTTTGATAACTAGCCGACTCGGGGGTATTTTATATGTACCATATTTACAGAACGTTTACAATTCAGATGGCACCCTTAAGATTTTCCCTAAATATGTAAGTACTTCAGGAAGATAATATATACTTCATTTATACCATCACGCAAAATTTAAAGGCTAATAAATAGGAACCAGGAAATGCTTTTGAACTTTTGACACAACAGTCTGAGGAAACAGCGCGGCTTCCTATTGACAAATAGTTATTAGCAACAATCGATCGTCATAATCGTTGCTTAATGTGTATCGTCGTTGAAGAGAACCGGTTCACGAATGGCCGGTGAGTGGTGGCGGTGTCGTCACAGCAGATGCCGGGCGTCGGCACTCGGCAGCTAGTACCCGCACATCTTATGTAACCCGACTGCCGTCTAACCGTGAAAGTCACCGCTCAAAAGCCAAGGTTAACACGGCCCTGGAGCCTCGTTCACATGCGAATGTTCTATGACCACTTCGCATTAAAAGATTTATTTTTAAATTGCTGTTTATTTTTTCAGTGGCCATGATGTCATGTTATCGCTCGGTTATTCCTTAATTATATACTAGTGTCGAGTTCCAACGATGGCTAGCGGGACACCATCTCCAAATAATGTTAGCGACGTTGATATATGATTGGCAAGAGTCACGAGCGTCTACACCACACAGAACGGTGGACAATTGAATAACGTCATCGAAGGATAATACATAGTGCGGTAGGCACGAGCAGGCAATAATTACATCTATACATCTATACATATAAATAAAATTGGAGTGTCTGTTTGTAATATTAAAATAACCGCTTTTTACTAAGTGCATTTGGATGTATACACGTTACCTATACCGAAACAACATTTTTTAAAAATTTTTGTCTGTCTGTCTGTTTGTTCCGGCTAATCTCTGAAATGGCTGGACCGATTTTGACGGGACTTTCACTGGCACATAGCTGATGTAACAAGGAGTAACTTAGGCTACTTTTATTTTAGAAAAAAAAAAACAGGATCTCACGAAAAAAAATTTAAAACCAATGTTGCAGACAAGCGCCTGATTAAGTTTGATAGCAACCACCTGCAATGCGTCCCGCGGGCTCAGAATGGGCGAGCAGGCTGTTGTCAACGGCTGTCTTTGTTAAATACCACGCGGACGAAGTCGCGGGCAACAGCTAGTTAATTAATAAAACAATGTGTATTTGCATGGTCTTCAATTGCGACTACTTTAATTTTATTTCTCGAAATTTCGACAACAACGTGGTTCGACAACTAATATGTGGGTCTGCGTGGCGACGATGTGAAGGTTCAGCTAGCTTGTGTACAATCTATCTATGTAGGATGGGAAGGGACGCCTAGAAGGCGCGCAAGTTACAAGGCCGTCTGCCTTTCCGTTGGCTAGAGCGGCGGCATGACAAAAGCGGGAAGTGAAAGGCAGTGAATGCGTCCCCTCACGTCGCGCTGGCTCTTGAACACACACCAGCACCGCAGTTTAGCAGAATACTATAAAACATTGTCAGGCTACGATGTATCTCATATCAGCGTACATGTTGTATAGCCAGAGGCACCAGAGGACTTTTGATCCTTTGGCTGAAGACCGTCAGATTACCTCGAGAATCAATCCACTATTCAACTTTAATAAGTTGCACTTTAGAAAGACAATAACATATTCGAATAGTTTTTAAATAAAGCATTTACTTGATATGAGATTGTAATCTTGTTATGAGTGCTCGTGTGCTCATGTCGGCGTCGTTCGCGGACGTAGTTATCAAATCAATTGTAGTAACGGAATAATCTCGAGTAAGACAGAGACGGTTATTATTTCAACACGCCCGCCCCGGGAGGTGATGGCGGCCCGATCGACCGATAGTGGATTGGGAGTATAATGTGGGCAATTCACGTGGCGCGCCCGGTAAACAAAACGACGCGACAGGTGATGACTCGCTGCCAGTGACGTCTTACTACTACCTAACATGTGTGTGCTAACGATCCTTTATAACAAGCTTATTGGCTACCTCGAAATAAACTCAAATAATAGTACTAAGTATCTTTTAAGAAAGAATGCTATGCGACTTTTAGGAAAAACCACAGAATGTCTGTTTGTAAAGGTATATTCTAATAGGTACTTACTCATCAAGGAGGAATATGTTATGATATGAGATTTTAATAGCAAGTTATAATTTATACTAACGCAGTACAGAAGGTTACTTTACTTTAGGTTGAAGGTAAACATGACAGAAGGTTTTTAGTACCTAACGGCAATACCTAGGTAATTAGTACAACAAAGTATGTAGGTAGATAAATAAACATGCCTACATATTTTACACATAATAACAGGCAATTACTCATACGTTCTAGTTAATATGTTTATAAAATGAATTAAAACAACAAATATTTTCGAAGTGCTTGTGATTCAATGGTAAAAAAGACAAGAAAGACAATTGGTTACTCCCGGCAAGAATCCCGCTTACCAAGAATTACAACAATTTAGACATTGAACACTCAGCGCATGGACATTCACACGGACGATTTGTTAATAAAATCATGGCTACTGAAATAGCAGTGATATCACTTTGCAATAGGACCGCTCGAGTCGTGGGAAAACGAAACACGTTGCGTTGCAGGGTTATGTCGAGAGTTGCAGCGAACTTATAAAATGGAGGCTACATTCAAGTCCGCGACTAAAATATCGGGTGCGGTTACATGCAACATAACCGTTCACGCTCGGTGAGAGGTGAATGGAACGTTGGAAGTGGAGAACGTTGCTAGGCCGACAACATTAGCGTGTGCCAACCAACGCGGCCGAACAATGAACTAGCCGAATGACGCGCGCTGTGTCACTGTCGTAAATATTAAATACCATGTCTGCGAAGAACACAGAACCATTCGCAGGAGTCGTCGACGTCATCCCCAAGCGTTATTAACTTACCGAAGGTTTTAGTACTGTATTACTCCTTGTTATCATATGAGAAAGTTCAAATACATTACGCCTACCATTATGTTAGCTAATAATACCCAGTGTTGCTTGTACATTCAATACATGAAACCCCAAAAGCAGTGAAAGAAAATAATTCTAAACACATACAACCTACACGTATGTTCACATGTATGTAAGTGCTATTAAATATAAGCTTACAAATATTATTCATATCAATTTAACATTAATCAAGCATTCATGCTTGGAAGGCTACTTCGTAGATCGTCGAAGCGAAACATAATTAAATGTTATTATGTAGTTAAACACAGTGTTATACGTACAGACACACATAATGATGTAATTAGATACGTATTCTCAACTTGCACGATTATGGACACAAGTTTGACCAGCCAGGTGTATAAATTGCAGCAAATGGCCACTAACTGTAAAGGAAGAAGTGGTATATTAGGTACCCATTATGTTTCTCTCACTGCTTTACAGTTAGTGAAAGGATATTCTTGTGGCGACGCGGCGACGACGCGACGGTTGAATAACTAAGAGAAATACGGATAATTATTAAAGTGTCTTATTCGGTTGCTTATTCAATTTAATGCTACATTACCAGTCTCATAATGAATGCATTCAACATCGATTGCTGATGTACGATTATATCTGCCTACTGAAGGATGCAACGTGTTTTGGAAAGTTCCTGCCTTTAGCCGCCATGTTGCGAAAGGATTGTACAATATGTACGTAGCTTTACAAATTTATGCTGTGTATCATAGCTTTGTAAATCCATATAGATGTTAGACTAATTGCGCTGCAGACGACATTGAGAACAATTGACAATTCTCCATATAATCCTGCAACGCGCTATGAGAGTTTTCGCAGCACGTAACAAATATACAAGATCCCGACAATAACGGTTACGTACTTACGCACACTAAAATAAAAGCTGTGAGCTCCATAACATGACACATCACTTAGTAAAGCTTTATTTCAATTAGTTCAAGAGACACGTGGAATAAAGACTGATGGCATTTAATGGTTAAAATAAAGGCGCGATTGCCAACTTTTTAATTTGTAACGCAAACAAAAGTGTCGTCTACATGCAAAATTGAAACGTTGGGCCAAAACTCAATTGAATATCGAAGTACCGGGAGTGGCAGGATTAATTGTTAATTGGATCGCAGCATGTAGATTTATTATTTAACCGAATTTAAAACGGCACCACACCGAACAGTGTTTTATTTCAGAAATGGCGAGGTTAAAGCAAATTCATAGCAGTTCTATGAATGTAAATTGACAAAACATTTAATTGGTGACACTGGGGACAGTGCGTAGGGGCCTAACATATAAGACAGTATGGCTATACAATGTGTTATCTTAAGACCTAGCCTATGAGTCACGTCCCTACAGTTCTCGACGTATATTTAATATGATAGCAATTAAATATTATATATATTATGAGCCACATAGTTCCATATAGTTGTATTGAAATTATTACGTCATTCAAAATAAGTCTGTAGATATATGAATCGCATTGTTCGCACAGAATCAGAGCCCCATGTGTGCTCATACAATGGACTCATAATTGAATAGCAATTGTATCGTTATAGTCACTTTAAAAAATATTCATACACAAACAGTCAAAAGAGGCATTTACTCTTTTGACTGTATTATATATTTATTTACTACGATCACTGTATATGATAAGGTAAGTAAAAAGAGAGTCGTTATAAAGGCAGGTATATATGCCTACATATTACGCGTATATAGGTGCGTGCTTAAAAAATCAAGTCTTGGCTGCATGATCATACTTTAACATTTCTCGTGTCAGATGTAGAAAGCGACGATTTCGATTCAGGGGTCATCTTACGAAAGAGTCACTGCGTGTCGCCGTGCCATCTGGAGGCGTGCTTTTAATATTCACGTGGCTCAATTATTTTTTTATACTTTAGTTATAACTGTATTATCGATGTCGGTCAACAATTGGACGTCTCGGTATTATCAAAATTGTACCCATGTCAAACAAATTTCAATTTTTAAGATCTATTAAAATCACCGTGGAAAAAAATCCATGACCGAATATACGCGTAATTCAAGTCTTGGATGGAATTCGGAATAAAATTATCATAGTACTAGATCAAATGGTGTGCACAGCAATGAAAGAAGATGCCGTAGAAACGACGACTTTTATTGTTATTGAAAACTATCCTACACCAACAGATATGGAAATGTTTACGCAACGTCATCAACTTGATAAATCTTCGATCCCACTACAAATTCAAACTTACAAGTTGTTAAAATATATAGTCGAAGTTTGTAATCCGTTTTGCGGAGAGATAAGCTTCGTGGGTGAGGTTCGCTTATCGTAAAGAAAATATGTATTTGTTAGTCGGTGGGATCGTTAAACTGTAACATAAAATGGTACAAGAGTTTTAAAATCTGAGCACTACTACATAAAAAAAGATCTGCAACCTTGATTGGAGTTGATTTTTCTGCCTCGTTTAGTTTTCTTGTCTGCAGGCCTCGATGGACTATCTCTGGTTTAAATAACAATTAAATAATCGTCAGGGCGTGTCGGTGCAACCTTGTATCGGTTGCCGCGTTGCAACAGGGCTTTATGTCAAGGAAAAACCCACTTAGCAGTTTCCCTGGCCCCGAACACTATTTTTTTGAGTGAAACATCTAAAACGATGGCAGAAAATATCCATTCAATTAAAAAAAAAAACACTCCAGAAACGCGACGCACATAAATATAGCATGAGTGAAGGTATATCAACATGGACGAGTGGACAAAATCTGAGGACATTTTTTTTCAACACGTGGTGATTGATGCAAAGTTGTTTTCAACCAATACTTAAGTATGTAATGAAACCGAGCAGGTGTTAACATCCTCTTGAAATTTAATTCGAATCGATCCATCACGATCGTTCCCAATAGTTCCGACCCAACCCTCTGTCACCACGGGGCATTACGTAAAGGAAAATTTTCAGAGTGCAGTCTGTGTTGATAATGTTTCTTTCATCTCGGTGCCTGAATGTTATAAGAGCTCCGATCGCTGGTGGGTGATGATTACATAACGAGCGTGGTGCGGAGCGTCGTGCACGCGGCGCGGCGCCGCGTCGCGCTGCACTGCGGACCCCGTGTCAAGGATGCGTTGACTCCATATTGTAATGAAGCTGTCGTGCCATGGTCGCACATGTGGCATGCCATTATCTGCCATGTTTTTAGAATTTGCCGTTGCTACGCTGATTTAAGAATCTGTGACGAATGTGTGTTGATTTACGTTTATCTTCTCGCGCTATGCCTTTCAGCATGGTGAACGTATCGTAACGTTGGTAGAATAAGAACCTGAGACCTTTCGATTGGTACTTAAGGTACAACCCAAGAAACTTCTTGGTGACTATTGGCCATTGACCTCATTTAAGTTAGTGATATAATCGTTTTTTTTAATGGAATTACCCGAAATCGAAATCGAATCTGGAAACTTATTATAACTTCGCGGGTCAAACCTAAACATATGGACGTACGGTAGTGGTTTTAAACGAGACGAGGACACATGATCCAATTAAACATAATAAACAATTAGGAAAATTATTACTACTTCAACAAACAGGTAAAAACAATACGATTTGTTTTGCTATAGACATAGGGGAAACCCAGTGCCAATTGAAACGTCATACACGAGTTCATGACTATGATCCAATAATGTGATGAATAGTTTCAGACATAAAAAATGTAGAACAATTTAAATCCAATTATTCAGTGGGTAAGGTTTATAATATATAAGGTGATCAAACTTATAGAAATTATATGACTCATTTTACGTTCTTGGTTGTGTGTCTATACAATAGTTGCGTAGCTCAAAACCAATTTGGGACAAATTAGTTTGCTGATATGACAAGGCATGGTGATCTCGAGTTAAATCATTTGCGTAGTGATTAACGTGCGATATTGTTTGTTAATTAAAGCCAGAGTGCGGTTTCGTCGGATCGGGCGCATGCACCACCAGTGGAGGGCCTTGACTGCAATGCGCGCGCGCCGTAGCGTGTCAAGGGAGCGCTGCTTTCGCCGCCACACCTGCACCCACAGCCTACATAGACATGATGGAGAAAAAACCTAATAAGGTAATTAAAATAAACATTTTTAGCGCGAATGTCGACAGCAACACACCTGGGTTAAACTTAGAGGTCATTATTCGGAGCCAACGACAGTAAACAAGGAGGAAGCGAGTAAGGATAACTAAAAGATAATCTGGGTCATTGAATATTATCTCAGCATTAGTATACAATGGCTTATAACAACATAGTGAAGGCAAAAACAATTTAAACAAGGCCTTCGTCGAGCCTTAACGTGTCATGTCAAATACCAATGCGGTTGTGCATCGCTGCAAAGCTGTTTAATTATATGCAAACTTATAACATTATAATCTTTTAATATAGACAATTAGGCAATACTTCAATACCAGTGTATGTGTTTATGAAATTACCAGCTCAGTTCTGTTAAGTTAATTAACAGCAAGTAACAAAAACATCCATGAGTTCCATATTATTAGAACGCAATAAGTCTAGAAATAAATAATATTCAAACGTGTACACATGAATAAAAACAACAAGTGAATAAGAGTTGACGAACTATAGTGAAATACGTTAACACTAAGCGTGAGAAGATACCTATTTCAGGACAATCGTGCAAACTGAACACTGGCTGGTGTAAATAAATCTACAAACCAAATTGGAAGCGAAACTTGGGTGTATAAAGAAGTATCGTGCGAAGACAAAGCAGAGCAATTTTCTAAGTGGTCTGAGAGGCTGTTGCGGGAACAAAGCCACCCTACACCCCACAGATAAGCGCGCCCTCCGCCTCTAAATGCCTTTAGCACCACTGAACGAGTCCGCGTCTGAGGAATCCAATGAGAAACATGGCAACATCTTCTTCGGGAAACATATCTAATGTATATCTAATGAGGATTGAATAAGTTAATATTGACTTGAAAATTCTTACTCGGTAAACGAGGTAGTATAACTTTGGGTACATCCGGAGAAAATTTTAAAATCGAAAGTGAACAGTAATATTGTTTGCTTTGTCAATATGAACACAAATAAAGTATACGTACACGATTATAGGATTCGGATTAGCTCAGCAGTTTCTTAGCACATATAAAATCGGTTGTATGTGTAGCTTAGCTTGAAACAATTTCAACATAGCATAGACATAAAGCTAGCAAGTGGAAAACCTTTTTAAGAGTCTCACGCAAACAAGCAGCGTTATTTGAGTTAGAACCACATTATACTACAGCTACTAACTCGAGGCCAGGAATGTTACAAGACTCATCTTTATAGCGGAGGCTACCGCAGTTTTCGGTTGAGGGATTATTTAAAACGAACCCCCTTTTTGAAAAAAACCCTTTTACTTGTACGTCCACCAAATTTTTTGAGTTAATATTTTTAAAAACTAAAACTTTTAAACACATGAATGTTACAAGCCTCAGTAACTTTGTAGCTATTGTTTTAGCGAATAGTATCGTAAAAACTACGAGCATTACAAACGACCGCGTAGAACACAACGAGTATCGACGAGAGCGAATTGGTTTTTCACTGTGGAATCCATGAAATTCGGTCTTCTCAGTGTGCCTTGAAGGGCTCAGCGAGGGGTTCCTTCGACTTGAATTATTCATAAATGCTTACCTTACCCGTCAGCTCGTCGGAATGCGTGACGATAACACTACCCTTCATCATACAAAGCGACTGGACAGGGTTTTGACAACTCACCAATGTAAGGGTTTCTAATAGTAATTGTAGTTTAATGTTATTATGGGTTTACTTACGCTCTTCTAGCATTAAACAAACGTAAACTTCTTACTAAGAATTATTGCGGTGTGGGCAGGAAGCATTGTTATTTGCTAAGCAAATCGCGTCACCGAAGCGTGACCACGTTGATGAGACCAGCCGCTTCCGTGAACACCCATGTCAATGAAGCTCAATGTTTCTCAAAATAAATACATATTGTATTCGAATTGTGGATAGCCAATGAATCCGACAAAATGGAAACATATAAGTGAGGCTAGCGAACGAACAGCGAGGAGCGTGGAACAAAAAAGAGATTGTTTCATTTTGTTTTTCTGTGGAAGGATCAACAATGCCGTCGCGGCTTGCTGGAAACCGGTATGAGGCGCAGCGCAGTGGTGGCCGGATCAAACGCCTCGCGCGCGGGTATCGACCATAACTTCAATGTCAATCCCTACCCGATACGATTCAACAAATTATGCCAATAATACACTTATTCATGTGCTTTGCCTTTAAGGTTTTTGTCAATTAGAATTCACTTCACGGTTAATTGTAAACAAGGATTCCGTTATGATGATTTATAATGCAATTTTATTAATCACTAGCTGTTGCCCGCGACTTCGTCCGCGTGGTATTTAACAAAGACAACCGTTGACAACAGCAGGCTCGCGCGTTCTGAGCCCGCGGGACGCATTGCAGATTGTTGCTATCAAACTTAATCAGGCGCTGCGCTGCAACATTGGTTTTAATTTTTTTTCGAGAGATTCTATTTTTTTTTCTAAAATAAGAGTAGCCTAAGTTACTCCTTGTTACATCAGCTGTTTCCCAGTGAAAGTCCCGTCAAAATCGGTCCAGCTATTTCCGAGATTACCCGGAACAAACAGACAGACAGACAGACAAATAGACGGACAGACAGACAAAAATTGTAAAAAAAATTGTTTTGGTATAGGTACCGTGTATACATCCAAATGCACTTAGTAAAAAGCGGTTATTTTAATATTACAAACAGACACTCCAATTTTATTTATATGTGTATGGATGAATGCTATTTGCTTGATATTTAAGATTATTCAGCTAGATGTATTTTACCAACCCAGCTGAAGAATATGCGTGAGATACACTCATAGATTACACAACGAGAGCTATGCATGTACTCCGTGGATACAATGTCGTGTCTTTACACTTAAGAGGAAAGCTTTATATTAAAACTCCTGTCATCATATCCCAAATCTGTTACGGTCAAGCACATGCTTATTCAGTTTATAAAATAAATTAATATCGGCAGACGAACACACAAACTGTATGGTTTCAAACTAAGCAGCGCTTGGAGCGTTTGGCATCGTATAATGGACCCGGGGCTATCTCAGTGACACTTAGACTAGGGGAAATTACGAAAAACAATGAAAAAAAAAATAACCCAAACCACTAGACCAAGCTGGCTTTTTGTATTATGTGTTAAAGTAATTGGTAAAATATTAGCATATGGATGCATAATTAAATATGTATAGGAGGCAATAGCACATTTGAACATTTAATGCATAATATATTGGAACTATACGTAGAATAACAGCTGCATTGAGTATAATATGTCTGCCGAATCAAATGACACTTGTCCATGCAAAATGGATGTACTGGGAGCGTGCAAATTAATAAAGAGCAGGGACGAGCGGTGCGAGCTAAAGCGCTATAAATAATAGACATCACAAAAGCGATGGATAAATTGTGTGGCGTGTGTGTGCTTCATGGGGCTGCGAGTGGGGTCAACGACACGCACCCCGGCTCGCAGTGGGGCACACAGGACGTGACTCACTGCTGGGGTTACCAGCTGCTGTAGACAAAAACTACCCTTGCCGTCAACGCGGGCGCGTGTTGCTGCATGCGCCGAGTTTACAACTAACACAAATTAGAATGCGACCGTCATTTCGCTAGCGAACAGACTTAATTTATGATTCCGATTATAATATTGCCTTTCGAAAAACTAAGTTTATCGATATGTGCCACATATACCTATGCGGTTACGGAGCATGTTGGTGGTATGAACTAAAAGACTACGTTCAGTTTCTTTGTTTAAAAGGCGTTGAATTATTTTTTCGTGTGTTATAAGATGATAATACTAAAGAGAATTCTATTTTGTCACCAGAAGTGTTCTGCGAGTACGTAGGTACGTCGGTGTACGTAACATCGATTGTGATGTTGGGAGTGAAAGCGGCAGCATATGTCTGCCTCGTTCGTTTTATGAAGAGTGGATCTCGGCGCCATATGGCACGCACACAGCTGATTCAACTCATTGGATAAATACAAATGTAGGTGAAATATTGTTACATTATATCTAGGTAAATAGGTTGATGGCTGCAATTTAATCTAGAAACTGAATAAGCATTAATTAATCTATCCATATATTTAAAACAAAGTCGTGTTAACTAAACCATTTATAACTTAGGAACGGGCTGACCGATTTTAATGATCTTTGAATTTTCGTATTTGTCTCAAACTATAAAAACATGGGAAAATTTTCCAAAAAAACATTATGATAAAGATAAATCATGTTTCTCATACATTTGATTTTGAGGCGGTACGAGGTTCGCCGGGACATCTCGTATAATATATAAGTTATATGGGAATTAAAAGTAATAAAGACAGCAGCGCGGATTGAAATAGTAAATGAAGAATGCGTGTTCTTTGTCAATGAATCGCAGCGCGTCAAAGGGCGAGAAACTTTATAACCGTCCTTCACCTAGGGCTAGCTGGGCATCGATCCTATATCTCTGGCTGTTTGAGCGGGTATATTTATAAATGATCAACGCTTAAGTAGACCTGCTCTGTGTCGAGCACCAACCTTTTGTACATTTCTGACGTATAACTTCAGACCACGAGAAGGACAATGCACCTAAATCTCATTATAGGTATTTTGTTTGCTCACAATAGTCACAATACATTGTGTGCTGCGGATTTATTATGAAGCGTGTCAGTTGCGTGACTCACGTCGTTAACTACCAAACTTTGAAGGCGGAAACTTGCTTAGCAATGACGTAATAACCATTGTAGTTATACGTTATAATGAGATCGACGTGAGAACAATCTCTGTAAGGCTTCTGGCAAGCTTAGCAAAGGTGAGCCTATCTTGCTGTCAGTGCGTTCCCACGATAAAGTAAGTAAGTATAGTTTTAGCTGAAGTAAGGGCATCAAAGCGCGAGGCGTCAATAACCTCGTCGGTACGGATCGTGGAGGTTGCAATAAATACGACATCGGCGACGCTGGCCTGGTCAAGAGCCTTTCAAGGCCGGGAGGCGAGGCGGGGAGTGCGCCCGCGCCCCACATCTGCGCTTGGGCCGAGCCACTCTTGCCATACCGCTTGCATTCCACCAGAAATGAGGCGCTCTCTCGCAACGACTCACTAATGGCACTGTTTAAAGCGGGTTGGTGCAATCATTCAAAATAGGACGTAAAACGTTTCTTAAGAGCGTAGCCATAGAATACGTATAAGGTATGTCAAAACATAAAGGACCATGCGACATGGGCAAGTTTGTTTTTCTCATTTAATTATACCTGATAAGAGATTTTGAAGGTTTTAGCGGTTCGGCATGGAAGAGAAAATCGTGACCGCCAATTTCTTTGAGATTACGTGTTCTTGGGCAGCATGTTTCGTAACTTAGTTGTCAAGGTCACTACACTAATGACTGTACTTGAAATTCGGAACATTAACAAAAATACAATAGTATATAGCACAGTAGCGTTGATAAATCCCCCGATGGCACGAATTTTATGTTCCTAATGAAGATTTCATGTAAATAGCGACCCTATTCGGTTAACGTCTTTAAACTTGTAGAAAGTCCCGAGATGAAACACAAACACTCAAAAGCATCCTCTAACTCGACAGGTAAAACGCGTTGAAAAGAGACGGACACACGTCACTCGGAGGATTCAACTTCAACAAAGGATCAGTGAATCGGTCGTGACAGGAAGCATGGTGCGGCGTTGCGAACTCACCGCAGTTCGAGGAAACGTGCGGCCCTCGTTCTCCTGTCACAGGACATGTCGTCAATCAACCGGTTCACTAGTTAAACCACTTCACCAACGAGACGTAGAAACCATGCTTGCGAACTATACGCCTGCGACTGCGCACCACGGACACTACCACTGGCGCCGAGAGAACGCGCGCACTGAACCACGCTCGGCGTTGCGCGAGCTACCTGCCGTTTCCGCGGCGCGACGAGGCGGAGGTGCGCATCGCGGCGCACGCGCAGGTACGCGCGGCCGGGGGGCGGACAATCTCCTCGGCCGGCCGGCCAGGCCCAGCCGACAGCCGAGCCTCGCTCACCGTCAAAACAAGCCCGTCGCCACCCTCCTACCTTAAAGGAATCCTATACGATGCAGTTTGGAACACGTAATGTTACATGATAATCATATAGGGGGATAGGGAAAAGTTTAGCAAAAAAAACAAATTACCAAATTATTTTATTAAACAAACATAATAAAGTACTGCTATTACTACAGTAGTCTGGATATGACGAAAAAAATTTAGAACCTGCTTTGTTTGACACGTCAAACCAAATATATCGACGCATCTAATTAACAAACAAAGAACTATGCACTTTCCAGATCTAACAATAAGAGAAACTTAAAGACCGGAGTTATGGATTCGTCCTAATTTACATGTGAATATTGTTTGTTCAAATATGAGTCATTTCAGAAGAGTAGGCCAGCTTTCACCAGCAGCGCCTCGTGTTACAACAATTAACCGGACGAAATGTAAGTAGGTCCCAATGACCCTTTGATGGGCTTTCATTTCGTCATAAACGTGGACAATCATCAATATGTTTGTTTATGAAATATAAATATATACCCACCTAAAGAGTTAGATAAAACTTACTAAGGCTTGTTGATTTCATTTTAATACTAGCAAGTTGATGACACCGTTAAGTGTGTGTAAGATGGGACTTTTTAGCAGTCGAGAATATGCAAATAGCTTTCCCTTTGTCTGGACAAAGGAACAGTTCACAACTCGCATTAGTGCCAGCGGAAAAGTGCTGGATCCCATTAGGGACATTTTAATAATGGCCTTTAAAATGCGATCATGAATACTGAAAGTTGAGGAGTATTTTTTTTCGTGTAACACAAGTTGCCGAGGAGCTACCTGAGCCAACGTATTTTCAAACATAACACACAGGGCACACCTGCGATTGAACGTGTCGTCACAAAAGTTCCTTCACCTGTCTGTTGTCGGCTATTCGTCTTGCCCCGTGCCACCCTACTAGTTACCTACACTAAGTGAGAAATGATGCCAACGACCGAGATTCTCATTAAATGTTATTTGGCACTTTCTTATCAGCTGTTATGATACGTATTACATATAATTTTTATGAGATATTCTTATCTAGATACGTGTAATATATGTTTTCATTTATACAATGTAGTGGAAGCTTAATTACATCAGCTGAAGTTTCAGTAACTACTTTAATCAAAGACCTTCAGTAGAAAAGAGGGGGTATTGATACCATATTAGGTCAGGTCAGGTCATTCAAGCCTGACTAGCGACTTTCCAAATTGAATCGTGTAAAGCGGCCATAAGACATGGAGCGATTTTGTATAAACCAGATGTTTTAATATCAACTGCATTCTGACATCACGGTTACATGGAATCGCTAGTAGCGCAAAAGAATCACGAATGTCATGACCTTAAATGTTTAAGTGGTGTGTCAATGTAAATAGCTCAGTATAATGTGCACAGTATCCTGAGTGTTTCTCGGGTATTTGGGCCGTTTCAAAGGCACGCCACGACGGAACGGGATGTGAATTCCCGGCGGAATCCAGAAACAACCCTCTTGTTTTTTTTCCTCGGCACCAAAATATCATTGTTGCCTCTCCCCGTTGTTCTCGGTGTAATTTAGTTTTTTGTGCGCGAGTCGCAAACTGAGCGGGCGGCGCGTAGATAACGACTTCAGGTTTTAGATGAGGAAATTTATTTCGAACTCTTCATTATCTAGATAAAGATGATATTAGACTAATCAGTTTTATTATTACAATATTAAAAGAACTAAGTTGTAGCGCATTTCTTTCCATTCTAATAAAGCCAGCTTGTTGCAAATAAAGCAATAATAATGCGGTTGGTGTAGTTAAGTATACTTACATGTCTAAATAAATACCATTTCGTATTAATTCTACCGGTTTGATAAATAACGGATTCCACAATGCTATGGGTTTAGTCATGTAGAAAATCAATAAGCCAGTATAGTCTTTAAATAATTATAAGTTTAGTGGTCTATGATATATTACCAAATGGAGGTTGAAGGTTTACGTAAACCTACAAATGTCAAAATAATGTCAGATTAGGAAGTTAATGGACAGGAGAACGGGGAAGACACCAAACTCCTACTTAAAGGATTGGCCTCAAGTGCTTACAGAAAGATAGGGGCTTTATTCAGTGGGATACTACCGGCTAATAATAATAGGTATTGCTATGAAACATTATCATCTGTAATTACATTTTTGCGGTATACCGTTTCAGATTTTAACAATTCAGCATCGTAGTGATGTTTTCGCCATTTCGTATAATGAGCGTTGCGGTGGTCGCGAAGCGATTCGAGAACCGAGAGTAGTCGCAACGCACAACGTTTACCGCAACGAATATCATAAAGCCGGAATCGATAGGCCGCCGCGGGTACGATATTTATGGTTATTGAAAATGCACTCCCAATGCAAATAACACATAAAGCCGTCTTTATTATAATTATTAATTTAGGTTGCTACCACTTTGACTTTTAAAATAGGATTAAAAATCCTATAATTCTTATATTTTGTGCTAGCAATACCCGCGATTACGTATGTACGGAACATATGTATTTACTATCCCGGGGCAACTGTTGAATTTCCTGGGATACAAAATATATATCGTATACATTAGCCCGTTATATATGGTATCACCAAGCCTGGTTTCAGTAAAATCCACCTAGTGAATTTGAAGTATAATGTTTGGCTATCTCGTGGGAATACATCACAGATGGGAAGCGGCACAGATAACACTTTATTGAACACAAACACACAGAACACAAACTAGCCAATTGGCGGTGATGGCCAGGATAGTCAAACGCTCGCTTTGAAAACCACATGTGCAAGTTCAAACGCAAGCTTGCAACTTTGGATTTTTTTTGTGCAAATCTCATATTCAATTATGATTATCATTTGCTGTGCGGTGGAGCCAAACATCGCGAGAAAACCTGCATGACTTCTAAATTTTAAGTCTGACTGGTATCTGACTTGATCTTAAAGTCGTATGCCCTCTACGTCCTTGCTGACGCCCCAAAAGGGCATTCTCATACATTAGACAATGGCTTAGTCGAATTGCTTGCGTAAACCGACCACACATAAACTACCAAAACAAAGGAGACGTTACGACACAGTAGACGCTAGTTTCAGAAACATGTTTCAGTCTGGTACATAAAAGTCTATAGTTAAATGCAATACATTATGGACCTAACAGTTTAGGTACGTAATAAAAAAAAGCTAAATGCACGCGAAGCCGCCATTAGGAAATGGGCGCCGCCACAAGCAACGAACAGACGATAACGATTTCACTAGGCGGCCATACTGAATGGAGAAATTGCGCTTTTCAGCGAAATGAAAGCCCGCTACGGTTGCAAAGTTTGTGCTATATAAAAAGAGATTTAAATTTTTGGTACCGTCACTCTTTTAATATTTAAATGAATTCACGTCGCGATACAAAAAAAAAAATCCCAAGTACAAACCTGCTACTACTATATTAAACTTTCTGACTATCTGGAATAAACGCTTCCATTCCCTACGATAAGAAATGGATTGAAGGCAATGAACCTGTATAAGAGCTATCACCATCTGAAGTTTAATTAAAATCCACTCGGAGGATTTTGAGATGCGGTTTTTTCTTTAGAACCGGGGGAACCTATCAATTTCCCGGGATAAAGTGTCTTTAATATTGATTCAGGTTTTAAGTTTTCACCATGCTAAGTGTCGTTAATCTGTTCAATAATTTTCCTTTAAGGCTCGAACGGGCAGACAAAATTTCCAGAAATGGCGAATTAGCCTTGCGTTGCGACAATTAACGGAACGAATCAGACATGGCCAAGTTGCAATGCGATATATAGATATATGAATAACGAAGGAACAATGCAATTTGTGGTTTGTTTGCCGCTAAAATGTAAATGCGCCATCCGCTATATACTCGCGAGGCCAAGTTTTTGCAAGCTGAGCAGAACAAAATGGTTGACCGGCGGAAGCTAGGATCAGCATTGTGTCCGAACAACACGACAAGGAAGAGGAACCATGTGTCTTACGCAACAAAGGTCGCTTCTAAAGCGCAAAAAACTACGTTGACAGAATTTGCACGATCGCGTTCCCAACTGGGCACATAATATTATGAAAATGATGTAAATAAACATTTTAACAGCAAATATTGCACGCGCAACTGAATAAGTCGTCAGCGAAATGTTATTCTGCTTGCGATAGCTGACGTGCTCGATTCCGATTCAAACTTTTGTACCTGAGATAGTTGATTTCTGTGTTTTTTGAAGCTGAAATAGAAAACGAAAATCTTCGACAAAATGCGGACCTGTATTTTTTTTAATCTACCATTCATCGTCTCAGTTGAGCTCGCAAAATAAATAATTTGAATTTGACATACATTTTATAAAATTAGAATAAATACCACCCTAAATGATCAATCAAACTGTACTAAAACTTATGTTCTTAAAAAAAGCCGAGTGGTAATATTATAAATAGCTATAGCATTTATCTTTACTAACAGAGCTTTAAATATGTCTTAAAATTGGGACAATAGCAGCAAACACTATGTTTTCATTGGGATTTCGAGCGAATTTAACAGCTGTCGATAGAGGATTTGCCAAAAGCTGAGCTCTCTAACGAAGCCGCGCTTGTTTGTGCATCCAACGCGTATTCCAGCGCAACCCTAGGTTTTGATCAAAAATTCAAAGCTTTAAATCCAATGTTAAATAACGAAACATTGTAAGCCTGATTACAATCACAGTTTTGATCTAATGGAATAATCTTCTGTATCTTTCTCAAGATGTTTATGAATATTGAAAGAAGTCGAGATGGAATAGATACAACCTAACTCATAATCTATATATTCACCACGTGAGCCACCGCAAATAATTTACTAAACAGAAATGTTGCCACAAGTTTTATAATGTTTCGGATAGCTATCGATTTATGTTCCATAACTAATATCGTTTTCTAGGGAAGAACTTAAAGCAACGCTGACGACGGTGCAAAGTTCAGGAAATAGCGAGATAGTTGCGAGTTTTGTAAAGCCATAGATCGCGTATAAACATTCAAACTTACTGTTAACGACTTCATATCAGTGGAGAATTAACTATGTATGAGTCGGGCCAGATTGACGTTAAACCGAGGCATGGGTAAACTTGGGATTCTCAACACAAGCACTCTTTGCGTACGCCATGCATAATTTATTATGCGTCCGCAGTTACGTGGTATTGTTGCCTTGATACCGGGATCGAATATCTGCTGGACTCGTTGCCTTGAAACACAATAGATTATAATGCTCCACTAATAAGCGGTTATCTTGTAAATCATGATTTATGCAAAATATGCAGGCAATATAAAGGGCTATTTGTGGGAGTTTCATATGAAATTAGAAGGAACTTAACTCCTAATTGCAAAAATAGTACTAAATTAAACGAGACATAAGATCTTGTAAAGAGAGATAGATATGGCATGTTTGCAGTTGGAATTTACATCGCCACTTGCGAAATAACGAGTTAAAACTGGCATGCAATAGATAAAATAATCATCCAGTTAGAAGGTTAGGTAAAAGTCGAAAAATAAACGCGAACAAAATTACAATATTCACATTTGTCTGACAAAACATGCGACTATTCTTACACAAATAGTGATTTGAACATAAGAAACACCACCAAACATTTCTCTTTGTTTAGCTGAGGACATCGTTGTGTTGGGAGAACGGAACATTGGAATAGTACACCCCCTGTTTTTGTCTCTTGTCACATTGCCGATACGTGGCCTCATTACGCGGCATATTGCCGGTATCTTTCGCTTGCTCATGTACTGTACCGTTTTTAGAAGATAAGTATAATAATTTGAATAAAACCTTGTTTATATTCGACAGAACAAGGTGAGGCAGTGGCATGTTCAATCTTGAATGAATGGAAAATCTATGAATAAGATATTTTTACATCTCCACATAAATTGAATGTCGTAACGAACATTTATTCTTGGCCAATGAGAACCGAAAAATATAATATTATCAGTGTTTGACTCAAGTTAGGTTAAACTGTGTAATTAACCTACAACCAAAATGTTCGCAAGGTTTTCCTGTTTATTAAGCAGCGATTATTTTTAGCTAATAAACATCGCAATGGTAAGAATTTTGAATGCCAGTCGGCACCCTGCACAAATATTAGCTTAATTCGAACGAGCGGTTAGCCCTGCACTAACCTATACTAAACTAAACCCATACCCAATAATACCAAGGCTTTCCACTTTCAGAAACCGAAGTTTGGGTCGCGACACGGCATTCGTATTCAAACGCAAATTTCGGTCCACGATAACCATTACACATTGAATGACTCGGTATTTGTTCAAATGTATAAGTATCATGACGACGAATAAAAAGTGACTGAAATAACGGATTGAAAATAATGTTTTTAAATGACAAGGTCTTAAAAGTAAATGTCGAAGGAGGAATTTTAATTGCTGATATTAACATACAAAATTGAATATAATATAGTATACAAGAATGTGATCGAGGACCGTTGAAATGATAGCGAGTGTCCTTAGATTAATTTGTGTTCGATAGAACTAGAAATAAAAACGTCACACCGACCTCGAGCGAGGCCTGGGGTCACTTGCGACGTATTAGGCACATCCGCACTGATAGCAGATAAATGAAGCGGACAGTTCGTGCGTGTCTTCGATGTGTTAATTAGAGTATAGTTTACGACAGCCAGTCGCCGATAACGCTGCTGCTTCTTGAACTAACTTCTGGGCAATTCATTTTGCGTACTCAAACTGGTTTGTTTCAATTATTTAACTATTAAGTTCACGTTAATTTGTATCAGTCCGAATTGAAATGTTAACTCATGAGACGTTCAGAAACAAGTTTCTCCTAATATTTTTTTAAGTAATGTAGGTATAATGCCAGTGAGTTTATAATACGTCCCCATTCCATATGACTACGGTACAGTACAGTCTGATTGTGCGTACACGCACGTGTTAAATTTAAACGCATTTTTTAACCTTATATAGGAAATGACCATGAGCGTATAGATAATTGAGATCAGCATTTATTAGACAGCATACATCATTAACTACTACCAAAATGTTAACGTTGGAATATATCGCAGATGTTGTTTATGAAGTATCTCATCGCGCCTCAGGAAAATAAGATGCGCCAAGTGGATTATAAGTTAGGAGGGTTC
Organism: Pheosia tremula; assembly: GCA_905333125.1. Taxonomy (NCBI): domain Eukaryota; kingdom Metazoa; phylum Arthropoda; class Insecta; order Lepidoptera; family Notodontidae; genus Pheosia; species Pheosia tremula. The sequence continues at coordinate 3,959,052 of HG995411.1, forward strand.
AGAAATTGATACCGGATATTCCAAAGATGTAATATGGCCGAGTCTTCTCGTGAATATTTAATAGTCGTGGCTTCTCTGAAACATCTATTGACGTCAACTTTTTTTTTTACACGACGCTATGTTGTTTTGAAGCTAAAATTAAACCTGTACGTCTATCAAAATATTTCGAGATTGCATACTCGGTAAGTATAATAAACGTACTTAGATCTAGTTACTTACGTGTGAATATCTTCACACAATCCACGTAAGACTCAATAGTTTTTTAACTGCACGCACACAATGTCGAAAAGACGAACTGAATAATAAGGCAACACCGAGTCGTAGATCGATTCCATTATCAGTTTCCACTTAATTTCAAGATGTTCATATGCATATACATGACGGTAATTAAAGTGTATATATAATGTGGTGCAACACGAAATGTAGTAAATACACGTTGTCGGTGCAACGCGCCGAAACCAACTGGGACGGGTGACGATCTATTATACCGGTGCGCGTGCACAGGCTCTCGGTCCATTTCCCCCACGCAACGCGCGCCGTTAGATGTTTGCCGTATCGATAGTGTAGAATGCTATTACTCCACGTATACAAACAAACATTCGCTGTGTACGTATGGGCGGATACCGAAGTAAATTGTAGCATAAGAATAACGATATATTTGAGCGAGTTCTTATTCAAGAACGCGCGAGATGACACAAGTTTATGACAAAACGTAACGAAGAGCTAGAAGCAGATAATGCTCTACCTAGTACCACATACGACAATATATACAATGAACATAATAGTTAGTATAAGGTAGACCGAAAAAACAACATACGTAGAATAAATCTCGTTTGTCACTGGTAGAGGTGACAGACTTATTTATGATTGCGCTGCTAGCAGGCAAATGATGAATATTGGCTACTCGTACCGTTAGTGTTAGATTTATCTAGGTCTCACACGCGCAATTACGGTAGCACGAACATGCAGGTAATAAACGAGTATATATGAACAAGAATGAATGTGACGTGAAACAATCTCAAACCGTATTATATCCTGCTCGAATATCACACGTGTTCCGATTTGTTATGCGAAAACGTATTACTGCAAAAATGTATTGCAAATAAATGACACAAAAACGACATCGGTGTATGCATGTCAATCTATAGCAGAGTGTCAGCAGAGTATCAGTGAACATTCGCCGTTATGCGTTCAAGTTTTTCCATGCATTCGTGTTGTCTGTCCGATGCATGCTTGAGACCGTTTTTCTCAGGTCACGGAGGGGTAACGACATGTTTCCGACATCGCGCTACAGTCCCGAGTTTTCGAGAGCTACTTTCCAATGACCGTTGAACAATATATGTAAGTAATTTATAAACCGACGCAGATGACTTAGCCACTCATATACCATCGAGTTCATAATCTGTGCTTACACAGATTACATCAAAAAAGTTAAGTTGAAGAAAACCTTGGAACCTCGGTGTTTGTATAATAGAATTTATAAGTTGGCGGGTGTCGTAATCAGTTTGGTAAACTTGGAGCATACAAAGTGCTGTGTTGTAATCTGTGACATTGTAGCAAGAATAACTTGGGTGCCGAATAAAACGAATCACGTCTCGAGAACGAAATCTTTGTTCCACTTGGGTGAAAGCTTGTAAACCTCAGAACAGTGCTTTTATTTGAGGGTAACTTAGAATCGTTCAGTATTCAGCACGAAACAGGTTTAATGGTTCAATATTAGGCTAAGACCTCTCACAGATTACAGCGACTGAATCTGCGTCCTATAAGCAATACTTGCATATTTACCCTTGGGCCATGAGGGGCATGGCCCGGGGTGGTAGGATGCCAGGGGCGGCGCAAGCCGCTCCTCGCGCCCAGCTTTTGGCACCTTTCATATTAATTACCTATCTTTCGTTTATTTATGGGGCGGCAAACCTAATAGGCCCAGGGCTCAGCCCCGGGGTCCCAAATCTTGTAATACGCCACATCATTCTGGTTGTTAAATGGAAGCTCGGATTACCTGTAACAAAGATAAGATCTTTAACTATGGCTGACCATGTCCAAACAAAAGTGGATACCAGGAAAGTTGATAATTCCGCAAAAACGTCACAAACAGAGCATGACAGGTACTGCCACATCTGTCGATGTAAATGTCTGTAACAAAAACATTACTCTCGTTCATGTGCAGCCGAATCAGAGGTTTTGTTACATTTTCTCATTATATTGGTTTGTATAATCGTTTCATATAATTATCATTCAGGATATGATTACATCAAGAGGTTAATCAAGAAGATCAGACAATCAAGACTTATGAGTATATTACCGACATACACAGTCGAGTGACTTCAATCAGTCATTGCACGTCGTAATCTGATTTCAGGAGATAACGTTCAGATATTACAATCTGCAAGCTTATCGATTGATTAGATATTTTTTACTATAGGTATCTCAATTTGTTTCTCTTACGTGACTAAACCTATGAACAGAATATTATTTGACGAAGCGTGTGCTCCGGCGTGAGGCACGTTTTATGTTGGAGAATATGGGTTAGATCAACGTTCAGGGAGAGACGACCCGGACGGCAATAATGTCACTATGAATAGTGAAGTTGACGTCTCTCGTGTCCTGGTTACCATCAAGTATGAGTACAGCGATATTTTCTTCATTATCGTAAATATTCTTAGGAAATACAGCCTCATCTGTTTTCTAAAATATCAATGATAAATGCCTGACGCGTAGACTTACCAAATACTAAAGTGATGTGTTTTTTGGGCCTTCAACGTGGGAATTCCGACAACCCCAACGTCCACGTGGGAATTCCCACGTGAAAATATAAATAGGAATGTTTGATTCAGTAAAAATGCAGAGTCTGTTCTATAAAGCCTAATATAATGTCATTTATAGTTGTAAATGTGATTTTGTCATTCAACCTAGACCATGAAGGACTTCACAGCCTTCGTGTATTAAAAAACACAAATAACAACGCAACAATTGCATAATGCTAAAACCGAAACTAGTTTCTGTAAATGAGGTCAAGTTCTAGAACCACTTTGCCTCATAATTAACAATGCAGCCGTTTTATTTCGGGTAAATTCATGATATTTTATGTTAATGCAAACTGACTTTAGAGGCAAAAAGTAAATATAAGATGTATTAGATATAATAATGGCAGTTGTAACCTAAATTGATGTTGCGAAATATTTATGGTAGAAGATGGTGAATTATCACGCGAGTGCCAAACCGGCGAGCGCGACCTCGCGAGCCAGTGACGAGTGGATGAAGCGGTAAAGTAATAGTCGGTAATGTTTGCTGGCGAATGGAGCAAGGTTAGCTGTCAAGTGTACAACCGAGGGTCACTGGAAATATTACGTATGATGTAGACCTCCACGGCGATACTTAGAGCTAGCCAATTAACAGTAAGGCTGACCCTTGGTAAAAATTTACCTGGTTAAAACATTTTTTTTGCTTAGATAGTTATTTTGCGCGGACATTAGAATATGCCATGCGCGTACATTATATATATAAATTGAGCATAATTATTTTAGCGCTACATCCTTGTGTTGGCAATGTTGAGCACGACTTCTTAAGGGTATAGGTTTCCTAGAAGTCTTTTCCATAACGGCTTAACACCTAAGCATTCTTGATGTAATGAACACGTGTAAGGCTTCGGTTATCGAACGCTGCTTTGGAAGGAAATAATATCCTTTATTACCATTGATAGGCTAATTATCCGGTCACTGTCATGACATCAATGAACTGTGACGAATTGGTCGCTTGTGTTTTGTTGCTTTTTCCTCTATATCAATAATAAAACCAAAGAATTTATAAATAAAACTCGGTAACATTAGTAGAACATCGACATACACAAACGATATCCGGAACGCTTTTAGGTTCAAATAAATTATTGCACCTAAAAACAGTGCAATTTTAATTATGTGAACAATGTGCGGTGCAGTTTGCACAGAATTAATGAATAAACAATTCCATGGCGGTGTTATATTTCGAATATATTCTTTATCATTGTAGATGTCTTATATTCTGCTTCACTAAATATAAAACATGTGCGAATAACGACTGAATATAATGATACACACAAGTCCAACGCGACTAAGACAAGATTAATCCCAAAAGGGCCTCGTAACGTAGATATTTCAGGTTCTCTCAAAAATCTTAGTAGCGGTCTATCCGACCAAGGACACTACCGCTACTCTCCGTGAAGATATTCGGCCATTCGATATCTCTAGTCCCAGAGGGTTAGGAAGCGGTCTTGATGTCTGTCTTGTGTTTAAGATTGTTTAATTAAATATCTTCTGCTTTAATCAACCGACGCAGCTACACCATTCATGTAATTAAAGTTTAAAAGCCTCCTCAAATAAACGCCGGCAGGTTTTTATTTGAATATCTTTGTCCATTAGGCTTTACTTTAATATTCAGAGAAAATGTTACATTTATTTTTCTAATTTAAGGTGAAGGTACAGGAAATTAGAGTGTGTACCAATAAACCATTTTCTCTTGATAAATCTATAGGATTTAACTATAAAATAAATAAATATAGCCTAGGCAAAGGCAACAATTGCATGATCTCAAACTGAATAAAGCTTAACTACATGTGTACATATAACAGGCTGAGGGCTAAAATTCTCTGTTAGACCTCCAAAACAATCCAGTCACTTAGCAGATTTGATATATCTTTCGGAACTAATAAGATCCAATCCGACTTGCATGTTTCCTGACGATGTTTGCTCCACCGTCATAAATTAATGAATAAAACACATGTATATGGAATTATGGACACCCTCAGTTTGCCTTCACATAAAAGCTCGTAATCGTTAAATAGCGCAGGTTGGAAAAGCTTACGTAGCCTACATTCGAAAAGTAGTTCGGGAGAAGTAGGTAGTACAACGTTGTACGAAGCGTAGTGAGCTTTATCGATGGTATAGATTCCTTGCGGCGAGGGAGAAAAAACAACAGGGGGGATTTATCAAGCGGGAGGACGCCAGAGAAGGGCCGCGCTGTACCGGAGAAAGCGGCCGAACCGCACAGCTGATCGCGTCCACTTTTAGTGATATCAACCTATATTAACTCTGTATATAGCATTGGATATGATATGGCAAAACATTATATTATATATTTTCATTTTACACCTGAAAAGTTGACAGATTTTTTTGGTTGCCTTTGAAGATGAATCTTAGGACTCTCGATAAACAAACGCAGATAATAATCAGCGGCGCCGTTAGGAACAGAGGATCTCATTGGTCGATGACACTCTGGTGGAACTGAGTGTTCTCGAGTTCTCGTTGCATGTTGGGAACGCTCCGCCGACCGTCTGTGTACACTTGGGCAGACGCTGCGCGCGCACACCGATCAATACGCTTCGCCAGCTAGCTCGCACCACGCGGCCTCTCCTCCAAATTCCATGTGCCTATTTTTTGCAACCAAATGATTTTATTTGAAATCAACGCATTTAACAGCGGCAGTGAAAACAATTTTATGCTGATCGACAGTAGCGGAAATAGTTTATTTTAGTTCGTTATGAGGTTAACTTATTTATAAGCAATGTTGGGAAACATTATGCTGTTAGTCGTTGAGCTAGTACCGTATTTTGTGTGCCTCAATCAATGCAAGTTATTGTGCCTGTGGAACGAACTATTATAACTAAATAGGTACAGCCCACAACATAAGAAAGTGGTAGATGTGACATTGTAAAAAAAAAAAGAAGCTCTTTGTTTTACCTAAGTCCCTACTTACTCTCTTCAAGTCGTCCCAGTCTGAGGCGTTTCAATACAAACGCACTGTGTGTCACCTCTGCTGCTTTAATCTTAAGCTACAGCGTCGTGGGTCGAATCGATAGCTCCACTCAGCTAGTCTGCGTAGCCACAAAATCCACGTTACTTATTGCCTATTCGCTTTAGATGTACCAACTTTGCAAGTTGCATGTCAATTTGCAAGCCAAGCTTCTTAGGCTTAAGCGTCCAGTATGTAACGTTAGATCTTTCTCAAATTAAATAATTTGATATGCATAGCACATACCTATTAGAGATGCAGTTGCATTTTTAATGTTATACCGACGTGACTAGGCATTTCAGGTAGGCTTAACATTGTAATATAATTAATTAGGAACATTCACGTCCCCCCAGAGTGCCATGGGTTTAACGTTCCTATCTACTCCTTTATAAATAGTCTTCAGCTTCTAATTCATCAGCAATTCTTTCTTTTCCAATTATGGAGCAATCAAGTTTTGTGTGCATAATATAATGCCGATTTGCCAGTTTTAAAGAAATATACAAATAATGGCAGGCAGTAAATATGGGAATAAACTTGGTTTGGTTTTATAAAAAAGATTTTCTTATTAACACTACTGTTAAGACGTCAAAATTATAATTTATGTTTTAGTTTGTACGTCCGCGATAGATGTCGCTGGTAGATTTTTTAAGTAGGTATCGTTGTGTTCATGGTTTTCATATTGTACATTATTCCTTTATTATTAAATATCCTCGTCCTGTACCGGGTGTTTTATTTGGCTCTGGCCAGTAATACCTGGTTTGACTGCGGGACCTTTTTGGAGCTTGTTCATGGTCCGTATCGAGTCGGACAGTAGCTGGATGACGGCGGCACACCCTAGCGCGCGAGAGGCGAGTTGCAGCAGCGGTTGGCGAATGGTGGAGCCACGAGAGCAGCGGCACGCATAAGCGGTAGCGGATAAGTGTGTTGGACAAAATTCAGGTGATATGTGAAGTGACAAACTGTGAGTACTTTTAATGTGTCATATTAACTTAGAAAAAAATCAAGTAAAAATTGACTCTGTAAATTGTAGAAGAATTTCGTGGACTTAGAATAATTAGGCTAAAAGTGGAACGACGGGGAATCCATGCCTGATTTTGAACCGAAGTGTCAAACACTTAGAATATTTTGAGCAAAAAGTCCATCGACTTAGAAAATAATTCAGCTTCAACGTTGATGATTACCATACAAGTTGAGTGACTAAACTTGTATCTTGGGCGTCTAAGTAATAGCTACTTAGGATATTTAATACATTAGACAGAAGAAACATAAACAAAAATGGAAACTTATATCAGAATTCAAGAACACATTAGGTTAAGCATTGAGAAGGCGAGAGTTAATTATAAAAAATCGCCCAAGGAGCGAATCACAGTTCCATACTTGGAAACACGCCTGGAAACTTTGGAAAAGCACTGGGGCTCTTATATTGATACTCATAAGCTGATTTTATCTGAGTTTGGAGACAAGGAGCTTATGAAGACAAGTTATTATACCACTGATGCGTATGATGTAACCGAAGAGTTGTGTACCGAGTATAAGACTGAATTAAAAGAGGCTTTACTTAAACTTAAGATTAGTTCTGATTCTGTTTCGTTGTCTAATCCCGTTTCCAATGTGTCTAGGGTTGACCAATCCTTTAGTGTTCAGTTACCGAAAATATCAATACCCACCTTCAGTGGTCAGTACACTGAATGGACTAGTTTTCGGGACTTATTTACATCTTTGATTCACAACAATAAAGGATTGGACGACGTTCAACGGCTTCATTATTTAAAAAGCTACTTGTCAGGTGAAGCCGAGCAATTACTGCGGCATATTCCGATTACTGCTACGAATTATAAAGCGTGTTGGGATCAATTAGAACATCGCTACAACAATAAAAAACATTTGGCTAATTGTATCTTGAAGCGTTTTATAAGTCAAAAAATGTATTATCTGAATCATCCAGTGCCGTTAAGGAATTGCTAGACACTACAAATGAATGTTTGAACGCCCTAAAGAATTTAAATGTTGACATTTCATCATGGGATATCATTGTTATTTATATTGTTAGTTTGAAGCTTGATACAGAGTCACGGAAATTGTGGGAAGTCCAAGTTAGTAAACTTACTGACGAATTACCGAAGTTTAGCGAATTTAAGGAGTTTTTAGATCAACGCTTTCGGTCACTTGAATTTTTAGACACTGATAAAACTAAGTCAAATAGTACTCGCACTTCAAAGGTTATGCATGTTGCCACAGCAGAATCTTGCAATTTTTGTTCCGGTTCTCATAAATTAATCAATTGCAAGAAGTTTGCTAAAGAGGACGTCGACGAGCGGCGTAAGTTTGTCCAAACCAATAGGTTATGCTTTAATTGCCTTGGTTCCACACACTCTGTATTTTCATGTCGTCAATCAACCAGCTGCCGTATTTGTAGAAGGAGGCATCACTCCTTGCTTCACCCAAAACCGGTCCCTAGAAGTGACCACGAGTGCAGTGGTCAACCTGGAGATGGTGCGGATCATTCTTCTTCACCATCATCGGCATCACCAGGCGAGGTATCAAATATTGTCACCTGTTTCTCCAATTTGAGCAGCCAAGTTTTATTGGCCACTGCCTTAATTAAGGTAGAAGCGAGAACAGGTACATTCTTTTTAAGATCTCTCTTAGACCAAGGATCTCAAGCATCCTTTATCACCGAATCAGCGGTCCAGATGCTTGGTCTTAAGAAGATTTCGAAGTTGAGCTGTATTTCAGGACTTGGTAGTGACCAGGCTGCATCGATGCAGTCTAAATGGTTCGTAACTATTAGGGTTCAGTCACGCCATGATCCCAACTTTGCAGTTGATGTTAAAGCTCACGTTATTAATAAAATCACTTCAATGCTTCCTGAAAAGAAGATTATTTTGAAGTTTTTGTCGTCCCAAATTTCAGTTGGAGAGTTAGCAGACCCTTTGTTTGATACGCCAAACAAAGTGGATCTTTTATTGGGTGCAGAAGTATATGGTCAGATTTTGTTGGAAGGTGTTATCAAGGGTCCACCGGGTTCTCCCGTGGCACAAAATACCAAGCTCGGTTGGATCCTCTCTGGCTGTATACATTCATCTCCAAATCAATCTCATGGGCGACAAAATACAGTTGTAAGCATGCACACCCACGTAACCACTGATGATCTCTTAAAGAGGTTCTGGGAATTAGAAGAACCTCCTTTAGTCAGTCAAAAGATTTTGACTGAAGAAGAGCAAGCTTGTGAAGATTTCTTTGCAAAAACTAACACACGAGATGAATCAGGCCGTTACGTGGTTAAATTACCATTTAAATCTACTGATCCACAGTGTCAGTATGGTAATTCTTTTGAAGTTGCTAAGAGACGGTTTTATTTATTAGAAAATAGGTGGATGGACACTGGACAGGACAATGTTCACACAGAACTGCAAGGGTTTACTGATGCGTCCAACTCTGCTTACGCGGCTGTTGTATACGATAAAACTGTTAGCAGTGATAGTAAGGTTCATGTGAACTTGGTCGCGTCTAAATCAAGAATTGCTCCCGTAAAACAGGTGTCAATACCTCGATTGGAGCTCTGCGGAGCCGCATTATTAGCAAAACTTCTTCAAGAAGTTTCCGAGGTATTGAGCATCCCTAATGTAGATGTCCATGCTTGGACTGACTCTAGTGTTGTTCTTGCTTGGTTAGGCAGTCACCCAAGCAAGTGGAAAACTTTCGTGGCAAATCGGGTGTCCGAAGTATTGACCATAATGGACAACGGTCAATGGTCACACGTCTCATCCGAAGACAACCCAACAGATTGTGCATCGCGCGGCGTAAATCCCGGTGATCTTGCTGAAAATGAATTATGGAGAAGGGGGCCCAAGTGGCTTCAAGAAGATACAGTCCATTACTCGAAAAGAAATTTTGGGAAACCAAGCTTAGAAGAAAAGAAAGAGAAAGTTTTATGTCACATGATGACAGAGAGTGAAAGTATTATTTCAAGATTTTCAAATTTAACTAGACTAATTAGAACTATTTCGTATTGTAAGAGATTTGTTAATCTAAGCAAAGCTAATTCTGATTATAAACCTACGCGTTGGCTAACTACTATAGAAATAAAATGTTCACTACTTACCTGTATCCGTTTGTGCCAGGGAGAGAAGTTTCTGGAAGAAATAGATAGTTTAAAAAGATTAGGTAACGTAAGTAAAAATAGCAAACTCACCTCGCTCAATCCATTTGTTGACGGTGAAGGTATCCTCAGGGTGGGTGGTCGATTGCAGAACGCTAACGTAGTAGAAGATATGAAACATCCAATATTGATACCATATAAGTCGCATTTAACTAATTTAATTGTCGCAGATGCTCATGAGCGTACTCTTCACGGGGGACCTCAATTAATGTTAAATTATTTAAGAACGCAGTATTGGGTTATAAATGCGAAAAATCTGGTGCGACAGCATGTTAGAAAATGTGTTGTTTGTGTTCGTCATGCTGCTCAAACGAATCAGCAGTTGATGGGTCAACTGCCATCATCTCGTATTACAGCTTGCCGACCTTTCCATCAAACCGGTGTGGATTACGCCGGTCCTATTGCCATACGACCCTCAAAGGGACGAGGTTATCACTCCTCAAAGGGTTACATTTGCTTATTCATCTGCATGGCCACTCGTGCAATACACCTCGAAGTAGTGAGTGACCTTACTTCGGATGCATATTTGGCTGCTTTCAAGCGATTCGTTGCACGCAGAGGGCATTGTGCAGACTTGTGGAGTGATAACGGTACCAACTTTGTCGGTGCAAATCGGGAACTGAAGCAATTGTTTAATCAGGAAAGGTCATTTGTTGCAAGTGATATAGCCGATTGGTTAGCTAGTAATGGCACTAACTGGCACTTCATCCCACCTCAATCTCCGAACTTTGGAGGGCTGTGGGAGGCTGGGGTGAAGTCCACTAAGCATCACTTAAAACGAGTTATTGCCAATAGCACTCTCACGTTTGAAGAAATGACGACACTCTTATGTCAAATAGAGGCGTGCCTCAACTCTCGTCCGATTTCTCAAATTAGTACCAATCCAGAAGATCCAATTCCGCTTACTCCTGGACATTTTCTTGTGGGTGAACCATTAGTACTTGTACCAGATGCAAATTTTGAGAGATCTAATATGAGCACGCTTAAGAGATGGCATTTTACACAGCGACTCGTCCAAGACTTCTGGCGAAGATGGTCGCAGGAGTACCTCACTCAACTTCAGCACCGCTATAAATGGTCGCATATCACTCCCGAGCCCAAAGTGGGTGACATAGTGTTGGTCAAGGAGAATGATCTACCACCAGCAAGGTGGTTGTATGGCATGATAACAGACAAACACAGTGGTTTGGACAATCTTACTCGCGTGGTTTCTCTAAAATGTAAGGGATCTATTATCAAGAGACCTGTATCCAAGCTCATTATTTTACCGGTTACTAGTTAGATGTAAGTAACTTTATGTTATTATGCAATTTTGTTTGTTTTTATCAACATTTCCTATTGTTAACATGTGATGATCTACTTGTACTTTTAGAACTACTATTAGTTAGTTTGGTTAGTGTTTTTACAGATTTAATTGTTGTTATATTTCAACCGTGGTTTGTTTGTCATGGTGGGCGGTTTGAACTTGTATTTGGTTATCTCGTTATTAAATGTTAAGGATATGGTGTACGATGGACAACTCGTCCATGGTGGGCGGGATGTTAAGACGTCAAAATTATAATTTATGTTTTAGTTTGTACGTCCGCGATAGATGTCGCTGGTAGATTTTTTAAGTAGGTATCGTTGTGTTCATGGTTTTCATATTGTACATTATTCCTTTATTATTAAATATCCTCGTCCTGTACCGGGTGTTTTATTTGGCTCTGGCCAGTAATACCTGGTTTGACTGCGGGACCTTTTTGGAGCTTGTTCAACTACTCAAGGCTAATAAAAACTAAAACTCTGTTTCAATACAATATGCGTGGTATTTTAAAACTGGGTGCACAAATATTAACTCGGAGCAACTCTGAATACCCTATACATAGTCTGAGAAGTGACAATAGTAAGTGTTCGTTGCTTCTACAATGACGGACACACTGGGTGGGCGTTGCACCGGGTTGATTGAACTCCATTGTCGGTCTTCAGGTACCCAGCGCAAAATACCTTCGCTTCGTTCCCGACAACGTATACACCTTTCCCTCAATGAAAGGTAGGAAACTTTTATGGAGGCGTCCAACAATGCACTTTCGGCGACTGAATAGCGTCTAAAAACTACTGAAGAATGCAAATTTTAAAAGCATCGCTTCCTGCAAGTGAATTTAAAAGAGTTCTTTAAACTTCCTTGCATTTTTGAAAGTACAGGCAATGAATGCTCTCTTGAAGCTTTAAATTGCAGCGTTAAGAAGTGTATGTAAAGTTCTGTATGGGATTCAAGTTTTGTCTGAGGAACACTATGAATATTTTAGTAATTTAAAACTGTATCCATGTTGGAGAGCGTTGTGTGTCGTATGTTGCCGCTGCACACGTGTTGTCGCAGTTAAATATAACTGGGGGTTCAACGCACGAGGGGGGCGCGATGCGTCCGGTTAACCTACAACTACATTTAATGGGATTTCTGAAGTAATAGCTGAATTCCATGCCACGTTCGGCACTTCTATATGTTGACGACATAATATACATTCTCTAACATACTGAAAGATATTAAAGACACTTGTCACTTCGTACTTGCCGAGCTCTTTACATGAAAACACTCGCCACTTATTACTTGGGTACTCTCCTTGTGTAAAGCGAGCATATAAGTGTATTTTCTGTTTTTGTTAATATTTTAAATTAATTTGATTTAATTTATTATCGGTGTGCAATAAAGAGCACTTTATCCATCCAGATATTCAAAATGTAATTTAATTAATTTAACATTAACAAGGAAATTCAACACTATTTTATTACAAGTTTATCTTAAAGAATTGCGTAATTGCACTAACTAGAAATAATACCGACTCATTGCATAACTCAACCGCAACTTCCTGGAGATAAACAAAACGATTGAATCAATCATAAACACATTACACATTTGACTCGATCACCCTATAAATGTGTTTTATACGAGCGCGAGTAGTAGATAAACGTTGGAAGTATACAGAAATCGAAATTGACCGCTGTTCTATATTCCTATAAACTTAAGAAAATAAGTAGGACTCATAGTAAAGTTGAAGGGCGTTTTCAAATGCCCCTGGGCATCAAGCAAGGTATGGATGGATGGACCAATTATTTCGTGATGTATCTTTTCGGCAACTACATATCAAAAGTTGTATGTCCTGTTACTGCGAAACATCTTGGTATATGTCTAATTATTTTGTAGTATTTACTTAAATGTGTTTTCCTTTGATGTAAAATAGTTTGAGCATGTTAAAATTAACGACGTAGCTAGAATTACTAGTGCAATCCTCTCAAAACGAGCAAAGAGAACATAAGCAATGTCTGTTCACTAAGCATCATCTCAGTGTTTAGTACTACTGTACCTTGCTTGGATATGAATGCAGTTGAATTAAGAGAATATGATACTGCAACAAAGACAGGCAATTGGTGGAAAAGTGCGCAATAAAGTGATTTAAAATCATAATAGACCCTGCTAACGATACTGAAGTTTTAATTCGAGTGGGCACAATTACTATTAAGCTTTTGAGAGTTCAATTTCGTTAATTAAAAATGCTCGTGTATTAAAGCTGTTAACAAATTATGGCCAGTAAAAGCCCGATGTACGAGTAACTACGGACAAAAGATGTCTGTAATCAAATTTTATAAATGGTTTTTTATTGCTCGTGTTTTTTATCTGTATGTATTGTTCAACCGATTTTCAAACATTAGGTACTTTAAATTATAACTATAACGGATACTATTTTTGTTGTTTAAAATAAATAGCCTTTTTAATGTTGAATGTCTTAGATAGTTTTTTTTTGCCTACTATCGTACTATTATTAGTGGACACCTATCAAAAAAGCATGTTTGCTTGAATTACACTATTATACTAATGTCTCACCTCCAAATACTAAAAGGCAAATCATGTTTAAGAGCTGCTTACTTTTAACGCGTCATAAATAAAAGGCCAGGTAACGTCTCAAACGGTTAAGTATGGACTTGAATAAAGAAGTATTTGGTCGAGGTTTAGTAAATGTACATCAGCATATATAAACATAAATGTATTTGGATTACGGTTCGGACTTATCACCCACATTATGAGGCTAAAATATAACTGCTTACAAATAACACAAAATCAACAACTAGAAACACGAAAAAGGACTATACAACTTGGGCGAGTTTCATAACTCTGAATTCATTGCTTTTTCGTGCAAGAGGTGGCATGTGAATAACCGCAAATTACTTTTGAGGCCTGCCCAGCAGCGCCCGCATCGTGTTGTATAGATAGACAAAGAGGTTCACATGACCTTGCCGGCGTGTGCCGCTGGCAGAAGGCTGACGAACGCGGAAATGCTCAACTGCCGCCTACGGACCTGACGAATTATGTAGTTACCAACGGCGAATAAAGGCGATGAACACGATTTACTATAGACGATAATAAAGCGTATGCTCCTGGCTGTGAGTTTTAAGAAATGAACAAGTACAATAGTTAATTATTATGTTAGTTATAGCTGCAAATATTTTAGTAGGAAGTGCAGGTGCTACTGGGTTCAGTCATGTTATCGAAATTAGTGTTCTTTGTTTGGATCGTTGTTAAGTATTCATTATTTATTACCTAACTAGGGTAGGTTTTTAAAATGCATCGAATGCTGATAGTACCTTAGTTCCTACTAAGATATTTATAGTACTTTTGCTCGTTTTGTTATTTTATAATGCTTTGTTAAATTACATGCGTCTAATTAACATTCAAAGGGAGAACATGAAATGGACACAGATCCCCAAATTGAGGATTGCGTTCATGGAAAATTATAGAGATCTGTCTGTCAACTGATACGTATATTAACGACGTCAATTATCTCGAATGATTGGCAACACGAGACGAAGTTATCTATCTAACCTCCTAACACTGATCATTTAGTAATTTCTGACAACTGTATATGTGCTGTTACTATCTGATTTTTTAGCTAAATAGGGCGCAACTTTCTTGGCCCCAACAGATCACACAACTTTTTGGTGTTATGCCATCCTGAGACTTGGCCGCTTTACACGAATATTTTTGCTCTCTCGATTTGTTTGGATGAAATTAATTAATAGCGTTTTTCATTTACAAATAAAAGAAGCAATATGTTGTTGAAGTCTTGATAGGAACGAGATAGATAGACCATAAAAAGATCTCCTCAGATTCACATTTAATCATATCAAATCACCGTTCACTAAGTATTGAAATCAAATCTACGAGCCATTATCTGAATTCGATTTATCTAATAACGCCTATGGTCTGGCCATCGGAACGAATATCACCATTATCGATCTGATAATCGGTTATCGTTACACAAGTTCAGTTGATATTGCCAGTCAGCAACTAAATAAAGTGCAATGACCTGTGAACACGGCGTTAGAGCAATACAGTAGGCTTTTTATAGATATATATATATATATTTATCGTATCAAAATATTCTATGAATTTATCATACTTATACTTGAAAATGAATATACAATTGGAGTTATTTCAGTTACAAATAGGTATAAGAAAGTTAAAGATTGAGACTGACAAATTGTTAAAACACGCAACATAATTACAATTGGTTACTAATCTATACATATAAATAAAATTGGAGTGTCTGTTTGTAATATTAAAATAACCGCTTTTTACTAAGTGCATTTGGATGTATACACGTTACCTATACCGAAACAACATTTTTTTCAATTTTTGTCTGTCTGTCCGTCTCTCTTTCTGTCTGTCTGTCTGTTTGTTCCGGGTAATCTCTGAAATGGCTGGACCGATTTTGACGGGAATTTCACTGGCAGATAGCTGATCTAACAAGGAGTAACTTAGGCTACATTTCTTTAAGAAAAAAAAATTGATTCTCTCGAAAAAAAATTAAAACCAATGTTGCAGCGCTGCGCGCGAGCAGGATGTTGCCAACGGCTGAGTCTTTGTTAAATACCACGCGGACGAAGTCGCGGGCAACAGCTAGTTTGTTATAAATATAAAACCGCAGTCCCGTACTATATATATAATTGATACAATCAAATATCGTAAAATAAATTGTATTTATTAGCTAACTGCATGTATAGACTGAAATGCGTGCAATTATAAGCTAATTGCGAATAGATATAAAAATTTCCATGTATAGTAAATGCAATATACAGGGTGTAAGGGACATGGTAACGAAAAATGTAGGTAAAGGAATGCTATGGCTTACAAATGGTGTTATTTTTAAGCGCGCAATGTATGTATAATTCATTAAAAGATCGACGGAAAATTTTAACTCTGGGGGGTCCAGACACATTCCCTTTTCGTTATTAAGCTACTTACACCCTGTATTTAGGTTTGTTACAACGAAGAAAGGATAAATCCGAATGGGAGAAAGAAGAATGGAGTTGATTAAATTCCCGAGTCGCTCACATAGCGTGCTTGAAAGAGTAGCATTAAAGTCGTCGCCAAAATCACATACGAAATAGAAATAAATTTATTTTTTGTTTAATTTTAGTCAGCGCGTGTCTTCGCGCTTTGAAAGACGTGCAGCGATTTGTGCCGTTCACACATACGCACTCCGACAGTAGTTCCCCTGGCACTTCATATGTTTACATGCCCACACAGGTACACTGAACTCGGACAATAATGTCGGTTCGCGGAAACGAGACGTGTGCGGACACCAAGATCCTTTCGTCGACCATGTCCGTAGTGCGTACAAAATATGCGTGGTAAAACCACGCATATTTGCGGAACCAGTTATTAACTAAAGTTATTGTTCCATGCTAAATATACGAGGGTGGGCACCGCACGAAAAAGGAACTGGGTCCAAGTCTGTCACTGATCTCATTAATTTAGTCAAAAAGTAGATTACTTATTGTTTGACTACCCCAAGTTTGTTTGTGGAAGCGGACAAGTTGCGTGCCGACCAGTCTTTACCATGTTGCATGGCAAATTATTAACAAAAGCCATAGTATATTACGCTAAAGATCAGTAGAATAGATAGTCTATTAAATACGTACGTACATTATGGATTGTTTAGTCGTACCTATGAGATTTTACGAACGATATAAACAAGGCTAAAAAGCGTTATAAAAATTGCTTTACTAGGTTTCATGGTGAGAAACAGTGCTAGTTATGAAAATTACTGTAACAAAATATAGCCAGAACTACTGCAATTATTTTTTTAGGAAAATCCGACAATATAAAACAATGTTTGTTTCTATACATAATGTAATACTTGTGAAAAATTAATAATATCATAATGTAACAAAAGGAAAAAAAAACTAGAACTATCGCATTTGCGAGGCGTGGTACGGTTGAAACAACAGGCAACTCCACAGATCTCAAATAGATTGCAGTAGTACATCTGCACCAAATCTGCACCAAAGACAGGTTTAAGTCAAGTATTTGTTACGCAGCTCTCAATTCATATACAAATAATAGCATAGATCAAAATTAATTAGGATTATTCGATAGTAAATGTCATTGAAAAGTCAAAAGTTCAAAGAATTTAATAATAATTCAGACGTGTAGGTTTACAACTAACTTACGGTCCAGATAAAGTTCACACAGATTAAGTTCTTACGAACAGATATTTCACTCCGCAAAGACTTTTAAATGGATAGCAGTTTTTGCTATAGCGCAATAAAGTGCTATTCAGCTAGTAGACCGCTGCGCTTTTGAAAATTGTAAATACCTAGCTATGCACTTCTCTTTCTATAGCGTAATTATATTTCTTCTGACGCAGCACGTGTAATTTTAGGGTTGACTCGGATCTCTCTATCATCTCACATAGGACAAAATACTAACAAACAACTATGAATATCCAAATTAATGATGACACATTATTTCGATTCGCCTTTTTTTACGATGGCACATATGACGATTAGGCACCTAATAGTTTGAACAGTTAGGAGCGAGTGACGTAGCGTGCGTGCGATGCGTGCACTCGCAAGCGGGTTGCAGCCCTGAGTGTTTAGTACCCTCGCGGTGCAGGGCACTGTAGGTATTTATCGCGGTAGGATCGACGAGGGGCGGGTGTCTGCCTTGGGTTTCAACTAAAAAGACTAATTTACTCCTTCTCATTAGTTTGACCTGAGATTTGTTGCGGAAAATCATGAAAAAAATATCATTTTCTTAGATACTGAAGTCAGATCAGAGTTATGACAGATTAGTTAGTAAGATAGTCGCCACTTTAAATAGCGCTACTAATAATATTTTACAAGTAGCTGTACATATCACTAGTGTAAAAAGACACATGACCCGAGCTCGGCTGTCCGCGGTATCAAAACATTTAGCCACCAGCATCGATGTCTCCGATTTCGTCGTGAGGCCGTGAGAGGCAAACGTCGCGTGTGGTACGGTCTGAATATAAACGCGCCATAAACGTTGCTTGGCTACTAGAACTCACTGTAAAGATATGAATAACGAAACAACTACATTGTATACATAGGGCTGAGGGGTTTATTCTTTTTGTTACGTTTAAATCTTTTATTTTGTTAACACGTATTCACATGTTGAGGTTCGCAAGTCACTAGAACGGTTAAATCGCGAAGATGATATAATAATAATATTTATGTCCTCTGCAGGGGTAATAAATACTACACGTATTACACGTAAGCCTCAGCACACTTAGTTGACATCCATCCACATATACACTTCTTCAAAAAGCAGTCATACTTAATACCTGTAGATTAGATCGCAAATTTCTACCTATGACCCTAAATATCCAAGCACCCTTCACACCTTAGACTTGGCTCCGGCCCGTTGCCCTTTGGATTTACCTCCCCTTCAACAAGGACAGACAAAGCAAACAAATGATAATAATTTATCAGATAAACACACGAAATGTACGGTCTCAAACCGAACAACCTTTGTATTGTGTGTGGGTAACACCCAGGATTCTAATACAAACATTCGTACTCGATAAAATGTTTGCCAGGGACCCCCGGGACCCTCGGTACAGAAGCACTACCAACTGAGGCAATCGTTCATCGGAAAGATGTTAGCCTTTCGTAGTTGGTACAAGTTTTATAGCTGATGACATCAGACCCGGTGTTATTGTTATTATAATGATCATTCAACATAAATATTTGTTAATGATGTAACGATCGCTCTATCAACACCCTTTTCGTTCGAATGCCTTTTAAGCGGTGTGGCATTCATAATAATTGACGGCGAGACATGTTTAATAGGTACATACATAATATTATATTTATCAGACAACAATTATTTATAAATTGAAGTAAACAATTAGTACCAATCAATTATTATAAGTACTTATCAATTTGGACTTTTTGTTTTATAGCACATAAAACAAATAAAGATAAGTACTTTATACCTTGATGTTTACAGTTTTTCAAGTATTTTATGTAAAGTGGGTAGGTTCCTAAAAATGACAATAGTACATTATGATTAGGGAGCAGTATAAAATTATGATTAGTACGCAAATGATAATGTATGACACAGCATAAGGTTGTCCATAAGTATGTATCTACTACCTGACATCACTTTCAAACTACACATCCGCTTAGTTTTGATTGCAAATTAATATTTGTTTACATACGAATTTAGTTTCTGAAATATACAATCCACGTTCAAATTGAATAGCACAGCATTAGGAGCACAACACAAAACCTTCCGCAGTTTAAAAGGAAATCCTCACTAAAATGCCGAAACATTAATTAAAGCCCCTCGTTTTGAATTTGACGTAAATACACGTAACCGATAATTAAGGATAGTTCATAAAAGTAACTTACGTGCGCTGTTTTTGTGTTAAGTTCGTCCGCGTGTGATAAAATTATAATAAGCTACAGCATATGTATATTTATAAGATACTCTTAAGATAAGGTTGTGCAATAATTTAATGTATGTAAAGTTACCTAGTTAGGTCAAGAGCAGCTGGCATTCCAGCCGGCACGAACCACCACGGCTGCAGCGGCGTGCACATCCGCTGCGGAGGGCTCCTCTAGCGACCATGCACTGCACCAGCCCACACTGATCACAGACCCAAGCTCCAGCCACCGGTTCACATTCACCACACACAGTCAAAACTAAACGAGCCAATGTCAGCGCAGTGTCATGGTTCAGCACGCCTTAATTGACCTGGATATAGATAACGGTGACGCAAAACCGTTTGCTGACACAGGATTATACGGTTGCCACAACCTCGATGATCATTGACTTTTCCGGATAACGAAATAACAGGAAAAAAAATATTGTGCCTCCAATCAATCAGAGGAGAAAATACCAGAGGAAGCAACTTAGCTATTGCAGAGAGAAATGTTTATCGAGTTTCGGCACGATGGAACATCGATATCGAAAGAGCAAAGTAATAAAAATATTAAAGCAATAAAAGGGCGGAATCGAGAGCGACGAGGATTCTTCAACAACTTTAGGGGAGTCAATAATTAGAGGGAGCGATAGCTTGAGTGAAGCGAATAAGGGTTGTTATGGCTGCAGCGTAAGGGTCGATAAACTTTTTGTTTGGAGCAATTTTTTGGGAGTTAAAAAATATACCTATTACGCAAGAGGCGTAGCTAAGTGCACAGTGCATCGATCGAAGATGTGGTATGACAGATGAAAACTAGATTGGAAGGTATATGGACATGTCTGCTAGTTTCGCGGGAGTCGTGTTGTGCCGCGTGGTAGCGCGAGGCGCTCGGTCTGTGTGTCGCTCGATGTCGAACTGGCGTCTGCCGACTGCCACCGGTCGGCTCCGGCTCCGCGCGCTGACTAGAGATCGCCGCGGCGTCGCCCGCCCGCCCCCGCTCTCCTGCTGTACCCGAGCCGCCCCATGATAGCGTGCCCTAACTTCGTGGCGCTGCTCCGTGAACCAACTGTCGGGGTATACGACGAAATTCATTTTTTTTCGGTAAAGTCGAATAAGTACCTGCCTTTGTATACGTTTTGAGTTGCATTTTACAAATGGCAAGACAAAAATTCATTCTGCTTACTATAAGACACCCTTTCACAAAAGCAAATTGCTAAGGTTAGTGCAACCAAGGAGACAACAATGTGTAATGAAGGAATTAGGAATATAAGGAGCGACAAAAATGCCACGAGGCAACCCAAATAGTACCCAACTGTTTGCACAAAAAGAACACTACAAAATTTCCTGAGAACCTGAAATTGTCGAGGGTCTGACATGGATTTACGAAACGGATCTCAATATACAATCCCCGGCACGTACTCAAGACATTTGCCATAAACCATTCAGCTATCGGACGACACGGAACTGAGCTGTACGCCTCGTTGAAATAACAGCAGCTTATACAAAGACGACAAGGGGGTAGCCCCTTAGCAAGTCTTTTATAAGTAAGTACACGCTTGCAGATTAGGTTAACAAGATTTTAATTTAAAAATGAACCGTAATTAAGAACTACAGTGTGGATTTCAAAATGCACCAGACCAGACGACAGCGCAGCTAGCTGTCAAGAAAGGGTTGGGATAAATTGGACTCATACTTAAAGGAGTTGCCCATCATAGCCCTGTACAGAGAGGTACTTTAGAACAGCGTCTACCTGCGTCGCAATCTCGCAGGTGTGTACGAAGATTTATTCCGATAATGTTAACAGAAGTGATGTAAATAATTTAGCTACAAAGCGATTCACAGAATCTATCCCAAGTACTAAACGAATCGTACTACTTAGATAAAGACTAAATTAGATTCGAGGTAAAGTTACCATTTAATTTTATAGTTTCAGAACGATCAGGCTAATTTAATATCTGTTATTATGTAAATCGACAGTTTAGAATCGTTCACGCCCGTCGTGATCAGTGATAATTGACAATAATTAGCTTCTGAAAACGCCCTCAGTAAGTCAAGGTTCGCAGTGATAAGATGATGAAGGTGTCGTGCATCACGTTAATTGATACTTGATAATGACATCAATCTTGGAAGGCAAACTGATAAAATAAGTTTCTTACTTACCGTTTCAAATAAAGCGACATCTACGGGGCGACCCCGTGCGAACATTGAGTATTAAAAATGGAGCCGCCTACAACCAATATCTGTACTGTATTTTTGTCTGCTAACTCTTTGGGAAGGTGACACGACACAAGGGGACCTTTGGGGTGGGTGTATAAAATTCTAAGAGATACAGAATTGCAGCGATCGAGAGTAAACTAGTTTTATATACAGCTTATGGGCAAATGGGCAATGTTTTTGGCAGAGGGCCTTTCGGTGCCACGTCTAGGATTATTGGTCTGAGCGTGCGAATGGTGAAAACTCGTCGACCCATGTCTCCGGCGACGTTATCTGACAGGGTAGATTTTGTGTCGGACGAAATTATTGCGGAAAATCGGTGTCGTAAAAATCATATATCTGTCGGAGTTCTCCATCAATTTTACTTTAGCTAAACACAAGTAGTATTCGAGTTTTGTGCCCTCGAGAAAAACACTCATCTCCACACGAGTACAATCCTGACTAACGATTATGCCATGATTTGCAGAATCGTTTACCAATATTTCACATTTCTTAGTTTCCTAGTGTCTGTTTACTCAAACAAAATTAATATTATTATCTTCGAGTGTGCGCCTTACTCTATATCCCAGTCATTATAGTGATTTATACAAGTTTCTGAACGCCGTTAGTCGACACTAGAATTCTTAACGATCTACAGTTTCAAATAGGTAGAAGGATTTTGAACCGTATGAAAGACTATTTTGTTCCTCACAGTTTTTGTGTTCGATGTTGAGTACTCGCTCTAAACAATACAACAAGTATAACTCAAGGAATTTATATTTAAAAAAATATGATTATATTTATCTGTAATGTGAGAGTGCTCATAAAAGTTGCTAGATAGTAGATAGCTAGATAGTAGATAGCTAGATAGCTAGATAGCTAGTAGCTAATAAAATTGTGCGAATGAAATTTCGCACAACGTACGCCTACTATTTATTATCACTATGATCTAACTTCAACGAGGTTATCGGAATATAAAATGTGTATATATAAAATGGTTTTGACGTCAATCACTAAACATCGATGGGTATTTTGTTTTCGTGGTAGGTACAGATTACTTAGTATATGCAGCCATAGTCAGATGTATTAAAAAAAATACACTAGGAAAAATGAACATTTTAATCAATAAACTTAAAAAAAACTTGTTTTTAAGAAATGGGCACCGGCAAACTACTTACATAACAAAGGTTTATTTGGTGCAGCTAATATTAAAGAAGAATAACTAGAAGCTAAACTATATAATAAAGATAAATCGTAATCAGGTTATCAATTCTGGGTCTCATTAAACGCGCATAGATAATAATAATATGGAATTTAAAAAAGCACAAAAATTGTAGAAAGCGTTGCTTTCACGTTTACTCGCCAGGCGGCAGCGGATACGGTTTGACATATGGCATAAGTGCGTTGGTGACCTTTCGCACGAGCGGTGATGAAACACAAAATGCAGTTGACACAAGGTGAAATTTTGTACGAAGTGAACGGCTCAGCTACTAAAGTAAGGATGCCCGGTGAGGACACGTTGACCCGCGAAAAAACCTTGATTGCCTTCCCTCTGCACCGTTGCTCAATCCCACGGCTAATGACTGCTTAATCACAACTATAACCTTATATGAAAATTAACATTGCAATGTCAAACAAAGTAATTATCTAACTAAACTTTTTAATGCATTAACCGATTGCTAGATATTGCCGGCCATCAAAGTCGTGCTGCCGGCGTTCAAATTTTAACAAGAATTATGTTTTAATAAGATTTCCGTGCGAGTTGTATATCAAGCGCTAAATCCAATATAACCCACTAGTTTTATAGTAATTTCATAATGATATGGATAAAAATGTATCTTCTTATATCACGTAGGCAGCTTCACAACAACCTCGATGGTTGTTTAACCTTCAAGTCTCCTTACCGTTTGAGTGTCACGAGGTAGCATTGCGAAAGTTGACAACGCCGTACGTGAGCAGATTGTAGAGGATTCAGATTCTTGTTTTGTCGCGTTTGCTATGCATTTCAGTTTCCATTCTAACGCGAAATTGCTGCCACGTTTAATGTCAAATTGGAGATTTAATTAAATAAAGTTATAAAAGCTTTATTGTGGCACTCAATCGCAACACTAGTGTCTTATGGACCATTACAGTCTCTGGCAGGCACTTGCGTCCTGTAACGAAAGTTGGATGGCTCATTAAGTACTATATTGAAACTGGTTGCACAAGAGTAGCCGATGGGAGTTTATGACAGCCTGATGGTATCATAAGAAACAGTTGAGCGCGAATACTTGTAATAATTATGTACATTAAGTCCAGATTCTTGACGTTGTTAATGAGTTCGGTGGTAACAATGCGATATTACGACCCACTCAGGGTACCTACACAAATTATAACCATACACGTCAAACAAATGGGCGCTAGAACTCCAAGGTTGCGGTAAATGGATGGTGTAACTGCGAACATAACGCATTACTTACCATGTTGTGTATATGTCGCAGCCGGATTCTAGAATCCACTCTTTTTCAAAACGCCTAGGCGCTTTACAATTAGGAAGCCCTATTACAATTCGGCTAAACTTCACAACAGCGAACGCTAACCAGCCGTATTGTGGAACGGAAAACGCCATTAAAATATAGCTAGCCGTATTACAATCTGCCAAAACGTTAACCAGCCGTTCTACAAAACTGACGCGTTTTGTAAAGCGCCAAGCTGTTTTATAAAAAAGCGGATGGTACTAATCGGCTGCGACATACTTATATACCCAGGCTTTTGAAAAACTTTTAAGGTGTATGTTGTTAAAATTTTATGCGCATTAGTCGCATACGCTCATCCAGATTAGCCTTGCAGCTGCCGTTAACGGCCACGAGTCACTTTCGAATAATAACAAGCGTATAATTAATTATAAAAATGGAAAGTGTCGCTGTCTCATTTGTTGTCACTATTGCAGGAAATAAGATCTTACAAAACTCGACCTTAGTGCCAAGCAATTATTAGCGCCAGGTCTTAGGTACATTGTGTAACACAATTAATCACCGTCCCAGCGGCGATGTGATAGGTCCAGTTGATGTAGGAATCGTGTTGCGGAATCTTATTAAATATCTATACCCCAGAGTTATTGTTCACCAGTCATTGTTATAATTAGTCATTAATAATCTGTTTTGTCAGCGTTGGTTGTGTGATTAATAAACCGGGGTATTAAACACCAGCTGTCTGCTCCGACTAACAATATAATATAATGATTTCTTATATTTACGCGAATACTACACATTGAAATAAAACATTTTTTTTTCGGATTTTATCGCGTTTATTTTAAATAAACGCGATAAAAACAAAAAAAAATGGTTTATTTCAATATAATATAAATACAGCTACATATGCTATTGGCAATTCAGGAGCTTGAATAATTGTTTCACGGGGGAATGTAGAGATTGGCCCGGTCTATAGTTAAATTTGGATCGATGGTTGAACTTTAATATAATATGGTAACCCGTTTTGGCATAATAAAAAAAACAAAAGCAGACTTTAATGTTAGTTTTAGCGTTCTATTTGGTTATTTTTTTTATCGAAATCTGTAGGTTGATTGAGGTTGTTCAAATACGTCAATTTAAAGGATTATAATACGTCAATGATTCTATTTATAATATATTATTTATACGAGCGATATATCTCATAGATTTTGGAAGATATCGCTGTTTTTCTAAGTTAACCCTTATTTTTGCGTCCAAGTGAAATGTGAATGCAAACATTGAACACACACTTCTATAACATTATCGCTAGTTGATAGTTACATTATAATATATAATAAATCGTAAATATTCCTACAACAAAAACTTGTAAGTAACGTTTTTATTATCTAGCTAATATCGAGTTCCACGCAATACTTGATCGATTTGTATTCAAATTAATTTTAGCTACTGAAACGTCAAGTTGTTTTATAGAAACTTATACCAGACACAGTCGACGACGTTCCAACCGCCGAGGCCGGTAGTTATAGCCAGTAACATCTTTAGTGTAAAACGTTGTATGAAGTGCCTCATCCCAAATAGGATAATAATGATGAATGTGCGTTATGTACTTAGGATATATATAAATAGACGCGGTTCGTCGTCACGCTGTGGGTTGTCACGCTTGTTGACACATTATTTCAGTGGAGATTACTACGATTGGCTATTTCAGGCCTTAGGTGAACGGCCTAGACGATCTCAAGGCTTAGAACAGCTCTTTCCAGCTGAGTGCTGAACGGTCGTGCAGTTCAAGGGCGATGGGTGAATGCCACCACTCAGGTTTTTTGCCATCCAAACCCGCTTAGGTACATGACGACTGGTCTTATCGAAGCCGGATGAACACCGATCGCTGCTAATAACTTGACGACCGAATACCTATATTTTGAGAAAAGTGCGTGCTATCGAACGCGCATTACTCAAATATAGCCTTACAGTTTTGTATAAAGGTCACTAACAAAATGAACCCAACTTTTCAATGAATTTGTAGTGGTAAATGTACCACATACAAAAAAGAAAGCCTAGTTAATGGTCCGGCACAGGCTTAAGAAGATCTGGACGTAGTTTTATATATATATCTGTGTATGAATGCGTGTATTTACATGCTAGAGCAGAGTTCTTTTAGCCTTCACTTGTAGCGCATGCTGGGTGTTGTCTGATTATTCGAAAAAGTCTGTCCATAACCTAGAGAATGGATCTTATGATACGCTCGCTTTTCTCGTAAAGTTGTGTATTTACCGAGAGTATTCGTATGTAATAAAATAATCCAGAATGTGACGGCAAGCATTACAATGGTGCGTTACCCTTAACGACGAACTGCGATCGACGATGAGTAATTTTACACGACGTAATACAATCGCATTACAAATGGCCCGCACTGTAATGCTCGACTCCTGCAATGTTAGTAGTTGTGTCATTACACGTGCGCGCACTGTAAAAGGCTCTGCGAACGGCAAAACTTGGCACCCAGTGTTTAGAACCGATTCGTGAATTAACAAGCCAATCGGTAGGGATCTTACAAATCGGCCCTACACATTGGGTACCAAGTTGTACCGTTCTTAGATGCCTCAATTGTCGTCTCGACTACGTACTGATTTAATGCTCGAATCCAAGCTTTAACATTACACGAGAATGCTCCCGGTGAGTTCTCGGCGTTAAATTGTATTTTCATTCATTGAAGCGTGCTACTTTTGAGCAGTTTAATCAGTATCTATAACAACTCTCTTCTATCGTCTCTTGAATTTAGAGCGATGAAACTATTATTTTGATTTGAATAAAGTTGAAGACGGCGCTGCTAAAACAAAATCTAAACTCGGGACAGTACAGTAAGATAACAAGTTACACCTGCGGGGAGTCCGTATAACTAGCTATAACTAGGTAAGAGCGTAAAACCTTTGTTCTTTCTCGCCGGTGGCCCGACTACACGAAAAATTATCTTTTTACTTTTTGCCGAGTCGCTCCCGGCGCACTATGGGACGAAAACCGGCTTTCATAGACATAGAAACTTTTTCTTTAAAATGTCGACTTTTATACTTGAAAATGTTTCGGAAGACTAAATACATGCCTAAAATTAATAACATAACGATATAGCATAAGAAACAGCGCGCACAGAATTTTTTCTTTAAAAATTTGTATGGAGCTGGCATGAAAAAGCCGTATATCTTCGCTATCGCACGGTTGGCCCTAATTCCCTTCTAGGGGGTTTATCCTTGATTTATTTGGGATTTTTTGACATACTCCATGAAACGGCCACTGGTGCGACCTTTTTTTTAAAAATCGCTAAACTTTTAATAATTTAAAAAAATATTTTCTATCGATTATTTGACTTAACTTAAGCTTAATATATACTCGCACTACCTATAAGATGAACCCGGTCACTATTTTATGTAAACGCGTTGTGAAAACGTAAATAGATAAATAAAATGTTAAAAATATAACATGATAAATGAGTGTTTTTCTAAGACATTGCGACAAGAATGAGGGTACTTGGTTAGTCAATGGGTGCGTCATTTCAGCGTAGACAAACTAATGCTATACGACGTTAAAGCTATATATATATCTATTCTAAATCACTATCATCTGAGTCTAACTCGGAGTCAGAGTCAAGCTGGGAGACATCTCTAAACTCGAACTAAGGTTCTGATTATTTCAACTGACCAAATGTTTCATCAAAGAAAGTTTTCTACCTTATTGCGTCCAAAATGGATCTTGCTGACGAAACAAGTGGATCAGATGAAAGAAGAAGGAAATTAAAAATATCTTCATTGGAACTCACTCTGTCCTTCTCACGGGAGTAGTGTTCCCTGAATCTTCTAAAACCCTTGTCCAGGGTTTCTGATGCCACTTTAGAAAGACTCCCGATTGGTACAATTGCGTTGGAAGCAATGATGTCAGCTCCATGCAGAAGGACTTTGTGTACTTTTGCAGACATATAGTACCAGTTATATTACGCCACGCATCGCTCAGCAGTCTTGCATGTGTATTCCCTGAGTTTTTCTATTAAAACATATTCCCCAGATGTCATTGATTGCAAAATGACAGCGAATCTCCGGATCAATTCTTGATCCAGTCATGTAATAGCAGCAGTTTTTACTGGAAATTCAAAGAATCTTCTCGCTGTTTGGCATCGTTGGTAGTACCATGACCCTCCTTCACAACATCAGTGGGCCAAGTTCTGTTTTGAAGCGGTCTTGGATAATTTTCTTCCTAGCCTTCCTTACATCTTGGTCAGCTTTTCCTTTAACAGCCCATTTCTTGATGTCTTATCTGTATGATATGTGTAAAAGGCATTCCATCATATTTATACGTGCATTTAGTGAAGAAATCCCATACTCCATCATAATAGCTGATATCGCTTTTTTTGCCACTGCATCCAAATTTTCAACTCAGGCGGTTTCGCTTAACATATATAGCAAGCTGCGTAAAATCTAGCTTCTGAAATGTATCTGCATATCTTGCCATTGATCTGAGGAACATGTTTTAAAAAAATAATCACGGCCTACGTATGTAAGACTGCTGAGCGATGCGTGGCGTAATATAACTGGTACTAATGTCTGCAAAAGTACACAAAGTCCTTCTGCATGGAGCTGACATCATTGCTTCCAACGCAATTGTACCAATCGGGAGTCTTTCTAAAGTGGCATCAGAAACCCTGGACAAGGGTTTTAGAAGATTCAGGGAACACTACTCCCGTGAGAAGGACAGAGTGAGTTCCAATGAAGATATTTTTAATTCCCTTCTTCTTTCATCTGATCCACTTGTTTCGTCAGCAAGATCCATTTTGGACGCAATAAGGTAGAAAACTTTCTTTGATGAAACATTTGGTCTGTTGAAATAATCAGAACCTTAGTTCGAGTTTAGAGATGTCTCCCAGCTTGACTCCGACTCCGAGTTAGACTCAGATGATAGTGATTTAGAATAGATATATATAGCTTTAACGTCGTATAGCATTAGTTTGTCTACGCTGAAATGACGCACCCATTGACTAACCAAGTACCCTCATTCTTGTCGCAATGTCTTAGAAAAACACTCATTTATCATGTTATATTTTTAACATTTTATTTATTTATTTACGTTTTCACAACGCGTTTACATAAAATAGTGGCCGGGTTCATCTTATAGGTAGTGCGAGTATATATTAAGCTTAAATTAAGTCAAATAATCGATAGAAAATATTTTTTTAAATTATTAAAAGTTCAGCGATTTTTAAAAAAAAGGTCGCACCAGTGGCCGTTTCATGGAGTATGTCAAAAAATCCCAAATAAATCAAGGATAAACCCCCTAGAAGGGAATTAGGGCCAACCATGCGATAGCGAAGATATACGGCTTTTTCATGCCAGCTCCATACAAATTTTTAAAGAAAAAATTCTGTGCGCGCTGTTTCTTATGCTATATCGTTATGTTATTAATTTTAGGCATGTATTTAGTCTTCCGAAACATTTTCAAGTATAAAAGTCGACATTTTAAAGAAAAAGTTTCTATGTCTATGAAAGCCGGTTTTCGTCCCACAGTGCGGCGCGGTGCGGACCGAGCGAGCAGGTAGACTGCTCAATATAATAAACGTTTATTCTAAACGAACACGTTTAGGTAACATTTGAGAACGACACGATCACCTACCTATCTACAATACATTCCATAAAATTTTGCTTAGTATAGGTAAGTGTACCTATTCAATGAAGGTAGGTGCAAACTTTTTGATTCGGTATGATCCCATTTTCTACCTATCGCTATAGGTACCTAATTCATTCCACTATTATATATACCTACCGGGGTAGCATAATACAGGAGCACCTACTGCGATCGCTCTCAATCGCTCCTATTAAGACCTCAAAGTGTGAATGATAGCGCAATGCTGCAATGAGCCTACACTATTTGTTATTGTACCTACAGCTAGTTATAAAGTTTTACTATCTCTTTATATTTCGTACTCCGTGCAGTTCAGTCTGAGAGTGCCGAATACATATTTGAAAATTAATCTAATGAGTAGTTTATTTTGTTGGTCGTATCAAAGATGCCATATGGAATGAACAAGAAAACTTAAAATGTAATGGGCTAACTGTGAACAAAAATAATGGTTTGAAAACTAGTATAAAAGTGAATGCTCTCGTTATTGGATTACATTTGCATTTAATTGAAAACTATCTGTGTGGAAAGGGTCTGCAAGGATTGAAGAATATCGGCCTCGCATAAAATATTTATCAGGATTTCTGGTAAGTGGATAACAAAAGGTGCACTACAGAAATTAGAATGCTATAGCAGTATATGACTGAAATTTACAACAATTTAGAAACTCAAATTAAATTTTATCAGTATGTCCGCCAACATGTTTTATTTTAAAGAGAACCCACTTAACACTAGACTTGAATCTTATGCACAGTTCACAAGCTATTTACATAAAATATTATTTCTATTTCCTGTAGGCAGTCAGATTTGCGTGGGCAAACACTTATAGCTATTATTAATATGCCATGGAAATTAACCAGGAAGCATATTCACGTTCTACCTATTATGACCAGGTGCAAAATATTGGTTCAACAAAAAATCTATAATGACCAATATTGATTACTGAGAAATAGGATTATGATATCAGTGGTATGTATAGCTACCTAATCCATTATGATTATGGGGACCATCTACAATATATAGCTACTAAAGGACATTAAATAGTAATTGATGAGATTGAGAAGAGACTATGCATTTTGGGGTAAGAGGTAGTAGAAAAAAGGATTATGAACAAAGAACAATTGCAAGACCTCAAGACACTGTGAGCACATTCTGCATAGATCGGACCACAAGCAACAATTGAATATGAGGGTACCCTGTTTCAAACGATGACACCAGAACGTCAACCACCTCGGTCCTCCCGTGACCATGGTAGCTGTAAAGCAGCCTAAACATTGGCAACGTAAAAAAAAAATGCGATAAAATCCGTAAAATTTGTTATATTTAAATGAACAAAGAAATCATTTTATTTGTAAAGTCATAGATAGTATACATTTGGTAATATCATTAGACTTCTAGAACTTGAATAGTTGTGTAATTAACATAGTAAAAACTTTATTGACATATGTATAATAGAGCCTGAATTTGTATAGCATCTGATACCAATAAATTCTCAATCTATTTAAGAGTGGAGCAAGTAATGTAGCTAATTAGATACTTATTCCTTACTGTGTAAGTATCTAATTATTATTTTTTGTGCTACTTTGGGCAGTACTTTATTCTAGATTTGTTATGCACAAAATCAAATAATTTATTTTGTAAATACAAATCATTGTCATTCATTTATACTAAAATCGAGAATATTCATTCTCATTTCGTAAATCACAAACAAGTGGCAGGTCTATGCCACTTCTTACAAACTATCTAGTATCTTTGTACTTAAGTCGCCATTATGATCTGACTAGGTTGGTATTTGTCCTTTTACAAGTCAATTGAACCACTTAGGGCCCAGTGTATTATTATCATAAGTAAAGATTTTAGATATAAGTTATGAGTCAGTGAACACTTTGTGATTTCCTTATATCCCGTGACTTTATTCTAGGAACATTTGAGGTGACCGAGACAGCTGACTAATCAGATAGTGTTTCCTATGTGACTAAGGTACGCATTAACAGATAGGTATGTGCATATAGGTGTATATTAAATTAAGTACTTTATATTAGATGATCATTATCATACTACATATTTTGTTATGATGTAGGTAGGTATAGGTACCTACCTGCTAGACATACATTTAAGACATACCTTTTAAATGTAATATATAAAACTACTGTGACAGCTGTAGTTTTTAATAATTACTCAGATATAATTGCATTTAATATTCAGGTAAGAAATGTGTAAGTATTATTTATTACCTATGACTTCTCAAAAACATAGTGTCTTATGTGTAGGCTATGGGGGCATACCAAAAATACTGATGTTTGCGAGATGTGATTGCGTATGACGACGCCTGTTTACTTTTCACGTTTATAGCAGCTGTTCTAAGAAATGCACACCGCTTGGGAAATTCAACGCACCATCGTCTGTTAGTATTCTACCAAACATCATAACATTCAAATTGGTATTCAAATTAAGATGAAGCCGATAGAACACATTTATTCAATATCGACCCATGTGGTTGGCGTTCTTACCAGCAGGGAACTTTTATATTATGCCATTGAACCTAATAAAAAACAACCAAAAAGTTAAATAGAGGAAGCACTGAGGTTGAATAAAGTATCTTTATAGACTGTATGAAGCTATGTCATCCATTTCCGATTGTTCTTTTTCTATAGAAGCGTCGCTAGAAACAATGAAAACATTTTTTTTACCTTCGTTTTCGTGACTCCACGGTGCCGCTTTAGGTTCCCAGCGCTGAAGACTATCTTTATTCACAGCACTTATCATCACAATACTATATATACTTTAACTACTAATCCTACCATTAAAACAATAAAGTTAACCGTAATTAACTAAACTAACATAAAATACACAAGCTGTGGGTTACAAGCAGGGGCTCGGGACATGACACAAAATCACAAAACAAACCAATAGAAAAAGAGAAGAAAACAAAACGCACGACGCGCATGCGCTGTATAGGCTTCGTCGGTAAAGCAGTAACGTAATTATTTTTAACATCAATAATAGGGATGTTTTTAGTTTCTTAATCGATTATTGTTATAAGTATAAAGAAAAAAAAAATAGAATAAATGAATATTTTATATAAAAAAAATATAAATTGAATTAATTTATTACTAATATTAAATACTCATAATTCACAGAATAACAAACAAACACGAAGTTTTTAGGAAATAAAAAACGTGGTGAGCCGCCACCTGACAAACTTAATTAATTTATAAAACCTGATAAGAGCAGATGGCCGAAATCTATCAAATAGCCTTATTCCTACAGTCAGTCTATCTAAACTTCATACAAAGTACTAAATTTATCGATTCACAATTGTGTCATATATATATATATATATATATATACTGTACCTGTTGAAATTATAGAAAATGATTTACAAGCTCATCCCCCTTCCAATAACATCGGTGGAATATAGACCAAATACTCTAAAAATACAAGGACAAGTTTTATTTTATTCTATCCTTTAAAAAAAAAATACAGTGAATATATAATTATATACCTCCTCGATATCGAAACGATTGCTTGACTTCGTACTCGGGTGGCTGACAATGCTAGGTCTAGTTTAGCCAGCTGAACAAAGAAATATGAAAATTATAAAACTTAATTATTATCCACATTGGGTTTAGAAAAATCGCCTAATAATATGACACAATTTCAATAGAACTATTCAACTATTTAGGTTGCATTAACCGATAAAGCAGATTTTTAACGGCATCTAGTTAGTTTTTCTGCAAACTAGTTTAAAAAATAGTAGACGATATAGTGTTGTATTAAAAATGTAGATGTCGCTCTTTTACAATGTTTATTTCGAAACCTACTACCTAACCAACTTCATTCGTGCGACTCAACGAATGAAGTTGGTTAAATAGTACAGATGGATATCCTTTATGTAGTAAGCACAACAGTATCATTAATTTTCTCTAGAGGGCATACTAAGCAATATGTTATTGTAAAACTGATTTTTCAAATTTATTATCAGTTTTCAGTTATGCGTAGGTATTAGAATTCTGCATTTAATCATAATCTAATTATTATTACCTACTATCGTAAGTCTTCCTTGATAAATTCCTAAAGGGAGAGTCGATGTTGATATAGGTAGTACCAAGATGGCGGCATTGCGCATGGGCATGTGCAAAAGCGACATAATTACTTACTCAATTTATTTGATGCGACCTATACCTACGAGCAGAGTACAATTAATACATAGTTATAAAAAAGAAAACTTGTAGGAGGTAATTTCATAACCTAATATTTAGACTGAAGGAAGATACCAACAGTAATTGCATAAGTAGTTTTACGGTTTTACAACGGATTGCAATGGGCTGGGTTATGTTCCAATTAACTTCTCCTCTACCATATTTGCAGCGATTCTGGCAGCACTAACAATTTTTAAATAGATCTCAAAAATATAAAATGAACATAAAAGGAAATAAGCACGTAGCAAAAACCCGGCTACAGAAAGGTTTTTGAGTTGCCCATGGAAAAAATATAGAATTTACCTACTTATTTAATGTCAGCCCGACTCATAAGCTACCATCATCAAAATTTCATCAAAATACGTCGGGTAAACACAAGAAAACTCCAAAACACGGCTTTATTTTTATAAAAAAAAGTAGGTAGGTACACACAGTCTTATTATGTGATTGAAGTCTACAAAAGTAAGTGACTAGTAGGTACTTACCTATCTATTAGTACGTTTGTATCTAACTTTTCTAAATTGCCTTCATTTCTTTGGTGTTAATCAAAGCGCGTAGAAAGCAGTCATACTTCCTCGAGAGGCCTTATTAGGTCCAGCTCTTGCCTTTGTCAAAGCAGCCGGGCTTGGCGTGTCTTTGAGATAAGAATTGGGTCGACATTGTTGGAAACATCAAAGGTAAGAACGCACGACTTCTGAAGAAATCCTTATTTAATTTATCCGGGAACTTTTGGCTAATAATGTTTTATGTAAGTGGATTTTTTTATTTGATCTGATGTAGCTATTTACGTATTATATACAGAATAATTCAGAAAGGGTATACTAAGTGATGAAACTGCGCTTCTTTAACGGATTTTTTATTAATCCTTTGAGGTATATGAAGTAAGAATTTCTATTATGCAATTTAAAATAAAAATTGCTCATATAAAATCGTAGTATCAGTGTACAGCATTTTATAAATTTGGGGTTTCAAACAGGGGCTTATATAGGCGAAACGCCATTACAATAATACGCCTATAGCTGTATTACAATCCGTTTATACGTTAACCAGCCTTTTTACACAACTGAGGCGTTTTGTTAAAGAGCAGGTTCTACTATTCGTCTGCGACGACGATGTGAATGATCAGCGACAAAATGCGGTAGGCTGCCCAGCCCTATGATGTTTGATACGAAATCCGAGAGAATTAGCGGTAATAGGTACCTGCTATTAATTTTGAAAATGTGTTTAACTTTTAAGTCGACTTACTTAAGGTTTCAGCTTATGAATCTAATCTTCATACGTACCTACCATTCAGATTACTGTTAATTAAAAACGCCTACGACAAGTTCCTCAACAACCTAATTAAACGTTAACAAACATCGTCTCCAGATGCTTTGGGATGACCTGGATCCGGGCGGGGGGTGTAGCGGGGTGCGGCCGGGTGGATGGGGTGCAAATCGATGTGTTGCCATGCCAACCGCGATGTCTGCTGAGGAGCCTGCGCTCTACTGTCCCTTTCTGTCTCGCCTTGATATCATATCACACGAGACTTACAAGAATAACGCCTCAACCGACACCTATCATAGCAATGATGTAAGTTTTGTGGCGACGAAAATTAGGTTTATTTTCCATTGCTCTGCAAAGATTGAGCTATCGTTTTGGTATCTGATGAATATCTTCGTACGATATAATATAAGGAAGAAAGGTTCTTGAGTCGATAAAGTCAAAACCACCGTTTAAGTTATGGGGATTACGATCTTGGTGTCATCGATATTAGATAGAAATCAGCGTAAACGTTTTATAGCCACGTTAGTATGGTGCTTACGGTTAAGTTGTCACTCGGTGGGTGGCTTAACAAGATATTTGAGGTTTGTTCCGAGTCTGTTAACATCTGGCCCCTTTAATTTATGGGAAGGGTGAAATCTGCTTTTAAGGTGTAGTAATTAATAATTTATTTTTGTTCATGATAAGTTACGGAGGGCGGCGTGATTGGATTCGCGGTGCTTTGTCCATTTGTTAACTTTGCGGTTTGTGGTTAGTATGTTGCATGAGTTAATTAGGTTTTAGGTTAGAGAACTTAGGTTCTCGAGTAGTTTGCATCACTTTGAGAAATATTAATATTCTGTAGTATCTAACATCTTATATGCTAGTCTAGCTTCATACTGTCATACCTAGAACTTGGTAATTCTTTATACCCCAATGTATGTGTCACAGCTGGACAAAAGCCTTCTCTTACGACTTAACTTGTTCTTGTCTAGGGCCGCTTATAGCTACGTTTAATCGCGAAGGTGACCAAATTATTGTACTAATCTTCTCCTAGGTTTGCCAATTAGGTTACCTACTAGGTAATTACCTAAAATCGAATTAGTGACAATAGACTGAGAGTGAGCCCAGTATGTAATTACTGGTACTTGCCCATGATTCGGATACAAACAAATATGCGTGATCATCACACAAAGTTTGCACCTACCGGGATTCAAACCCGGGACCATTGTCACAAAAAGCAGGATCACTACCGACTGCGCCAATCGAGTCGAATCATCGGGTAATGCAGGCAAACATAACCCGACTAAATCCAAATTGTATCTACTCCGAGATGCAGTCAACAGAATCAACTCTCATACTGAAAACTTACCAAAAACATTAATTAATCTAGTTGCTATTGTTACCCACCAACTCAAACAAACCGACTTATCCTAATATATAATCGAGTCGCCTAAAGCGATTCTTTTTGAATATGCATAGGCAAACACGGCGACCCCTGGCGGTATAAACATTAATCACTCATAAAAAAGACAAAGCGACTTCTGAGGTACGTACACGTGGTATCTGGGATCGACCTTACGGTATCATTAAATGGTAGTGGACAACGTTCCTAATGACCGGGCAGGGGTGTGCTGACCAGCGGCTTTTTGTAGTTAGTTACTACATGCAGGTAGTCACTTCTACCTACTTACCTACACACGTCTCAAAAAGTGTAAAGTC
The DNA here is from genome assembly GCA_905333125.1 of Pheosia tremula. Lineage (NCBI taxonomy): Eukaryota > Metazoa > Arthropoda > Insecta > Lepidoptera > Notodontidae > Pheosia > Pheosia tremula. Next base: position 3,996,148 of record HG995411.1, read on the forward strand.
ATTATTATTTAATAGCAGCGCCGACGACAATTTTTTTATTATCCCTGGGCAACTTTTTCATTATCCGGGACAAAAAATATATTAGAGGTATTGTATTGACCTGGTATGTAAACTACGATGCCAAGCTTCACTAAAATCTGCCAAGTGAATTATGGTTTTAAGGTACAAACATCTGGGATAAACATTATCCAAAATGTTTATGTTATTATGAGTACCAACATGCCAAGTTTGATTAAAACCTACCTATTTCCAATTCCAAGGATAAAAATCTTTTACACGGGAAGTTTTGAAAATGTGAAATTTATCAAAATACGTCCAGAGGATTTTCCGTGTGCGCGATCCGACAGGCAGACAGACGAGAAAATTGCGGATTCGACTACTATCTCGAAAATAACGTCAGCTGCCTTTTTTTTCAAAAATATTATTTTTACATTCACGACCAAAGTCTTAGCCTTATTATCCAGGTGGTTCAGAATGAGTATACTTACCTTGAAACCTGCGCTGCGTAAGCGCATTCGTAATCATTATGTGAATTCAGAATATCGATATATCAATTTAAAAAAAATACAATTGCGATTTATTGCAACACATATTTTTATTTAACATCGAAATCAGTATGTTACTATACCTAATATACAAAGAGATTTAAGCTCAAAGGATTTCGAAGTGTTTCAATACCTAAATGTTAAACGTGTGTATGTATGTAACTCATAAAATATACTATATACATAATACCACCCCTTTTTAATGTCCGACTGCTTAATAAAATACCTAAAGCGATACAACACCATAAAGTTAGTAAAAACCCGTTACTTTTACTAACTTTATGGTGTTGTATCGCTTTAGGTAATTTTTTAAGCAAACTTAATACATCGAGACATCCAATGTAGAATGCTAGTATCGCAAAAAAATAAATTACATCGAAAGATGTCCAAATTTTTCGTAAAAAAATAAAAACCATTGACATTTTGAATTTCGCGCCCTGACTTGAGCTTCCACCTTAAACAACACTTCAATAATCCCATTTATTAAATTAAAGACTACTTCCAAGTTATTTTTAGTCTGGCAGCCCTGGCGGTCGGTCGTGTGACACGGAACACGCTAATATTTATGTAAATTGCAGAGAATATGATTAGTCCGCGGTGCCTCCCCTGATAATCATATTTACGGCTTCTACCCCCTCACCCTCCCCCATGGCGGGTGGGGGCCACCTTCGTCCTCAATGTTCTCCAGACGTTATGTCTATCAGGTTTTAGGTTATATAGGCAAGAATCCACTAGCCCTCATAATGTGCATGTAGAGTTCAGTAAAGTTATCTATATAGCTTAATATCACATATGGATATTTGAATATTAATAATTTAATGTTTATTTTAGTAGCTGTCTGTTGCAAGTTTGCAAGCTGGATTCTGGATTTCAAAAACTCTTTAGCGATTTCAACCAAGACCTATAAATCGCATGATTGCAGTCTTTATGGTTGTAGAGATTCCATGGTCTATGGAGGTCTCTATGGTCAGTGAATTTGGCTACTGAAGCATCTGTATATGTTATATGTGCCTATCTATACTTACCATAAAGATCTCTACCAGTAGATATTTATTAATTTATAATTGAATTGAAATGTGTTACATCATATTTATCGTCATCCGGCTGTAATAGCTACATCATTTCACCCCATTACTGAGCCCAAACCGTGAGTAAGCTCTTAGGTGTTCAAACAGCGAGGCGTTCTGTCAGCCGGCCACTGTCAGTTCTGACCGTGGGCCAGTCGAGACAGCGCGGCCGGACAGTAGCGCGTTTCCCGCGTGGAAAACCGCTTTCCCCGCGACTCTGAGCCGCACGTGATCGCAGTGTCCCGCCGACCGCTCGCGTGTAACGCCGCGCTCCTCGCGACCAACACGCACCCTCCATCCTGCAGGACGTACGCTCCCGGCGCCCGCCCGCGCCGCACTGACGCCCCGCACCTCGCGCGCAATTTTCCACGCGAAAACTTTTTGGAAATAGATCCAAGTGTCCATCGATCGGGGTTATTGAGGTGATTCCCGTGTCGCGGTGGAGGCAATGCGGTCTAAGGCGGTCGCCAGGCGGCTACACGCACAAGGTGAGTTGCTTTTTTTTTCTGGACTTGACATTTGACTTTTCTATTAATAATATAGCGATCTTAATTCGCGTTCTTTGTTTAAAACAAAAAGAATTAATTCGAAGTTTCAAAACATTCTGAATCCTAAAGTTGTTTTGAGGATGCGCAGTAGGTATATAAAGATAAGGACAGTGTGATGTGTTCGAAGCGCGCGCTCATTGGTCGGCACCTCCCCCGCCTGACAAGATAGCGAGGGGCATCCTCCGAATGCTGTTGCATGAAAACAAACCGTATACACTTATGGTAGAGTTTATTTTGCAATAGGGCGAATACAGGAGGGATGTTCCCTCTGTTGTCATTTGTCATTGGATGAGTACGGAGGCTTTTTATTATTTACCTTGTTTATGTGCGGTATATAAACGTGACGCTTGCTTTTGTTTTCTATGTGTATGTAAGTATGTTTAATGTTCAATCTCCTTTTCCTAGCTGAAAAGAGTTTTTCAAACTCTAGCTCTACTGTAGCGCAAATTGAAAGCTCGTTTTTAATTACAGGACGCGATACTTTAATTTATTAAGGCCATCTTAACTAACAATGGTTTATTTTAAATTGTGAACTATAAATATGATTGTAGAGCAAATCTTTAAGATCCTTTTAATAGGCCGAGGGCAAAAAAAAAATGTAGAGTTCGTAGTTCTTCCATATTTTCCTTAAATTTGCTCTGGCAAGAGTATTACGACTAAGAGGAAGAAGTGATAGTTCACAGAATGATGCCCTAACCTGGCAGCACAGGTAACATTGTCGATTTAATAAAGAACAATAAAGCTATGTGGGTCACTATGGAGGCAATATTTATAAATCCATGTTATCAGAATGGTGTAGACAGCTATTTTCCAAACAATGGTTGCACAACGGCAGCGCACAGCAATCATCAGTTTTACGATGGGTTTTATAGCAAGTTGTGTACATAGAGCTAGGTAAGACACTAGCTGCTGAAATATACATAGGTACCACAGAGAGTTTGAAATTACTTTTATTATTCTTTCACGCCTGTAATTTTCAAAGGGGTATGTAGAGCTGCCCTGCGCTATACCCACATGGTTTGGTCTAAAAGGGAATGAGCCTATTGTCATTATAACGGGCACACTCCCCCCAATTTTGAGGGGGATTTTGGCCTTTCCAAGTTATCAATGAAGCTCATTTTTTTAGCAATGGAGGTACAATGGCTCTACCAAGCATTTTTAGAAGAAAAAGTGCTTTAATATGCCATTGTAAATATGTTTTTTTCTATAAATCAGTTTTTTAAACCAAAGTTTGGGATATTAAAACAATCTCTATGTTTCAAATAACAAGCGCTACCTAATTGATCCTTCACCAGAAAAGGTATATACTCAATTCAAACCTTTGTGATGTTTGATGGGTAATATTCCACAGACGGAATCAGGATGGGTTGGAAGTTTTGCTCCAATCGTTCCCTCAGAGATATTATGTTCTATAGAGTATTATATGCACACTCAACTGTCAATCTAACATATATGACAATTGTAACAGTCAGTTGTCAGTTCCATAACGGTTTAAGGCTTCAGATACCACGCCTGAAAAAGTTTGCAAACTGATCTACACTCAATCAAATTAGGGTAACCACAAAGCTGACCACAAGTCCATTAAGATAATCGCTGGATGGTAGAGTTATATACTATATTTTCACATCCTTACCATAATTTCAGTGTACACAGCACACAGACATACAGCGCGTTGGAACATAAAGATTATATTGATATAGCGGTCATATCTCGCGGGCTTTATCGTATGTCATTAAAATGGAACACGTATGGACCGCGTTTCGAAACAAACCAATGCTTCAATTCTCTATATATACCTAGTCATAACGCGTGAAAATTTACATAGTATTGCATGATACATTCCATGATTCACGATTCATTTCGTAATTTGCTCGAACTGCATATGGATATTTTAACTATACCCTGCACAATTTTTGAAACCACGCAAATCGGTTGCACCATTATTGTACTAAAGGTGACAATATTGCATGGACAACTAAAGGTTCGGAAAACATTTCAGATTGTGCGCGATGGAATTACATGAATTAATTCCGCCATCTCCATTCTTCTTCCTCTTTTACGAAATGAATTGCGATGAAATAAAATGGATATGTATATGGCCTCACTCGCAACTTAGCGGGTATTTTGCCAGTGTCAAGTAATTAATAGCAATATTAAGTTCAATAAATGCACTAACTATATAAAAATACACACTATAATATAAATAAAATAATGAATGTGACATGAAGATATGAAAATGGCGTCTCCATCTCCATTCTATCGTCGGTCGACAAGACGCACGGACAAGTGTCATCCGTACACGGTTGACATTCCTTCGGTTCGTACTTAGCGTTTTGCTTCTACTTTCATCGTGCGAACTGCCAAAGAATGGAACACGCTACCGGCGTCTTTGTTCCCCGTTGCCTACAATCTGGGTGTTTTTGAGTCGAGAGTGAACAGGTGCCTACTAGGCAAGTATGCTCCATCGTAGATTTTTTTTTTTTATTACATTATAGGCAAGTATTTGATCTCGATCTCACCTGATGGTAAGTGACGATGAGATCTACGATGGAGCATACTTGCCTAGGTAGGTTGGCGGCAGTAGATAAGAGACGCTACATTCACTAGGCACATGCAGCGCAACTGATCTGACCCGCCATCCATGAATGGCAACACCGAACATTATGCCGGAACACGGCTAGGCCGCTTGGCGACATGGCTTTGTTCAGTGGGTGGTGACTAGCCACGGCCGAAGCCTACCACCAGTAGAGTTGTCACCTGGTTGGCACCACCCAGGGTCACGTGTAGGGTATCTCGAGGGTACTTAATTCTCCTCCTCCTCCTACGGACGAGATCAAATACTTGCCTATAATGTAATGAAAAAAAAGGTGCTTTTTGTATAGCAATAATTACCTTCATTATTTTTTTATTATATAGCTGTAGTATATATATTATATAGCTGTAGCGCTACGGATCGCTACGCTCACACCTGTATCAATCTAACGAATTCTTTCTCTATGGGGCAGTGACTTAAGTCCCTGATAGTACAATAAAAAGGATGCTGCTTAAGATTGGATCCGTAAAGTTTGATACGAGATACCTACACAGATTATACGGAATAGAATTGAGCTGATGATGAATTACTGAAAAGACCAACCTATTTAGAAATGCATTAGGAGTATATTATAATATCAATATATGAATTGATAATGATCAGTTTTATTGGGACGACAGTTATAAGCTCCTGTTTAATGGTTTATGATAAGCTTAATATTGAGATAATTGTCACCCTCTAACTTTTGCTAGTGCTGAAAGAATTTTGAATATTGCAAACTAAAACGCCCCCCCCACAAGGTGGACCGATGATATCACACGCGTCGCAGGAAGCCGGTGGATGCGAGTGGCGGAGGACCGTCATGTGTGGAAGTCATTGGGGGAGGCTTAAGTCCAGCAATGGACGTCTATCGGCTGATAGATATATACATGGAAAAACAAAAAACTAAAAAAATACTTATTAATAGCACATTTAAAAAATAAAATAAAAATAAAATTATATACACAAAAATGCCTCCACATCATCGTCGATGCCAAAAGTGCCCAGCAGGCTGGCCGCGTTTCCGCGCTGAATAGCGAGGCTCACTCTTTGCGCGAAATAGAGGCCAGCCCGCCGGTCACGGGTAGCGGTGAAAAGTCGTGCGATAGATAGATAGATAACCAAAAAGCAAACCTCAAAGCTATTCAATAATGCTTTTTCCTTGCCAGTTTCTCACTGCTCGTAGGTACCCACATATCAACCTGTGCATGATATATTATTGTCCATAAGTAGCAAGACTCGTTCAATATCTGGCCACGTCTTTACGACGGTCGTAAACGTGTGCTCGGCTCGCAACGATCCTCGATAAGTGTCGGGAAATTCGACGCCTGACCGTTGGACCCTTTGTGCCAGCGAGTTGATTGCACTCGCACTCGATACGTCCTGTATCGATGCTGAAGCTTCGATTTATCGATTAACGAATCGGTGTTAGTTTTTCAAGATCTTTTGAGGTGTGTTGTCATGTTTCCGTAGTGTCGCGTTAGAACTTGATAGGATTATGACGTGTTACCGGCATTCAATCGATTACGTAACATTAGAACTCATTGAAGTTTCTAATCAATTTCTAGATGCACTAGCTTTAACCAAAGAAGCGGTGAACGTGACTATTTCTACCCGTCATTACCGAATTCCGAATAACTCTGTAAACAAACTCCCAGCTCTAATTCCCGCCGTAGCGCGGACAATGGCGATGTCTTCCACAAATAACCAGAACAATATTCAATAAGCACGGTTTATTCCTCCAGGAATAGTGGTCATAAACCGCGCAGACATACCTACGGACGGATCCTCGAATCACAATAACGCCGGAGCTCAGCAGAATCCATAATCTTATTTTTGTACCGCACCGCGAAGCGTGAATTTCGCAATTACGAGACTGTTGACCGCAACACTCGATTGTAACGTTTAATTTCCTAGTGATAGTGGCCACAATCGCGCAGCAGCACTTTCTCAAAATAAACATTTCTTGTCTGTACACGTGCGAATGTCGACTTTATCTCGGAGACGGAGAGTTACGTGGCGGGAGCGGCCAGGTGGCGCGTGAAAGCGGACTCTTTGCGATCGCAGGAGGGCAGATTATGCGTCGCAGATGTTGCCTGGCGACATCCATTGTGTTCCCTCCTATAATTTTATCGAAGCTGATTTACGATCGATTGTTCGGCCGGTGGACAGTCGGCGAGGCGTGGTGCGCTGGTGTGCGTGCGCGCGCGCATGTGTGCGTGGTGCGTGCCTCCGGCGCGGCGGCTGCTTACCTGCAGATGGCGCTGGTGCCACACAACGCCCTCGTAAATTAAGAAACGACGCCTCGACACCGTGCTCATTTGAGTGTTTTATGCATCCGAGTGGCGTTACTCAGACTAGTAATGCTCTTGTTTGGACTAGGTTATTTTCTTTTTATATTTCTAGGTTGCACCGAAATAAAAAATCTTACCTTCCATACAAACAAGTAGAGTGGTTCGCTTGTATTTAATATTCCACCTGAAACTTCATACGCTTATACATTAGTATTTTGGCTATCCCAGGGTAACCTTTATATTTTCTAAGATAAAAGGTATCCTATATGTTGACCAGTGCTATCGATAGCTTATATATTGATAACCATGCCAAGTGTCCGGTTAACACATTTCCCAAGAAGCACAAATAGACATAAAAATAGCAGAAACGATCTCTGTATTGAAAATAATGTCCCATACGAGTTTTTTAAAAAATATTTAATCCACAGTCGCATAATACTTTAATTTGTTCAAACTTGTAGTCTTATTAACTGGATAGATATGGATTGCCGTGTCATACTCACTAAAGTTACCAATTAATTAACCTATCTGTTTGTGATCTACTGAAAAAAATAACAACATAATATACAACAATTGTACTTATAAGATAGTTAAGAAATCGATATGAGTTTAGAAAAGCTACTTAATATTTAAAACATTTAAAAAAAAATAGGCATATGCGGTAGGGTGCCTAAGATGCTGGCCGCATTTTCTCGCTGAATAGCCAAAGCTACTCGCTGAGCGAGGAAATGCCCAGCCCTTGGGTCGTCGGTTGCGTCGACAAATTAATAGAGTTTTCGAAATTAAAAGTACGTCACTAGGATATATCAGAAGGATATCACTCATAATATTTTATCACGGTCTTTTAGAGAGTCTTCGCGTAACCAACTCCGTGATATGTCTTCTTATGTGCTAGCCATTCGCGTGTCAATTCCATTTGACCGTTTGAATAGGTGAAAAGTTTAACAACTTATAAGTTCTAGAACTAGGAAAGCTTCGAGATGTTTACACAAAGCGGTCGCCCGCTAATGCCATGATAAAATGCCCACGATAAAAAGACCATTATATATTTCACCTGCAAATTGTTTTCCGGCACAATTAAGATTGAGTTTCAATACTCAATAACAGAAGTGGGTTGGGTCTCAATGCAAGCGAGTTCCGAGAGCCAACAGTAATGATAGAATGAGAAAAAAATCCAGCTATGGCTTCTTTTTTGTCTGCACTCTCACACACACTCCTGCAAGAAATACAAGCGATTCATTATTTAATTATAACAACGAATATAAATATTGGAGGTTCGGTTTGGTATATCATAATATCTCAATCACTCACCGACAGGTTGAAATACACTGCAAGTTGCTTATTCTTATCACTAACTATTAAGTAAAGGCTTTCAGACGAACCACAAAAAGTTCTTAAAGTCGCTACCGCTTACACTAACACGCGACCTCAACAAGCGATTTGCGGCCAATCGTGTGTAAAACAAGAAATTATTAGGGAAACGCGATAAGTTCGAGTCGTTAACATTGACAGACGTGCAGAAACAATAATATAATGTAAAGTTTCGATTCCTTTGAATTTACTAACGTTTCAGTTTTGATTCAAAACTAAAGCTTACACGTTAGTAAAATCACATAAATATACCTAAATTTAAAATAGCATTTTTTGTTTATAGGTGTATTTAGTGAGCTTTCCATGAGTGTTTTATTATTTTATTTTTAGTTCTTTCTAACCCTTTTTTTACATCCAGATTTTCCATTTCTAGTCCGTTTTAGCTTCGTAAGTTGCACCTTTTTGAAAAGTGAGATAGCAACACTGGTTTTGAACGTGTTTTCGACTTCGACTTACGATGAAAGAGTTATTAGATTATATTATGTGTAACCTGACTTTCTACAATCTGTCACGATGGCTACTCTTAGACGGTAGCTGGAGTGCATGGAGTCTACACAGAGATGTGCTATTGGCGAGTAATATATTGATTCAGAGAAATAATTCTAAAGAATTTTTATGGTATGCTTTATATAGGTAGTGTATCTGCATGAATTATTTGATATACCGCAATCGACGTGAGTAGAGTCGTGTAATACGAGAGGAAATTAAGATTTTCAGCATTTATATTAATAGGTACAGTTGGGCTGATAAGTGTAGGCGCCAGTATCGTTTGAAGTACCATTTACAGGATTGATCATCTTTACTACAAGATTTAATTACAGATGATTAAACGTAAAAGAACTATGCGACCCAATGAATAAGTATTAAAAAAACTCTACCCTAGCTAGGGAAGGGTTTTTTTTAATACTAATACCTCAATAATAAATTCCTAAAACAGAATTTATCCATCTGTTGCTGAATAGCTTCCTGGTTGTTCTATTGTTTATAGTTTAATCAAATATATATTTATTTAAATAAGGAAGACAGCGATTATAATAAGTAAGCGGTCGTATGAGGAATGCGAGGCGAGGGCGAGCTATAATTAAGCCAGAGTCAAGGAAACGAGGTCACCAGCGAAGGGGCTTCACTTCAAGACCAACCTTTCAGTCGCCCACCGGCATTACAGCAACCATGTAACCGATGAAAAGTTTTCGCATTTCACAAATTAAATAATCTTCATTACTCGCCCATTTATGTTAGTATATATACGTGCTAGGCATACTACAAAGTCAAAGTCAAATCGTTTATTTCGTATAGGCCTACGGGGGCACTTACAAATTGTCATTTTTTTTTTTACTATACAACCAGATCGGAAGGCGACCTCAACTGAGAAGATCACAAAGATATATATATTTAAGAATAATTAGTATAGAATAGCTATCATGTAATTGTATTAATTTTATCGGCTATCTAGGTACTTCTGCCTACCCCTCAGGGATTGCAGGCGTGTTGGTGTTTACCTTTTTTTTCATCGCAATTTTTACTTCTTCTATTATAATAGTGAAGTTATTTTATCGATATTTTATTAAATCTCTCACCCCACGGGCTATACCCGGATCTTTGGAAGGCTTGCGCGGGTACAATGGTCCAACACGTAGAGCCCCTTTTTGAGAATATTAATGTTATGATAGCACAAACAGCGAATTGACGTCAGCAGGCGGAGGAACTATTTCAGGAATATGGAAAGACGATTGGGACTATGGATTCAGGTTTTTATGGACATGGAATAAGGACTATTGGAAGGGTTGTGGACACCTACCATAATCGTGTATTATAGTAGAGCTAAACGCAATACGATGGTATAAAGTCATTATTTTTACACTCGCTATTTCGAATGACTCGTGCGCCGGACAATGAATCGATAGAGCTGTGTAGCACACGGTGATCTCAACGAGATATGCTTATCTGTGACTCACGTGTGGTGTTTCATGTTTAGTAACGACCGGTAGTAGTGGTATGTGAGATTTTCATACAAGCTTTAGAATGTAGAGTACCTAAGCAGTTCTATTCAGCGTTTATTCAGTGCAAACAGATGCGGTTGAAGAGTTATGAAAGATATTGCATAAATTGCATAAATGTATTGTATTGCTCAAAAATGTAAAAGATATTTTAAAAAAAGAGCAACCATGGAGTTTCTTCCCCGTTCTTCTCCATAGGAACGGCATTCCGAACGGGTGGTAAAGTAGTAGCATAATATTTCGTAACTTTTGACGACTCATAAGTACTGAACATAATGGTCTACGTGAATAAAAAATATTCTGATTCTGATTCTGATATAATATGATAATTTGTAAGCGCCCTGTGTGTCAATACGAAATAAATGATTTGACTTAGACTGTGACAGAGGCGTTATAATTTAGGTATATTTGAACTTAAAAAATAATTAAGGTTTTTTTTTAGATTTACGTATTGATCTATATAATATACTGCCAGACGAACACGGTCCCACACTAAGCAACGCTTGTATTATAGGCAATGGGCTGAGGGCGAACTCAGTATAGAAGACTTATATAGATATTAAACATGACTTGGGTACAGACATTCATGCTCATCACGCAAAGTTCGTCCCTACCAGGATTCGAACTCAGGACCCTTGGCATAGAGAGCAGGGTCAATACGAACTCCGCTAATCAGGTCGTCATTTATCTATGGCCACGTATATGATCATAGATAGAGATATAAATACATGAGGAAAAGGTCATAGGCAAACCATAATCAATATCCCCTTGAGCTGACGGTTCAATACTCATTCTACTCCTAAGTAGTATGATCAGGAAACCAGACAATCATCTCACAAAGGGCACATAGCTGGGACCTTGACATCGCACTCAGAGCCGGGCCCGAGCCCGCTGCGCGGTGGTCAATACAATTTCATTGCTCCCCACATTTGCCTTATTGTCCTCCCACCCACGTACCTACTACCCTAGGGTCCTTTCATAAAGAAGCGGGCTTCCGGTTTCGATTATCGGTACTATAACCTGGAACTGATAGTTGTACGTATCAACTTTACTGATTGGTCCTGTCAAGTATCCATCAGGTTTCTTGGCAATAAATCAAATACCTAAATAAGTAATCCCACTTCCCACTAATATTATAAATGTGAATGTTTGGATGGATGGATGGATGTTTGTTAGTCAATAACGCCAGAATGGCTGAACAGATCTGGATAAAATTTGGCACAGAGATAGATTATATTCTGGAATAGCGCATAGGCTCCTTTTTCCCCGGTAAATGTATGGTTCCTGTGTGATAGATTTATTTTATTTTTTCATATTGATTTAAAAAAAAAATCATTTGGTGTGTTCGTCCGGCGATTATATTTATTTATTTATATTTGACCCGATAATTAAATCTGATTTACAACCAATATTTTTATACACACTCGAGTATTTTCCAGTAAGTATTGAGAGTCCGTAAGCCGGAAACTTGCTGCTATAAGCAATCGCCTTTATAAGTAGCCCTTCAAGGGCAATATAGGCGTATTATCGTTATTGTATACGAAGAAAAAGTGTGGGTAGATCAGGTCGTCTGTGTATCCACGTGCTGAAGGGTAAAGTTGTTACGTATATTCCAAGTAATCCTTGTGTATAATATAACAAGGAAATTATATGATGTTAGCGACACGAGCTGCGAATGAACTGTATGTTTTGATGAAACGAACTTGAAATTTTGTCACGTAATAGCTATCCGGCATTGGTTATTGTATTGTACGCTATTGAGTACAAGCTTAAGCTTAGTTCCAGAGGCTATCAAAAATATAGATAACATGTTTATCTCACTCTCTCTCAGCTCTCACTGGAACTTATATTTTTGTCGTAAATATAGTGTATATAAAAAAAAGACAAGCCCTGTAAGTTTCTCGCCGGATCTTCTTAGTTGAGGTCGCGTTCCGATCCGATGTAGAGTTAAGGAAAAATATAAGTAGATGACAATGTTTAGGTTCTCCGTAGGCCTATACGAAATGAATGATTTGACTTTGACTTTACAAGAAGAATATAATCATTATATAGTGGCGCCTTAAAAGTAACTTTATTTAGGTCTAGAAGTCTGTTTATATCCTTTTTCAGGAATCTAGTTCTTGGTTCAGTGGTAATGCCTAACCCACAAAGTACAAAAGTACTGACTAGCCGTCTCGGTGAACTTCGTACCGCCCAAGAATCAAATGTATGCGAAAACGAATTATCTATACTATTTTTTTTAAGTGATTTTTTACTATTTTCTAATAGTTATTCTGCTATTCGGGACGGAGACAAATACAAAAAAATATAGATCATATAAATAGGCGCGTTCTCGAGTTACAAATGGTGTAACTAACACGACTTCGTTTTGTATATATAGATTAGTAGCTCAACATAATAACCTATTATAATTCAAAAAATAATTGGCGCTTACATTTTCGGGTTTCATGATAAGGATAAGTAAATAACGAAATAGCCGAATAAAGAAGTAGTAAAAAAGGAATGCCTTATCAGCACATAAAGAAACATTATCAAACGCTATACACATTAGTAAGCTGCAAATTACATCTTCCATTGAGACGTAGTGAGAGATTGGTGGACAAACTGAAATTCATCATTTATTTACTTAATTAATATAAGAGTAATTACAGCTAAGTTGTTTCATCCCACGCCTTTATAACTCTCTCCCTCTCTCTCTCTCACACACACACAAAACCTCACTTACACACATTCAACTCGTGACTCGTACATTATCCACTGTCGAATTACATATAAATATAAAAAGTACAGTTCGCCAATCCGCACTAGGCCAGAATGATGGACTGAACCCTGGTGGTCTGAATCCTCTGAACAATAAGAGGAGGCAATCACATAGATCACTCGGCTTTGACGACCTGATAAGCGTAGTTGGTAGTGACCCCGCTTATTGTGCCAAGTGTCCTGAGCTCGAATCCTGGTAGGGACAAACTTTGTGTGATGAGCACGAATGTTTGTACCCGAGTCATATATTTTTATAAGTATTATACACTGGGTTCGCCCCCAGTCCATTGTACGGTATCCATAATACAAGCGTTGCTTAGTGTGGGACCATATAAGTTGGTGTGTTGGTCTGGCGATATTATTATTATCTTACTTTGCCTGGTAGTAAACATAATATCAGTAGTGTACGTTATGTAAATTATTATAAATGAATGTTGGTAAGGGTTATTGTCCAGTGCGCGCGATGCGATGCTATCTACCTTCCGAGCGTCGCGCCGACGTCATTATCATAATAGCTTTGAGACACGAAGCTTATTGTAAAGGGCACTTGGTCTGTGATCAATCAGTTTTACTTCATTATGTCTTGTAATTGCGGTGAGCTTAACGATAACTACGCAAAGCAAGAGGGAGACAGAAAACTCTGCAGGTAGTCTTTTGTTTTTTTTTTAATTATTGAATATCAATACACTTTAAAGAGTTATAAGTTGAACATACTTATATCATATTGATGGGCAGTGTATGACAGGACAACAAAAAAAAGTACTTTACCTACTCCATCATTTTATGGAATATATCGGATAATCTATTTATTAGAATTTACAATCTATATAAATAAAAAACAAAATCGTCTTAGTTAAACAATTTATGTTTCAAGAACGGGTGGTCCGCGTTCTTTTTTTTTGAATTTGTCTTCGCCCCGAACAGAAAAATAACTATTCAAACATGGAAAAATATTACTGCAAAATAATAATAAGGATGATTAATTTTCTCATACATTTGATGCTGCGGCGGTACAAAGATCGTCGGGACACCTAATTGTTTATAAAATCATTTACAAGTACATTGGTAAGTAGCTGTCTCGCATAAAAAACAACCATTTCCATTTTCACATAAGCCTATTTCAAATGTAATTTAGGGAACTAGTTTACGAAACTACTACTACTATCAATAACGTTATCACATTGATAGATGGTCGGTCTGACGGGTCGCGCGTTCGATTCCCGGGCCGCTCCCATTGTGCCGTGACGGATCGACGGCGGCGATCAGATGTTGTCATTAACAGATATCCTTGGGATACGAAAATGCGATTGATGATTGTAAGGTTAACAAAAATAGTTTTCTTGGAAAATAGGCTAGTACCAACTATTCCTTATTTTGAGATTATTTTATACTACTTATAGTTATGATAATAAAAAACTATTATTAATTAGTATTATCATACTGTAAAAGAGTCCCTTCACTTTTCAGTCAGAGAACTTTACATAACGTTGATTTATAATAATAAAACATCGAGCATTACTTAAATTTGCATTATAATTATTTTTTGGTGATGATTGATTTGTAAGCAGAAATAATTACTGCATAAAGAACACAAAATTATATAAATAACATTACATCCACCTAAAGCCTTAGGGCACTTACTTATTAATATTATTTAAAAAATATATCATCATTCATCATCATCATTCCAGCCCTTTTTTTATGTCCCACTGCTGGGCACGGGCCTCCCCTCAATGCGAGGGGGGATTAGGCCATAGTCCACCACGCTGGCCCAGTGCTGGTTGGCAGACTTCACACATCTTTCGAGGGGTTCTCTCAGACATGCAGGTTTCCTCACGATGTTTTCCTTCACCGTTTAGCAAGTGATAATCTTGGTTGAAAATGAGATTCGCACGTGAAAAATCCCAGAGGTGCGAGCCGGGGTTTGAACCTGCAATGCTCGTTATCGAGGCAAGCGTTCTACCAACTTGGCTATCACAAATAATATCAAAAATATATCGTCCGTAGCAAAATAATATTTATTATCTTCTTAGATACTGAAGCAGTGGTGGCTACGAATTGCTACGAAGCGCTACGAGCGTAGTCAAGAGATAGCATACAAGGTATCACCATAATAAGACAAACCTATGATACTGTCATGGAATAAGGTACAAGTCAACAACCCTGTCAGATTTAAATGTACCTACCTACATTGCGTGTTTCGTCATGACAGCTCTATACAATACATTTTATTATCAATATTATTACAGAAAAATATTCGGTATCAAATATAATTTAGGCTTCGGCGGGGCAACAGCAGCCGCTGCGAGTAAATAACGACAGACAGCTAAATCAAAGGATACGAATAACAGTAATGTTATTCATCAAACAACTTACACGTCCAAATAATGTATTAAGGATCAATCCATCACTAGCCATAATAATCAGCTTGACACCTGAAGACAAAACATTGTCGTGTTTATGCGACGGGCACGCACCCTCGCTCCCGAATCCATTGTGTATTGTACGAGAGTAATGTTACGAATATGACTCTTCGTATGGAGATAAGTTGCTGTAATGACTTGAATGAAACTGCCTTGATATGACGAATATTGGTGTAAGAAAATGAGAATGCACGCGGCACGTACAGTGTCAGGCCCCGGAATGGGGATTTAAAATGCGTATTATAGTTGAATATTTATTGTTTGTTAAATTAATTATCAAGCCATTTTCGACTTAAGATCATAATGTATGTTGGGTTGAAAATTGATTTTTACCCTAATCGATTTGTATGACTTAACAATGATATATAGATACCAGAAATTAGAAAATTATTTACGTACAATTTATGTGTTCGTCTGGCGAAATTATACATACATTGTCTTGTGTATTTTTCCAGCACATAATTGCTCAATACACAAGCTTTTCCAAAATTATACTAGTCATAAAATCTTAACAGTATTTTATTAAGACAAAATTAATGTTGTGAACTTATCTCATAATTAAATGTAATCCGATTAAGGTTAATTAGGTTGAAATTTATAATTGGCCACGCATACCCGGGCCAGTGGATTTTTGTGCCGAGCCAGACGCTAATGAGCCCACATGATATTTTATGAGGTCGCCATGTTACAGAATCAAATATAGCGGCGGCGACTGAAGCGCCTCCCGAGAGGCTTTTCAATATTCTTGTATAGGTAGTATCATGAAAATATTTAAAATAGCTTAGGGCCTTTTATATACTCTTAAGATAAAACAGACATGGTCGTGGATTGAGACGAACAACGGAGGAGGCTTTCGCCTACAACAATTAGGCAATTTCTTTAGCCATTTTCGACCATTTCGGTGTCCACAATTTTTGACTGTCTTTTGCGACCAGTTTTATGTAAATGTTTCTTGAAGTCATATCTTGCCAACGTCACTGAGGTCTCCCCTTGGCCTCCATTCCAGAAGGCTTTGCTGCATTTATGGAATATGACCAGCTTATTTGCAGTTGAGTTAGGCTACTCCTTTTTTGGTGTCGAGTCACCTTCGTCCGGAGGAGAATTAAGTACCCTCGAGATACCCTACACGTGACCCTGGGTGGTACCAACTAGGTGACAACTCTACTGGTGATAGCCTTCGGCCGTGGTTAGTCACCACCCACTGAACAAAGCCATGTCGCCAAGCGGCCTAGCCGTGTTCCGGCATGATGTTCGGTGTTGCCATTCATGGATGGCGGGTCAGATCAGTTGCGCTGCATGTGCCTAGTGAATGTAGCGTCTTGATCTACTGCCGCCTTCCTACCTAGGCAAGGATGCTCCATCGTAGATCTCATCGTCACTTACCATCAGGTGAGATCGAGATCAAATACTTGCCTATAATGTATAAAAAAAAAATATGTAGTAGCATAGGCAACTTTGAAAAACGTGTTTTTTCTGCTCATGGAAAATGTTAACAAAGTCGTCTATGCATAGGCGTATGTATAAGAAATCTCATAAAATATGCTGTATTTGTATTTACCTAATAATCTGTACATACAACACTGAGCCGCCGATGGCAGTGCATCGTAAACATTTAATTGGTGATAAAGGCGAATAATTGGTCGCGCATATCGATGGCCGCGCTAATGAAACTGAATTACACTGTTACGGCCTTACGGTGGACCTAACGATCTGTGCGCGATATCTCTAATCTTTTATATACACTTCAATTATACAAGCGGGGAAATGTCTTGTGATTTTCCATTTCGAACAATGCGTGACGGGCTTGCGCTTGAGATTATAAGCCATTCGTAACGAGAAATAATGGTATATCTGACTTCGGATACATATGAAAATGCCACGTACCAAATGGAGTTTTAAAATGTTTGTTCGCATTTCAGGAGTTTCAATGTGTGAATCTCATTTTCAACCATGATTATCACTTGCATAACCAGGTCACGATATCTTCCTTTACCGTTTAGCAAGTGATAATCATGGTTGAAAATGAGATTCGCACAATAGATCAAGAAACTCCAGAATTGCGAGCTGACATTTAAACCTGCAATCCTTGTATCCAAGGCGAGCTTTCTACCGACTTGGCTATTACTGCTTCGTCAAATATTATGCCATTAAACAAGTTAGGTACTTAAATATAATAAAAGTACTAACATGTCGTGATCATATTTATTGTGGCCGATACTGATAGTGATCGCCACGCTTGAAGATCGACCAGTCATAAGTCACGAGTCACGAATCCGCGGCTAATTGACGTGGGTACGCCCACGCACCCTTAATAAGCATTTATAACGACATAACCTCGTATTATCAAAAATACTTAACCTATTTATAATGTGGAGTCAGTCCATTAGAATGTTAACGGCGGCCGGCGATGGTGACTTTTAAATGATTTAGAGAAGATATTTTTCAGGTTATATATAAAGCGATAGTGAAGTAACGCAAAACTTGGAACGATTTGGTTCAGAATCGAGGGTGGAAATAGTTAACTTAGAATTTTAATTTTAAATAACATTCATATTCCCAATAAAGACAACATGATCACGGCTGCCATTGATTTTTTATATTTACGAGAATACTACACATCGAAATAAAAATTAACGGTTTTCATTTTTTTTTCTGTTTTTCACAAAAAACATAAAATAAACGCGGTAAATTCCGTAAAATTAGTTTTATGTCACTATTATATACGTTGCAACGTAAGCGAAATATATAAAGCACTTTCCTACAAACCTGAACTAGTATAAATACCTTTCCTCACATTTTTTACACACTTCAGCCGAGTTATAAAACAGACGCGATTAACGGCGGCCAGGGAGCCGGCAATTAAGTTTCAATTAGCGCAAATAAACAGCACAAACAAAGAAAACGGCCATCAGATACTGCCGCATTTGCATTGAGGGTCTGCCCTTACGAAAGAAACCTTAAAATGATTGCAGTAAGGGCCTTTTTCAGATAGCCAATACGAACTTTGTCAAATAAGTTGTGGATAGGGTGTATTTGCACATTCTGAAACGGGCACCTGAGTTAAATTAAACCTTTTTGGTAATCGACGTCTGTCCTCCAAGATTGACTCAGCTGATGGGCTTTAAGTACGGGGTAATTATAATTTTATAACAATTATCAAGAGATACTCGATACTGGCAGAAATGAGACTTTTTGTAGCCGATTGCCAGCCTAAAAAAATAAAAAAAAAGAAGAGTAGAGTTGACAAGTCAGAATTCATTACATAGGCTGGCTTTATACGCGCCCTCGGGTAGTCGTATACATTATACAAAATAATCCGAGAGAACATGATTATCAGAGCTGATATCGTTGATGACACTTTACATGATAATGGGTCATGCTAATGTCCCATTTTTGTCCCAATAAACGATTCCTATTTTTATTCTTATGGCTTATGTTCAATAATGAGGATACCTTAATCCCGGGATAGCTAAATATCTATATTTATCTCAGTATCCACTAAACGGAGTGTTAAGAAACTTGGCATGCTGTTACCTCATTTAAAGATCAACACATAAAACCATTATAGTCTCGGGATATTAAAGAGTTTGCACAGAAATGTAAAAAAAAAGGTTTTATGTTAACACATCTGAGAAATTGTAATTTTATAATCATAGCTTTGAGTCCTTCCAAAAACTGATCACTATAACACTATTATAGAGGAAATGACCCCATGATAAGGTTACTTTCTAAGCTATTCCTATTAAAACAGGCAATAACTTACAAGGCTAGATGTAGGCGCGTTGATTAAGCGATAATTCTTAAGTTATACAAGTTTTTATAAAGCTAATGTAGCGGTGGCCTTATTACTTACGCCATATTATAAAAAAATATTGTAGACAGTACGAGGTTACTGCAGCGTTGTTGGCGATACTAGCTTTTGTTTTTTTACGACAGCTCTATCTATAATGGTCAAAGCATGTTTGTGTATAAGTACCATATTTTCCACGCAAACACCAGTGGGTCAAAGAACGCGGAACGCGTACATAGAAAGCTCTGCCTTTTTGGGGTCTTACATATGATCTTTATGTTCGCCTCATGAATATATTTAATTTTAATTTAGTTATTGTTTTCTCAAACAAAGTATAATATAATCCAAGAATGGTGATTACAGCCCATCGTGGCAAGAGCGTCCAATCAATTCTTTAGATTTGAGGTCAAATATTTGGGTGAATTCCAGACAGTTAGTCAACCCGATAGAGGTAGTTTATCCGCCCAGTTTAGTACCTCGCTGCGGTTCGTGAAAGAATTCGCTGAACTCAATGTCAGAATGAAAATGACTGCTAGGTTACACGAGTTTTTGCCTTCGGCTCCGCCCGAGTAACCATCAAGTTGGCTCTGCTGGACGACCCCTAAAGTAGACGCGTGATGATACTTTATAATAAAGATACGTAGATCACATCATATGTATTCCAATAGTGCAAACCTTATTGCAATCAGTACAGTACTTTTTCATTGATGCTTGAATAAACAGACTGAATTTTTTTAAATCTTGTCCGAATTAGTGACGTTCAAATATTTGAATGCACATTTTTTTACAGATACAGTCCAGTTAGAGTTAAATACTAAATAAATATAATAGTGGATGATTAACATTTAATTTTTTTTTTTTTTTTTTTTTTTTTTTTTTTTTTATTTATTTATTTAAATATAAATGATATTAAAACAAACTAGGTATCAAAAAGGCCTTGTCCGCGTGGAATGGTGGCAAGAATGCTGGCTGCATTTCCTCGCTGTATGATCAAACTAATTTTCTGAGCGAGGAAAGAGCCAGCCCTCCTGTCACCTGTGGAGGCAATTAATTGTGGAGATATTTTATTAATAAATTGTTTTGCGCTATGGCTCCATGGCTATTACATTTAATTGTAATAAATTTTCATAAAGTCTACAGGATGCGATATCATTGAAAATATTGAAAACTATAACTCTATACATGATTCTGATTATTTAGTATTTAGTACAATTAAAAACAAATCAATTGATTAAAAATAAATTTGAAATATAACTAAAAATAACAATGAGTTAATGTTAACATAAACGTTTGTTTAGGTGAAAAAAAAGATAAACCATACCCATCAGGTGGTAGGTAAGGGTGGTAGAGGTGGTAGAGGTAATTTTTAAATAATATTCAACTTTGATTAAAAGTAGACAATTTATTTCAAACATAGCTTAAATTTAAAATATTGCCAAGAATTGCGATTACAGCCTGTATATGTCTAGTTACAAAGTATGAGATTGTATTGATTGAATTAAGAACCACAAATAAAACATAATTGATTTCATAATAATAAGTCATACAATATGCTTCTCGGATCTAAATATTCATAATCAAGACTATAGAATAGGTAAGTATATAACGCGGGCGGCGTCATTAAATGCCGCACCGTGGCCACGCGTGCCGCCGCTCCGCGTATCTCAACGGTGAACACATTTTCTTCATTAACTTGTCCGCCTCTAGGCTTTTTTCCTCAGCCGCGGCAAAGCTCCTTTCATATTAGAGTAGTCGCGTGTGTGCCGGTGTAAATCACTGGATTGTCACTGCGGTGGACTTATAATTTTATTGTCGGAGGAAGGCGACACGACAACGGCCGTCACGCGAGCCGCCGCGTCGCCGGCGCCCAACGCCTCACACGACAACACACGGATCCCGTTTTTATTGTCCGCTCTAATTATTAAGCTATTTAGACTTAGATCTCACCTGAGATTGCCCGTCTAGACTCGACCAATGGGCGTGCACTTTCGTGAGAGATTAATAATTGGGCGGTAATATAAAGGGGAAGATTAAAATATTTTGATAGGTCGAGCTTACACGCCTCGTGGGTCACACAAAAATGTCGTTGATTTAAAATTCTTGTTCGTGCTTGTAGAGATAAGGCGTAATTGAATAAAAAAGATGCTTATGAATGATTGTAATCGTAGTTTTACGTGCGCCCGCACAGTTCTTGAGCTATAAACAGTATAAGACACAGGAGAAGAACACATTAAGACAAAAATCAGTCCTTTTTTACTCTGTCAAGTCATAAAAGTAACCTCTTTATTGTCTAAAACTCTATGACGAAACAGTCTCCAATGCCTTCTGTATCGTACAAAATCTACGAATTATCATAATTTTTTTTTGATTTCATTGTTTACTAAATTACAGGTACTACAAAACGATATCTAATTAATCTGAAAAAAAAGCTAAAAATACAGTCCATTATGTATATGTAGTGTAGTCTATGTTCAAAAGTAGGTTGTGCCAGCCCCACCTCCCAGCCAGCAGCCACCTCCGGCCACGCTATTATGCGACAGGATGTCGGCCAGTCCACCTAATAGGTGTCATTACTGCGTCGCCCAGAAATTGCTTCACTATCAAACGAGTTATCACGGCCGGTTTATAGGTCCAGATTACATGGTATGTACCATTTTTTATACTAGGCCTTTGTTGAGTGGGTGGGGCGAGTTCATTATGTGTTTTAATTGAGTGTAGTTTATGTCGCTGTAAAGTTTATAGGCAATGATCTATGTATAGGTTGTTGATGCTGGTTTGGAGATCGATTAACAAACATATAAGACCACTTCTGTAGGCAGATTCCTAGCTACGAGGCACTCTTATGCCGTTGATAGTAACAAAGTTAATTATTATGTTCGTCTGAGCTGGAGAGAGGCTGGTAATCCATCGTAAACTTACCACTAGTTCGGACACCAGTCATTCAGAAAAAAAAATGCATTTCGTTTTAGGAATTTGTAACACAATTAGTGAGCGAACCCTTCTAATAATCAAATAAACATGAATAATATTATTTAAGTACTTGCTCAAATTTGAATATTTATTGGTCATTTAAAACAACAGCTGAAACTGTAATCGAACAATACATCGCCGTAGAGTAGCCCGATCTTACTAAAATCAATTTTAAAAGTAATCTATCATAGTTGGTCGGACAAATACCACTCATAAACACTTAGCCGCTCGTTAATATATTCACCGCCGCTTGTAGCCATGATAATGAGTGCTGCGATGAATAACTGGCCACGAATACATGCGGATATCCTTGCATGATGCCAGTACCACATTCCGCAAGCGGCTGTCATGCAAGCGTGCTAGATGTCAACTTTCTTATGTGTCTTCCCTTGGATTGCGCGATTGAATAACGAACTGGCCATTGAAATCAGAAATTATTCTTCATGTACTCACCATGAAGAATTATTTCTGATTTTAATGGCCAGTTCGTTATCGTGTTTTTTTTTATAATGGATTTCAAAACGTCGCATGCTCCCACTGTTACTCCTGTTAGGATTTACTGTAATGCTTAATGAATTTACCAGTGCTGTGGATCAGTTTTCCTCCGAGAGTTTTATCTATACATCTATACATATAAATAAAATTGGAGTGTCTGTTTGTAATATTAAAATAACCGCTTTTTACTAAGTGCATTTGGATGTATACACGTTACCTATACCGAAACAACATTTTTTACAATTTTTGTCTGTCTGTCTGTCCGTCTGTCCGTCTGTCTGTCTGTTTGTTCCGGCTAATCTCTGAAATAGCTGGACCGATTTTGACGGGACTTTCACTGGCAGATAGCTGATGTAACAAGGAGTAACTTAGGCTACTTTTATTTTAGAAAAAAAATTAGGAGCTCACGAAAAAAAATTAAAACCAATGTTGCAGCGCAGCGCCTGATTAAGTTTGATAGCAACAACCTGCAATGCGTTCCGCGGGCTCTGTATGGGCGAGCAGGCTGTTGTCAACGGTTGTCTTTGTTAAATACTACGCGGACGAAGTCGCGGGCAACAGCTAGTTAAGTGTAAGTATATAATAGAGGGTATATCTCCCTTAACAAATGCTGAATTCAAGTTAATTAACGGCCTGATTAGCGCAGTCGGTGGTGACTCTACCTTCCGTGCCGAGAGTCCCGGGGTCGAATCCTGGTTGGTATAAACTTTGTGTGATGAGCACGCATGTTTGTACCCAAGACTTTGATGTTTAATATCTATATAAGTAATAAATTATAATAAATACTGGGTTCGCTCTTAGTCCATTGTACGATACCCATAATACAAGCATGGGACCGTATAGTTGGTGTTTTCGTCTCTCAATTTTATTTATTAATACTATATATTTAATTACCTAGAGATAAGTAGATATTCCGATTTTCTTTCTACTGGCGTAGGTGTTTATTTACTAAATAACCATGATACGAATAGTGTCTTTGCAAAGTTATCAAGATTACGAAAACCCTTAGAACGATGTTATTTTGTGGCAAGACAACCGACCCTAAGTTGGGGTTGCCAGTGACTAAGGCGTTAATGAAACTCATTTTCATATTTTTCATTACAAAAAAATGAGGTCGTCAACCCTACGCTGTGGGTTGAAATATGATAGTTGGGTGGAGAACTATTAAACATGTTTTGTTTTTTTTTCTATAATACAATTTTAACATATCATAATCAATTGCTTTGTATAACTTTTAAAACGCCTAAAAACTTGTTGCTAGCCATTATCCGTTTTTAGCCGTTTTTTAAGGATTTATTATGTGTGTAATTAGGAATCATTCTGTAGAAATCAGTTTTCTTAGGGAGCTGCCACAACTCATATGTTATTGAATACGTTTTCCAGAAATATTATTTATTTTCGAAATTGACGCAGACTAAACACTAAAGCAAAATAAAGCTTTATATTTTAGTAGGTACTCATTCTCATTCTCAGTAAACTAATTCTGCATGCACTTTATAATAATATAATATTGTACAGATAAGATTTATTTATCGTCGTATAAATCACGTGTTCGGTACGATGACTGTGTTTTATTTGAATAGCCACTTAACGCGAATCATGAACTGTGATAATATAATTTTTCACTGGCTTAGAGCGAGCCCTGGAAGCGGCTTGGGCGTGAGTGACCGTAATCCGTGAACGTACTCGATCTAAATACACTATAGTGGTTATTTTAAATTAAACCTTTTTTGTCTTTGATGTTGTACATCAATAGACGCGTAATTGTATACTATTTTTTCACTTACATGCCTTTTATCAAATAACAAAATTAAAATGACTATATTAAGCTGCTTTGGATGTATAATTCTGTGACAAAGACATGTGAAATTTTAAATAAATACTAAAGGCTACTCTAGGCGGCGGCTACCTTAGCTTTGTTGAGACGTGTACCTTTTGCTGTACATGTTAATATAATAAATAACGACACAAACCACGTCAATTTAATTTTCAGCATTATATAAAAATCATATGTAGATAAGTGCCCTGTAGGACTAAACAAACGTGATTTGATTTTAACTGAAATGTTTATTAAAGTATTTTGAGAACATTACTGCACCAAATCACATCCAGTCATCGCTATTCTCGTGTTTTGCCCATTAGTTCATTTTAGGGGTAGATGATGTATCCAGATATGGGGGGTCAAGTGTCCCCCCAGGGGGGCGAAATATCCATAAAAGGGGGTAATTTCTGACCGCGCAGTCAGATCGAATATGATGATAAGACGCGCGCCGGAAAACAAGACAGCGGTTTTATATGGAATTCTAACTCCTTAATTGACTTGCAGATAAATATCACGCGATGTGGTTATATTTAGTATTGACTTTTAATTATTTTGTTTGTGAGGGGAAACATTGGATGTGATTGTTTTATTAAAAGAATATTATGAATATTGAAATAGGTAGGTTATCCTCTATGGAGCTGGTCGGATAAGTAAAAAAAAATATAAGTCTATGACTATTCTAAATGGCCAACAATTTCGCAGCATATAGAAGAATGTACGACCATAAGCTTCATTCACACATGTGTCACATACCCAAACCCTATGATATGAGCTTCCACCCCTTACAAGAAACTATCACAACTAACACAAGTATTAGCCGACAAGAGGGTTGTTTTTATAACGCCCGCCAGATGGCGCATGTCATTTACTGCACCCTCACACAAGACCACCCTAACTTTGACCATCATATCTTCGCACCTTCCTTTAAATATAAGAGCTTGTAGAATAACTTTTTTTGAGGGAAGGTCATCGTAAGCTGGTGATCTAGAGCAAGGTTAGGAGTCAAAAGGATCAGTCACGGTATAACATCAATTTCTGCTAGTTATTGATAGTGGGGCATAACAATAACATAATTCAAGTTTTCTAGGGAAACATGCTGTGGATGTCAGGTTTTTAATTTGAACCAAGATACGCAATTATGTAGTTGATTTTGGAATGATAAATTGTATCGATTTTTAAGCATTGGTCATATTGAGGTAAACGAGTTTGAAAATAATTGCATGCGCCGGTTTGTCTAGTAGCGACGCCCGTTTTCATTCCATGCAAGCTATCGCAGTATAGAACTGCGTAGGCAGCTCTACATTATCAATGGCACATTTTACAGAAATGTATATTCTTTGGTTGCAACCCTTCTCAAAAAGAGTGGTGTCATAAACTCTCATGAGCAATCGTATCGTTTATAACTTATAAAAGTTTATATGTCAAATTCCTTGGGCTAAGCGCTCGCCCTAGCTTATTTAAGGGTTTACCTATATTTCACGCTATAGCTACGTACCGTGAATTTTCTTCATCGGGATATTGACACATTCCTAGTTGTAGCAAAATTAATAGTATGTGCTAAGATAAGCATAGAATAGAATTCTAATATTTAAACTAGTTTTGTTAGGTTCGTGGTAATAGTATCGATTTGGTTTCCTTCATTAAGATTTTGTAATTAGTACCAACTTAATAAATAATAGAAAAAAATGGTTGGCTCAATACTCGTAACACACTGACGTCCATGATACAGTATACCATAGAGGTCAGTGTCGTAACATCAAAATATGAATGAAGGTCAACTATATAATTGTATAAACCTTCAAGTTGGTACACCTATGTGGGTGGGGAATTTTAATAAAGTTTTTCAGTTCGGACAAAAATTATGTAACCGTTAACAGGTTCTGGTTAAGTTTTGAGTTTGAAAGGTTTCAGAGGCAACTAAGTTGATATACATTACGAAGCAATGTTTGTAAATATTCTTAAGAAAATAAGTTATTATTTACAATGCCCAAGTTAGAGCAAATTATGTCATAAAATGTTGGATAAACTGAACGGACGCTGGCTGAAGAGTACAAGGTACCAACTTACATAATAAAAGTTAAAAATCAATGGTAAAAACATTAAACTTTTCATGAATCATTATGCATTATAATTTAGCTTGTAAATCTATCTACACTGTGTCACAATTTAATAATACGTATACAATAGCAGAATAGTTTCTTATGACTGTTTATCATTCTGAATTAAACTTAAGGAGCCTAGGCGTTATCCAATAAAGCGCTAACAATATGTCACATATCTGCTCCTATAATTAAAAAGGTAATAAGACCATCTTTATATGCCTAGTGATGTAACGACTTATAGTGACATCCAATACAGAATGCCAATATCGCGAAAAACTAAATTACATCGTAAAGATATCCAAATATTTCGTAAAAATAAAAACCATTGACATTTTGAATTTCGCGCCGAGACCTAGACGCTTCCACCTTAAAATACCGTTCTGGTTACTTGGAATAGTTGTTGCGGTAGTAGTAAACTAGCCAATTGGTTTGGTATCGCGCGGCACACGCTATCCCTCGCGATTCACTTAATGACACCGCCGGCTAACTGGGGCGGGCTGTTTCCTCCAATATACCTTGATTTGTAGACGAAAATGTAGAATGAATGAGTGAAAATTGACTGCGAAAGGAATTTGGAACTACGTTATCATGTATTTCAGTAAATTTACACAAGAATTTACAATAGTTGTGTTCCCTGAAAAAAGTAAATTTACCGGTAATTATTATATGAATTACACATATATATATATTGATAACATATTTCGGATGATTATGTACATTATATAACCTTTAAAGAGACTGCGCTTATGAATGCTTTTCATAAAATTTTATTTATTTAACATTTTAAAAACAGCAATTATGGTGCATTTTATTGATATTCCTAAAGCTATGTATGCTAATACAAATTAGGCTAAAAATAGCCCATGATTATAATATTACCATTTTGATTCATAATACATATCAATTTCAATAGGCTGTGCCGCAGTATGTTGCTAAATTCTTATTTGAAATAATTTGTATGGGACATCTTACCAATAAGTTGTGGGTGGTTTATCAGCACATTGAGAAAAAAGGTCTAAAAGTAATATAGTCTCGCGATGACTACTGTCTTGTGAATAAAAAATTACGTTGGCAGAAAATGTTACGCGAAGGACGCCTTACTTCGTGTAACAAATCCTAAGTTTGCGTAATTAAAGTAAACAATGAATGCTTTCGTGGTTTTAGGTTTTCCTTTAACTGATGTAACTTTTGATGTTTGTAAAGCTTTTATATTTTACTTCTTAACGGTCAAATAAAATGAAACTGAAGGACGCGTATACATATTATTTAACGATGAGTGAGTTGTAATTGATAAATCCATTTTAAGCAAACGGGCAAAAAGGATCCACCACTGACCTTCAGCTTGTAAATTTTTTCATTTATAAAGTAAACAAGTTGATCGATAATTCAAGAAGCCAATAAAACCGAACTCTATGATGTCAGTGGAGAAATTGTCTTTTATGTGTGTCGGGCCCTAATGATTATGCAGTTTCTTTATTATTTATTTATTTATTCTTCTTCCATAAAAATAACCGTATTTCGATTGATACAATGTTAATCGTATTCTTGTTTATAATTCTTGACAAACAAATTTTTTATAATGTCGAAAGATATTTTTTCAAGTTTTCCAATTAGCCGTTTCAAGATTACATAAACAATAGCGGGGTGAGTGTAAGAGCTCGGGCATAAAGGCCAACGGTAGCCACTCCGAGGGTTAATTAAACAATAAATTAGCGTCTGATGTAACGATTATTATATTCAAAACGGCCGGCTTTGAATTCGCATCACTCTCCGGTAATGTGTCAACGGGAAGCGTGGACCTATTCGCCAACTGTCGACTTTACATGGATTTTCATTCCTGATCTGATTAATTCCGTGATTTAGTATTAGTAACTAAAATAATAGTAAATAAGTAACGGTTAAATACTCAAATATAAAAACTATACTTAACTATTTCAGAAGTCAGTATATATTTTGATATTGCGTGGTAAAAATGAACAGGCCTCAATTTAAGTTACATGAAAAAGTTTTGGGTAGATTGATTACGGATTCATAAAAAGAATAATTTTTTTGTCTATTGTTTAAAACTTGAATGCTTTCTGTTATTCAGATACAGTTTCTATATACATCGAATATATAAATACAATTGACGTGTTCATATTTTTCTATATCAATCGCAAATAAATATATTTATATATAATTCCCAATCGTATCTGGCTCTCAGAATAGGCCCGCCAGTCATTACCGCTACCTCGTTAACGTTCTCTAATTGCATCGGGTTAATATAGACTTTGTTAAATAAAATCTCTCATCTCGACACCGGCGCCCCCAGTTGCCGGGTTTTTTTCGTTATTTAGCGCGCTGCAGATGCCTTTAATGACGGGCACAGAAACTTACGATGACACTTGGCGTAGCAAGCCAAGTTCCGCGGATGTTAATTGCACAAGAAATTAAAGAATTTCCGTTCTTCTTGCGGATTAATGGTACGGCCTAGGCGGGGGCCGGGAGGGTGAATGTTGTGATTTTATGTAGGTATGAACACAGTAGGGGTTTTAGAACTTTACAATCGAACCTGTTACTAAATAAAAATAGAAAAATAAATATTTCCACTAACTTTAGCTACATATGACTATAGCTACAATTGAACAGCACGTCTAGCGGGCGGTATTTAAAAAAAAACAATTATATTTGGGAAAACAAAAAATTAAACAATTACAAAACAAAACAAAACGTACTCAGAACTTCTTAGAAATGTTGATCCATTTACAATGTTGTTACAAAGAATGTTGTAAATAAGCTTTAGGTAGTGTTTATAAATCGTAAGTAGTTAAAAGATTTTTTAAATTTATTTAACTCAAAATATCTTCTCCCCTTCCTCATGTTACTCTGATTTTCAAATTCAATTGTTTCCGAAATCTCCGAACAACTTCTGGCGATAAGCTGCCCAAGTTTTGATGCCCCATAAATATCTCCAGTTTATATTGAATATAATAAAGTTGAAATGAACAATTAACAGATGAACTAAGAGATCTGTGCCGAGGAGTTGTGTGTTCAGAATTGAGAGTCAGAGGGCGCCACGTGCCGAGGACATTACGACGAGTAATTCGCGCACGATTAAAATTATCCTTCTCAGTTATCGCTTGGGGAATGACGAGTGATGTAGAGTGGAATGACTGTAGACGTGACAATTGAAATATTTAACATCGCTAATACTTACTAAGATTACATGAACATAATTCCTACATTTAAAGAATATGCAACAAATATATATAGTTAAGCTATTAAAAATCTCATCGCTATCTACTGCCCCCAATCATTTTCCAATTAGCTAGTTAGAAAAACATATTTTTTTAGTAGGTCAACGATATTCTAATAAGAGGGTAGAATTAAATTATAAAGCTTTAAAATGAAACTGCCAAAGGACTAATAGAACTAAATAAACAGAAATATCTAAAGTGTCAGAAAATTTGTCCTATTAAATAAGACGATGACAGCAATCAGCATCTGTTACTTACTTTTAGTATTTTTTGTACTATTTACCATTCACTTAACTGCATTTAATATAATATAAACATACTGACCAATTAAACTTAGGTACTCTGAAAGTAATAATATGTGCTTAAATAATTGAAATTTAAGATCAATGGGGCACTTAAATTTATCATCAGAATGAACGTCTATCCATACTAAACTCTGTAGCCAAGATGTTAACAAAGACGTTCAACAAGAGTGGCGTGGCTCCAGCAACGGATGACGACGTGATTGGCGCCCTACTTAATTAATCCAAGGGCTCTCTAATTAATAACAATAATTCCGAGGCGGCTGTCGCGCCGATCCGCCAGATGACGTCACAACCAACACTCCGCAGTCTTCGCTCGAATAAAGTTTAATTGTTCTGGATAATGCGAACAATAGAGACTGCGAAAGTGGAACACTGGGATATAAATTGGGTATGCGAATTCGGGTATGTTATATCGGTGTTTTGTTGTATGATTTAATATGTGAAGTGAACAATATAAAGCGAGGTATATACAAAAATGTTATTATACAATGACTCCAAAATATAATGCAATTGTATGAGAATCGTGCGCACATAACAACATGCTCTATTACTTAATAGTGATATTTACCTTTACACACAATAATTATTCAATTTGTGTTGAAAGTGATGAGGATACTTTTTTTATTTTTTTATTATTATTTTTAGATATCCGATCAAAACAATTTAAAACATATAACTACAGTAAAACTTAATATAGGAACAAAATATAAACCTTAAGTTATAGCAATGGAATTATAACTCATTGCCAACATTACACAACAAACAATAACACAAAGTATTTCCTTTGGGAAAGCGAGCTATCGCGAGCGAGCGAGCATTCGCTCGGAAGCGATCAAGCAAACGTAGACTTTATAAGAACTAGCGCTTCTATTAAAACTGTCTACAGCCTGACCAGTATATTATGTCAATAAGCCTTAACGGAATACAAGAATTTAATCCACGGAATAAACATTAGATTGACAGGGTAAATTCGAGATTATAAATTCGCAGTGAAGTCCGAGATCTTACAATATTCGGAAATAATTTTTTTTTATTAATTTTTTTATACATTATAGGCAAGTATTTGATCTCGATCTCACCTGATGGTAAGTGAAGATGAGATCTACGATGGAGCATACTTGCCTCGGTAGGTAGGTTGCTAGGTAGGGTAAAAATATTGGCGTTGTGACATTTTATTATAGCAAATAGACCTGAGTACCTGGAACATGGGTGGAGTGATATTTCCGACCTTCCCATTAGTCGAAATTAAATTTCAAGTCGCAATTATTGGCAAGCGTAAATTACAAATTGTTTGTTAACTTTGTTTACTTTGAGGGCGTAGTTACACGGTGTGAGACACCTCTCCGGGGTGGCATGGGAATTACCTACGCACACTACGACGTCCGTATTTGCGCCAGTGTGACCAATCTTTGACGGGACAAAACAAAGAAGTCGTAATGGAAGCCATTCGCGACATCCCCGCGATGTTACGTTACGTCTCAATTATAACAATAATGGTGCCTTGTCTCAAGTAAATTGCCTATTTGAGACACCTTACAAGTGTCCGAGGGCGAATGATCAAACGCACCTTTGTTTTATCTCGGTGACAGGGTGGAATATTCGGGGCTTCGCGGTTTCTTTTGTGGAACATGAATCGTTGGAAATGACAACTTTGTTGCGGATTTCCATTGCGTGGCCAACAAAGATTTTTTTACAAATATGTTTTTTTTATGTGTCTATAGGTAGTAGGTATATTGATTAAAAAATATAGACGATTTTAAAATGTTTCCAATGCTGTGTAGTTGTCTATAATGAACTTTTATTCAGACCAAATAAAGTTAGTTTTAGTTAAACAGTTTTGTATGCTTTGAACAAAGGCGACTAATTTTCTGAACTCAGGCAAATATTGTCTTCGAATGACCTATGACAATTTAAACACATATCGCGTAAAAGTTATCATTTATATTATTAAACTTGGATTGAACCCGCTGTAGACGTTGAAGGTAGCATATGGTAACCATGGCATGCTGCTCTCTCTGTCGACTTGTTACTATGACTTTACACAAGGTTAAAATACACCTACACCTTTATAAATTTGGGCTGTATAAATAAGTAACAGCGAAGATAAAATGTGTTTAAGGGTCTATGAATAATGATTTTGCGTCCATAGTTCTCGTTTCCTAAGAGGTTTATTTATGCATGACATAATATAATAAAGTATTACGTCTCTTAATACTGGCTGGATTTTATCTTATTTTATTCCTAGTTTGAAAGTATGTTTTTTTATTTCTGGCCAAGCCGTTATAAATATGAAAATGTGACTGGCTGGAAAGTTTTTTTTCTTATTGGTAGTATTTTTTGTTGTCTGTGCCTACAATAACGCGTTATCGAATTTCAATAATTTACATAAACTCACCACACCTAACTTGAAAAAGTGATACTTAAAATCGTTCAAGAGCACTTACTCATTGCGATAAAAGTGGTAACGTCGATGAGTTTAAATCCGGCTACATATTGTGAAGTGGGCAAGTACCAAGCCCAACAGATCGGGAGCCAATGTCGTAAACTGCGCAGTTTACGAGCTCCGTGACGGCCGCGACGAAAATGCTTTCGAACGATGACGGATCGTGTGTCTCCGGCTTTATGGATTAAAAAAAAGTAACCAGATATTGCTTATTGCTTTAGTTAGAAGTGGACCACCTATGAGTGCTAATGATACTAGTTCTTGCACACCAAATAAACTTGACTAAACAGAAACGTATCACAGTCTTTCTTATGACCTTAAGATAACAAATTAGATATGTCAAATTAATATTTTTTTTTTCCTGTTGGGTAGACAGTTTTTATGTTTTGGCTGGAATTATTATTCTATGGGGATTGCGGTCAGGAAAGTAGAGAAAAAGGTATAAAAATGGTTGTTTGGGCTTAAAAAAATGTTTGTAGCCCGAGTTTAATTTATATAAACCTCCTGATATCCTATACTCGGAAGACGCGTGTAGTCCAAAAACCCACAATA
The DNA here is from genome assembly GCA_905333125.1 of Pheosia tremula. Classification (NCBI taxonomy): domain Eukaryota; kingdom Metazoa; phylum Arthropoda; class Insecta; order Lepidoptera; family Notodontidae; genus Pheosia; species Pheosia tremula. The sequence continues at coordinate 4,029,440 of HG995411.1, forward strand.
AGTCAGCGTAGTTAATCTTGAGATTAATGCCCAACCGTGGGGCATTAAATGCCTAATTATATGATTATAATTATCCGCAAAACCATTTTTTTGTAATACCTAGTTAATTAAAAGATTTTCCAAAGATAATTATGGCTCTATCAACTAATGTCACGTTTATAAAAATATATGCTTTGTCATGCTTACCAACGTACTTACATACCACACTGTATATCTTAACTTATCATGCATCACCAAGATTATAAGGGAGGAGGTAAGGGTAATAAGAAACATAGGTTAGTTGTAACATTTTAATAAAATTGTTTAGTTTTTAGAACTATAGTAGTTTTGCGATTTTCCTTTGATTATATATTTTTAATAAATCACACGCACATTGGCATCGACAGAAAAAAAAACCATCAATTTACCATTTATTTAAACAATAAAAATGACAAATTATCAGTAAAAAAGCGTTCGTCACCTCCCATGGTACATTAACGGAGTCATTAATGATAATGTTCGGAGGCCATTTCATTTCATATCTATATTTGCTCACGCGCCCTCGCGGTGTAACTCAATAATTCTATTGTGTTGGCTTTGGCCGACAATTGCGCGGAATATCTGTGGGTGAGCGCGGGGCAAAGGGACATATGCTGCGGAACCCCACGGGATATGAACCAAATGTTTTTTTGACGGTTGTAAAACAGTTTATGAAGCATGATATGTTTAAACAACACTAAAGTTAGATGTTTTCGTAACCAACACGCATACATTTCGGATCAGTTGGACCTGAAAATGTTCGGTAACCTTAGCAAATAAAGCCGAAAAACATTAGGTACTTACCTTTGGAATGTAAAAGTAACATAATACAACATGGGATAAATTAGCAGATTTTTTTTATAATATAATTATTTAGGACAGCGACTAATGAGACCAATGAGGTTAGTTTTTCTATAACAGTCGCATTGAAGTTATAAATCAGAATTTAAACCATATAATATTCAGCATGTCGATCTCGGTGTTAAATAATAAATAGCATGGAACATCGCATACGTTCATAGTTAATCACCAATGCTGTATCGCTTTAAATTCGTCAATGTTACGCTAATTTGCGCGCGCAACAGGAGGGTGATAACAAAACTGCTTGTCCTCTGCGCACTGAGGAGAAATTACGACGTTACTTCTCTACTACTGTAGATATACCTACGCAATTTGTTCACTGTTTATTTTCATTTCATTTTATAGGTTTTTTGTTTCTAAATGTTCCATTGCCACATGCTATGACACTGGTATATCGCTTTTGCTTCATCCACATTCATACATCCTTCCATACACTTCTGTTGGTTGACGGTGCTATGGACTTGCCTTTCTCGAAAATACAACTAATCCGTTCGTGGATGGTTCTTCTAAGGCGCCCCCTTGGGAATCTTACACTCACGTTCCCTCAGTATATTTCTTTCGTTAGTCGTCTTTCATACATACTATTATAACACTACAATTGGGCTGTACAGTACGTATTTTAAAAGATAAAATAATAATAGTGCCATAGACACGTGAATTCAATAAAAAAGTACTTTAAAATTATTGTTTGGTGTTCTTTTTTCAAGCACCATGTAAAAGCTGCTGGATACATTACCACCGGATTTTGTAAAGCTAATGGTTCGACGCAATATATGGCGAACAAATCATCACTCTATGGCTATGGGGAATCGATCTGGAGAAGAAAATGATTGGTGCCATCGACCCGGGAGGACTGTTGCCCAAAAGCTTGCGTATTTGCTCAGGCGTATTTTATATAGTCCTGCGAAAATGCAAGAACCAAGACCTCCTTTGGACAATACTAGTCAGCGGCAAAAGCTTGTTTATTCATAAGTACTGAAGTAACTAGACTGTGTATCTAATCTCAATCTGATTGGCGATTTATTGTATTGTATTGTTCTAGTCTTCGTATTATTATTGCATACCTGATTTTGATAATGTTACACAAACCGTTACTAATAAGCTACTGAGCACGTTGATCATGGTGTACTTACATAATTTCCTTTTATAGGAACTAATAAATTAGTTTTTTCCTGAAATATTTTAGCATGAGCAAAAGATCTTAAAAGATCCAAATTAGCTCAAATAGTGTGTTAGAATTATCTGGTTCTAAGAGTATACTGCACTAAAAACCAGTCAGGTGTAATTCGGGCTCGCAGAGTAAGGGTTCCGTGCTGAACACTCCCTAGAGGGCTATGGAAAGGTAGTTAGGATGGAGGAGTGATTTACTTCTTGTTAGTGTATATTTTTTAAGAGCAACCTAGAATGTATAGATTAAAAATGTAGCAGTTTTCCTGTAATCTATGAGTACTTACCCTGATGTCATCAGAATGTCAGCTAGAGTCTATTCATTATGCGTCTCCATTTTGATTAATTTAAAAGTTCTATAACAAATAGATTCTGAAATGCCTGGTCCCTTACAAGCCATCTTCTTAAAGCTTCCGCTGATTCCAAAAAAAAATATATTTTAATACCTTAATTTGATTGATGTAATGGATCCAAAATGAACTTGGCAAATCCTCAAAACAATTATGTCAGCATCATTACTCTGGCGGATGTCATCTCCCTAAATCGACAATATCTGTAGCGTCGCGTGGCAAGTAATCCCTTAACCCTCCGCCTACTGCGTCGCGTGAGAAGTGAATTAAATCGCCACGGGGTCCGATCGACCACTTAACGGATCGTGTTCGTGTCTTACGATTGATAGTCCGCAGGGGGAGGGTTGTTGTTGAGAGTTAATTCGTGTTTGATGTCACCGCCGTCGCTTTATTACGTGTCAAAGGAAATGCAGTTTTCTTATAAACTTTGTGCAGTGGCGAACATAAAAGAAATCAATATAATTTTATATTATACTAACTGTTTATACTGCGCTACTTAAACGTATTTTTAATCATTATTCTTGGAATCAGAAGTCTTAATTTCGTTATTTAGTTTTTTTACGTTTCCCACTTTTCGGCTGCATTACAGCCACCATGTTTCGCTTTACATCAAAACATAAAATAAACGCGATAAAATTAGTTTTATTTCAATGTGTAGTATTCGCGTAAAGAGAGACCACTATTTATCAAAATTACATAACAGAAGGTACCTGCAAATTCCTTTCGCAATCATATATATGTGCATATTTGATTAAGAAACTGCCACAAAACTTTGTCAAACTTAAATCAACAAATTGAAGACATTGTCAAAACTTTATTAATCTTTATTAGTACATTGGGCGTGAACAAAAGTGATGAATGTTCGGATGTTATTGTTCTAAATAATCCCTTCAGTTTACAAAGACGACCCTCTGTCGGCGCTGTATTAACCCTTAAATGGCATTGTGCGGGGGTCGACGCGACACGCGGACTGTCACATTCACAATATAGCTTCATAGTTTATTATAATATTTTCGTTCAATATTGCCCTCATTTCCCCTCAGTACCGCACACGGTGTTACACTACTGGCGATGAAAAAAATGCTACTAACATTATAGTCGTTACAAAATTATGTAGACCTAGTACATGTTTATTTTAGTACATCTATCTTTACGTTAAACTGTCACTGAATTGTGATACAGTACGTCAAGTGCGATATTATTCGCAAGATAACCGTATTTACGCCGTATATACGCTACCGTATTTTGATATTTTGTATGGAGACTTGAATGTTTTTAATATAGACCGCTAGAGGCGCTGTTCAATTCTCGATACAACATGTCTAAATTTTTTTTTATTTTTTTTTATTACATTATAGGCAAGTATTTGATCTCGATCTCACCTGATGGTAAGTGACGATGAGATCTACGTTGGAGCATACTTGCCTAGGTAGGAAGGCGGCAGTAGATAGAGACGCTACATTCGCTAGGCACATGCAGCGCAGCTGATCTGACCCGCCATCCATGAATGGCAACACCGAATATCATGCCGGAACACGGCTAGGCCGCTTGGCGACATGGCTTTGTTCAGTGGGTGGTGACTAACCGCGGCCGAAGCCTACCACCAGTACAAACGGTACGGTATACGGTGAACTATAAACTATAAAGTTAGCTTAAGAATAATCTCGCACTTGTCGTACTGAATGTATTTAAATATTTAAAATAAAAGTGGCGCAGTAGGCTGTTTAGATGAACAGTAATTTTAAAATTCTTCTTTGTTGGAGCGTAACGGCCACTGATGGACAAATTTCAACAGAATTTTGACTATTAGATAGCCGAATGGTTATACTCAAAATAAATGGTACATTATAATCATTTTGGGACGAGCTGTAGCTCAACACTGATGGTGACGTGGGTGGAGCCGGGAGCCAAGACTTGTGTCATACAAAAACAGAAATCTTTCGAGTTCAAAATGTTATTTATTGGGTTAGTAGATACATAAAAAGTATTTAGATTTCTAGAAACATAGCATCATCTTCTTTTTTATATATTTACCAAACATACGCAACAAATAACATTTTAAGGTTTAACAAAAAAAGGAAATTAGTGTGCGTAATATAAGCACCCCGTATATATTGCCGGGAGCTGCAGTATGATCCGCGATGACAATAAATCATGTAATTTGGCGACGAAACGCGAATTGTGTATCCGCCATTACAATCCATGGGTGGATTTACACTGTAACGTGACAGCAACATGTGGTTATTACAAGAATAACAAGAATATCACAATTTATATTCACAATCTGATTAGCTCAGTGGGTAGTGACGCTGCTTTCTGTGCTACGGGTCCCGGGTTCGAATTCTGGTTGAGCCAACTTAATGTGATTAAAGCGAATGTTTGTACCCGAGTCATGGATGTTTATTATCTATAAAAGTATTATATATATAGTTCGCACTCATTCCATTGCACGGTACCCATAATACAAGCGTCGCTTAGTGTGGAACAGCATATTTGGTATGTTCGTCTCGCGATATTTATAAATTTGTTATATTCGGAAGCATATTAGATTTTAGGGTGTTAACTCTTACGATCAACTGTAAATCTTATTGCTTGGGGTGAAAGCGGTTTATCATCTAAAGCTACCTAAATATTGGTTGATCTAGTTGGTTGAGGTGATTTAGATTTAATATAAATATATACTTAGGTATTATAATTAATTCAGCCAGCAGAATTCATGCCAGAGCGTCAGCTTTGATGTGTCATCACGAGACTTGGATGTAGATGTTGAATTCAACTTGTCTATTCTTGAATACGTTTATTAGCAAGCCAGGTGCCGCTATACGGTGTGATTGAGAAAGGGTATACTATTATAAGAACCTCTGAAGTCACAATTTTAAAATGTAAATTAAAAAAAAGCACCAACAATCATAATTTTTATTTTGCTGGGACCATTTTTTTAAATTGACATAGGATGTTTCAAAAATGTGACTTGACATTATTAAATGCGCTAAAGAGACCTTGAGTCAAATAGTAGTATACACCTTTTCTGAATCACGCCGAATAGGGAGACAAACTAGATTGTGATCTGTTACTTCAATCATAACGACTCATTTTCTATAATCTTATAATTCACATTCAACGTGCATTCCACGTTTACACGTCAAGATTTCCCTCAGTTTCTAGAGCGGCTATATCAGCAGTACGAGTACATATTGGAAGTCATAACATATATGTAAGGCCGTCGATGTGGTCGGCGGGTACGTATACAAGCCGGAACAATGGGCTCCGGCGTCGATACAATGGACAATGCCCATACCTCCGATAACCTTAATACACTCATCTTATGTGTGTCTGTATGTGTGTGTATGTATATGCTTTCTTATTGTGTAACCATTAATACTTTCGGGATTCAGTGCGAGTTTTAAAACACTTACAACCGATCGAGTGATCGAATTATTTTATGCGTTTCAAAGTAACCATTTAAATTGTAAAGAAAAGCAATGAAATACAAAATCTTTTTTAATTGGAAAAATACAAATACCGCGCTAAAAAAATATATCCTTTCTCTGTTAATCATGTCGATCCTGTGCTCTATGAAAAATTAAAACAAATCTATCCCACGGGAACCATACATTCTACCGGGATAAAAAGTAAGCCTATGTACTATTCCAGACTATAATCTATCTCTGTGCCAAATTTCACCCAGATCCGTTCAGCCGTTCTGGCGTGATTGAGTAATAAACATCCATCCAAACTTTCACATTTATAATCTTAGTTGGATAGAGAGTCTGCATATAATAGCTTTGAGTCGCTACGTCACCAATAAAATAAATATATACAATAAAGACATACTCACAGATGTGCGTAGCGGTAAAGCTGGTGGTGTTATTAAAGGCGTGGTTCTGGTAGATAAGTAGATTTGTAACAGTACGGTAACGATACACATAAATTCGTTCGGACAAACACCGTTACAGCGGCTTAGCTTCTTTGCAAACAAGGGCAACGGGGCGAAATGACACCAACACCAGCGTCGGAGGGCTACAAACATTCACTAGCTACAAAAAACATAATAAAAATAATTGTTACACATTCGGCCGGAATTAATTGTCTATGAATTAACCACACAATGACCCACAAAGGCTATGATAAATTTAAATATACTGCCCGAGTGCGTTGGAAAACTGAATCTAATTTAACGTAACTCTAATAAACAGATTCACTGATACATTATCGCCATAAAAACTCGGTGCAAAATACATTTCTAAGTTCCCTGACCTAAGGCGTTATGACCCTAAATAGCTATTACCAAAGAAGCGTAGCACTGCAGCGCGTGCGCAAGACCGGTGCTAGCACAATGCAGCGGAAGACGCCGCCCCGGCAGATGGCAGCACCATCTTGGAACTGGTTTCTAATGAACGCGGTATTATTGACCCCATGGTTTTTTGGGGGGTTATTATTGTAAGTACAATCTTTGCTGTGCTACGTGTCTTAGACGTGACGTTTTTTAGGGTTTCATATTCCCTACAGGGGATGTGCGTATAAAATATATAAAATGGTACGGTACCGTACCTAATCACGTTTATGTATAATATATATGTGTATATAGTGATTTTTACGAGAAAATGAGACATGGTACAGTTAAATCGAGGACTTAGTATGTAGTGTTATTTTTAAAATTTCAAATGATTTCAATTTTTTTCCATAATATGACCCTACAGCCTATAGCCTACTGATGGACCTTTTGAAATATTTTACACTATTATAGTTAAATCTAGTGTGGGGTAATGTTGAGTATTTTATGTTGATTTTTTTTTATAAGAGATTATATTCTAGTTCTAAAAGCGTATTAGTGCAGGTTATGAAATTTAAACGTATATCTGAAATTACGATTGTTAGTAGGCCATAGTGTGTATAATAAAAGTTTTAAGTTATGGAGCAAAATTGTACAAAATCTACGGAACCCTACAACTATATGTAGTTCTATCGCGCGCTTGGACGGCTTTTATGTGTTAATCATATTTTTGTTGATGTTAACAACAAGAAAAATCTTGTCTTTCTCATTATAAAATCCACGAAAACTTTAATACATCATAGGTACTTGTTTGCAATTTAAATTTTTGACCAAGCAAAGGCAAATATTGCATAATTACAAATAACATAACCAAAATGAGTTGATAAGATAGGATAGCATGAATTGAAAAAAAAACTTTTATACTGCATTTGTAACGCAAAAATGTACAACGAAGACATTGAAGACATTTGTCCGTACCTTACGAGCGCGGCTATAATATTTTCACAATCAAATCAGTTTTTCGTTTATCACCTAAACCAGGCACGCGACCACACGCACACAGACAGCATGTCTAACACACGCACAGATAAGAACACGCGCCAAATTGAGTGCCGTAATGAATGTGCCCTAAAATAAACCGTCGCACAATAAGCACATCTTGTATTACACAGTTTTGTATGAAGAGGAAGTAGGAAGGCAGCTGGCTTCTTGCTCCTCGGTAATGATGGTTTGTAGTGCATAGCGCCCTTTGTGTCGGTGTCCTGTCGCGTGCCTCGACCTATTATTTGGTCTGTGGAGGTGGAAAGGTGTTCGGTATAGTAAGTCCCGTTGAGCGTCTCAAGATGTTTTGATTTGATATAGAGTTTTAGGGTTGGCGCAGCGATTATGATTGCATGTAGCGAATATGATACTGCATTAAAATAAAATAATTCTTGTGGTTTGCACATGTAACTATAAATTATAATTAATAAATTGATAGAACGAAAATTCTCTAAATGGTTGTATTTTTCCGTTTTATGAATATTGAATTAATATAATAATAATATTGCCAGAAGAACACACCAACTACTTATACGGTCCCACACTAAGCAACACTTGTATTATGGGTACCGTAAAATAGACTGTGGGTGAACCCAGTATATAATACTCATATTATATAGATACTATAGACATTAGGTACAAATATTCCTAGTCATCACATAAAGACGGTCCCTACCAGGATTCGAACCCAGGACCTTCGGCGTAGAAGATAGGGGCATTACCAAATAAGCTAATAAGGTCGTTAATATATCATTATATCACAATACAACATTGATGTTACCAAGTATATTATTAAATCAATACTTATAGGACTCATATATGCGGCCACATCTTAAAAAAAAATCTGACTTCAACTAACACGTGGAAATGTAGTTAGGAACATGAATTAAAGAGTCCCGCCTTATCTTCGCTGTCGTTGCCTAAATGTTTTCCAATCTTGCATTACTCGGTGCTATCTGGCATCCAGATATGACTGCTACGTCACACAGTCGATCAAGGTTCTATGGATAAGATAATAGCAACAATAAATGATTACTGTCAATGTGTGATACGTTGTACCCTAATATCGAGAAAATAAGAATCACAACTGTCTTATACTTATCATTTAGATAGTGTCAGCTTTTGTTATTACTAAGAGGTATTTTAAATAATCCTTATCGCTTCATAGATATCTGTAGGTGCGCGACGACCAACAAATAATGTAATAATAATATCGCCAGACGACCACAACAACGGTTCCAACCAAACTAAGCAATGCTTGTTCTTGGTACCGTACAATGGACTGGGAGCGATCCCGGTATATAATTACTTATATATATTATTATATTATATGTTGACTACATAATTAATTAGTATACGTTAATAATATTAAAAACAAGCTCGTACATATTTGAATCTAGAATATTTTTAAAACTCAAATTTCTTATTTGAAAATAATAATGATAATATATTTTGAGAACATGCGTACTAAAATAATAATGCTTGCGACAGTGTACGCGCGTGGATTTTTTTTTTTAATTTAAAATAATAGATGCTGTGGTCTTAGTTTTGCAAGCCACATGATCAAAAATGGCGATTGAACCCCTTCTTTCACCTACAATGTACATATTATAGCTATATTTGCAAATAAACAAATTACTTGTGATTTACTCTATGCTAAAAAACTATTTGAACCGAAGTGGATAATCTTAGAAGCAGTATTGAAATATCTGTATGTATTTGTTACAGGAGCTGAGGAGATTGGTGAGACGACAGCCAATGGCGATAATACAGGTTACACCAATGATTACTTGCTCGAATTGAAATCAATAAGATCTCTTTAGATGTAGACGTTATTTGATACTCATATAGTGCACTATGCCCCTTAAATAGAGCGAAACGCTTGGAGTAAGCGATGGGCGGGAGGATTACATCTCTGATTTTTATACTCAACCTAAGCTGGTACTCTGAAATTATTGAGGGGCCCGACCGCCGATCGCCGGGGCAACGCTTGTTTTATGGGTATCTTACTATGGACTGCGGGAACGATTCTAGTACATCAAGTGCGAGATTAGCTAACCGTATACTTTACAGTCTACCGTATTTAGAAATTTTGTATGCAAAATTGAAAGTTTTAAATACCGTCCGCTAGAAGGGCTTTTCAATTCTCTATACAAAATGCCTTAATATAGTATAGTAGACTATAAAGTATACAGTTAACTCGCACTTGACGTGATGTATATGATACTTATATAGTAATAAAAACTTCCATGATTCCTAGATTAAAAACATTTGTAGTCATCACACAAAGTTTGTCTCTACCAGGATTCTACTATGGTCACTAAGGTCTCTAGCAACTGTGCTAGTCAGGTCATCATATAGGAAAATATCGCTTTATAAACGCTTACAAAATCATGTACGTACCTAAATAATATATTTTGTTTAAAACCTTCATTTATCAGTCGCATTATCACATTCAGAATTCAATATAGGTAGGAACCATCGGTTGAGATTATGACATCGGCGATTACATTTATCACGAGCGATCGTATTTTTGTCTTATCAACTATCATGCGCATTATCTAGGCGCTTTGTATTGAAGGTTTTTCTTCAGTGATGAGTAGATTCCCCCTTGTGCATAGGTGTCTATATCGTTGTGTGTTCATTAATAGCAATAATTTCATAGTTTGTGAGTTATTCGGAACTATTTGTTTGAGAAAGAAACGTGAGTGCGACGTGGCTTCTGTGAAGGCGTTCCCGAATCGGCTTATGGTGAGCGTTAGTGCCTTTATTTAGAAGCTTTTATAATAATACCAGCCTTTTTAATGTCCCACTGGTAGGCAATAGTCCACCACGCAGGCCCAGTGCGGGTTCGCTGACTTCAGACGTCTTTCGAGGGGTTCTCTGCCATGCAGGTTTCCTCGCGATGTTTTCCTTCATCGTATAGCAAGTGATAATCATAGTTGAAAATGAGATTCGCACATGTAATCCAAAAACCCGAGGGGAGCAAGCCGGGGTTTGAACCTGCAATCCTCGTTACCGGGGCAAGCGCTCTACCGACTTGGCTATCACTGCCTTTACAATGCTATATTAATTAACCCAAAAAATTTGTTCATTTATAATCAGGCGTAGAATCTGTGGCACTGTTTTTTTATTCTTAATAGGGAGCAGTCATATAAAAATAGGTTTATTAATTAATCAATAACGTTAAGATGCAAATAGTTTTTAAATAATGCATAATAATAATAAGTGAATAAATTACTTATAATTATAAAGTTGGAGTGTCAGTTTTGCTTCGTTTCATTAACAAGCAGCATTTAAAAGTTTATGTTTATAGAGCTATTTGACGATTTCAATTATTTTTACTCTATGCTATTTAAATTAATTAGTAAGTATTACTGATGCATAAAATCAGTAGGTAATGAAAATCAATGTTGTATGCATTCTAGTTCCATCTTATGGTGAAGAAAAACAATATACATTTATTATTTACCTATTTATTTATTTTACCATTTATTTATTTATTTTTATTATATACTGACATGATTATACAGTCTATAATTTAACACGTGTCAAGATTAATGTGTGGTTACCTAAAATACATAATTGCGAATAATTGTACGTTACATATCATATTATCAAATACGCATGTACAAATATTTCGCTAAAGTTTCCTGTTTGCATCCAAAATCTGAAGGTCATACTAATATAATTGGGATGTACAAAGTTTAATTAGATTTTTAGACGACCTAGAATTAGGATTCAGTCTGAAAGCACAACTTGCAACCCAATCTTTAAGGCCGATTAAACGACTAGCCAACTTGCCTTTTGACATACTAAATTGTAGGGAACCCTACAAATCAGCACTTCGGATTGGGTCGCAAGTTGGGCAGTTTATAGAGGCTTCAAGGTCTGTTCGCCAACCCACACTGGGCTCTCTCGCATTGAGTGTGCAATGTTATTTCCTTTTTGCTCTTTCTTGTTGTTTAATATGTTAATGACGTAATTATTGCGTGAGACGAAATGGAACTCTGACGTGAACTCTTCAAAGTTCCGTTTGATAAAACGTATCGCGATATCATCTCCATTACGTAGGTATACTGATGCGATAACAGTAACGTTATATCTGTTATGGATAAAACCCACGTTGATAACGATATAATTAGTATAGAATCTTTATGAATTGATATAAGTTTCTGGAAACACGGGTAGGGGTATTACAAGGTGTAATAAAAATTGTGTTAACTATTTGAAGACGTCCGTAGGTATTAAGGAAGAACATGTATTCAATTCACTAGAACTGTAAAGACACATACCTAGTGCGCGGTAAAACTTTACTCGATATCTTTTGTAAAAATAATGACACACCGTTTACACATTTATTTTATACTAGCTGTTACCCGCGACTTCGTCCGCGTGGTATTTAACAAAGACAACCGTTGACAACAGCCTGCTCGCCCATTCTGAGCCCGCGGGACGCATTGCAGGTTGTTGCTATCAAACTTAATCAGGCGCTGCGCTGCAACATTGGTTTTAATTTTTTTTCGTGAGATCCTATTTTTTTTCTAAAATAAAAGTAGCCTAAGTTACTCCTTGTTACATCGCCTATCTGCCAGTGAAAGTCCCGTCAAAATCGGTCCAGCCATTTCAGAGATTAGCCGGAACAAACAGACAGACAGACAGATTGACAGACGGACAGACAGACAGACAGACAAAAATTGTAAAAAAAATTGTTTCTGTATAGGTAACGTGTATACATCCAAATGCACTTAGTAAAAAGCGGTTATTTTAATATTACAAACAGACACTCCAATTTTATTTATATGTATAGATGTATAGATATTATGATCGTTATTTACAACTTACTTGTTAATATATTGATTTCTTATTCTCCAGTCCTCCCGTGACCATGGTTGCTGTAAAGCAGCCGAAACGTCGGGAACGTAAAATCAAAATATAAACGCGATAAAATCCTAAAAAATGTTTTTATTACTTGTTAATCCTAAAATTAATAAATGTTTTTGCAATACATTATGAATAGTGGTAGGTGTAATATTATGTTTGTCGATTCACTCACGTGAATATTAAAAATAGACTTTACTGTTAAGCCACTTACAGACTATTTTGAACTGTAAATATTTTGGAGTACTATTCGGTGACATCAAGATAGTATAAGCCAAATTTAATGATAGTCTGTCCATTTTTTAGACCTTTCAAACTATTTTATGTAAACCAACATCGCCGTCGCTTCATGGAAAGCTTGATCGTCATCTCTAGTTTCACGTGCGTTAAGAGCGGCATTAAATCGCGCGGTGCGTGGATTCTCTTCCCGGTCGTAACTGCGTGTCATTAACGGCGGGATCGTAAACCGCGGTCGCGGCGCGCGGTCGGAATGCGGCGAGCGGCACGCTCGCTCGCAATAATACACCTTCTGTCCGGTGTTGCCAATATTGAGGTTATGAAAATATGTACTATTGTTTATTATATATTAAACTATTAGGTGAATATCATTTACTATCATCCCGAAATTGTATAAAATAAGATAAGGATTTGATAGGTGATTTTGGTAGTTTTTTCTAGTAATCTAGTAAAAATTACTCGGTGATTTATGTAGGTTTTTCTAGTAATCTAGTAAAAACAGGTAGTTCGGGACCATACAGATTACCTCTGGTCTGGTGTTTTACCAGACAAACGCACTGGTGCGATTAAACATCGTGAGGAAACCAGCATGTCTGAGGTCTCCCCTCGTAAGACGTGTTAAGAACTTGCAGTGTGCCAGCAGTGTGGTGGACTATGGCTAAATCCCTTTTGCATTAATGGGAGACCAATCCCCGAAACATAAAAAGGGCTAAACTTGTTATTATTACATCAGAGCAATGCCATTTATATAAAGCTCTGACCTGGCAACACAACGCCCGCCGATAAACCGGCTCCTGTCTCGGCGCTAATGAGCGCTTCCTCGCTCTTTCGCTCGCTTCGCTTGCTTTACGATCCCTCCGGCACTCTTGATACTAAATTCGTCGCGGTGCCTAATTAAAACCTGCGATCGCTGTCTTGGTTTACCTGTAAATAAGTATATACATTAAAAACAATATATGTAAACATGTTGTTTACCTACTTTCCTTTTATGTACACAACTTATGTTTTTTTTTCATTAAAAACAAAAATGTTTTACACTATCTACAGCATCATCTTTTTTAAATTTAGTTGGGTAAATTGATCCCTGATCCCAGTAAATGTAGGTAATATAACGTTTATTAATCGTGCTGCTATTGAATAATAAATAGGCAGTTCTCTCAACCACAAATACATTGATATAACATTGTTTAGATTCCTCTCAACGGCAGTACATAGGGGTGGCGCGTGCAACAGTTTTACATGAGCACCACCAATTAGAAGCAATACCAAAACCATCGGCTGAAGTGCCATCATTATCTCGACACCCGCACGCGAAGGTAACTCTTCCCCTCCCCGAAATTGAGCATAAAATGCCATAAAATATTCATGGGTTTTTGGAGACAAGTGGAGTGAGCAATCCTGAAGTATGGGGCTGGGACATGGTTAAAGCGTTTAGGTCGAGAGTCGTTAAGTGCGTTCAGCCTTTTGTAAAGTTTTCTAACGTTTTGGCGGGGCGCGTCGCAGCTATTTTGTCAATTCGCTGGGGGAGCGTTCCGTTTTGACAACCCTCGAAGGAAACGCTAGAGATGCGGAAAATTATAGAACCATTATATGCAGTATTATGTAATAACCGACGGTGAATGAAAATTTGTTGAGTAACTAAATAGGTTATGCATAACGTAATAATTTTCAATATCTATGACAAAGAGGAAAATATTTTACTTTATTGGGCCCTAAACGTGTGACAGATTAAACAATTACGTCACGCGGCAATCGATCATTTTGGTAGGTACGAGTACATAGCTCCGATAAATCCTCTGGCTTAAAAATAGGATAACAGCAATCTGAAGAAGACGTAGTCAATTATCGTTCCTATAACATTACTGTAGAAAACTCAATATGATTTTTCATGAATGATACTAAGTCAAAATATTATTTAGTATTACTTAATCTTATCTTTAATTGACGTATCTCAAGTTATTACTTTATAAGGTAGTTTTTATGAGTTTCTTAATACTTGAATTAATAAGGCGAAGTCATATCAAAGAAATAAATCAATCCTTTCATGATTAAACGAAATGCTTGGATATAAAGGTAACATTGGCGTACGAAGCAGCGTAGCATAAACTCGAATGAAAGTGAGGAGGAATGTGGTCTCAGAGGGTTCACGATGTATAAATATCGTGAACATTACACTGCCAAACGTGTGTATAAATGCAGTGAGGCATAAGCACACTGATTGGATACCTATTTCTGATTTAATAGGATCCGCATATTTAGATATCCGTGGTACGTGCGCAATGGCACCAAAAGCAATGAGGAATGTACACGCACTTCATTAAATGCACTGTACGCTTTATGCTGCACAAGATAAAGCTTAGAATTGTATACGTTATTATCATAGATAGTTAAACATTGCTTGCGGAGTCTAGTGTTCTTCACGGTGGCAGAATGGGTTCATTTTAATGTGAGGCGTGAAATTACAAAATGGTTGTGGCTAGATACGTTTTATGACTTTTATATTATTGCCTTATCTTAGAGCTAAGTAACCAAGCTCGCTGAGATATGCGCGCATAACCTACATACCGCAAGATATGAGTAGAATTGTATGAATTAATCGGTATTTTCCGATAAGTTACTTTGTTATTTACAGTCGTATAGTTTGTTACCATATTCTTGTAGAATAAATCAATTGGACTTGTTTTGCAAAATACATAAGTACATATCATTAAACTTTTGTTAATCGATATAAATCTATTCACTATTCACATTCAAAATGTGTGCAGCTATTTCAGCTGATTAACTACAACTTTTCAACTATGTTTAACCTTGGATGCACGCCTGATTGCTTAATGATCCAATTATTCATTTATTCAATATTATAGCGTGTAAAAAGAGAAATGTCTATTCCCCATTGGCCGATACTCTTTGGAGCGATGAATGGGGTATTTTTAAAACAAAAGTGAACAAAAGATTGAACAATGGCCACAGTTTAAGAGAGTCCGCACCCATTATGTTTGAATATGGGAAGCGGGAATCCTGTGCAGAAATTAATGTAATTATTAATGTTATTACTGATAATATTGTTTTTATGTCTAATAAGAATAATAATTAAACCTTGAATTTACCTGCTAGGCACGAGTCTCTTCTTCATACGAGTTTCATTCTTCAGTCGTTTTTTAAACTATAATAGAAACACACTTTTGCGTAGTACGGCGGTAGTAAATTGGTATAATGTCTTAGGCATTGGGTCACATTGCTAAATAAACGTTATAAGACTCTTATACCGCTAACTGGAAAAAAATGTTGTATGTGCCCAGTATAAACACTGTATAGAAACACTCTTTTGAAAATATAATTTACTAGCTGCACCCCGCGGTGTTACCCGCGATTCAAAATTATGTCTTTTTTACCGGGATAAAAAGTAGCCTATATGCTATTCCAGACTATAATCTATCTCTGTGCCAAATTTCATCCAGATCCGTTCAGCTGTTCTGGCGTGTAAGAGTAACAAACATCCATCCATCCATTCAAACTTTCACATTTATAATATTATAGTATAGATTAGTGGGATAGCAACTCAAGGCGTATTTACATAATCAAAATATATTGTATCTATGGTTACGTGGAGCTATGACATTAGCAGTGGCATTGTCCTTGAGCTCTTTTGTGATAAGCACAACAACTTAAGAGTACTCGTTCTCGGTACAGAGGCCATACTTCTATTGATAACTTAACATAACACTTTTATATTCCTTATAGGTGTGTAATCACTTTGAAGAAAACATGTTTATTCTTTGGCTATAAACCTATAGTACGAATAACACTTCAATTCTGAGCTCGCATCGGTATATTATATGTCGACATTAATAAAAATCGTATATAAAAATCTTAATTACGAAACAGCTAGGCACGTTACAAAACGCCTCAGTTCTGTAAAACGTGTTTAGGCAGATTGTAATATGGCAAGATTCCACTTAGTCTATGAATATTTTTTTTTATAAATCTAATAATGCAGTTTTAGTTTTCATCAAAATCGGTCTCGAATGTCCTTTAAGCATTTTTCGCTTTCCCCAGTAGTTGATTTCTTATATTTATGCGAATAATACACATTTAAATAAAACTAATTTTGATTTCTTATATTTACGCGAATACTACACATTGAAATAAAACTAATTTTATGGATTTTATCGCGTTTATTCAATTTTTTTTACTTTCCCGACGTTTCGGCTTCTTTACAGCAACCATGGTCACGGGAGGAGGATAAATCCGTAAAATTAATTTTATTTATTTTCCCCAGTAGTTTCCACTTCCACTTGAAAAATTAAGCCTGTATAATAACCATATTGTAATGGCGTTTACCGTTCTCCGGCGCCGTTTTGTAATGTGGCACTTTTGTAATTCGGCTTCCCATTTATTCACGGGTTAGGACTGCTCAACGAAACGTCTAGTTATACCTCCTTGACTTATAGTCAAGTCCTTAGTTATGACATTGCATCCAATACCTTCTGGCTTGATAATGCCAATGTGTAACACATGTAAACAGCTCAAAATACATCCAATCATAATTAGCTCCAAGCTACCAACACAATTGCAATTGACTTATTAAATATCCTAATCAAAATGGCTCGCGGATATTTGCGAGGTGGTTGCACGGTTATCCGGCACGTGTCTCCGGTCCAGCGGTAGGCGGAGCCACCCTCACTTGCCTCGGGCGCTGCCAAATTAATTTCAAGTACCGCAGGATTTGTGTACACTGCCTGTTTGTAGGGAATGTGGTCGGCGGTTGATGTTCTTTAAGTGGGATCATTTTTGGATATACTAGGTTATGACGTCATCTAGGTACTAAGTGACGAACTTTGTTTACGAATATTACTGATGTGTATATATAAATATGTTGATTTCATTTTCATCGTATAAAACAATACGATTTATCTTGTCGATATAGCTTGGTTTAATATTGTTAATGTGTGGGTATGTCAAAGTAGGTATTATTTTACGGCAGACGCGACAAAAAAGTTTAACATGTATCCATATATATTCAATTAACGGACACGACCAAGTTACAGTTTAATTATATGAATATATAAGACTATTGACAATTTCATTAGCAAGTAGAAATTCTAGTAGTGTGTTTATATGAATAAAATATTAGACCGGCTACGCTACCATGCGATAGTCATGGCAGCAAATATAGGATGTTTGCGCTGCTTCCAGTAACCTCTTGTTGTTATCAACAGACATGGTTCTATTTCACTAGTTATTCGCTTAAAAATCTGTATAAAAGTTATTCGTAATCAAATTTAGGTTAGGCTATTTTTGGTTCGTAAGTTTATGTTTCGATAGTGTGTACTCGTAGCTATGCCATATACATGCTACATAAAAAAAACATGACACATTCAAATCACGATCTGCATCAAAGGGCCAACCCTCACAGATTGCCTATTGCCCACAAAGGCACATAGACACTTACGTGTATAACCGCACATTTACCTCTGAAACGTCCCTTCTAGGAAGAGAGGCTTTTAAGAGGCCCGCAGAGTGGAGAGCGGTGTTTCGATCGGCTCCGTTGCTCACCCCGGCGACAGTAAAAAATATGAGCATCAACCTCCCTACACGCCCACCACCTCGCGCCATCTTGAAAAACTTTGTCACTTGCGGCCGCAGGATCGATCTGTGTCTACGGACTACGCCGTAGCGTGTGTACGCGTGTTTGTGCGCTACGAGATTTTATTTGATCCTATGCCTATGCTCATTTAAATTATAGTTTTTTGATATATTAGTTTGTTAGAATATAGTGCCTACACAATGGGTATACAATGGAATAATATAATTACGAGTATAACCATTACTATAATATATTAATGGTTATATTTGTAATGATTTGTTTCGTTTTGATTTTTATTTAATTGATGACTGAATCCACTCGTATCTCGAAACTTATTTTTTGTCTAAGTTCCTCTCCTATTGCTTTTTTTCTACTGTCAGATATTCAATGTCGTTTTTTTTTAAAGACACGTTCTTAGGTAAGTATTATCAAAGGTTTTTAATTACACTGTAGATATATATATATTGTTAAAATTTTAAATTATTGTATAGGCAAGGTGAGTTCATTAACTGTGAATAACTATACCGTTTACAGCATAACACATGTTTGTTCAGTTATAATGATTATTGCACGCCTTTCATTGTAGAGTCCCCTCATAACATGACTCTGTCATTGAAATGATAATCGTTAAAAGGATTTGTGAGGAATTATTCACATGACTACCTTCAAAGTAGATACGCCCTGTGGCTACATACAAGATTTATTGTCAAGCTTCAGATTAATTCTGAACCATATTGTAGTTTAAGTAAAGTTGATATTAGTATCAGAAAATATCGCGTTATGTTAAATATGAATAACAAATAAGGACACCTAAGGGCCTCAGCAGGTGCCCTTACAATTTGTATGTAATGCCCGTGCTATTTGTGAAGTCAAAACGTCCGTGAATGAACCTAAATGGTAGACAGACCAAAAATGAGAAGACAACATCTTAAACTTTATAAGGAGGTAAGAAGTCTTAAATTCGTTTGTTAAATTGATGTACACTATAGTATCTACTATAGCATATGTTTGAAAATAGTTTCATTTGAAGTCGTTACGGGCAGCAAGACGGCTCTTAGGTTTCCGGTAGATCCATTATTTGGGTATAATCCGAATATTTTTTATCCATGTAAACAAATAAGTACAGTACTTTTAAATGGACAAATA
The DNA here is from genome assembly GCA_905333125.1 of Pheosia tremula. Classification (NCBI taxonomy): domain Eukaryota; kingdom Metazoa; phylum Arthropoda; class Insecta; order Lepidoptera; family Notodontidae; genus Pheosia; species Pheosia tremula. The sequence goes on from HG995411.1 coordinate 4,049,001, forward strand.
TGTCACAAAATTCTAAAATACGACTTTACCACCTGTTCGGAATGCCGTACCTGTATCGTACCGTACCGGTATTGTACGGCTGATGGCAGTCATTACGTATAAATATCGGTACGCAACCAAATGGGCAGATTGGAAGTTGACCCAAATACGAAAAATAAATGGGAAACAGGAAGAAGAATTATGAGACTAATTTGGTTTGTGTGCGTGTGGTAGAGATAGAGATGTGATAGTGAGATAGAGATGGAGATCTTTTGAAGAAAGTTTAGTGCATAACGTTATCAGAGTTAGAGGAAATAACGATTTGCCATAATTTATGATACCCACCAATTGGTAGAGATTTATAATATATCGAACCAAGGGTTAACGATTTAAATCTAAAAAAAATCCTAGTTCACAGATGAAGATAGTTGATAACAATTGCAACTGATTAAACTCATCTCGGGATTCACACATTTCGCAAAAAATAACCCTTACCATCATTGCCATTACAAAAGGTCAAAGAAGTAACCTTTGACGGCTCTATAAAGACAGGTATGAGATAGCAAACCCTTCTGAAGACAGAAATGTTACTGTCGTTATCAAAGGGTTTCGAAAACCAAAATTAGTTGCATTCAAATTGGCATGACACCCCGATCGTTGTAACGAACCGTGCGAAATTTTACACAATGCGAAGTAAAAAAAGGGAGCGAAAAAATATTTTTTTTTTTTGTAAAAAAAGTGTAAAAAATTGGAATTCAAAGGGTAATGTCACGGCGTGACCCCCGGCGTGTCATATTTTGATTGTGAAATGTCGCTTTTAGATGTTAAGGGAGAAACTATCGATTTTTTTTATCGTATAAGATAGACTGATGTGGGCACTGGAATGAATATCTTCCGAGGTGTTAATAGCCTTTAAATCTGGTGGCAAAGTTTTTTTTTTCTCACCCACACATGCGAATATCACATTTTTCATTGGGAGTAGTCATAAGTACACAGCAGTAATCAAAGTTTATCGAACAAATGCGGTTATGAGTATGATTTTTATCAGATCTATTGTGACGCAATCGGTCGGGGGAAAACAATCGATGCCGAGGTACGCGGGTTCGCTCCCAGCCGGTAGCAAATGTCCGGAGTCAGGATGCCTTTATTATTTCGAGGGGCCTATCGAGTGAGTTGCGTTTTGTTTGCAATACCTACATGGTGTTCCACATAAATACGATTTGAGGTGAAATGGAAATATATATTCCATGCTTTTTATTAAGACGTGCCTTGACAATGACAATTCAAGTTTCCAATTGTGTTTATTCTACAGATTATCAATACTAATATCAGAGAGAATACTAAATTAGTAATAAATTAGAATTCAATATTTATCACTGACTCATTAACTACTACTACTTATTTACTAACTAACTTTGGAATAACATTTAGAACATGCTGTACACTCACTGACAAAAACTAAGAAGTGGAGCATTAATTTAACTAAAACTTTTGTTTATTGACGATTTCTTTAGCGAGACACTCGACTTCGTAGACCACATTCCCAACCATTACAAATTCAGACTTATCCCACCATATTAAAGCTAGTTTTTGCTTGTTAGATAATTTCTTTAAGTAGGGGCTCAAAGAATAGATCTGGGGGTCGAAGTCGAATAGAATTCTTTTACATGTAAGACCCATAACGGACCCCAACGTATATTTGGACAACAACCTGAGAGGTTTGAAGTGGTCCCGTGGTTTATAATTACTATAATTTGACGGCAGATGAAGGAATCTCAGACTGTAGTTAGCGACATAAATCTATAGTAAGTACACGATCATTGTGTTTGGAATAATAAAAATGCCATTGCGATTGAACAATTATGTGAAACTTGACCAATGTGAAACAGGATCGAAGTAATGACTTACTTAAATGAGAGACTTTAGATTTTGAACCAATTAATCACCAAATTTATAGACATTTATAACTTTATCAAACGTCATATGGTACTGCGCATAAGAGTTTTTCTTTGTGCCGTACTATATGACGTTGATAAAGTTATAGAACGTCTATAAATTCGGGGGTAAGTGTTTATATACACGGAACTTCTATTTCTTGCTACATGTTTCTAATCACGGTACCTATATCCGTAGAGCATAATAAAAAAAAAACAAAAATCACGCCTTTATCACAAACATGATCACTAGCTATACAGGTGATTCAGCAATGGTATACTAAACTTTAAAACTGCGTTTTTAGTATTTTTTTATTATTAAGTGAAATCAGAATTTCGTTAAGTTTTTAAAAACTATATCTTATGTTATCTACTTGTCGAAATTCTGACTATAAATAATGTAAAGTACAAGTTGAAAGGTTAGTATGATCTTTCTGAATCGCTCTGTATAGGTACAATGGCGATTGTAATTGAAATGGCCATCCGTCTATGTTTTTATTCTAAGTTCTCGGTGTTTGTATGGTACGCACTATCGGGTAGGAACTTAACTCCTTGCCCACTTAAGATAATTTTTGTTTTAAGGGTACAACTATAGATCCATAACACACCGTTCCGATAGTGCTATATTATGCCAAGCAAAAATTACATTAAGGTGATCAGGCAGTCATGTATATAATAATAATGATCTATCTATAGGCACTTTAATAAAACAATAAAATGCAAACAGGGTAGCATCGGTTTATATTAAAAACGTGATGAGCACCACATGATGTATGGCCCCCACTTTTGAATTGTACGAAACGGTTCACAAATCGGGGAGCCCAGTTGAAGTTTAGACTAAGAACAACATTATTATTTGTTTTCATTCGATAGATATATAGATAATCATTTAGATTTGTATATTATAGAATATCTTATAAAAGGGTTGGTGAACCATTAACATAATTCTGTAATTTAACTATAAGTGACAGTGCCTAGGTACTGTCACTTATAGTTAAATTAAATGACGTATAGTACTTATAATTAAATAATATAGAAAAAAAACTAAATATAATAAAATAATATAAAATAAAATAAACTTGTATGTATTGAATTATGAAATGTTGTAATACGTTGACTTTGCTTTCACTTGACCTATATCTTTATTTAACCTGGCATACCTATAAGACTTCGAGTTTTTCAAATATTATTGATTACTGATAGCTTGTTTTTTTGACAACTGTGAGTATGTATCAATTCACAATTCTAGCTATCCAAGCCAAATAGTCAAGTTTGGTCCCATTTCACGACATACCTGTTATACTTTGTACTATCCTAACTCTTTATTGAAATCTGAGCAATGTTGAAGTAATGTTAAATGCTACAACCGTTGCAGCAGCACGTTTGTCAGAGTGCATCCCTAGTGTGAAAAATTATTGTTGTTGGAATACGCCATTTTCACGTATCACGCGCCGTGTCAAACGCACTCCGTGCTATTTTAACTTTGATTTACTCGATGTGCATACCTTTTTGGATCCTATGTCTATACTATCCTTTTAACTGATTTACTACGACTAATCGATTCATTTTAGCGACGCAGTGATAAGTTGGTGGAACTTAACTCGGTACCGAGGATCGCAGGTTCAAAATCGCTGGATTTCAAACGCAAATCTCATTTCCAACCATGATTATCACATGCTAAGACGGTGAAGGAAATATCGTGAGGAAACCTTTATATCTGAGAGAACCCCTCTAAAGACGTGTGAAGTCTGCCACCCGCGCTGGGGCCAGCGTGGTGGCCTATGACCTCGTCCCCCTCGCATTGATGCGAGGCCCGTGTCCAACAGTGAGACATGAAAAGGACTGGTATTATATTTAATAAATAAATTATGAATTCGCTCATTTTAAAGACTTTTTATGTCAAAAAATATCTCAACACGTAGGCTACATTAATAACAAAACAACAACAGATGATTTCACTGATAACATCTAGACATTTCCTGTTGAAATACCTATATAATCAGTGGTTATATAAAGCCAAAGATAGCGACTGAATACGTATCTATGTATTCAGTATATATGATTGCAACGTCATGGTGCATACGTGGGCAAACACTCATATTTAACTTTGGAGATGATGACTGATGTGTCTGTGTTTTGTGAAATATCCTAATCCAAGGTATATAAACAACATCTACTGATATCAACACATTTTGTCATTTTTATGCAAACGACTTAGGTATGGAGTAAAATTGACTTAATATATTGATAAGGAGTAAAAGAGATTCTGAATTATGATGACCTTTGAAGCCAATTTCGTTAGTATGCTATTCGGAAATAAGACAAATTTAAAAAATCTAATATCATAAAAATCGGCTTACCCGTTCTTGAAATATATATGGTGTAAGAAGCATGACATTGACTTATGATGTACAAGATAGAAGATAGATTATCTTCATGATCTTAAGATTATTATCTACGGATATGTACCCATTAGTGTATCATAATACACCAATTTTTACGTTACTATCTAATTGTTAAAATATAACGTCATATATGATAGATAGGCAGGTGGGTACCTTTACTGAATGTCTATTCAATGACTCATTTCTAGGTTCCTGTGATCAACAAATATGGGTCATATTCTCTTCGCACCTAACAGAATCATCACCGTTCTTGAATTCCGTTCTGAATCAATCTCAATAAAATAAACTAGTTAGGCACTACATATTACGAGTGCCCGTCTAATTTTTAAAAGCTACCTTGCTATGGGTTCAGATAAGGGCTCCAAACTTACCACACCCCTGCCGCGTCGTCAGTTAAGAGTAACGTAAAAGAAACGTTCCGAAAAACGGTGAAATTGAAATATTGCCACAAAGAAAAAATCTTATTGAAAAGTGTCAACCGCTGAGGGTACTCTGGCAGAGAGAAAATTAGGATGTGAGCCGTCAAAACTTCAAAACCAGCCCATCAAAGCGACATTTTAGAGGGATGCCGCCCCCGCATTACACCTCTCTCATTATTTATCACATTGTCGCCGAAATTAATGGCCGACCCTCGTCAAAATTATTTTTATTTTATAAAATAAAGCCGGTGGCTTCTGGCAGTTTAATCATATCTTTGTGTTTGTAATGGGAACGTCTAGACAGCTTTGCACTTATGCGTAGATACACATATGTGTCGGTGTTTTTTTTATTACGATTTGTTATTGCATATTTTAAATATTATAATCAAACAACTGAATGAATATTTCATAGCGATCTCTTAAATGGGCTTGTCTAATTACTGTACCAAACGTACATATATTTTTTATTATTTCGTAATGCTGCAATATTTCTATATAAACGGCTTTCATATGAGCGCAATACAATAATGATATCATTTAAACAAAACTGTAGTAAGTAAATGATCAAACGTGACTTGCAATCTCGTGATTTGAGCATGATACGAGTTTAACGGGTTGATGCTTTGTTTTAATTATTGAACATTATCCTCTTAATTCTGAAAGCTTAATTAAATCTAACGTAACTCAGTAGTGCTCTAACTTAGGTACCAATTAAGAGCACGCCGCTTGTTATATTATTTTTGTCGTCGTATTCCTACCGATAAATATATTTAATTAGCAGCCGATAGATATCTCGTGTCAGAGGTCAGCTACGAGGAAACTATATTTTTGTTATTAAACACGTTAAAGCGTCGAAGCCATCGTTAAAATTATATTATTCACCATCAATATTATCACTTTGTACAACTAACAGTTTTAATAACGGGAAACTGGGTTATAGTGTCCGCCATTAAAATCGACTTATCACTAATTTTAAACACGTAGTTTTATCTTTACATATTTTTTCCGAAATTAATGAGTCTCATGATAAAATAATGCAACGGACATAAAAATATGAATTCAAAATTTGACCTACACTAAAGTTTGATTGTAATTCTTGACATTTCTATTCCCCCGGTGCGAGGAGTGAGATTTTGTATATTCCATCCTCGTCTTGTGATCTTGCAATTCACGACCCAATCCGCTCTGCGTAGAGTTTACGTTTGCTTGTTGGGTGTGAAGGTGGCAGAATGTAAAATTTATAATTGAAGGCCGTAAATTAAGGTGACATCGACAGTTGTGGCTCGCGGGGAGGACGCGCCGCGCCGCGCCGCTAGGGAAAGCCCTGCCAATATTTTATCGAGAAGGTAATTATTTGATCGGCGCAGTGGGGTAGCAGACGAAGGCGCTTGCCGTAATGTCTTTCTTATTTTCGTATTGGGAAAATGATTAATGATTTTAAATTTCATTTCACCTTGATGGAAAATACAAATAATAATAAGAAAAATGGGGTGGTATCTTTTTGTACCCTCACATTGTTGATAGTGTACTGGCTGTAGTGGCTGATCTTATGCTTAGTTCCCTCTCCACTTTATGATTAAACACGACATCGTATTTGACCATAATGCTGTATTAATAATTACCACAATATAAGAAGCTTTCATTATGGTCTTTCAGTACATTAACTAGTGGTGAATATATATAGTGTTAAGTAGGTCAAATTTGTTAACTTTATTCATTCTTATTTCCTTTTAGGTAGGTAATTGAATATTAAATGGCTCACAGTTAAACCTAAGCTGTTTTCTTAAATGTATTTTAAGAAGTGACCCGGAATGTGCACCACTTATAGCCGGTGAAATAAATTATCGTGTGACTTAGCACTGCTCAGATAGCTTATCTAATCAGGCATATACGCACTGTATATCTATCTAACTTCTGCCGGCTCGTACGTGAGCATATATCACGTACTTTCATTTAATTACTTGTACAAATTACACGTGAGACAGAACGTGGTATTTCAAATCGTTTCTATGCGGGAATGAATGAGATAAAGAGTGAGTACAAACCTCAGACCAAGATGTTTTTGAGGTACAAGGCAAAGGAAAAAAAAAATTATTACATATAGTAGGTGTGATAGGTACCTATTCTCCGTGGGTTTGTTCTGACGCCAGACGCGTAGACGCCCGATATCTGGCACAGTTGAGCGCTCTAATATAGTCAGTTTTACATTCTCTACTTCATTTAATTATATAATACAAAGATATAAATATTAAGTTGCTTATGGTATTTTTTTATGATTCATATCCCGCCACAGACTCCCACCACTGTTACTCCTGAGTGTTAGGATCTACATGGTTATATCCAATATCCTACAAATAAGGTACTAACCCACCAAAATACTAAGCAATTAAACCTAAAAATGTGTGCTCTAAAAGCTCCCCTAGTTCCCAGCTCAGACTATACCAGACCAGAATCCGGATATAACCGGCTGCCGATCAATCGGCGCCTCCACCACCCGCTGGTTGGCTTAATTCGCGCCTTGACAAAAACCCTTTGACGCATTCACCGGTGACAGATCGCAGTCGGGAGCCTCGCGCCTCGCTGACGGCGCCATTATCATTGCTAGAACGTGTAGATAAGGACTGGGAAGTTAGAAAATTAAATAACATAAGGGTTATGTTTCAGTAAGTAAGTAGATATAATTTCGCCAGAGGAACACACCAACTATACACTTTTTAAAATCGTTCGTAAAATAGACTGGAAGCAAGCCCAGTACATTACTTATAAGTATAATAATAAACGAGCATGCAAAATCTGGGTCTCGTCAGACAAAAAATAATTTCTGTCAATCACCAAATTCGTGGACATGAACACCTTATCTCGAACAATATCAATTCCAGTAAACCACAAAATTCATGAATGCAATTTCGTAACGTGAGCTATTAGATACAAACTGTTATAATTAATGTATTATTAGAGTAAAAAAAACATCGTTATTCCATGAAATTGTCTCGGAAACGAGGTGCTAGGTCGTTCCGACGGCTTGGCGGGACCTTAGTTGTAGATTACAAACTATCAGTTCTTGGAGAGTACCGGAAGGTCAGCCGGTGTCGACAGCCTTATCTGTGTGATAGAACGACATCGTTACCGAGTTTTACGTCTGGTATAAACTGCATTTTTATAGTAACATTGTATGGTTAGCAGATTAGAAGTGTTAACACTCCGGCCATAGCCGCGTGCACTGTGCACGGAGTGCATAGGAAACTTGTTTTAGATAGTATTAAGGAATTAACGAACTTTTAAATATATTTTTTTCTATAATATGTATTCCATATAATTTTATTTAAGTCATACATTTTTACTAGTGATTAATTTTAAAAAGTGCCTTTTGATTTTTATGACTTAGACTAGCCTATAGTAGATAATAAGTAATAAGCTCAATTTGCAGAATCCCAAACTAAGCGTTCTCGCAATACCGTCGAATACCGTCGAATCGAATATCATATTTCTCGCAAAAAAACTCGTTCATTGTCATACAAATGTATCTGTTGTTACGAACTAGTAATTGCTGGCCTGGTGTGTAATTTGCGAATGGCTTTTGTGCCAGAGTCAATACGGCCGAGTCCTGTTGTTATCAAACCGAAGTAGGGGCGACATTTGGAAGAGATGATTTTATATTTTGTGAGAGTAAAGTAACGGTATTTTAAATCACCATTGTTGGTATCAATTCGAGAATTATGTTGATGAAAGTTTTGTGATGTGCAAGTACCTAATTATTGGGGGTATTTGGGATTAATAATCTGTCATAGACAGCTCTGCTCGAGTCACCATCCCCGATGTAATTTTATGACTAGATTTTATACATATTTGGCATACGTATTATTATAGTTAATGTCACTATTTAAATGAAAATTAATGTATGATGATAATCCTCTCTAATACGTACGCAAGGTAAGTACTTACAATAAATATAATCCAACCATGTAGTATCTTGCCCGTTCTTCTCCATAAGAATGGCATTCCGAACGGGGGGTAAAGTAGTAGCATCGTATTTTGTAACTTTTGACGATTCATAATTACTGTACTTAATGGTCTACGTCAATAAAAAATATTCTGATTCTGTTTCTGAATTAAAAGTATAAATCATTGTCTGCGTAAACATTAAAATACCATGTTCAAAAACTATACCCGGATTTATTCTACGACACTAGTTTTAACATAAAAATCAATAATTAGTTTAACATACCCCTCCTCAGACGTGCCGGTGGCTCCCCCAGACGGCAGCTTACCGCAGCTCAAGACGCATTAGCGAGATTCAGTAATGACTGCTAAAACTCCAAGTGAGGATAACACTCTAACTGGATTTATGCCGTGTAAATGATAAGCGTTCACGTTTTAGATTACTGGACTCTCAAACTCGTGAAAACTTATTTCCAGGCAAGAACCGGATTTGTGTTGAAATTTCAATATCCTAAAAACTCATTAATTCGTTAACGTCCTAGGGCAAAAATTATACATATATGATAATAGAAGGCAGATAATAGTTATTTGTTATGCAAGGTTGCAAAGTTGTTATTTTGTGCGAGTGCTTGTATTGAAGAAACGTTGAAAACCGAGTAAGCGAAGGATCCGAAAATGAAGATGAAGAACCACAAGCGTAGCGGGTACTTCGATATTGGAATCCTGGGTGTAGCAAGGGATTCAAAGGCACGAGGCAAAACTATTTAAATATAATTAATCAGCGTATCATAATTTATAGCATTCAGCGTACCCTGGAAACTATATTATTTATCTAGTTATATTACACAAGATTTATCAATGGAACACACATTATGAAAATAAAAAAAAAATACTATTTCCTGCCGAACCACGTTTCTGAACGTTTAATTATTATTATTTTAATTGAAAGGAAAAAACTTTGCTACATCTGGAACATGCGCTCTTTAATGGGACTAGGCCCGCCACACACTCCCACCACTGCTACTCCTGTAAGCCAGGATCTACAGTGGTGTCCAATGTCCAATGAACATGCGCTCTGTACAGGATGTAATTTATTAAATGTCTGCTGTTTTTATTATTTTTTTGGGAATGTTATCTTTGTAACCTAGGTGCTGGCCCTGTTAATATATTTTACAATATCAATGTTACACCTTATATGGGGCAAAAATAATATAGGTTTAATGACCTGCATTCGCCTTTGACTTGTGCCTTAGAATCTGCCTCATGGGGTGAGTTGATTGATGAACCGGCGTTGTTCTCTGATCGCCGGCTCAATTACACTACGATTACTTCATCTGACATGATACCTACCGCCAGTCCTGACACACCTCGGATTCCAGCAGTGGTTTATAAGTGTGCTTCTTCGAAACTGGTGGAGGTCACTGGTTGATTGGCATGATATATTATGAAACTATGTTGAAACCTGTCTCCACTCGTACTTTGGTAATGCTAAGATTACATTTTGTTTTATATTCGGAATAAAATTATGTGAAGGATTCTTGGTGTAGGCAAGATATTTTCATAGTGTAGTGATATTATATCTTGTATCTTATATTGATATACTTTAGAAGGGCTAACAGTACCGTCTTAAGAGATCGAATATAATTTGAAAAAAAGTTGTAATGGCGAAAAATAGGACAGCGACGAAAAAATTTAAAACAAACTTATAGCATTCATCTACCAATCAATCAACAAATGTTTGTTTTCTAATTAATATTCTAGAAATATTTAAAATTGTACAGCAAAGTTGTACTTACATGAGTTGTAAAGTAAAGTTGTAGCACATGAGATCATCCTTACCACGTTTATAGAACTGATCAAAAACAATTGTTTTCTTGCGACCATTTAATGGCATGCGAGAATCTCTTCCAGCACGTTACCAGATATTATTTAACTTACTAGTTTCCATTCTCGTTAACTAATTTTCGCATTCAGCACTACTGGCCAGCATTAACGCAATCAAACTTAAGTAGGAATTATCGTATGAACTTCAGGTATAGATGAACTTCTTATTTGGTTTCGTTTAAGTAATGTGGAAAATTTTCGTTAGCTCTCGGTTAAGTTTCATAATTGTTGTTGTTAAATGCATTTACTATGTTAAACTGGAAATTCAAGTTTTGCATAAGTTGTTGAAAACCGACGCCAAGTTTATGTTAGCTAATAGTTTGCCACATTATAAGAATCTAATACCTACACAAATATGTGCTGTAGAAAGTTCTCCCTATAGGATACCTAAAATTTGTTCGTTAATTTAGTTATCAAAACATTAGGTATTATTATCTAAATAAGAATGTTATCTAGATAGATCCTTAACGGTCATTACAGGAGCAATCTCTCCGGTAAGTACAAGTAGTGCTTTCAAATGCAATTTTATTACGTCCATAAATTGTATAGAGTCGCCCCAGGAGGCGCTTATAGAGCGGCTATCGCGCTTTTGGATTTAGAGCACTCCTCATTCAAAATTGAAATGGCTCGACCCTTTGTCGGAACAATTTAAATTCGACGTTTTAAGCGCTATTCTTTTGGTCTTTAAACGCGAACCAGATGATAGGGTAAATGGAGAAAGTTGAATCAAGGTAAAAAATCTGTTTTTTGTAGAACTTCTTATATTATTCAAATGTTACATTACAACAAAAAAAACATTGGTTTGAAACGGGTGCTCAAAGCAAAATTGAAGTCTTTAAAAATGACTTACGAGTAGATGGCAATCTCAGTGTACCGTTTTTCATTCATTTTTTGAATCAAGTAAGTACTAATTTAATTCTACGCGTTTTTTGACCTAAACCAAATTATAACACGGTACAACAATAAATACATCAATAAGTTTATCAAGACTCTACAATTGGAAATACACTGTTGCCGTCACAATAGAGTTCACAGATCCTTTTCCACTAAGATTACGCTTTAAGATCTCATTGGATAGAGTCTCGGAAACTGCGGACCATTGTGCCCGACCCGCGGAGGGACATTTTAAACTTCTATCGTTATCCGTTGAAACGCAGCGGACACTGGCAGAGGTAGTTTATCAACCCGATAAAAGTAATCACAATGCTCCCCTTACCTTTACCAACGATAGAACTGATCGATAGACATTCAATCGATTTCATTAAATAGTTAGTGATCCTAGTTCTTGTTAATTGCTTCAGGGTACAGAGCTAAGTATATGTTAGAAACGAATGTTATAGATTGCGATGTACTGTAGGTGAGTACAACCCCTAAATTTATAGAAGTCAATTAGGAAATAATGGCATTACAAATCATTTTTAATGAAGAAAATTGCTTAACGTTACGTTATGTAACGTATACGACCGTGCGTGTTTAATCTTCACAAGGTACACATTGAACATAGATTGTGGACCCCCACATCCTATCTACCAATAACTACTGCCTATTCCTCCTGCGGTTTGGGATCGTCACGAACTCCCAACAAAGGGAGGCCCGGAGGAGTGCCAGTCCGCAAATAAGGTCGCCGCACCAGTTCGCGTCACGTAGCCAAGTTATTTGGAATTCTGTGCAGAATCTCCCACCCTAGAAGTTTGCTTCGATAATAAATTCCTATGGCTTCGTGATTGTGCAAACAATATGAGAACATTATGTTATTTTATTTTACAGTAGCACTTTAAACCTTAATTCATTTTGATATATTTATAAATAAATTAAATTGAATCATCGTGAGGTAATGTTTGGAAACGCGGGTGCGCTGCAATGCACCTCTGCCTACCCCTTCGGAAATAATTGGCGTGATGCTATTTTTGTATTATGATGTACGTGTATAATTACGTGTTGAGGTTAAGTCGTATTTTTCATGCTTCTAAGCCCTTTGCAAGTCTTTTAGTAAAATCATTATTAGAAAGATGGAAGTAATAAATAAATTAGACATTATGTCCCCAATCCCAATATTGTAAATAAATTCTGATATTAATTATGTGTATGAGAGTTGCAATTAATGTATTGTTTATGTGTAACTTCGGCGTGAAGTTATAACAGAAGTATCACAAATATAGGCAAGACGAAAGTGTAATGATTAATTCATTCACACGGGTTTTTTTGGTAAGGCTCAAATGTTATATATGCATTTGAGCCTAAAGCACAATGAAGGTAAGTAAGTTCTTCCCCGACATATCCGCTTATATGAAGCATACCTACGTACAATTTACGTATTATTGTAACATAGCTTTTCTAACCGACTCTCATAACCATTCCGAAACTCGGTCCCATATTAAAACGAATAAATAAAGTTGTATGAACTAAATTTTCATTCTCGGTGACACGACAAGCCGAGATATTCTTTGCAATGCCGCGGAGATTGTGTAACATGTTTAAAGGTTAACTTTAAAACGAATAAATGACGAAAGAATGAAGATGCAAATATTATACCTGAGTATATTAGCAGGTACAGTCAAGAACATTAATAATAATAAATTTATTAGGACCAAGACATACATGATATTAACGTAAAACGTTGCTATTGCAACGTTGTCAATGTGTATTGCAGTGTCAGCGCCCATTCTCCAATATATCCTAGGTGTTGACCCAGCTAATAGGTGAACAATATTACTAAGGTTTATCAAATTCCGGCTGGTAGTTTTTCCGTGATTAGCACACAGTCAAATAGAAAGTCGTTTTCAAGTCGAGAATGAACAGGTACCTTCTAGGCAAGTATGCTCCATCGTAGATCTCATCGTCACTTACCATCAGGTGAGATCGAGATCAAATACTTGCCTATAATGTAATACAAAAAAAAGAAAACATTTTTTTTTTCAAAAGAAGGCATACTTATGTCTTGTACAGTCCTTTGAGTATCCATTAAGTACTGACAGAATATTGTACGGACTTGATGAAGTAAAATCTCATTATTTGTATAAGTAAGTACGTAGACTTATTTCAAAGTTACCCAGTTAATGACATTGTACCTATAGGTACCTTATTATATAATTCCACGTTATACCTAATTGCCTACCTAACTATAATAGCATCAAACCTTCAGCCTGGAGAAACCAATTTCGACGCGATCGCTATGTGATGTTTCTCAAAAATCGCACGCATCGAGAACTTAATACATTCAATATTTAATCATATTCACACCTCCTTATAAGTTTTTCATAAGAGTTTGACACCCAATCGATTGAATACTGGCACCATAAAATCGATTACAGCATCAATAGAAACTCGGGAATCGATTATCAGCCGTCGTGTCTGTCGCAAATCGATTCTAGTTGTCACCTTCACGTTTCCATGTTCTGTTTGCCGGTCAGTGTTGAAGGTAATAAAAAAATAAATTAAATTCTAGTGCCTAGATAGGTAGCTCTTATCTTTGTTGATAAGGTCACATTGAGAAAATTTACTGGATACGTACGTTTTTATTTATGATATTATATCGTTGTGAGTTTATGTCTCCCTCCACTAACTGGGTTGATATTCGCTATCGTGTTAGGAGTAGTATAAAAATCTAATATTTTAAGGTCGAAGCGCTAAGGCAGGGTTCGAAATTCAAAATTTTGACGGTTTTTATTATTTACGTAATATTGGGACATCTTTACAATGTAATTTAGTTTTTGGCGGCATTTGCATTGTATACTAGATGCCTCCATGCCTCCATATTAATTTTGCTTAAAATTAAATTTGAAGCAAATTTAATAGATAAATAAATGCATTACAATATGCCGTAGTCACGATCAAAATAATTACGACCCGTATCGTAGTATATTTAAATGTTTGGTAAAATATAAAAAACCGTCGAAATTTTAAATTCCGCGCTCTGACCTAGCACTTTCTCCTTAAGTATAAGTAGGTAATTAGTAATTACTTATTTAAGTGCATATACACCCCTACCTAATTACAGAATTAGTATACTTATGAGACAGTTACATACCATGAAACAAACAAATAAAAAGATTGAGAGAACTATGGGTATTCAAGCTTATCAGTTTGATAACCGCACGCCCAGCTTCCTGTTTTTTTCCTTGCTCTTACGTAGGTATTCAATATTCGTAGCCATTGTTTCCACGTAGGTACCTATTATCAGATTTTCGTACTACCCAAATATCCAAGGACATACACTACTAACAGCACATTTCCTACACTACAAGAATTTAGGTATATATCTAGTAGCTGTACGGTTTTCGGTGCTCCAAGCACCTGCTACATCACCACAGAATCCGCTGACAGACAAAGACGCAGATAACAAGACTCATCCTATTGGTGCATCAGTGCCGAGGCGCCGCCCACTTCCCGTGGCCGCCAATCGCCGCGCCCCGCACAGATCTTGAGCGTTATCTAGTTATCTCCCGTCTCGCTTCGCGCACCGGCGATGGCTATTTTCAGATACGCTGAATAAAATGCATTGGAAAATCTATTCATACATTGAGGACGGAACTACACAAATCATTGCGTTCATAGTGTTCAATCGAAATTAAATCTTATACATTTACGAATTATGGTATCTATTAGAAAAATACTTACCTTGTTTCAAGCAGTTATGTAATCTTAAGTTAACGCATTATCGAAGGTCAAGGTATTAGGTATAAATATTACCCAAAAGACAAAGCACCGTTTTATCGTGGAGACCAAGAAGAATGTAGATTACCAACATTAAATGGTATATTGGAGATTTATTTCCCTTTAAAACTAGGATATATAGAGAACAGCAGTAGTACTGAGGCTTGCTAGATTTGTTTATATTTATTTTGATTAGTTTATTTTCGCTACTGTAGGTACTATTGAATACGATACGATAAGACTTCAAGTGGCATTCAGTCTAGTTTGTTTTCTTAATCGGCGCCTGGTAATCAAAGTCCAGTGACACCTGACACCCTTCTCCTCTCTCAATATATTGATTAGTGGTATGTAGAGTGGTAGCCAGGTGCTATTTCAGAGGTCTCGGCTAATTGGTCGTGTTAGTGATTTGTTATAAATCGCCGTCGATAACTGAAGGGGCATTGTATATAGGTCGCTCCCTGTTGTAATAGTGTAGTGATTGTAGAGAAGTTTTTGTACTATATAATTCTTATGTAATACAAAGATGTAATATTAAGATAGGTATTGTGTTTATTACCTATGTTACCTTAAGTAACGATACTTAAAAGCTAATTTCAAGTAATCTGATATATTACTCGATATATCGATTATCTTTTTCTTATTTCAGTATTTTTTTTACGGCTTAACTAAGACTGATGTCTATGTGCTGCTCTACTTAAAAAAAAAGTTTAATATACTTACTCGTAGATATTGAACTCTTATTATATATATTTGACTATTTTCGAATTCATTGATAACTTTGTAAGTGGGTACATTATAAATTATATGGTAATTAAAAAACTATGTTATGTAGGTAGATATATAATTATCGTATGTGACTATAAGTCATTATCTGAACTAGATAATTGACTGTTCCTTTTACGATAACCTACTAATTGAATTATCTATAAATTTATAACTAAACAAAGACAGTCTATATATACACAAGAATTGTAACGAGCGTAAAATATTTGTGTAATAATGAGTATCTAAACAGTTGTTAAAAGCTAAGCGTTATTGAAAAAGCTCTGTCGATTATTTCCAGACAACAACCTTGTATGTGCGACCCCGAACGTTTGTGAGAAAGAGAGGGGTGTAACACAAAGACACAGGCGGGTCGCGGGCGAGGGGGGTGGCCCGGGCGAGGGTATGTGATTCGGGATTCTAGGGATGAGCAAGCTCTCGCTTCCTCTCGCGTTACTCTGGTACTGTGCGCCGCCCGAGCCGCACATACCGTCGGCCGGCAGCAAACAATTACCCGACACACATCACTACACATTTCAAATTTCGAATCCCGTGACGTGACTAAGTGTTGTGTTAACTGCCAGTGTTATACATTTTAGGACATCGCGGACGATCCCGTGAGACTTTATTAGTGATACACGGTTAATTTACATATAAAACTTGTGATATATAGACGATGTTAATTAATACGAATGCTGAACTTTGACGCGGTTATTAATATGAAGATGTCTGGTGAGTAAATTAATTAACACATAAGTAGCAGATACCATTAATGAAAATAAAATGAAAATAGTAGCGGTGTTAGGATTTAGTCAATGGTAATAATCTTATTAATTTTATGAGTATCTAAGTAATTAATCGCAGCGGAAATACGACATCAGATTAAAATCTAATAACGGATCCTAATACTTAATCGCGATATATTTTACGTATCCATATTTTATTTATTTATCTTATCTTGTCCCAAAAAATGGCGCTGTAAGCCTTGTTGATGATTATTGTTATACTCGTAATAATCGGTGATCAATGGAAATATTTTTCGCGTGTGTTGTGTTTTTGTGACGCGTAAACCGTCTTGCTAATTGTACCTATTTATCTTTAAATTGAACTTAAAACCGTCATAAATAATTAGCTGCATTTTAATGATAAATAACTTAAAAGATGATTATGTATATGTAGGTAAGTGTTAAGATTTTATATGTTTTATAAGTATAGTCATCAAAAATAAGGTGCTGTGAACCGCCTTGATGATTAATATTTCATTAATCAATAACTGCTGCAGTATACGTGTTTTTTAAATGATTTTATACAAGCGGTATCAGTAAATTTAACTGTCAAATTAACCATTTTTGCTAAGTATACTACGCTACTAAGAATTTAATGCGATAATAGAGTCATCGTGTAGAGTTTTCACTTATATTTTCTGAAGTGATCCAATAAACACTTCGAAGCGTAAAATCAGAGCGCAGGTAAAGCTCTCCAAATTATTTCGCTTGTTTAACCACAAATAAACATCGCTAACCGTCTAACTTTTTTATCGAAGTATTATCCCATAAGTATTATCTGTGGTTCTGTCAAGGGTGTGCGAAATAAAAAAAAATACATTTTTAGACTTGGCGATGGCAATATCGGATGGGTGTAAGCTTTTGGCGGGCGCCGCCGGGTTGAAAGTCTATTTGCATTTCTCTGTAGAAACAGCTTTTATGTTCTTAATATACTTGTTTACATCAGGACAGCGTGAAAAAGAATTAGTAGATGTTAGAATTATGGTTTGTGTAATTTTTTTTGGTCTGTTTTAAGCGTTCTATAACGGGTGCGTTCGTTCAAAGTTGTAAGGTCCCGTGCAGGTTTGGTTTGTATAGTAATCCTGTTACAACGTTTTTCAAACTAGTTGTTAGTTTGAAATAACGTGCAAATTTGTAAAATATATATATATATATATGTATAATAACTGACAATAAATTTAACTCATTTGGAATCTCACATTCGCCAAACCACAATTATTAATTCGTAAGTAGCCATCACCAATTATTAAAATTATATAATTTTAAAAAGATAAATTATACTATTTAATTAATTAATGCAGTTTTTTATCTACCACTTTGCCAGTAGAGGAAAAGGAACGAGATTATTTCCAGCTATGTTTATTTCACTTTGGACTAAATTTTTCCACGTCGAACTCAAATGCCTAACCTCAGTCTTTGTTGGAGGCCATTGTGTATCTTGGCCTGGACTTGCTGACAGGAGTACTAATGCACGACAGACAAGATACCTGTTGATAAGATTATCAGCCAGGCCTGAGATGATGAAATATCACAGACGGAATGTGGCGCAAATAAAAATCAAGCACAAAAACTAAGCCGATTTGTGTAGAACACGCGAATTCACGTGCATATAAGGCCGTAATCACTGGTACTACACAAATGGCTTTAGTTTTTGTGCTTCAATATTTTGTTCGCTACTCTACGTCTGTATGTGGCCTGATTCACAATGTGCTGATAATACCTGTCCATAATTTATTTATATAATTGGATCTACGGATTTAATATTTTACTTCTCGTCTACTGGTAGTCGGCCAAATCAAGGCATATATACAGAGGCAACAGTTTAGACAGAATTTAAAAAAAAAAATTGACAAGCAAGTGATTTCAATGATATTCACGGGAATATTTCTAAGATCTCAAAGATATCTTCAAGCTTGTAAATTGTAAGTCACCATAGTCAAGACCGGCGCATTAAAATATACCTTGTCACAGTAATGTTTTAGAAAGTGTGTTTTCCGCGAAACAGTGCTTTGTCCAAGTGAATTTCTTAGTCGTAACGTCGTATGTCCGATCACTATACCTACTTGCTTAGAATCATAAGGGTATTGTATTACATACTTATAATACATACAATGTAATAAAGTATGTTTTCAGCTGTTAAATCCGCTATTGTGTGCACACAGTACAGAATTTTCTAAAACCTAGAACTAGAACCTGGGGAATTTAACAGAAAAACTTTTTGCTACGAGCGCTTTGCTGAGAAATTTATGGAGTTTCGGTTACTCAATCGGTAGATATTTGATGCTGCTGAAACTCATACTAAGCCCCCAGTAGTCAATTTTATTGAATTTTATACTGAAGTTAACTATTAATGATTATAGGCCTATAAATGTATAATGTTAGTTGATTATGGGAACGTGTTTCGAGCGGCAGAAATATTGTATTTACCTACTTAACGACTTGTAAATTTTACTTGAATATCACATGTATTCCACGTATCTACAATAATAATTGCAGGATCTGTTTGTATATTTTATAGTATTATTTGTATTCTTGTATCCCATGACACGTTCTAAGTCAATACAAATTAAAATCCACCTACAGATTTATACAAATTCGTTAATCATTGCTGCAAGTAGGTTATACACATGAAAACACACTCTCCCTTCGCTGCAGTCGGTGCAAAATAATTTAACAAACAAATTTAAACCTTAACACTTGACATGAGGATGTTAATTTTATAGACAGTATGCTCTTTGTCGTGTTAAGAGTGGTTTACGAGTGGGCACACGACGAGCCGTGAAGTGGTGACGGTGTAAACCGCGCTTATTGTCAGTCGCCGTGTCTAACACGTGAAATTGCCGTGCCGTGGGGTCTTAGGAGTAAAAATCTTCGGAGATGAACTCACTTTCATCTTTACCACCCGTAGCAGGATGGTTATGCTTTTACCACTCATCATTTTTTTTTTCAAATCTTAACTATTCCTTGTTTCCAGAGGGTTAAGGATTTTTGTTTCCAGTTTTGGGACTTTTATTATTGTTATCTCAACTGAATTTATAAAATTCTGGATTATAAGAGTCATAGTACTAGGACTGTGCTGCTGATAAAATCTCCTTATTTTTAACATACTAAATGAACAATACTTACTAAAGACATGAATATGTTCATACTTTTCTTGTACCATCTCTTTTAGTTTGGTACTTTTAACTTAATTAGGTTAATTTATTTACCAATTATCTTGTAAGATAGGTAGGTATAGTTACATATTTTGAGATTTAGATTGTGATTAATTTATTTTTATCTCTTTTGAGATTGAGATTGTGATTAAATTCTCGAAATTGATAGTTTGTCAATATTTATGGAGACTCCGAAAAAAATATGTATAATAATATAATTTGGAAGCACCTATAGAAAAGCGGCAGAAGTAAGAAATATATAGGTAAGCTAATTAAAACGACTGTTAAAAATAACATTTAGGAAAATCTGCCATTTTGCTAATTCAATTACAGACAGACCTAGACAACAAAGCTAACAAATATTACAAAGGGTAAATATGGTTATCTTTCTTTGGGGTAAATAGTCCTTTGTAGCATATTTCTTTAGAGTGTGTACTGGCAGGTTTATATATTAAAAAAATACAAACGGTATTAATTTTAATAAAATAAAATTTGCAAAAGCAGCTCCACAGTACCGTAAGTCTGTGCCTGTTCTTATTTTAAGTCTGTCGCTGCTTTCCACGGAAACTGGTGAATTAACGACAGCTCGTCCGCATTGTGGACGCACGCAGTCGCCGGCAGAGCGGCCAGTGGACAGCGCTTCGCGACAAGCCAATTTGAATTTGTAATACGACCATCACTTTTATGGCATTCCTCGAATTCATAGACTGGCTTAAACAAGCGCTTTTGAAGGTGTTATTTGCATATGGATTTATCTGAGTCCATAAACCATAAACGAATATATGCAGCGGCGAAAAAAAAACAATTGATGCGTGTTTCTGAAACACCAGTCGCTGAATTCCATCTTGGTGAGAACCATTTCGCGAATAGCTATCACAAACAATCTCGAGTTGTTTGTTGATCCATTCTACTACGGTACTACAGACAGATATATTAAGGCGTCAAACTAATAACACCTCTTTGTATTTCATTGGTGACTATGTTTTGTGATACCTAATACAACATTTTTTATTTCACTTGGCAATAATTTGATTAATAAATAATTATCATTATTGCAAGTTTTTAATTTGCGAAGCACAGTCGTTATCACGATTGAATTGTCTTTACAATTCTCAGCTTTATAAACATGCTTAAATCTAATAAAACCACTGACAGGTGAGCCGCCGTAGCAACCACGATTCAATCCTCGAAGCATCCTGCTTTTTATGAATGCACTTTTATTATGCTAAACGATTATCTATTCTGCCGTCTAATTTTATAGTTTTTTTTCTCTGCCACGTGCGAGGACGCTTCGGACAAGATAGGGGTTGTTTTAACAAGTATATTAGCAGCAATGGGGTGTGTTATGATATATGGCTTGTCTCTTTCAGCTGTATTAAGGGGATTGTACTTTATTGATGACACGCGCTGCGTATGAATTTAGCTTCCTTCGGTAAACACGTTGCTTAGAAATTACTATTTGTTCAGTTATTTGGAAGTTTTGGACGGTTAGTTATAAATGATTTATGAGCTTGTAAGGTTTTAAGTGTTATTTGTAAGGGTAATTTTCTGAATTAAATTTATGATTAGTCATAAATAGATATTCCACGTGAGGCATTGTTTTATGGAAAATCCAAAGCATCCTTCTCAAGTCGTTTGCTCGCCAAGGTTTCCTTTAACGGTTTGCCGCGAGTTCTGATGATCAGTGGGACAGTGTAGCATGTCAATAATGCTGTTATCCAGTTTTTCAGATACCTGGTCAGTCCATCCCTTTGGGTTCCGACCACTTTGCCTTTTTCCGTCCACTGGAAATGTGCATGGAAAAAGTGGCGTTATTATTATTTTTTCTAGGTTGATTATTATTTAATTATGATAGAATGAAGTAATTATAATAATAATGGTAGGCTACAGCTATAGGCAGTGATCGCACTTCGATATCATTATCTGTACGCTCGCTACTCGCTATTTCAATAACGACGAATTGCTCATTAGTAAAATATTTGAGCTGCCAAACAAAATCGAATATAAAGTATTAATTATTAAAATAAATTAATATTGCTGAGATAATACAGAAATGTTTTTAGAAAGGCGACAAAGCCATGCTATTAATGTGGCGATTGTGGTCTGTGAAATGAATCGTATTTATAAGTGGTGGTGTACCAAGTATTTATAATTCAGTTCATACTTTTGAATAATCAAAAAGTAAAATAAAAAGATATGGTATCTGGGTGTAGATTTGCATTCTGTAGGGATGTTCCGAGAGACGAGACAGGCGGAAACGCTTTGTGAATAGCGGAAACCAACCATAATGCGATCAACATCTTGTACGTCTTCACTCATTGTACTACTCGTTGTGCTAAACGATAAAAAATGCCTGACGATAGCGTTCCTTTAATATACTTTTCTTTTAAAAAAATAACACACTTTTTTACCATATTGTTATAAATTGCAATCCATTATTTATATTAAACTAAATTAACTTTATCTTAATAAGTTTATGCAATACCAAAAAATCAAATAACAAAAACGTTCGTTGATAATTTTAAAATGAACGTTATAAAATATAATAATATCACCAGATGAACACTCCAACTATAGGCCTCAACACTAAGCAACGCTTGTATTATGGGTACCGTGCAATGGACTGAGGGCGAACTCAGTATATCATACTCATATAGATACTAAACATCCATGATTCGGGTACATATATTTGTGCTCATCACACAAAGTTGGTCCCTACCAGGATTTTCTGGGAACTTCGGCGCAGAAAGCAAGGTCTCTACCAACTGCGCTAATTAGGTAGTCACAAAATAGTTTGATATTCCTGAAAATCAATCGTTTCAACAGTAGCCGTAAACATGTTACGTCTAAAACGTCACATTAGTTAAAATAATTTACTATGCCTTGCAAACATTGACCTTATAACGAGCTCCCGGTATAGGTATATCTTGTCACGTCTGTGCTTGAAAAATTACGACAGTATGAGTAATTCTGAGTATTTTGTCGACAGCAGCAGACAGCCAGGAGTCTGGCAGCCCACCGCCGAGCCCGACTGACTCTGCCACATCAGAATCAGCGCCCACCCTAGTTCACATAAAACAGGAGACAATGCCACCTGGAACTGACTTAAAGGAATACTATGGGACCATCGATTTTGGCCTATCGGACACATACTTGGCCTCGAATTTCTCTGAGTATGGCCCTGGGTACTTACCAAGGCATATAGATTTGCCTAACCAGAGGTACTTAGATCCTAATAGTCCGAAGGAAAAAGAGGATGTGACGAAAGACGATGATCCTGGGGATACAGAATTTAATTTACCCAGCGAACTGATATTCAAAAGTGGTGGAGTATTTGCGAGAGGGAATATTGCTAATGGAACTAAGTATGGACCTTTTCTGGGGAAGTGGGAGACGCAGCCGTTGGACCGGAGATTTGCTTGGGAGGTGAGTGGAGTTAATTTGTTTAGCGTATCACGACCCTCACGGGCATGGAACTCTAGATGATAAAAGCTGCCTCTCATGTGGACATTGTAACCACTTTTCGCTTCAAATGTACGTAGATATATTAGTAACCCAGTCAGAGTACCGTATGTTACGACGGGCAGGACATATCCACGACCCAACAGAACTGACTGATTTATTTTACAAAATTGAGTTTCGGCAATTAACTTTTTCTTTAACACACGAACTAAGGTGACGCAGCCATCATAACTATTTCAGGCTCATAAAATACTTATGAATTATCAGGTATCGACCAGGCCAGGTGTTTGTCGTCATGTTACGAATGTGTGATGACAAAGCAGCCATTCTTGTTTAACTTAATTTATTGATGAATGAACCACTTGTGACGACTTCGTATGCAAGTGTCACGAGTCCTTTGATGGTTGGTTCAGATATGAGCTGGATCCACAACTTGGAAGTGTCTTAGTCAACAACACTTAACACGGCTCGTGAGAGCGGTCCCGACTCAATTTTGAACAGGCCTCAGAATAATGTTCCGAAACTGAAACGCTGTCAAGCGCGGATGCAATAAAGTGTGAGTTTTATTGATGTTCTTATGTGGCTGTGGCGTGCGCTTCCAAGTGGAGCCCTTCAAGTGCCGAGTTACACGCTTCATTATTTTTTAATCTGTCAAAGCTTGTTAAAATTTGACGTTCTAAAAAATTTGTCTCGTTTAGGAAAAAAAGATAACTTTTTAGATCGGTTATCGTGCTAACAATATGTAGAAGAGATTGGAAATGTATGAAAGATAAATGACTATTTCATACAAAATAATATTACTTTCACAATAAAAAAACTTATCTAGATTGGTAGTAACTGCTTACCTTTTTTAAATTTGTAAGATCTTGGCAATGGTTATCCATATGTCATGCGAGCGAGCAGTCTGCGCAAAGTTTCAAATGATCCATTGATGAATTCTGAACGCATCATAGGATTTCTGCAAGGGGTGTGGCGAGGTTATCTGTCGGTAGGAAACGGAAATCAATTGTTAAATCCCATTCCTGGATTACGTAGAGATATTGCGTTAAAAGTATTAAATTTCGCATTTTACATTTTATAAGTATTTGGTCCAATTTTTTTTTGCATTCTTATTTTATTTGACTCCACAATTATATATTTTTTTTACGTTTGGAATATTACCTACCACTTTTGCTTCTTTATGATTACTAAAAATTGTAAAGACCATCTTATAGTAAACTAGTTTTTACTACTATTATTAATTTTCCCATATGTCTTTGTAGGTAGTTAGCAGACAACATACAAAGCCTACTAAGTATAAACAAATCAAAACATCATCAATAAAAACAACCATTTGCAATTTCTTATCCTCGATTCGTTTACAATAGGCCGGACGTGAATCGGACATAATAGCGTCGCGAGATGCGCATGCGCCTATCAAATATCGCTCGCGATGTACGCGACAGATAGAATCCTCAGGGATGCCAAGTTACTTAAATATACATTTAACAAAATAAAACACTGGAAATTGTTCGATTTAATAAAACTTAATTAAATATCGTAGTCAAATAAATGATCAATAACCTTCAACTTTTCGAAATCCAAGTATCAGTGGTGCCAAACTCTATTATAAAACTGGGTCTGTTCAAAATTCACATATTTAACATTGTATCCTAATTCAAAAAAACTTAAATTTAAATCAATTGCTTTAGGTTTGTAGGAACTATTTTTTAATCTGTCCTCTAAACGATTTAGTCCTATTTTTCACCTTAAAATGATGTGTGTTTTCTATGATTATAACCTACCTTACGAATAAAAAAAAACAATTCAGATCTAAGGTGGCAGCCCTAGCCGTGTCCAAACACGATATAGGGGGTGTTATGTTGCAGTCAAACCACACTATTGTATACTTTGTAGAACGGACACGTAGTTCCGGTCCAATACTGTGAGCCTATTTAGACGTTACTGACAGTATTATCTAAAAGATATCATAATTGCTCGGTACGTGGAATTTGTGGTTATTCGGTAGTTTCAGAAGAATATTTTTTTGTATTCAAACGCATTCATTGCGTCCTAGATCTAAACTATTTTGGGGTATATCAGTATGTCCTGCCAGCCATCTATTTAATATATTATTATTATTTAATAATAATAATTTAATGTAGCTCAAAACACGGGCACTGACCTCCACTCAATGCAAGGGGGCTTAGAAGTAGTAAACTACGTTAGCTAAGTGTAGGTTGACGGAAAATAGTAAGTCAACAAGGAGAAACCAAAACAATATAACAATGATTAACTTGATGAAATTTTCAATTGTTCTGGTTTTGTTCGATATAATGTACCTAATTACATAATGCGTGAAATTGTATAGACCGAGTCATGATCATTATTATCCAAGAATCCTTACAAATTGTTCAATAGTTTCTAGACGATTTAAAGTTTTGACACACATTCATCTATCTATTACATTGACAAAATATACCAATTTCAACCACGGTTATCACTTGCTGAACAGTTAAGGAAAACATCGTGAGGAAATCCGTACGTTTGAGAGAACCTATCGGAAGACGTGTGAAGTCCGCCAAACCCAACCTGCACTAGGCCAGCGTGTTAGACTATGGCCTAGTCCCCCTCGCATTGGAAGGAGGCCCGTTCCCAACAGCGGGACATTTAAAAAAGACCTACTATTATTATATTTAATTTAGACGGTTCGTGCCTGATTGCGCCAGCACATGAGCTTCGAGCTGTTTTCTCATCGCCAGAAATATATTATCTTAAACCATAACGATCAGTGCACAAAACGTGAGGAACCCATAAAATTACTATAACCAGAATATTGCATTCCAACAATATGCGTCTGAATTGAAAGCGGCTTGGGAATAAAATTGGTACTACCGTATTTAGACATTTTGTATGGAGAATTGAAAAGCGCCTCTAGCGGACGATATTTAAAACTTTCAATTCTCCATACAAAATGTCTTTAAACCGTAGACTATAAAGTATACCGTTAACTTACGCATCTCGCACTTGACGTACAGAAAATACTTCCGTCAATCGCATTATTTTTGATATATTTTTTACCTAACAGCAAAATTTCTAAGTCTCTTGATCGCACTCTCGAACGTGCCATCAGTGTAAAAGAGCCAATCTTGGACCTCAGTACCTCATTACTGAAGCTGCGGCTGACCAAGCTTCCAACTCACTGGATAGCCTTTGATGGCATTAGAGACTAACAATCTCGGTATCCGTTTGGTAAATCTGTTTTTTTTTTTTTTTTTTTTATTACATTATAGGCAAGTATTTGATCTCAATCTCACCTGATGGTAAGTGACGATGAGATCTACGATGGAGCATACTTGCCTAGGTAGGAAGGCGGCAGTAGATAGAGACGCTACATTCACTAGGCACATGCAGCGCAACTGATCTGACCCGCCATCCATGAATGGCAACACCGAACATCATGCCGGAACACGGCTAGGCCGCTTGGCGACATGGCTTTGTTCAGTGGGTGGTGACTAGCCACGGCCGAAGCCTACCACCAGTAGAGTTGTCACCTGGTTGGCACCACCCAGGGTCACGT
Source organism: Pheosia tremula (assembly GCA_905333125.1). Taxonomy (NCBI): domain Eukaryota; kingdom Metazoa; phylum Arthropoda; class Insecta; order Lepidoptera; family Notodontidae; genus Pheosia; species Pheosia tremula. The sequence continues at coordinate 4,075,937 of HG995411.1, forward strand.
GTAGGGTATCTCGAGGGTACTTAATTCTCCTACGGACGAAGGTGACTCGACCCCAAAATGATTGTTGTAACGGACATTTATAAAAGTAACGAACTTTGTTAGTTGGCGTTTTTATTTTTATTTAAAAACATGGGGCAAGAGGAACCCACCACTGAACCTCAGCTTGCCAACTTCTCCAATTATAAACCAAACAAGTTTGATTGACAGTTAAAGAAGCCTCTAATATGTTAGTCGAGAAATTCTCCGCGAAACGAAGCTAATCTAAAAAAGTATCAGACACGTGTTTCGCCTCTAAATGAGGCATCCTCAGGACTGCCGATGATTTTTATTTAAATGTAATTTACTTTGAGTAGGTATATACTGTGTAGTAAGTTCCATCTGTAGTAATAGGCAGAGATATATTGTACATTACAAAATTAACAGTTGGTGTTTGTATGCGAAAAAAAATATTTAAAGACATAGGAGGAGGTTAGGGAAAGTACGCAGCGTGATTTAATTTATAGATGTTTTATTAACTATCTAAATAAAAATACAAACGTCTTTTTCAAAATAACCGTTCCAAATTCTGTCTGCAGCCGGTATTCTTCAAATGATAGGATTAGAAAAGGGATAGATTTAAAATTTTATACATCCGTGTAAACTGTAAGGGGTTAAACCCATTGTTGAATCAGTGATGGTTATATTATCTAACCACCGTTTCCCGAATGTCGATATCTCAATAAAAATCTTCACATAAAAAACATCAGGGTAATCGAAGAATTCTTTTGAACATCCCGTGTCAAAGTGCAATGAAAGGTTGCGAATAAACCCTAATTTCGGTTCGGGCGTGACCCCCCGTCAACGATTTTTTCTTAAGAAATTTACACTTTTTTTACCAAAAAATACGAAGGTAACGGTAAATTTTTAAAAGAGATGTCACAGTATTCATACTTTAAAATGAAAACTTGATTGGCGAGTTTTTTTGGCAAGTATACAAATGTCACCAAATCTCTTGAAACGCATCTCCTTTTGAATTTCGCGTTTTGTTATTTTTATTTGATTGCCACTCAAAAAATGTGCAAATATTTTTCTCACAGGTCTTAAAAACATTTGAGGAATCTAAATGTAACATGTTTTTAATAGAAAACTTGTAACTGTATATTAAAATAGTGTCTTATTTAATCCACATGCAAATTTAATCATTCAATGTTGATTTAAAGATTCTCAGACAAATTACACATCTGACGGATGAATTTGGTATGAGACAAACTGGTTTATTATAAAAGAATCATCTTATACCAAACGTCAATCAAGTTATGAATTTATAGATTCTAATAATCATAATTTCTGAGAGGGTAACTAGGGGATAACTGTCAAACTCGATGTGGGATTGGAAAGTAATGGATTCCACTAATTATTATTGCGATATGCAATTTTTATTTCGATGTCGAATTAAAAAACTGTATCGGCAATATTCGGTTCGGCTTCACAATGGCTGGTCATGCATGATTTATAGCGTTGTGTTGGTTTTTCATTGGGAAGCGTCGGTGCTCGAGTAATATGTTAATGATGTTTATTTAGTCTGAGTCTATCATTTTTATGGTTTTGTTAAAATTATTAATATTTTGATGCAATATATTTTCCTTGAATAAATTATCAAATCCATATCAACCCTCGCAGATGAGTATCAAACACAGCTTTCCTGCGTTAATTAGAATTTAATTTATTGCTTTAGTAAATTCAAAAGCGTTAATTTAAAACTTACACATCGCTCAGTAGCATTGAATCCGTTGCATTACTGTCAAAATAGCTGTCATATTCGGATGACATCCTTTCATTGCTGGCCACCCCCTTTGGCAAAGGATTAGTGATACACGCGGCCCTATTACATCTTCATTATGGTAGGCGGCTGACATGCCCCGCGCATTGTAATATTAGTAATAATAACAATAAAAAATATTATTATACATTTGTAACTGTGTGTGTGTGTGTTTATTGCCACCATTAATAATATTTATACGATCCTCGCATGATATATTCACAAAAAACGCACAGATGCGTATGGATAAAGTTGTCAACTTTCTTGTAAATAACTGATATTATCGAAAAAAATATGAACACTCGAAGGTATCGAAATTTAAATGAAAAGTAATAAGGATAAATAGCTTTTTACTACAACTTAAGTAGCAAGAACTATTCTTAATCTATTTTTTTTTGAGAAATATACCTTTATTTACACGGATAAGAAACACACTATGGTAGCTTTTGAAAACTAAAAAACTGTACATTACTGTTTTAAAATCACATTAATACACTGTCTTATAATATTTTGAATAGCATCGTAGCGTAGAAATCATTTATTTGTCATCATGATTATTTGTCTCGATATCATGCGCGGCATCTATGACAGACAGTTGTTGTCAAATTGACACCTGGCCCATATGATCTCGTATGAATATTGATTGATTCTCTTTTCAATAGAGATGAAAAAAACCCATTATACGCTGAACTTTTAAAATTAAGCTATTTTAGAGGATAGGTATTTCTGGATTTCCTCAAGCAATAAATAAATTAATCATTTATTTTATATAAAGTAATTTGGAATTAGTATTAAAATTTCCAATTATAAATATTAATATTTACAAAAAAAATCATAGCCTTTAGATATCTAGATAGTTTAATATAATAAATATACTTCGAGCTCACTGTTTTCAGTATAGTGTGAGAAGTGTTTAAAAAAATATTATTCATTACCTATCTCTTTAATTGGCAATACACCTAGCCCCGAAAAAAATATCTTCATAAATATTGACAACCCGGGGATTGCACCCCACCGTATACAAACATCACTCTTATTATTAACAAGGAGACACTTATCAGTTAATCTTACACTGTTACACAATGGTAGCTAATCCCCGGGCGTGATAGAAATTTATCTTCGCTGCACCGTCATTGTCACTTCTCCCCGATCTCCCCTCGCCAGTCAATAAATGCTCGATTTATATTTTAGTTCACAGATTTTATTTATTAGACTCTTTATTGATTATTTTAATAAACCGTCGTTAAAAAAATAGTTTTTTTAAGCTACGTGACTGACTGGACATAATCTTAAGACGAAATATAAAATTATAAAAAATCACTTAGTACTCAAATTATTTTTTCTGGAACATATACTTACAATACTATAACTAATCTCATTGCAAAGTTTACTCACGAGTCGTCTCTCTGCGGCTTCTTATTTGCTCCAATATTTTTCCCAACAATTTCGTGTTCGCAAAACAGTGCGGGCGTGCACAGTGGGGCAATATTTCATCTGAGCTGGCCAGAACAATAATAGCCTGCGGAGTCGAAGCCACGGCACGTTCGCGCCACAATGTTACCTACCACCATTTTAAGAAGACCTGCTACGCTCCTCCCAAAACTTTAACAATTAGAGTCGAACAGAGGATGCGAAGGAAACTCAAAGTTTCTTTTTGCACTGGCCAGTTGTATAACATCGCCAGCATCCGTGTAGACAAAATAACGAAATACTCCGAAAGCAATGCGATATAGCACCGGTTATTGGGTTAGGTTAAGCGTTGTTTACACTGAAAGCTCGGCAGAGGCGATTGTTGATGCGTCCGACGCCAAGTTGCTAACTTTGACGTTGCAACAACCCAAAAAAAAATGTGATAGAAAAAAAAATGTTGATTTATAAAAATATCTATAAAACACTCCGTTATACATTATCGCGCACCGACTTTAGAATCCCTCCCATAGGGTTTGATATAGAATAACTGTTATTTGTTTTCTTAGACGACTTATATCCTAGATCGGACCATTATCAGAATATATGGCTTCTAAATGCCCATAACAACACTAATAAGCATGTTATAAGCAATATACATATTTATATATGCCACGTGCGTCAGCCTTATTTTTTTTTACTGAAGAAATTGTTCACCTTTGCTGTCATAACTGGACAGCGAGGTGATTGACTGAGCGGGACTGTGAGCAGGGCATCCAATCTGCAGGGCTGATTTTTAGGGTGCCTACAAATGTGCATTTCAAGAGGCTAGTCGTTGACATGCCAACCGTACAAATCGGCCCTACAGATTGGGTAGGCCCTGTAGTCTTGCGCTGCCTCACTTAGTACACAGCAATATATGACAGATACCGTCCTCTGAAGCACGGAGGAGATCTCTATTTCAACACCCTAAAATATCTGTTCCAAATATAAAAAGCATCTACGATCAGCAAAAAAAAAATAGTTTGAAATAACCGAATAATTCCGGATCCCAACAATTGTCACCGTGACGCCGCCGCCGGTGTCTTTGTCACGCCGAATGAGGTTTTTTTACCGGTTGTAATCCGCTGGTTAATCCGTTTTAACGCTACCAGATGTGATGTTGCATGTAGTGTGACGATTTGCGCTGGCTCCCAAAGGATTCGATTGCTCTTATGATAATTATTATGTTAGTTTTTTTTAATAATAATTCTTCGGCGGTATTTGATTGTGACTTTACATTTAATTATGTAATGAAGTTAGGCATGAAATAAGCTCTATTAGATAATCTATTTACCCATAAATATTTTTTATTTACAAAGCTCTTTTCGATACAAAATTAATGCATTTGTAAATTGATTAATATTCTTGAATTGGAAAGTGAACTTTGACTTAGTTTTAGCGCTTAATATAGTAGCTTAGTAGGTAGTTTTAAAATATTATGCATTATGGTCTGAATATTGTTCACTCTTACAAAATATTATCCACGAGTTTTTTCGTTGTTGTATTCAGAATTGATTAATTATAATTAATTCGTAAGATCTTCTGTTATTAATAAAAAAAAATGATTTCATTTGCTGTTAATTTATCATCAATTCTATTTATTTTACTATAACTACTCTCTGCTACTACTTTCCTCTACAATATCAAGTTACTATTTGTATTTTTTTTATAACAAAACAATACCTAACGTGACAATTGGCAGCGGTATGATTGTTCACCCATCGCTGAACAAACGATGGACGTTCTTTGTACCAATCGATGGGGTGCCGTTGATACCCGATCAATGGGACATCACAACACCCACCACACAACGTACCCAATAAAACAACCCATACACTTAATAGCTAAAGTAATAAGGGCTAATCTTGCTTGTACAATATCACATATAAGCGAAACTTTCTTTGTAACACCATTTTTTGCGCAATGATAGTGTTCGTGAATATTTGGTCGCGTCAGGAATTAGACCGTTTTGTCTGCGCTTAATGGTCGAAACGTGACCGAATAACGCGTCGGTAATTTCACAATAATATGTCCTGGATAATGTGACAATGTACGGTCAAATCCCATACAAATTTACGGTTAATTTATGGGAGGTGAGAAATTGATGAACGCTGCATAGTCTTGTTAAAAGGATAATTCGTTGATTAATGATTTTGCGTAATATATTAGTATATCCGCATCGCCAACAAGGGTAGATATATAAATAAATTATCTAATCTAAAAGTACCCATCTATACTCTATACTAATATACTAATATTATAAATGTGAAAGTTTGGATGGATGGATGGATGGATGGATGTTTGTTACTCTTTCACGCCCGAACGGCTGAACGGATCTGGATGAAATTTGGCACAGAGATAGATTATAGTCTGGAATAGCACATAGGCTACTTTTTATCCCGGTAAAATGTATGGTTCCCGTGGGATAGATGTTTTAATTTTTCATACTTTTTATCGCGGGTAACACCGTCGGGCGCAGCTAGTAGAAAATATATTAATAGTCCTAGCATAAACACTAGAATTTTGAAATTAACTGCAAGCATGTCATTAAAAAATAATATTTATAGAAATGGATAATTAATACGTTTTGTTATATACAAAATAAAACAGAACCTTTTATCATTCGGTTTTCATTAACTTACACAAAACCAAGACACTATCTTACTAAACGCCGAAAAAACAACACAGCCCGCCAAAATAAAAGCGGTTTCCGCGGATAACGGAAGCAATGCTTTTCCGCTACTGATAACGCGAGACAAGCTAAGGAAACGTAGTCACCCGGCGAAATGTGAACATGATGTAGCTATGAAAAAAAACCCAGAAGAGGGTCCGTTTTCCGCTTTTTTGTTTTATAAAAGCGAACATTTTTCACCGTCCATCGGAAGCGTTTTGCTAAGTGATTTGTTAGGCTAATTTAGACCGGTGTTTTGGACGTCAGCTGAGTTTGATATACAGAGTGATACTGCAAGGCTAAGCCTTTACTCATCAACATGTTTATGGGCGGAATTCTATCGAAATTACATATTAACTCTATTTAACATTTTTAGTAATGAATGCATAGGGAAAAACTATAGAGAAAAGTAAAAATCAAAGCATAGTCTAAACTTAATTGAACACCTAAAATTTTAAGCATTTATCGAAAATTCCTGTGCACTTATTACGTAAGATTTTTATGGTGTCTCAACAAATCTTATTCTTTCTTACATAGGTGAGGGGGTGGGGCAAAAAGTGCCAAAAATTACCATACGTAATAAATGAACAAGCTCTAATAGCATTGAAAACTTCTACAAAAGCGGTAACATTAAAAACATTAATTCGGTACAATATCATCCACATAATATTCACATGTTTAAAATTCGGTACTTCGCGAATAATCTTGCATCGCTCAACAAACAACCGGTAACAGTTTGAACACTGTAACGTTACGTAAACATAACCCAGCCTTCGTAAACAGCGTAACCTAAATTCAAAGACATCCCATTACATAACGGCTATGTACCGCGGTGGTTCAATTCCAATTCGGCGCAGGCGTGTTGGCACGGGTAAATAACCGCTCACACAAATTGTTATCTTGTGTAACGAGACGTGTGATGCGGCCAACGATGCGTGATCCCCGCAATCCGCAGTATACGCTCTTCAGTTAACGATAGTGATGTGAATAGTATCGATGAAACGCTGCTGACGATATGTACACAAATAATAGTCAAATAAGCCTAGTTTATGGATCTGACAACCTGTGACACCTCATCAAATTTGGAATATAATTCGAATTTAAAAAATGAACTTGATTTAAATTTATTATGTTCGAATAGCGTTCTATTTTTCTTTAACAAGTTTTTTTTATAATAGAAATTATAATTATAAAAGAAAGTATTATTAACTTTTTCAATTAGATTTGATTGAAACTCACTAAATATTTTTTTCGAGAGACGAAGGTTGAGTCGTTTCTTAATATTTTTTACTATTCATAAGTTATCGTCGTCTTCGGTACCTTCATAAAATAAATTTAATTTAAAATAATGTCGACGTACCGGCATCACTATAAATTTATGAAATGTAATTTTCTGACGCGAACGAGTCACGAACATTTGTAGCTTTTCCGAGTGTACCGGGAAATTGCGATCTGTGGTAGGAAAGCGAAATATGAGATCTACCCGCAGTTCGTTTAAATTACGGCCGAGGCTTTATAATATAGCGCTTGAAGTCGTTTAGTGCACTTGCGGAGCGAGCGCTGTAAAGCTGTAATTGAAAAAAAAATACGTTTACACCTAACCAGAATGCGGATAGTTGAGTCGTAAAATGTGGCCTGATCTTTATTCTGCACATTTAATACAAGTCATACTTAGCAAACCTTTTAGATTTGATTTTCCTCTTTTAGCCTTTTCTTTTCAAATTTTACTTAGTGTGCTTTCCAAAAACTGAATGCTTCTATTTATGAAAACTGAACGACTAAGAAAACCCTTATAAACAGATCCTCTGTAACGATTCACAGAAGACATAAAATCTACCGTCTAAACATTATATATTGCATAAAATTAATCGACGTTACTTCTTCCCTTGAATATAATATTTCACGGTAACCCCGAGCTGAACATCGGCACCAAGTGTCCACGCACATCCTTGACCGACCTCCATCGATGACTGATGGCAAACACATGCCACCGGCACCCGCCAACTCATCGCCGAAGGGCTGCCAACATTCCAACTAATTTTCAATTTCAGAACGGTGATTTTCCCGTGCGGTTATTGACGATTTTCAATTTTGGAACGGTGATTTTCTCTTATAGTTATTGGTAATTTTGAAACTTGGAACGATTATTTTCTTTAGTAGTGACGTTATTGTTCATTGATTTATTGGAAACACGATTTAAATATCGATTGGCGAGTTGGTATAGGTACGTGGGCGCATTATATATTTCGCGATGTATAGACTTTATAGCTATAGGGATTTACTAATAACTGTATTTTACCCGTATGCAAAATAATCATGGAACATCAGTACGTGACGTAATAAATAAATTATATCCAATTAGTTATACTATTTATAAAATTGTGTTTGATTATAATAGGACAATGACTGATAAATTTCTTATCATTGTCCTTAACCTTAAACAATATAAACCTCTCGCCATAATATCGTTTATTTTAATGAGCGTAAATCCGCAGGTCCGCCAACCCTACACGAAGACGAGGGTGCTCTAAGATAATTATCTTTTTTACTTGCACCCGACGCAGTTTTAATAAGTTGATAAATGCCGCGTGAACGATCGGTGACGCGGAAGAAGCCGGGGGTTCTCGCGGATGATCTGAGGGTTCACAGATCCGGGACATCCGTTTTATTAAAACCTCACTTGTTATGACAATTTCATTATGCGATAGTTTTTTTTTTATTATTATTTGGTTAATTTTCGGTCACGATCATAGCCTGTGGTACGATGAAGATGGACTATGGCTCGTATGCCCGTCGCATTGAGGGTGGTCGGACCGAGTATGATGGTAGAAGGCTTGCCCCTATTACTTTGAGGAAGTGCAATGTGGTTTCACTGCAGTGCAACTCCATCTAATAATTTTCTCGTCAATTGCGTATTGCTTGAGGTAATTTTTGGAACATCAGCTGGAATAAATATGCGTAATTTCCAATGATATTCCTATTAGATCAATTGTAATCTCTTTACAAAAATATTTCTAATACACAAATTGTCAAGCTTACCAAATACTATACGTATTTTGTGAAATATACAATTTTTTGTGTAGTTATAATGTATAGCACTCCCGACAAATACGCGAAGCATGCGTAAAGGTTCTTCAGCGATGCGTAATCCAGGGGTTCGCTTCCCAGACGTTACCATTTGATTAATAACTCACTTGTAACGTTGCTTTCATTGCAGCAGATGCTTTTTATATTTTCGCGTAATTTTCTTTTTAGCGTTTCTTCTCGGCCAGACCCCTGTCTGGATCGCGATTTAATTTTACGCTGAATTACGCACCTTGTTTCGCGATGTCAGATGATTTGTAGGTAATTTGTTTCGTTCCGCAATTGCTTGGAGTGATTTGATAGATTTTATATGACTTCTCATATTCGGATGGAAAATATCGAAGCTCTTCTATTAAGTACTTAACCGTCGGTGTCTGTTCTGTAAACACTTATTTCTCAGAACTGGCTAGAGGTATCAAGTCATTTTTTTTATATTGGTATCATAGGTATCTTATAAATTTGACTCAAGTGTTTCCTAGTAAAAAAGACAACTAGTACAGTTAGTATATCGTAGAGTTCTGAATATTTCAAAGATCGATGCCCGTCACGCCCCCGTAGACACTGCGCTGTTTACCAAAGCAATAGATCAACATATAGAGCCCTAATTTAACGTGCAAACATCGAACCCTCTATCAGGAAGGTACACATCTTCATAAAATACGCCCATTATTGGTGTTATGACTCAATTGAGCGCTGTAGGCAATTTCAAGTGTCTACCGCAAATTGTTGGTTAGTCGCCCCTTGTTATAATGCCAGTGTTTTTATAACCCTGTTATTTTAGATGATGTTTGGGTAGTAACATCGATTTTGTGAGTCCATCAAATTCTTAAGTTAGAACTAAGGAGATGTACTTTAGTATTTATTTTTCGTTCGTTCCAGACATACGGGCCGGGATTTTCAGTTAAAAAGGGATTAAAGACAGTGCTTTTAAACCCTTGAATGGTTAATATGAAACCAAATTATGCAAATAATGTTCACAACAATAAAAAGTGATTTATAACCCCCCGATTAAATATAGATATGAAAATTAAATCATCACGCGTAGGGCGCCATATTGGGGAGGTCAATGACAAATGGACAAGCTGTGACGACCCCGTTGTATCGTGACGGCGACTAATAGCGCCATCTATTGTGGCGGGCCGGTGTCCGTCGTGTGTCAGTTGGCGAAATATGTCGCGAGATGACAGGCGTGCATGGATTGTTTTATTTCACATTTAGTTTTACTTTGTTAACCAAGTGAAAACTACAATGTCATTATAATTAATTCTCGTATTGTATAATACCAATTTTACATACCATTTGCAGAATGATCATAATCCTAAACTTTAGGTTTATGTGGAAATTATTCATATATCTGAGCTTAAAAGCTCAAGCAAGTTAAAGTCCAGCTTATAAAGATAGGAAAATATATAAATGGTTTACAAGAAACAAACATTAGTGAATATGTCATGTACGGTGAACTAATAGTAACAGCCGAACGTGAAGGTGTACTTACACAGGCTGTTGCTAACTTAGTCCACACAATTTCTGATAGATGGCGCTGTCTTAAATATTTTGGGTTACATATATTTGTAGAGTATGTGCGAAAAGAGAACCGGCGTGGCATAAAATGGAACTAGCATTATGATTTTTATAAATACATTTCATCAAAACATTTATTAAGACATAACACATGACAAATACGGTAATACGCACAGCCTCACCCTCAAATCTTATTAAATGTCTTCTTCCGCAGAGCCTCTAGATATAAAAAAGCCTTATATGTGTGATTAAACAAAAACACATTTTTTTGAGAAAAAAAATCTTATGATATTTTTGAGTGAAACAAATGAGAATGTTGCATAATATCCACTCGGCTGTTAGCCTGGGTTTGAATACATATCAGTATTTTATGGACTTACTTAATTGTATTTTTTTAAGGTGCTTGGCAAGAACGGCGTCCGCGGTTGGCTGGACGGCACGACGGAGACCAGCAATTGGCTTAAGCTGGTGCGCTCCACCAACTACACAACTGAAGTCAATGTGCAACACTTGCTGCACGCTGGCGAAGTATGACTATCCATAATTTAAAATAAGAATGACGTATACTAAAGACTCGGATCGATACTTGCAATTTTTTATATGATATTTTGTTGCGTCGATCGAAAAAATTTACGATGTCTAGATGAGTCATTCCTACCCTTGTAGTATTTACGTATTATATAGCTTAGTACTACTTATATAGCTTATTATCTTAGTATTTCCTAACATGATTTAGTAAGTTAAAGCGAAGCAGGTTTGTGTATTATAAAACGATAATTATATTTATTTATTAAACAAATACTAGTTTTTCGTATTTTATCGCATTTATTTTATGTTTAAATTAGTTTTATTTCAATGTGTAATATTTACGTAAATATAAGAAATCGATATTTATGTATATTTTAAATCACAACGTACTGTCTTAGATTTCAATTCGGTTCAGTTGGCACCGATGTTTCATTGTCTATACTTCAAGCTTACAAATAGAACAATTAAATCCAATACGGCACAAACCGCCGAACGATTATCACAACGACCCTCGTGTTATTGTGTCACTACCCCAATAAAATTTGAATGTGGAACGTTGGCACTTCCTGTGGCAGAAAATCGCTGTTCGACTGAACAACTGTGCGCAACTTCCGGTCAACGAGGGGAGCGAACAGATGCGATGATTAGATTCACTGTTAGTACTGCCGTAGAGGTTAAACGGTAGTTGATATTTGACTCTATGTAAAATCCGTACTCAGGTTTTGAACATGAGGTAAATATTATGTATACTAACTAAGTAATACTAAGTAAACTAGGAAATATTTTTTAAGTCTTATATCCTGCTCTAATTCATTTCATAGACACAAAATAACAGTGTGGTGTGAACAAAGAAATTAATAGTTGACAGGTGATAGATATCGAATGATTTTTCAACATTAAAATGTTTTTCTTATTTAAAATACATAGGTACCAAAAGTTTAGTCTATTATTCGACAAAGACTATAAAGATTTATAGCGCCAATACATTTTAGCCTAGAATAGTCATAGCAATCAAAAATAAACTATTCATTTTCTCAGCCTTTCAGTAGCCTACAGTGTCCTACTACGTAGAGCTTTCCAATCTCATTTATTTAATACTTCTGTACAAAACGAGCAACATTATGGTTTCCAGGTGTGGTACAAGGTGACCCGCGAGGTGCTCTCGGGACAGGAGCTGCTTCTAGGACCCAGGACTCCTTTGCCGCTGCAAGATGTTATGCCATCTGGTGAGCTCTTTGCTATCTAAATACATACTGCTAGTTTTTTAAAAGCCTATTTTATGTCCTCATATTCCTATCTAGCTATTATATTTTCCATACGACTCAATGACGGTACGATCTTGTTTCTATGCGCGAAAACAATACGTAAGTAAATCATCCTAGCAAATTAATACCACCAGGTATCCATTCGAATGGTTTACATTCCCTGCTAAGTCTTAAGCTCTAGGTAGAGTGGTCCTATCTTAGCAAACTTTCATAACAAAACGTTTTTAAGTACAAAATGAAAAGTACTGATATTTAGCCAAACCTTGACTGTAGTGTAGTCAGTTCTCATGCGTTGAATCATAGTCAGGAATCAGTGCCACGTGCTCTTCACGCTCGGTAGACATGGCGGGGTGGCAGTTAATTGGAGTCACCTGCCCTCCGCCCTCCCGAACTGTGACCCTACCGGCCAACTACAGGTGGATTAAAAACCTCGAGTTTTGCATTAAACAATAGTAGAGAATGACTTTTAATTTATCTGGTCAATTCAAATGGTAGAGTTGGATTGGTCACTACAATGTTGATAAATAAGGTCAACATTTCACAAGGTATATATATAAAATATATCGGGCATGTATCTTGAGGAACAAAATCATCATTTTATAAGCTTCAGTGAAATTTCGTAAGCCGAGTTACTTGATAAAAAAAAATCAGAGTAGGTTTTTCTATCAGATTTTTTGATACAAAGTTCCTATAAAAAAGTGTTCTCCCGATTTATTAATACTAAGTATAAAAGAAAAAAATACCTTTAAATAATTTTCCCACCCGCTGTATATGAATAAAAGTCACAGGGTTCGGACACACCGGTGGCACGCGCACATGCGATATTTAATTTAGATAAATCGCGACGAACGCGTCGCCCGCGCCGTCGCCTGAAAAATCACGCATATGCTTGTAATAATGCGAGGGGGACTGTCTGTACAGTTAGTTAGTTCACTGGAAGTGCTTAAATTATTGTAAATAACCATTGATGAGCTATGTAATACCGCAAATAATGACACTAATCGTTGGCAAATATCCAGGATTCAAAGTTCAATGAAGCTAAGTACAAGTATACTTTGTATTCTTTACACCTTTTGTATCCACTATACCACCTTAGATATAGCAATTTAATGTCCTTATAGTTAAACACTTTATTTCTCGATAAAGATGTATTGAACATGCGTTTATAAAATATCTTACTACAAAATCATGATTAGTGACTATTTCGGTATAAATAAACTTCATAGTGATAAAATCTGTGTTAGGTCTTAGTACTGAGTTTAGCTAATCACGAGTTCGTAACGTGCTCAAAGCTTTTGTGGTATAACCGTATCTCTTTATTTCTTGGCGGATCTAGTAAAGCTATTTGATCATATAGTAGGGTCTTCAGAGCTTCCTGTATCACCTTCCGGTGTGTCGGCGTCGCAGCCGGCGCGCTGTCAGTGATTTATGTGATTTGAATTGCTTCTAATTGTTACCTTCTAATAAAGTCTTCGTAGGATTGTTTACCTTATTGCGAACTTGAAAAGATTCAATTATGTTAGTTGTGTTATGTGATAATATTTTGATGGGAAAAGTTTATAAGTCAGTAGTTAGGTTAGTAACCCATTCAGCGTTTTAAGCACTATCAAGCTGTATAAAACATTTAATGGAAGCTTGTACTTATATGCTGTTATAATTTTATTTCTAGCTTTGGTGAGCTTGTTAAAGCCGTTACTGTTACCGTTGAAAGTTGTTACGGGTATACAGAAGGCTGAAAGAAAATCATCTGACAAATGTTCTTACTCTTAGATTACTGTGCCCCAATGTTAGGTCTCTGAGGATAGATGGCGATCACTCCGAGAAAATATCGCTAATCTGTCAGGTCGGGGTAGATTGGAAGCTGACCTTATTCCAAAAAAAGTCAGGGTTACAAAGGAGAAGAATTATAGATTCGGTTAAAGTTCGTTTAGTCGGCACCCACATCGTTCGTCCCTACCCATAAGCTGCATGACACTCCAATATTGCGTCCACAATGACTCTTAAATATCCGTAATTAGAAACGATTTGCAGTCAGCGCCGTACATTTGTCATAATGCTCCGGGCTCTTGCACAACCCATGATTGATGGCAGCTTATCGCATCTGAGGCCACCTATCGACCCATACAATAATTTCAAAGAATAACTCATTTCACCGAAAGGATTAATTCGCTTCGAGATAAACATTTTCGAATAAATAGCCCACACGACAATGTTGATCGATCGCTCACTACCGCGATATTTATGGCCAAATATTTGCATACGCATTTTCATCCAAACATACCATTCTCTTACATCACCGGTCAGAATGAGCAAGCTTAAATTACTCTAGTCTAGATAAGAGATAATGTACTTCATAAACTATGACACAGATTTATTGTATAGAAATATTTTCGAAAAGGTCATTTTAGTACGCCTAGCCTCATTCCTCGGTAGGCCTTTGAAGCGTTTAGCAATCAAAATGAAATGACATTAACTAGTCTATCCCCGCGACTTCGTACGACCAACTATAAATTTCGCTCTGCAGTTCGACTTAGAATTGTCACTTGGGTGTTGTGATATGTACCCTATTTTTTGAGTCTAACCACAGACTATCCAATAGTGAAAACTAAGTTGAAATTGATCCACAAGTTTTTCTGTGGTGCTTGAATATACGGACATAAATCTATAATTCATGTTGTGAATTCAGAGTCGTTTTAAAAGCCTATTAGGTACATAAATTAAAAAAAAAAAACTTCAATGTCAGATATACGGCCCAGTTATATTTTTTATTATCGTAAGATAGATACGTGGAGTACCTATTTAAGCGAGGCGCGTGCCTGAATAGTAAATATATCAAAATGAAAGTATGGAAATCATCGTAATCCATCTCCCGTCATACGCAACAACAATGAAGTTAACCCTTCATTGGCCGTGCCTGTTTTCTCGTCGGCCGCGTGCGCTCGCGCATACAATGAATGAGTGTTGTGCGCGGTGACATTTGTCGTCGCGCAATTGTCGCGCAGATTAAAATTGATGACGTCGCTTTGTCCGACGCAGTGCACGCACTATTGTAATATGCATCGTAGTTCTGTTATCTGACGGACTAAATATTATATTTTATATTGATAAAGAATTAACATTTTTGTGAGTATGATTTGATTTACATTTGGGATGATTTTAGTATAAATGGACGAAACTTCAAAATATAAAAGTTTCAATTGTATGATATCGGTAAAATTTGTAGAAAGATATTCAAATTTCTGTCCTGTAGACACAAATGCCTCCTTCAGCGCATAACAGATGTATATGTTGGAAATTATCCTGCCGTTATATAATATGATTATAAAAAAAAATTGGAATATCTAAAAAATACAGGTAGGTAAATAGGTATAATAATATATGAAAAAGTTTAGCTAATTTCGTGGTTTGTGAAGTGACTCTGCTAATTTAGTATTTTATCATTGCTCAATACCATGCACAATTTAATGCGCAAACGCTAATATAGAAACGTCACAGGATCGCAGCGACCGTGCCAAAGGGATGATTAATCAAAAAATTAGCCAGCAACAATGGCCGCGCCCCCATTAAACCGTACAACTGCACGGCGTCCCACATCGCCTATTTATTTAACAATCAAATAAATATTACCGACAATAAAATAGAAATATTTCAATTTGATAACACCGCCCCCAGTGAAGGGTTGAATCTGGTTTGGGGGAATTAGAGCTTTTTTGTGCGCACGAGCAGAATAGATCTCTCACTATCTTGATGTTACGCGAAATTGAATAATTTCTGGACCACAATAGACGGACATAATCATGACTTCACCCATTTGTTGTATATTTTTTATCGCACTTTTTTTCCTGCTAAACTAATCTGATAATATAATAATCATTCCATTCATATTGATATTAGTGATGTATTGTTTGCTATCGTTACTCGTCAGAGATAGATTGCTTTAGTTGAAGATAGTGCTTCGCAAAACAATGGTACGCCTTTTATCATTATAAACTGTATTATGAATGTTTGTATGTAAAAATTATGTACCGTTACTTCTAAATACTAGACATATAATGGCAAATTTGGCAAAATCCTCTCTTCGGGATCTCTGGCATACTAAAATATATATGTATTTATTTTATACTAGCTGTTGCCCGCGACTTCGTCCGCGTGGTATTTAACAAAGACTCAGCCGTTGGCAACAGCCTGCTCGCGTTCTGATCCCGCGGGACGCATTGCAGATTGTTGCTATCAAACTTTAATCAGGCGCAGCGCTGCAACATTGGTTTTAATTTTTTTTCGAGAGATCGAATTTTTTTTTTCTAAAATAAAAGTAGCCTATGTTACTCCTTGTTACATCAGCTATCTGCCAGTGAAATTCCCGTCAAAATCGGTCCAGCCATTTCAGAGATTACCCGGAACAAACAGACAGACAGACAGACAGACAGACAGACGGACAGACAGACAGACAGACAAAAATTGTAAAAAATGTTGTTTCGGTATAGGTAACGTGTAAACATCCAAATGCACTTAGTAAAAGGCGGTTATTTTAATATTACAAACAGACACTCCAATTTTATTTATATGTATAGAGTATAGATGTATAGATTAGTATTCATTAAATTAAATGATAATTGTAATATAGCGGCAAATCTTGAGATAAGTAAAAAAAACACAGGAATTTAAGGCCCACCACACATTACTGTTACGTCTGTAAACTACAGTCACGGCCGCAATTTTGCAAAACTGTCGGACTCAATGGACTCGATCCAGAATAGGGAATACCAATAATATGTTTCTACTACTCGAAAGCGCACTCATTCGCATCGCAACAGCGTATCAATAAACCTGTTCCATCCGTGCTCCACATATCCTGGTGTAATCATACAGACAATGCATTACACACGCGGACCGTTCTCACCGCGGGGCGTAACGGTAATGTGCGCGCGCGACGCACAAGATGCGTGCCTAGAGGGCGCTGCCAGCGAATCGGACCTACGCAGGACGCGAGAACACCGACAGTTTATCGACGCGACTGTTCTATCTAATTGAATCGTCTGTCGCAATATTATAATTTAGACGTGGGAATAAAATCCTTAGCTTGTATTAAAATAACATTAAATAGACGTAACTACTTAGATGGAACCTATTGGTCCTGTTCTGACTCTTCAGAAAATCAGATCAATTGTCTCATGTTGAGGTGTTGGAATTAATTGAAATATGATAATTAAAACAATCTCTAGGAAGCCTTCATGATGGTCTGATGTTCCTTAAAAAATATGAGAATGTTATCTTTTAAAAACAGTCAACACTTGTCTATAAATTGTGAGAAATAACAGGTGCGGCCGTTTGACCGCGGGGGTAGAATTCATTATGAAGATCGGTAAGTCACGGTCACGGTGCGCGCGCGCATGTCGCCCGCCATCTGGTGACTTCGTGGGAAAACTTAACGATCGCGCTACCTGGCCCATTTTGCGCAAATTATTATTCTAATAAAATAGTTCATGTGGCCAGCATTAATTTAAGGGAAAGACCAGTCTTAAGACACACATTGAAAAGCTTCGGACTCGGTCTAGGATTTTATAAGAGTACAGACATTTAATTTAGCTGTATTTTAGTACAGCTATACTCGGGACAACGACTGATGGATGCAGCTATTTTTTCATCTTTGTTATTTTTTTTGCTATTCAAATTCACAAGTAAGATTAAAAAAAAAATATTTTGTAATGGTGACACTAGTTAACAACATATTTAAATTAAAGTTAATGAAAATAGTACAAAAATATTATGATATCAACTTTTTTAGATTTTCTATCCGATCCCCACACTACACTACAACAAACTACGCTATAAAGACAATAAAATATATACTATGTTTTAGTACGTATGATTAAATATATCGAAGAAAATTTGAATAGTTTGTCCGCTGCCATAAGCCCCATGATTCGTTGCCACCGGTTTATATAGAAACATAAACAATAGTAAGGAATATATCTATACAGACCGCATACATAGATACCTACATGATATGTTATTGATGTTAGCAATAGATACATAATATATTACCTCCTAAGTACCTATAACATACATATAAGGTCATATTCATGACAGATTCTCTATTTCAAGCAATTTGGCTTAATAGATCCTGGTTCGTTCTATGATGCAGTTAGATATTTTATCAATGACATAACAAACCAAATACGAATTTGACAATTTGCTTATAAGATTAATAGTCAGTAAATAAGTTAAAGCATTATATGTAGGTACCTACTATTTGCATTATTCATTTATGAATACTATTAGCAAGTGGGCAACTATATCTTATTTAAAAAATAGGTACTATCCAGTATCGAATATCTTGATTGGTTCTTTATTTTTAAAGAATCGGGATAACCTGGCCAGATATTATGTTATCAACTTTTTTCTTGGCACATACGATAATATTTTTCGCGGCACTATAGGTCGATAATATTAGGCGCAGATCATATCATGTTAAAACAACATAAAAAACAACTTCTTGATCTACCTTACCACCTATGTGTGTAAATTCAATAGAGGTGTACAATATTATGGATCCATTATAGGGACGGCATTCTGAACGGAGAGTAACATCTTAGCTTTTAATTTTCTGACCTTTTGTCGCTTTGTAAGTATTGTAATGGTTTACAAGAACAAAAAATATAGGCAGTTCGTTCGTTCGTATTCTGAATGATTTCTAATAGGGTTATCAGATACAAATAACAAAATAGCCTATTTCAGGGCCGACAAAAATTAAATCTGGCACCCATTGAACCCCGTCAAAAAGCTCAACCCGCAAACTGCGTGAATGTCACGCACAGATGATTTTCCATATTTCCCCAATGGCGGGTCAAGTGAGCATATTAACCCTCGCGCCGCAGGTGGGGTGGGGGTGCGACTGGCCCATGATAATTTGTAACAAACACTTCAGTGCTACAGTCACATCACATACTGTTTGGTTCACCTCAGGGTTAACTCGTGTGTCATCCCTAGGTGATCGGTGACGTTGGTGCATCTTTTTATTCAGGTACGTACTTACTTGAAATTATCGGTCGTATTCTCAAAATCGTGTTTACTTTTAAGAGCAATTTTGTGTCGTTCACCTGTATAGGCACCTACAAATCGGTGTGTGTTCAGACAGGGCTGAGACACCCATAATACACTGACTACTAAATACCTTAATAATGGTGGTCAAGTTGTAATCATTCATGTTGCTACGTAGGTCTGCGCCATTTTCAAAATCTAAGTATGAATCAGAATCAGATTTTTTTTTATCAATGTAGACCATTATGTACAGTACCCATGAATCGTCAAAATAGTTACAAAATGGTAAGCTACAATTTTACCATCCGTTCGGAATGACGTTCCTATGGAGAAGAACGGGCAAGAAACTCCATGGTTGGGCTTTTTAAAAAGATCCGTTACATTAATTATTTTGTTAAAATTTGATCGCTAAAAGTTTGTTTTAAAAGTTGAAGTTTGAAGTATTGATAGCCCTAGATGTATCATCGGGCTCCCATCGGTTCTTCCGCATACCTCATGAAACCCAAGTCATCTAGGCGTGATTTATTACTGCGGTTTTCCCACTAACTCCTACAGTTGGAGCAGTTACTGTCTCCGAATAAATCACCATACCAGTCTGATGATATCACCCCGTTATCCTAGCCTTGCCTTATCACGGATGGCTCGTTAGACAATGCTCGAGGCGTGGCTCCACTCGTGACTACACTTAATTCTGCATGTGTCAATGCGACTTGTAAAGCACTTCCGACCGACGATCGTGATACGTCGCAGCTACAAACTTATGTTACAACATATCAACTGATTAATAGACATTCTCTAAAATTCTACTTTGTTTTTAATGTGATAAAGTGGAAGTCTGATCGGGATATTTAATCTGATTGGAAGGTTATTGCGGAATGGTGTTGAAGTAGTGATATTTCCGCAACATATGACAAGTTGTAATTATTTAAGAACACAGTTTCTTCCCTAACGATTTGTTAGTTTGTACGTTCTGCAATTAGTGTTAGAATAGTTTATCATTGTAGCAAGCTGGCTAGCTATTTCATGGTTAGTTTACAAATTCTACAGCAATTAATATAATAAGCAGTTAGGCATACCAAATAACAAATATTTCATCTTGTATGTCTATCTCTTAATGTGTTTATATTGAATGTAAAACAGAAGTAACTTCAGTCATCAAGTTTTAATGGCATTAAATTCGATAAAACGTCTACGCTGTACCTTCTAAAAAGGCCATTGAGTGTTTTACAACTTCTAGTGAAATTAATATTAACAATGCAATATTTTTCCTGATTGTTTATGTAGATTCAAGTTTTTAATTTACTCACCATTTATTGTTTCAGAACGCCAGACTTCAGTTGAAAAGTACAGCTCGCTGCCGCAAACAGATGAAGACGAGAGAGAGGACGCCGAACCAAGGTGCACGTTTTGCGAAGCGCCGTTCCCCAATATTGATGTGTGAGTATTAAGCTTAATGAATAGAGAAGGAAGAGCAGAAGAGAAGAGAATAAAACAATAGCCTTTTAATGACAAAGATGTGGAAAACTGGAAAATTTACATTCTCTACCCATAGTAAAGAGCTCGAGTTTAGGATCATCAATTAAATCTTTCTTATAATATTACGATAAGGGGAGGTTACATTTTCTCGATGGGTGAGATATTGGATTTTGGATGATAGAGGCAATGTCTACACATTAACTTATATAATAAAATCGAATAAATGTATACTGTAAACTTCTGGAATACCGTAGGTATTATCATAATGTTTTTGTAAATCATACAATATCAATATACACATTATGCAAATGTAGAGGCCATGATAATATGTATATCACTATAAGCAATATTACAAGAAAATTAAATTCAAATCACTCAATCGTCTCTCCCATCTGAACGGTCCATTCAAGATCCCTGACGGTAGATGCAGAAGTCTATCAATTTCAAACGTCTTCGGTACCATTAACCTCTAGTCATTAATATTATTTGGTCGCGCGGTGCTCGCAACAATTTATTTAGAGCTAGTGATGTGCCCGTTCGATAAGGCGGACGTCGATGATTTGTTGCGTGCGGGGCTGGCACGCGACGTGAGACAACGACACTTTGACATCTGCACGATGATACTTGGATGGTTTCACTGGCATAGAGGTTAACCTAAAATCACTCTCTTATCGAATATTTTAATGACCTAATTGGAATGTAACTGAAATCGTAGCTAAAATTATTTCGATAACATCGGTACTACAAATAACTAAACGGAGTAATCACGAATGAAAATATATCATGAATTCATTATGTATGTGATAAGCGGCGGTCTATAATGGCGTGTGTCATCATATTCTATTGGTCGACTCGTCAATAATGTAGGATCAAGATTATCGACATGCAGAGCTCGAACGTATCGCGCTATCGCGACATCACTATATTGTTTTAAACTATTGTAGGGCATCGGTAGAGCGATTAGTAATTAGATGAGCGGGTTTTTTATTATTTTGTGATTCATTATTTTATCAATCACGAACCAAGAAGTACCTCCTGTTTTTTGAAGTAGACGAACTGAAATGATGATCCGGTAAAGCTACACCTTGCGGGTTCAGTCTGTGGATGTAAATATTGTCATATAACTAGTTCACTAGAGTCTGTTTTGTAATAAGTGTATATAAAATAAACAAATATTCATACGGATCAATCATGCATTAGGTGCTTTGTTGTCGCCTCGTATGCCGAGCTGTAAACCACCCATTCATAATGTTATTGATGTATTAAATTATACTGTCACGCATGTTCCTAATACTTGTCCAAGCGTATAATGCATCATGAAGATTACGAAATTACATTGTAATCACTCTTATCTGAATCTCTTACTTCCACTCTTGCTTTCGTCATAGTTCGGTGTCAAAATTCGAATGAACATCGATTCTGTCGCACCTTGAATCGATTTTGTATCGATAGTTCTTACCATGGTTTAGTGGAAACTTTAGGTTGAGTGTTCATTGGGGCTGTACAAACAAATAAAGCTTCGATTATAAACGATTTTAAAATTCGATTGTTTTCATTTGACGTCAAACGATATGAATTGAGGTGATTCCTTAAACTCACACAGATTTATTGCATAGGTAATTTTAAATTACAGGATGGGCGCTCGTAAAATTTAGTTTTTGGGTAAAAACAATAAATGTACCGGCGTGAACCGGTGCAAAGCGTATTCAGACCATGTATTAACATGTGGGCTTCAAAAATAGTTCACTCATTGAAGTTTATTACATGACAGATTTAGTTTTCATTAAACCTCGTTCACAAACACGCAAATAAATCCGGCGCGGTATGTAACATCGCCGGTATCTGGCGCAGCATCGGGCGCGTTTCCTAACCGATTGTTAGCGCTCAGCCGGGATCTACAATCGATTATTAAAATGTAAGCACGTTCGTCGGTAGTACATCATTAGTCTACAGTAGCGATAAAATGACGCTGCTGAAGCTAACGTTTTTTCTGTCCCATCTCCAATTTGACCATCTATTCCAGTAACTCCATTTGCGTCGACTTACGTATACCTACAGTTTCTTGGTTTCCCGTGGGTAATATTTCATTTCCCGGGGTAAAAAGTATTCTAAATGCTGACCGAAAATATAAGAAAAGTCAATCACTGCGCTGTTCGATTAATATCTAGCCCGCGGGATAAAAATATTTTTTTAATAATGTATGAGAAAAATATATTACGTACAAAGAGGTTAGTATAAATTATCCATGTGAGCAAACAAAAGGATTCTCTCAATAGGTAGTAGATAATAATAGCCAAATATTACCTAATTTATTGAATGAAATAAAAACTCTTTCGATTAATTTAGAGCTGGAAACCAGCTGAACGAGCTGTTTATGCATTATCTCGTTTTCAGTAGCATGTTAAATTTGGGGAGGCGATAAGCAATATTCCAAATAATGTTATCCAGAAGTAAAAAAAATATCGGGAAGAGATACTGACCCATCGATATGAGGCTTACGAGTATTTGAGCCTAAGGCTAATTAGTTGTTCTTTAGCAGTGCATTAGCAAACGGTCGAAATCTATTTTAAATTACATTCAAACCTCTTTGCTTACAATTCAAACATATATTTGATCAAAAATAATGTTGATGGCGTCATTTTAGCATCAAGTTCGTATCGGTGGCCCGTGTGGGTGGAGCTTAATAGATCACCTCGGAACGAAAGTTGTTCATTGGATGTTATCAAATCATGAACATGTAGATTATTCCCGAGATCTGACCATATAGACGTATACAGCGTGTTACTTTACTGTAACGATGACTTTTGAGTTGCTACTTTATCTGGTGAATACTGACTGAGTGTAAAATATAGGTGTTGTATTTTTCAAACCGAGTTAACTTCGCTAGATTTGTCCCAAGGATAGACCTTTTTGCAACGACATCAGGGGTGAAAAGGTTAAAAATATAAAATACGTTACCTTTTATTAGTGTCTGTTGGGCACGAGCCTCCCCACAATACAAGAGGGATTCCTGCCTAACTCCACCACGCTGACGCAAAGCGAGTTATCGAATTTCACACGTCTTTCGAGAATAAGGTTAAGGATTTCTCCGACTTGCAGGTTTCCTCACAATATTTTCCTTCGCCGTTGCAAGTTATGATCAAGGTTGAATATAAGATTCGCATGTGAGTTCTCCGAAACTGCAACCTTGATGTCCAAGGCGAGCGTTCTACAAACATAACTGCCACTGCTTTTTAAACGCTGAATAAAAGCACAAATACGATTTATCCCACTAATATTATAAATGTGAAAGTTTGGATGGATGGATGGATGGTTTGTTACTCAATCACGCCAGAACGGTTGAACGGATCTGGATTAAATTTAGCATAGAGATAGATTATAGTCTGGGCTAGCACATAGGCTACTTTTTATCCCGGTAAAATGTATGGTTCCCGTGGGATAGATTTGTTTGAATTTTTCATAGAGCAAAGGATCGACATGATTGTTTGCATACTTTTCGCAGGTTGCACCGCGGGGCACAGCTAGTATACAATAAAAACTAAAATACTTAGCCCTCACTTACATAACATTTTAAAGAGAGGTGAACAGCTTTGACATAAGACCTAGCCTATCTATTATTCTATCATAGTGTTGCTAGTACTGAAACAGCCAGTCATTGTAGCGTCGACTCGGTCGGTCAGGTGATACTCGAAATCCAATGTTCTATTAAAGTATGTAATATACTTTCAATTGTTATCCGATATTACGCAACAACCTATTAAACTGTACACAGCAATGTTCTTTGAGAAACGTTTACCCAGATGTCCGCTGTGTTGATGTCGTGAAAAAAGAATTGGAGAGTTAATGAGCCAAGTTCGCATAAAAAATTGATGAAATTATAAAATATAATTGAAACTGCTTTGACTACTGCTGCTGCTTATCTAGCATCATTAGTTAGCTTATATTTCTGATCATAAAAAGATCATAAAAATCGGCCCAGCCATTCTTCAATTTAATTAATTATTTAAAACATTTTTTTTTGCGTTTGCCACCTGCGACCTGCAAATGCTTAATTATACACACGCTGCAAATATTTTACCTACAAAGTTTACTTTACTTATAATGTATATAATTGATGTCATCAACTTAAACTATTGCTGCTAACTTTATGATAAAATTGATTTCAAGTATTCTGAATAACACACTATTTTTGTTAGAACTTGGCCGGTGCACTGCTGAGTACAATTTTTTATTTGCCTCCGCAGATCGTATGCGCAGATAGGGTGCTGTTGTAAGCGAGCCCCGGGGCTACGCGTTGTATCTGAATTGAGCGTGTGCCGATTACGAATCTACTAAATAGCTACTATTTATACTTAAGTCTCGTTTCGATGATATATTGCGAAATTATGAATTGATTCATCTAATTGTGGTACTTGTAAGCGTTAATTGTACATTCGCGACTTGATCATACGTACTTCTCCATTTGCTTTGATATGTAGTGACATTTATGTAGCAATCATATTTAAATTTTATAATTATTAATTCTTATTACTGATCTAGATTATTCAAAATATTCAATTTAAAACTAATCAAGACTGCTTCGCAATTTTGTCTGTCAACAATAAAGCTATTTTCTATTTAAAAGTAATTACTTGACTAAACATACTCTCGAATTAGTCGGAAATAACCCTCTCTATTCGTTTAGATTTTCGTGTACAAGGCAGGTATTCAGATACGCAATGGTACGCATAGACAGCGTGTTAACATTACTGCCGGTAGAGTTTATTCCTCAGATTAATTAAAAGATATAGCGACGGGCCCGCACCCGTCCGCAACAGTGAAAACGCTTCGTCTAGTCCTCTTGACGATAACGAAGCTTACGATATGATCGTCGTATATCGACCCACACAGTCACCGACCGATCTTACGTCTGTAATAAATGCCGCGATGTAATCTGTACTCGCAGTAGAACTCTACTAACTAGATACAGCAGGTGCAACGTTAGAAAACGGCCTGAGGCGACGAGGGTTGCGTGTGGTGGACCAGTTATGCCAAGGAGAGTCACTGAGACCGTTTTTGCAAATGATATACGATTTCCATCAAATGTCGACACAAGTTATTATGACGATGATAGCAACGGTTTTCTAGATATGAAAATTGACGGTCACATGTTTGAATTACTGAGAAATTGTCGTAACATGCGCGATCTAGTACTAGTTTCGATAATAAAATGTGAACATTCTGAATTTATTGCAATAATGAATATATACATGACGAGTTGCAGAATGAAAACGCGCTTATGTATGGGCAAGTTTATATGACACGTCAGTTTGGGCGATCTCTACTCATAAAATTGTTATTATTTTATCTTTTCCTGTAAGAAGTCTAGGTCTAGATGGCGCTGCGGCGTATTCAAGTTCGTTAGCGCAAACCTTCTCACTTTCTAATAGAGTCATTTCGCGGTATACGATAAAATACAATTAGAATATAAAATGAAGTTAAATTACTGCCGTTATATATGTAAATATCACAATGCTTAATATATACTCGTACAGGCAAATAGTCCAATGTGCCTCCGACATAAAGAACATTTTATGTTTAATGTTGAAGTCTCATGTACACATTTTTTACAATGACATGACAAAGCATTTTCAGAACAAAAGACCTTTATAATATTATTTTTAATGTATACTTACATAAACTGTCGATACATTATTAATTTTACAAAGATAAATTAACCAATATACCTACAATACAATTTACACATTCAAATATGCAAGATAATAATTCTAGTGAAACACACGACACGACATTCAGGTAATAAATAACCAATAAGTATCTTTAAATACTCGTTTTCCTAAATTGATAACAAAATTTCCGTATCCGCGATAATTATAAGCCCTATCCATCAGATAAACCTGAATTGATTTCCGTACTGAATCCCCGCCTACGTCACGAGTTATTTTAGTACCTACTAACTTTCTCTAGATCATACTTGCATACGCGGATGTCAACACCGAGGGAAATTTTGTCAGCCTTGACATTTAATCGCGCCGGCGATACCTTAGTTGGTTAAATAATGATTTTTTGTTTAATTTCTTTCAGTCTTGACCGTCACTTGATTCAAGAGCACGCACAACCGGCAGGGGCGTTTCGCTGTGAACTTTGTAACCGCGCCTACAGCACCAAGCAACTGCAGTTGCGGCACCGTGGGCTCGCGCATACTGAAATCAGAAAATACCCCTGCGAGAACTGCCCCAAGGTGGGAATTGAATGCTTGCTATGCTCAATTTCTTTATTTAAATAATTTCAAATTAATGGAGATCTTAATCCTAAAAAATGTCTCTTATAACATACTAAAATACATATATTCAAATTAAGAAATCACACACTTTTAAATTCAGTAAAAATTAAATAGCCAAGCTTTATATGACAAAGAAATCGGAGCAATCGTTTCACGGTGTCCGAAACCTGATGTTATTTCAGGTATTTACCGATCCTTCCAACCTTCAGCGCCACATTCGCGCGCAGCACGTGGGCGCACGCAGCCACGCCTGCCCTGAGTGCGGGAAGACCTTCGCGACTTCTTCCGGTCTCAAGCAGCACACACACATCCACTCCAGCGTTAAGCCGTTCCAGTGCCAGGTCTGTTTTAAGGTAAGGATACATATAAAGATCACCTTAAAATGAAATATCAACTTACACCAGTTCTTTTCTTTTAAATTAAAAAAAAATCTAGGGTCATTTGAATTTCCATGTGATAATGTTATTTCTAATTTTGGATATATGTATAGTTTCTTGCTCATGGGAGCCCGTGCACAAAATGTAGTTTTAGTTTGAAGCACCTTTAAGTATTGTACTTAAACTTTTCTTTTTACTTTCAGGCGTACACCCAGTTCTCAAACCTGTGTCGTCACAAGCGAATGCACACCGCTTGCCGAGCATTATTGGAATGCGTTAAATGTGGCCAGTCCTTCACAACTTACGCTTCTCTTACTAAACACAAGAGATTCTGCGATACTGCGACAGCATCGGTCAACCTCCGAGGACAGATGCCACAGGGTCTTTCACAAATACCACCACTATCAAACACCGGGATGAATACCCCAAACAATGGAAATCCTTTCCCTATGTACAGGGGACCGGGTTTGCCCCTCCCTTATAGTTCATTTGCTCACTACCCAGCTCTGTTCACGCCAGCTGCAGCTGCATGCTTACCAGAATTCCTGAACCCACTACTGATAAATATGCAAGGCGCCAGACTCGCTATGGAACACGATATTGCTATGTCAAATGCCAGCCTAGCATCTAAGCAACAAGAAGGACGTCTCTCGGTGAAGAGCATCGATAGCTCAACATCTCAAGAGGAAATGAAGAAACCGAAAGATTTGGATTTCGACATGAAAAGAGACAGCTATAGCTCAAGCAGGGTATCTCCAAACAAATCACTGAGTCTATTTGCAAAACAATCGCCTCCACCGGCTGAAGATTCTTCTGTCCGACAGAGGCCGTCACCAGTGACGTCAATGCCTACACCAATAGGTACGTTTAGCTTCCCTAGAGAAGACCCGAAGCATAAGCCATTCAACTTTCCGCTCAAACTTAGCAATCATGACAAAACGGAATCACCACTGCCTACAGACCTATCAAAGAACAGCGTTGATGAAGACAAGAATTCAGAATATTCAGACATGGAAGAAGACATTAAGAAAGATGATGGTGACCAGCCTCTTGACTTGTCCGTTGCAAGGAAGCAAAGTGATAAAGATTCCGAGGCGGACATTGAGGATTGTTCTTTTCGGAACTCGGTTAAATCTTACTCGCCGCCTGAGAGCCCAGTACATCGAAACAAGACTCCTGAAAATGACACGATAGACGTGGACGTCGAAGGCATGGAGCCCAAAAGGGAGGACTCACCACCACAGCTGGTATCACAGCCTCTCGCATTCCCAATGCCCCTTCATCCCCAACACAGCAACATCATCGATGCGATGTACCGGCCACGATTTCCGTCCTTTCATACCTCGGAGTCTATTCTGAACTCTTCGCATTCTCCGTACGTTCCGAGCCCGTTCAATTTTTTATCCCCACTTCTCGGAACTGACGGACCGGATAGGCAACAGAGTGCATACGCTAAGTTTCAAGAACTGAGCGCCGGTACGGGGAAACTGAAGGATAGGTATGCATGCAAATTCTGCGGGAAGGTGTTCCCTCGGAGCGCTAATTTAACGCGTCACCTACGAACACACACAGGAGAGCAGCCGTACAAGTGCAAATACTGCGAACGGTCGTTCTCGATCTCCTCGAACCTGCAGCGGCACGTGAGGAACATACACAACAAGGAGAGGCCATTTCGGTGCCCATTGTGCGAGCGGTGTTTCGGGCAGCAAACGAATCTCGATCGTCACTTAAAGAAGCATGAGGCCGAGGGTGGGGATTCTCCAAGTTCGGCTGATACTGAAAGGGAGGATGCTTATTTTGACGATATCAGGTCTTTCATGGGTAAAGTTACATGTTCGCCCGGGGGCCGCTCGCCGCCCGTGACATCGCCGCACGCGTCGGCACCCCACGCCCCGCACCCGACGCATCGCCCCTCACTCGCCATTTCCACATAGCCATCGCCGTACTCGCTCCCGCCTCCGCCACCACTGTGGCCATAGCCTTAAATTATGTGGCGAATAATGTTCCCAATACTTCATAGAAGAGCCAGCACAGACTTAACAAGTGGAAAGATATACAAGGACAATTAATATCTGTACAGTTTAAAAATATATAAAGATTAAAAAATCTTTGATATTCGTGAGGATACCATTTAATGTCCTGCGTTGACACTAAGCGTTTGTAGTATTATTATTTGAATACTTCTATCAAAGGTTTAGTTTTATCGTTATTAAAAAAAAGTACTTGAAATTATGTGCTCAATTGAATAGCAATATTTAATTGAATGTGAATATTACTTACGATTTTCTAAAGCTTATTTTGAAAGTAATTCATTAACTGTCATCCATAATGTGGCCAGCACCACAATTATACCTGGTTTCTGGAATCTTAGCGGAAAAAAACATAAGTAGCTCTACGCGGGTGTAAGTACGTACAGTCACGTCTCTCTAGCGATCACACTGAAGGCAATTAAGCGTTCTAATTATAATAATATCTGCTAATTTCGTTATACATTTATAATTAAATTTACTGAAATTGGATTTAATATCCAGAAAAAGTTCTTTTTGCGAACTGAACATTTGCAATAATTGTTTGCAATTTGCAAAATTAATAGATAATGTCTATGTCGTTTATCCACACACATGACAATTTACTTTATTATAAATACTATACATAAATGTAAGATTAATGTAGATTTGTTAAGAATATCCTTTCAATGGTATCTTAAATATTTGTTCCTAGTTCATATAATGTGATTTAAGGTTTACATAAAACGTATTTCTTTTATTATATCCTGTGCTGTACATAATAATGTTTTCTCTGTTATTGTGTAAAGTAGGTATAAAAAATAATTAATAGATAATGTTTAAAATATCGAGTATTTTTGTCGATTTATTTCATTTATTTTTTAAATTATTTTTCTGATATTATATTTAAAAGCAATTTACTTAATTAAACGATCATTTTCATTATAAGGAAACTCGGTGTTCCATTGGAGAATTATAAATAAAATTGGTAATCACAACGACGCAAGTCTCGTTTAGTCAAAAATCTACCAAAGTCTATCTTTAACCAAAATTATTTGAAAAGTTTCATTTATTAAAATTAATATAAACTTTGGTAATGTGAATAAGATAGTTACTTTATTGTGTCCATCGATAGAGCCTTTGCACACGCTGCCTTACACGCGCAGTTGAAATGCACCAATCGAAACGCGCCCGCGCACAGCCGCTAAGCTATACTGACCAATGGGTCGTTAGGAGCGCTACTCACGCACGTCTATTGCGCGTGAAAATCGCCATGTGCAAAGGCCCTTACAATACCGTGGCGTTGATATTTTGTTATATTTGTTGTTTTGTACAAAGGAGTCGCGATACGGGAAAGCATATCATGTGTTTTATCGAAGCTCAAAATGTTTAACTATTGTAATAAACGTCATATAAAATCTATCTTTAGAAATTGTAATATAATAATTATTATAGAATAATATTACCTACGTAAGATTTTCTGCAAAAAGTTTTCGATCGATTGTCACTCGCTATCCTTTACCTATTTCGTAGGTATAGTTATTTAGTTGTACGGTCGATTTAAGAGTTGTGTCGGATGTCTGTGAGACAACCGGATTGCAAGTAATATACCAGTGATGACGTCACGCGGCAGTTAGATATTCCCACCCTTAGAAAATTTCTTAGTCTAAGCTTGACAGTGTAAAATATTTTTGAAGCTTACCGTGCCTATTTCTACAGTGTGATTCAGAAAGCTGAAGCCCGTTTGTGATCAATTTGAATTCTGAAATTTAAATTTAAAAAAAGTCCACAAAATCACAATAGCCATTTTGTTTTCAACAAAAAATATTTCTTAAAATTGACATCGTAATACCTAATGATTAAAAATGCGCTAAGGAAGCGCATGTTAAACGTTTGAATACTCTTTCTGAATCATACTGTATATCTATGGATTGTAATAGAGTTGAAAAGCAATGCAATATTTCTAAAGCTAAATATTTCTAGATATTTGTACTATCATATCACATGGAGGCACTAGCATAAGGTTTTTAGCGTCACAATAAATTCGCGCGTAATGTTAATTACACTTGTAACTATTATATTTCAAGTTCAATTAAATAATGTAAACGCATTAAAAATAAAAGAATTCAACAAATAATGTTTTTTTTTCAATAAAACAACATAGATCTACGGAAGACTTAAGGACTGTGAGACCCGATGGGAACACTAGGATGTTTGGAACTGGGCCGGGCATACCATAGCACGAGAGGAGCGGCCACGGCTGCTCCAGGCGTCAAGTCCCAGAGGGCACTTTAGTCGTTCAATTGAGTTATTTTTATCTGATCCACCTTGGAAGATCCGTTTTTTTATTTAATTTTATTCCGCTCTGATCCACTTTCGAGGAGATCCGAAATAATTGAATATTTTTTAATTATTGTTTATTACGCCCTGATGTCGTCCCAAGATTAAAAAAAAATATTTATCCTCAGCTAAATAAAAGTTGTACCACTTCAGAAGCAAGTATTCTATGAAATTTCTTCATCGTCATTCTACATCAACTGTTCCTATAGATACTAAAACATGTACTTACGTGTACTCCCAGTTTTTTTTTGTCTTACCTATTGTATCTCACTGCAGAGCAAAGGCCATCCCCAACGTGGATGCTGCTCCTTAGCAAGTCTTTAGTTTGCAAATTCGAACGTTGGTCAGTGACCAAGGTCTGGGTACCCCGCTGGTAATAATCTCCTCATAAGTGACAATGGAAGATCACTCTTCATGGACCAGTAGCTTTTCCAGGTATTGTCGATAAGATGATCGATTTCTTGTTTAGTCTGTATATTTCGAGGTAAAACTCTGACTAAAAGGAAAAAAATGACCACGTAAATTCTCAGTCATTAGTATGGGACTTACAAATTCCAGAAATCCATGATGGCTTACCAGCGTGTATATATGTAATAAGTGCACAAGTAACTGGCATTATACAGAAATGTAATAAACAGTGTCGCGATGGCCCGTCGTTGGATAAGGTTGCTAGCAAATTCCCATAACTACACTTAATTGTAAAGTAATTATAATTATATTTACAATTCGGTGGCAAATCCAGCTCGGGAAATAAACGTTTTTATGATATTGTGCAGGTGTTTCCTTGACCAGGCAATTAGTGGATGACGTCACTTGTAGCTGGTTATCATAAAAAGCCCCTAAACCACAAGGACAGAACAATCTCAGCTCTTCAAGGTTTTTGCATTGTTTGAATACCTATCAAGTATGTTGCTGCTGCGATTCAATGAATCATTTCTAGAAAGAATTGCCTCACGAAATGTGCTTCCACGCTGGATTTTGTTAGCAATAAGATTTAAGACAGACATGTAATTATGGATCTATACTAAACTATGTACTATGGCTACGTTTTTAAATCATGGCACGTAAAAGTTTCAACTGCTGTTTATGGCGTAACTGATAGTAGAATATTATCATAAATTTGTGAATTATTTACTTTTTCTATACATCGCATACTTATTATTTATTTATTTACCGTCAGTACGTCTTGCAAGACTCGACAAAGATACTTAACTAAGGTTCACGTTAAATGCT
This sequence comes from Pheosia tremula, assembly GCA_905333125.1. Taxonomy (NCBI): domain Eukaryota; kingdom Metazoa; phylum Arthropoda; class Insecta; order Lepidoptera; family Notodontidae; genus Pheosia; species Pheosia tremula. The sequence goes on from HG995411.1 coordinate 4,109,009, forward strand.
TTGAAAGGTTAATTGTATGTCCACCAATGATTACTTATGTGTCTAATGAAAGATAGTCAGCTTAAAAGTACAAAATGCCGCTGAGCCAATGGGGATAGCCTCACTATATTCTACGCTTCTTGATTGGCTCAACGAGTCTTCATCAAAACATTTATAATATTATATTCGATTATAGGGTTTGACCTATAGATCTGAAACTTGCATCACATTAAAAGCTCCACGTACATTATGTCCGTCGCAGAAATTGCGAAAAAACAAATATACATTAATTGCATTTAAAATTCGCCGATTAAGTAATTCGGTATATCAAGTAAAATTAAAAAGTGCCTTTTACCGCGTCCCTGGACCTGTCAATATCACGCAACCGATACTAAATGTCAAAAATTGGAGCGGGGGGTCGGCAAGAAAGTTGACCTTTCGCGAGATTTTAATCATTACCTATTATATAATTGATAACCTCGGCGCGTGGCGTTATCAGTGAAAGCAAGGACGGAACAAGGACACAGATAAGGCAATTACTCTCATTATCGAGCGGCCGGCTGCGCCCGCGCTGCGCTGGCCGCCTTTGTGCTTGTAATGCCGATTAAGTGGGCGATTGGGTTTGGTCCGTGACACGCCTTATTGTATAGGATAAGAGCTGGCACACCTAGTCGAGTTACGGTCTTCTTTATTACATTCAATTATTGAATATTTATCCTTCAAGTACCTGAGACTAGATGTAAAGTTTCTTCTTAGTTTTCATGGTGAACTCTTTGACTCGTAATGTTTAAATGAATCGCTGCATTGATCAGTTGCTAATACCATGTAAGTTAAATTATCATTGTGTGTTACGATGTTGTCGTTAAATTGATTAACTGAGGTAAAAGTAATATTTAAAAAAATCGGGTATATAAGAAAGTCGGGTGGGCTCCACCCCAAATAGCAGAATAACTATTAAAACATGGGAAACATTCAAATAACGATAATTTATTTCCTCATACATGTGATTCTGAAGCAGTACGAAGTTCGCCGGGACAGCTAGTATTATATAATTCTTATTGCACTTATTAAAATTGTATAACAATTTTCTCTCAATGAATGTAAAGCAATGAAATAAAGCAGTAGTGTGACCACATTGGGTTCATGTTAAGCATAATTCTCAATAAGGTTTTGCTTGCTAGTAATCTTGGGACACTATCACGACATGTAGTCACTGTACTGCCCACTCAATATTTTAGATTTGGTTTACATGAAAAAATAAATAAAATGTATTTTTAATATTATAATTATGAATATGAACAAATTGCTGTTTATAGTATATCGAATTTAGGATGTATGTTGTCAGTACATGTTTCACTACTTCTAATAAAAATATGAATAAATCCACAAACTATGTACATACTTATTTCAATTTAAATGTATTTATAATTTAGTTCCGATTTAATATTAGTACTATCAATATCCATAAAGTTATGCAAGATTTTCGTAATAATGATGGGTTCTTTTCTATTAACCTTAACTTCTCTGCCATGTAATCCCACACTAACAACATCTCGATGCTGCGACCATTGTCCGTCCTTCTAGGCGCCACGTTGTCCCGTTGCGCACAATCGTATGTACACCCTACACGAGACATGTGTCTTATTAGCCGGCCCTTGTAAATGTCATAGGTGGTCAAGCCCCTACTAAATGGAGCAGTGATACATTGCACAAATTCGTGATGCTGTATTTTCTGTTGAAATATATTCCATCTCAACTAGATAACTTTACGAAGGATATTAACGAGTAGGTACAGAATTAGATTATTATTATTATATTTTTTTTATACATTATAGGCAAGTATTTGATCTCGATCTCACCTGATGGTAAGTGACGATGAGATCTACGATGGAGCATACTTGCCTAGGTAGGAAGGCGGCAGTAGATCGAGACGCTACATTCACTAGGCACATGCAGCGCAACTGAACTGACCCGCCATCCATGAATGGCAACACCGAACATCATGCCGGAACACGGCTAGGCCGCTTGGCGACATGGCTTTGTTCAGTGGGTGGTGACTAACCACGGCCGAAGCCTACCACCAGTAGAGTTGTCACCTGGTTGGCACCACCCAGGGTCACGTGTAGGGTATCTCGAGGGTACTTAATTCTCCTACGGGCAAAGGTGACTCGACCCCAAAAATAGAAATAAATAGTAGATTAGAGTGAATAGCGTCTTACAGTGTGACGTATTTTTCTAATATATTTTATTTCCTTTTTTATAAAATGTCCTCCTCTAGGCCTTTTTAGGGTTACACTGGACTCAATACTGGTATAAATAAAAAATAACCGTTCAAGCCGAATTAATTGGAAAAATAATCAACAACTATACCCATTTAAAAACGATACCATAATTCATCCTACATTTACGACTGTCAGTACAAATTGGCATCGTATTGTGAATGTACTGTATACGGAACGAGTAAGGAACCCGAAATTAAACCACGACTTGTTCTTTATACTTTTTTTTTCTTAAACCTCGTATCATTAGCGCGGCAATAAATCTCCCTTATGTCCGTTCATCGTTGTTAAGAACTTCATTACTTCAGTCCGGCATCAGTTTTTCAATTGAAATCATGAGAATATCAACTCGGCACATTTTAATATCGAGATTGCGATGTGACAAACGCGACAAAATCGATTCGACTTATCATTAACTGCCCCATAACAGACATCTTACATATTTAATTTGCTTAAAATTAATGTACAATGTACCAACTTAGTTGCGTTTATTTATTATTTGTATAGTGTAAGCAAACATCGTGAGGAAACCTGCATATCTGAGAGAACCCTTTGAAAGATGTGTGAAGTCCGCCAACCCGCACTGGGCCACGTGGTGGACTATGACCTAATTCCCCTCGAACTGAGGGGAGGCCCGTGCCCAGCTGTGGGACATTAAAAAGGGCTGGTATTGTATTATATATACATGTTTTTTTGGTTTTTCGTAGAATCCGTCTCGGAATGACTAGTTAATTACGAAACCGCAGATAACTTACTTAATAGTTGATACAAAACTGGCACCTTAAGGTAACTTAACGTTTTATTTGTTAAGTTATTGATTGCCGTTACAAAAGCCCCCGCCCACTGGTGTTAAGATAAATCAGTAATGATAATTTTATGATCCACATCCGTTTTGATAATAACAACTTGAGTGCTTGTTTGGGTTTACTTGGATCTACTTTTATATTTAAAATGTTATGTACAAAATACAAATTTATTATATACATTATTTTATCAATAAGATAGGTACTACATACTTGTTTTTATTCAATTATGTATTGATATTGTTTTTTATTGCATAATTTAAACAAACTGTATATATAATACGTGTAAACACCTGAAATTAGTTTGTTTGGAATTCATGTTCATAAGGTGTAGTAATTAAAAAAAAATACACTCGTATTTATTTTAATTTTATCTTGCTTGGTTCTTGTCGTGGACAGGGAATGAACGTGACCCCACTCGGCCCCCACTAGGTATTTCCATTGTAAAACTAACTATAATTATAAAAATAAACATTTTAATAAGCCCATGCCATGTATAAACATTACAGATTAATATTTTCAATAAAAAAGAAACTTAACTCTTCAGGCTTAATCTATGGTCATATAAACATCCAATCAATATAAATATACGGATACTACATTATATCTTTATTATTATGTAGCTACTGACTATATTTCGCTAATCTAAAGTTGATCTCTTATGTCTATAATTGATGACGTGTTCCAGTGTGTATAGCATAGCGGATGCTGGACTGTTAGGATCTACGTACCAAGGATAATGAGATGAAGCAAAAAATGTGTGGGCGTTTGCTCTGATTAAGACAATACGTGTGTTTAATTAAGGCATTATATCGGGGAAATTCCGATTGGTCATAGCTTTTTTATGGTATATTAATGAAATAAATATGCGTGGGTAGTACAAATGCAGACACAACATTAAAGATTCATGTATATGTCGCAATTAAGTTGTTTTGTGTATTACTCAGGCCCTTAAATTTAAAAGAAGTTATAATGGATTATAAAGCCTTTATAACGCACTATTTCTTCTGAAAAGTTCGTTATAATGTTATAATTATATGTCTATAAATTTGGGGCAGAGTGTCTAGTGTCAGTTCGGACAGCATCAAACACCGATCTAGTCAAAAATGAAACCGATGAAACAAACTAACACCATGGATCTACTAATCGAATCTATCCATATATTTCACAGCAGCGCCCCTAGTGGAGACTCGTAGCTTTACTTATGCTGAGCTTTTTATATATATATGAAACAATTTCTTGTGTGAGCTAGATAATGTCCAGTAGCGAGTATACCTGCCCGGAAATGACCTGTATCTAATTAGTATCTGCTCTTACGCATGTACACTAAAAAAAATAATTTTACGGACTTAATTATTTATATATATATATTTCAGCCTTTCTTTTTAATATTTCCACCCATCCATGTTCCCCAACCGGATAATAATTAACTAAAATAGTATTCTGGCGGTAAAAAACACAGAAATCATACGAGGCACACTTGATTAAGTACTTTTGACAGTACGGTGATGGATCGTGCTCAACTGATTATATCGTTACTTACGTGGCATGCAAGTGTGGTGGGGCGGCCAGTTATCGGCACTGGCCACTTTTTGCTATAATTATTGTTAAAATATTTGTCAGCCTTTAACTGTTAGTTTTACCCTACCTCTAATTAGAGCATAACTTCGGCAATTCTCATACAACAATAAGCAAAACATGCACTTTTTCGAGATGAATATAGTAGTGATCAAGTTGTGTGCTGATCACGTGATTACGATACATTGCCCGCTCAAAAACTGCAACAATAGCAACCCATGACTTTCGACGCAAATGATTTTATCATTTTATTATAGGCATTTAATGTTAACTTAATCCAAAGTTTTCGTTTATAATAAATATTTACACCAAATCAAAATGGGGTAGAGTATGCCCTATTTTACTGTAACGGAGTACTTTTCTGGAGTTAATTCTATTTTCTATGTAAACCAAAGTGGATGTTTAATATTATTGTGGATGAAGGTCACATCGTATAAAGTTAAATCCTTTCAAGTTTATGGTGGGAATACCAAACATAACAACAACTGGGGCCATTAAATAATTGATCACCAATTAATATACGGTTTACGCTTGACACTGTTCCGTAGGTACAAAACATTTATGCAGTTTAGTTTAAAGTATTTTCTTGTGCTGTTTTTTTCACCAAACCTAACCGACTAACCCCTAAAACTAGCCTTAACTATATGAAAATAACCGAATTACCTGAAATTGCCCAAAAGATGAAAGAAACCGCTTAATTTTAAATTACAAACACAGTATTTAAATGAATTCTTTTTTTTATTGTTAAGAATTTTCAAAAATACTAAAGCATATTATTTGAATATTATAAATTATGAACAAACGATAATACAAGTATACAATGGATAAGAACTTCAAAACAAGGCTTCTATATTTGAGAAATAGTTGATTTAGTTGCTACATAATTACTTCAATTACCAATTGTGTATTTTATAATTTAGTACCTACTATATGTATTTATTTAATGTCATTTGGACACAGGGCAGCGCGTGCGCTGCTGCTGTTGCAAAAACAACATCTAATTGTGCTCTCCTATCACTCCGGTTTCTAGTGTTGTGCTCATTAATTCAAACAAAAGATTTTATATAGACTAGCTTATATTCTATCTAGGTAGGACTATCATTAATACATTAAAATAATCTCGATCAAAAATTTGTGACTAAGTAAATGTTTAGGTTCCCTTATCAATAAAATAAATAAATACATATCGTCAGACGAACACACCAACTATATAGTCTTACAATAAACAACGCTTGTATCAATGGTACCGCACAATGGACTAAGGGCGAACCCAGTATATAATACTTGTATAGATATTAAACATCCCTAACTCTTCTTATGTACTTAAAGTTTCAATATGTTTTTCAAGTAAAGTAAAACAATTCTCCACTAACACACTTATAGAATTCCTTACTATCCAAACTCACGTGAAAGAGAAATAAATTGCCCCAGGAAATGGAGGCCATCTCGAATGATCACGGATGTGTAACAATCGATATTGCATCGATATCGGTGCGCACACGCACATCCCTGGCCGGGCGCGGCGCGGTGTCGCAACGGCCGGCACGCGACGCTCGTGCGGCTTGTATAACTAGTCCCGATATTGTCAGTGCATGCAATCGCATTTAGCTTGACAGTAAGGATACCTTCCTAGTTCTTCCATTCTTTCAGAATTTAGGTGTACTCAAGTTTCTACCTACTTATGTATTCATTCTGAGAAAAAATCAGAATCAGAATCAGAATATTTGTTATTCACGTAGACCATTAAGTACAGTACTTATGAAACGTCAAAAGTTACAAAACTATTATGCTACTACTTTACCACCCGTTCGGAATGCCGTTCTTATGGAGATCGAATGGATGGAATCTCATGTGTTAGTTACTCATATACTTAGCAAGTAATAGCAAAGTTGGTAATATGTTCGCTTTGGAAATAAGAGATTCAGGCTCAAGCCCCGGCGTATACATCTTCGAATTATTAACCTTATTTGCAATCAAGATTATCACTTGCTACGGTGAAGGAAACCTGTATGTCTAAGAGAACCTAATTAGTTCTTGAAAACTTAAGAAATTTTGTCCAGTGATGGTAGAAACATTCACTGGACCAGCATGGTGGACTATGGTCTGAGTGCCCTCGCATTGAGGGGAGCTCCTTACCGACTAGTGGGACATTATAGGGTTAATTATTATTGATTGGATATACCCAATAGATAAAGGTATATGAAAGACATACTTTACAAGCAAAATGAGACATTATGGCGTTGAATATGCTGCTTGTCTAGAATCACTATAAAATACCAGATTATTCGCATAAATAATCGCATTAGAGATTACGAGTTAAGTTTATCAATCATAATGGTCTTATACGAGTTGGTCGATGTAGGCTATTTGTCAATTTAAATTTAATATTGTATGATCTATCGAACAATAGCGGAAGATCTATAAATTTTCCTAATCTCTACAATCCCCATGACGTGTCCTCCCTCGCCATCTTGCTAATTGTAGCCGGGCGTTTCAAATATTTTCGATAATAATAAATAGATAAATATCGCCAGACGAACACACCAACTATACGGTCCTCACAACATCGCTTGTATTATGGGTACCGTAAGTACAATGGATTGAGGGCGGACTCAGTCTATAATACTTATATAGATATTAAACATCGATGACTCGGGTAAAAACATTCTTGCTAATCACACAAAGTTTATCCCTACCAAGATTTGAACCTGGGAACCGCAGCACAGAAAGCATGGTCACTACCTACTGAGCTAATCAGGTCGTCATAAACATATATTTGTTTACAAAGATAACATACAAGTAAATCTAAAGCTAGGAGCGAACAACATTACTTTAATCGGGAATAAATTTAGGTCAATATTGACCTAAATTTATCCTGACAGCTTTTACGACTTGGATAAAATGAGTAGCTTATTGATATGTGTAAAGAAATATTCGAAATTATTTTGAAATAATTTATTTGGCTCCTTCAATCTACACGAGAGACGGATTTGGTCATGCAAAACAGTTTGTCTATGTTATGGTTGTTATGAGCTTAGAGTAATTCCTCAGCTTAGTACAAGTTCTAGTCATAGATATACAACTGCCATAAAGCTCACTTGCAACAGTTTTTATGCAAGCTTCCGTCCTTGCGACAGTCTAGTCTCGCATGCCGTTAATTACCTCCGATTGTGTCAACAGCAATAAAAGTGAATTCCCAAGGTGAGTCATATAGCTAGGACCGCTGGAGGCCGCTTGGTAGCCATCGTAAAACTGGACCATAAAATGTAATAATTTAAATTATATTCCCATAATGTGTTCATACATTTGTGAGTGGGGATGTTAACAGTGTGTGTATGTGTGTGTGTGTGTGTGTGTTATTTTGGTCCGGTGGTGGAGATGTTGCGGTCAAAGTGTGACCTATGAAATATCCATAAAGGGTATAAAAATAATACCAGCCCTTTCAATGTCACACTGTTGGTCACGGGCCTGCCCTCAATGCGAGGGGGATTAGACCATAGTCCACCACGCTGGCCCAGTGCGGGTGGCGGACTTCACTCGTCTTTTGAGGGGTTCTCTCCGACATGCAGTTTTCCTTGGGATGTTTTCCTTCACCGTGATAATTATGGTTAAAAATGAGATTCGCACATGAAATCCAAAAATCCCTGTGTTGCATACCGGGGTTTGAGCCTACGACTCTCGTTTTCAAGGCGAGTGTTCTACCAACAAGGATATAACTTTATAAGGACTTAGGTAGCTTAGCTAATGCAGACGAAAAATACGCAAGACAGAGATAAGAACACAAAATAGGACACATGTTGGACGGCCTGATTATCGCAGTTGGTAGTGACCCTGCTTTCTGTACCGAGGGTCTCGGGTTCGAATCCTGGTAGGGACACATTTTGTGTGCTGAACACGAATGTTTGTACTCGAGTCATGGATGTTTAATAATTATATAAGTAATATATACTGCGTTCGCCCCCAGTCCATTGTACGGTGCCGATAATACAAGCGTTGCTTAGTGTGGGACCGTATAGTTAGTGTATTCGTCTGGCGATATTTATTTATGTCTACTCTTTTATTAACACAAAAATTAAACACAGTGACTGTATTATTCTAAACTACACAGCGATTGTATAATATAGGTATCATAGAATTGAACTATTGACGATCCCAGTTGCACTCAGGCTAAGGCAAGTTACAACACGGACGTGTCACGTCAAAAATGATTTCAATAATCTTTTAAATCTCAATATCAGATGTCGCACACATTGTGTGTGCGGTTTCGCAACGGTCGAATAATGAGAGACTGAGTCAGTCGAATATTATTTTCTCACATACATACATGGCTGGGATACATTACAAAATATCCACGCGAGACGACCAAATAACGTCATTAATAGGCGTGTTATGTAAAAACGCAAATTCTTCTTTTAACTGTTACGGAAACGAGTTGACACATTTTTAGGGTTCCGAAAACGAATATGAAAACGACGATGCTGTGCTAAAATTGGACATTACAGCAGAGCTCATAGCAGATTTTTTTAAATAAATTTACTTGCCCCTCAGTCTACTATTTTGTCAGTGCACTTATAAAATAGTCAAGACAATAGTCTTAGGCGTGAATTTCAATGTCTATTTTTCGTTATTTTGATACTATCTTGAAGATGTGTTTTCTGCTTACGTTTGAATTTATAAAGTGTCTTAAAATAATTTGTGTCGATTTAAGTATACTGCAAATAAAATACAGAACTCTACATGTTTCCAACGCGATCGCACTTAACGTACTTTTATGCCTAGTATCACTAGCTCTACAAAAACTCTAGGAAATCTCGGACCGCCAACTAAAGATGTTATCGCATCAATTAGTGCAGTTGACTGTTTAATTGCATTGTAATTAAAGGCTATATTCGCGCGGCTAATCAGCACGACGCGGCTCTATATGGAAGATACGTGGTAGGAATGGGAGTCAGTGGCACTGTCAGCGGTGGTATAAATAGATAATATTAACATGTATTTATCTAGCAGGACTCTGCTATTAAGCTCTACACTCAAAAAAATATTATGCAACTCCGTAGCTACCTACACAAGGAATTTGAGGGTTCTTACACATGTACGAGAAGTAGCGCTAAGTGGCATGAAAAATTAATGAACGTAAAAATGTTTTGTTATGAATAAAATTGAAAAAGAAGCTATAAATACCAGTCCAAATTAAGTCTATATCTGGAACTATATTAGTAGTATTACCTAAAGTATACCTTTAGTATTGCGGTCTATTAGTAACAGCAACGATGTTTCTAATTGTTGTCAAATAAGTTCGAAATTCTAGTCATAATAAGACCTTAAATCGCTTGCAGTGAGACAGTGACTTCACACTCACAAAAAAACTAGCACTACGAAGTCTACATACACCACATTTTTTTGTATCGTCAGATTCCCAACGTTGTGGCAAGCTAGTGTATTTCACCACGGCCGGGCCGCCGGTGGGAAGACTGGCGGTTATCGAGATCCAATACGTATATGGATCTAACACAGTCATAAACCGTATTCAGTTTAGGAATGTGCATTCAATTGCTTTTAGATTCGATGCAGAGGATCGAATGGTGTATGGAAACATTTTTAGGCTGTTTGGAACGCACTAGTGTCTTTGACTGCCATTACGGCTAAATAAAAAAATGCTGTCGCATAGGAGATATAAAGACAATTAGTTTTTGAATACAATCTTTTGCTGAAAATCGAAATTTTATGAGCGACCACTCAAACGAGTGGCCACACATAAAATTTCAATGGAACTAAAATCTACGCCCAGGATAGTTATATTTGGCCGACTTTTACAGGTCTAAGCCTGCCCTGTTAATCCTGTGTCGCCCCTTTAGACTCGTCGCCGAGCGATAAAGTTCTATCTGCCCCTTGATTACCTATTCATCAATGATATAATGTTTGGTATGCAATTGCGAAACACAAATTTCCGAGTGTCTGAAATATCTGCTACCATGTATGAGCAAAAAGCTCTGGAGAAATGTTTTTACAACTTCATAGTATTACTTTATTATAAAAGAACTATACTCAATACTAGTATATTTGTACTAGACTACTGGCTACTTTTTGATGACGATGAAAGAAGTATTTAACATGCTCGGAGAATAAGTGATCCATTACACATCAGTATACAGTTCAATTCGCATTGAGGTGATTACCTTCGACAAAAAGTCAATCGTATACTCCGACCATTTGTAAGCAGTGATAGTAACCCACCGACGGATTTAGACATTTTATAGACTGATTGCATGTTTTATAGTTTAATTGCAGCTGTGTTTCATCATAAAAAAATACTTCGGTTATAATTTATTTTAAATACATGAAATACTAATTGACTGTTCAATTTTATACCTCTTACATTTAAATGTCGTTTTAATAAGTAATTATTAATAAGTATATAATTTGTTATAAGTACACATTAAACTTATATTTTACAAAACATGTTTTTATTTATTTATCTTGTAGTCCTAATGACTTTAAGATTTGCAAATAACTTTATTTGTTAGTGACAAATCCGCAAGGATTTTCTTGCTGATTATTCGCTGCTGAGTTCGCATTATTTACCCTTTAAAATTATATCCAGTATTAAACTGTATAATTTAAAGTCATTCCAATATTTAAACTCGTACATCAATATTTTTTTAACTATATAATTCACCTAAAAATCAAGCTTTTAGTCGGATGCAACGATGTATAAGAGCTTCCCGTCATTAGTAAAAGTTGTTTAGTAAAACATAAAATAAATGCGATAAAATCTGTAAAATTAGGTTTGTTTCAATGTGTAGTTTTCGCGTAAGTATAAGAAATCAACATTGAAAAGATTTTTAATCCGTTTAACAATTAAAAAGGACAAAAATCTTATCTAACAAGAACTAAACTAAGACTTAAAACATTCGGGATTAAGATATTCCCCTATCTTAACGAGCTGCTAGTAGATAAGAAAAGCTTCTCCGGATTTTTATACAGTTCAAGATATAGTTGCTATTATAAATGGATTAAAACCTTCCATTCATTTGTTTCAAGCAAGATTGATTCCAATAGTTAATGCTGAACACGTCCATATTACATTATGCATGTGACATCACTCGTAGCGAGAATTACGCCTTCGTCTGGTCAATTTGTAGTTTTAAGGAAAGAAGTTAGATTGGAATTATTATTAGTGGCTGTAACATTTTATGTCCCAAGCAATCTAGTCTTAATAAACGTTTAATTTGATTTCAAAATTCCAATCCAATAGACACTGCAAACTGCAAAATAATTAATTATATACGAAGCAATTAGTAAAAGGCGCTAAGCGTGTACCATTAACATGTACATGATCCCAAGATTCTCTACAACGAATGTCCAAACCAGACGCGGACGAAACGTATAAAAAACCCATGAGACCAAGACGTCTAGGGTACAAGAAAAACATTCTTATGGTTGTGGGTCATATCGAATAAGGCAAAGCGAGTGCAAACGCCCTACCATACACAGATGCATTAATATTTCATTAAATACAAGCGTTAACGCGCATGCGCGCGACGATGTGTCAAATTGAAATATACGATCGCCGGTTGCTACTGACGTTTACAACAGAAACGGTGCAGTTGCTGGCTTAGAATATGACACATCATGGAAAACAGACAATTGTATATTTTAGTTTTACTTCTGTAGTGGCTGCTACCATTATCCAACAACAAATGGAATATATAATATTGGTTGTGTAGGTTGTGTAAGTCCTCTCCTGCAAATAGTATATGTTTGTATAGTAGAAAACACGTACTATTAATGAAGAGACATATACTTACGTGGTGTTGTACCTATTATGAATGATTATAGTAATAATATCGCCAGACGAACACACCGCCCATACGGTTCCACGCTAAGCAACGCTTGTATTATGGGTACCGTACAATAGACCGAGGGTGGATTCAGTATGTAATATTTGTATAGATATTAAACATCCTGGACTCGGGTACAAACATTCACGCTCATCATACAAAGTGTGTCCCTACCTAGATTCCAACCCAGGACCCTCGGCGCAGAAAGTAGGGTCACTACTACTTGCACTAATCAGGTCGTTAATAAATTGAAATAACTAATTTCTTTAGTCATGAATAATAATTGAGTACTTGTTCACTTCTCTATTTGCCTACCTACTATTAGAAAACGTACTACAATAGGCATATTGCTTGCGCGAATCGTACTTTGTGTATAATTTTAAAAATCCGTGTAAATATACTATTTTGAAGTCCTTTTAATACCTACTGATGTGCTATTTAATTGACTATACATTGTACGTCTTCGCAACCCTAGTGATTCTTGTCTGTACTTATCCAGTGAGGATAAGTTACGATTATTACCGTGATTCACTCGGATATGTGTAATGGTAGAGGGCTCTCATGGTTATTATAAAGTAATGACTTAATTTTCTTGGTGTGTGATTCTTTGTTGGAAACGATCGATATGTTTCCGTTATTATTTGTGATATGTAGGATAGTAAGATTTATATCTTTATTAATCACAAATGTTATGTGTGCATTAATGATGAATTTAATTCCTGCTTCCTTGTAACACAATCAGTATTAAAAATTAACTATGAATCACAAACATTTCAAATTCAAATTTGGAATGGAATATTCAAATGTGCGTAATTGCGTCGCGCGCGCCAGCCTATTAGCGATGTGCGCGTGCGCATAGTGAGTGTAGGATGTGCTGTGCTTTCACTAATAAATGCATACATTACTCAATTATTCTGTCAATAGTTTGGATAGTAAATTACTTTGAAATAAAACTATCTTTAAAGATTCTATCGCGTTTATTTTTTGTTTTTACGTACGTCATAGTTCGACGGGGGTACCCTCATATTTAGTTGTTACTTGCGATCCGATCTATGCTCGCGGTGAACTCTTTCTGCAAACAACTAAATATGAGGGTACCCCCGTCGAACTATGACACTAGGACGTCCACCACCTCAGTCCTCCCGTGACCATGGTTGCTGTAAAGCAGCCGTAACTTCGGGAACGTAAAAACAAAAAATAAACGCGATAGAATCCTTAAAAATAGTTTTATTTCAATGTATGGTATTCGCGTAAATATAAGAAATCAATATAGTAAATTACTTACCGATTAATGTGTAATATTACGTACTCTAGGTTAAGTATGATATTTAGTACAATTATACATTGTGTAAATTTTGTAAATAATGTTAAATTAAACTGCAAAATTGTTGCCTTGCGTTACGAGTACAAGCGTACCAATCAAATGTTAATTTCTAATTAGCTGACATAAGTAACACACTACCAAAGCTGGGCTATCTAATTGCCAATATTTGCAATGTATGTGTGTAACTGAATAAGGATGACGGATTTCATCCTGATTGGGTGCGCGCGCTGCATACAAATTTATCATGTTATATGTTTTGAAATCGAGAGATAAATCGCCATCATCATCGAATAAGATCGACTGCTTAGTCTTTTGGAGTTTCATTTACATAACTAACTTTAAGGCAGTGATAGTCAAGTTGGTAGAATGCTTGCCTCGGTAACGAGGATCGCAGGTTCAAACCCCGGCTCACACCTCTGGGATTTCTAGATTTCATGTGCGAATATCATTTTCAACCATGATTATCACTTGCTAAATGGTGAATGAAAACATCGCGAGGAAACCTGCATGTCTGAGAGAACCCCTCGAAAGACGTGTGAAGTCCGCCAGCCTGCAGTAGGCCAGCATGGTGTGAGGCCCGTCCCAAAAGTGGGACATTAAAGGGCTGGTATTATTATTATTATTATCGTTAACTAACTTCACTATTTTTTCCTTTTCTCTTTTTAACTTCAAATTCAATGGCAGATAGGATATTTAAAAATAAACGGTAAGAACATTTAAGTATCGCTTAGTAAGAGTGCGAATAGATGTAGAAATGTTCTTCCGTTGGTAGCTTTTTAATAAGATAACATAACCTATGAATAATAATTCAGTGGCACGAAACTAGCGTAAACACTTCCATTAGGAAAAATGCCCCAACCATTTCATAGATCACTCCACCGCAGGAGTTCTACTCGTGCCGTACCGAGTACCGTACACAATCGCGTTGCCAACTGCCCGCCGCGTATCGCAGCGTCTAGGGGCAATATTTCACCGGCCCTGTTGCTATCACCTGTCAAATCGTACAAGTGTTCCGCCCGGCCCGGACCTATTTAAATATCAACCGTTTTAGACCTCTGTTCTATGTGGGGGTGTTCGGTTTTAATACATCCTTGGCAATTCGTTTGTTTTGTAATTGAAAGCGATTGTTAATATCTGATGGATGGATTAGTTATAATGTGAAGTAAATAAATAAATGTCGCCAGATGAACACACCAACTATACGGTCCCACACTAAGCAACGCTTGTATTATGGGTACCGTACAATGGACTGAGGGCGAACTCAGTATATAAAACTTATATAGATATTAAACATCCATGACTCGGCTACAAATATTAATACTCACCATACAAAGCTAGTCCCTACCAGGATTGGAACCTGGGACCCTCGGCGCAGAAAGCAGGGTCACTACCAACTGCGCTAATCAGGTCGTCGAAGTAAGTAAGAGGCGTCAATAATATTGTGATGCATTTGTTAGTTTTTGTTTCTTATTATAAGCCACGCAATACAAGAAACTTGCTATTAACAGACTTTTAGTATAAATGCTTACTATTTGTTTGTTTTTTTTTCTTTCGGTGATACATATTTCATTACAAGACTCTATTTTGCATACATTAACATCCACTTTGACGCATAAAATACAGCTCAAATGTATCAACGCGTGTCATCCGAGCGAGCTTTCAAAACACCGAAGGTAGGACGACTTAGCCATAAGAAATATTTATAATGCTTTGTATGCAAAATAACCTAATGCATTTCAGTATACATAAAATAGTGTCACTTTAATAAACACGTGGTTATACACGATTGTCGACCTTAGGGGTACGTGGCGTCGACGTGCTTTTATTGTTCGCTGTCGCGAATTCAAAGGCGAAAATCGTATGCGAACCGACACGTGGGTGAGCCCGACAATCTTAGTCGGATTTGAATAAAATCTGCATATGGCCCTTGTAGTTTTTGATTGATGATATTATATTGTGATGTAACGCAAGGATTCGAGATGTGTTTGCGGTGTGAAAGGTGACTGTATGTAGATTAGTATCACGCGTTTATCGTTTGACACGCGTCGCGGATTGACTCGTATGTCAAGGTCGCGGTTTCACTTATGACTTGTCAAATATTACTTTGTTCCGTGTTTTTAGTAGTACGTAAGTCCGAATGAAAAACCTTCGGCAGTTACATTCGTCGCTGTTTACAATGATAGTCACATTCGATCCAACCTCTTATATGCAACCCGTTGTTTGTGTAGACTTTCTCTAGTTCTATATCCATACACATTTATAACTACTTGCTACTCCTTTATCATAATCTTTGAATAACATGTTTTTTATAATCTCAGCATAGGTTTATTTGTTAATCTATTCTTAAATTTTTTAACGGAATTGACCAAGAAAACTCAACCATAGATATTCTGTAAACTAAGAGGTATCTCATGTAGATAGCCACATTGGAGCTACAACAGTCGTTTCAATTGTAATAAACTTTTCGAAAAATATGTAGTTACGTATTTATTTATAGAAGTGTACTGAATCATCCAAGTCCCAGTGACTTTCGCGCTTAACCAATATATATTATCGTCTGCATCAAGCACATTTGTTGATAATTTTTATCGAGTCACGCAGAGTTATAACACATGTCGAACTTAAAAGGAATTGTTTGTTATAATCATGTCTGTAGGTATTGTACTGCGATATACTTACAGAGGAACAACAATTTTATCATAATATAAATTAAATATGTATAGTTCGGAGTAGTTGAAAAAATAAATAATAAGTGTGTTGGTATAAAAAATATCTCTGAGAAATTTGAATTTATTACCCATACTTATCGGTGGGAGAATGGCGAAAATATGTATATCTTGATACAAAAAAAAACAACCAATAAAAAAGTAGTTATTGTATGTAGTTCTTTGCTTTGAGAAAAGGATTTAATTTTACTGGGGGTAGGCTTCGGCCGTGGTTAGTCACCACCCACTGAACAAAGCCATGTCGCCAAGCGGCCTAGCCGTGTTCCGGCATGATGTTCGATGTTGCCATTCATGGATGGCGGGTCAGATCAGCTGCGCTGCATTTGCCTAGTGAATGTAGCGTCTCGATTTACTGCCGCTTTCCTACTTCGGCAAGTATGCTCCATCGTAGATCTCATCATCACTTACCATCAGGTGAGATCGAGATCAAATACATGCCTATAATGTAATAAAAAAAAGAAACATTAAATCCTTTTTTTTGGTTGTTATAAAATACGGAGCATTCTTCATTTGAATCTCATTGACAGCAAGCAGAGCTTTGGTGCGTTGAGTCGACGCACCAAAGCTCTGCTAGTAGATACTTAAAGATTAAAGTATAACATATTGATCATGAATGCGCTCTGAGGAATGCTTCAGTTAATTTTTCTAATTTGCATCCAATTTTTAGCAGGCAAAACTCAGGGTAAGATAACTCGTAAGCAAGAAGTGTGTTTGATAATGAATCTATGTAGGTAGATGGTTTATATAATTAATAAAATGTGAGAAATAGTTGACATATTGTATCTTGTATGGAGGTGTTGCGCATAGGATTATATATATTTTTCTTTTATGGATTGCGATAAAAATGTATCGTTAATTGTTTAATATCCAACGTCTATTTCATTTAGTATGATGATCTGTAAGTACTTTATTATGGACATTTCATATTGACTAGTTTTATAAGATTACGATGATATCATAATCAACTAGGTAAGTAGACACTTTATTATTTTATTTTTCTTAGTTCTGGAGTTACCTACTTGAAAAGGTATTCCTAGCAAGTTATAATATTATTTAAATGTTGTTTTACCAATTCAAGGATTACAGTGACTAGATCTTTTGAAAACGGCTAGGTTTATCTAAAATACATACAGCATAAAAAAATAACTTTTCGAACGAACCCTCTCGTAACAAACGTTAATTACATCACTTTCTGAGCACACACAACCACATTCAAGTTATCAGAAGACACCGCGCTGACTAAGGACACTAGGCATTCTCAGCGCATAAGGCTTCCTACTCGCCCTATTGAGATGTTCAGCCGCGGCCGGGTGACACCCGCATGGACCAACTACTATTTCAATAGAATGTTACTGATGTTCACAAAGACTAGTTACAGACATCGAATAAGGCTCGAGGCACATTCAAATAGCATTCGCGCGGCTCCCATTGCTTTGGATTTCGAGCTATTTTTACTAAAGATGGTGAGCGGTTGAATTTCTATGGTGATATTGGCAATGTGGCAATATAATGGATTTAAATAATGGTTGGGTGTTAGGATTGTTTTTGGTTACATTATACGAAAGTTTTCGATATACTTTTAGTTTGACTGTCATTAAGTCATAGTTTTCCGTAAAATCCCATTTTTAGGATGACATATTATTTTTTTATCCCTCTAAAATAGCAGTAGATAACGTACCTACTGATATTTTTTATTGTGATTCTAATTCGAAATTATATCATTCAGATCTACCACAGGCTAATTAATAAGTATTATTTAGGGTTTGTTATTGAATGAAGAAGAATAAAAAAAACATGAATAAAAAACGAATCAATCCAGTCCAATATCTTCTGCATAGAGTACGCTTGAACACACACCACAAACATTTGCGACCAATAAATCTTGAACCTCTTATCCTGTAAAATATATAAATTTTCACACCAACATCCAATTAAACGAACACATAAATAATTACGAAACTTAATATATTTAACAAGTATAAATTCCATTCCGTGTATGGTAATGATAATGTCCCGTTTGAACCAGTGGGGAGGACACATGTGGGGGACAAAGGTGCAATGCGGGCCATTGTAATTGCTTATATACAGAGGTTATCAGTGCTGGGCGCAGGGGCCAGGGGTCGCAAACCTGTATAATGTTACAGTAAGCAATAATAGCTGTTTTGTGAACGCTTTTGTTTATTACATAAGTTAGTATTATGTATCAGTTCTCGTTAAAGGGAAGAAGTATGTTGGAATACATTAGAGCTATACTTGGCAGAATAAAAACATGCATGAATGTATAAAAATAAAGGCTTTAGTTTTTTTTATGTATCTTGAACAAACACGTTCAAAACAATAGACTTTGCATTAGCGCACTGTAAATCTCTCTCCTATTCAGTTTTATAAATATTCATGAATATAAGAAATCAATATAGATTAAAATGTACCCATATAAGTCAAATTTCAATATTGCTTCATATTAAGATGCCATGAATATACCAAAATCAGCAGATACTCTCAAAAGAAGAGAGAAGTGATTGTGTAGAAAATTGTAGACCTACACTAACGAGATCATTTGCTCTATAACATTGTAAGTATTTGCACAATCAACCGCAAGTTTCCTTTTCCCAACAAACATTATCTATGGTATTCCTAATCGAGATAAGTTTAATAATATTATTGTGTTCATAGCGTTGCCGTGGCCGATGGAGGGCGATGCTATTCAGAAAGCATCCGATATGGACCACCATCTGATAGCCCGGATCGCTCCCGGACGCACTTACAATACTAACTGCACCTTATCGCTGTTTAACCCTTCTTTATTGTATGTAATCATCATACAAACTGCTATTTTATTCTATTATTTTATGGAGCGCTCGGCTTTCGGTTCGTGATTATACTAGCGCGACGTGTATTTCATTATTGCTAGAATGAAATTGTATTCGTTTGTGAATGCTTTATTATTGATAAAGACGCTTATTGCCTGCTCGTTCTTTATTCAAGACTCAAATCAATGAAATATATAGATTGCTCTAGGACAGGGGTCGGCAACCTTTTGAGTCGGATGAGTCAAAAATTACAATTTACAAAATTTCCAAGTTTAGTAAAGAGCCACAACAATTTAAAATGTTCTTGAAATGCTCAGGTTGAAGGCTTAGTATATCCTTCCTGAATCGCGCTGTATAAAGTATAGCAAAAGTAATGTACGAGTATATAGTCTTAAAACAGATGATGCATTAAAAGATCTTAATTGTTACTTAATATAACCCTATCTCGCTAATACTCACAGTATTTAGTAGTGTTTAAGTTTTTTAGAGACAAAGCGGTAACTTCAGGAATCTCAGCGGGTGAAGAAACGGCCGCCTCAGCACGATAAGTTCGCGTCCAAACTGACATAGCCACACTGGGAGGGAGGGCTAAGAGCCGGAAGGTTCTACACAATAATAAAGGTGAATACATACTTGTAATGTAATACTTTGTTGCACGAGATTTGAAACATCTTAAGACCGTACTCAATTGAAGCTTTAATAGTCTCTATTGGGATTTTATCTCCATATTGATTTCTTATATTTACGCGAGTACTACACATTAACATGAGGGTACCCCAGTTCAAACTATGACCTCAGTCCTCCCGTGACCCTGATTGCTGTAAACTTCGGGAACGTAAAAATATGAAATAAACGCGATAAAATCCGAAAAAATAGTTTTATTTCAATTGTATCTCCACCTAACTTTTACTTTCTTTAGATGCTTTTTATGAGTTTCCAATTTCATCCTTAAGTAGTTATATCCAGAGTGGTCCCGGTCATGCCTTTAGGGTTAGCGGTAAGCTTAACAATCCTTCGTCATTCCTCACGCAATAGCGCCCTTCTGCTGCACTCATTAAGGGGGCCATAAGTAGGTATACCTGGTTCTATTTCTTCAACCTGTGGTGCCATATACGAAATAATTTAAGTATGTATAGTTCTATATTTCACACTATCTTTTTCTATAAGAGTTGCATTTTCCAGTGTGTGTACATAGCATTATGCGTGCGCGCACAAACAGATGTGCGCCGCGGGACACCGGCGATGCCCACGCGCTGAGCCGGTGGCGAGCCACCGCGTGATTTACTTGCCACAACCAGATAGATATGTTCACGTCATTGTGGAAATGTTATTATAACGTTACTAATAATGCTTGTGTATAAGTAATAAGTAGTAATAAGGTAATTACCGACTGACGCCTTATCCAAATGCATCCGTTTTCAGGCACTAAAGACTTTTACGTCTCAGAAAGTGACGGCTGAACGTGCTCTAACAACCATGCATGCATCATCATTATCAAGCATGTAGCTGAGATGGCGATATATAGACTGAGGGAGTATGTATGACTCTCAAAGCCACTCCAACTAATACGCGACAGCAACAGTCCTTAATGAATCTTGAGCTAAAAAGACACGGGACAGCCCTATCACTCTTCCTCAGGACAGCCTAGTGGACGTCAAACGTCTTTCAAAACTGGTTATAGCTTCGGTATGAGAATACACCTTAAAATAAACCCAGAACAATGGCGGACAAGAGCAAGCAACGCGGCTACCGGCGGTGCGTGAAGAATCCCATTATAATGGGTGGTTCATACATTCTGCGCTGTAATGCGGGACATCATACATTCCCCGCGGCGCGGAGTGTGCGCTATGAGTTAATGCGCTGTGCTGCGAATAGCCCTATATCTGCCGCGCACAATGCCGCACGATAAGCTACCTAAAACACAGACCTAGAAACTGGAGAGACAAGAATCACGATAAATGTTTATATTTTCTACTAGCTGTTGCCCGCGACTTCGTCCGCGTGGTATTTAACAAAGACTCAGCCGTTGGCAACAGCCTGCTCGCGTTCTGATCCCGCTGGACGCATTGCAGATTATTGCTATCAAACTTTAATCAGGCGCAGCGCTGCAACATTGGTTTTAATTTTTTTTCGAGAGATCCAATTTTTTTTTTCTAAAATAAAAGTAGCCTATGTTACTCCTTGTTACATCAGCTATCTGCCAGTGAAATTCCCGTCAAAATCGGTCCAGCCATTTCAGAGATTACCCGGAACAAACAGACAGACAGACAGACAGACAGACAGACAGACAGACAGACAGACAGTCAGACAGACAGACAGACAGACAGACGGACAGACAGACAGACAGGCAGACAAAAATTGTAAAAAATGTTGTTTCGGTATAGGTAACGTGTATACATCCAAATGCACTTAGTAAAAAGCGGTTATTTTAATATTACAAACAGACACTCCAATTTTATTTATATGTATAGATGTTACGATGGAAGACATAAAACAAGTTGATAATGTTTTTAAATACATCAAGTTAATTTCGATATACCTTGCTTCAATAAAAACTCCCAAACGAATGAACTAATGAATTTTGTATAACTACGGATCTATTAATTTGGCTTTGTGTGCAACTTATATCATTAACATAAAGTTTTTGTACAGCACATAGAAACAGTTAGGTAATTATATTTTTGCTGGTGTAATTGTCACATAGTAGGTACCAATCGAGTGACTTTTGTCTAGATGTTTACACTGTCATACTGACTTTATTGGCTTCTCTATGTAACTTCAAGTCTACATTCATTTAGCAGAGGATATCTTCTGCGCAAGAGTGCATTGTTTATCTACCACGGCGTGGGGTCGGCCAATAAGGGAGCTTGTTCCATCCTGACTGCACGCAGTGAATTCTTTATTGCACACTGAACCACAAACTTGAACTAAGTCGCAGCAGTTTCATACAGTTTTAGTATGACGGCTACGTATCTGTTGATCATTGTGATACTTATTTATGAACAGATCTTTGTCAAACCGGTCAATCCAGAATCAGTCAAGTGTATCAACCATAACATTTAAGAACTATTTTATTACACAACACCGAGTAAATAATATATTCCTAAGAGAATATGAAAGTAAAGCATCCTGATAGCATCTAGAGAGGCTATCAATCTTTAGATGTCATATCTTAAGAATGCTCTAAATTAAATTAGAAAGCCGGACGTTGCTAATTTGCGTGTGCAGTGCGTTATTTCAATACGCGTAGGCTAATTGTCGGTGGCCGGTCATCTCTATTATGCTGATACATGAAGTTATTTGATACTAGATCGGGCATAAACGAAAGTACGCATCAAATTAAAAAAAAATGCCACATCCAAAGCAAGTTCGCTTTAGACATCAGATACAACTTTATGTAGAGGTAAATTAACACGTTTTACTTACCACCGGTATAAACAGTGGACCGAATTTCACTAGGGGTAGTTTTTATTAACTAACAAAATTAAAAGGAAAAAGAAGGCAACAACAACCCGCCCTCTGTTCGTACAACTGGAGTTTATTGTTAAACTACCTACAAATTTTGTTATATATTATTATACACAGAATACTTCAAACCGCTTAGTAATGCTTACATTGAATATAATTGTAAATATTCTAATAATTTTCTCATGTAAGTGATGTAACGTAAGTGTCTTTTTTGATAAATAAAGAAATTTCAAACCTAAACTCCAAGCGTTATAATATAAATAATAATATTGCCAGACGAGCAGACCAACTATACAGTCTCACACTCAGCAACGCTTCTATTATGGGTATCTACCTATAATGGTCTGGGGTCGAACTCAGTATATAATACTTAAATAGTTACTTAACATCCATTTCTCGCTCCGTGATTCGCACCCGGGACCAGCGTAGAAGGCAGGGTCACTAACAACTGAGCTGATCAGGTCATTATATAGTACTTTGCAATCTGCTTTACTGGCTAAAAGGTACGGGCTTCTATAAAGAACTACGTCATACATTTGGCTTCATCCAGATCAGAGCCTTCATTTGTGGTAAAATACAAAGGCGTAGTCACTGTTAGCGCATCTAGTACACTTTAAATCCGATATAACCTAGCCCACACATTCTGTTGATAAATACCGAGGCAGATTCGCTTAGAGGTAATAAATTTCACAAGATTACCGACGGCATGATTAATAAACTATCTGCTGGTACAAAAATGATCCGGTGTCTATCGATCAACGTGGGTGTTTAATATGTACGCGAAGTCATTTATCTTTATCGATTAGTGTGCGGTATGCGCAAGTAATGGTACAGCGTAATGTGCGGGTACGGCGGGATAAATCGGACGGTGGAGTTATGTCCAGAACTTGCGCAGAACACTTGAAGGTTGGGACTACGTTTTGCGGGCAGATAACGTCCGTATACCTAGATATAGTTTCTTAAGAAAAAAGTTGACTATAAAAGTTTCGATCGCTTGTATCTCAGTTTGGCTTTGGACTGGCACGGATTAAATGCGGTCCTTTGGAAGGTTTCTCGCGTGGACATGACTTCAACACATATAGCTTTATTAAAAAAAATATGTTAAGCTAGCCGACTACTGAAAATAATTGACATAAACAGCTAATCGACCTCAGCAGGTGCAGGAGCTATAATAATAATTTGAATGACCCCACTGCTAAGCACAGGCCTCCCCTTATTACGGGAGGGAATCAAGCTATACGTACCGCGCTAGGGTAGTTCGCACATCTTTTTAGAACTGGTTAGGTTTCCTCAAACTTACAGGTTTCCTCACGATGTTTTACCTTCAACTTTTACCAATCATGGTTGAAAATGAGATCCGCACATGACATCCGTAAATCAAAGATGTGCGAATCGGAATTTGGAGCGTTGTGTTTTTTTCCCACCCTACCAACGTATAGCTATATGACCTACTGCTATTATTAAAATGCAATAATGATAATATATATGCATTGGTTTATTCGACAATTTGATACTTGTCTTGGAGCTGATTTTACGGGTCACATAAAGTTGCAATAATGAGATTATGTATGACTATTAATTTTTATTTTTTAATTATGAAATGGCTTATTTACATAAGTCGTAAATTTAAATACAAGTAACATAAGCATATAATATTCAAACAAATTGCCGCCAATCTCATTGTAAAAAAGAGATTTAAATTGATTTAAAGATATCCTTGCAAACATGATTATGTAAAACAGTTTATTGCAAAAAATATATGAGCACTAAGTTGACGAAAGCAACTGTTGATTGATAATATGACAAGTAGGTACTTTAAATCACCTGCTAGTGTGAGGTGAAGGGTCCAACATGAGAGGCCGACCTCAATTTGATAAACCTCACTCCGTCTCAACCACACAGCTAATTACTGAAAAGACAAGTAATCTTTAATCATTGCAACACTGAATAATGATCGAAATTAAAATGTTGCCACACTTTGCACTTAATAATACGTATTTATGTTTGTTTATATGACAGACATCATAATTTACGATATTATTCTAATATAATTAATTATTATGGTTATGTACAATAATATATACGAGGATATTAATATTAAAAAAATATTATTGTGGGAAGGCTTATTTGGCTTATTACACCACCAAAATGAATTAAAATAAAATCGATATTATTGTTAGTTCAATTTAATTGATCGAATACGTTCCTGGCATTACCTGACAATACTAAAGTAGAACACATGCCGGATAGAGAAATTAATAAAAAACACAGTCGACAATCACATACTTATAAATAATACATCAACAAGACAATTTCTCACCTTGAACGAGGGATTAAACAAATGGATGAATAATAACCTCTTTTAAATAATGTCACTACCAATACATGAATAGAAAATTTTAAGATTTTGAATTTATATTCGAAACTAGCTGTTACCCGCGACTTCGTCCGCGTGGTATTTAACAAAAAGCGGAGTAAGTCGCGAGTAAAAGCTAGTCTAAAATAAAAGTAGCCTAAGTTGCTCCTTGTTTCATCAGCTATCTGCCAGTGAAAGTCCCGTCAAAATCGGTCTAGCCATTTCAGAGATTAGCCGGAACAAACAGACAGACAGCCAGACAAAAAAGGTAAAAAATAATGTTTTGGTATATGTACCGTGTATACATCCAAATGCACTTAGTAAAATGCGGTCATTTTAATATTACAAACAGACACTCCAATTTTATTTATTTGTATAGATAATACCTAAGGCTGTATTCGACGTACGCGCACGCAACAGCGCACGCGCGGGCGGGTGCGCGTGCGCACAAGCTGCTCTAATTTCGCAAGATAATGACACTATCGAGGGTATCGACCGTATACTAACTATTATTATGTTTTCTGATAGCGGAAAATAGGCTTAGGCTATATCTTTACAGCTTATCTTGCGAGATGTTCTATTAGTATTATTTTATGTGGGACTTGGTCGAGAAAACCTGTAAGATTTCAATCTAACTCTCGTTTGTTTATATTCGCTCTTTAATTCATAAAACAGTATGTTAATTTTATACCACAAGATTAATCATAGTTTTAAAAACTGTATTTATATTTAAATTTAAAAAGCGTCCAAATAATAATGAATCTGGTAGCGTAGACACTCTAGCTAAGATACTAAAGTAATAATATAATTTATTACGTAGATATACGTATCATTTTTCGTAAAACTAAACTTCTGATATGATTTTTATTGAATCCTTTTAAAGTTGTAGACGCCGCTGCGCACTGGCGCACTATATCATTGCGGATATTTACTGCAGGTCCACCACCCGTCGGTAACAGCCTTATCTGTTATCAGTAGGTATATAGATAGCCTACTGGATGCCAGCGCGTATCTATAGTACGGCCAACTGGCCTTGAGAATTCGAGTGGTGCCGATTTATAGGTTGGACACCAACCTATAAATCAGCAAGTCGCGGTTTAGCAACTTTGTATGTAACATTATAAGCTAGAATTTTGAATCTAAGCAATAACTTGGTTTTATATGAAGCTGCATAATACGTAGGGGCGCTAATAAAGAACGGAAGGCAACCGAATTGAAGTAGAAAGAAGCCAAGAAACTGCATCTTTAATCTAAATTCTATCTAACTTGGCCCAAAGTTTGCTGGGGTGAATTTTCATGCCTAAAATAACTGTTCTCTCAACATAACTGAAAGTGACACAAGTTATGTCATGTGATTACCACAGACCTTGGTTTTGTATTTTTTAAATTGTGCTTTAAATACCTGCAGGATTTAAGTTTTGATTGACGGTTAGTTAACTTCTGGTTGTACCTGGTCAGATTGTTCAGATCAGAATTACGATTATTATATGTTAATAGTTATCACAGTAGATCTTTTGTGATTCTCGTATAGCGGGTAGGTAAATGTATTGTTAAGCGTTAGTAACTAGAAAAAATGTCGATCATTTTCATTCTGATTTAATACGAACAATGACTGACGCAACAGTTTAGTTACAAGCGTCGATTCGATCACATTACCAGCAATTGTGGTCGCAGGCTACTTACATTTAGCTCCAACAAAAAAAAATCTAAATTCGCAATCATTGTTTGTTAATACATAATCACGATATCAAATAAATGCCGCAACTATAACTGTGGCACAGTTGCCAGTGAAAGGGAGGGTGACCATCTATTAGACCAATACAGCGACATCTGTAGTGTGTGTGCATAAGTTGGTAGGGTTAGCGGACTGGGTGTGGTCGCAAGGAATTGATAGTGGCCGCGAGTGTTCCTGCGCTTGAGTCTAGATAAGCGCTGGGGCACACGGAGGCTGGCATGGCTGCAATGTATTAATTTATGTCCCCGCAAACATGGCTACGGTATGATGGTGACATGTTTAAGGATACGATGATGTAAATAGAGGTCAGTAATTGCGTTTGGAATTAAATGTCTACGAAAAGTGCAATTGAGCAGCACAGTGTAATAAATATTGTAATTAAAATAAATATTTTAGAACAATGTTTTATACCAACAAACAAATATCAATCATAGTTGGCGTGTTTGTCTGATATTATTAATTATTACTATAATAATGTCCAAATATTATTTACGAATATCAACCACATTCATGTTTAGTCAGAGATGTCGGTGACTTATTCAGGTCTTCTTTCCTCGATTACAAATGCAAAAGCACAGCTGCGGGCTCTCAGAATAGTGACTCAGCGTCCCTTTGAGAGCAGTGATGGTGCCTATTAAGCACAATGTAAATATCGCCACCAATTAAACCCGCAGTATCGCGCATAATACATGTCGAAACATCGCACAGTTATAGCGTCAGAGTTACAGTATCAGAAGCGCATAAATCCGGTCCAGCCCTGAAACCCAAGGCTGTCCCTAATTATACCTTTCGAATGAGACGTCATTTCCTCACGCTTACGAAACATTAAAATATAAAAAGAGGCTTTTTCGCGTTTCAAAGGTGTGAATTTAAATAATTGCAATAATCGCGGCTCCGGACGGACATGCGAACTTAATGATCGGTGCTCGAAGAGTGAAGAAGACAGCCGGCCCGCCGACAAAGACGACGCAATATCGCCAGTGTGCGCTTGTCCTTACTTGCGGTTCACACACTCTGGCCGGCGTTGATTGGGAACAATTATAAATGAGGTCGATTCCATATTGGTAATACTCGCCCGAGGTATACACATTTCCCTTATGGATGTACTAAATGTTAAAAGAATAATTGTATTTAACATTTTGGAATGAAACATCCTTTGCTTTTATATTTCGGTTTTATGATCAGAGAAGGTGTTTATAACAGGGTATATTGTACTGGTGTGAATTATTTTATTATCTCATCCTCTCATCTGTTTTGACTCGGATGCTTTTAACATTAGTATGGACGTCCTTTTGTGGCATAGTTGGTAGTGACCAACTTTCTGTACTGAAGGTTGGGGTAGGGGTAAACTTTATTTGACGAGCACGAATGTAATAAAGGAGTAATAATATTATATATTGGTATCACCTTGGTCGATGTACGGTATGAAAAATATAAGCGATCCTTAGTTCCAAACTGTAGCTATATTTCATGCGTTTTACTGGTGGTAGGCTTCGGCTGTGGCTAGTCACCACCCACTAAACAAAGCCATGTCGCCAAGCGGCCTAGCGGTGTTCCGGCATGATGTTCGGTGTTGCCATTCATGGATGGCGGGTCAGATCAGTTGCGCTGCATGTGCCTAGTGAATGTAGCGTCTCTATCTACTGCCGCCTTCCTACCTAGGCAAGTATGCTCCATCGTAGATCTCATCGTCACTTACCATCAGGTGAAATCGAGATCAAATACTATAATGTAAAAAAAAAGCGTTTGATTTTCAATTCGAAAATGTGGTATAATCCATCAATGAATATTTATATCACATTGGAGAAGCAACAACTAAATATGAGGTTACCCCAGCTATGACCCTAGGACGTCAACCACCTCAGTCTCCCTTAACCATGGTTGTTGTAAAGTAAACGAAAGGTCTGGAATTTAAAAACATAAAATAAAAGCGATGAAATCCGAAAAAAAATATTGTATTTCATAGCAATAATTCATCAATTTACCCTTTATTTCAATTATAACGGCTAATTATTGAAAAGAAGAAATTACTTATAATCGCAATAACGGATCGTAAAACCTGCCCACACACATAATGATAAAGATATTCGCGATTCCCGCACGATTCCATAACAACAGTACATTTGCAATTGTACAATTTTATTACCATGTGTTTTCGAAAATTGTATTTACGTTTCCACCCACAGACAGTTTGTTAATCAAGGTGTTTAACCTCTGCATTATGAGATATTTTCCATATCATTTCTGTATTTTATCGCTCGTAATAAGCTCTTGTAGTATTATTCAATTAGTGAGAACCAATAGATATAAATCTGACCTTATATCGAACAAAATTAGCAATCATGTGTTGTTAATTACGATTTTGCGCAGTTATGTCGTTTGATATTTATTTATTATTAAATGCGTATGTGAGCGAATATAGAAGCTAGAATAAAATATAAATTGAGATGATTTCACATGACAGTATGCATTATTATTTAATTATACATTGGTTTCGATGTCAAAGTTTGGGGCACATCACATAGATATCTAACACCAAACGATAATATTAACATTTGTTATATTACTAAACTATCCTCAGTCCTATTATTATCTTAAGAAACCACTTGAGTACTTACAATATAAAAATAATAATTCCAGCCTTTTTTAATGTCCCACTGCTGGGCACTTGCCCCGCTCAATGCCAGATGGATTAGTCCACCACACTGGCCCAGTGCGTGTTGGCGGACTTCACACATCTTTCGAGCGGTTCTTCAGTATTTATTTGTTAGATAAATATATTATGATTGATAGATATTACTGCGTCTTTTCAATCCTCAAAAACAGTTACAGGAAAACTGCACGCAGCTTTAACGTCACTCAAAATGAATAATGAGTTATCAACGGGACATAACTATATGAATATTTATGGGGTTTACGCAGTCAACGTCAATAGCATATCAGTAAAACCGTGTCAATAACTGCCTATGACGATGAAGGTGTCTGATAGGATAACCATGTCTAGAATAACAGGTATAACTACGCGTTTAAGGAACACAATCTACATACACGCCAAGTATTGTATAATTCTGAGGTACTTATACGTCATCTTAAGTCTGAATAAAAATACTTAAAAAGCTCCTTATTACGTTCTGTTTATAACCCACCCAATTATTAGTCATCTTAAGCCTTAATAAAAAAGTTTATTAGCACCTAAACAAGTTCTGTTTCATCCACCCAATTATTAATCACTTATTTTTTGTCAACTACAGTGTACGAATGCAATATTATGTGAATGGGATTTAACGTGTTTTGTAGTAATTAATGGAGTTAAATATCGATGGCAAGTGTCAATCCATTTACATGCATTTTTTTTCTAACTAAGAACTGTATGTTCAATCTATTTATTAATAAAAGAAAATAATTTATTTACCGACGACAATTATACTCATCGATCACTTCAATCTTTACTGCTCTGCATATATCAGTTACTTGTGTGCAGCTTTCAACGGCACCGTCTAATGTATCTGCGCACACGCCTGCCGCCGCGCCGTGCGCCCGCGCCACGTCGCCGCCCGCCCGGATCCAGCGTGATGAATGCGCCGACTTAACCCACTTGACAACTCATTTTCTCGTAACAGATTCCATTACCAAACGCTCAAATAACATAGTAGCAGCGATCACCTTCGCAATAACAGACCCTAATGGTAGCCTTATTCATACGACCATCATTATTTTCTGTCTTGCAACAAGGCAAAAACAATCAATAAAAATAAATCATTTAAATAACCATAAACACGTATTACAATGCGCCGACATTACATCTCCTAATGATTTCGCTAACGAATCATTGAAAGTGGTCGGATCGCGTGCGCGAGCGCATGTCCGTCGCGATCTAATCGGCTGGCGCGCGTGTGGGGGTGAGCCGCGCGCGTGTGTGCGTGCAATGCGGTCGTAATAATATGAAAGTGTTGTCCGAACCCCGCCCTAGCCTCGGGCCCGCTCCGTGTTCCATTTACATCTGCTCGGTACTTTATTAAGCCTTCTGTAGAGCACGCTCCACTGATACCGCGCCTAGTCTAATCACTGATAACGATACTACCAATATCCTTCTAGCTTATTCCTAGAAATCAGAGCACACAAATTGAATATTGTTATTGGTGTTCCAAATTTATAATTCAGTGAACAAAATTAACTAACCATTCTTAACAACTAAAATTAATTTAATAGCCAACTTCTTGTGTAGTTTGTCATCGTGGTTATGCCCCGGAAAAAAACGACCTAAAAAGTAAAAAGATCATTGAAAGAAAAGAGATACTGGCGATTACTGAGTATAATTAAACGTTGACATCAAAGTTTCCAAGGAAAAGTAGCTAGGTAATCAAACGTTTTACTGGTGGTAGGCTTCGGCCGTGGCTAGTCACCACCCACTGAACAAAGCCATGTCGCCAAGCGGCCTAGCCGTGTTCCGGCATGATGTTCGGTGTTGCCATTCATGGATGGCGGGTCAGATCAGCTGCGCTGCATGTGCCTAGTGACTGTAGCGCCTCGATCTACTGCCGCCTTCCTACCTAGGCAAGTATGCTCCATCGTAGATCTCATCGTCACTTACCATCAGGTGAGATCGAGATCAAATACTTGCCTATAATGTATAAAAAAAAAAAACGTTGTAAGAATACAGTTATTTATGTTTAAGTAGGTATGAGGTTCTGCACATTTTTGTGAGTTATACCGATCGTGAGCCACCCTTGAACCCAGCAGTACGTATCTATTAGCAATTATCAACAAACGGTTAAATCAGGTGGATATTATGTCGGCCGGCGAATAGGCAATAAATCACAATGATTCCAGTAAAGGGCTGTTTGCAATCATCACTGCTTATACTCGAGCGAACCAGTATTTTGTGTAAATTATCCGAACGAGAGCGACTATTAATATTTGTCAGCGTTCCACTATGTTGTATAGTTATGGCGCTACTGTAACAATATTAAATGAATGCCTGTTGTCGATGAATCAATATGGTTTACACGTGTTAGTTATTTCAACAGCCTTCAGCTGATTTAGTATTCTGTTTTTCCACGGTGTGCCATGGATCTGGACAGCTACTATACTTATTTAACTTGTAATAGAATCACTTTTGACAGTTTTAGTATGGGACACAATCAAAACTCACAAGTATGATATCATTGCTGAGCAGCAATTATGTCAAATCGAGTTTACAAAGTAGGTTATGAATAGGGGGTTGTCATAAGCCATACATCCAGCAGAAGACCACTGAGGTATTGAAGCGCACTGTAAAGACCAAAATAATTAAGTAAAAGGCATTATAAAAAACGCGATTTTTTTCTTTACACAAAATTCATTGAAATAAAACATTTTTTTCGGATTTTAGCGCGTTTATTTCATGTTTTTACGTTTTCGACGTTTCAGCTACTTTACAGTAACCATAGTCACGGCAGGAAAGTCTTCCAAAACAAAATAAACGAGATAAAATCCGAAAAAATAGTTTTATTTCAACACAGAAAATTCACTCATAATTGAATAATTATGACTAAATTGTCTTACTGGGACCATGCCCGAGTATACTATATGATATAATTAGGTGTTACTATGAATAGTTTAGCATCATACCAACATGTCGAGGATATTATAACTGACATCTTGAAATCAATCCGGCATTAAAGTCATAGATCAAAATGCCATACAAACGTGAAACACTTTTTGCTTTACTTATATAGAAAAGCAATGAGTCATAATGACCTAACACGATACAATAATCTCCAAGTATTGTAAATATTCAACTTATTTGTATTAATTTAGTTTGTAACTGTACCTATTTGGAATTCTGAGCATTCCACCCTCGACTCACCAGACATTGTTCAACAGGCTTGTACAAATGATACCATAAATAACTGCACGCGTCCGAGTAATGTGTCATTATTAGTGGATTCGATTGTTAATTCATGTTAGCTATGCATTTTATGTCGTATTATGTGTATATACAATTTTAAACTATTATTGTCATCGTTATATACTTAATTTGAGTTGTTTATAGGGGTGATAGTATTTTTTCCCTGTTCTTAAATGGAAAGGATCCTTTCAAAGTATCTATCAAAGTTATCAAATATATTTATTGTAAACTTTTAGCATACACGTCTAGTATGCTTTCAGTGGTTTTAAAAAAGGTAATATTTCAATAATTATTTATCTACATTTATTTTGTTATAAATTAGAAGGCGCATTACGCCACACTTCTTTGTTTGCTAAAATACAGTAACCATTTAAGTGTCCTCAAGTGTAAAGTTGAATTATTGTACGCAACAGCTACGACTCAAGCTATTCTGCGAAGGATCACGTCGCAATGCGTTGAGACACCAAAGGTTGTCTCTGTGCGTGGCGCTTGCGCAATTTATAAATAAATAGAGCAGATAGATGCGGTGGATGCAATTTCTAAATTGCTCGGTGTTGCCAGATCTCCCAATTATTCAGGAGTAATCTTTTGAAAAGCTAGCAACATAGAACATGCATTTATGAAATTTAGAATGTTCTAGCAGTAACGATATAGAATCTATCCTCAACATGGTAATTTAATTAGGCTATAATGTGATCCGTCTACTGAACTGTGTTATACTACTGATTGTAGCCTACAAAGGGCTAGCACCCAGAGAAGTAAACCAAAATTAAAAAAAAACACCTGTCGCATAAGTACTTAAAGGTATGAGTAAAAAAACATAGCGCATTATTAAGATATTATTTTCTTACCTTACGTAATTTCATGTCATCAATTTTTGGCGATCGCTTTTTATTTTTTACTGGCGACATTGTTGCAGCCTAACTCGCAATTTGTTCGCAAAATTCGTTAATTACGCAACACTGAGATATTGAATGCTCATTCGTGCTTGAAAAATGTACAATCCGGTCCGATGGTTGACAACTTGTCATCTATATTTTGTTACGCAGAATTCTTTGTGGGTCGTTGTTGAGCGATGGGAAAAAGTTGTTTGGCCACAAAGAGTCCAAGTGTTTTTATCAAGTTTAATAGAATTTACTCTTTGTACTTACCACAAAAGAATTATTTCTATTAGGTTGTATTATTCGCGCAAATTGATCTGCGACTTCATCCACGATTTCATTGCGTTTCCTGACAGACTGTTATAGAAATACGTTTACTCTAACACACTTGCCTTGTACTTGGTTTAAGTGTTTATGTCTTGTTAACTTCAAAGTCTCGCCTATTGGAACTGATAATATTCTAGACCAAGCGATGTAACATTCAATATAATTATGAAATAAAGTCATTGAATCGGATCGTGTAGTAGAAAAGATGTCACAAAGACAAAGCCACGGTCACTGGGTTGCGTAAAACTGTGATTGCTTCAGTAACAGTTGTCTGAAAGATAACCTTGAAACAAAGATGTCGTTAGTTAATCATCAGTTTCATCTTTTGGAAATTATTTTATAATATAAAGTAGTATCGAGAATTGTTGAACTATGAAATTCATTGCATCATTAGGTTCGTATTTATTGTCTAGTTAGCGCAGTTTTTTCACTTTCACGATTTTACTATTTCATATCTTTTATTCTATTATCTTTCATAACAGTGCTTAATTTTTTTTAAATTCGAGATGATTTTGTACTTTCTTCAATATTAAAACGTGGATAATAAAAACACGTATTACTTCGTAGTTTTAGGAGGATTAACGTTCAATTAATTATCTTATTGGTGTAATTAACCGCAGGTTCTTCATTTGGTAGCTACCACTTAAAAGTGCGGATGGCAGGTGACAACTGGTCAGTCAAGCACATACACTATTCTGATGACTACACTATCATGTGTCGCTACAGTAGTCATAGTGCGTCAATTGAAATAAATAGCATCACATTTTTCTTTGAAATTTCTATCTACGTTGCATTATGTAGTAGAAAACAAATGAAATAGAATGGGACAGAAGAACTTTTTCTTTGTTACCTCGTGAACGATACTCCAATCGTCTTTTTCGGTCATTAGCGTTGTATCATCGGGCTGCCAAGCAACACTTCGCTCTGATTGTTCGTTGCTTACGACACCGCCGCACGTGCGTCCGTGGTCGCAGTCACCTTACGCGCTCATATAATTCACCAATGTCGACAGAAACCGTATTATATTACTGCAACAATCATTTAAATTATATCATGAAAAATTATTATTGTGCACGTAAAAAGCGGTAATGGTAAATGATACTAGTCCGAGCGGTTTTCTTAATGAACACTTTTTTTCGGAGATACTGGCACGCGTTTTGCGTAATGCCTTTTTCTTGGATACCTTGGTATTTAGAGTGCGATTCGATACTTCAATGGTCTTCTACTGGATAAATATATACCCCTCAGCACCCCAGCTTGTGATGGCCTCCTATTTTTAGAGACCAAATCTGGACGTGGGGGGGGGGGGGAGTTATTCCATCGTCATCATCGTCATTGAATCCAGCATTATCATCGGGGGAACTTATATTTTAAACATCAAGAAAATAATTTACTTGACACTGGCATAAATGGTACTATTTTGTAGCCGATTACAAACATATAAAAAGTAGAAGAATTACTGATATTACGAATCCCGTTTCTATAAAATTAACTCAAGAATACCGTGCCAGCGGCGTTCCGTGGGCGAGTGAGACCGGGAGTCACAATTAGTGCTAACAATATTGCCTTTATGCATTATCTTCGTTCGATACCATCTCAGTATTGTATTGTTCTACGAGTGAACAGGATTTACTAAGAGGCTGCAGCGGTGAATCAGTTTACTTAGAATTTGTAATCGTTATTAATAACATAAATTATTTATTACTAGAATGTTAATAACTTAGAAATTGAGCCTAACGGATCTAGTACTTATGATTGGTTTCAATATCTTGAAAAT
This sequence comes from Pheosia tremula, assembly GCA_905333125.1. Lineage (NCBI taxonomy): Eukaryota > Metazoa > Arthropoda > Insecta > Lepidoptera > Notodontidae > Pheosia > Pheosia tremula. Next base: position 4,144,783 of record HG995411.1, read on the forward strand.
GATTAGGAAAAATCTGTTAGGTAAATAAGTATATTTCAGAAATCAATCAATGATTGATTTCAAGGATTCGAGTGGGTACCTACTTCCAATGGACGCAAAGTATATTTGATGATACCCACCAAGTAGGTAGGATACCTATACGGGTACAAGTTATATTGGCATTGAAATAAAAGAAAATCGGATTTATTGCGTTTATTTGTTTTTTTATTTGTATGTTTTTACGTTCCCGATGTTTTGGCGGCTTTGCAGCAACAACCATGGTTACGGGAGAACTGAGGTGTTTGACGTCCTAGTGTCATAGTTTGAAGTGTAGTACCCTCATATTTACTAGTTGCTTGCGTTCCGATCTACGCAGAAAGTGTTCAATGCCTTGAGGTCTTGCAACGGTGCGCTTGGTTTTGGATTTAATTATATTATGTACTGGATCCCAAGTGGTAGCATCCAAGCATCCGCCCTATTGAAATTAGGATTTTTTTTATATTTCAATGGCCTCGCGTATCATCCTACCTGCACCTAATTTTAAATGTTGCCTAATTTGACTACTTTTGTCCTTAGTCGGATATCTATTTATAACGCGGTTTTGCTCACTCCAAAATACGAGTACGCCAGTGCACCAACTGAGCTATGATACGTTTTTTTCGGTACTATATATCATTGGTAAATTTTAAAAATCGAGCGACGGTTACTTATATATCTTATTTAGCCTGTATCAGATAAGATCTACGTTTGAAGGTTTCATTATAATTCATGTGCTGGTCAATTTTTCACATGAACATTACGTATGATACAGGAAATTCTAACTCAATCCGTTACATGATTTTTGTTTCGGCCTCGCCTGTGTCAAAACCGACTAACTAAATGGACAACTTTAATTTTGTCTTAACCAATCGATATGATACGAAACGTACAATTTCGAAAGAATAAATCATTAGTGCAATTAAAAATCCGCTAATTAATTGAGTCTAAAAACAAATCTTGCAATAAATAAAAAAATATCGGTTTTGCTTTGACTACTTATAGAGGACATACTAAGAATTTTTCGGTAATTTATAGCCTTCTAACTACACCAAATAATAATAATATAAATAATATAAGAGCTCATCTTTGCGCATTTAAATAAAATCATTAACACTGAAAAATATTAAAACTTTAATGTTAACAGTTCGAAAGTAAATGTTAAGTTAACCTATGCGGCCATTATAATATTAATTATAATATAATATTAATGAAAACATACAATTTCTATGATAGTTTCAACGTGTAATTAGTAGCATGTTTATAATGAAGCCGAGTACTTGATTAATTAATCGATGAAAATGTACCTACAGCTAAGTTATCATTAAGGAAGTTCAACATGGTGAATTTTTAAACTTCTAAAATTAGGCCGGTGATTGATGGCATAATCATTTATTTAAATAAAATACGGGTTATTTTCAGTTTAGCGTAAAAATGTTCCAACTTTAAATTATTTACTTAAATATCTAAGGTTAAATAAAATGCACGAAACGTTGTAATATATCTGCTATTTTCAGTTTGAAAGCCAATTCTGCGAAAATAATTGACTCCCAATAGAATGACAATGGCATCGAAACGGTCAGTCGGTAGACAGATTTAGCTTCAAGCATTGTTCAAAGTAGCAATAAAGATACAATTACTTTAAACCACATTAACCGGCCAATCTCAACTAAAACTAATAAGTTAGAAATATAACCGATCAAGCAATCTCCATCGTGTCTTGGCCACTAAGTCGACATTGGCAGAATCACAACGAGCCTGACTCAATGGAATAAGGCCATTAGGAAAAAAATAAGAAAAAAGTAAGATGTAGATTGTAGAATTTATAGATATTGTATAACTTTATCAAACGTCATATAGTACTGCGCACAAGAGTTTTGCTTTGCGCAGTACTATATGACGTTTGATAAAGTTATAAAATGTCTATAAATTCGGCCATTAGTGTACGCAGACGTTGACTTGGTTGCCCTTAAACTAAACAAATGCAGAGGTATCCATTATCCCATCACTGCACTTTCCCTATTTAGAGTCCTTTCAAGAATAACTAAGCCATGTACCTGCCAGCCCATCTTTCACGGCGTATTAAGTTGAGCGTGGTAATGTTGGCTCGCCCACGGGCCCAGCCGCAGCGATGTCTCGGCGACACTATCCGTGGCATAAATCAGGCTTGCACCACATCATGTAACTACATCGATAAAACGGACACGACAAGACGACATAAAAGTGTATTATAACTAAGTTTTTTTTTATGTATGTAGTAATTTGTGTTATCAAGATTTTTTGTATGTGGTTCTGGGCGGTGCGTATCGGCATGGTCGACTTTGCTGGATGTACTCGAAAATTATCTGAAGACTATTTGAAAAATAAAATTTACATGTTTTTAGCGGAAAAGCCAGGCGGGTGGTACGCCTGGCGGGGCGGCCGCTATGCTCCGAAGGTTATTGTCGAGATCTTGTATATAATATGTTACTTGCTCCGAAAACTCTTATAGCGCGATTCAGGATTGTGACGTCAATTGTCATTGTTTTGAATGCGTCTGCAGCGCCATCTGCATAGCTTGTAGTGCGGTTGAAGTGGTCGCTACATGTTTACTATGGGCATTTCATTACATAGACAATATTATCTTCTTAAAAAAAGCGCGAGACACGACCGTTGCAAGCAATTCTAATTAAACAACAAACGTATTAACTTCAAGAAGAATAATAGAATTTCATTTACTCACTTCTTAATTATTTTAATATAATTTACTGGTAATATAATTTACTGGTGGTAGGCTTCGGCCGTGGCTAGTCACCACCCACTGAACAAAGCCATGTCGCCAAGCGGCCTAGCCGTGTTCCGGCATGATGTTCGGTGTTGCCATTCATGGATGGCGGGTCAGATCGGTTGCGCTGCATGTGGCTAGTGAGTGTAGCGTCTCGATATACTGCCGCCTTCCTATCTAGGCAAGTATGCTCCATCGTAGATCTCATCGTCACTTACCATCAGGTGAGATCGAGATCAAATACTTGCCTATAATGTTTAAAAAAAAAAAAAAAAATTTGGTACCCTGATGGTGCCATAACATTGCAGGCTACACAAAACAATTATTTGTACTGATTTTCTAGCAATCCAAGAGAAACTTAATTACTAAAGATTATTAAGAAAACGCTGCGTAATTTCAAAAGATGCAATCAACTAATTCGTTAAATCCGTAACAAAATCGACATTTTAGGATTACTTTATCTACCTAGAACAACAATTTTATTATGAAATTCGATGTGAAACGTTAAAAATAACATTTTTTTCTTCCACGTTTCACATTGGATTTGACTTGCGTATAATTTCCCGTAACCGTAACTATTTAGAAATTCAAGTCCTTCCGTCATGCCGTCAATGCTAAGGGTTGCGTAACACCGCCCGGTGGTGGCACTGTCTGTTGCGACGATCTACGATCTGTTTCTGTCCTTATGTAAAGTTAGTTTAACTATAGTTGTTTAACTTGATGTAACGATATAAGGATGTCTGTTCTTGTGATATTAATACCTAATTACTTTTCTGAATATAGCCATAGTTTATGGTTTATTTCTTACCGGTTTTCTCGCCGCGGGTGAAATGTACTTCTTATTTACTAGTCATACATAAAATAATGAAATCATCAGACAAACATAATATGTTTTGTACATAATAAGTATTTTGGGCGCGAAAAAATGATCTGGGGACGATCGCAATAATAAATATGGAAAATTATTCAATTACTCTTCCGAAATTTGCCTCAACCTAATCGAATCGCATCAAACGGCCTACGTTCAAATTACTAGACTAAGCTAGTCGTCGGCAAATATACACGAATGTAGAAAATATATTTAAAACTACCATTTGTTTAACTAGCGTGTCGAGGTGCATGAAAAAGGGTATTGAGGTTATTTGGATGTGTAAAATCTACAAGAAAAACCAAACATTATTAAATCAAATCCAATCGACCAATCATATCTAATTGTTGTTGGATTGTATTTGTTTGGACTCAAACATTATAATAAGCTTGGTTTTAAAATTAATAGACTCTTTATATACAAGACTTTTAAAACAAGTTGGGTTATATACATTGTGACTAAGCAACTCTCTAGTTCTTATTGAGTTTGGTACGACAATTGAGTTACACAAATTTTTTTGAGGAACTCCGGGCAATAAACTGCTTAATCAAATTAACCTTATACCTTTCCGTTACGCAAAACGGATGAAACGATCTATATTTTATACAAAAAAACTGCTTTCGCGTTTAATTAAAGTGTTTCACATGCGTTCGCAGTTTTCTACATACATCGGTCGAGTGAAAGGGTCATTTCGTGTTCCGTGAACTGATTACGTTTTGCCGTAATTATGGAACCAAAAAACTGTAGTAAGGAGGCTACTTACATTTAAATTAAAGTGTTGTGATCGATCGATTTGGATTTATATGCTATAAATATATGTTGCAAGAGCTGAACGGCATATTAATAGTTATATAATAATAACTTATTGTAAAATGTTGTTGAGATAATTAAGAATTTAGCACTAGTTTGGCACGGTTCAAATCCCGATCAAAATTTCAAAAGTTTCAAAATTAACAACGCCGTGTTTGCGTTCACCGGAGAGATAATTATTATTGAAAATATGATTCGTACATGAAAATTCGAAAATCTTAAAGTTACGAGCCGGGGTTCTAACGTGCACACCTTGTGTATTGTTAGTAACCCTGCTTTCTCTGACGAGGGTCCCGGGCTCGAATCTTGGTAGGAACAAACTTTGTGTGATGAGTACGAATATCTGTACCTAATGCATGGATATTTAATATCGATATACGTAATTTATACTGGGTTCGCTCTCAGTGCAATGTATGGTACCCATTATACAAGCGTTGCTTAGTGTGAGACTATATATAGTTATTATATTCGTCTGGCGATATTTAATTATTTATTTAGTTCGTTTGGCTATCACTGCTCAAGTAAAATATAATGACATTTTGTACTATACTTAAAATGTAACAATTTTTAAATTACAAGCCCTGTGCAACCTTCTAAATATTTAAAATTATACCTTACATATAAATTATACTCTTATTAAAGTTTGACATGCACAATTATATTACAATTTGTCAATAAAACTGTTGTTTCCTAGAAAGTGTCTCAACAAATCCGGCCACGTATCCTGATACTTAATACTTTAATTAAATGGTATTTCAATGTTCGTATTATAGAATGTGCGCTTTTCTTCCGTGCCCTCAAGAATGCGGCAACCTTTAAAAACAAATGTTATGGAATTTATCATATCTATAATTTTGTAGATCCTGTTATGACGAAATACATATTAAAAGGTTGCGTTTATAAAAACCCAGAATGAAATATTTCACTACCCCAATCATTTTTACGACCTGATTAGCTCAGTGTGTAGGGATTTCCCTGCTTTCTGTGCTGCGGGTCCCGGGTTCGATTTCTATTTAGGACAAAGTTTGTGTGATCAGCATGTTTGTACCCGAGTCGTGAATGTTTAATTCCAATATAAGTATTATATAATAGGTTTGGCTCCTGTCCGTTTTACGATACCCACAGTAGAAGCGTTGCTTATAATGTGGGACCGTATAGTTAGTGTATTTATCTGGCGATATAAAAAAAATATGATTATAAATAGGTGTTTAACTACTACTAAGTTTTGTTCTGTTTTATTCTCGATGTAGAGGCAATTTTATGCATATAATTTTATTTTTAATATATTATGTCTTTATTTTATATGCTAATATAGATATTAAATATCCATGTCTCGGTTATGAACAGTCATGCTCATGTCACAAAATTTGGTGCCTTCCAGGATCAAACCAGGGGCCCACAGCGCAGAAGGCAGAGTCACTACCAACTGAACTTATCAGGCCGTCGTAAGTAAAGCAAGCTCATACAAAAAAAAACTAACCATATCAATTGTGCAAATAAAATCTAGTCAAGTTTTAATTTTACACACGACGTGTCGGCGCTACCAGACAGAGCCGCTGGCGAAACATTACAAGAACCTACTCGTACATAAAAAAAAAACTCGCACAACCGATCGTATTAAATTAACACTCTTCACGTTCCCCATTAACCATTGTTAGAAATCAAAAATCGCTCCGGGTGGTTTTATAATGAAACAAGGACGCGCCCACAAGCCTTAACATTTTGGCAAAAGATACACATCAATCATAATTATTTGCATACATACGGTTAGTCACGATCTTATACCTAACCAGCGCACCACACTATCTAGATCCCCACCACCCTTGAATATTTACAGAATATTTTGTAACTCGCTCACGTTTGGGGGTCTTAATACATTGGTTAGTTGTTATCTATGCATACCAAGAGAAATAATCGAAGCGAAATATTGGCCATTAATGTCGGTAGTAGTTTAATAAATTTTATAAATCATCGTTTGGACCATAAAGATAATCTACTAGGGGTATAGGTTTATAATATCTCGGTGCTTAATTAACATTGAATATAGATCTATATTTTATAAGTAATTTTATAATACTGAGGCAATGCTTTGCTGTACACCTCATCTTCTTGATCGCCTCAGTGCGTCTGAAAATATTTAGTATATCTATACCAATTTTGGTTAAAAATACAGTGCTTAGTTACCTAATAGTTTTAATTGATAGCGTGTGATTCTGAGATGACCGACCGTAGATTTTATTTTAAAAACTGCGAACGGTCTTGTGTCCCGCAATAGTGGGCAAATATATTAACTGACTGGATCGCAATTGGAGGTCGCCGACGTAGAAGCCAAGTAGAAGATGATGATGAAATGATTTGAACACCTTTGCGGGAACAGCGCAAACAGCACCTTTAGCAGGAGATAGCCCACGGCAAAGACGTAGGGAGAAGTCAAGAGGAGCTTGTGTCTTGTAATGAGGATGGAGGTGTATAAGTCTTCATTGTCAGGGGTCACCAATTTAGCGGAAAAGGGAAGATCTTCCAGCCAGGCGGGTGGTATGCCTGGCGGGGCGGCCGCTATGCCCCGACGGTTAATGTCGGGATCTTGTATATATGCTACTTGCTCCGAGAACTCTAATAGCGCGATTCAGGATTGTGACGTCATTCTCTATTGTTCTGAATGCGTGTCTGCAGTGCCATCTGCGTAGCTTGTGGTGTGGTTAAAGTGGTCGCTACAGTCTATTAAAAAAATACTACCAGCGATAAAGCTATTTTAAAACAAAAGAGCCCACTTAATAATTATTATTTGTACATTATCTTATCAAGCGCTTACTTAAAAATAATGAATATAGCACGAACTATGGTGTAATTGCAGTTCTCAGATAAAATCGTGTCTGTAAGTACATACTTAATATTACTCCTGAAGGTGACTGCCTCTGGTCACATATAACTACTTAATTAAAAATAAATTATGATGCATATGCAACTAAAACCAACGTGTACTTATCTGGTGTCTCATTATATCGTTATCTTTATATTAATAACACTCTCTAATTTAAATGTTACTCAGCCAGTATGTTTACGATAAAGGCACTACATATAAGAGCCTCATATTATAATGGTAAAACCAGCATGATCAATATTAAGACGTATTTCAAATCTACTATTAGTCTCAACAGATAGGCCCACATCGATCCATTCTGACCTAATAACACAAACAAACTGACACTAATTCGTTCCGATTGACAATACACATATTAACAACGCACAATTAATTATCATTAATAGACACACGTAGAAAAAAAATCGGATCCTCGTGTTTGAGACGGCATTGAGATGACAACGGATAGGATTATGTCATAACCACTTAACGCAGACCTACCTGCCTTCTCTTAAGCTATTAATTGGTTGGGAGAAAGGGGGAATGTAATAGATTATCGCGGGTCTAGTAAGGGTGGTCGATGGCGGGTGCTCGAGTCACGAGTGTGTCGCGACCGGCCACGACCAGGCGCCCTAGCGTTGCATTCCTCCTGTCAAACTTAGCTTCAAACCGAACGGGAAAAAATACCTAGAGCTCGCAAGGACAGATTGATGTATTCTTAGAATGATAAAAAAAATTGAAATCTAGGTACTGAATCAGCAAAAAATTGTTTGGGTTAAAAAGACATGGCCCAGCGCCGGCTCTTTCTTGAAATCTGTGGAGTGACAAAAACTTGTTTGCGTTAAAATTGTAAGTATTGGCCAGTGAATAGTACTTTTTCGGCGAATGTGGATCTAATTATCCTTGAGTAATCATCTATTCAATTATTAAATTTAGAGACTAGACATGGAGTTGAACCAAATGATTGTTCTTTTAAATTTATAGAAGTTATAGTATGTAGACTATCTTCTTTAATGCTATTATAGCTGACTAATGAAAGGCAAGGCAAGAATACAGAAGTGACAAAAAATAAAATACAATATTTATAGGAAGAAAATAAAAATTATAGAATATTATAAGCGTAAATATGACGAACATTAACATGCAATAACGACCTTGTCAAATAAAAAATGGTCTCCATCCATTTGCATGTTATAGCCACGTATTTGGTCTCGGTTGACACTTTGCTAGTGGCATAAAAACTATTTGAACTATTATAGAAACTAGTTCGAAAACCACTTTGCACTTTATGAACTTTAATACACACAAGATTTATCGTGCGCCAACCAATAAATTATAATTTCTTCAGCTTAATGTTCACTCGATCGGCTTCCATTAAGTAGCGACTACTTTATTTATAAAATACCGGATCCGAGCAGTGGCCTTACGTCTAAGGATCCGTATAAGATAATTATTTTGACTTTGATCTCGTGTTTCTTTGTTTAAATGTTTCTGCATAATTTAAATTATCTCAAGCGTACATTTTATCTGACACATTATTAATTATGTCAACAAATTAAGTAAACGTTAAGGTCTAACCAGTAAAAACACAATGCCGACGCACATTTTAAATCATTTAGTTTTTTGGGGTTAATTGCGGTTTGCTAACTTTATAGAATTTTAAATCATACTGTACAACTGCGATAAACTGATTCAATAACTGTGTAGGGGTAGTTTAGACAAAATAAGATTAGATAAAATAGACATTAATGAAAATTAGCGATAACTTTTTTTTTAATACGGAACTCTAAAACCTTTCTGATAATCACCCATTAAAACTGGAACAAGTGAAAACTGACAAAATTTTAAATGTCAACCCACGACCTTGCTCCAGACACGTCTACTTTAATTATTTGTAGTATTTAAGTGGGTACCTGTCGGTGCGTACTTTCATTTTTGAGCACATTCTTCGCCACATACCCTTGTAGGGCAAAACCCGATGTCTGTGGTTACTAGGGATTTTTGTGGTTGCTCCCAACTTCTGGGTAAACATTATATTTCCAGTAGCGCAATTTGAAGTTGATATTTTATCTCAGCATAAATGTGAGGTTGAAACTTTATGACTGATACTGACACTATATAACTACTATAATATACTAAAATGTTATAGGAAAACGCTGTTAGCAAGAGCATATAGAAAATAATCCATTGATGTCGCCGCCGTTGAAAATGCTAATTCTAAATATTCTTATGAACACATCACAAAAACGAATGATTAATACCAATACATAAAACCAAAAGCATCGCTCATTAAATTCAAACGCGAGCAACAGATCGTAGATTGTGAACGCGATAAGCGATCGGTCGACCTCGTCACTCCCGCAGCTTGACGCTCGGATGTCAACCGATTCTTTATGATAATAATTAAAAGACTCACTTTGTCCGGCCACAAGGCCGCCAAATTTGAGCTATTGAGAGCGAGGCTGACCGACGAACAGACCGACGGACTTTTCACTGTTATGAAACGTATTAAGCTCTATTCAGACTCAGGTGGAATCGCTCAGGCGACACTTGGATGATGGCAGGCCTCGTACGCGGACAGCCCACGACGTAGTCTGGTCTATAATAGCCTGGGTCTAGGAGTCTAATTTCCGGCCCAATAAGCCTCTACGCTGCGCCGCTAATCGCCACTAAACATATGGTTAGTGGCGATTAGCGGCGCAGCGTAGAGGCTTTACAAGTTCGAGCCATGAGACGGCCAGTTTAGTGATATTGGGATGGGATTAATGGCGCTTCTCATCGCGAGCTGATTAGCTCAGTTTGTAGTGACCCTGCCTTCTGCGCCGAGGGTCTCAGGTTCAAATCCTGGTAGGGACAAACTTTGTGTGATGGACATGAATATTTCTGCCCGAGTCGTGGATGTAAAATATCTATATAAGTATTATATACTGGGTTCGCCCTCAATCCATTGTACAATACTCACAATACGAGCGTTGCTTAGTGTGGGAAAGAGTGTGGTGAATCAATACTAATTCACTGTGTAAATATAAAAAAAATGGTACTATCTGTTGTTTAATATATTATGTGGGCAACGCACGGATTATAACCAAGTCTAAACAGGTCATAATATGCACGCACGTCTGAAGATATGTGATTATATTTTCGTTATGGACAGTGTAATGTGCGCTTTATAATAGATATTGTTGTGATTGGGTCGTGCCTATGAGGTCACCCATCATGTGTGATCACGCAACGGATACGATTAAAGGTTAAAGGATTTAACTTCTTATCAATTAAGTACAATTGTTTGAATGGATGAATGGATTATACGTACTAAATATTGATATATTACCACTTTTAGGCCGGACTTAGACTAGGTACCAGAACACCTTTGTAAATGAATAGACGAAACGATTATTGATCAAACTTGTTTGGTTTACAATTGGAAAAGTTTACAAGCCGAGGATCAGCGGTGGGTTCCTCTTCCCCCATTTGTTTAACAATGGTGTTCCGCCAAGTATCGCCTAGTTCTATCAATTATGAATGACTGCAAGGTTTTACCCAATAGGAATATTACAAAGTTTTATGCTCTCACATAAATTTAGTGCTTATAGTTATTAAACTTTCACTTAGTAAGGTTTACACACCGCAAGTTCCCACCATAATTTAAAATTACGTAGGTGTACAATTCGTAACTGTTATGTGTTATAATAAATTGAACGTTTTTATTTTAAGTGCATTCGCGGTAATTAAATTTGTTAACATTATGCATTGTAATCAGGTTTATTCAGACCGCTGATCTTGGTTCGAGCAATCGATACTCAAGCTGTCAGCACGATAAAAAAACTGTACGAGGTGGGAGAAACGTGAAAAAGTCTGCTCTAAATAGAAACAAATAGAGTTTTAACTGCTAGTTCTGAACCTTACATTCGAAGAAGAAGCACCCGCCCGGAGCGGTACAGCCACGGTTGGAATTGAAGCGAGGGCTTTAGCGGCAATTTGGTAGATAGAGTATCTTTACCAAGCTCCATTCCGTATATCGTATTTGCGTTAGAGCAGAGCCAGAGCTCACTCACACGAACACTCAGAAGAGAGACTCACTCAGAAGTGACATATTGGAAATCTATAAATACGGGCTGGGCTTGTGTAGGTACCCACGAGGAGCACAGCTTGCGCGAAAACTGTGCACATATCCGCTGTTATGTTGTCTATAGACAAATAATACATATTCTCTCTTTTTTACCCAATGGTTCAGTTCAAAAGATATGTCTCACTTGTTTACCATCTGCCACTGACACACGGAGATATGTGAAAAAAAATGCTGTTTACTATAAACATACGAGGATTCACTCGTATGCAGGAAATAATCAAAAAGCAATGATGATTACTGACAGCACCATATATGTAAATTGTAAATCATTCTCATACAATTATGCAGATGAATGATTGACAACCATTCTACATAATAGGTACCTACTTGTGTTTACACCAGGCAGGGCCGTATGGCTTTGTCTGGGTAGCAATAATGTATCAACACTACAAATTTAATATTTAAATATAAATCAAGTCAACGATGAGCGTCCCGTTGCCGTCACAATTGATATATGATATCTATAAATAAAACAGTTAAGTGTTATTTTGAGGAGCAGATTCAAAAAGAAAAACAATTATTTACTTTTAAATTACTTACAATAAACTGATGACATATAACTTAAGTTTAAAACCACTTATTTGCAATTAATGACAACCTATAAAAGCGGTATTTACAGACTTCAATTTAATCTTTAGCCACCGCGAAGAAGAGAAAAAAAGGCTATATTTATGAAACCAATTAATGTTAATTAATAATTAAGTTGATGAGAAGGGAAATAACTCGGGTAGGTGGCAAAAATGTTAATGTGGCATATAAAGATCCTGTTTACATAAGTAGGGTTTGCTTTTGTCTTGCATGTCAGTAGAGACAATGTGTTCAGAATAAATTATGAAATACAGCGGCCATATTTTATTTATTACTCGTAGGATGCCTTTTCAAATGAAATCTGCCTGTCATGTTCTGCTGTCTATCACTGGTTGCGCGCTGATTTTGAAAATTATTTGGAATGGGTCTATATTTTTTTTTGCGATTTAATTCCTAAGGGGTGTTCGTCGTTTCACACCACAAGCGGTTCACACCATGGTGTGAAACGACGAAGTGTACTTTTTGAAGGCGCTGTTTCACACCATGGTGTGAATCAGCCAATGCTTTTTTAGACTTCGTCGTTTCGCACCATGGTGTGAATCAACCCAGGACTCTTTTTGGCTTCGTCGTTTCGCACCAATGATATTTTGTTATTATTTATTCAATAAAATATAAGCATGCACAAAAGTCGTTCGTGGAATTATTTATTTATTTATTCATCCATTCATAATCTGGCACGGAAGCCAGCACTGGAAGCCAGAATTATGTTTAAATAAAAGATCACTAAATATAAGATCATGTAGTGCAGCAACGTAATTAATATTGTACTAAAGACTTAGTTTTGATATTTGAGACAACAACACGTATTGGGTTATCTTTAAGGTTACAGTAACGAGTTTATATTCAGAGAGTGGTGGTGTTCACGTTGTTTTGTAAATTTGAGTGATTTGTATTAGTTTGAATATATATATATACTATAAACAAATTATATATATATATATATATATATATATATAATTTATAGTATTTATAGTAGTAGTAGTAATTTATAGAAATTTATAGTATTAATATATATATATATATATATATATATATATATATATATATATATATATATATATAAATAAAAGTATATAAGTATAAGAATAGTTAACTAAATTATTCATTTATAATAAACTTTCAACAATCATCATAGTAATTAGTTGTTAGATATGCATTTAATATAAATAATACACTATACCACCAGCCATAAAAATCTAGAAGTAAAAATTGTTGGGTGCTATTTTGTCTTCAGCCGCATTTTGTGGCGAAAGCCAAAATGTTGGGTCTTGTCACATTTGCTGCCGAACTTATTGGATGACGGCTGGCAATATGTGATGGACAAAAGTTCAAACACTACACACATACAGCTCAGCCTGTGATTTTCAATTATTACTTTAATTATGTAAGCATAATGACTATGTAGTAAAAATCGTTATATGTAAAAGGGTAATAGACCCCCCCCCCCCCGCCGCCTCATCTGTGATTATTTATCGTTTACATTTTTACTATTTACTCTCTTTTATACCTTTAAGTAAAAAATGCAATTATTTTGATTCGTATTAATACTTTATCCAATAACAAAAAAGCTAAGTTATATACCTATTTTGTATTTTATTGCACTATTCATTTTATCAAATAACAGTTTTCTACCCATCTGTACAAAAACACATTATATTTTCAAACTTTTGATATTGGTGCGAAACGACGAAGCCAAAAAGAGTCCTGGGTTGATTCACACCATGGTGCGAAACGACGAAGTCTAAAAAAGCATTGGCTGATTCACACCATGGTGTGAAACAGCGCCTTCAAAAAGTACACTTCGTCGTTTCACACCATGGTGCGAACCGCTTGTGGTGTGAAACGACGAACACCCCCTAAATAACACGGTAACACAGGGATGAAGTTAGAGATTGAAAGAAAGCTCACCGGTAATCCATTCTTCTGCGAAATATCGCTCAATCCAATCCGGGGGTGGCCACGCACAATGTAACAACATCATCACAATTTTCAGATATTTCTTGGGAACTTTTTGGGAACTAGGACTGAAGTGATTGACGTCTTAGTGTCATAGTTTGAACCTTCATATTTAGTTGTTGCTTGCGGTCCGATCTACACAGAAAGTGCTCACAGTGTCTTGAGGTCTTGCAATGGTACGCTTGGTTTTGGATTTAATGATGTTAATTACTGGATCCCAAGTCGGTGGTAGCACCCAGCCATCTTCCCTATTGAAATGAGGATGTTTTTTAATTTCAATGGCCTCGCGTATCAATAAATCAATACATTGTAAAGATATATAAAGTAATATCCTCCTCTGCATCCATTAACGAAGATATAACAAGTATATGGCCGGCAACCGTTTTTAGTCGGGAAGATCAAACAGAACGTCAAACTTAATCAATTTCGATAAACTGACGAGTAAATTTTACCTCACAAATAATTTGAGGGCAGTAACCCGATTCAATTGACGCGAATGATACGTTTTTTTTTAAAACGCGACTGATGACATATGACAAACGGGCATAATTAGCTCTATCATTTTCTAAGCTATAGTAATGTGTATAACGATTCTTGCTCAGTTCCTAATGCAGGTATATGTTACATATGGCGGATACTGATGGCATTGCATTATTCCGTACGTGTGCCTGATGGGTTATGGGCAGCAAAGTAAACGATGTAGAAAAGATAGAAATGGATTTAATAAGTAAGAATACACACGGACATGTCGTAGAGAAACAGACAAGCAAGTGACAGCTTTGCTTTTCTGTACACAGAGGAGTTTACTATCTAACACTCCCCCTTAAACTACTCCGACATAGTTCAAAACATAAGACATACAACTTATACTCACAGCAAACTAAAAAACAACAACATATCAACATTCTTAAAAACAAACATAACTAAACCGTCATAGCATATGACAACTCTAACTACCTATGTCTAATAACCTTATTATAAATTAGACAAACATAAACCTTTAACAAACTGTTCATGTTTTTCTTTTGTCAGAGGTTTAGTCAAAATATCTGCTATCATCAAATCTGTTGACAAATACTTGACATCAATAACATTTCGCTTTATTGCCTCTCTAATGAAATGATGCCTCACATCAATGTGCTTAGTTCTGCTGTGGAACATTGAATTGATAGTTAACTTCTGAGCAGATTGATTATCGTTGTACATTAAAACTTTACAATCTTTCTCTAACAATTCATACAGAAAGTTGCGAACAAAATAAGCTTCCTTGCAAGCATCTGACATCGACATATACTCCGCCTCTGTGCTTGAAAGAGCAACTGTCTTTTGTTTTCTACTCTCCCAGGCTACTAAAGACTTTCCAAGTTTAAAAATAAAACCTGTGTATGACTTCCGGTCAATATCGTCGTTAGCCCAGTCAGCGTCAACGTAGGCGGTGACACTGTCCAGTCCTCCTTTTTCAAATGTCAATGAAAAATTGGACGTTCCTTTTAAATACCTTAGTATCCGTTTTGCCGCTTTCCAATGAACTTCTGAGTAAGTTTCGTTAAATTGGCTTAGCACACTCACTGCGTGAGCAATATCCGGTCTACTGCATACTGCAATATACATTAGACATCCA
Source organism: Pheosia tremula (assembly GCA_905333125.1). Lineage (NCBI taxonomy): Eukaryota > Metazoa > Arthropoda > Insecta > Lepidoptera > Notodontidae > Pheosia > Pheosia tremula. The sequence continues at coordinate 4,160,394 of HG995411.1, forward strand.
ATCAAATTTCTATAACTATACTTCTCTTCCTTTCCTTTTTCATGCGAAAGTTTTAGACCCTTTTCCATTGGTGTCTTGGCGGACTTACAATCTGTCATCTGAAATTTCTCTAGCACTTTCATTATATAACCAGATTGATCAAGAGTTATTTTATTATCACTCTTCTTAACTCTCATACCTAAAATGTGGTTAACAGGACCCAAGTCTCTCATTTCAAATTCCTTCATCAAATCGCTCTTTATTTTCTTCTTTAAGACCGAATTAGTACTTGAAAACAATAGAATATCATCCTCGTACAAGGCAATGATCAACAATTCACCTAGCATTCTTTTAAAATACACGCAGGGTTCTGACGAAGTTTTTCTAAAATTCATTTTCTTCAACAAAACTTCATTTAATTTATCATACCACATCTTGGATGCTTGTTTCAGGCCATAAATGGCTTTATTTAATTTATAAACCATTTGTCCTTTACCTTTCATTTTGTAACCATCAGGCTGCTCCATATAGACCTTTTCTTTTAGATCGCCATTCAAGAACGCAGTTTTCACATCGAGTTGATCGATATCCATATCGTACTCCGCAGCTATAGCCAGTAACATTCTAATAGTAGAGTATCTTACCACTGGGGAAAATGTTTCTTCGTAATCTACACCATACTTCTGAGTATAACCCTTTGCCACGAGGCGAGCTTTATACCTCAAGAGTTCACCGTCCAGACCTCTTTTCTTTTTGAATACCCATCTGCACTTTATAGGTTTTTGGTCTTTTGGTCTCTCAGTAAGTGTCCAACATTTATTATCAATGAAAGATTTGTACTCATCTGACATAGCTTTTCTCCACTCAACTGCTTCTGAACAATCCATGGCTTCCTGTACGCTTTCTGGCTCATCACCATCGCTGCATAATTTCTTCACCAGCAACACAGACTGCGCATCCATCTCTGGATCTTCACAGTCTGACATGTATGATGTATCGTCCAAGCTCGTATCACCTGGAATATATGTTGGATCCGCACAGCTATTTGATTCAAAAGTGTCGTCACTATCTGAGTCATGTACTGTATTTGTACTCGTCCTTTGCCCTCGGTCATCAGACAACTCTGGATTTACAGTAGATAGCTCAGACAGTCCATCAGACTGTATAAATACCAAGTCCTGATTATCATCATGTGACCTATTCTTATAGAAATTCTTTTCCAAGAAAACCACATCACGAGCACTGACACATTTATACGAATCATTAGGATCTAATAGCCTGTAGCCTTTCGTATCGTCACAATATCCAACGAATATATACTGTTTTGATTTTGAATCTAGTTTGTTTCGATTCTTTAAAACAACTGCATAAGCTAAACAACCAAAAATACGTAAATGGTTTACGTTCACCTTTTGATTGGTCCACTTCTCCTCAGGAACTTTTCCAACTACAGCCTTAGTTGGTGTCCTGTTTTTCAAGTAAACGGCAGTATTCACAGCTTCCGCCCAGAATTTGTTCTCCAATCCTGCATCTCGTAACAAACACCTTGTTTTCTCCACAATAGTCCTGTTCGCCCTTTCCGCCACGCCGTTCTGTTGTGGGGAATACGGGACTGTTGTCTGATGCTTGATTCCACTTTTCTTTAGGAAATCCTGTAATTTGGAATTTACAAATTCACCACCGTTATCACTACGAAGAATTTTTATTTTGTGATTAGTTTCATTTTCTACCACCGCTTTAAAATTCTTGAAATGCTCAAATACTTCATCCTTCGTCCTCAAAAAATACACATAAGTTTTTCTAGTGTAGTCGTCGATGAACGTCAGAAAATACTTTTTACCGCTAAAAGAAACACATGGCATAGGGCCACACAAGTCTGTGTGAATCAACCCTAACACTACAGTAGCTCTGGTGTATGACTTCTTAGGGAAAGGCAGTCTAGTCTGCTTGCCCTCAATACACGCAGTACACGGATGAAAAATATTTGTATTATAGTTCACTCCTGTCACCATACCTCGTTTCAAAAGCGTCATGCTCCTGGAGTTCAAGTGGCCTAAACGACGATGCCACGTCTCCTGAGACTCCTCTGCTACTTTACCTTCCGAACTTGATGAAGCTCGCAAGACCGTCTTGCGATCCGATTGAAGTTCCTTACCATCTGTCAATGCACTGAAAGAAACAGATTTATTGTTGCTCCCTACATAAGGTTTACCGATGATATCGAGTTTATAAATACCATCCCTTAATGTCGCAGTAGCTAGAACTCCCTTAACATCGGATATACAACACATATGTTTATCAAAAACTATTCTATAACCTTTCTTTACTAAAACGCTCACAGATAGTAAATTTGCTGAAAGATTAGGTACATAATAAACATCTGTTATTGTCCTTACACAGTCTTTAAGGTTTACGGTAACCTGTCCTCGACCCGCTGTCAACAGCTTCTCACCATTTGCTACATTCACTACAAACGGCTTCTCACACACAAAATCGTGCAATAACTCTCTGTTGTTGCACATGTGACTCGTCGCTCCACTGTCCACATACCACATGTCATGCTGGATATTCGCCGTTAGTGCTGTCAAGGTAGCCTGCTGGTGTACCTTGTCTTTAGTCACCTTCTTGTTTCCTTTCGGGCAATCCTTCATAAAATGTCCAGTTTTCTTACATCGAAAACATCTAAATGGTTTCGTAGTGGTTGACAAAGCCATTGTATCGTCAGTTTTCTTGTCACGACGTCCGTACTCTTGCAATAATTTACTTTTTACAAGACCGCTGGACAGCTTGACGTTCGAATTCTCGAGGGCCATCACGAGAGGATCATAGTCGGGTTGCAATCCGCTCAACATGACAACCGCTAAGAAATCGTCTTCCAGGGGTGAGCCAATGTCCTGCAATTGTTGTGACAAATCTGACAATTTGGTGAGATAACTTTCCATGCTGCTGTGCTCATTCAGTTTCGTACTGAATAGTAATCTTAACAATCCTAGTCTGCGACACAGTCCTCTGTCTTCATAGGCTCTACTTAAATTCGCCCACGCTTCTTGCGCGTCCTTCGCATTTCTAATGTATGGAAATGCACCTGGTTGCACAGACAGAGAGATTTTCGCTAAAGCCTTCTGAGACTTTTTCGGACAGACTTTTTCTTCTTTGCTATCACCTTCAATGCAATCCCAGAGGTCATCGTGTATTAAAATCATTTTCATCATGAACTTCCATGTTGAATAATTGTCGATACCTCGTAATTTGTCGTTACATTGAATCAATGTGTTTGCTGCCATCTTTTCCAAAAATCACCCGATCGAAAAATTTAATTATTTAATTTCACGAAAAAGGTTTGGAAATATATTTACATAACTACAGGGAACTACGCCCTGGGCCCATAACCTGATGGGTTATGGGCAGCAAAGTAAACGATGTAGAAAAGATAGAAATGGATTTAATAAGTAAGAATACACACGGACATGTCGTAGAGAAACAGACAAGCAAGTGACAGCTTTGCTTTTCTGTACACAGAGGAGTTTACTATCTAACAGTGCCCTTATCATGCCATTAACAGGAGGCAATATTGTTTAAGATAACCGATCTACAAGCGTAATAAATATAATAATGAGTGTCAATATCAAGTGTACCAATCGTAGCATGCTCTGGTATTCTATGTATATAGAGCTGTTGATACAACTTATAGGAACTTCTTAAGCCAATCTCACTTTGAATGCGTACATATTTTTTTATTAATTCAACTGACGAATGCCTAACTCCATTCAGAGTTAACTTTGAATTTTGTTATGGCTTTGCAATCAGTTGAGTTAGAAATACTCACGGTGTTGCTAATGAGTGCGAAAGCGTTCCTGTTGCCCCCTCACTATAAGGCGGGAGAAGGACCACCGTGGGGTTTTAGTCGGTAGGAGTTCGACATAACCCGCTGCCTCCCCCGATGCTTGCGGGTATCCGTGAAAATTTCCCCATGATCAAAAAAGGAATACTCACGGTCTGAATTAGAAATATAAAATTTTATAATAAATAAAAAAAAAAAATCAAATACTTGCTATTGATTGAGTAAGGAATAGAAAAACCTGTTTGATTGTAAGTTTTTTTATTTAAGTCAAATTACTCAGTTAAAAACTTATCGGTGCCTTAATCAACTGTCATTCGAATATCCAAACTCACGCCCAGGCGGTATTACCATCTTCAATAAATATGGTCAAAAAAATCGTGCGGCCATAATGCCTGAAGGTCGGTGCTACTGAGGCCGATCGGTCACCACGAACAATGGGCATCTATTGTAATTACTGCTGCTTGTGACTTGTGCAACTGATAGTGAACCCGATACGAAGTACACGCGCGATCATTCATGGCTATGGCGACCTGACCTGACGGTATGTTGGGCGGGGAATGTAGGAAGCGAACTATTTATACGAGCAGTGGGCGGTAATAGGGCACAAGCTATTTAAAATACTGGCTGAAAGTAATACTTTAACAGGCTAAATATATAGAGGTACACATACCTATCTATAATCTTAAGTTTCAAAAAGTATTTTCATATACATTTGTGCTTCATTAAATAATCGTAGTAACATCCTCTACGACAGTTCTTTATACAGTTTTGCCAGAACTTATCGACGCACCGACGAGGATAATATCTCAAATTCTCATTCTAAATCTTATCAAGGAACCTATTGACATTATGCATATTGTATGCATATTGATGTTATTAACGTCGTACCGGTTCATAAAATCCTTTAATAAAACTAGCCAAAGAAGCCATTCAATAAACACCTCTATATATGTGTGTACTTTAAATATAAGTGTTGCCCTGGAATTCTCAAGACCCATAGTTGTATTTGAATTGCTGCCCCACGGTTTCGAGTCAAGCGTACAACCAATATTAGGCGCGTAGAACCAATGCCTGGTAATAACATGAGTACGTATAGGTAATTATTAATGAATGGCGGTTTCATATTTCAGGATATTTCCCAATCAACTGCCAACTGCGCTCACGCTTCGATTCCGGCCACTTATCACTATTGTCTAAGCGTTATCTCCCGTCGGAAATATCATGTTAATCGGCACAAAATACTTGATGTATTGACTTCCTACAGCGTTGAGGGGGAAAAAAATTACCGCCTTCACAAGTCGACATGTCTAGATTTGAAGATTTATTCGTTGCTATATAGAGTTCACGGCGTCGCCTTACGTTTCCAAGAGCACAATATTATTAATGAATACAAAACATAAAAAAGGTGAGCCATACCTAATATTGCGAATATCTTGAGACATTTTGCATGTTTTGTACAAAATGTTTGGGAGACCACAATTATAATATTAATTCCATGAATAGTTCAGAAATAGTTGTACCTAAGTTTTTTTTTATAGAATCAGAATCAGAATCAGAATATTTTTTATTCATGTAAACCATTATTGTACAGTACTTATGAATCGTCAAGTTACATAAACATTATTCTACTGCTTTACCACCCGTTCGGAATGCCGTTCCTATGGAGAAGAACGGGCAAGAAACTCCATGGTTGCTCTTTTTTTTTTTTAAATAGATCTATTGCACTTGATTATAATATAAAACAGAATGCTTAGTATGTATTAATTATGATTATCAAGTGAGTAGATTTAGCCTTATTCAAAGAAAAAAACCCGCAAAGCCACCGCAAAACAGGAAAATATTAAGCGGAAACTTTTCAAAGCAATCATGTGTTTCAAAGAAATCAATTTGCGCTTAATTTTCTGTTTTAAGTTTGAAAGTATCACATAAAGAAGGTAGGTAGGTAATCTAGCTTCCCCCTTCCATATAATATGAACTTGAATTTCATGTCATTGTGAAATAACAAATATCAAACAAATAATATTGATTGCGTTTAATAGTCCCATATCTTTACTAAAAGTAAGTTTTAGTCTTATTTTTATCATTTATCTTTAAGTATTATTATTGGCATTACTTATAGCAGTGATAGGTAAATTGGTAGAACGCTTGCCTCGGTAACGAGGATCTCATGTTCAAACCCCCGGGTCGCACATCTCGGATTTCTGGATTTCATGTGCGAATCTTATTTCCAACCACGATTATCACTTCCTAAACGGTGAAGGAAAACATTGTGAGGAAACCTGCATTTCTGAGAGAACCCCTCGAAAGATGTGTGAAGTCTACCAACCCGCACTGGACCAGCGTAGTGTACTGGCCTAATCCCCCTCGCATTAAGGGGAGGCCCATGCCCAGCAGTGGGACATTAAAAGGGCTGTTTTTATAATTATTATTGGTTATAAAGTTCACATTAGCTGGACAGATAAAGTAGGAACCTATAATACAAAAAAAACCTGTGTTCATGGATGGCGGGTCAGATCAGTTGCGCTGCATGTGCCTAGTGAATGTAGCGTCTCGATCTACTGCCGCCTTCCTACCTAGGCAAGTATGCTCCATCGTAGATCGCATCGTCACTTACCATCAGGTGAGATCGAAATCAAATACTTGCCTATAATGTATAAAAAAAAGAAAAAAAAAAGAAGACAAAACGAATTATAACAATTTAAATGGTGCCTTTTCATCGTGCACAAAGATAATTGTGCAATTTCCCTGAAACGAATAACGTAATAAAATCGACGCGTGAAATAAAATCATCAAATTGCGTGTTTGTGCAATAAAAAAAGATTGACCGAGATCTATACAGCTCGATAACGAAATGTCCGTTTTCGATTCGATATCGGTGTTATTGTTCGCGTGGCATACGGAAGGCGATTGGGCGTAGGTAATTACTGTTTTTCACGTAACTATTGTGTAATAGTTATCGATATAAAAAATCGATTCATGTGATCGATTCTATTTATACGACGAATGAGATGATGATGTGGTTTCTAAGTATGTTGATTAAACAGTTGTATAACTCGATATTAAACTTGTGTAAGTTGGCAGCTTTGGTATTGATGTAGTATTTAAAATCGCTCCATAAAACCTATTGGTATCTTGTCGATTCGTTTTAAAGAATTGAGAATAATAACAAAATTGCTAGTCCATGCCATTTGCATCTAAACTATATTTTTCTTTGAAAGTCCAATCTAACAGAGTAAACCGTCCCTTGAGGCGTTAAAATTGTAATCTTTCTATAACCGTATAACAAGTACCTAACAATAAATATAGCGGTCTTCTCTTCATGGTCAGTTATCGATGGAAATGCAAACGACATTAGTTACAACAGATGAGAAAGTCCAAGATCATTACTATTTACAGCCAAGTATCACAAAAGTAGGATGGATCTTAATCCAAAAATAGAGAACGGTGGAAGACAAAGTATAATTCAGTTGAGAAAAAACTCATACTGGCCGAAAAATATGGGATGCTTTCGCGAGAATTTCTACTTCGATAGGCTTTTTCTATACTCTCTTTAAGCCTAGAGATAATTAGTGTTGGGTATTCTTGCATCTAAATGTGCCGGCATTTAACGAAACATAAAAGACTTCTAACAGTTTAAAAAATAACAAAACCTGAAGGTTCGCTCCCTAAAAAAAACCCTCGAATTTATGGGGTAAAAAAACCTAGTTATATAAGTAAGTCTTTTTGGTAATTTTTTTTTGCATTTAATTCAAGTGATTCAATTATTCACAGTTACTAAATCAATATTATTCGAATGACTTAACTTATTGCTTGTACTGTATTTTTATAATAGGTACACTTGAGAACACATAAGAAATCAATATACTTACACTTAATTTTATTAACATCGTTTGACAGTTTTCTCATACAACATCTACTAGAAAGGACAATTACGATACCTTCGCGATTTGATTATGAGTTGTGTTATACTCGGAGCATAGGTCATTATTAAATTATATAATGATGATAGTACCAATAGAGTTCGTTGTTTGCTTTATAGATTCGCAACCAGTCTAATGATAATGATTAATGAAAATAAGGATACATACAAACAAAGTATCATTACGGTGTACAACGTTATACTTGTTATGTTTCATTCGATTAGGTTGATACGTCATCAATTAGTAACCATTATACTATTTGGAATATATTATTGTGATACTTATTATGAAGTGTCCCACTTTTATATATCTATAACTTGATTGATAAATATAAAGAACACGATAAACAATCCCCAAAGTTTATAGACGATTTATAACTTTATCAAACGTGATATAGTACTGCGCACGAGAGTTTTGCTTTGCGTAGTACTATATGACGTTTGATAAAGTTATAGAACGTCTATAAATTTGGGGGTATATGTTTAGTACCAAACTAAGCAACGCTTCTATTGTGAGTACCGTACAATGGAATGGCATTCCCAGTTCACCCTAACCAGAGCGAAATACGAAAATAATATAATTTCAGAAATTTGCTAAGACAGGAATTGAACCCGTAACAATCGGGTGCGGTAAGCCGAGTGGCCTACGTCTGAATCAAGGGGGCCAAGTGCATAAATTTTAATAACAAAATAGGTACGTAACTTATTTTTTCTGTTCTATTTAGACTTATTATATTTTTTATTTTTTATTACATATTAGCAAGATATTGAAACGTAGAAATCAATTTCTCTTTTTATTATTATGAACAGCATGCATCACAGATAAAAAATTAAGTTCGCTACTCGTTTATGAGGAAGCTAACTTTGACTCAAATTGGAAGTAGGTATAATATAGCAGTATTATACACCAAGCATTATACCAAGTTGGTCATCTGAAAGCTACACAGTACGGTAAAGAGACAGGTGCGTGCGATGCCATAGCAGGCTCTTATCTAGTTATGTTTGATACGTCACTGTCATGTATAGTTGCATCGTTAAATTACCTGTAAATGTTTTTGACTAGTCAAATTTATACATAATTACTGAGTATCAATGATATGGTATGAGTATGAGTATAAATGAATTTCACTTGCACTACAACAGACTGAGGTATTTTATTTATTTACATGACAAATTGGCTACCAAATATATTAGAGAATAACAAAAAAATATTCAAAGCTTTTACATAGACTAAAATGAATAAACAGGAAAATACTAACAGTTCATAACTATGATACAAATGTAACTACGTGCAGCTATAAAACATCCAATGTTAGCTCCCACTGTATCAAATTGCAGCGCTTGACCGAATTCAAGCTTTATATATTTCATTTTCACACAATCATGAACCTACAAACACTTTTCCACAAAAAAAAATTGACGCATCGACTGCCTAGCATAGTTCGGACAAAGCATCGGACAATTTAATTGGACTGTCAAATGCGCCTTAATTACTTCCTAATATGGACAAAGGTGGTTTTTGTGTCTCCTTCCCGGACCATTATATAGTTATGGCTGAAAAAATGTATACGCTCGCTCTTATTACGACCGCTGTTGATATACATTATTGCATTAAGGCAAATAACAGTTTTCGTAGAGAGTGTTGAAGGTAGAGAACATTACCGATCGCGCTTGTATAGTGCGTCCACCATAGTGTTATAGTCGCCGTTGAAATTAAGGTTGGATATAATCAGCGTACTGTTGTAACCTGTATTTTTTTAACATAAGCCGCAGACGAAAGATACTACTTTGTCACTCTTCTTAAAGACAAAAACCAATTTAAATTCGCATCTAATATAAATATGTTCTAAGTAAGTAAAGGATAAATAATACCTTATTGAAATAAAACTAGTTTTACGGATATCATCGCGTTTATTTTATGTTTTTACGTTTCCGATTGCAAGACCTCAAGACACTGTGATCAATGTGTGTAAATCGGAACGTAAACAATAACTAAATATGAGGGTACCCCAGTTCAAACTATGACACTAGGACGTCTTAAATCTAAGTCCTCCAGTGACTATGGTTGCAGTAATGAAGCCAAAACGTCGGGAACGTAAAAACAAAGTAAAAGCGATGAAATCCGTAAAATTTGTTTTATTTCATTGTGTAGTATTCGCGTCAATATAAAAAATCAGTAATAATACCTTAGTGTTAAGCTGGATCATATAAATTTAAATAGACTCCCAAAGGCTACGTAAATTCCCTATATTGCTAATTACTATAAAGTGCAACCTCCCACACTCGCAACCGACCATTTTTTATTGCTATAATAACCTCTACACTTTCTCAATAAAGACCACATTTCCATATGCATTTTTCTACCGTATTTACATACTATGCAGTAGTTGCACTTAATGAGACCAATTAAACAAACATAGTAATCACTTCCAACTTGTTTTTCTCACATCCCACCCATATAAGGAAGGTATCAATAGTGGTAATTTTATAGACGTATTGAATTCATACATATTTGGTTGTGAATTTATAAGGTTTTAAAATAGTGCATTTCAGTAATTAGTCACCGCACCTGTCGTTTGGTGGCTTGTTATGTCGTTCCTGATAGTTTTATTGCATGAATTATAGTGTGTAATTAACAGACGGTCACTCACACGCCGGTGAACACCGGCGCTCCACGAAGTCTGCATTCTGTAACATGTACAGGATCGCACCCGCCATTATATCAGATTTTACAAACCACAGATCCTCGCAAAAGGACACTGATTGGAACCAAGAATAATAAATAAGGTCATTTCAATAAAAAGCATCCTGATTTCAATAGGGAAGATGGCTGGGTGCTACCACCGACTCGGGATTCAGTAATTAATATAATTAAATCCAAAACCAAGCGCACCATTGCGAGACCTCAAGACACTGTGAGTGCTTTCTGCGTAGATCGGACCGCAAGCAACAACTAAATACGATGAGGGTAGCCCAGTTCAAACTATGACACTAGGACGTCAACCACCTCAGTTCTCCCATGGCTGCTGTAGAGCAGCGGAAACGTCGGGAACGTAAAAATATAAAATAAACGCGATAGAATCCGAAAAATATGGTTTATTACAAAATAATCTGCTTTCTGACTACGTTTACGACCCGTACGTAATGAGTCCATTGCCAAAATGTTTCCAAATGTTGATACGTAGCGACGCTATATAAACTCTCCGTGTTTTTACTAAGCTTTTACATGTCTCTAATATAAAGTCTTACATTGCATCGTTTACAAATCTCTTAACAAACGTAACACGTTATTCTAGTGCTCAGAATTCAGTCTGCACCGTGCTTCCTGCATTACGTTATTTAAGACAAACAATCATTAGATATAATCTGTGCCTTACAAGTAGAGTACTGGGTATCTTGTCCCATACAATAAAGTAGAGCAAACGCAACGAGAGCGAATGTATTATTCAAGTGTTATCGGGCGCGCGCGCACGAGCCACACAAATTGTGCGCGGGCGCAACGTCGCGCAGATAGCGGTCAGACGATGTTACACGAGCATATAATTACTATCTATTTTTATAAGGTTACTAGGTCTTTTAAACATAAGCAAATGGTTAGTTTATAGTGTTAATTTCGCGGAAATTAAATTACTATTTCCAAATAAAGATCTTGGTTTTTTTACTACGTGGAGCTTTTAAAAAAAAGTAGAGCTAGTATTTAATTAGACTGAAATAATATCATATCAAGAGCAGGTTTAAAACCAAAATAGTTAATATTACTCTCATTAGAATATGCTGATTTGTAGAATTAAAAAAAAAACACTGGAAAAACTATAATCGGGAATTAGCTGATCGCGCAGCCGCGAGAGCCTGCTTCGGTTATATGCCACCAACACGGCTCATAAGAAACTGCAATCTTTTAATATATTTTTGTGTAGCAGCTTTTCCTTTAATAAGATTCTTATTAATTTATATTTCAATTGTTAATTCGTTTCAGCAAATAGATTATTTGAATTTAAATGTAGTTTGTGTTGCATATTGTGCAAGTCAGACGATGAAATGAATGTACTGATAATTTAAATTTAATTTAAAAACCGTAATATAAGCATTTAACAAATAGCGAAGCGAATTTCTAATTTCCTGTAATTGTAATTACCCAACTGCGTAATAATATTGATACTACCTATATAGAGCATCGTTTTCTAATAAAGCCAACGAATGTTTTCCTAAAAAAGACAAGTGCATATCACGTCAGACACTCACAAGGTAGGGTGCATATCAACAGCAGAAACTAACCAGAAGTACCCTGTAAAACAAAGCCATGAATTACAAGACACAAAGTTATGTTTGCGGTTGATTTAAGTCTCTCTCCATTGAGTTTCTTCAGTAAAGACGCAGGATCAACTATGTATTAACTTGGTAAGCTATACAGGTAGACAGACGGACATGACTTTTGAGGTTGTTACAAATTCAACCAGTAGCCGCTTTTACACAACCCTTATAATTTCACACGCGATCAGAGTGCGCGAGGTTGAACACGTGAAAGCTCACACGTTCATTCGCGAGTGATTCTTTACCGATTTTGGACAGATGATTCTGATGATCTAGATAGGTCAGCCACGCGCAAAGTGGCACTGCCACTACGATTTTATAATTCGCCTTATCGAACGTGTGCTCTTTCCCGCACGCTTGCCAATTCACGCAGTAAAGAGCGTAAGTGTAAATTAAGCTAATAGTAAAAATGACTAAACTATACCTAAATAGACTAATAAAAAGCGTATATTTTATGCTATATATCGCATATTTTACCTGGTATTTATATGTATCTAAAACTCATAATATCAGTACCCCAATAGCAGTAAATACTTATAAGTAGGATCTGCAACAATAGATTCAACATCCGTTTCGGTTCTTCACGGTCCAATGATCTCACAAATTACTTTCATATTTTGCTGACGTTACGATAGCTGTGCCAAAGCTTCATCACTCGTTATAATTTAAAAGCTTTTGTGCGGAAAATTGTAAATTTTGTACCTCTAGTATCTAATTATATCTGTGGTATGTGTAATCTGGAGTTAGATTGACTTTTTGTACAAAACTATTTATGAACATTTATTTTCAGACTAATGGTATATTTAAAATATAATATTCATATTCAAAATACTAATAAGGAAATTAATGTGAGAAATCTTTAAAACAATTGTCTTCTCTCTCGTTTCACCCACTGCCAGTATATATATGTACAGACTTCGTACATCAGGATTTTAGTTTTTTTTTTGCTATTCCCGAAATCTACCATTTTTCGGACTGAAGTTGTCCAATATGTGGATATTCATATATGCTACGTTGTACTTAAATCTGTTAGGTGGATTTGGGGATACAGATTTGTGCTATCCCGCGACCCATCAATTTCCAAACACACAAAGTATCATATTTGACGACCCGAATAAAAGCTACCACCATGCGAAGTTCCACAAAATCCATCCAGTGTTTTATTTGTGATGCGCAAACATATAAAAGTACATTCTAATAATAGTAGACTTTACCTTTACTTGAAAAAATTACCATACAATCTTTTTTCTAAAAATATTCAACTTAAGGACGCGAACCAAGTTAATATCTTATTATATGACGATATGTGATAATAAGTAGGTAGTCAAATTGAAAATGTAACATATCTGAAAACATAAAATCTTATTGTAATTATGTTTTATTTATAGTAATCAGCATAAAATCATATCATCAACAATAATTAAATTATGTTTAACAGTGGTGCCAAGTTGGAACTTTAAAAATATATTTTAAGATTGTAGTAATAAGGAAAGGATTGGTAGAGACGATTACTAGGTAGTAGAATTAATTTCACGAATTGAATACTTATAAAATTATGTATTTTTTTTCTCTCTGATGAGCTATAGTAGATAATATTGGTTTTTATTTAGTCTACTCTGTAGCTTAAGTTTATAATCAGAGGATAGGGACTTTATTAACGATCTCCTTATTAATTACTTGTTTTATTCATGGTATACTAATAATCATCTACCAATTAAAAATGTTTCGATTCTCGTAACTCTCGTAACTTATTAGACCGTTTTTCTAGATAAGATATGCAATCTAATCAGAAGTTTGTTGCCGAGAAAAACGAGCAGCATCGAAGGCTATAAAGAAACATATACGTGACGGCTAACGGAAAAGCCCGTTCAATAAAGTCAATCTACATAAAATGACGGTATGTTACCACTGCCGACTTTCTTCCTTATCTCCAGCACACCTGTCCGGTCGCGATGCGAATCGAGTGCCCGCATACAAAACGATCGCTATCGAATTATTTCATATAAAAAATAAACAACGGCCGAGTGAGAGGTATCATATTTCCAAGAAGCAAGCGAATAATCAATTTTTTAGTAATCTCGGTCGATTTTCGTATGATTGATTTTGCTGTATAAAAAGTACTATGGGCTCTAGAGATTATCTTGTGCAGTCAACAAAAAGTAGCATCACCCAGTTATCCGATCGTAACGATCTTCGGATATGTAAACAAGATGATTTTTTGTACCTTATACACGGTTGAGCAGTTTTGCCTCATGTTGAACTAAAATAGAAATAGAGCATGCTTAAACCAAATATTATGACTAATATATTTATTCACCATAAACTACAAATAAAAAGATATAATAAATCGAATACTATGTAAAACCGTTCGGAAAAACCCAAGCATGAGCTTACCTAACAGTATACTTTAAAACTCTTATTTATGCTTTTATTTTGATAACAATAATAGGCATTGCAGACAACACCATTTGTTTTCTTTTTAAACTAAATTTATTAATAAGAATAGTGAAATTTTTACTTGATTTATAGATAAAAATGCATAATAATAGGCGATAGCGTAACTGATTGGCCGATATGGTTTTTTTTTTTTGCATAGTGACGATGTTTTTGTCGATAGGCCTCTTAGATGATATTTTTTTCTTTGGTAATATTATTTGAGCAACATTTTGTATGTTGCATGTTTGTGCGAAAGTGTCACTCTATCACCCTACATAACCTTCTACGGGTAATTGGGTAATTCTTGCTAGACAAATTATTCCCGTGATTTTCTCGGCATATAAAGCCTTTTATTCAAAATTTTTTTTTTGAGTCCAAAGTCCTATCTACTATGAAAAGCTGATGATAATTTTAGACGGAATTTAAGTTCGAAAAAATGTTGCCCCAAAAATCATGCCATGGATTCAGGCCTAGTTTTATCAGGAGTTATAATTAATGGTCTAAATTACAATAATTAGCATAATCTTTAGTATTTTTACTTTTAGAGATCCTTATTTATCAATCAATTTATACACATCGACGTATCTAACTTTATCAGCTCCACCGTCACAACACGTAATCTATTTATACCAAACAAAACCTTCTTATGTAAAACTATTTGTGCGAACAATGAAGTTAATTTCGTTATTTATATTAAACGCAGCGGGCAGGAACTCTTTGTTGTATCGTCTAGCTCAAATCATAATAAGCCTCTGTAATCAGATACTAAAACACTTTTAATTTTGTACTGACCTTCGGACGCCGGCCGTTCACGAACGGTGAAAACGAGAGGCAGATAAACAATCGCGATTGTGCTCTACCTACCACCCGATTGAAGAGTTTTATTATATAGTACACTCGAAGCAAAAAATACAGTGATTAAATTTATATTTATTAAAATAAAATCTTGGTTGAGTTTATTTAGGTACATATTAGTCACAATCATGATGAAGATAATTTTTATATAGATGTTTTACCACAAATAGTTGTTTTGTGATGAATGTGGTCTAGGGAGGGGCCAACTTGGTGGGACGACCACGAATGTGTGTACCAAAGTCATGGACGCTTAATATATTATTAGTAATTATATACTGGGATCACCCCCAGTTCATTGTGCGGTACCTATAAATCAATCTTCACTTGGTTTGAAACCGTAGAGTTGGAGTGTTCGTGTGGCGATGTTAATATTATTATATACCTACTTGCACGAAGCCAGTCAAGTTCAGCGCTAACTGCTTAATTGCCATCTTGAGTTGCATACAGCGGGCATTTATACAACTAAGAAAGAGCCGTCCCTTTCTAGTAAGATATGAAAATCAATGGTGAAAAAATATTCTTTCACGATCAATTTCCAAAACTCATAAAAAAAAACATTCGTTTTTGTCCCTAACTGTACTGGTCTTGTAAGCTAACGTCGCCCACCGAAGGCTTCGAGAGCCGCGGCACGTGCGCGTGCGACGCAAAAACTGACGGCGGATCAATCTAAAACTATGTTGGAACACGACATTAAGGTAGCTAATATCACAATAGCTCTAAATATTCTGTGGCATTAACTGCATGAAGGAATTCATGTGGAAAATTACACCTATAAATGGTATTGGTAGATATATAATTTAGTCATAGTAATAGTCGGTTCAGTTCAGACAAGGTGATGCTGAATAATATTACCTTTGATGATAGAAAGATTAACAAATATTTTGGATCATAGTTAACTACAGCGCCTCTGACGGCGAGTTAATAGTTAATGAATCCTTAAGTCACCATACAAATGTTACGTTAACACGCCACGGTAAAACCCGTAATGGAACTCGCACTTAGCGTACCGTTGATTTTTAACGGACTCACAGAAGGCACAAGATAAAAAAAGCCTACTACAACCAGGGTTACAAGTTAATAATTAGGTACTAATAATTAGAATGATTACTATTAAAATTAAAACTAACAACGTGTTTCACATTGCATCATAAATGAAGTAATCAAAAATGGGTCCGCGTAGTCGTGAGTGAGAATATAATAAAAAGCAAATACTTGAAATTCCAACAAAAGAGATGAGATCTTATCTTAAATGGGTGCTTCAGTAACGTGCAGCTACAATACTGACGTCAACTTGTTCTGGTTAATTAGTTAGAATTCCGAAAGAAATATAAAACCTAGTTGAGAATTTCTTTAAACAATCCATTTGGAATAATATCAGATAAAATAAATCGTGAGATGATGTTCCTAAGTTGCTTGAAAATATTTTATCATTTTGTAAAAATACGCCTATATTTGCAGGAACTTTAAAATCTATTTTTTTATCTATTTAATAAAATTCTTAACACTGACTGAAGACAACGCACAGCCTAAGCCAGTGGTCCTAGAGATATACATTTGGAACATATATTTCTTAAGTACCCTAGAGGTGCACTATGAAAGGATTTTTGGAAATTCTATCCTCAATAACGGTGTCATAATTTAAAGGAAGACACTTTTTTTTATGTATTAGACACTTGGCTAGTATCTATCCCAAAATCATGAAAAACAACCATCAACTCTATCTTTCACGACGAAGTATTTATTTTTAATTCTGTTTTCGGTAAAAATGGCGTTTTTTACTTATTTTAATTTATATAAAATTGTTTGTAAAAAACCTGTTTATGTCAATTGCCAAAATTCAGTCACCAAGGATTGATCCACTAAAGTTTTGAGTTCGTTATGCTCAGAATTGAAATAGGCCTACGAATCCTTTCAATTCGGTGATTCATCACAATCTCAGACGACCTCAGGACCTCAGAAGCAACGGTGACTCGATTGTACAACTGACAAAATTAAAATGTTTACAATCACTGATTAATATAAACTGCATGCAAAGCGCGAGACTGAAGTACGTAAAATTGGTTCCCAAATGGAGTTGTTATTTGAAATTAAAAATGTTATGATATTTTTCGTAAGCATTTTCTACTTTACGTGTACCAAAAAGAACCTTATATGTGTGGCGTATGTCGCTGGATACAGTATAGTAACTATTTTGTGGGCGAGGATGTCATGAAAAATTACTCAAAACTGTTATTATATTTCGCAAAAAATGCCTTGGAGCTTGGGGCTAACATACGTTGAATGGGAACAGGTCCACTCAATAGAAATATACAGACGTCAAAAAATGTTGCTTCCACCAAATCTGCCTATTTTGCAGCTTCAATTATTACAATAACTACGTGGTGTACACTCGCGTACATCTTACAATGATGACTTCGTTTTCATTGCAATAGTTATAATTTTCCAAGGTTGATTTAAACGAGAGCAAATTGGTACAAGTAAGCACATAATAAAATGTACGCAGAGAACGGTCTGACCTCTGTTCCGTTGATAAGTACCTACTCTTTCGCCGAAAAGCATAAAAAGAGACGTGTTTTATTATTCACAAAGTATATTAAGTTGAAAATGTATAGGTATACTTAAAGGCTATGAGACAGCAAGATTGACGTCAGTGGAAGGTATGAATCAAGTAGGTCACAGGATTCTATAAGAACAGATGTTCAGAAAAATATTTTTTGGCCAAAGAAGTTTATTCTCAAACATTTTCCACCAATAAATAACTAACTCATAGAAGTTAATTATAAAGTATCAGAATTGAAATATTTCTTTTTCATGTAAATGATTACAGTACATATGAATCGTCGAAAATGTTATGTTCACTGCCTATTCACTGCCTATTCGTATTACATTCTTATGGTGAAGAACGGGTAAGAAATGCCATAGTTGCTCTTTTTATAAGGATGTTATACGTTTTTCTTTAGTTGATTGTTGTGGATGTGCAAGAGCGAGTTAGGCACGGCTAGGCAGGTTAAAAATTACTAGGCCTAAGTTTACCTAATATAAAATTTACCTAATAGTCGCATCTCTATTAATTCAATTAATAAACAATTTGTTTCATTGCAGATAAGACATTCACTATTAGTCGTGACATAAACAAAGCAATCATTATTATGCATACATTTATTAATACGCATATTTTTTTTAATAGCACCCCGACATTAGCCGCACCTGACCGGCGAGAGATAATCTCGTCTAAATACGCTGTTAAAATGTCGCTTTAACCAATCGAATCCGGCTCTTTGTTTCTGTACAAATAGCATTACGATTTTCTAAAGACAAGTGCCCACTATTGTTGTGCAATGACCAAACCAGAACACTTAGACATATCGAGCCAATGCTACCATAGCTAAACGACGTACGAATCTTTATATTGGCCTTGTCTTAGCTAAAAGACTGATTGATTTTTTTTTTAGATTTTTTTATTCACGTCGTTTCGTTGTCGTCTTGTCGATCGGCAATCACGTTTTTGATTAGAAAAGTTTTGAAACAAATGACAAGCGTGGTTTAATGAACAGCCACTAAAATCTGAAATTGTCTAAATGGCCTGATTTTTTTTTGTTGATCTCGGCTACCTGTTTCATTTAGTTTAAGTTGAAAATAAGATAAATTTCAGTACTAATTCGGACTGCGAATTAGGTAATAAATAAGATTAAATCATTGAATCGCTACGCTTTACAATTGCGTAGCTTCGATTTACCAATTTAAAAAAGTTCTTTAAAAAACGCATGCAATGATTTTATTTTTATAAATAAATATAATACACAAACACTAGGGAACGTTTATATTATGTTATGCTAGACGAATCCAGGCCTGAAATTTGCTTTACACTACCGAGGAATCCAGAATTCATTAATCCTAATATCTGAGTAAGAAGCCTATAACAAGACTACTATAGCCACGCGAACATTCATGACTTTGATATTACGAATCAAGACATAAGTGAATAAATTGATTTGTTGAATAACTTGATTCTCTACATTTTTGTTCAGACCTACTTATTTTTAAGTAACCTCACACTCACTTTCATTGTCACATTTTTTACGAACGATATTCGTGATCTATATAATTAAACGCGGAAAGAGGTGCCGGTGAATCAGACAGCCCTCGGGAGCGAGGTCGCGGGGCGAGCGGAGGTCGTGATACAGACTCTATCTTGTACGCCGTCGTTCGCCGACCACGCCTCTGCGTAATTGTTATTTTAATCTGTGCTCTTTGCAGATTTATGATAGATTGTTTAGTCTGTATTTTTATTTTTAATCTATAATCTGTGGGCATGATCGAAGTTCAGACAACTGCGTATTATTTTTAATTTATTGTATAGGCGCGTGGATTATTTAATTTCGGCTTTGTGCTATCGAATTAATTTAGTTCTGACCTTATTCGTGCATTGGTTGTCAAAAATTGCTTATAGTATATTAACTATAACAAGTACTGTCCAAGTGATGATTATTCTTGTATGTTTTTATATGCTTTTTTTGCTTTTGAAAATATTTCAAGATTTTTCAAGAAACATATGTCTCCGGTCATTGGCATTAAGATTCCCTGCTTAACGGCATAATAAAATATGCTATCAGCTGAAAGATGTCCACTGCTGGACATCCTTCCCCAATGACTTTCACACATCACGGTCCTCCGCCACTCGCATCCACCGGCTTCCTGCTACGCGTGTGATATCATCGGTCCACCTTGTGAGGGGGAAGGGGGGGGGCGTTACCTAAACGTAATAAAATACGCTTAGGTAATAAATAACCTCGCAATTGCAAATTGCGTTAACGCATTTCAGATTTCCACTTACGCAAACCATCTTTATCTGGAAACATAAACATTGCAACCGCAAATTTTGCCTTCACAACTCATTTTCCCGCTTTAGAATTTTTTTTTCTATAGTAAATGTTCGTGTTTCGCAATAAATACAACTGGATTCTCGATTTCACTCGACTGTGACTGAGAAAAAATAGATCACTTTGTACGCGCATTGCGCGTGCAAGGACCGATCCTAACAGTCGGATTGCGAACTATGATTTCAAAAATAATTTAGTTTAATCATTACAAATTCTTAGTTATTTCAAAACACTGGATCTATAGTTGTGTTAAATACAAACTAGCTGTTGAGGCGAACTTCATACCGCTTCGTTATCGAATGTAGGTATAAGACAATGAATTATCTTAATTATTATTTTTTGTGAATGTACCATGTTTTAATGCCTAGTTATTCTGCAATTCGCGGCGGAGACAAAAATAATATCAAATATCATAATATTGGGCAAACGCGTTCTTGAGTTTTGGTTAACACGACTTCATTTTATATGTAATAATTATGCCAGCTTAAATTTATATTAGTTATATATTCGCTACGTAATAGAAACTTCTGAAGAAAATCCTAAACCTATCACTACTATGTGATTTTACTGTATACATTACCCGATACAACCAATAAAAGAGAAGGTATATTAAAAATCAAGCAATGGATGTCAAGTATAATACAATTCTAATACTCGCAACCACAATACACGACCACTTTCATCTTCATTTCGATTCAAAAATAAAAAAGCTGCATCGATGGCGAAAGCGATCGAGATAACTGAAGATTCGTAATTAACTCGTAAAACGGCCGAAGTATTTAGCATTGTTGTACAACTCTCATTTATATTAACTATTCTAATTGATGCAGATATCCTTTGTTATTATAAGTACTATTGAATAACATTATGATTGTTAATCATATTGATCCATGTCAGTTTTATATACATGAGATTTTTACACATTTTGACTGAGATCTTCACTGTAAGAATCCAACTTAGCTTACAAGTCTATAAGACTACATATCGGAGGAATCGAACGCTCGAATTAATGGCACCAGAACCTCCATGACTAATCATTGCACCGTCCAAAACAATTACAGACGCACACTTATCAGATTCTAGCAACACTATACAATTTCCTTCAACATCCATTGCGGCTCGCTCGTCCAGAACGTCGCACTTAACCTAATAACAGCAGCAATCTCTGACGAAATTGCGGGGTCATCTATCCGGGCACTAATTGAGACAGTTTAGCTTAAGACACTGGCCGGTCGACAGACGTCCGTAAATTGGCCGTTTATGGTGAAAGTCGAGACCAAAAGAGCCCTATGTGGAAATGTTAAAGTTCATTGTAGCTCCCGATATTACAGCCGTGTTATAGCGTTGCTTCGCTCCGGGGCGCTGTCCATGGCTCCACAAACATTTGCGCTAAGGTCATTTGATATGCACCATTATTTTATAGAAACTAGTTTATCGCCACCGCTTTGGTTGCTTTAATATTGCCAGTAGTATACCCTATATTTTTTTTTTTTAATCAATGATTTAATTTAGGCTTGGTGGGTATGTAATTTCTCGGTATTTAATATT
Source organism: Pheosia tremula (assembly GCA_905333125.1). NCBI lineage: Eukaryota > Metazoa > Arthropoda > Insecta > Lepidoptera > Notodontidae > Pheosia > Pheosia tremula. Next base: position 4,182,163 of record HG995411.1, read on the forward strand.
TTATTTACTTACTTTTTATAAAAAAAAACTAATAAAAATTAAAGATCCGTTGCAACTTTGAATGAGCTTCGTGAATGTTTGTGATCACTGCTTATAAGAATGCCAGACAGATTTGATTAAGTTCGTTTTTATTTGTAGTTAGTAGATTGTTTGCAGGAAGTAGTTGCAAAAAAATATGTAAATTTAACTAGTAATTTAGTGTTGTGAACCGTCTAATTATGCAATTTTTGCACCTAATAACAATACCGATAAAAAAAATTGGTGCGTTCGTTTTAATAGTTGATTGAAGGTTGTGTGTTTGCACGTTATCATTATAATAACCATTACCACCTTATGTGTCGATTAATTATTAAATATGACAAAATAAGTGTACATTATAACAGTTTGTAAATGCATAAGAATTCTAATGATACACTTAGTTCAAGTTATGCAAGTACTAATGTCTTAGTCAAATTGCTTGGTATTTTTCCGGATCGACTATCCTGTATTTAATGTACATTTGTTATTTATGTGCAAGCAAAGCATTTGTTTCTCACTTACTTTTAGTTGGCAACACCTTTGAAGTAATACCTATCATTATTATCAATAATAATAGTTAACCATATGCTTGATCTCAGGAAACTCTTAAAGAAAATAGAAATAAATATCACGTAGTATTAATATGTGTAGTATTTTGAAATAAAACAATTTCTTTTGGCTTATTATCGCGTTTATTTTATGTTTTTACGTTCGCGACCTTTCGGATGCTTTACAGCAACCGTGGTCACGGGAGGATTATCCTGTCAATCCCAGTTCAGTAAAAACATAAAATAAACGCGATAAAATCACAAAAAAATAAATATATTTCTACTTGTAGTATTCGCGTAAATATAATAACTCAATTTGTGTGGTATTTAATGCGCTATGCTTAACGAGGCTTCATCGATACCGCGAAATGTTCAAAATGGTGTGGTGTCCATACAATCTGATTTACGCGCGCCGCTCCGTTCCTGAAGCCGGTGTCTGCTATAAAGTATACGCTTACCTTTTTAGGAATACTAATTCCTGTTCAGATTATTCATCGCTAGTGTCTATACAAATTTGCTATGGTTGTATTAAAAGTAGTTAGCCACTGTCGTTTGTGTTATCAGTTCGGATTTTATAGCAGTACGGACCTACGGTATTTTCAATTACGTCACGTATTTTCATCGGAGTGGTTGGAAAAGGTGTCTTATACCTGAGTACTCTAGGCCATTTAATTCTGTGTGCATACAAAAGGGAAATAATAATATATTCAGACGATCACCAAATATAGGTCCCTATTTAAGCAACCCTTGTATTATGGGAACGGGCGATCCCAGTATATACTTCTATTATAGTTATAAGTTAAAGGACACACATTCTTCCTCATCACACAATGTGCCTCTATCGGGATTTGAATCCGATACACAAAGCACGGTCTCTACCAACTGTGCTGATTGGGTGGCCAATGTTTTCTATTTCGTCTTTAGTCAATAAACTTGCAACTTAGTTAGGATTTGAGATCATATTAATTATATTCTCATAACATACGTAAGATAAGGTATCTACAATTGAAGTCTACATTTTAAATGTAATTTTACTGTCCATCTTCTTTGTATTACAAACGCAAATAGTTGTAAAACTTTCTATGAATTTGGGGGTCAGTCTTTGTGTCTTTAGTACCGGATTTAAATTGCCTGTGGGTGGAACTCGCGACCATTGGTTTCATACACAGAGCTTATTAATGACTTCGTAACCAAAGGACCTTTATGTATCATTCCAAATTGAAACGTAGACTTATCTATCCATCAATATAATTATTAATGTGTCTAGATAAAACTGCTTTCGTTGATAATTTATTCGTAACATTAATAGCGAAGACCTTTACTAAACGAACTCAAGGCTATTAATTAGCAATTATTGTTCTCTTATGACACATTTATTTTAAAAGACCGCTATTTGTTTTTGTTTATTTAATTGTCTTAATGGTGATAGGACTAGCAATCTTGTTGTCTATGGTAATCGAATTGGATGCCGTTTGACAGGTGAAACTCATTAATCAGGTTCAGCTGTCAAATTGGAGTCAATGACAATGATTTTTAAATTATAGAGGCTGGTTAGACAATGGAAGTGCAACCGATCATTTGGGTAATGGACTTGAAGTGGTCGTAGAAATTTATAAAAAGTTAGACACTTAAATATAATTATGAGAACTAAAAGCTTTTTAGTGACTGAATATGATTCTTCTAGACCGAAATTAGGCCTGCCAGTATGAAGCAGAAGAACTTGGGATACTGTTATGGAGAAATTGTAGATCTATTTAACATCGTGTTGTAATGCTAATGCAACACATTTGAAAAAGCAAGTGGAAAGTCACTGAACCCCATGCTGGGATCAATTAAAACTCATAACTGTTCTTAACTTAATATTAACCGTATCTATTGGACCTAATTGTTTGAAATGATAATTAAAGTTAATGGCCTAAACGCTCATGGTTTGGTTTAGGTTTCTTTAGCTTGCTCTTCTTTTCGCATCAACAGGTAATTAAAAAATGTATAACCAACCAAGCTATAAGCCACCTGGGTTGCTTACGAATAAATAAAAGATTCCCAATCCATTTGTGCCTGGTAGCAGAAAATAATAGCGAGGAGTTTCTGAATGCTCCCGCGGATACAAAGCATGGAGCAGAGGAGCAGGGCGCGGGGCAGATCATTTATGACAGGACACCCTAACCACTACTGCAAGCGAGTCATGGGGAAGGTAGAGTAGTGTTATCTCTAAGACCGAGCGCACATTATCAGGAACTTTCCGTCCGCAGTTCTTCAACGTGTTCTGGGTAATCTAAATGACCTTACACAAAATGTGTTCGGAAAGTCACAATAGGCGTTTATCTGAAATACATTTTCTGAAATACATACATTAGATAACATTCGCCGGCCTAAAATATGCTTTTAATATATATTTTTTGCTATGGTTCTATCTTGCATACTGCAAGTCGTTCTGAGTACATGCGCACGAGCATACGGGTAATTTGGTGAGTTGAGATGTCTCAGAGGGAGGCACCACATTCGCGCTGGTGCCAACCCTTGTATGCCTATTTGCTTAAACTTTCTTGTCTTACCTATCAAGTCACCATTGTTACTCCATATGATGATTTGGTAGGTAACGCGTTGAATCTTTTTGCTTTATCAGCTTCCATAGCAGATACTAAACTTATAAGATCTATCAAACCTATCCACCGGATATCTGTAACAATGGCAGCACGGTATTCATCACGAATGTCCTATCTAATAGTTTAATTGCAATGCCCGTCGTGGTCAATACAGATACTGATCAGGAGGTCGGCTGCCTGCACCGTGTTTTGCTGAACTTATTCATCAGGCTTGCATAACTTGGGATCTATTCATAGTGCTGATGTGCTACCAAACAATAATATTTTTTATCACTCATTAGTCGGTTAATTAGTGAGATTATCCCATACCAGTATTGTGTGGTAATTTCGCTCCTATAAAGAACCTTTGGTGACGGGGTATCAATAATTTAGGTTCAAAAAACTACACGTATTCTTATTGCTAATGCCATTGAAATAGAAGTCCATAACGCTCATCCTCTTGGAGCGGCGTTTATTTTAAATTTCGAACCATATTTTTTTATTACATAAAAACAAACTTTGCATCATAGTTTGGTATCTAAAAATAAATTCAAACTTCGAACAATGCCACATAGATGTTAAAAATTTGCTCTATTTACGATTATACAAAACACTTTTCCTGTGAAAAATACTTAGCAATTTGATTAAAATTTATAAAAATATGGGTCCTAGTGCAACTTGTTAAAAATTCTATAGTGTTTATACATTATCTACAAAAAGACATGAAAAAACTTTAACAGGGCCAGGTATGACACGTTTCTGATAGGGCAAAGGAAGGAAATGTTTTGAAAGATGCGATCACCAGATTGGTATTTGACACTGTCAAATCTCCCACAAAGTCTCCTGATTAAATGAAATACATTCCTCATTGCAACGAAATCAGTATTCAAGTATCCAACTATTTTACGGCCAATTCTAAATAAGATCCTCATCTATAAATACGGCATACAGTTAACGTCAGCCGGGTCCGATAAGTTAATAATATTACACAGAATCTCCGAACAAGGTTCATAAATAACGTTCTAGTTAAATTTTAAGCGTTACCTTTGAGGTTGAGGTCAGTTAAAAGTTATCGCTATATGAACAATATTGATTGGTTTCGTTTGTTCTTTGTTATGTGTGGTAAGCTTGACGAGTATCTTAGGATTGAATCAAATGTATAAAAAAATCAATTATCTTTATTATAATTTTTCAGTGATTTTCCCATGTTTTAATAGTTATTATGCTATTCGGGGCACAGGACACATTCAAAAAATTAAAGGTCATTAAAATTGGCTCACTAGTTCTGGAGTTATAAATAGTGTAACTAGCACGACTTAATTTTATAAATATACAAGAAAAAGATAGAAGATGTGCATAGATAGTGAACTCGCTATTATAACATATATGCAGTTTAAACTGTTAATTTAATGAGTTTCTGTAATTTTTATTCTAATTACAATAGCGTATGTTTTTAATAGTTTGTAGTTATGGGTATTCTTAATTAGGTACTTATTTCCTATTATTTTGGAATTCTTATTTCTAACCAGTCCAAGTTATCATCAATCGGTCTTGATACGTGTCGCTCGACTTGTATTCCTGAAATAATGTTACACAAATATTAATAACCAATTTTAATAATTAAACATAAATACTGTGAAACAACTGTTCAGCCTCAGCTAGCTTTAATTCATGGGCACTTGAAGAAGTTTTTTATAAAATCTACTGGCATGTATTCTCTTCCCACAACTTCTGACTGAATTGGTATGGGCTATCTTTCAGATTAGTAGTGGATAGGGTATATCAGCAGTGGAAGATAGAACATTAATTATTCTGTCACCGTATTGTCATATGTCTATATTTTTCGACATTTTCAGATCAATACGCATTCAGATTTTTGATATCGGGGCACAGAACAAACATAATATTATTTCTATAAAATACAAATTAAATAATTTGAAAATACGAACCTCTTTTTAGTAGTTGCATTATATCGTTAATATTTTGATTTTGCGATCCACCGAACGGACCTTGGATCACCATTGATTGTGTTTGCGGAACTAAATAATTGATTACTGGCACACTGGGAGTCGAGCTGATTGCTACATTAAATGTAATAATTGTAAGACTTTATTTATGAAAATTTATATCATCCCAAAAAAAAATTAGTTAAACAAAACATATAATATTAATCTGTTTTTCCATATAATAAAGATGGCGAAGTGTGGTGTGTAGCCATTCTGTACTTTTTAGTACTAAACTAGCTCAAAATACTGACTATTACGACGTACTCTACAAACTAAGGTACCATCTGAACATGAGTCAAATCTATACAGGTAATAATCCAGTAACTTGATCGCGTCTGTATGGTATTGATCGATTTGATTGCTATTTGGTTATGTCAAAAGTCGGACTGCCACTAGACGCCCGGCAGTGCCTTCAGCAAGTAAAAACTTGCTGCCCTTATACCAAGTAGGTAGGTTTATATATTCAAAACTTACTCGTTGAAGCTCGTTTGGTAATAACGGGTTTTGTAATCAGTTTCTTCCCGAGCTTATCCAATGCCTTTTCTAAATCCTCTATGTTCACCGGTCTTTTTTTGGGATTAGATGTTTTAGCTAAAATAAATTGTTATATTGGTAGAATATATTCTTTCATTTACTATATACAATAATTACGTAGAAACTAACTTAAATATTTACAAACTAATATCAATTAAAAAGAGTATTGAAAACGTACTTAATATTTACAAAAAGTGTAAAAAATTTGGCTCATACGGTAGCGTGCCCAAGATGCTGGCCGCATTTCCTCGCTGAATAGCCAAAGCTACTCGCTGAGCAAGGAAATGCCCAGCCCTTGGGTCGCCGTTTGCGTCAACCAATCTTTTTCAAAGATTTTCTACAAAATTTATGGCGCGTGGACCTCCTGGACTACCATAGGGTCTTGACTCCGAACGGAACGGTATTAGTAGAATATATTACTCTTGACAATCTAGAGGATGATTCAGTAAATGGGCGTCGCTTTAGGATAGGACAATATGAATACTGTTATGTAATACCGACTTGTTTTGACCTGGTGAGTTGTTGGCGCCTTTTTTGGAGCTTTAGTCGTTTTGGCTGTAGCTTTAGGTGCTGCTGCTGATTAAATGAAAAAGGAATACTTAAGTACCTATCTAATAATTAAAGGATTTAACATGTAATTATACATTGGTATTGTATATGTGAGATATACCTATCTCGGTAATTATATAACTTTTAAACTGAGATTAAAACTTAACATAGTAGTAGGAACTATTGGGATATAAAAAAATGTCAAAAATTTCCTGTCTATTAATATGGTATTCCAAATTTTCTGTAAACATGTTTCGTATTGCCTATGTAATGCGATTCAAATCATATACATTTAGGGGTGAGAAAACAATACATTTCTGGTCACATGCAATATTTTTAGAAAATGTGATTTTCGTAGGACACTCACAAAAAAAGGTGGGATCTGTCTTTTGGAATTTTCTATCTATCTGTCGTACGCGCGAACGCAGAAAGAAAGCAAAGTGAGGAAGCCCTGTATGTCTAAAGAGACCTAAACCGTTCTCAAAAGACTTGTCAATTCCGCTAACACCTACTAGGCCAGGTAGGTGGACTATGGCTCTTATCATATTTGTATCGCTTTAAGGCCCGTGCACAACAGTGGGACATTCGAAGAGAAAATATTATTATCGATCGTTTTCGAATTACGTACTCACCAGCTACTGCTTTATTAGATCGCCAGGCTAAACAAAAGAATATTTTATAATACCTTGATATAATACGAAATACAAATTTAGAAGTAGATACATGATTATCTAATATACAAATAATTTATTCTGAGTACATGATTTGAGAAACACTTCACCACAAACAATAGTTATTGACAAAAAAATTGTTGTTGCTCGAAATGAGGATAATTTATGTTGTTCAACAAAACTATTACAGGAAATGGAGCTGGGGTGAAGAAAAAACAATATGATCTATCTTGTAAACCTACATCATATTGTCTACCATCGCCTGGTGATGGTGACCGAAGAATATTAGGAAAAACATTGGAACCAAAATAATATCAGCGAAATGTAGGTGCCCCGCAGTGTACCTCTGCCTACCCCTTCGGGGATTCCAGGCGTGATGGTGTCTATTATGAAAAAGGCTAAGAATGATTGATGAAAAATTAACTCAATTTTCAATCTACCCTAATTGGAACTTAACTAAGATAAAACTATACATAGTTTTATCTCGGTAACTTAAGATTGGACCAGTAGTTAGATTCAGGTTTTTGACTGACGGCAACGTTGATAAACTAACCTGATTTATGATGCGGGGCTCGCCCCAAGTAATAAGGATGGGGCCTCAGTAAACGGAGGCTGTTCGCTTGCATTTCAGGAGTTCCCGGAATAAATCTTATGGGATTGGAGTCCTTAAATTCCACTTGCAGTTCTATTTGATGGTTTGGAAGATCATCTGTAAGATAAATATATTTAATATAGCTATTCTTTTGGATAAATGTGTGTGCGATGGAAATGTGTTTTTTCGTAAGTTTCAGGTTTGATTTAATTGATACAACTAGGCGATACTTGGGGGAAATCCATTGTTACTCAAATGGGGGGAAAGAAAGACCCACAACTGATCTTAGGCTTGTTATTTTTTCTAATTATAAACCAAACAAATTAATGGATAATTAAAGAAGCCAACAACACCGGAATCTTCTAAGATGTCAGTCGAGAGTTGTCTGTCAAGAGTGTCGGGACCCCAATTAATATGCTATTCTCCGCGAAACGATGCGAACCTAAAAAGTATTCGAGTCGTGTTTCGCCTCTAAACGAGGCATCTTCAGGACGGCTAGGCTACGAAGGAACCCATTTTTTGGCTTTTGGAAAAGTTGACAAGCCGAGCGTCAGTGGTGTTTATCGGGTTTGATTGTTATAATATAATTAATAATTTCTTTGACATAAAGGATGACATTCACTCACCTGATAATTTTCTTATTGGAGCAAGGATTCTTTGAAGCACACTATCGATGTCCTTATTCAGGGTTTGACCAGGGCCTATAGTGTAATCATAAAATATAACTTAATTATACTACCAGCAATGGGACAATGAAAGGCTAATTATATTACTAACATGATATTAGTTTAAGTTAAGATTGCCTGTTTATAGTTGGTTAGTTATTCGTCAGATCATTACGGGTAGTAGATACTCTTCTCATATAAGAATATGGTGGAAAAATGGTAATTATCTTTCCCGAAGATTCTAAAATGTGACCATGATCTGCAAGACGCAGTAGGTCCCCCTCAAGTTGGACCAATTACATCACACGGGCCGCAAGTAGCTGTCGGATGCTAGTGACACATGACCGTGATGTGTAGAAGTCACTGGGGGAGGTCTATGCTCAGCAATCGACATCTTTCAGCTGATGGATGAATCTCGGGCGAATACTTTAATCGACATAAAATTCAATATTTGTTACACTATTAAAATAATCCCTAAACACCTTAAAATATGTATAAAATACCCCGTAAAATATTACTAGTGTGTGTTAGGATGAACACCAATTGTAAAATGAAAAACTTCGATAAAAACATCGCTCAATAGGTCACCTGACCATGCTGTACAGGAAATATAAAAGCAGTAAATCGATAGAGAATAAATTCGTAAACCATAAAAAAACTAAACTCGTAAAAGTAACATAAAATTTTTATATGTGACCAAGTATTGTAAATAAAAATAACCTTTCGGATAAGACTTGGCGGGGCCACAGTGGTGCCTCCAGATGTTAAGTGCCTTCACTGATTTTCACCTCACTGAAAACAGTACATAGCTGGGTGAGTATAGGCATCTATAGTAAACATGAGCCTTGATATTACTGGCAGCAGCAATCTGGCATTAGCGCTACTGATGCCAGCTTATTCATTACCTCAGATTTCATGAGTTTTATTTGTGGAAATCGATATATAGGCGAGTTCTTGCGCGCACGCTCGCGAATGTTTCTGTGACATTGCGATGATTGACGGGTACTCGCTAGTTTGCTATATATATATACCTAGGAAGTAAAATATATCCTAGTACCTCACATTGTACCTGCCAAATACAATAATTGACAAATAAAACTGACATGAGAGTTTCATTAAAATAAATGCCCAAGTATTGCAAGTATCTGAAGGTTGACCGCTATCGAGATAAGTCATCGCAGATCTCAGTAATGCGGCAGTATTTAATATCGATAGGTCATTAGTTCGTATCTACCGTGCCCAAACAATTTAACGAAAACATAATTAAAATATTCGTTTATTAATAATTAAAGGTCATACAAGCTAAACTATTACGTTGCAAACTCAGTGAATTAGAGACGATTTTGAAATATAATTACTGAATAGTCGCTTTCCTTACGTACACGGTACATATTATTATTGTCCGATATATATAATAATATTTCATCACTTCACTTTTTTTTATTTTTTTTTCTAGTTTTCTTTTTTGAAATGCTTTTATTCTTTAATCGAGAACATTATTTGAAAGAGATGTTGGTACCATTTCGCAATTTAAGGGAAGAACATTCAATCAGTTGCTTATTAGATTATATTATTTGGTTATTTGTAGTGTTTTGTAGATACTTACTTATTTATCGAAATGTTTTCTTCCGTAGGTATCCTTTTGAAGTTAGATGCTATATTCAATTAGTTTTAATGAATAGCTTATTTTTAGTGCCAAAAAGATATCTTTCGCCATTATTGAGAGATACATAATCCACAAACAAATCAGAAGCTTGAACAACCGTACCGCAGACATTCGTGTGTGTGGTACAAATATTAAATTTAATAAGACAATCGATAAAGTATATTGTGGAGCACAAAATTATTGCGTTCGTGGATCTGGATAGGTTGTCGTCGTTGGGAACGTACCGAATGTTAGTGGTATCGCGCGCGCCGGCGACAATCGTGCGCTTGCGCCCATGTGTGATATGATAACTATGATTTGCTGGTATGTGAACTGTAAAATTGTTTAGATCTGACCCCATTGTTTCGTGAGGAGGTACGATCTCTGTGGGTTTTGCTGATTTTTTAAACCCTTTGTAGATATAAAGCAATGATTGCACAAGTATGTACTACAATATTTGAAACTTATGTTATGAAACTTGGACACACCATTCAATGGTCATTGAAAACCCGCCTTACAGTTATATTTATTATATTTTACTCACGACTCTACATAACTTCTAGAATAAAAGAGTAGCCTATACATTATTCTAAACTTAAACCTAATGTGAAGTCTAACTTACATAGATTTTTCGGTAAAGTTTACCACGTCTCATCTGTGAAAACTAATGCCACCTACATCCATATAATCAATCTAGAATATAGAGAAAACTATCCAGAAAGATCCCGATCAGACACCATTAAATAAGTAAACCACAGATAATCATCTCAGACATCACGACTACCGATGCGCGAGCACCCACTTACTGGTTCGCAATATTCATAAAATAACCATATAAGTAAAAAGATAATATAAATAAATATTGTGCCGACCGCATTAGCACATGGTTTAGGTTATCAGCTGAGGAGGTGGATCCAAAACGGTGCGCTGGACGGAGTCGTGACCGCACGAGACCCGCTTTGTACATTGTCGCTTCTGAATATGTGTTGTTATGGAACAAAGGGTATAGAATACATAGCAGTGCTTTCTTAGATATATTGTTAATTAGAAATATTATTCAGGACATGCTTCATTAATACTGTTAGCGAGACAGCTACGTCCTTAATAATGATAATACTATAAAGTATTCTATGCAGTTTAATCTACCACCGAAGAGAGGGACAGACCGATCCGATCTCCGTTTAGTTAGTAGCGATATAGTGCGTTCAATTTGCGTAAATAAATAAAAAATATATATTCACCGAGCGAAAGCAAAATTTGTATATATGATTACTATAGATTTTTAAAATTATTCAGCCTAGCAACACTCTGTTATGATCTGCTTTGTTTGTGCTCTATGGTAATAAAAAAAAGATGACTGCGTTGTATATGAATATTGGACTATATTAATAAATTATTTTATTATTAAATCAAAGTTCCTTTATTCAATATAGATGGTATTATATGCCGCCTTAATTATGCCTCATCTACTGGAGAGCTCATATGTCGCGTAAAACCAGTAAGGCATACCCCAAACAATTCTCAAATCTATATATTTTTTTAATTCTATGTATTTTCCAAACTCAACTACTAACCAAAGATAGTTCAATAATGTATCTCTATACGTAAATAAGATAACGCAGATAGGAACATTTCAGATCCCCGTAAGTACCAATTAATAGTTGGGTACATCTAGCTGATCTATGTCGGCACCCGCCTATGTAATCGGTACTGGCTTATTTAGGGGGATTTCTATGCAAATTTAATTACAGTTCCTGCATGTAGAGACTAACGAAGTATGCTATTAGAGTGTACACGGCGGTGATATTATATTTCATGAAGAATTGCTTCAGCTACGCACACACACACACACATCAATAATAATTTCATTCATAATCATTCGATAATCATAGCTTATTTGGCATTATTAAGATTTACGGACCTGTTTATCAGTCTATTATAGCCACTGGGATATATAGTTTCTCAATGTTTGCGACTATGCACTGCATAAATTAATATGCATTTTTAAAACAAAGCTGGGAGTATTAGTTATATTATTGCAATGAGTTATTTAAAACATTTTTGTGGACCACACAATAAATTAAAAATGTACGATAACAATGTGATCGTTCCGATAAAAAACGGTACAAATATTAAGTACCCCCAACACAAGAATTATTGCGGTTCTGTAATAAAACCGATATATTTTACTTTTATTTAACGTACAGCACTTTTAAAAATCACGCGATACTTGCAAGGACGTGACACTTAAAATTTTAAGTAGCGGCATAAATCAATAAGAATCTAATTAAATCTTGCGAAATGTTTATTTTAAAAACTATATTATATTTCCGCAATAAACTAACTTATTAGCAACATATCGAAATTCTATTAGCACTCTCCAAAGCTATATCGCCGCCTCTACTGTCTGTATACGGCTCTACCACAGATTATGGAGGGCTCTCCTAACCCCGCATAGCAATTGACACCATGTACGTCTCGCCGGTGGCTACGCTCGCCCATTAGACCACTTCCATAACAAAAGACGCTCGGAGCCTCCCATTCCAACAATTGTATGAGCTATTTACCTTATCTGAAGCAACATACAATCACACCACAGTAACTCTCCATAATTACGACGACCGATTAGTCTTAATACTTTGCGTATTGTTGTGCCGCGTGATAAATATTCACAGATCACGAGAGATATGCCGTGCGGTTCAAAATGTATGGGAACTCGCTGTCGCCGTTTTGTTCCCAACCACTCGCTAAAACCAACCAATACGAAGTCTCCTCGGTGCGTGCTGCGTCGTCGCCGTATACAGCGGCCGTACCACGCGGCGCACCAGTTTATTCAAAGTATCGTTAGACGATCTATACATTGCCTCGTACATTCACTCAGTAGCGAACATAGGTGGTACTTAAAGAGCCATGTATTTTGTACAAAAATAAAAAAGTCGTTGTGCTACATGAAACCTAAAAAAAACATAATAAAGGCATTAAATATTTTTTGATTTGTTGTTTTTAATGATTTTAAAGACGAATAAATAAAATACTTAATACTGGCTGGTGAAATGAGATTCCATCTTTCGCGTAGTTCACTTTGCTGCTGGTATTTTTGCATACAAACACGGAACAACCCGGCATTTTGAAAAAAACTAGAGCACCGGCACCGAAGTGCAGTTGCAGTGGACTGACGGCGAAAATTGTAGGTTAGCCAAATGTACGCTAACTTTGTGCGCAAGCCCACCGCTTTCATAACATATCCCCTCTAATATATCTGTGTAAATATTAGTCTGTATCGTTCTTGGAACGCTTTTATTTGTGCAAACAACTTATAATACAGTAGTCAGCTCACTTTCAGTGTAACATGTTTCATGTTTTATTAGTAAATATGTGTTTATTATACGTAATTAATACGGTTATAGTCAGTACGTCTGGATAATTTTAATAGATAGTAATTAAGCTCATTTTGTTGGTTACATAAGACGCTCAGTGATTTATATTCTGTTCATAAATTCAAAATGCAGTTGCGGCTACAATTTCATAAAATAAAAATGAATTGACAATTATTTTATTTACTTTAAATAAGTAATTTTGTTTTCTATTGATTATTATTATTACAATTTGACAGGACATTATTATCGTAGCCAACAAGTAAAATAAATAAATACTTAATTACCTCTGACTTTATATATGATTATAAACTGGGTATATTGTACATTGCGTCGTCTTATAACAAAATCTAATTTCATCTACACATACAACTAAGGGGAAAGCTACTTATAAGTAAAGAATCAAGAATATATCAGCGCACGCAGTATCGCTAGTGCGAGGAGTGTGCGCAAACGCAGGTGACTGTGCGACACGATGATAGCGCGCGCGTGATTTGACCATAGCGGGACACGCTTGCGATGCTCTACCGTACCGCCCGTCATTTTACACACACCATAATGTAAGTATACACTATCTAAACGAGTGTAATAAAGAGCATCAGAGCACGTAAAGCCAACGGTCCTGCGCTTGATCTCTCTCCAGTCCTGTCGGATTACTGTCCTAAAGAACTATGAGAGAGAAAGGAGAGTGAATGCACTTGCGCTTGCGCACACACTTGAGCACTATAATATCTTCTGATGCCTTGTCTCCAATAAGATTAGCTGCCGTGACCGAAATTCGGTCAAGAGGACTATTATAAATAGTTAATACTGTCAAAAATATTGTCTTGACTGCAAAACGTGCTTTTTAATTTTGTTGAACTAATGCAGAATCGTCATCATCAGCCAAAAGACGATGTCGTTCCTCTTAAAGGAGGACGTCTTCTGGGTAAAAGTTCTTAATTATTTTTTCTCGCATCCAACAGCATCATTGTTCCTTGATGTGTGAACAGTTCGTCTATACAGCTTCGAAAATATTATATAAATGTTCATTAATATTAATATTCCAACCAAAATAAACTTAACCCCTGCCACCAATTACGAAACATCGCGACGGGCACGTGCTAATCCCTGGCACAGAAGTGTCCGCTTCGCGTCGTGACATAACTCGGCCGGGCGCCGTAATCTAGAACAAATTGCGTACACTTACAGACTCTTTATAGACCTTTTAAGGTAGAAAATTTAAGATGATGATCACCACGTTTATAATTAAGATTGTACATGATTGTCGCATCGTGACGCAGTGTGGGCGTTCCGGTTCCGAGGTCAGGGGTGGTCTGGCCATGCTACCGACTGTACTTTTCTAATATAAGGAACTGATGGACTGATAGGGAGTGTTTCTTCGCCGTATCCGGTACCAGATGAGTTTTTATTAAGGTCGAGATTGTACGATTAAACGGGACGTTGAAGGTATTGTCAAGAATTTTGTCTCTTGGTGCGGTTAGAGTAGCTAAATATAAGCACTGTGCCTCTTAACTTGTTTGTCTATTGTCCACCTAATATGGATCCATGTGTTTAGAAATAGGAATTTCCGGGAATAGGGGAAGATTAGGAGTAACTGCGAGAAATCTTTATGAGTAATTACTTGGTATTATTAATTATAGGTACTGTTAAGTTTCGAAACTATCCTATTACATTTCAGCATTCGTAAATTGCAGCTACTCTCGCAGAGTTACATATTGTCTGAATAGACAATGTAGAATCAGAAAGAGAGTATTTAAATATGAAGACTAGTAACTGGATATACTGGACTCTGTTATAATTATTGTATATTTATAATTATAGTAGCAATGATTGGTGGAGAGCATTGTAGTGAGGGTAAGCACGACTACGGGTGGAGGGTAGATCTAAGGAAAAGATATATGATATAAGACGTAGGTTATTGTTGTTAGGAACTGTTCGTATATTTTATTTTTATATTTTATTTTATTTTTTGACCTACCTATGAAGCACCCGCAGGTATATTATAAATTCTACCATCTGTCTGTTCTTATCATGAACTAGCTATCCCAGCGTACATCGTACCGCCTCAGAATCAAATGTATGCGAAAATCAATTATCTTTATTATTATTTTATAGTAATTTTTCCCATTTTAAATAATTATTATACTGCAATTAAAAAAAAACGGGGCGGAGACAAATTAAAAAAAAATCAAAAATTATAAAAATCGGCCCACCCGTCCATGAGTTATAAATGGTGTAACTAATACGACTTTGTTTTATATATAGATAAGCGAGTATATTTTCTCGATTCAACACGCACCATAATTACAGAATACTCATATTCTAGTCCACTCTCACTTAAGCAAGCTCCATTCTTCTCCAACAATAACCAAGGAAGCTTGTGTCTATTTCAAACGTAATCCAGGAAGCGAGATCCACGAATCCATAACAAAGACGGTTGAGCGCCTTCGCGGGAATCAGTGGCGACGTGTGTGGCATCCACGGACACTTTATATAAAACACGGTCCCTGGTCGCCCTCAACATCTCGACAGGAACCACTTTGCATGCAGCTACTACCTATCATTCTGAACAATCAGAAAATGAGAGCAGCATATCAAGGAACGTCATAAATCAATGCATTTACAACACTCAAATTTGAACTCTAAACTTAGTTTCCTAATGTTCATTTTAAATTAGTTGGGGTTGTAGATAAGTCATTTAATGGTGAACATTTATCACCAAACGCATTATTTATCTTAAATTCGTAATTGCTGATCAAGGAAGAGACGAATCCTTGAATGAAACCTTGAACGAAGGATACTTATTATTTACTTCAGGTGTGCAGTAGAAACGGGGATCATTGCGTAGATTTTGTGGAAAGTAGAGCAAGTATATAATTATTGAGAGCAACGTATAAAAGATACAGTAAATTGAATATTATTATATTATACTTATTGGTCGTGGTCTGATTTGACTTTTCGTACTTTAACGGATTTAGATCCAAAATACAAGCCATACACGCCAGAAACATTCGTAAATAGAAGCTAGACCCATTTTTCTAGACCTATTTTTCTCTGAAATCAAGAGAATACCCAAATAACAAGCCAGTGCTGTACCGTTTAGAAATACCGTATAGAAGGGGCCAACGGAACTAAAAATATTGCAAAAGATTAAACGTAAACCTATATTTCTAAATTAGTTAATAATACGTTATTTTACACCATTACATTTGTGTCAACGTCCACTAGATAATTTACATTTAATACGCCATAAATATACAACGGGTTGAATAAATACAAAATTCTAATAGGCCTTAACAAGCTAACTACAGAATGTAACTCGATCAATCACCTGTAATTGTAGTTGGACATTCACAATTAGCGAGCGCTGGAATTTTTAGTATAACATCCGAGTACTGTACCAATCGACCGATTGATCCGTAACGACCTCTGGCCAATCGTTTGATAATCTCATTATGTCTTTCAAACCGTTTTGTAGCAATAGAATTACTTGTTTCGTTGTAAACATTGCCAGAGTTACATACCATTACCTAATTGCGTTCTATGTTTCAATTCATTATAGCACTCGTTATTGTCTGAGCGATCAGTGCGACAATGCTGTTCTTGCTCAGACAAGATACCGTGAGGGGGGGGGGGGGGGGGAGTTGCTTTGGAAGAACCTTATGATCTGCCATTTGCTTCTCTGTAAGCTGTAAGTCCGCGCACCTTATATGCCGGAGACAGGCTCATGAGCCTTCGTGGTTGGTGACATGGCTAAAACAAGAAAGCAATATTCTTGCAAAAAAATTGAAATTTGTTGCAAGAATATTGCTCTTATTTTATCTACTTGAATTATTAGCAAGCGTTTCCTTGTAAACGTTGTCCTCATTAGGCGGAGCCCTGAATTAAAAAGGCCAGTTTACACTACAATAAAAATAAAACAGTGTTCATCACCGAGTTTTCTAGAATGACAATAAGAATTTATATGGTGTATCGTTAATCACCCTAAACGGCACCGTCTCAAACGATGTAATTTTGCACAAAACAACAACATCGTGGTAGGTGTACTCAACTTTTATTCAAGTTTTAAGCGCACTCTAAAGTATTTTCTGCACTTAGGCTGCACGAAGATCGTTCAAGCAGATGGCTCAGGGCGGTTAGTGAGGCGTTTATCGCTTCATTAGCCGGCAGAGGTCAAGAAGACACAGCGACACCTCTCGTGCCAACTCTGCCGATGTGTTGTTACGATTGTGTCGCCATTTTGTTGTAAGGAAAAGCGGGAAACGCTTTGAAAGATCGTTTAACGGTAAATTAAATAGCACACAACTATTTAGAACTAAGAATAGTAAAATGTGTACTGCTATATACCATACGACTTATCTACAACTACATATACATACAACTTAAGGTGGAAGCTCAGGTCAGGGCGCGAAATTCAAAATGTCAATGGTTTTTATTTTTTTACGAAAAATTTGGACATCTTAACGATGTAATTTAGTTTTCTGCGATATTAGCATTCTGCATTGGATGTCTCGATGTATTAAGTTTGTTTTAAAAATACCTAAAGCGATACAACACCATAAAGTTAGTAAAAGTAGCGGTTTTTACTAACTTAATGGTGTTGTATCGCTTTTTTCGTAAGAAAATAAATCCATTGACATTTTGCATTTCGCGCCCTGACCTGAGCTTCCACCTTAAGTTAAACTATCGATAATATCATAGCTTTACTTACGAAACATGGTATACCTCCAACTCACGTTGACTCTATCAATCATGTTAACCAACTACTGACCTTGCTACGGCAATTATCAGACGATTATCGACGACATCTGGCTCTCTTTCGTCGGTTCGATGATGTCATTTGCTAATCTATAAATATGCTCTCTGTACACACTCATTATCTTATTAAGTAGCCGTTTTTGGAACATTTCATTGGTAGTTGATTGTAATTACAATGTGATGTCAAGAATATAGGTCGAGATGGCAATCATGGACTACATATTGAGATATGAAATTATGTGTTATTATGTAGCATACCTATTAAATTATGTGATCAGGTTTTTTTTTTATTTTAACAAGCCTTGTACTTATGTTCTAAAAATAGAAGACTCTATAGAACATAGATAGAAACTTCAATCAAGATTATTGGTATAAATCTGAAAAATCTTAAGTATATATGGTCGTACATACATATACTCACGCCTGTATTCCATGGGAGTAGGCAGATACTGACTGCCAAATGCTACGAGTATATATTGGCTACAGTCTATATGGTTTATCCATATCCCAATAAAATCTTGGAGGATAAACACACTCGCCTCATATACATTCTGATTCAGAAAGGGTATACTCAGTTATGGACTTGCGTTTTATAGCGCATATGCCATAATTATCTGAAGTCAGTATTCCGAAATGTCAATTTAAAAAAAAATCGAGGCTTATATACTCTTACTGAATCATGCTGTATAATCAGCCAAATCAGAGTAATCAAATTAATGTTGATATTATCTAAAGATTCGACTATACATGAACAGTGTTAATGATAGATCGATAGCTTAGCAGATAGGGAAGAAAAGGGATTTTTAAGGAAAGGAAGACGATATTATACAAACATTATAATAGCTAGACAGAACCAAACACAACTCCATAATGAGAAATAAAACAAAAAAAATAATACAAATTAAAAAAAATTAAAAGGATAGTAAAACTAAAAATAGGTCCGATTACCCACAAACAGAGTTAAATTTAACCATCAGCAATACATATATATCAACAACTGGACAACGATGGTGATCATCACCAATAACACACACATCAAATAAATGTATATCACTAGTAGTATTTACTATTAAATTATATCCACTATCATTGTACTTTACCGAAGCCTTCGCTCTCTGACCACCAGTGGGCCCACTCCACATCTTATAGTAGTAGTAGTATTTACTATTAAATTATATCCAGAATCATTGTACTTTACCGAAGCCTTCGCTCTCTGACCACCAGTGGGCCCACTCCACATCTTATAGTACTAGTAGTATTTACTATTAAATTATATCCACTATCATTGTACTTTACCGAAGCCTTCGCTCTCTGACCACCAGTGGGCCCACTCCACATCTTAATTAGAAATTGTGAACGGTCATAACACGGTGCGTCTGATTGCGGATGCCAATATAAATGTCAGTCGATTCCGCTTGAAGTTTGATTGAACCGGCTCCGACAGAGGAAGCTGGCTTATTGAATTACTCGATGGTCTGTGGTTGCAGTATTGGCGAATGGTATACAGCGTTTTTTTTTAGTAATCTCTATATATAAAGCACAGTCCAGTTAGTTACAATAATTAACTCAAGAACGGGTGGGCTATTTTTATTATTGTTGCCTCTTTTAATTTGTCTCCGCGTCGAATAGCAGAATAACTAAAAATCCGGATAAAATCATAAAAATAATAATAAAGTATTAATTCTCTCATATATTTGATGACTAGCTGCACCCCGCGGTGCTACCCACGTGAACTATACATTTTACCGGGATAATAACCTATGTGCTATTCCAGGCTATAATACATCTCTGTGCCAAATTTCATCCAGATCCGTTCAGCCGTTCTGGCGTGATTGAGTAACAAACATCCATCCATCCATCCATCCATCCATCCATCCGTCCAAACTTTCACATTTATAATATTAGTGGGATGAGACGGTACGAACTTCGCCGGGACGGCTACTTATTAATAAATATTGATATTATTTAAGTGAATAAACCGAGTCTTCATCAAAGCTTTGCAGTAAACCGAGTTAGGAGGAAATATTAAATGACGCCATTATTAAAAGAGCTTGATCTGTGTTGTGTAACCCAAGAAAGAAGAATGGAGACCCCATAATGTGGAATATTTCCGGTTTCACTGGGACCACATTGCATAAATAAGCTAGTAAGCCCGAATTATATTACCATATAACATTTCTAATAACGCCGCTACCATTATAAATTTTAAATGACGTATTAAGCGGCCGTTATAGAGTGATATAAAAGCTGACAAGAAATAACAACCGGTGATAACTTTACTATAGCTTATTAATTTACTCGGAAAATAAAAACTGTACTTTTTTAAATGTGATTCACCACACCTGACTGTGAAAGAGATTCATCATGCCGATATTAATCTTAATAATGAATATCAACGCGACATATTTGAATCAGAAATTGCTATAAAAGTTATGTATTTATGACTATATTTTATTAGTTGTCATTTGAAAATATACATATTTATGATACAGTTCGAATAAGCTACTATGATACCTAATTAAGCTTTCTTTATTTTTAGGATTCCGTCGTAAACGATCATAAAACAGATCGCGATTGTACTAAATTTACATATTATTTGCTACTGATAAAATGTTACATGAATAAAATACAATTTTATCGAATGTTTTGGCAGTTTCAAACGCGATCAAAGTCAAAGTCAAAGTCAAATCGTTTATTTCGTATAGGCCTACGGGGAACATGCAAATTGTCTTTACATTTTTTTTTCTTAACTCTACAACCGGATCAGAACGCGACCTTAACTGAGAAGAACCGGCGAGAAACTCAGCGGGCTTGTCTTTTTTTTGTAATCCATTATTTTTACAAAAAATATATAAAAAGTAAGCTCCAGTGTGTTGCCATGCCATCACGTATGTTATCCATGAACCGGTAGGCAGAGGTGGATAGCCGGAAACCCACATATATTCCTAACCTATGGGGAAAGAGGACCCACCACTGACCCTCGGCTTGTCAACTTCTTCGATTATAAACCAAACAAGTTTGATCGATAATAAAAGAAGCCAACAACACCCGAACTCCTCTAAGATGTTAATCGAGAAACTATCTATCACGAGTGACGGGACCTCAAATAAAATGCAATTCTCCGCGACACTAAGCGAATCTATAAAAGTATTCGACACGTGTTTCGCCTCTAAACGAGGCATCCTCAGGACCGCTGGGCTACGAACTTGTGTGGTTTATAATCGAAGAAGTTGACAAGCCGAGGGTCAGTGGTGGGTCCTCTTTCCCCATAGGTTAACAATGGATTTCCGCCAAGTATCGCCTAGTTCTATCAATTACATATATTCCTGTTATTTGAGGCGAGCGCATTGCCATTATACATGGCACAGGTGTTATAGTTCCTTCAGTATAAGTTTCTACTATACCTAGTCCTATAAACCACAGGACGTAAGTACAAAAGGACGTCTAAATCAAGCATGCGTCAGGAGACGGACAAGCGGCGACAGGCGGCTGGCAGCGCGACTATAACTCTCCGCGGATGAAGTTATTAATGTACGACGAGGCAGGTGCATTCATGTAACTGTGCGTTTGTTTGTTAGTACTGTATCGATTCTTGATGATAACAAACTTGTACATTTCAATCGACAAATTAAATTGGAGGATTGGATTATCCTTCACTTGTAATAGAAAATAAAATAGATCGTAGCTTCAATTCGAATTCAGGCATATTGTTGGAACGAGAAATCGTGCATAAATAATTATCACTTCAGGTAGAAAATAATTATAATATTTCATATAATTTTTTTAAGCAGTTAACCTAGAGGTGTGCTAAAATATACATAATCATACTTTTACTTCCTACATGTTAGTTCAAGAAAGCATTAAAATAAGGGTCATAATAGACGCTAACAAGGTCACGCATTTAACGCGTTCTGGGAAAAACAACGAACCGCATAAATTAATACTCGTAACACGGAAACAGTTTCAGAATATGTGTGGGTTTTCTTTAATTTGTAAAAAAAGAAACAAAATACTTTCTACAACCTTGGATGTGACCTTTCCTTGTTATAAAAACTTAAGGGCTCTATTCGAGTAATGCGAAGATAAAAACAGGTTTTTCAGCAATAATCCCAGAGTTTTATTTCTAAAAAACAACAAATTTCTTTGGAATACTGTATTTTTTCCTGCTGGGTTTCCTCTTTCCCTATAAATTGGTTTCAAGAATGTGTTACAATGAGATATGGTGCGTTTATAATTGCGTTATAAAGTACAGGTAAACATAAGGGTTAATCTCAATTCCTAGTAAGTCTTACTGATTTGATCTGTAATATGTTCGTTATTACGCTGCAAATTAAAAACATGTACATCACTTACTACCTGCAGTGATATGAATGTTAAAATCACAAAATAAAATAGACCCAAGATGGTAATGTTACAATAATATTATGTAATTTTCAATTGAGTTTATAATCAAATTTTACGGATATTAAGAAATTTATAGTCTACTTGAATTCAGTTTCTTATCAAAACTTATTTCGTTTCAATGTTATTTTAAATAAATATGTCTCCTTATATAAATACCAAAAATAAGAGGGCGGCAAATTTGAAATCCGCACCGGGTGCTAATGACCTATGCTACGCCACTGTCTATGCTACTAGCTACATAATATGTTACTATTAGCTTGGACAACCATGTTCGATCAAATTGGAGGTAACTAACTAGAAAAATAAGAATCTCTAAATATACTGAACTGAAGCCTCAAGAAAAACTGGTAGTATAATCATCAAGGATTACAACTCTTAGTTCAAAACCAAAGCCAATCTATTGTACTATAAAGCCGATTAAGTTCTTAAGCTCCAGATACCTCATAAAACAATTAGAACCAGTATGTTACATCGGATTTAGCGGCTAGGTGCCAAACACGTGTTTTATTTTAATCCCTATAGTATTAAATGTAATGCACTGCACTTAGCGACAATGTGGCTTACCTACTGCTTTGTAGGTAACTAATGTTATAGTATACTACTTAAACTATGTTCAGTACCTAGTGTCAGAACAAATAAAGGTTACTCGTCCTTTTAAAATTATTTATTTAATCCCGATTCGAGGGTAACAACCTCTAATACGAGATCGTCTGAGAGTGCTCCTGTCTTGTTATAATATAGGAATGCAGTTTTGACATTGGATAATCACATCGATAAAAGAAATTAACATTATGGACAAACTGACTTAAAAAAAAGAAGTGATCATTATGGTCAAATTGACACAAATAGAGAGAAATTCGTTTATAGTGTGGTTGCGTCAGTTTAAACACAAGCTAGTTGTATACAATAGAGTACACCTCATTTTCGTCAGCCTGGGGATGCCTAACTTCTTAATTCCCTGATCCATAGTATTGGATGTTATACAGGCTGATTCAGAATGGCTATAGTTACCTTAATGTATTGCGACATATTTTTTTCTGAAATATAGATAAAATCACACAAAAATTTACGCACAGTATATCAAAATATATTTTTATCGATAATTTGGTCTTGATGGTCAGACGATAGACGGTTCTTTTAAATGTTAATCCCAATAAAATTCAACAAAAGCACTAGTAGAGATCTATGTAAAAATGAATTCAGTCTATGATAGAATTTTCTGTAACCGTCTCCATTCAAAACTAGAACCATCCATAAATTCTAACAGTACTATGGCCTGGTGAAAATCAATCAAATCCGAGTGACAGCGTACTACCGTCGTTGGTATAGATAATATCCCTCACTTTCACTAGTTGAGTAAACAAGCGGAGAAGTCCGTCGGATTGACGCGGACCCATTTTAATTTGTGCTCGCTTCCCGCTATTAAATACGTCGGAGCCCGCACAGTTGCGCGGTTAAGCGCTTAGAATAAGCTAATTCGAATTCGCTAATCGGTCCTTTTTAAATGCAATCAGTGACTAAATTGACACACTTCTACTAATATCAAGTAATTTTAATTTTTTGTTTTTTTTTCAGTAATTTAATAAATAAAAATTAAGCTAATTTTCTTTACACGTACGCGTAAAAAACTATACAAGAGTGAAAACTACCAATAAGCATGAAATAAATGAATGTTCCGTATGAGTAAAGAGAGCTTACTTAAATATTTTGCGTATTTTAAGTTTGAACTACAAAGCCCCTTACAATGAAGCCACTTATAATGGTTGTGACTTAAATCTGTGGGCAATGACTGGCTCATTAGTCAGTTAAAAAAATATGGTCATCAAAACTGGTGCCTTATTAAATTATTCAAATTGGTGGTCTTTAGACACATTTAATTCATTGTCTTAAAGCTTAGGCCGACGGAGAGGGATAGAACCCAATACTGCCAATATTTGGTCCAAATAGTATTAGTTAGTAGACATTGATAAAACTTCTCTAACCGCCTGTACCCAGCACCTGTCGATAGTCAAGCACTCCCGTTAACAGGCGGCGCGTTGTCAGTAGGTCTTCGCAACTAAAGCTTCCTGCAACTTGATATATTCAGAGATACAAACAAACCTAGGGAAATGAGACCGGTAACTAGATTCAGACTGCCAGGATGAGAGCGTTGACTGGTTTGATATTAGTTTTTTAACTTAGGTGCTTTATTTTACTACTGGGGCCTATTAAATCTTCTACAGTAGGTTATGAACTACCGCGAATAGTGAGTATAAGAGCGGGCTGTTAATGTTATGAGTAAAATTTACAAGGCCTTAATTGCTCTAAATTATTTTGATTATAAACGCAATATTTGCAACAAGCATTAGGTACTATAACATCAACTTGCGTAGAAAGTTTGCAATAGCCGGTTCGGAGCATAAACATGGAAAAGGCGAATCGTTAATGTTTATTTCGATCCAATGTCGAACACATCCGCGGGCCTGGAGTTGGCTCACTGCAGTGGTAACAAATCCTAAAACATAGTTATCTAAAAAGTCGGTATAAAATTTATGCATTTTATTTCCGATCTTCTTGTCTTTTAGTGATAGTATGTCATGGTCTCCTGTTGATGTGGTTGTCACCCTCAACCCTTTTGTAAAATGTTGATGATGTAGAACAGATAAAAAAAAAGAACCAAGCTAGTATTGATTCAATATATAATTTACCAATAGAACTATTACTATTACATTTTTCGATTTATGTGAAAATGCACATCAATCTCCTACCAGCACAAAAACCCCAGAAGTGCGGGCCGAAGCTTGAACAATCAGACCTTGTTACCGAGGCGAGTATTCCAGTAACTTGACTATCATTGCTTATATTTATTCTTTATCCATATATTAAATGTTTCACGTGTAGAAGCTTTCAATGATTGGTACGTTAGTTGCGGGTGATGTGCGCCCTACGCTTATTAGCACGGCAACGTTACGTGCCTAGAACGCACCAATTGGCGAACAACGACGACCGCGGCCGATCGCGAGTACCAGATAGACAACTATTGGCATTAATACTTATGCACTTAAATATATTATGGATTAATAAAAACACTGTCATATACTCCTTGAATCGGATATGATAAGTAATATTAGATCTTACAGGAGTAGAGACTCACGCCCTTCATAGTACTAATGTTGTATGTAGATAAATATTTCTTAACTGTTCTTATCCTGATATTATACAATTTATAAAAAGAAGAGGGAAGACAAGACATGAAAACTTTTTTTGTTTCTTGAATTTAGAAAAAAATGGCATTAGGTTCAACGAACTTGACTATCATCGCAAGCAAGCAACATTAAATTCACAAAATATCCAAGAGGACAAAGGCCCTTATGCCCACACAAATCAAACAGGATTCCCAATACACTATCAGCCAGGCGGTTGTATACAGCAAACATTTGCATGTCCCGGCCAAACGAGAGTTGCGTGTCGCCGCCCACTCCGCCGGTGCAATACTGTGCAATCTTGCTACATATCAGCATCGCATTAAACGTTGTAAACCTAGCACAATGCGGATTTCTCCATGGACTTATAAAAACTTACGTACGCGAGGTTTTGTTGAGTGCAGTGTGACATGCGATCATCGTTGTGCAATGTTCCGTTACGATTGTTTCATGGTGGTTACTTAATTAATCTGCGATACGGGAGTTAGGTAGAGTTTTTTTTCGGGCACGCACTGTACGTCTGAATCTACTTTGGTCAACATGATGTACACTAACGTATGTCAATAATGAGACGCTTAGGTTTATGCATATTCTTTTGGAAGATTTTGATAAGCATTCTTGTATTAATTAATGTAATTAAACCTCTATAAATAACAGTCATCCACATTCCGGGCATTATGTAAGCATGCTCACACCGACGGTATTTTCTAGTTACAAAACGACCCAATTGTTTAGCATCAACGCAGTTAATTAGTGCGGTGCAAGTGCGTTGACATTCTAGGCTCGTGATATGCCGATGGGTAAGTCGATCGCATCGTCGGCCCGACATCCGACACCGTCGGATCGCCTGTCCGCGACGATACTGCACGGGTCCTTGAGATCGCGCTTACGGAATACACGTATCATGCGTATCGGATTTTAGTATTAGTTTTACAAATACGAGCGGGTGGTTTTTCACGGCCTGGAGTGTAGCACGTTTGAATTTTTAAAATCATTCGCAATTATTCGGAAAATTGAAAGCACTTTTAATATTTTTATTACATAACTCTGAACGAATAAACAAACATTCAGACAAGAATTTTAAAATCATTGGTTTGGGTTTGAAGCCGCTTTAAAAAGCTTATTGCACTATGCTTTTTGAAAACTGTTTTATTATATTCGATTCACAGATAGACTAGTTAGAGTATTATAATATTATTAATTCTAAGTATAATGTGTAGAAGACAATTGTGGACCCAACTGGACGAAGAAAAATGTCATTAAAAATCAATTGATAACCCATCTTTAATGGTACTGGTGGTAGGCTTCGGCCGTGGTTAGTCACCACCCACTGAACAAAGCCATGTCGCTAAGCGGCCTAGCCGTGTTCCGGCATGATGTTCGGTGTTACCATTCATGGATGGCGGGTCAGATCAGTTGCGCTGCATGTGCCTAGTGAATGTAGCGTCTCGATCTACTGCCGCCTTCCTACCTAGGCAAGTATGCTCCATCGTAGATCTCATCGTCACCTACCATCAGGTGAGATCGAGATCAAATACTTGCCTATAATATAATAAAAAAAAAGGTATTTTATATTCTGAAGTCTCATGCCTTCAACAACGTTCCATGAAATATTTTATTTCCTACTGACTATTAAATATTCAGTTATAAGCCGCAGGGCGAGTTTTGATGAACATACCGAGACAGCGTGGCCGACACGCCCGTGATACGTGAATACGTTAACACTTCATATTTTAATTAAATATAGCAAGATTTCGTTTTGCAGTAAAATACAATTATATATAGTAGTTTTTTTTTAATTATGAATATAGTTGATACATACGTAAATAAAGAATGATAAACAATCAAACAACGAAAACCCAATTTCAATAGGACCAATAGCGTTTAACTGAAGCTTGAATAAGCGAACATATCAGGCAAATATTTATATCTTATATTTACGCGAATACTACACATTGAAATAAAACTAATCTTACGGAGTTTATCGCGGCCTCCCGTAGCCGTGGTTGTTGTAAAACAGCCAAAACGTCGAGAACGTAAAAAACGAATAATAAACACGATAAAATCCGTAAGATTCGTTTTATTTCAATATCAGACAAAGCTCCCAAAACCACTTGTTTTGAATTCAGGAAAGGGTAAATTCAGGAAAAATGTTGTGCGATAAGCAATAATGATGGGACCTGGGACATGCATGTTCAAACTCTATATAAGTAATTAAATAGGTACTGAGATTTGCCCTAGTTTATTTTAGGGTACCCATAATACATGCGCTGATTAGTTTGAGAACGCACAATTGATGTGTCCGTCCATATTATAATAATGATTAAGTTCATTATTCTATGCCCCTACTAAATACCACTATCTAATTAAGTAATCAAACGCGTAAAACAAATTAAACGCATGGGAAGGTATTTCCGACTGTTGACATCAGCGCGTACAGTTTTTCATTAGTTCCCATGTAATTTGTCTAACATATTTGAGTGACATTTTCTTGTAAATTCGCCATTGTTTTAGGTGTTTTGCCAATAATTGGTTATATTGGCCAATAGTTGTTTTGCAAATAACATATTTTACACCATTTATAACTTAATAAAGGGTAGCCCGATGACTCTCGAAAAGATCTCGTTAAAAAACAGCAACCATGGAATTCCTAGCCCGTTTTTCTCCATAGGAACGGCATTTCGAATGGGCGGTAAAGTTGTAGCTTAGCATTTTGTAACAATTTTGACAATTGATAAGTACGGTACTTAGTGGTCTACACTAATCGAAAGATATTGTAATTCTGATTCATGTAAAAGAAAGGAACAGATTATGTATCATCTCCTCGAATAATTATATCTATTTTAACTGTCTAATTATTTTTTCATAGTCCATTTAGCTTTGATTCAAGGAAAACTGAATATGAGTTAGATCTTTAGCTTCATCATTCATTCCCTCATCATTATTAAAAGACCAACCTATTTGTTAATAATTTAAGAGGTTGGCATGCTGAGGATGAGTCCGTCCCTTTCCCAAATTGTTAAATAATGTACTCCCGCTAACATAATTTTCTATATCTTTTCGTGATGGCGGACTGTTTTTTTTTATTTCACAACTAGTAAATAATAATGTTATTCGTTTGTCAACTAGAATTATTGGAATAACCTTTATATTGCTATTTCATGTGCGGCCACTATGCTGTGATATATCTATGAAGTTTATAATCTAAGGCACCTAATTAAAATTCCGTAAAGTGGCCGTTACAAAAAAAACTGCACAAATTAATCAAACTTTAACAACAGTACCATAATCCCAAATTGACATTATCAATTTAGTTAATAGATGTTACAAAAACATGTTAGCATACTTGCCGAAGATTACTGACCTATATGGTCAAGTGTGGGTGCGGCAAGCTCGTATAGTTTCCTTGTCCACTGCTCTATATTTCCGTGCCTTCTCTTGTTATAAGCTTTAATAGTACACTTTGAGTTTTGGTTTACATCTACCTACTCGTAATTTAAGCGAGTCGAGTAAGATATACCGACGACCTGATTAGCTCAGTGGGTCATGATCCTGTCTGCTGCGCGAGGGTTCCGGGTTTGAATCCTGGTGGGGACAAAACATTGTATAACGACCACAAATGTTTGTACCCGAATCATGGATGTTTAATATCTATGTACGTATTATATTCTGGGTTTGCCCTCAGTCCATTATACGGTACCCATAATACAAGCGTTGCTTGGTGTCAGATAGTTGGTGCGTTCGTCTGGCGATATTATTATGATTATATAAATTGAAAAATGACAAAATATTGAATTCACACGAGCCATTCAGCTCAGACGCCGCTTTATATGCGTCACAGGTTCAAATCCCGGTACAGGCAAACTTTATGTGATGATCACGAACGTTTGTACTGAAGTTATGCATGTTTAATATATTTATAAGATATTATTATACTAGGAATCATACATCAGTATATTGTATGATACCCGTAATACAAGCGCTTCTTAGTTTGGGACTGTACCGTTGACATGTTCGTCTGACGAATATTATTGTCATTTATTGAACGTGGTACATTACTGGGCTGTGTTTTCGCTTAGATCCTGTTAATGCCCTCATACTTGGTATCATGGATATCGTCTTGTTTACGCCCACGGCACGCGTTAGATATTCTGTTTTATCGATAAAGCCGTACTTGACTATGGAGGTGTTCGTGGAAACATACGAGGTTGCAATTTATGAGATATGTTATCGAGAATGACGAGGGTTTCGTGACGATGAATGACGAATGGACAAAAAAATATTATTTTTAATATGAATAATAATAATAATTCCAGCCCTTTTTAATGTCCCACTGCGGGGTACGGGCCTCCCCTCTATACGAGGGAGGTAAGGCCATAGGTTACTACGCTGGCCCAATGCGGGTTGGGTTAAATAATGATTAAACAATATACAAGACGCAATTAAATTGTTTTATTGAAACAATAGTTTTCTATTGCTCTAAGGTATATACACTCACCATATATTATGCTTTCTGAGACGTATTACTAAAGTGTTTAACATTGTTTGTCCAATTCCTATTAAATACATTTTCAAATTCATTCCTTTTAACCGAAACGATCAAAATATTATGCGTTACACATTTTTACGAGGTCCGCTATACACTAATCCTTACTTTAATCTGACAAATAACCCAATAACAAAATTAACAAATGCCTAAATAGATGCGGAGGAGAGCGTCGGCATAACTTAGAATATTTACAATAAATTATGCTCAGGCGGTCAGATTCGAAATTTACGAGATTTGAATTGCTTTTATTATTAATAAAATAGTAATAAATGAGACGTTACGTTTGCCGTCTATAGAATTCAGTATTTTAAGAAGATTTTAATAGCTAATTTCATCCGATTCACCTACCATACCTTAAAATAATGACATCACAAAAAAAAGTATTAACGAATTCAATGTTTACAAAAAAAATAACCATTTTTTTTTCATTTTAATGGGATATATTATTGATGCCTAATGTTCATGGCTATGAAAATTGAAATAAAACTTATTTTAAGGATTTTAACGCGTCTATACTATGTTCTTACGTTTACGACGTTTCGGTTGCTTTACAGCAACTATGGTCACGTGACTGAGGTGGATGACGTCCTAGTGTCATGGGAACGTAAAAAACATAATATAAACGCGATAAAACCCTTAAAATTAGTTTTATTTCAATGTGTAGTATTCGCGTAAATATCAGAAATCTATATGTTGGCTATGTTATTATTCACATTAATTTGAATGTATAGGATGTAATATAATTTTACGAGTTTGCGTCTAGCAAAGAAAGATGACCTTGATTAGAAGATTCATAATCCTTATTATCTGTAATCATAGACTACTGGAGATTGGCTGGAGATAAGTGGTGGGTATGAAGAACGGTGCTAGGTACCTAAATTTACATTCTACAATCAAGAACAGTGTAGCAGTTAATTAGCACATATTTATATTGGCCACTTCGTATAATTTATGTAACGTGTAACAAAATTTGTGTACAATATTTTAAGAGGGCTATAAGTAGGTTATGACGATAACATTCCAATAGAAATCAAATCAAATTATTAGACATTAAAAAATTACACCTGTACTGAGCCCATGGCTGAACGCCTTTATAAAAAAAAAAAAAAACTTACCGATTCATCGGGTTCAATATTTTACACTATTTTTGTTATACCATAATTATAAAAGCAGTTTTTTTTACATAAAACCCATTTCAGAATCATGTATAGCTTTTAAAAAAACATTGAAAGTGGTGGAATCATAGTTAAATGTATTTTATAACAACATTTTTTTTTTATTAAATCCAAAAGCTTCATATGTGTGGTTGTACGCGGATAACAGACATTATAGGTAATGTAAGTTCAATGAAAATTCTAAGAAAACGTATTTGATATTGATATCTAGGTAATAAATAGCATGATGTGTCGCTTGAACGAAAGTAACTCCTTGTTCGGAAGCTACTTTCGGATTGATCGATTATTATTCAAAACAAGTTGTTCCCGCGATCCACTTGCGTTGATTTAAGTTTGCTGGTTCAATCTCTAGAGAGAAAAGTATGCTATCAACATGCTAAATTTAACTATAATATATCTAGAAAATTATTCATGATACACATTTCTTGACATACACACGGACAGAACAAAAGATCCAAAATGAAAATTGACAAACTTTTAATAGAAGACTTGAAAAACCAAACCGTTCGTTATTGTCTACTAAGGTATTAAGTAATTTTATACGAGTACCTATCCTATGAAGGTTTTCGTTATTTAGTGCTCCTTATAAAATAAGCTAGCAGGACAATAGGTAGACGCGAGGGGAGTACAAAGCTTGCATTAACAGCGGCCGGCGTGATAACGGCGCGCGCGCAGCCGCGTTATCACCGGCCGCGTCCACCCGTACAGTCGCCACATTCACTGCGGTATACTGCGATGGAGTAATCTTGGTACATAATAAAAAAATATATTTATAATTAATACTGACATAGAATTTAACTCTCAACCGTCTGACCTAATAAGCTAAGGTCAGACCATCACACCAGATCAGTGATAGCCAAGTAGAACGCTTGCCACGGTAACGAGGATCGCAGGTTCAAAACCCGGCTCGCACCTCTGGGATTTTTCATGTGCGAATCTCATTTTCAACCAAGATTATCACTTGCCAAGCAGTGAAGGAAAACATCGTGAGGAAACCTGCATATCTGAGAGAACCCTTCGAAAGATGTGTGAAGTCCGCCAACCCGCATTGGGCCAGCTTGGTGGACTATGGCCTAATCCCCCCTCGCATTGAGGGGAGGCCCGTGCCCAGCAGTGGGACATTAAAAAAAGGGCTGGAATTATTACACTAATTTAATATTTAAAGGCATTACAAAGCATTGTCAAAAGAAAAGCGCTTTATAGTGTCATTTGAATGAAACAATAATTATTGACAGCCAATTTGAAATTATAGATATTGAAATATTTTAAAGCTGTTGCTATCATAACATTAACAATGGTCATGGGAGCAATTAAGAATTGAATTATTTGGTTATTTGAATTTGTGTGTTGTTGTGAACAGCCATCTCAAGTGTTACAAGTCACTCAAATAGGTAAACTATAGGTACTTACAATACGAACAACGATTCGTGAACCCGCGGAAGTTAGCGCCAAGTGGCTGCGTATAACATAATTTACGAACCAAATGGCATCATTGGCGTTCTGCGCAGCCACTGGCGCTAACTTCCGCGAGTTCACGACTCGTTGTTCGTATTATACATTATTCGGTATGTGGTCTAATTCTCATGTATCCAAACCTGCCTGTCGTACTATACTACCAGAGATCATGCGATGCTTGACGCTGGAGTCAAGGAGAGCGGCCGGCGCCGACCACGCCCGCGCCCCCCTCCCGCGCGCCGTCACCTCACCCCCCTCTTCACCCCCGCGCCGCCCGCGCTTCATGCAAACTATGCCGGTACATCGAGTTTCAATTGTTGGTCATTATATATCCTGCTTCGTAATATATTATTATGGGTTATAAATGCCATGATATAACAAATAATTCCAATTACAACCGGGCTTCCGTGACGTAGCGACCTGATTATTAGTTATTGAGTAGGCCGTTGGGTTAGTGCAAGTTGGTTTGTGAGCGTAAGTGCTACTCACGAACGAACGTGATTAAGATTCTTATGCGTCTACTGTGTCTAGTGGTTTCGCTAGTATTTGAAACTAATATAGTTTTAAGATAAAGTCGTAAATATTGTTTATGAATTACAAATCGTACCTACCCATTGCAACCATTTGGATTACTAGAACTCTCTCCCTAATGTGATCCATGACCTTTCACATGTATTCAGACTTTGACTTATATATATTAAGGTGTGACGAGCATCAACTAGCTCATAATATACAGAAGGGATGCATCACTGAAAACTTGAAAAATAAAAAAAATATTTTAGATTCTCTATTCGTAGAGGTCAATTAAGGGCTACATGTCAAGGGTAAGCAGACTCTACATCAAATGGTGCCTACGTGTTGCAAAAAATATTCATTTTACATTCACAGTAATATTACTGTTCAGAGTAAACCTTCAACGCCCAGCTGTGAATTGAATTACATTGTCGTCAGTGATAATGATGATTTTATCTTACATGCTTCGACATTTAACACACTTAATTTTAACATTAAAAACTGGTTTAACATCCAACCTGTTGCTTCTTTGTAACCCAAGAATAGCTGTATACCTATAGTCCGCTTATTTTCACCCATTTGCGAGTTAAACGAGTAATTATAACAATCGACTTGCAGGCCAGACAGGCTTAATGTGAGCGAGTGAATGATCACCGCAGCGACCTTAAGGGGCGCGAAATTAATGTGGACCTTAGGGTGCGCCGCTAAAGTTGTAAATCAAGCTTTCCTCGTACCTAATATAAAAAAATATGAAAAAACGCAAGACCAGCTCGAGGAAACCTACACGTATCGAACTGAAAAAAATATTTTTAAGGTTATTTTACAGCTAGGGAATTTCATAACCATGTGTATGCCCGAGTGGCTGTTGATCAAACATCACGAAAAAACTGCTTGACCAATTTTAACAGGATCTATTAGATAGCCTACAGTCAGGGTGCAAAGATGATGCTACAACCATGGCGAGTCACGCTGTAGAGCAAAATTAATAGGGGCTGGCAAAGGCTAGTGTATTAATAAAACAAATGTTTACATGCTATACCTATCCTACTAACCACATGCTCAATTAGGCTTAGTCCTCTACTTACATATAAACATTAGCTTATAAACCGCAAGCATTTTAGATGTGGTCTAGTAGGTATTAACAAAGCACAATTTATATTTAGACCATTTAAAGTCGGCATCGTGACGGTATTTTTTATACGAATCCTTTCAAATAAACTGAAGTTTTTAAGTGTGTATGACAAGAAAACAATGTGCTATCCGGGTATCGATTTAGTCTGTTATTATTTTGTTCAGCGTTAAGCTTCGTTCACACGTACCGAGGCTTTATACAGCATTGGTTTAATAGCAACTCCACTGGTGTAAATCAGCTCTACTACTAGATTTATGGAAACATTCGATTACTATATCAGTCTTAAATAACAAAAAAATATCAAAGTGCTTAAAGAAGCCACTTTGGGATGGCAGACCTAATACCGATCTTATATATCCGATTTTGATAATAACTTTGAAGCCATAGATTATCTTTGTAAGGGAACACATTTATATTCGTCTCGCGTCGCACGTAAATCGCTTCAGTTTGACCGTAGCTTTAATCTTATCAGGAGTCTGAGTAATGGCCATCGGACAAGCGTTTGACAAGTGTCGAAGGACTAATATCCGCCATTGATTCGCAGTAAGTTACACATTAATTATTAAATCAGAACAATTCCTTGATGCGGATCTAACGTACGTAGGTACCTTTCCGGCAAAACCAGGCGGACTTGTAATTAATTAATTAGTGATTCATTGCAACTTGACGTTGGATCTGTCGAAAAACCGGTTCATATTTGTGTTACAACAAAATGTGTTTTGAAACAACAAACATGTTCATATTGGTAATTAATTTGGAGTTAATTGAACTAAACTACAATTTATCCCATGTGGATGTTTGCACAATTTGTAGATTTATATGTATATTATACACCTAAGAAGAGTAAATTAATATACGGATTTATTTCAGATTAATATTTGGGAATATGTTATTTATGAATGAATGATTATTAAAAAAAAGAGTATTTTGTCTATCCGCACTGTGGGTGGCAAGCCTCGCGTTTTGGGGGAGTTCGTCAAATATAATTGAAATAGAATCACTAGATAAACTTACTTAACATAAGAATAATAATCTATCTATTTATATAGAATAAAGTCGTCTTAGATTCACCATTTATAACTCAAGAACGGGTGGGCTGATTTTGATGATCTTAGCTTTTTTCATTTATCTCTAATAGCAGAATATCAATTCATACAATTGTGGTAGAAACCAACGTAAATTCATAATTATACAAGGACCATGATTCTTGCTTTACAAAGAATAGCAAAAAGTTGCTACTCTTAAAATAACCATTATAACATGTAAGATCTACGATGATAGCTCATAATATTAGATTATTGTCCCATGAATTTACTTAATTCATGGTCACAATCAGTCCACATGTCCGTCAACATTATCACCACTATAAGTCAAACGCAGAAAAAAACTGGGTTCTTTCCATCTTCTTGATTAAAATACACAATAACTGAAGACATCAGGTCTCTATAGCGCTGCACTCTTCTTCCGCTGCTCCTGCTTCCCCGAACAAAATTAAGCTATAAAACTTAAAGATACCATCTCACCAAAACCGTTGCACCAAATAAATTATCATATTATTATTTAGCGTAAAAACGGCCGGCGAAAGGGTCGCGGGGATCGCAACGGAATCGACATTTCGCGCTGTCAAAATACTGAACCTGTTGGTGCATTATTGTGGTAATGATTTTATATTTTGGACTTTAATTTCGGCACAGCGGCCGCCTGACCTTTTCACTCAAGCGGTTTATTTCTTATTTCAGATGCGGTTATCATCAAACGTCGATCTGGATTGGCAGTGGCTCGATCGAGGCTGCTACATCCGCTCTCTAAGGTCTCCGCCGGCCACGCCTAGCTCAAACGATGCCTACTAATCGTGTATTACGCACCTCTGACAGAGAGCTCGGCATTCATAATTAGCCGTTTGTGTGACACAAATTGGAAGCCGTAATGTAGTTAAGTACACGGATTGTTGCGCAACGAGAAATTACATGTCTTTGTAAGGTTGATAACTGGAACAGAACTAAAATGGAAACTTGGATGCGAGATAATCCGGCCATCATAACCTGTCTTGCCTGACACACGCGTTGCTTTCTATCACCTGCAAATAATGTATCATAAATAAATAATACCACTTTTGCACGATATTTTATTGAATCAGCCGTAGTTCACTATATAAAAATATATGCTCTGCTTTTCAGCTATTCTTTACATACGAATAAAAAAAGAAAATACTCCC
Organism: Pheosia tremula; assembly: GCA_905333125.1. Classification (NCBI taxonomy): domain Eukaryota; kingdom Metazoa; phylum Arthropoda; class Insecta; order Lepidoptera; family Notodontidae; genus Pheosia; species Pheosia tremula. The sequence continues at coordinate 4,218,736 of HG995411.1, forward strand.
CTAAAATATTATTATTATTATAAGGGTCACTGGGCTAATCAGGTCGTCGTAAAATTGTTTTGATAATTTATCGTAGCTACCGGTAACGCATTTCATTCTTTATTCAATATTAATTATTAGCAAATGCACCTATTACAGTTCGAACCGAAAACATATTCTCGGAATTAATACACAATCAATTAAATTGAATGTGATACAATAGAAACCGCAAAATAAATTGAATAGACAATGAAATGTGTGTTCCTTGCGATAAAAAATATAGGTACAGAAGTAACAATTAAAATGGTCAGCTATTTTTAATGAGGTTTGAACTTGCATTCATAAATAAATTATAAAATAATAAAGATCTCTATGCACAAATTGAATTGGAACGTTAAATAATAATAATATGAAATGCAGTACATAATATTAAAAATCAATCAAAAATCACGATTGTGTAATTTATTGCAGGCCTTGGGCTTTGTTGCAAAATGGGGAAGTGCAAAATATGTGCAAAAGTCATTTATATAGCTAAAAGTAATTTATGTAGCTTTATTGGTGAAGATTTTATCGAATAACTCGTTTTACTCGCCGCTATAGAAACTATTTTCAAAATAAGAGAATTTTACATTGGATTCTAAGAAAAAAAAGTTTGAAAATGACGCTGGAGGCAGCACAAAATCAACTTGAAATCTCAAGAAATAACTTAATATTACCCAATAAAACGATTTATAATTACTACAAATATATTTGGAAAAAGTATAGTTTTAGAGGTCTGTATTTATTAATGATTTTTATAATAAGACAGAATACACAATTTTCTGATATTTTTAGTCCATGTCCGAAGGCGCATAAAAAAATACTGGTCGGATTTTAGTGAAGCTTGGTATGGTGATGATAGCTTATAATGCTTTCTCAAGCATTATGTTGATCCCGCGAAATGAAAAGGTTCCCATAAATTAGTTATAGAACTGAGGTTTATGAGAATACTAGCTGCGCCCGGCGGTGTTACCCGCGATGAAAAGTATGAAAAATTAAAACATCTATCCCATGGGAACCATACATTTTCCTATGTGCTATTCCAGACTATAATCTATCTCTGTGCCAAATTTCATCCAGATCCGTTCAGCCGTTCGACCGTGAAAGAGTAACAAACATCCATCCATCCAAACTTTCACATTTATAATATTAGTATAGCATAGATGCAGCTATTGCAAGTACCCAAGTCGTTGCACTAAATGACTTCACAAGAACGACGTACGTAACATCATTTAATAAAACGCTTATTAAGTAAAACCATCTTTAAACGTTCAAAGGTCGTCAAGAGTATAAATACAATGAACTTATCATTTTTAAAACAATGCAGAGAATCTCTCAAGGCCTTGAACTGACCCATTATCGGTGCAATTTCACACGAAACGACGTACGAGCCGAGATCAGCCTACTAAAATGTATCTCGGAAAGGAATCGATGTATATTTATATGTTAATTTGATATTTTACTCGCTTTTATTGATTTTTTTTACTGTTTAGTACATCATAACTTTTCTATGTTATTTTTTTTGTTTGCGTGTGATGTCACACGATTATAAAAGGATGATGATGTCAGTAGTTATTTAGAACAATGTCTACCAAATTTATAGAGACTTTTCGTCAATTTACAAATGCATTATAAAGCCCTTTTTAAACTATAAATTCGTTTTAAAGCAATAATGAATAAATATTGTATTGTTTATAAATACATATTTAAAACTTTAGTAATTGTAAAAAAAGTGTGTGCGATACTTCTAAGTTTTGAAACTTCAAATTGATTTAGAATCTGAAGTTGCATTTCTATATGTAAAAAATAATAGTTCAATTACGTACATTATAACTAGCCGAATCGGTGATTGCAGGCGATATAACTTGTCGCGGTGAATGTTTTCAGCGATACCGCCCGAGGCCAAGCACGTAATGAAGAGTTACTGCGGTGTTGATTTTAACATAATGAGCTGAGTAATTTCCGAAACGATCTTAAAAAAATGTCGGACACACTGCCGAGTGGAGCGGCAAACAAAAATTTCCAACTCAACAGACCAACTCTGCGGTCGATTGCAAAATATTCATGTCATGGATCTTGTCACCGATGTAAAACTATTTCCTCAATCTTGATATGAAATAAGGCATAATTACAAAATATTTTTTTATATTTGGTCTGACCATAGACGACTGTGGCTATGACATAATGTGCTTTACCTATTGTCTATTTTGAGGACACTCAGCTGATTTCTTGTGAAACCAAATATCAGGCGTGACAGACGGACATAGTCGCACTATAAGGGTTCCGTTTTTAGCATATAGATATGGAACCCTAAAAACGTAAGGTTATGAATAAATTCATCATACTACCTCTTTCTTCGTCAATAAAAAATACTTATAATTTATTCCTCTCGTCCATGATTCTATGGCATAAGTATCTTATTATGTATTATTATGATGTATTTACACTAAACAAGAATAAAGAAACCAGAATAACAAAAAAAAGTGTGTGGAACACATTTCATGTTTTGCTGTCATACCTAGAAGTTCGTGCGTCACAACCGAAGAGTCCGTAGAATTTTGGTCGATTCTCGTGAAAGACGATTAAATGTCATGACTTTTATTGCATTTTAATAAGGCTTCGTTCAGTACCGCACGGAGGGCTCCAGGCCTTAAGCTTTTTAACTTTTGTTTGGTCAAGAAGATCCTTTTTATAAATATACTATAACTCATGGTCGCGTTATTTATTGTGTGTGAGATATGCTTATCTTGTAAAATGATGCGCCGTTGAAAAAATTATTAAAATGAGTTGATTATTAAAAATTAAACTAATGTTCTTTTTTGTTTATATTTCGAACGCCGAGCCACGGTGAATATATTATATTTTTTTGCCTATAAACTAGTTTTTATATAATCAAATTAAATATTGTGTAGAATTCAACAATAAAATCAATGTTCAAATTATAGCATACTTCATTAAAAAATCATGAAACAAATCACAGCACATTTTCATATAATAGACATCAACGCGATAGCCGCTCGGTTTCGTTAAATCTTCTATATATATAAAACAAAGTCACGTTAGTTACACCATTTATAACTAATGAATGGGTGAGACAATGTTTATGATCTTTGATTTTTGAATTTGTCTCCGCCCGGAATAGCAGTATAACTATTAAAACATGAGAAACATAAAAAAAAATGAGAATACATATTTGATTCTGAGACGCTACGAAGTTCGCCGTGACAGCTAGTTTAAATTAAAATTAATGCCAAATAACATAACTAGTAATAAAATAACTATCAGAATTCAATTTATAGTGTTGTAAAACTTTAATACTAAGTCAATGTATAATGTAGTTTTAATAAACTTATAATAATATAGCGCCAGACATTATAGTTAAAACAATATTTTCTCAAAAATACCTTATTATATATATTATATTGAAACTGAAATATCAATTGAATAGTAACATCTTTTGTGAGATAACTTTTTAAGCTGTTAGCGAGCTCATATACGTAAGAATGGCGGGAAATGGCTCTGCGTATGGTCCGCATGCGCAGGCTGTATCGACGGGGCGGCGTCGCGCTCGCGAATAGTCGCGCTATCGTTCACGCGCGCATCGGTACCGTTAGACAAAGAGAGCGAAACGCCACAGCGCGTGCGAGCAGTGCGACCGCTTGCGCCCGCGCCCCGTCCACAGCCCATCCGGAAGCCTCGCTGAAACTGGACCGTTTTCTTTTCTTGTTATTATTGAGATCGACTCTCAAGTTCTGTTGTTGTCGCGCGGCGCGCCGCTCGCGCTGATAACGCGATGCCACGCCGACCTGCGCACGCGCCTACCAACGCTCCGCAACTTTAAGCTCGCGCGAACTTTAAAAAATTAACCCTTATAGTGATGGAATGGATATTTTAAAAGGACGTGTGTTCAGTGATTCCAACTGATCGCGATTAACTTTTTATTAAATATTAAGTGTTTTATGACTGTTTCGGAACGCAACTAGTGTCAAATAAAGAAAGTGAAACCGATACTCTGTGTAATTATAACTTAGTTCGCAAATTATACTTTACATAAAAAAATATTCTGTGAGATATTGGTCGTGAAGAACTGAAAGCTTCTGAAAAGGATACGCCGAAACTGATGAAAATTGTCTGCTGCGACAGGTAGGTGTCAAAACTATTCTTTTTCACGATCAATTTTTATTCAAAGCATGTGAATTTTCATTTTATGATATTACAATACGTCGCTGAATTAATTAAAAAAAAATACAACAAAGCAATAAACTAAAAGCTACTTATTATCAAAATGGAATTAAATTTTCGCAAAATAAAGATATATCTTAAACCGTTTATGGCAGAAACAGTTAAATTTATTCACCGCCACCTTTTAAAAATATAAAATTAAAATAATTTTCTGATTCATCTTCCGAAATCACAAAACGATTAAGTCAAATTTATGACAAATCGCTCTAGTTTCAGAAACCGTTTAGACTAGATTTTACGATTCTGCGTATAGAAAAACAAATTTATTGGATGTTTAAATAAACATCACGAGTTTATTACTAGTCCTTTTGCATAAATTTGAATATGCTTGTTCGTTATATTAATTAATTATTTTTATTCAGTGGATAGCTCATCTAAATAGAAAATGGATGTGACAAAAGAAAACTTTAAAACTAATTTCAAACATTGGTCTAAAAAAATGCAATTTCTTAACCTTGAACTACAGAATAAACGTTGAAACAAAAGAGAAGGGCACAGTTTCACTAGCATTTTCACTTTTTGTGACAATGGTGTACCATTAAAAAAGGAAATAAAGATTATTCGACCTAGTGAGTGGAACAGCTATCCGCCCGCCGCGCCGCCGCCCGCGCCAGCGCGCCCGCCCGCCGCCCGACGGCAAAGTTTTTTTGTTCACTTTAACAATTATACATCCATACCGATCGATATCATATCTATTATGCCAAACGTTACTTAGCTAATTATGTACTATAATTTATCCGATTTTTAAAACCTTTTTTTACTTACATTATATCCTTACTGATGGGAAAGGTTACCTGTTTCTAAAAAATAATTAAATAGGATTTAAACAAACCTATAATCATAAGCAGAGACATTTTGAAGTAATACTTTAAAGTAGACAACTATTTTTAATTAAAAAAATGTCTTACATTTCTGATTTAAAATGTAGGACAAATACAACATTAATGATGTAAGTACAATTAAAGTAAAAACATAATAAACTTTTTCTTTATGATAATAAACTATAGTTCCGTAAATAAATGCTTAGACCAAGCATTATTTGAAATAAATAATATTATACTTCAGCATAGGTACCGAGTTATTCTTTACGCCGTTTCGCTTCGTCAATCATAATTAACGATACCAAATTCTTCACACACGGCTCATTTTAGCTCATTTTAGCACACCACAAGCTTATACCAATCCCGTTTCTTACTCCATGCTTTCACATTGGAATTTAAATTTAAAGCCGATTGACGTTTGTAAGATGGATTGCTTTTTATGGATTAATATTTTAAAACACTGACGACAAAAACTTATGTAACACGTTACCTACTTGTTTTGTCAAGTGCTCCGAAGAAAGTATCGACTAATTATGAAACTGCCACAGATAAATACATGTTGGTACAAGTTTATCATTGGCATTTACAAAAGTTTTCAAGTGGAGCTTATTGTAAATGGTATATTTAATTTATAATAATTGATCCTCTGATTAAAACGACATTTTGGACTTTCATCTCCGTATGTAGTAGGCAGAGCTCCTCCCTCATCAATTCGTTTGCTCACTGCTGAGCATCGTGATACACCCAATTAAAATTTTCTTGGACGTTTTGTCACCATTTCTGTCAAGCAGGCAGAAAATTTAACAATTGCACTACAATCCGTTACTTTTTAATCACTAACTATACAGTAAAATTCACCACTGAACAAAAACGGACGGAGCACTTCTCCAAACCACATTGCGACCGTGGGCAGATGAAAAAACCTACCAAGAATTCGTGACGAAAACTGGACCGCTGTCGATTTTAAATGTGTAACAGCCTATAAAATGTATTTCTCACTTATATCAGCTCCTTAAAAGACATTCACTACATCACGCGGCTACCAAAAAAAAATCTGTGGCAACCGGGTTCGCAAAATTACTCTTATCTTAACTTACATCAAGGCACGAAGGCACCTATATAAAGTTCTCTGTTTATAAGCAAACATTCTGGCTTCTGTTAAAACTTTTAAGTGCGAAGTTAAAAACTAAAATATTTTTATATCCAACTTTTAATAAAATAAAAACATAAAATGTTTAATTTGTAATGAAATAAATACAATAAAAGTGCCATTCTCGTTCCATTCACCCTTTTTTTATACGATGTTTATTATTATGTGTACGATAATTATTTAACGAGAAAATTGCATGTGATTCGATCGGATGACAAATCCAGTTCTTATTTCTTAACTTTCTAGTTTAGGTATCTAATGAATTTAAAATGTAATATAAACAATTAAAGATATACTTACATAATTAGCTACATATTTCTGTTGAACGGGCTGTGTATCCAAATTAGCATTAATAGCATAATTATATACAGAGAGCCTCATAAACATTTCCATTTTAGTCGTCAATACATTATCGTAAAAATATATTGCCAGTACCATCACCTCGACAAATATTTGTAGGCTTGATACAACACTTGTTTAAATTCCAATAATAATACCAGCCCTTTTTAATATCCCACTGTTGGGCACGGGCCTCCCCCTCAATGCGAGGGGGATTAAGGCTCTAGTTATCTATCACAGCTACAAAAGTTTATATTTTATAGAACTAATCAAGTCACGATATACATTTTGTTTTGTTCGTATGATAGTCATTTCATTTGGTTTATCTCTATTTCACACTGTCTGTGAAGATAGAGCTTATAAAAATAGAGCAAAATCCTCTATTGTTAGTTGGTGAAGTTCCGTAGGTGATTTTTATTTGTGTTATTCAAATTTAACGACAAATTTTATCAAAAATATTACTTCATACTAAGCAATACATGTAATTATGAAAGTTTTTTGTTTTATGTAAGTACCTACTGCTCTTATTTGTTAGAGATAGTATACTACATACTCAATGCAAAATAATAGAAACCCAGAGAACACGGGATCGCTCGAACCGCTGTGTCATCTTTGTCGGAATAAAAAAAGTAATTAAAATTTCGCTTTCACTGGTGCAGAATAGGTGCGTAGAGTTAGGTAACTGACAGACACGTCCGATTTAATATCGATCGCTTAAGCGACAACTATCCGGTTTTATCAACATCTAACAGGCACTTGTACGTTTAATCTGTGCAGGTGCATAATTTCGTAACGGTCTTAAAAATGCTTTAAATTTACATATTATATTAGGAAATGAGAAAAAAATAAAGCATACAGACACCAATTATTGTCTTTAATGATATTCATACATTGCTTTTGTTACTGAACTGAAAAATACTACATGAGACTACTGTGTAGCGCAAAACGCAACATGCAATTCATGTACTACATGTAGCACGGGTATAGCGAATAATAAGCTGCGATTTTAAGAACAATTTACTATGCTTTGTTCCAGATCTTTACTAGTAATATTATCTATAAGTACTAAAAAGGGTTGGCTCCAAAAATCTAGATTTAATCTAGTAGAACGAGGTAAGAGGCCTGAGCCACATTGACATAGTTGTCATAAAGACAAAAGATTGTGCTAAGCCCCATCAAGTATACTAGGAAGATTATAAGACCGCAGACTCTCCGTCAATAATTAGAAATGAGTTGCAATTATATGCAAATGCGGCGCGCGACAATCCTGGCTCGTTTTGTAACCGTACATTTCTCAGTTCCGCCCACTAGGGATAATGATTACACTCAATGACTCCATGTACTACATACCAAATCAATTTATACAAACCTTTGTGAATTTAATATTTCAATGATTTTTTTTAGCATTAACGAACATACATAATAATAATAATGTATAATACAAAAAGATTTTATTATCTAGGTTTTATTAATTAAGAAGAAGAAGAAAAAGAAGAATTATATCAATTAAAAAGTTTTATACAACTGAAAATACAATGTCTGGCATCTTAAAGTGTGAATATTAACTCAATTGCGAGGTGTACACATTAAAAATATTTGTCCCTAATTTATTTAAGTCATACGAGTTATCTAAATTATGATTTTAAAACGAAATATTCAGAGAAATTATGATTGCATAAGAATATCAATGACCAATTTGCAATTGATATATTTTCTATTCAGTCTGCGAGTATCTAGATCTTGGATATAATTTAAAGAGCAAACGTTGCATTGTGACATGGACTAACCACTTCTCAACCTCAAAAAATATCTGTCGCTACCAAAGTACAATTGTATTCGTCTACTGCAGTAGACACATGAATCACGATGCAAACAATAAATACATTCAATTTTAGGGGTAAACTTATTATACCTACCAAACGACTCGCGCCTCTATTGCATACAAAAAAAACACAAAACAAATCAAATTCGTCTGCACTTTTGCATGTATAGATATAGACGTTGCTGATCAAAATTCAAGGAAATTCGACATATTCTGCATTCAAGTACATCACGCTAGATGAAATTCAAATTGTAAAAAATGCACAGACGGCCGTGTGGACAGAGTCGCATAATTTTCAGATTCATTTTCATAATGTGCAGTCTGGTAGTTGAGGTCATTCTCGAACTAGAAACTGGTCAATTTTCCTGTTGTATAGGTACTCAGCTGAAATTTTCCCAACGGAAATTACTTCGTAATAAATGTGCATCATTCATTTACATTTAAAAAAGCCACAAAAGTAAACTAAGAAATCTGCATATTTTTAAGCTGCGCTAACACTTATGTCTCTTCATTTTCTCTCAATCAAATCGATAAAATATTTAACGATTATTGCTAAAATAAGCAAGTAACACAAAACAGATTAAGAAAATCGCTCTCATTTTAAATATCAATAAAACATTAGTGCCCGCACAATAAACTATTATACACCTTTCTCCGTCAACCGGACATCCGTTTTACGTAGATGTTAGGATGTCATCGCCTTAGGCCCGTGAAGATTAATACATCATTAAGGGGAAGCAACGCCATAAATAATCAACTAACGAACCTCGCATTGATAAATAGTGCCCACAAAAACAATTTTTAGAGTTAAATTAAATATTTACATTAATATCTCGTATGACAGAAACAATTATATCATGCTAAATGAATTCACTCGTATTCGACAGCCATTTGTTTCGTTCGAAGAGGAAATATTTTTATAGATTGCGTCGTAATTTAAAATTCGAATATTGAAATTATGACGCAATCTATAAAATAATTCCTTTTTGAAGATTCGACGGTTATGACATTGAATAACAAAAAAGGATATTTGAATAAGGATGGCCGTGCTTTGCTAATAAGTATGGTGTAATATTGCGAATAATTCTTGGGTATCGTAATTAACGTTGCAAATATATCGATAGTTTTATAGTAGTTTTGGGATTTGATGTTGTAAACTAATTGGAATTCCAAAGATGCCTGTGCCACCATAAACATAACATAAAAAAAATTTTTGATGTTAAACCGCTGGATTTATATAATGCTTTCGTTCATTTATAATACTATTATATAGTTATAGTTATATAAAGTTTCTTTAGATCAACATACTTTGTAAATACATTGTAGATTGAAACACAATTCTATAAAATTAGAAGGATATGAACTTTTTTTCCTTATGACGTTTTGAATCTCTAATCTCACAATAAAGATATTAAGGTTTCATAACACTATCGTCAAACGATGCTTAAAGAAAATAAGCAATAGCTTTAATAGATCAAGGTTAATAATCATAAATAAAGTTCTTGCTATCATTACGGCTAGACATTTGAATAATTATATTTAATGATAATGCCTGCCACTTGCCCTTAACTGTAAGATAATAGTAGAAGATAGAGTTGGTAGAGAAAACGTCAATATCCGTTCGAGCTGTAAGTTTTGTTTTTGCATTTTATTTTTATTTAGTACTAAATACAACACAGCTAAGTGAACATTTTCCACGCATTTTAAGGGTTCGGTATATTACAGAAAAGTGTCGTTGTTGAAATGATATTTGGTATTTCTATTCTATAAGAGTTTACTCGAATTCGTAGTATTACTAATTTATATTGGCTTTATAAAGCAGCGTTTAGAAGAAAAAAAATGCCTTTCTAAAATAAATTGTCAATTTATGAATTTATAATGGCCCCGTACTCAGTAATGGTATTCAGAAAATCAAATATTTTAGTTGAAACTTCTGTTAGTAAAATTACCATTTATTTACATATATTTTCAAACTTAGGGTGTGCGTATCTGTCTAGGGTTTTATTTTTACGTTACAGTACGGAACCCTAATTGTATCCAAAGCTCCAACTGTGTATGAACTGGCAACAATGCTGGACTATTAATACATGTTTATTTTGAACGGTGGTTGATATTTTTTGTTCGTTATGAACTAGTTTTGTAAGCTCCACTACGCATACCTATATAATTGACTGGCGTAACCTAGTCGGATACACTGAAATAACAGAGCAGTTAAGCTATGGTGGGCAAGGTTATTTATTGGATTGTTTTTTATTCGTAGTGAGCCACTAGCATGTATTACTCTACAGCCTGAGCTTATATCTAAAGTTTGGTTAGGTAAGGTTAGTTAGTTAGGTAAACTGGTTCATCTTCAACTTATGGAGCCAATTCGTGTACCGTGCCCCATGACGGGTAAAATATATCTTTAAAAAGTTGGTATAATTTGAAATGAGTATACCTATCAAAAGGCTAGGTTAGGTGTGTTGACAAAAACGCCCGATAGATCGGCGCATATATTGGTTGGACCTTGGGATGCGTGACCGAATTATAGCTACCGGCTTCTAATACACTTGTTGTGCCTCTGAGGATAGATGGCAATCGCTTAATTACGACCCCGATGAAAAAATTAATGAGAAAAAGTCTAGAAGTGAAGGGAGCTTTATACCTACCTGCTATAATGTATAATTTGGTATACAAAGGTGATCCAGAACCAAACATACGTAATTTACAATGGCCATAGGTCTCCGGCATCCACCGAGCGATCTCTCTAGAAACACAAATTGAATCAACTCAAAAACATCTGATATTATTTCCCACAACTCATTGTCCAACAAAAAAAATCTCTGTACACCTTTTTCTTGGATTATATTTCTATTGGTGTTATACATGTTTGTAACATTATAATGGTTTATCCTCATGGTCTTGGTTGCAACGTGATAGTATCTCTTTATTTTAGCAAATGAATGACCAGCAGCGGAACATACAATACTCTATTAAACATCCGCGATGCCAAACGAAAGGTCGACCCTATAAAGGTTACAAGGCTAGCCATATTAGCAACACCAGACCAGACCAGACCATCGTAAAGATACCACGCTCTGATCCACGATTACCTACAGACCTAAATAGAGTCATATCTCTCACACGTGTTTAAACACACAAAAAGATCGCCCCCGTTGTCTGCCATACGTCTTCTCAGTTGCGTAACAATTGCAAGTTTATGAGTGCGATGGCAATCGGGTGCATGGGAATCATTGTTCGTGTGTTCGCACACGTGAATGCCAGTGAGGCCTGTTTAGTGATTTGGTAGTAATAAGACATGTTTACGAGTATGTGGGCATTTGAGGTCATGAATAATTAAGTACCTATAGTAACATTGTAAGGCAAGAAAGAAAGCATCTATCATGTTATTTTTTCAGAAAAATAAATGTTTATCAGATCTTTGTTTCAGGACCTTCATGACATTTGGCGTTGGAAAGCATATAAAATATTTCTAACACAAAATAAACAATTTCAGATACATGTACAAAATCGATAATTGCAATTTCAACGTTACAACGTTGAGGTTAAGGTTGTGCTGCATGTGGATTGCTATAAAAGTAGCATGCCCCTTAAATAAATCGTAATAACATATATGTTATCAACACACGACTTGAAAGTGGTGCAACTAATTTGACACTAACACCGTTTTATGGATACTCACTCAAACAGCAACAAACAAACTTGTAGGAGTACTTTATATTTTTACTTTTTATGGCCCAACGGCTCCATAAAATAAGTAAAACCATGTATTATAACAAGTATACCGTGATATAACCCCGTAAACTATCGTATTTTTTTTATTATAATGTGAATTTTCCCTCAAAAAATAGGTGGTCCGACTTGTCTATTTTGAATATGAAAACTAGACTAGACCATTAAGTTTTGATAGCTAGACAGTTTAGCATTATACTGTAACATTGCACAGGCCTATAACGGACCGGTTGACAAAATATTAACTGCGGCAACCAGAACAATCATTCAAAAAGTGTTCCAGTCAAGAATGCTTCTCGAACAACTTGTTCCTTTTTTACCAAAACTCATTTCTAAAATACATAATGTGTAAACTATATTAACGGCTCACTTATAAAACAGTTTTTCACATCAAAGCAAATAGAAAAAATAGTTTTGTGAAGATCGGTACAGACAAGCAAAAAATTGTTACAAATCGAAAACTATGCCTGCCACCGACCGCTGTCACGTAAAAAGTCGCACCGTTCTACTGACTTTATTAAAAAGTAAAATTGATAATGCAACAAAAAAGGTTTTTATTAGAACATCACTTGCGTTTTCAACAGTAGGTACTGTAACTTTTTAATCAGTCTATTCATTGATAATAAGTTTTGGGGTTGAAATCTGCCTCAATCGTCACAATAATAAAATTGCTGAAAACAATAAATATTCCTGTTTAATGATATACATTAACTCCATCTATATAGAATTACAAATATCTTTATTTAAACTCCCAAAACTTTAAGTGTTTTGGGAGTTAATAAACTCTAAATAGTACTTTTTTTCTACCGACTATCGAAATGGTTTCCAATCATTGTCATGATAATTAACAATAAATCAGAAACTCCCATCGTCGCAAGAAATCGCGAAAAATTGCTATTGCGTCACCCAGCAGTCGGCTAATTGCCGTTACAGATTATTACAAACCCAATCGTTTACAGCCGATTTGGAAATAAACTACGTCGCGTTTACATCGGATACGCACGAGTTTCAACTATCTATTTCATTTAGTAGTCTATAATAGAAATATTAATGGAATGTGTTATGCATGCTGTATGTGATTGTACTTTACTTGTATTCATGTTTTGTTTAACTTATCTATCTTTATTATTTTTTATTAAAGTTGTAAAAAAATCTTTAGTTCTTCGAAAAGGAAGTAGGTAATGATATATGCCCAGTATTGTTTACCATTTTAATCTATTACATGTTTTCATATTAAAATTATCTTTACAATTCTGGAACTTTTTCAGTCTAAGTTTGGGGTCGAGTCACCTTCGTCCGTAGGAGAATTAAATACCCTCGCGATACCCTACACGTGACCCTGGGTGGTGCCAACTAGGTGACAACTCTACTGGTGGTAGGCTTCGGCCGTGGTTAGTCACCACCCACTGAACAAAGACATGTCGCCAAGCGGCCTAGCCGTGTTCCGGCATGATGTTCGGTGTTGCCCATTCATGCATGGCGGGTCAGATCAGCTGCGCTGCATACCTAGGCAAGTATGCTCCATCGTAGATCTCATCATCACTTACCATCAGGTGAGATAGAGATCAAATACTTGCCTATAATGTATTTAAAAAAAAAAAGCTACTTTCAATATTTTTATTAGATATCCCCCCATCTCTTTTTAGCGAAAAGCCTTTTAAAGTGTAGGAGCGATTCAAATTAATGAACTCGGAGGAATGGTCCTTTATATTTATTGCTAAGCAGCTTGATACCCGTTAATTGTTATCTTCAATTACGAAAACTCTTAAACACTAATTGCAATTAAAACGCTATGAAATGGGTCACAATATAGTTCTGATATTTAAATGCTTGTGCAACAATTTAATTGGTCGTGATGCCGGTAAGATTATTTTCTATACTATATTGAATTTAATACATTTTCAGTCAACGCTTTTGACGCAATTAAGCGGCAATAAATAATACAGTTACATTGCATAAAGTGTTTGGTGTTATTTTTTAAATTTACATTTTGAAATCGTTTCTATTATTACATATCATGTACTTACCACAATCTCTATACTTATCGCCTCCAGATTAAATTGTTAATTTTTTTTTTCAAATAATTCCTCCCCTCCGGTTACAATTTTTGTTTTTTTTTCTTCAAATAATTTGAGAAATCGTGTTCGCGTAGAGATATATATAGCTTTATTGCTATTTTAGTTATTTAAATCATGAGAGTTGGCAACCATTTAGGCATAGCACCGTTGTTGATTACTAAGTGAGCACGGCAAGGTACCAAGTGTTGCCACTGCGCAAATATATCCGAAAAAATGTGTTCTTATGAACAATCCTTGGGTTATAAATAAACTGATTTACATAGCAATAACAAGGTCGACAAGTCCAGAATAATTTCATGAAATGCAACGCTATATTTGTGAGTAATGGAAATGTTATTCATATCCTTACGGTCACACATCTGTGTCCTCTGAGGTGGTAACATCCACTTTAAATTTATAATAATATACCTACTATTAAAAGTAAAAATACTTTAACTCAATAAAACATATCGTCGCTACCATTGCAAGGGCACTTACCCTACTACAAGTTACAGTTTTGTTATGTTTACAGTCATCTAACCAAATGAATATCAACATTCCATCTTCTAGTTTGTATTGTCAAGTTTATCCACTGACAGACAAAGCCGCCAGACCGTGTCGGTCTTCTGAGCCGACAATGATTTTTTGCTTTGCTCTCTAGACCAAAAGTTACTCTACATTTCAATACAAATACTTGCTACCGTTTCATTCACAACAAATTCGAATAACCGAACGTCCAAGTCCTATGGAATGCGCCAATCCAACTAACAATAGGCATCACAAAAACTCTCCCACGGCACATAGTAATGAATAGCTAACGACGAAAACTAGGTGAATCTTTGTGCAATAGGCTGGTGTCTTTTAAAAGAAATATGATTATTTCATAACGTTTCCCACATTGTACTATGAATGGACCGACAGAGCTAACAAATTAGTGTAATCTAAAAGACATTTCAATGTTTGTTGACGCGTGCGACGGCAAATTATCTTCTTTATTAGAGTAATCAGTGTCATCAATTGAGGCTGTATTATATAGGTACGTTGCATTGTGAAATGGTCTGACAGTAATTGTGGTATTTGTAGGTATCTTACAATATAAAAAAAAATACTTCAAATTTCGAATTGGTTTTCCTTTTCCTTATGATGCTAGTTGGTGCCTAACACGTCCTAATAGAGGTTTAGCCAAAGACGAAAATTGCTGTTTCGTGCGTGCAGTAATGTCTAAAGACATTGTCTACAAAGGAAATTAGCTTGGAAATAGTCATGCTTGTCCACTTAAGAGACGGGAATAGAATTAAAAGAAAGAAGGATAGAGATGGTTTTCATAGCGTGATTAAATTGAAGTCGTAATCTTGATCAGAACTATAGACAAAAGAATTGTTAAACTTCAAAGTGTTTCAAAAACATCTAGGAGCCAAAACTGGCAGAAAGCATTTAACGTTTGCGTTCTTCGTTCTGCGATCCGCATTCAATATTATTTTTATGGGTTTCAAGGTGCCGGCGAAGTAATAAACTGATGAAAAAATTATTTTTGTGTGCATAGATTTTTTATATACATGTTAATGTAGACGTAATTCCATAGTTGGTATCTATTTATAACAACATCAACGAAACATCATTAAAACACTGACCTAAAAATAAAATAACATACAACGCGAAACAATGAAGAGAGCGTATGTTCATGAAAACCTCACGTGAAAACTGCGGCACACGTTCAATGCAAATTATCCGAATGTCAAACAAGCGAATTCATTATAAAGGCTTGTACAGGCCAGATTATTCTAAAAATGCCAATATAAAATCTTGGACAGTTACAAAAAATATATATTACAAAAAAGTAAAAGTAGCGAAGTAATGCATGCAGCAACATTATTATGGATTTTGGATTGGATATTGTTTTTTGCAGCGGAGAATGTTTTTCTTTTCATATTGCCCGCATGGTACCGCGCGGCCTATTCAGTGGAACGTCGTAAAATATATTAATTTTACTAGCACTATAGATCATAAGTAGGCACACGTGGTTCTCTTACGTCTTCAGTTTGTAAAAATATATTATAATAAATATATATTTTTACCTCTTTAAAATGTTATTGCATATCCGTTGGACTGTTACTACTCGGTAGGCCATTGACAATGGTTTCTATTTTTATCATAACCTGTATTTTAGTAACTAACGTGTGTAAACCAGTCTTAATAATATTACACAACGTGCATCTTGACATTCCATTTTGTTCGTCAAACAATCGGAGCCGGTCGTGCGAACTGTTCCCACGGGCCGGCAGATGGCGCCGCGGATAGCTGCGATACAGTACTGCGCCCGCGCATCGGACCGGCTAAACACCGATTTAAGATTATGCTGATTAGTGTTAGATCATCTTGTTTCTTTTTAAATATTTTTTGTTCAGAGTTATTCTCAGAATTTGTAATATATCTCCACGAGACCTAAAGCCATTAGCCACAAAGGTGAAGTTAGCTTCTTCTGGTGTAGTTCCCTTTCGAATAAGTTTAAGGAATTGCGCTCTTAATATCTCACTGCTTGACACGGGCCTCTCCTCAATGCGATAAGGTTTCAGGACATAGTTCAATACACTGGCTCAGTGTTGGCGAACTTATAGAACTTTAACATTCTTACATTTTTGTACTTATTATATAATATGGTTGCAAGAAAATTATTAACTTCAAATGATCAGATGTTCATTCAAGACATACGGCATAGATTCCTACTCACCACATAAACAGCATAAACATTATACGGAGTCATTCGTAACAGGTATTTATCACAGATATCTAGGGGTATTAATAATCCGAGAAATTGCTGATGCATTTGAGATAACCATACAGCTTTCGAAGTGGCGCTTGAGTTTTATGTCGTGGTCTGTTAAAGGAATCAGTATCTGAAACCCTTTTAGATTTCCGAAAAGCAATCATTTTAAGGTGTGGAAATGTTTGTGTAACGGAACGTAAGATGCATGATATGAAACGGAACATATGGAGTACGAAGTAAAAAAAACGGATTATGAGTGAAAGGGATCGATGGATAGTGTCAGAGAGGATACACGACGAACGACGACAAGACGTAAAGGCGAAAAAAAATTGCACAGGTGGGAATCAAACTCATAACCGCGCAGTCCAATGACCTGAGCTGCCTGGGACGACTCTACTAAACTGTCGTGAACGATGTCGTATTTACTTTTAAATAAGCAGGTACCTATTATTCCACTTCACATGGATATGATTATGATATGAATCTAATATGACTCAGCTTCCGCCGTTTCAAAACCAAAGCCTGCCACAGAAACCGAAAGTCTTAGTCTCTATCTGCCTATTTATTAAGCAATTTAGGATGCATGTAGCGAACTGAGCTATCAACGATATATCTACCAAAATTACAACGCATCCTATATAATTTAGGGTAAGGTTAAGTGACCAGTTCAAGTAGCGATATATGTTAGCTTATGGCAATCCTTATATCTAAGAAAAAAGAAAATAAGTATTGATATTTCAAAAATCAAAACTGACCATTGTTTTAAATATTCACACAACCGAAATTCATCAGCTCCTTGATAAAAAAAAATTAAGGTGATATAATACAAGGTCTCAATTGCACAGCTTAGACAATGTGTCCGTTCATAAATTGTATATATATATATATATAAAAGAAAGTCGTGTTAGTTACACCATTTATAACTCAAGAATAGATAGGCCGATTTTTATAATCTTAGATTTTTTTAATTCATCTCCACCTTAATAGCAGAATAATTTAAATAAACAATTGAAACATGGAAAAAACTCTATAAAAATAAATAATCAACTAAACTGAGGCTGTACGAAGTTACAATATATAAAAAAAATACAATATTTCCCTATAATATCAGCAAATCAGACGCCTAAGTCGCATGGTATAGCTATCGCCGGTGCTATATATCGCTTTCAGTGAATAGACGCCTTAAAATCAGTGCGATTTTAAGTACTTCGCCATAGAACTTCGATTTATAGCTCACGGGCTCCGCAAATTGGTAATGATTATCCAACAATAATGCTCTAGAACCTCTAATTACTACAACATTATGGACATCCTATGAGCAACGCGGAGTAATATACTCCCAGCTTCATTTAAATTGTTATATATGGACAGAAATTCACAATAATATGTCATCCAGAATAAACAAGATGTTTGGGTGTAAACTTTGATCTCAAAGGGGTAAAGCTCAATTTACAACGATATATTGTTAACGGTTGGCACGTTATTTAAAAAGCATATTGATCGAACTTGTTATTTATTATTAAACATGATGGACATGGTCTATACTATTTATAAATTAATAACATATTGGGTGCACATGTGTCAAATTGATAATAATCACAATCAAAATTCTTGTAATATATATATAGTTACAATCTTAAATTGCCAATTATTTATACAAATTTTAAGATAAATTAAAAAAAAAAAACATTGTTAAGAGAATTAATATTTTTATTATGTACATATCCCTATTATAAGAACTAAATAACTAAACCTGCTATTATAAGAACATAATATTATCCAAGTACCTATCTTCATAGTAATTATACAAGCAAAAGTCGCTGGTGGTACCTATATAATGTTTAATTGGCACCAGGCTCGCCTGGCTTCTAGACCAGGCTTTTGCCATTTTGCCGGCAAGAGCACGCTCCCTTCAAAGCAACGGATATCAGGCCATAATCTAGCACGCTGGCCCAGTGCATAGCTTTCAAAATACATTTCCTCACAATGCTGCCCATGTAGTACAGCATAAAACAAAAAAAAAACTAAGTAACAAAAACTACTTTACTTATTAACAATGTTCTCACTATAACAATGGCCACCTACCCAAAAAACTAATCACCGCTATATCACCACCGTCCACCGGGAGTAGGAACCTCCATCGTACCCACCAATTACGTCACAAAATAGCCAACAACGCCCATCAACTTATTTCTAATGAGAAACACATGTTGGTACCGATAGAGATTTATGATCGCTTACGAAAACCAATCAGGGGAGGCGTAACGGTAATTATTACATAACACCATCCTCGGAGCGGCTACCGAATGGTTCGCCACTTCCTTAATGAAACCGTATGAAGTGAGACACGATTAAAGGGTTAATTGGATCCGCTGGATAAGAAATGCAATAAGTCAGTATTTAGTATAAATACACACCATCACACCTCTGAAGGCGTAGGCAGATGTGCAATGCAGTGACATTTCATGCAAGGTTTTTGGGCCGGTGTGCCTATTGCCATTATAGGTTCAAGGCCAAGGCAAGTGTTCAACCGACTTAGCTATCACTGGTTTAGTAATTATTGGTATTATTAATTGAGAATAAATTATATTATATTATTAAATTTCGTAAAATGATGAAATTCAGTCTTACTTCAATGCTCATAAAAGGAGCGTCTGAGTTGAATATTAATTTGGGCTGGCAACTGGTAATACTATCGCCGCAGTAAAAAGAACCTCTTTACACTGCTCATATTTCTTTGACATAAATCTAGGACATCCTATTTATATGATAATGTAATTTAAACATGATTCTATCTTTATTCTCAGTTCAGGTAGCGTTTTGTATCTGGTTATAGAGTTCCGGGGAATATATAAGATGACAAAAAGTACTCCCGATGATTTCACTTCGAATCTGGCCATTGAAGCGTCAATAGCCAAGTGGGTAGAGTCGCTACCCTCAGAAACAGATGGTTCTGACTTGGATTCCTACTCTGGCCACTAAACCATTGACTAAAACATTCTGCTAACACAAACTTTAGCTTAACATAGTAGAAAAAACTAGCTGTTCGAATAAATAAAATAGTATAAAATGTCTTTTCAAGTTCTTCCAAGACGTTCGATAAATTAGACCTAAAGTATCCACAACTTTACTGATAGTGGAGATAGACTGAGATCGACAGGGATTCATTTCATAATCATTATCGTCAGGGGTACATATAATTGTGTAATCATTATCAAGGAACACTGGACACTGGCGAAAATGATACTATTTTGCAGTCGGTTATCAACCTAAAAAAATAATAAGAAGAAATAGGTACACAGAGCAGTTTTGAACAGATGCATACCCTATAATAGCACATAAAATGAAACCATGAATGATTCACGGTAAATGTTTATCGCTACCACTACGAGTATAAATCAAATTCTTAAACTATCTATGAATAACATTGATGGCATTCTTGTTCAAATCATAGCTTGTCCTATTTTATAGACAGATAGTACTTCAAGATATTGCTATTTTAACTATACAAAGGTACTCAAGTATCGTTTATCCTACGATTTTCCCGTCCCTTTTGATGTAACAGAAGGGTTTGAAGAGATTTTGGTGTTAACAAAATATGTTTATGATTTTTATAGATACAATATTAGAACGGTTACATAAAGATTTTACACCTGAATAAATCCGGTACAATCTGCTTCAATAACTTCCGAAGCATTCGCAATGTTAGCGATACAAAAGTTTCCGATTACAGAATCATCCTGCGAACCGAACGGTTGTCTGTCAAAATCATTTTTTCGATCTCATTTAATTCATTCATTCGTATTAATTTCGTACAACACTTTCGAAAGTATAGTACTTTGTTATAAGTAAGCGGTTGCTTCCTTTACGGTAGAAAGTATCTAGATCGGCAGGGATGCTTGGCCGTCGGTTACTCGGTAATAAGTAATTGAATTTACATATCAATCTAAGGCATCTGTGTTATATAAAAATGTTTTTGTATTTACAATTTCTAAGGCTGGCTAGATACAGGCCAGAATAAAAGTAAGCCGTCCGGAATAATACTTTTGTAAATTTTGTTTCTACAAAATATATTTTTATTGTATTTACGGAGAACTATGAATGGCGAAACAGATTTAAATAAACCCGATTTCTAAACATTTGCTTAAGATTTACTAGCGCATAAAGTTGATAAATGTGTACTAGTTTAGGTAATTAATTCACACAGTCTACGTGAGAGGAATTAAAAATTTCATACTAGTCTCAAAAATAATTTAGATTATTTTTTTCAATTACATAATAAGGATATTATATTTATTATATACTTACAATAAAATGATAATTGAATAAAACCGGTTGTTATTACATAAAAGATTTCGTCAATGCGACAAACTTTTGGCACGTTAATATAAGAAAAAATCTGTAATTTTACCCACCAAAGCCTAATATTTCTTAATAAATAAAGTTATATAACGTGTTTTCATTGTTGTACAATTTTAATAACTATTATCCAACATTAATTATAAATGTTTGTTAATATTGGAAATAATGCAATGACAAAACGAACCACGAAATTTTAAAACTATCATTTTACGCCGTCATGATTGCTTCATTGCTGGAAATGATATCGGATGCGGTAATATCTAATCGATTGAACTTCCGACGTTGCAAATAAAAACATGCAAAAAAGTAGGACCTGCGCCGGGACTATTACTTAAGACATATTTAATTTCTGTCAGCCAATGCGATTTCAACTCTAAACCTACGTCCACTGGATAAGTATTACTGTTTTGTTCACCCTAGACCCTTGATATACTTACATAAATGCACTGACAGCCCAGTTTGTAGAACGTTTGCCATGGAAGCAAGGTGTGCAATTTCCAGCCTCAGCTCGCACCACTGAGATTTTCAGATTTCCATGTGCGAATCTCATATCGAATAAAGATTATAACTTGCTTTTCAGTGAAGGCAAACATCCCGAGAAAACTTGAAATTCGGTCGACAAGCGTGTTAAGATCATTAAATCGTGGTGGATTATGTCCTGCAATCCTCCTAGTTTGAGGAGTGTGCCCGGTATGATGAGAATAGCCTCGACTCCTATAGTATACTATCAGCGGCATCGACAACCCTACTTAGACCATCGGCGAATTGTGGGTGCACTGCAGTACACCTCTGCCTACCCCTTCAGAGTTTACAGGCGTGATGGTGTGGTTTATTATTCTTGTTATAAATCACTTAAAGACGGATCTAAATAACATATACGCATACCATTACAACATACGAAACACGACACCACTGTTGCGGTACAAACTAGTCCAAATACCGCAGAGAAGACTTGTGAAAGAGGCATCATACATCACGTGCGTACCGCGGATGTTGTTGGCGTCTGGATGTTAGTGTCATTGTGATGTCGCCGATGTCACTCACTTGACATCCAGTTTGACAGTTCGACATCCCACTCGTGTGATTAGGAGATAAAGATGGCTTTGCGCGGACAACTTTTGAGTACCTATACATGAACACTTGATAAATTATATCTATTTTGTACTAATTACAGATAGGTAATAGTTTTTAAATTTATAAAAATTACTAATTCATGAATAAAAATTATAGCTCAACTCCGATTCCGTTTCAGCGTCGCATTGCTAGAGGTTTTCAATTTGGATCCATAATTTAGAAACAACTCATTGGAATCAATGTAAAGTTCTATATATCAAGTTCTAAGAGCAATTTGAGGCAAATTAAAAGACAATATAAATCCATCTTATGTGTCCTATTTCAAAATCGAAATTGCTTGTCATTAGCAAAGCTGAAATGTCATAGAACAATGCTTGTCCCATTCGATCCGTTGTCACAGACTGAGCGCGGTCGAAGGCCGCACGTGATCGCATTTCCACAGATATTACCACCGAACGGTAAAAACGGTCACGCAATGTAATGCATTTAATCATAAATGTCTCGATAGGTTACTATCGGAAACATTTTGCCAGCACTGTACTAAACAATTCCATTTGACATATTAGACCATTCTGAGAGTTCAATTCGAACGAAGCATATAATATGGTAGATAATGTATCGACTACTTTAAATACAATCGACAGATTCAAACTTCTAAATAAATAAGTAAAAAAGTACCGCCTACACAGATAGAAGATCGCAATCAAGTGAAAGGTCAAAGTCAACAGTTTTCATACGCTATCAGAAGATTGAATTTGCTATCGACAATGGGACCGTGTATTGCCTAGTAGGTACCCAGTAAATTATCAAGTCGATGAGCGAGTTACTAGGTGTTACAAAATGATGAGAGGTGTTACAATGTGTTGACGGCGCAGGCGCCGGGTCGGGGGTCAAGCGCGCGCCTTGGGGATCATAAAGAGCGCAGGTCTATTGTTAAAATGCGCGAATTATTATGTGTTACAGGCCTTATTCCAAATTGAAAACCGCTGTCGAGTCACGCCGCAAGTTCAATTTACATAGTACATAAACGTGGCGAAGGGGTCAATTACATTAAACCAATAGATAACTGGCCTTTATAATATATATGAAATGTATATGTATCCAGATTATATCGGCGATCGCTCAGCGGTTTCAACAAATGCCCAGACATTTTCCCGAATACATCACTCTCTAGACCGTTAAACAATATCTAATCTACTTCTAACCCCGGGGCATGTCGGACGACACGCGCCCCGTTATCTTGACAACGCCAAGAGAGGCTTTAATTCAATCAGACACGAGGCCCAGAGATAGGTTGTATCTAGCGTCTGAGGAGGGCGCGTCGCCCAATAAATCGGCTCGCGCTTGGCGTGAAAGATGAAGTGCCCGCTTAACATACAATGAGTCTGCGCTATGTCGCAACACGGCTTAAAGCTTAGGACAGCGTTGGAGTTGGGCGGCATGCGTGTTTGAACGGTATTCGGTTATAGTGCTAGTACTTGCATCGAGTAGAAAGACAATAGTAACTAAATAACATGGCTGAAGCGTCGGGCATTGTCATATACTTGATTTATACGTACTATACAAATCATTCTGATAGACTATAGATACGTGTACATTTCTAGTAGTAAATTTCTTTTGGCGATTCCGAATCTATACTTCTATACTAATATTATAAATGTGAAAGTTTGGATGGATGGATGGATGGATGGATGTTTGTTCCTCTTTCACGCCCGAACGGCTGAACGGATCTGGATGAAATTTGGCACAGAGTTAGATTATAGTCTGGAATCACACATAGGCTACTTTTTATCCCGGTAAAATGTATGGTTCCCGTGGGATAGATGTTTTAATTTTTCATACTTTTTATCGCGGGTAACACCGCCGGGCGCAGCTAGTATTGAATATTTTGATTCGGATATTCTGATTCTGAATATTTAAAGATTTTCTATAGTAAGTACTTTGTTAACGAGATTTAATCAATGCATAAACGTAATGACATTTTTGTTTTCACAATATCAATTCACTACATATTTCTAACTTTGATTTATTTTTTTATTACATCAATTACAGACAGTGTCCTTACTATCGCATTCCTAACAAAATGAGCTTAGTGTCTGAAACATTCGAGCGGTCTAAACGCAGCATAAAGTAAGTCGCTAACGAGTCTGGGTGTGTCCTCTGCACCAAATAACGTCGGTAATAATAATTGTAGGTGCAGTTCGATGCAATAGTTCTACGCAAGATGTATACACCTTAACTATATTCAGCATAATTGAAGAATATTATTATAATGTAATTAAAATAATTTCATTGGATTTTATGACGGGAAGTTGAACCGTGAAGTTGCCAATTTTGTTTTCTTTTTTCAAAAATGTGTTGCTTCGATATATTATGCGCAATATTAACCATTGTGTTTTCATTAACGTGCACAAGTAAAGGAAATTTAAATAAAATAGTATCATTAGCTTTTTTTAGTACGGGTCGAGGCATTTTTATCTGTAAAGTATTCACAGCTTCACTGAAAGGGGTAGGCAATGATTTTTAGTATTGTTATCATCATCGAAACCTTCCTATCATCAGGAGAACTTATATTTTAAAATAACGCTGAAGATGTTTTACATGACACTGGCTAAAATGGCACTATTTTTTAGCCGATTGCCAACCTAAAAAAAGACAAAGAAGAACTAAAGTCATTAAAAAAATCCGTGCAAATATTTTCGCTTATTGAAATCAATATAAAATAATTCTAAATTCAAATCTAGATAAAAAGCACGCAAGGCCATCGAAACATTATTTATGTACGCTTAAACGGCAATTACGCTGACAAACATTATGCACCGCAGCACCATTCAAAAAATAAAACCAAACTAAAATTAATTACATTCTTGAGGCACAAGATTAACGACGAGTAGTCTCGAACCAATTACGCTGTCAAAACATCACCTTGAAAGTCGAAATAAAGAAAACATCAAACACAATCGGTGCTTCAACTTAACAATAATGGTTCTATTGTTGGATAAAGCGCTCCAGATGGCGGTGAAGATAATCGCGCCATGCGAAAAACTAAAATTGTGCCTTTGTATTAATTACTTGATTTAGGAGGGTTGCAAAATGTTATCCTCGGTAACTCTTAAGAAATACCTCTTCGATCGTGATTTGTCTCGGTACGCGCATTTAAAATAAACAATTACCCGTTAGTCAGTGGACTGCCATTTAACAATAAGCACTTATCTATTTATGTAAATTAGTCAAGTACTTGCCAGGACTGTACTAACTTATTAAAACCTCCCAATGAATGGGTTTATCATTTGGAGTAAAGAAGTCAAGTTTAAAAATCGGCATAAAAAATAATACACTATTTTGAAAATAACATCAAAACACTAAATCTGTCTATTAATAAATTATCGTTACCACTAAATAGACAGCTAATTCTAACTTTAATACACACATATAAATGACACATCATTTAAGTTTATCATAAAACATTATAATACAGCAGTCACTCAAAACCTTTAAGCGTCTAATAATATAGATATAAATGCTCAACAATTGGTGTCAGTGTATTGTCGCATAAATGCTCCGGTCAAAACGACGAACCGCAGTTAAGACCCCATACATACTGTATGTAATAATTTATTGGGGAGTTACTTTTACGATGACCGTATCCCTCTTACATGTATCAATCAATAGTATAATAGGGCCTAGACTCGGGTACTAAATAACGTACTTGTCTATTAAGACAGCTATTTCATTTTGACGACGTAATTTTCTGTGGACTCTCGTTAATGCGGTGTTAATAGATGACGTTTGGTGGGCTCGTTATAAACGTGGTTTAGTAATTAATCATGTTTTGTGGCCGGTGTCTATAAATACATACTTAACTTAAGAAACCAACAATCAAATATTGGTGATATTTGGATTATTTTACTAATTAAGATTAAGGGGTTTATTTCCAAAACCAAAGATGTTATTTTAAGATTGGATTTGGAATGAATTTGTTATATTTCTTGTGTGCGCCGAATAAATCCATAGTTAACGTTATGTTGTAGACGATAAAACCTCGGCTTAACTAAGAATAGACCACGTCGCGGCTAACAAATGCGTGGCTATCTAAATTCCTCACGAAGCGATCTAGTCGGGGCAGCTCGACTAACATTCTTCGGAACACTTTTGGAATATTCAATCAAATGACCGACGTAGTACATATTGGAATCTATAATTTATACATCTACGACGCTAACATGTATATTTAAAAACATCTGAGGTCCCAGTCAGTTGTTTTGTTTTTAATACTAACATACGTTTATAGGGGCTAAATAACTTATTGTGTCATCCGAAAATTTTCACACTGCGTTCAACGGTAGATCAAGTATGGTCACAAAAGATACTCCTGCAAAACTTTCAACACAGCCGCACCAGAGTGAATTAACTAGTTGCAATTGTAATCTAAATGCGGAGTAGTCAAAATGAGTGCCTTGCCGATGGCATCCGATACGTAAGTGGTTTTCGTAACGCCCCCGAGCGGTCGCGATACCATCGGCGCGTGCGCATCGCGACTGTACCGTGTGTTATTTTTTAAACACACGTAACAGAACATCTGTTCGATCGGAGAGATTAACAACCAGTTACGAATTGTTTTGCTAACGATGAATATACTATATACTATATACTTTGGTCTTATTATACGTTATAGTGTGATTGATTTGCCTTCAATTCGCCGTCTCGGAGTCAAACTTTCAAGATAATCTTATTGTCAAATATTTAGTCAACCAAACCCTACATAAACCTCACCACCGAGAGTCGTGTTAGCATACTCCCATATTTAAACCAATAGCTCAACACTCCATAAGCATCGAACTCTGGTCGTCGATTCAAATAAATAACCTATCTTCAGATTAAACCTGCATCGCTACAACTCTCAATAGGCTTAATAAAATACATAATGGAATAATACCGATAACATCGCCAATGAATGGAGGACAGCCATTAACCCCAATCCCCATAGGACTTACGACCTTGACGAAACATAATATGATTAAATCGTTCGCAACATTCGATCGGCTGAGGTATCGATGAATCAATCGATACTGGACTGACAACTGAACAAAAGATGGAAGGTTGTAGGCCTCAAATTGCAGCGTTGCGAAAATGTCAATATACTTAAGTCTACTTAATTTGATTGATACAAATAAGATATTAAATATCCGGCATGTCACAAAATGATGGTTTTGGCAAGATATAACCAATCTCCAATTACTAAGAGCATGACTAAAATTCTTGGTAGTTAGGTTCTATAAACTGCCTATAACAAGAATATAATACAAATAATTAATACCAATTCTTTACCATGGTCTTTATGTTGATGTACTCATTAATATTTTGCACCTAATTGGAGTTAAAGCGTTACAAATCAATCACCCAGCCCAATCTTAAATACACAAAGCATGAGTCAGAATTTTGATCGCGCATTATCATCACAGCGGCACGGGTCGTCATCTCGTTATCTTAAGATCATCGTCGAAAGCAAGGTTGCAGGGAGCGGTCAAGGGATAGCCGCCGAACCTTCACCCTGGGACCTTGATGAGTCACCAAGCCGATCAGCATTGTTCGGTGATACTGATCCTAACGACACGACACGCTTGCAACATTATAGACTAATTACAAGTTTGCACAGTTAGGGTTGGCGATGTATTGACCCGTGGTCAGTTCATTGAGCAGTCAATTATTATGGATAGTTGTAATTCCTTTTTTAATGCTATGTTGACTTGCATGATAACTTAAACTGTTGTTGTTGTTCACATAGAAAATATGTGTACGAAAAACAACTTTCATACTAAGGATTTACCGATTTAGAAAAGCTAAACTCTATTCCGCCTACAGTATAATTTTGCACGTTCATTAACATCAGTTAAATTCTGTCGGAATCGGCAATTAATAATTTGATATTCAAGAATCAGCACTTTAACGTAGTGCTTAACAAAAGAGAAAAAGAAAATAAAAAAAAACTTGTCACTTTTTTCGGGCGAGTCACGGGCAACCCTACAACAGATTGTTATGGCATGCGGGCGTTTCTATGACGTCTGTGTCAGGAGCAAGATCGCGTTCGCTTTCGACGTACTATTACGCTATCTGATCTCTGTCGTTTCGTAATTTAGATCTTTGCTCACGCATTTCAACCGCACCGAAATTCTTTGCGCCGGCCTTGCCTACTCTATATCTACCATTTATAATTTTTCGAACACCTGATAAAAGATATTGTTTTCGTTATCTTCAAATCGCAATCAATTCTCACTTTTACTTTTGGTTTGTGTCTTTACTAAGATTCAAGGCTATATTACTTAACTGATCTGATTTTTAGAGAAGACCACCTCGACACAATAGATTTTTGATTATCAATTTTATGATGATCTGGGAATGGAAAATTGCATTGCGAATTGCGATATATATTGCGGGAAATCTATAACAATAGCGGTTACCGAATAAGCGGTTACGTTTTAATTATTTTGAATAATGCTTTAAGTATCATTTTGTTCACAGTTATGTATATTTTTGATTGGGTAGGTGGAAATAATTAATTGATTATATGTTTTACGGACGATGAATCTTATTAGAATATCTATTATTTCGTAACAAAACTATAAGTCCTATTTTCGTAGGAACGAATTTCAAAAATGGAAATTATTTTAATTTGCTCTCAGAGACGTAAGTACGTAGCTAAATCCATCATTGATTTGAAATATTACTGACGATATTATCAGTAATACATACTATATTATTTTTATGAATATTTCTAAGCGCATATTCATCATTAGAAACTTTCTACAAATCGCCGATAAGAGGGACATGTATCGATAAAATTGAATGATTTCGAGTACTAGGTTTGAATTGAACAATACAAAGAGTCCATTTATCATGTGCGGATAACAAGCTGATGTACAGAAACAATGGGGCCCACTTGTAAACGTTTATTTGTTACTTATCGCCATTGACTGATCGTATACTTTTCGACGAGCCAATATTATTTATAGTTAATGTGATGCCTCACTTTCCATGTATTGTCCGCCAATTGGTCTCTACAAAAGTATATGTTATCTATAACTGCCGGCTACATAATCCATCTGCATGCGACCTTATAGGCCACGCTTTACGAATCCAACGATTTACAATTAGATTTTTGTATCTCTCATAGATAGGTGTGCTAGTTTTGTTCTTAACAGGTAACTATACACACTTATATTATATATATGGACAGTTCACGTATTAACTTGTGCTATCTTATCGTTTCATTTTGTCTCACTAACTTTCATCAATTCCTTAGTATAGGTAACAAAAATCTCGTCCAAGTATCGAAAGATTTCCCGTCAAAGTAACATTGCTTTATATTACAGCGCTGTATAAGGTGTGTCAGTGAAATGTAGATGCATTGGTCCGCGTTTTTATAACAATATCATAGATGCCATAACTGGAGGCCGCCCATCTACTTTCTTGTGTACAATTTGAGCTTATGGTCCGATTAAGATTAAGTTGGGACACTATATTTGGCGCGTACGTATATCATAAAAACGTGACGCAAATAACCGCATGACTTTGACAGGTGATTAACTTTGTGTTTTACGGAAATCACGTGTCAATTTTTTCTGTACAAAAATTCATCCATTCATCAAGTTTTATTACTATTACTAGCTGACCCGGCCACGCGTTGCTGTGGCTAAAGTTTTATTACTATTACTAGCTGACCCGGCCACGCGTTGCTGTGGCTAAAGTTTTATTACTATTACTAGCTGACCCGGCCACGCGTTGCTGTGGCTAAAGTTTTATTACTATTACTAGCTGACCCGGCCACGCGTTGCTGTGGCTAAAGTTTTATTACTATTACTAGCTGACCCGGCCACGCGTTGCTGTGGCTAAAGTTTTATTACTATTACTAGCTGACCCGGCCACGCGTTGCTGTGGCTAAAGTTTTATTACTATTACTAGCTGACCCGGCCACGCGTTGCTGTGGCTAAAGTTTTTGTTATATTACATTATAGTAAACAATCTAAGAGGAACAATAAGAGAACATCAGTCACGGAGTCCACTATGCTTTTTCACACAGATGGTATTTGTAAAAAAATATGGTGATCTCCTTATTTGACTTTCTACTACTAAAACCCTTTAGTACAATGAAATTATTTACGAACAAAGACGAAAATGTTGATGTTGGTATACAAATTCACTGGATTGAGATTTGAAGGGGAAGTACGTTGAACACAATTATGACATATATGACACGTTCGTAGATTTACCATAGCAGCGCGATTGATTACTTACTCAACCCAGTCGAAAGGTATCGACATCTGTTAGAATCATTTGGAGTTAATAGATAATTGTGACTGTCAAATAATAACAGACAAATAATTAGCAATAAATTAAAATTGCGACTATAATTTGAGATTTAAACTATCCTATCTCTCAAGTTGGATCGAACTGCACATGGTGTGCGAATTTTATTATAATCGGTTAAGTGGTTTAGGAGTCCATTGAGGACAAACATTGTGACACGAGATTTATATATATATAGATATTATTTATTAATCACAATATAAATCAAATAATATAGAATAACTTTCTAGCGGGCTACAACGGCCCAGGGATATTATGCCGAAGTAAAAGTATATTTTCTTAAAAAAAAACAATGAAATAAGACACAAACTTAAATTATCATCGTACAAGTAATTGCAGAGTATTTTAAATTATTTTCTGTCCAATGATTCTGAGAACGCGAACCCATACTTGACCGGTTAATTATTTATTCATCGTAACTTTTACCGTGTCTATTCGTATTACATGTTACATACGCAGCCATTGAGCTCATTAATTACGGGAAGAGATCGAAAATAATACGCGGGACCACCCACTAGTGGCCCGTTTGATCTGGCCTCTAGTGTATCGGGTTGCTTCCTAGTATCATCGTGTTTTCTTTTTTTTATGTTTTTTGGACGCAATTACCTACTTGTGTGGGAACGACCGGTTATTTTTATTTTTCACGATAATGGAATTTTGATTGCACGAAATATTAATAGGTATTCGATAAAAAATTACACGTCAATGTCCATTTTGGAACTAAAGTAAATATTAAGTTCGGAACCATAAGAAATTAAAATAAGGTGTGAAGTAAAAGTAAAGTAAAGTAAATTTATTTCAGTTTTTAAATTTGACATGGTGGGTTAAGTTGCGGTTCAAATCTAGGCGAAAGCCTGCATTTTGGAATCCTAATTAGTTTGCTTTATAGTTAAGCACATTATTATGTTCTTATATAAACAATAAATGTATGCTAAATAGGACAAAATATACTTGTCATAGTACATTTATTTTCTATTAATTTTCTACTTTTCTAAGTCCTTACTTTGAAAATATACAATTGAAAAATATTTACGCCATTTATTTACAGTTCAAAACTATTTTATTCATCGGGCTTCCTACTTAATAAACACTACCCGTTTCCGTGTGCGCCGTTCAAAGTAAAAGCTTGCATTGTTTGCTAATTTTAATTAGATATGTATGTAACGGTATCTTTATTTACTATGCATGTACATAATATCCCTCAGATTTAAGCACAGTGGGCAGGATAGGATACATGACTTACAATTAATTTGGACTACTACTAGGTATATTATACGGTACTTATTTTACTTTAGCAAAACGCGCTCTGTTACAGAGTAAATTATGGTTAAAATTGCATGTCCTGCATAAAGAAAAAAATAAGTTAGTAAAGCGGGCATAGAGAGGAAACGACAATATGATCTTTATTCCTTTAATATATCAGAATTTGAATTGGCATATAAAACAAAATTTGTTACGAAATTTATTCAGTAGGGATTGCTCCCACCATTATTATAGATTATAGGCTCCCACACTACGCTAGCAAGATAGACTAGTATTAATCTCTTAATTGAATAAGAATTTCAACTTATTAGATGCAATAATCAACCTTAATATAACTGATATTTAAACATCGACCGTCCACTAATTAATTATGCATAAACCTATCAACAAAAGCGGATTAGCATACATTTGTAGGCTTTTCCCACAAGATGTCACCGATTAAGTGTGGTAAGAAGGTCATTAAACCACAAAATTAATTCTCACGGGCGACGCATTAAGATTTGATCCATTTGAGAAGAGATGTGTACTTGCTACGATCATTTTAGCATTGACCACATAAATTTTCAACTTTATTGCGATGGGATAGCGGTGTCGAAATGCGGCAATACAAGTTGGTAGTGGAAGGAATCAGCTGTCATTTCACACGAAGCTTGGCTCGTCCGCGAGCGAATGTCACCGGTACGTCCGCTTATCCACAGTGATATCTATAGTGATTTTAATACGAATAAATAAACAATGTAAGTACCTGATCGGGATGCGACGGACAGCCGAATTGGCTCAGCGCGTGAAGTGCAACGCGCATGGTTTAAACTGCGTACATTATGTGGCCATATGTTGAAAATGATACTCGGTAGCAATGTTAAATATTTGTTTTGCCATTTATGTTAAATGCCACTGTAAGGTCGGGAATTATAAATAAAAACATCTTGGCTAAAGACTTAAGAGGAACACCGAATTTTTTTTATGCCGCTTATAAACATTTCCAGATATTATACTTTCCAAAATATAATATAATATTTTGGTTAATCTATACACGAAGATTTTCAAATGTGATGAGAAAATTCGATGGTAAGTAACTACAGTTATTCCAGCCTTCATTAGAAGAGTAGACGGTGAACTTTGTAGTGCCTTGTTATTTATATTGTAACAAATTGAAATAAAACAAATTTTAAGGATTTTATCGCGTTTATATTTTGATTTTTACGTTCCCGACGTTTCGGCTGCTTTACAGCAACCAGTGTCACGGGAGGACTGAGGAGGTTGACGTCCTAGTGTCTTAGTTTGAGCGACTCTCATATTTGTTTGTTGCTTGCGGTCCGATCTACGGAGAAAGAGCTTACTGTGTCTTGAGGTCTTGCAATAGTGCACTTGGTTTTGGATTTAATGATGTTTACTACTGGATCCCAAGTCGGTGGTAGCACCCAGCCATGATTTGTTTTAATTTCAATGGCCTCGCGTATCATCCTTGGTCGGTTGTTGACAATAATTATTTTAAATTGATACAGAACATTTTTACTTTAAATGCCCTTAAACGCATACCCCTCATTCCGGACCTAAAACAGAAGATCAAACGGCATAACGCTTTACATATCTGTCGAACCCCTTCAAGGCTTTGCCAATAATAATTTACATATACGGACGCATTACTGACTTCTTTCAACCGCCCACGAAGGTTTTAATGCCCTCAAGATTACAGCATTGCATCTGTAAGACAATTTTGTACCTTATTTAAGACATGCTATAGTCAAATTAATGAAATTTGCGAGTTGCAGATGCGTTTTTCGTGTAGGTGTTTATGATATTATGCTTATTAAAACCCTCCGAATAGTTTTCCGGCCTACGATAAGGATCGATTTAATGTTGTTTTCATTAAAGGCATGTATTCTTTTTATTATATTTTTTAACATCTGAAGAATGACAGATTGGTAAATATTACGCCTGTGCCCGTCTTCTACACGTTTAAATGCAGGAATGAAAAATAAGAAGTAATCGGTAAAACAATCAAAACGAATATGAAGCGAAATATAATTTAAAAAAAATAACTTTAAATACTCGTACAACTAAAATTACACAAATAAATCGTAAAATAAAATGACAGATGAAAACGTATTATCATAAACATCAGATAAACCTCGACAACCCATACTTAATACTCCTAATTGCCACCAAATTGAATGTGCTACTCATAATTAAATAGGTACTAAATATAAAATAATTAACACTATAAGGAAAACGTAAAAAACTAACCGAGCGTATCATGGTGGTTATAAAAATACGTGAACAATGAAAGTGAACAATTTTGATGAGTGCGACATTGCGTTTTTGGCGGACGCGATACTTTTCGCGTTTAATTGGCCCCCGAAATGAGCCAAGTGCCTTAATTTAAGAGTAGCGGCTACATCAGACGGCCGCTTTATTTACTGTGCCAGCCGAACCCCCGAGATTAGGCTTGACAGACCCACGATGATAATTTTAATGGTACATTTGACATGACGTCGACTGTGAGACGGGAACGTCGGCATTTTAACAAGCTTTCACCTTTATTCGATTATCGATATAAATTCTTCGATTCTCTTAAAAGGTCATATAGTAATGAGCTCGGTGCAAAACTTGAAAAATTAATTATTCTCGATTGTAAACTTGATACCGATCTGGGTACCGCACTATGGCGACTGACGAATTCTAAGAAGTCGGCTACTTCTGTCATATACAATAAAATATCCTTGACATTAAAATCGGTAAGACGTTACTGAGAATAAATGTATGAACATTATAAGATGCAAAGATAATACACAAGTGGGCCGGTACAGTCAAGTTATTAGAAATGGTACGTTTGGCGCATGCGCGGTGGTGAATGTCCATCACTTCGACGCGAGGTCTTGATGCTGCTATTGTTATAACAGATGTACACTTAAGGCCATAAAAATGAGCACACATTAAAATTATTCACTTTACAAACTAATTTAGATAATGGGTATCTACTTAGTTGAATTATCACGCATGCACAAATACTCCGGTCATGTATTAAGAAAAATTGTTCTTGCTATGCAATTGACTTTACATAGTTAATAACCGCAAGGTGTTCCGTGTAGAACTCAAGCGATTATTTCAGCAATTAAGCACCCGTTTAACCATGGCCGCCGATCAGAGCCGTGTCGAACTATCCAACTACTGGCTTCATAAAAATAAAGATTAATCACCAAAACATACATTAATTTCGAGACTGATCAATGAACGGTGTCCGTCGGTGCGCTCGCGCAGCCGGTTTCATCACTGCGTGCCCCTTACGCCACTAATATCTCATTCACGCGTGCGTCACTCTCGTTACAATCTTTAATATCAGTTTTCGATCACGTTTGATCTTTGTGACCCTTCGTTTCGGCTACCGTAAGCACGATTCTATGCTATCCGTCCCGTATAAAATTAAACCTAATCATATAGTTTTAAAGTTTGTTTTGGAATGTTCTAGATCTTAGGAGCGGATCTTTTGAAGAATCTCATGTTAACAATCAGAGATTAGTATGTTAAATAGCCGTGTCTTGCGGTTACGATTGGCATTTCGGTGTTGTATGTGGTAAAATATATAATATTATTTATTGATTGGAGATATTGTTTCGCGTGTGGTACTCTTTTGTTGAGTATAAGATCATGGTAAACTGCAAAATTGTAGTATGAGGTTGAATGTCTAGCTAGAATGTTACTTGTTCTTATTTTTAGTAATGGTTGAGGCTAATTATTTAAACTGTCAGTTTAAGAATAATCTATACTAATTTATAATATACATCCTACATTGAAATAATATATTATTTGTTGTTTTTTTATATTTTGCAAAGGTAGTAAGTATATAATACTAAGGATATTTAAAGTATATTCAGAGGCAGGCGTAAAAATACAGAGAATTTTAAATCAAGACATATGTAACAGAGGTCTACTTTCATTAAAACCCATCACACGACCCATCGTCGGAATTACACATTTTTTCTCTCGATATGTTTCGCAATAAAACTCATCGCGAGCCCAAAGCCATTAACTTAATGAACAGCGTATATGGAGCAACATCCTGTGAACGTAGGAAGTCGAACCAGTTTCTGACTAATAACGGAGATGAGTCGGTTTTAACGCGGCCACATTAAATTGTACGAAACGATGGCTCGCCCGTAAAGTGCGAGGACGACATTAATGCACTCCCGCACTTAGTGGGCAGCGCTAAGGTCGTATGCCTTAATATAATTGTTTGTAATTATTGATAAACGTATATCGTATACAAAACTTCATGGACGGAACTATTTAAATAAATTGTCTGAAAAAAAAAACTAATTGTTGGTTATTAATAATAAAATTCGGTTAGTTTATTTATAGCATTACTTCTACAATTATTTGAATGGCTCTACCCTATTATATTTTAAGCTTACTTCATCCAATTCTTTACAATATACAGAAATATCTTAAATCCTGACTGCGTGCGCTCGTTGAAGTCTATTGTACTGTATCATCACTAAACGAATTGTTAATAGTTATATTAAAAATTGAAGGTAACTGTAATTATCGGATTACTCGATTTTAGCAGTGAAATTCAATTGAGTGAAAGGTGTGTCGTTAACTTTTACAAACGTTAACTTTAGTACTCTCAATTATTTTTTATCCTGATTTAATTAATTTTATTTATTATTAGTGTAATTGTAGCGTTTCGGAACATCTTTAGAAAGCGCGAATAAAAATTGGGCCCAAGCTGAACAAACTACCATTAAATCACAGTCGCTACGACAGCGTGGATTCCTGTGGTGCTTTATCATATATAAATCATTAATGGGAACAAATTATTCATGCGCATAATAAAGAGGTCGGGATCGTGATGGGGACCCGCGTTCCTTCAGATATCTGATATTATACATCCTAGATGCTGTAAAGATAAATCATAACATTCATTATTATGTAAGATAAAATAGGAATAATCGTCCTGTTTAATATTTTTTGAACCATAAATTTATGGGTATACACATTTTTTTTATTTGTGGCCGCATCACTCCTGTAATCTTAAACGTAGATCTACTAATTTACTATCTTTATTTGTTACAATTAATCACAGCCTCACAATAATTGTTAAATATAATAATTTTTAAATTCTAATTTAATTTATATTTAGCATATTGGTGTTTTGGCGTTAGCTATCGGCCAAATGGTTTCTAAAATTTCCGCATTATCACGAGTGCTACGACAGAAAAAATGTTCTTAAAGCATCATTATCAAAAAAAATAAACAAATTATATAAAACGAAATTTACACAAACTGTGTTTACGAGCTGCTCGTAGGTAGAGCGCATACACGTACGCCTACGTTCAATTCGCGTCCGCGTTTTGTACGGAAATAATAACTATGAACATAACTAACTACGTTATGTATTTTACTGTCCAACTTAGTAACACAATGACGAAGACCATTATTAGAGTTCCTTGGGTAAATAAAAAAAAAATATAGTACATTAAGTTCACTCAATTTCATTGACATAAAAACATATATATAAATTACTTTTTGCTACAATTCGAATAATATTTACAAACTTTTAATCTGAGATATGCAACTCTTAGCTTATCTTAAATAATAGGAAGACAATGCCGTTATTAAGTTTAGTATGTATTCATATATTTATAAATTTTACTCAACCAATATGAGCTTAGTCAATTTTATTTTTTTTTGTCCAACGAAACCCACCATTAAATCATACTCTATCTTACCCATTCATTTAAAATCATCATGCTGACAAAACTGGTACATTGGACGACACTTTTGCAATGCTACCTGCAATAACGCGCACCATTCGTACCACAATATGGCAAATGTGTCGTTCACTTTAAAATACACACAGTAAGGTCAGTAAATTAAAATAATAATACATGATGTTTGAGCGTCTTCGTCGTTTGAGACGTGAGCGTCTCAACTCATTGCACTAAATGGTACAGATCTACCGGACAATTTAGGAACTCTTATTAAAATATTCTCTAGTCTGGATATTACTGGGTGCCTCGCAATACACTGACTGTACTCATAATACGAGGGTTCCAACAATCCTCGTATTAGTAGTACACGTTTGTTGGTTGGTTGCTGTTTGTAATCTATACTAATAAATAAAATTGGAGTGTCTGTTTGTAATATTAAAATAACCGCTTTTTACTAAGTGCATTTGGATGTATACACGTTACCTATACCGAAACAAATTTTTTTACAATTTTTGTCTGTCTGTCTGTTTGTCTGTCTGTCTGTTTGTTCCAGCTAATCTCTGAAATGGCTGGACCGATTTTGACGGGACTTTCACTGGCAGATAACTGATGTAACAAGGAGTAACTTAGGCTACGTTTAATTTAGAAAAAAAAATAGGATCTCACGAAAAAAAATTAAAACCAATGTTGCAGCGCAGCGCCTGATTAAGTTTAATAGCAACAACCTGCAATGCGTCCCGCGGGCTCAGAATGGGCGAGCAGGCTGTTGTCAACGGTTGTCTTTGTTGAATACCACGCGGACGAAGTCGCGGGCAACAGCTAGTTATAAATAAAAATAAACTTTGTGTGTATTGTCTTCCCATGTTTTTTGTCATATGATGTGCCTTTAAACTGGGTATGCTAAAAAGTAACATAATTCTTTTAGCCGGTAGTTTTTTAAAATAATAATGTATAATTACAATTTCAGCAATTCATGTATTTTTACCATACATGCTAAAAACGAGTAAACCTAAAAAATAATCCCATAATACTTACACACGTATCTTTATCATTAATATGTTTGAAAAATAATAAAAAAAATTGTAGCATAACATATAATACATATGCTCCTCATTTTTATATATCTCATATATAAATCTTCGTATAAATAAATATATAAATCGTACATATATATATACGATTTTTATATATATAATACAAAACAAAAAGAATTTTGTGGACCGTACAGCTGGTAGGTTAACATTAGCAAAAACATTCAGATCGTTCCCGAAGCGGCACACAGACATGATCTACGACTCTGCCACACTTCCTTATAACCATGTGGTCAGTAAAAAAAACTACCCATTACAATGACTAACGCGATTTCCATGAAAATGCGGCTGCGTTTAAACGTCTCACTGAAATTTTAATGAACTCGTTGTGGATGTAACTAACTTTATAACGCGCGTCATTCTTTCGAGATGTGTATGATATGCAAAAGAGTTAAGATGTTTTTTTTTATAAAATTTTCAAACAAATGACAAACAATATCATCGCACCAGTTTTCTCGAGATACATAGGATGAGCTTGCGGATTAATAGCACTAAAAAATCCTAGAACGTTTTACAGAAATGATCATATCAGGTTTTATTACAATCATACCACATACGCATATTAACATACGCTAAAAATTACGATCATAGAATTATACACAAATTCATAGAAGTTCGATTACCAAAGCCGGCATTGCAAACGTCATGAATGAAGCATTCTTAAATTTGAGGATAGGAATATAACTTTATGTTGATGGCTTGTACAGAGCAAAAGGAACAGGAGCACATAAACAAAAGGATACATGAGAAAAAAAGAAAAACAAGGAATAGAATAGCAATAATCGCGTACAATGTTCGATGCCGCACACAATCCTGCTCAGAGAATTTTAAGTTCACAGCGCTGATTTTCAGCCTGAACCAGAGTAGGTGTACCTTTTATGTTCCTCTGCGTTATGCAACTGCCCTTAACAAACGTCATTAAAATCCTCCTTGTGTTAAGCCGATTCATTGCATATTACGTAAAGCAATCACTTTCGAAAGTAATAAAAAAAACCCGAGTGTGTCGTCAATTTAAGGACCCTTCTCTTTGGCCCACTCGTCGTAAATGTACCTCAGTCGGTAATAATCCCAAAAATGTAATCCATAATAACGCTGGACCGCGCCCGTTCTACATTTAAATGAGTCATGTATCGTTGTTTTACTTTATGTTACTATTGTATATGTATACAATTGTTTCAAAAAATGTATGTATGTCGTAAGATCAAAGAATTTCAACCAGTGTAGATGAGTGTTTTTTGTATCCTGTTGATGCAACGTTACACTGTAATTTTTAAAATTTCATTCGAATTTGTATGTTCTCTAATATTATCGACCAAGTGTCTGTCAAACTCTGTTGGCGGCATAACATCGACTAAACACAATGGAGGCCATATTTTATTAAGTGAAGTGTAGTTAGTTAATTTTGTTATTATAGTGTACACGTAGAAACTAACCAATATTTCTGTAAGGATAGTACTAACCTAATAACTAGTTTAGATACATTAAATAAGCTGAGCTTAGAAACATCAAAAATCTTAGCTGAACAAGACGGTATAATATCAAATTCCTGCAGCAAATGAGAGCCTATTACAGCTCCAAAGTCAATCGATCTACTTATAAATACTAATTCACCAACAATTGCACCTTTAAATATTACATACGCAAGCGATCTCTATCAAAACATATCTATATCGACATTCAACTCCGAGACGGCAACGTCTTAATTATTGTTATTTCGGAGCCAACCACCGTCCGTACGATGGTAATTGCCCACTGCACCATCTATAATCTCAGTATGACCATAATATTTTGTATAAACGAGCAACCAGATTATTTTTTCGCCGACCTTGCTCACATTTTGTTACTTAATATTGATGTCTTATATGCCCAGGCAAGGGGCTTGCGTAATCTTTGTGTTTATAGAAACTAGTGTAATCATGTGTGTCGGTATGTAGAAGATGGAGGCCATTAAACAACTAAATTTATAATCGATGGTATCTTATATATACTTTTCTACAGTGTACTATACAATATTTGTTTATAAAACTCTTTATTGTACACCAAAGAAATAAACATAACAATTCTATGAGGGAAAAGGGGAAGGATAAAATAAAAGATCGGTAAACGCTGGCATACAGAGCGTCAGAAAAGGTACTCTTGGGTACTGATTAATATAAAATACACGCTAATATACAAACTAATATACAACTCCAACTTTTTGATACATAGTTTATTGTCATACAATTTTTAAAATTTTATTTTACTTTTTCTATTTAGTTTAACTGTAATTGTAAATTTTACTCCAACTGGAGAATAAACCATCTCTCCTCTTATAAATAGACTTATCGGCGTATACAGTAATATCAAACTAAATAAAATTCTATTATAAAGACATAATGCTTCGAATCGATCTCCATCTGATTTCGCGGCATCATACATTGGCATCATAAACTTATCCGTTAAAACCTCGATTAATTATCACACAACACTTAATAGAAATCCAATTTCTTATCAATTCTAAAGACGTCTTACTTCGATTATAAATTAAGAAGCTACCATTAAGAAACTAACTAACAACTATTATCGACCTTTATAGCCGTCTATAAATCACGAGCAAACTATGAACCATTAAAAGAAATTAGTGTTAATGTAACTGAATTGCTTTAATACCTAATTAGTGCATCGGTGTGGCCATTGTATTAAAGGTGGTTATTGAATAACATACTTGCTTCATCGGAGCCTTAACCTACATCAAAATATGTTACACCACGATGTCACATCAATCTTCAATGAGGATTAATCATGGCGCGGCTTCCAATGCTTTTGTATATCGGAATCATCGTCCATTGTATCTGATATACGTTGGGTTATGACATACGGACTGGAAAGATGAGCGAATTTTTTAATTTTTTCTCAACAGTGCTATGTGGTTGTACAGTTTATAAAGAGGCCTAATAGATCGTCGCGTGGCTTGGATATAATAATAAGAGTAATACCAGCCCCTTTTTTAATGTCCCATTATTGGGCACGGGCCTCCCCTCAATGCGAGGGGGATTAGGCCATAGTCCATTACGCTGGCCCAGTACGGGTTGGCGGACTTCACACATCTTTCGAGGAGTTCTCTCAGACATGCAGGTTTCCTCACGATGTTTTCCTTCACCGTATAGCGAGTGATAATTGTGGTTGAAAATAAGATTCGCACATGAAATCCCAGAGGTGCGAGCCGGGGTTTAAACCTGCGATCCTCGTTTCCGAGGTAAGCGTGCTATTAACTTGGCTATCACTGCTTTGATAGCTCAGCCAAATCAGAATATACAGATGATGATCCCTAATAAATGAGTAATTGTCTAAAGAGGTTAGAAGGTTCCGTATGGATTTAAACATGATGTCTACATCGTCAAAAGTCTGTAAACATGATGTCTACATCATTAACAGACTGTAAACTACCTTTGCCGATTTTATATACAGTAACCTTTAATTTGTGCTTAATAGATCTTCAACTGTACGTAAATGAACAGACACATTAAATTTTATAAAGGTAGAATATCCTGTTACAATATCGAATTTTAATTTAAACGCCTGTAATTTTGTTTAACGTAGTTTTTCGCTATAGCTATAATAAATCTGTCATATTTGCATACCAACTGCTGAATAGCATTTATGCTGTCAAATGTGTAATTGACGCAATAGGTTCATGTCATTAAGCAAATAAATCTTAATTTTGCTTTAGATCGTAATTACATAAAATACCAATGAATTAAAAGACCTAGTGGGTTACTAGCAATGTTGCAAAAGTGCGTTATTATCATGTAAAGAAAAGCTACATAATATATAGTATTAATAAATAATAATACACGCAATTTTAGTACATTATGGCACGTGACATAGCTCACAAAATTGAACGGCCGTGTATCCCAACAAGCCGCGTTGTGTTTTTTTTTCAATAGGCCGACACGTATAGCGTTCACATATTGTTTGCACTATTGTTTCGCGTCGCGGGACACAAATTCGTTGATGCACACACGAGTATGAAAATATCACGTTAAGCAATATGCGTATCATCATTTGTTATGAAATAGCCGTCATGTTTTTTGAATGACTCGTTCGTGGACTTTAGGGCCTTTGCACGCCACGTTTTTTAAACGCGGTGAAGACGCGCGCTTCACGATCGTCAGTTTGTTTGCTCTGTATATCGTTTTTATCGATACAAAAGGTGCGGCGGCGGCGGTGCTTTTAAAAACCGTAGTGTGCAAAGGCCCTTAATTGTTATTTTTATTAGTTCGCCTTGACTGTGTAGTTTGCGTGAGACAATTAGTTGTCGTTACTGTATCCAAAACCGTATTAATAAGACTGTATTACAATGAGTCTATTTTTCGTTGTAATATGGAATATTCCATTATATTCCACCGAAGTAACACGTCATTATTTTTTCCATCCTTATCCCTTCGGACTATAATTAATATACAAATCAATTAATACAGCAAGGCCCTTTGCATATTGAAATCAATTAATATTAAATGTACATTAATGTTATTCGTATCAAGTCAATTAAATGGAATATTTTAGCGGTTTTCAATCAAAATGGACGCAATTTAATTAAACGGTGACCATAATTTACAACTACGAAACTTGGCTCTTTGATAGTGTGGATTTACCAATAGAGTTGTATCCAATTTTTCCAAACTCAGTTCTAAAGCAGCAAAAGCAAATGAACCAATGTGTACAGCTAGTAAACGAGTGGCGTAATAAAGTCGGCACCCGGAGCGGCGCGCGCGCATCGTAAACCGCGCTGCTAATCGATTCCATGGCTATAAAGAAATTATTTTCCGCTTATTCGGATAAAATACGCTGAGCGCTCACTGAAGTATATAATTTTCATCGAAGCTAAGTAGATTTATGAATATATTTAGATAACTAATTTAATAGCTTATGCTTGACAGTTTGGGTTTTATAGAAGTA
This sequence comes from Pheosia tremula, assembly GCA_905333125.1. Classification (NCBI taxonomy): domain Eukaryota; kingdom Metazoa; phylum Arthropoda; class Insecta; order Lepidoptera; family Notodontidae; genus Pheosia; species Pheosia tremula. The sequence goes on from HG995411.1 coordinate 4,262,487, forward strand.
ATTTGTAAAGCTTGATTGGATCTAATAATTAACTGTTACTAAATATGTACTACACATTATAAAATGAACATACTTTGTATATTATATTATGATTTTAAACTCTTTTACTTTTACTGGTACCTAAAATAAGCCTAAAAGAAATACATCACCGACCTAACAAATTGATTATTGTGTAATAACTATAATTAAATGTTAGGTACATATATAAAATAACTAAACGGCGTTATGGTCATATTAAAAAGTAATTTTATGGATATACTATTTTCAAAATAGTCTATACATGCTTATACGTGAAACTAAATCCACGATTTGCACCCTATATCACCTTAAAAGTATATCTTCTAGCTATAAAGCCATTTAAATTACCTCTTATACAACAACAATACTAGGAAACACAACAAGTCAAAGGGCACGCGACTTAAACCTAATAGATTTATATTATATCGATCCCTGGACTGTCTCGATGCGACTAATTTCGAAATGATTTTGTAACATCTCAGTAATTCTGTTGACGGCCCAGATATTTATAATTTTTCGAATTTAGAACTTAAAAACTGCCATAAGTAGCCGCTACAGGTTTATCGTTTAAGTTGGTAAGAGACACATCAATCCTTTTTATGATCCGTTTTAGTAACGTAACGATTTCCATCTCTCTCACACTACAGATTTCATAAATAAGTATAACAGCAACAGCATGTTTTCGCGTTACATTAGAAGTGCAAGCTTGCCCATAGCACTTGTCATAGCTAGCTAGCTAGCTAGGGGCTATTGTGATGAGGCCAAGGTAGCTAGTATGACCTAGCTGGGTTTTTGTATATAGTCTGGTGATGGAGAGTATGATATAGGGGTACGTGCGTTATGTATTGTTAGTGTGTTGTATATGCTGCGTGTATGTTAATACTTATGTCGGAATGTGTGTATTTGCATGAGTGTATAGGGGTGTATAGAAGGTTGGCGTGGGGTAGGGACAAGTCCTGGAAATAGTTATTGTAATTAGCGTTACGTTATAGTCGCTGTACGGTATAACGTTATTTTGCGGACGTAAGAAGTGGTTGCGCAACGAATCAGATACCCATAAAATTAACGTATCGCGAGGCTTATTATTTGTTAAGAACCGTTATTACTCGGTTCGTCAATCACCGTCATTATGATCGCGGACTAGCTTTATTTGTCATCCCGTACCTATATTTTTTATTGAGAATTATTAGCTTGCGTTCTTTGATTGGACTCTCCTTTGCGAATTAGATTAATATAGAACTGGACCCCTGTTGAATTATTATTTATCTATTATCCTTGTCCCGCAGCTGTGAAGCAGATCTTTTTAGTTCTTTTCTTTATACAGTGATTTTAATAATATAAAATTGTCTTCATTTTGTTGCAGTGTACCAAAACCGCCGCCAAGCTGACTACCGCAAATGAGATTATATTCAGTTACCACGTCGAAGCGCTAATAGGTAAGACATAATGATTAAATAAATAACAAAATAATTTGTATTCATTAACAATATTATTTGTTGTATAAATAACTGTACTACATGTGTGCATAACTAATTCACTACTATAGTGTACTTCAATTGAGAATATGAAAATGTATTTTGTTTTTTAACACCTTAAATCCTAACTCGTGTTTTGTAGCAATTTATCTATGATTATTAATGTAATGCTGTTGATTTTTATGGATAGGTAGTTGGTCAAACCATTACAAGAAGCATAGCAAATAAAATTAATGTAAAAATAACTTGTATAATGTAATACAGGACGACGTAGAGCATAAAGGGCGATGGGCAAACTTTATAATGGCTACCAGAGCTTATTATAATAAACGTGGCGGGCCAGCAAGACTCTACACGGTCTGACCTCAGGGGCTACGATTAGTCGGCTACTAGAGTAGAGATACCTTCTTGTAATACCTCCTAACATGCTACACTGTAAATATAGAGAAGAAATGGAACGGAATTATATTCCATAGAAAGGTGGTTTTTTTTTGTTCATTAAAATGTTGCTATGTTGCAAATAGGATTTAACTGACATAAAAATACCTAGTAATTATGTTTTATATGAGCTAGTAGTAACTGTAGTTAGTAGTAAAAATGTAACTTTCTTTGATTTTACAAAAGTAATTGTCCTACCATAAAACTGCCTTTAAAATCTAGAATGGACGGATGAACGTTGGTGCGCAACTTTATAGGGCGGTGATTTAACAAAATACCATTGATCGATTGGTATTAGTATCTAAAGGGAATCCCCGAACACCCATCATAATATGGGTAAAATTATTTAGATTCAGTCTTTGCCCCATTCATACTTGGAAATAGAGCAAAATAATACCTGATCAAGTCAGTATGCACCGCACCTTATACCATCCAGGGACTCGACGCTTTAATACCGTGACGCAGTAGTTGGCCGCCGTTCCAACATGGAACTGTGCACGCATTACATGCTCCGATATAATCGTATAGCAAATGACCATCGCAGAGAAAATTTTCCTCAGAATACTTGACTATTTTCCAACTTGAGCTTGTATAAATTAGTGCCATTTGCATGATATACGCTGGCCATTCTAAGCTTCATTTTACATACCATTTTGGGGAGTTGAATATAGAAAAAACCAAGGTGGAAATTAAATAAAAAAGGTATATCCTTGACTGATGTTCCAAACCATAAAAACAAGTATGGATTCTTGAAGAGTTCTGTCTACTTTCGAACTCAACTCGAATCAATGCCTTTAAACTAGAATACAATTTAAAGTTTCTTCTTTCAACGCATTACTTTAAAAATGTTAATTATTCAGACCGTAATTCTTTCATAGATGCTGGATGCTATAATAACTAACAAATAGAGAACAAATCAAGCTACACCGTATAGCTCATAGTTAAAAGGATTCTGACATAGCTTTGACTAGATAAACAGTTCATTCTCAATAGAGCTTTTATCTGTATCACAATGTACCAACCATTACCAAGTAGCATATCATGTTAATGCCTCCCGAGGCACGAGGTCAGGCGTTAATTTTGACACACGTCTCATAATGATGTGTGGTCACGCGATCCGTGATGGATCGAATAGATGCAATACAACAAATACGTTTTAAATTAACTGCAAACATACTGTATGTAATTAGGTCTGTATGTATACATTTTATTTCTAATTAATGTTTTTTGGAGATGGTAATGCGTAAGCTGTAGTTAAGTGTGTTTATTTGATAGTAATTAATGACTTTAGGTAATTGTAATGTAAATAGGGTTGATATTTTTTTTATAGTACAGTACAGTGATATTCATTTTTAATTATGTATTTTAAAATGCACAAGGGTTACATGTTATTACACGTGCCAATATGTTTTCGTAGATAGGAAAAGTTTTCAAAATGAATAATGAAGTCTGAAATTCGGGACGGAAAAAAATAAAAAATCAAATATCATAAAACTCGGCCGACCCGTTCTTGAGTTATAAATGGTGTAACTAACACGACTTTGTTATATATATATAGATAATAATATAATTTCCTTAATAAGTTTTATAATCTATCGCGCACGACAGCTAGTTTAAAAGCCCACGACAACAGCTCGCCGAAGTACAAAATTAATTATGAAACCCTCACTAATAACTATTGATCTTGACTCAGAATAAATTAACCGCACAGTTTATTTAACTAAACATTACCAGTTGTGACATGGCAAGCTAATACATATTATTACTGTTCCGTACTTTGAACAAGACAGGAAACCGTTTTATTAAAAAGTAATTTTCATTAAGCGTAATAAAATTGGATGTACTCGTACTTATGTTTTAATAACCAATTACAATTATAAGATTCCGCAATTTAATTTAAAAAACTATTGCATCGAAAACTGGATGTTTAATTAATAATTTGCATATTTATCTTTATATTTATTGAGCTATCACAAATCCTACCCACCTAACTTTACCTAGTAAAGCCTAAGCCTAAGTAAAGTCTTACTATCAAATCATCAGCTTGCAGTGTGGAAACGTATAGTAGGACATGTTCGAATGGCGATATTATTATTTTTATTATTAATGATTAGGCATGCATGCTGGAAGTCACAGAAAACAAAGACGTTAGGTCAATCAAGGCAAGAATCAAAATAAGTTGTTAAAACATTTCAGATTGTGGCTTTTGAATTGGCTCTAAAGATAGTTAAATTTAAGCTCTGTTTTACAATGTGCCGAAAAACTCTATCCACAACTTATTTTATAGACCGTAAGCAGCACAGCAAAATCTATGCAATCGTGTACTAAAAGTACGGATTTCAATTTACAAGTAGTGAGAGCACGGGACTTATCAGACAACGCCGTGAATCAGCGAGCCACTTTCTTCACCCAAAGCACCGCGAGGCAACGGATCTAAGGCATTTGCGGTTTCCTACAATTGAATATTACGCGGTTGTGCGTCACTACTAAAGGTGTAACTACTCGATTTCTATTCGATGTTCGAAAATAGGTGATAGTTATAGATGATTATTACAATTTACTTTGCGGAAAAGGAAATCGAAGTGGAAGCATGGGTGGTACAGACGTTATTTTATATGTTATCAATCTTTGAAAATGCTAGCTCAGAATAGGAAACTTGAATGTCGTAGAGAAATGGATGAAATACATAATATAACATGATGTACCAAGGTAATAATTTTAATTACTTAGATGTACCAACAGATATATAGATTATGTCTTTGACAAAATATTATAAACAAACGAACACAAAACCGTACCATTTGTATATGAAAACTGATTCTCCTCAAACGATAAGAAATTCACTTTCACATCTAAACATTTACTAAGTTGAAAGTGAGAATGTTGTGAGTTACAATAGTACGTACGACTCGTAGTATGCCTATCACCCTTGATCGCAGACAAACCGCGTATTAAGATCATATCAAAACACATCATTTTGCGCATCCAATATTCTTAAGATACTATCCTATTCCCTTCATTTTAAAAGCTCTGTTGGGCAAGTAGAAATGTATACCATCCAAGATTTTATTTAAAAATATATATAAGTGTAATCTATTTTTTCGCCGCCCGCCTTCGTAATTTTTGATAATGGAACCGACATAAAACTTAGCTTAACTACTATAAGTGTAATACTATATCTACCTACAAAAAATGCAGTATAAAATGACTCGTATTGTTATCTCATAGATATTAATTCTCTACATTATACACATTACAGATACACGCGTGCCTACAAATAATATAAACATTACGGAAAACAAATTAATAAACCGTCTGTGGGATAACCAATCGGCCTGATACTGATGTCTTAGCATTTAATGCAGAGTAATTTAGATTCTTGATTAAGCCATACAGAGCGTCAAAATGTGACTAGCAACATTAAAGTATGCTAATATGCAAACGTTGAAAGATAAAAGAAGGTTATAACATAGTAATGTTAACGACTCGGGACCGTTTGCGCGGGCGCACGCAGCACGAATTTATTATAAAACTAGTTTTTTATAGTGTAGTAGCCACACTTAGGCTTTTCACTCTCACAATTTTATTTTTTAAACGTGTCGTAGCGCTCTACATGCAATTAATTAAGCACTTTTATTATTTATTTATTTTTATTTAATTGTATGCTGTATCTGTATGTCTATATTTTGTATGGCGAATAGAACAGCGCCTTTAGCGGACGGAATTTAAAACTTTTAATCCACACAAAGTGTCGAAATACGTAAGATTATAAAGTATACGTTAGCTTATTATTAATAAACTAGCTGCGCCCGGCGGAGTTACCCGCGATAAAAAGTATGAAAAATTAAAACATCTATCCCACGGGAACCATACATTTTACCGGGATAAAAAGTAGTCTATGTGTGATTCCAGACTATAATCTAACTCTGTGCCAAATTTCATCCAGATCCGTTCAGCCGTTCGGGCGTGAAAGAGGAACAAACATCCATCCATCCATCCATCCATCCAAACTTTCACATTTATAATATTAGTATAGATAATTACTTGACGTGCTGTACTTAACCCCAGTTTCGTATAAACGTTTTTATTTGTAGTGGAAAATTCAGTAGTATGGAAATTTAATTATATTTTATTTTAATTTTCACCACAGACAGCTGCCCGTATTAAATAAATGGTTGAACAAAATCAGGTGCACGAGCTAGTTTGTTTTATAACTAGTTCTAACAGCGCAGTAACTTCATTGGCAATAATTGCTAATTTCCTTTAATAAAACCTCATCTAATTGTAAAACGGGGAACCAGTGCGTCTGATTTATTGGTACACGGTTAAGTTTGGATTGAAATTAGATTTTCTAATTACGAAACAAGTAGACATACCAAGTTCCCGGCTTCTTGGACATATCACTAGTAATGTGGACCTTACCACCCGTTCGGTTAGACGTTCCTATGGATGAGAACGTGGAGGAATCTAAATAACTGCTATTTTAGAAAGATCGTATACATTTTGGAGGAGCACAGTGTTATGGGAATGTGAGAGCAGTGTAGGAACGGCTAGGCAGGCTGAGGATTGGTTAAAAAAGTATTAACTCTAAGTATACCTATATAATTGTACCTTATATATTTTTTATATTTTGGAAACAAATAACTAGTTAAATAGCAACCACGCTTTATTTCGCTCTAAACTCTCTAGACAAATATTATTATTGATGTATTATTGGTATGTAATAATGTCATTAAGTAAAACATATCGCAATAAAATCTCGTTTTAAAATAAACTAACTACGGCGCATAATAGCGTATACAGGCTGTGTCCAGATTAGTAGAGATATCTTGTATAAAATGAGTAAACTTTTGCCGCTTCAATTATCCTATCGAAACTGTTAAGTCGATACTTGAGATAGAAATTCGATTAAACATCGTTGATGTCACAGCTCTATGTAGAGTACGGCTATCGTCATTCTGTGTTTGCAAGGTTTCTCTTCTCAACATTTATCGTTCACGCCTTTTATTTATAGGAGTAGTAATACTACCTGGGCTGCGGTTATTATGTATACATTAATAATGTATGTTTCTAGAACTATCTCTTACGACTACAACTGTGACCACCCAGTTTAAGTATTCTACGAGTATATGATATAATTAGACCACAATTTAAACTTTAGGCCCTCCGGCAACATGGTAATAAAAATATACATGTTACGTAACATGAAACTTAATGTATTTCTTCTTCTTTTTTATGTTGGCAATTGGCCACAAAATAGTCCCGTTTTTGCCAGTGTGAGGTAAAGTGTTTCATCGTTATTTTAAATATAACTAGATATCCCTGATGACAATAATGATGTTGATGACGATGAAATGTCCTCTACCCCTTTCAGTAACGCTGTAGAAGTATATCTTACTGAAAATTTACCAGACATCTTGGGAGAACTCGAAAAGTCAAGCCGTTTCCTTTTAATCTTCACTCGTGCAACACACAATGGTTAATATACCACTCATATTACACGATATATCACAGAACCACAATTAACAGAAAATAAATTAAAATTGATAACTATACTGTTCAACATCCTGCCAATAAGAAACATTAGGTGACTATAATTTTATCAACACTCAGCTCAGTACCTTAAAAAATAATAAAATAACACACGCCACTTATCGCAAAAATAATAAAATATATCTACTTATCTTTAACATTTTCCTAAGAAAGATGTTAAGAACAGATACTCATAACTATACAAATAATGTCAAACCATTATTCACCCAATATATGATGCCAATTTACTACGAACACTGCGTATTTGTCATGTAAATGCCTAGGCTCTTATAAGCTTAACAAAGCTAAGAGACAATTTAGCTACAAAATGAAGCTTTTAGGGCAAAGAATAATGCGTAAAAAAATCAGTTTGACCACGTAAGAAACCATCTAAAATAATGATCAGGCGTCTATTACAAGCTTGTTCTACTCTGAACCGGACTACTCACGAAAGACATAGCGAGACGGTTTAAATCACGAAGCACTCACGCGTAAAGTGACTGCAGTGGAAAATAATCTTTATCAATTTGAGTTTTTATCGATTCGTTGACACAATTTACCGAAATCACGGGGAAATCTTGCCTCAATTTACACAAACACCGAACTGTTTATAACGGCAGTTCTACGAAAAAGTCTAAAACGACATATATGTTCAAAAATATACGGAGATTTTAATGCTAACATTATCTTTTGAAAATATCATTTGTTATTATCATGCTAATAATATGAAGACCAAGTAAGGTTATATACAGGTGATCTTAAAAACTAAGCAATTATATGGCAATAAAGACGAATAATGTGACGGAAAACGGAGGTTGAACGTAAGTCATACTCTCAAGGCTTCCACATGAGACCAATTTATCAAAGCTTTAATTGCTCGTATTTATTTTACACATGACTAACCCGTGTAATCACTTAATTATCGTGTAAAGTGTGTAACTTGCATAGCTGTATATCTTTTTTAGTCTAGCCACGTGACTTAGTTGTGACCCTATTACGAAAATTTGAAATTCATTACATTATCTTTAGATCATAATGTCTACTTAAATTTTTTAAGAGCTTTCATTGTGCAATACTTTCAGTAACCTGGAGATTTAACTGAATTATTAAAACGAATTGTGGTGACTTAAAAACTTCCTAGTTATAAACTTTAATTAAGACCCCAAGATTACAATAACGAAGCAGACTGCTTTTACGTAGGTATTGATTTAATATTTTTAGTAGTCAACACTATCCTATAACAGAACGATAGCGCGTGCTCGTTCAGTGTGTTAGATCACTTATAACGGCTCAGCGTCTGGGGTGCGCTCGCGCCGCTCGCCGCGCCTGCGCAGAGGCACGCGCGCCGGAGAGAGCATCAATTACTCGGTCGTGATCGCTCCCGCACTACAACCAATATAAATAAAAGCTGCCCAGCACACGCTACGCTACCACAATTTCACAGTGGCGCAATTGTAAAATGCTAGATCGAAAAGGTCTCCGGTTCAAGCTCCTTATCTTTATGTCAGATTCCACATGGAGGTTTAATGTTCGGACAGATACGGTCGCGCGTGCCGTTTAACCTTACCAGCGAGGTATTAGGATGAAATTGTTGTTAATTTTGCAGAGAACGGTACAGTGTGCACGGTGCTTAGTACAAAGTTGATGCTCATATGTTTGTCGGTGTACGTATTGATGGCGGTCGTGACGGCGCGGCGAGCGTCGACGTCGGAAGCGGCACGCGCCGGCGAAGCGTCACGCCGCCGACCGATTGGATGCGATGCACAAAAACCACCAATGAAGCGCAGCGCCGCCGGCGCTATTCTTCTATTTTTCGCGCCTCCGTACTATTTTCCCTTTTCAAACAATGGCCTTCGTCACGCACAGTGTGATAAAGGCCGGATTGATTCGCTTTCGCTTCCTCGCCGGTGTCGACAATGACGACATATCGGCCCTGCGCTGTGAAATTTTCATAAATATAAATAATATTTCTAGACGAATACACTAAATATACAGTCCCAAAGAACGATTGTATTAAGAGTACCGTAAAATGGACTGGGGGCGATCCCAGTATATAATTACTAATAGGGTCGATATTAAATATCCCTTACTCGGATACAAACATTCGTTCTCACCCCACAGAGTCAGCCCCTACGTGAATTCGAACCTAAGACCCTCGGTTCAGAAAGCAGGACTAACAAATATGCCCAGGTCGTCATATAGTTATATAATAAATATTGAGCATATGGCCGTGAAACATATCTTATATATCATTTTAATGTTACATATCTAAAATAGATCTCGTGAAAATACCAAGTCCGGAGAAACATTGCCATTTTGCTGACAGACAGATTTATATGGAGCAGTTTAGGCTATAGCGAGTGGTATTAATTTAGACTGCTGACGGAATCAACATAGCTCGTTATGAACTAACCTACTTGTGTCGCAGCATAATTCTTTGTTAATGCATTCACTAAGTTGAAAGTGAAATTAAACGGGTAATGTATCTTAAGTCACATTTTGTTCTCATGTTTTATAGGCACCAATAAACCTTTTTTTATTTCATAATTCGAAGGAAACATTAAAAAAATATAGTGGCGAAATCGTCGGCCGTTTCGCGAAAAGAAACTTGAATTATATCTGCGATTTGTCGGAAACATATGTCAATAGCGTCATTTGTTTATCCGTGTGATTAATAAAAGCCAAACAGTGCATTGAGTAATCCGCTTTTTAGTAATTACTAAACTCAATAAAGAAAAAATTTTTTTTTCGTTGCCGTGATGTGAGGGCAACTTTTTATACCCGTCCTATTCTTTAACGACAATCTCATATATCACGCGTGAGTCCGAAAGTGATTATACAATTTACTTTATAAGCTGGTATCATTAATTGTGTCAAAATTTTTATGACGCTGGTAGGTACTTCTCGGACAGGCGTGTTGGTTTGAAAGATTCGCCTAATAGCTCTGGCTGTTTATCTATAGATACAAAGAACTACATTTGCGACTTAAACTTCACCTTTAAAGGACAATACGAAAGCACATCCATCTAACCTTCGATAGTGATTAGTTGAGTTAGGGGTTACCATCAATAAAAAATCTTCGTGGATTTGTTGCTAAAATATATTTTTACTACCTATGTGTTTTGTTCCCTTACATTGTGAAAATAACTATATACTGTTGATCGAATTAAGACGCCTTACAGATGGTAGCTACCATTTGTAGGCAAGTTTTCATAGAAAAACAAACTTATTGGACAATATTGATTTCTTATATTTACGCGAATACTACACATTGAAATAAAACTAATTGGACAATGGACAATGTCCTATTGAAAACTGTATCACTGCAGTAAGTTTCTATTAATTCTTCTCTACCAAACAAACCTACAAGTGCTTAGTAAAGTTAGTCTTATACATTCTTTTTTTTCCATTACGTCCTCAATCATAGACACCATAGTCACCCGTTTGCAACCACAGAACAATCGATCAGCTGCGGGCGCGCATTGCGTTATCGCCGCCCGCGACTCCGAACAAACAAATTCAATTAGGATTAAGAAATTAAATTTTATCTCAAAGGAGCCGCTTGAACGCACCCGATGATGGCCGAACCCGGTCGTTGACCTGCTGATATTGAAATCGGCATAAAATTTAATTCTCTATTTTTTTTTATACTTGACTAGGCTTTTGTTAACGGTTGCTTACGATATTATTCGTGCGCAGTTATACATTTTATAATTTGCACGTATAGGCTTCCTATATTGCATTTGCATCAATAAATTTTGTTAATTCGCTATTATTGCAAAAGAAATGTCCAATTTTCCTTTTAATGATTCTTTAAAATAAAAGACTTAGTTGAAGCAACGAGATCTAATAACAATCTAAATAATAGAAATAGGTTAAAAAGCGTAGTATTCTGAAGTGATAAAACTTCGTATATCTGTGTGCCCATCTCTAAATGGATACACATTTGTGTACATTCATTCCCCGGTGTCACTACCTCAAACAGAAACATAAGTATCCCCAGAATTTAACGGACATAATTTAGACACGCATAAAATACAGTTTTTTATTATGTGAAAACATAAACTCAATTGACGCTCGACGCTTCTGTATTGCTTTTATTTCGCCACCAGCCTACAAAATGTACACAGAAATATATTCCTTGTTGCACGTGCATTAAGGAGTTGATTACATTGCAGCCTTAAGTTCTTTGATGCCACTGTTTGGGGTAATGTTTCAAAAACTGTAAGTTCGTGAGAAAGGCTTTTCGCTCAAGCCACCTTTGACATAATATTCGGAGGCTCCTGAACTCATAGTAGTAATTAAAACGACAATTCACGTAACACAGCACATCGTTAGAACTCTATATGTCATTTGCGATGTGACCAAACGGCGTTCACACCATTAAAAACTGTATTTTATGTAGAGGTTCGTTGACGAACAGCTCTGCACGTTGTTTATTACCATGACTCATCTCTACCAGTTCTCTAGAAACTGCTCAACTCTCTCAGTTTCTGCCCATCACCTTATTCGAGGTAGTGAAAAAAAAGATCACCTTGAATCTAAATTTATAATTAATTACCAATCTAGTTTTAAATGCAATACAATTTTATTTTATTAGATGCGCCGAGACGCAATATCTGCAAAAAACTAACCTCAAAAGCAATTAAATATTTGAATTTATGCCAATTACTTACAATAAAATGTCGATTTCATATTAATTGCGTTTGCGCTCGGTGGAAATACTATAATGTTATGGTATTTATGAGACGCTATCTATAAGGGGGTGGGTGGACGGAAACTACTTTCCTCCGATCGAGTTTTCTCGTGGATACCGGTCACATCACTTAGCGGAAACTGTCGTTTTCAATCGTTATACTAGAGCAATGATTCCCCTTATCAAATTACGGGGCTTGTCGGATAGTGAAAATTTTCCCACATTTTCTAGCTGCACATCGGCGTGCAGATGATATAAATCAGGGTGAAATTGTTGGTTGCGCCCGCGCAGCTCGCAGCTCGAGGCTGCTAATGGGCGGTTATTTGTGAGTTTTCACTGGACGCCCGTTACGCGCCATCGAGCCTTCAACTCGACCGCTGTGACGTAGCGACGATTTTTCATAATCATAACACTTTTTCACTCATAATCTTAAAAACAGTCCACTTCACCGAGAAAGTATTGCGAGAAAAAAGTAAAAGTAAATAGTCTCACAGTCGTGTAATCGGATAAATTAAAAAAAAAAACGATTAAAAAAATGTGTGTACCATAAACAACTCTGTCATAATAGAGTGACGCAAATGTCCTAATATAATATTTTTAATTGCCACACTGCTTAATTATGTGAGTGTTCTCACTACCTGTCGCGGCTGGCAACAGTATCAATTAATATTAGATAACGATCGGTATGCTGTTCGTCAAGAAACCCGCTGGGAGCTGGGGGCATGTCGCCTAAACTATCGACTATAGAAAATCGATTAAAGAACTGTTTCACAATGGTCTGTAAGCCATTGTCCACATTAAACACTGCAGGTCGTTTGATTTTTATGTATTCCATACACAGAACTTTATTTCAAGTACCTATAATAAATGTTGACTAACTGGACTAAATAATAGTACATAAATTAATGTAATTTATTAAGAAGTTAATTAGGTACTAAGTATCGTTATAAAATGTTGTCATGTAAACGACTTTTATGTTATTATTTCTAGCAATTATCTTGCAGTACATAAAAACTATACATTTAAAGAGATATGTTTTTCATCAATGTAGTTTAAAAGAAGGGGTTCATATACTTAGTATCAAACTATTGTATATACTTGGTTCATAAGTATTTCCGAAAATATCATTCACAAACTGAGGCTCTATGTCTTCAATCGATTCCATATATTCCCGATGTAATGACAGCACTATAGAACGGGACTAGACCCATTACAGTCAAACACGACCGCCGCCGGCCACGAGCGGCGATCAACTGAGGAAGTGACGTAGCGCCTAAGCGCACGCGCAACTTCAACGTAGGGGTGTAGTTTCCGACACGGGAGGAAAAATAATTTATTTTAAGTGTTAAGGATTATATAACATGTGATTATGATGTTTGGTAGAGAGATGTAAAGCAGATACTGCATGAATTCTCATTTTGCGACGATAAAAAATGCAGGGTGTAAGTAACGTCGTAATGAAAATTATACGTTGGGAACTCCTGGTTCTGGACCCAGAGTTAGAATTTTCAGTCATAGTTTTGATTAATTATACGCATTTTAGTATTTTTAATTAATTTTCGCAGGAAACCATAAAATAAGTCTTACCTTGATGTGATCTTAAATAAAAAGAAAACATAATTACTTATTTAGACGTAAAACTGCAATGTAAATTAAAACTAGATTCACTCGAGCGGGCTCACCACTCGCACGATTCGGACATTGTGCGGAGCGTTGTGTTGTGATCGCGTGGATTAACATAAATTGCGTTTAAAAATTGCAACATTTGTAACCCATGACTTTCGACAAAAATGCTTTCTATCGTTTTATTGTGTAACCTTTACGCGAAGATTTCGTTACCTTCCCATCGTCCCTTACAGTATTACGTATAGCTTAAATTATCTGCTTACATAGTACAATAGATAGGAGCCATTTAAAGCTACAAGATAAATACCAGGCCATAAATATAGTCAAACTATACAACGGTAAAGTTTTTATTAACAACCACAAAATCTATATAGAAATTAAATGGAGTTATAATTATTTCGACAACCTTATACGAAGTTAGCATAGTGGCCAAAGGCGCAAAATGTGAGTTATTTGAACAAAGGATAGCCGCGGAACGCCCAAGGCTATCAAATGTCATTTCTAGATTCAACATTAGTTTCGCCTCTCGACAGCCCTAGAATATTCGTACACTGACCGCGGATGGAATGATAGTACAAAAATCATTTCTTGTATCATAATAAATACAGGATGTATTAACAATGACTTATTGATATTTTTTCTTCTATAAGTTTCCTTATAAAACTTTTTCCGATAAAAGATATGCTATAAAACCTAGTATTTTTGTAGCTTAATCAAAATATCCGCGCCCCGCGGTGTTACCCGCGATTAAAAAGTATGAAAAAATTAAAACAAATCTATTCCACGGGAATCATACATTTTACCAGGATAAAAAGTAGACTATGTACTGTTCCAGACTATAATCTATCTCTGTGCTAAATTTCATCCAGATCCGTTCAGCTGCTCTGGCGTGATTGAGTAACAAACATCCATCCATCCAAACTTTCACATTCATCATATTCGTGGGATATATTTTCCATACAAACAGAAAGCAGATTGAAGTATACTATAACATAGATATTAACGTCAAAATAACACTAAAACACCGATTTAAATTCCCATTCCTGTATCTAAACGTATAATTTTGACTTCCAACGTTAAATCCCACGTAAAGGCAACCGCTAAAGCGCTGAATGACAGCAAAATATCTAAAGCATTCCGTCTTATCGGAACATGTTTATAGCTTACCCATTTACTAATATTTGAATACATATTTCGCAAATAACACTCAAGTGCTGGGCTATTTTCTGTGACCGCTGTGTTATTCTGTTAGGGCTAGCCAACACAATGCCGGAGTAAATGATTTTATGATCGTGGTCATCCTAGTCACTTAACACACCTTGAAACAAGGAGTTGATACCTTTTAATTAGAGACTGCCACCAAATTATTTTTACACCACAAAACAAGAAAAAAAACATTTTCTTTAAATAGATTTACAACTTTTGGGATCTATATTTGTATGTATTTTTTGCATATATGATTGGTTTAGACGACCTGATACCCTTAATAATGACATTCCTAACGCTAATCCCGAATTGCTGCAAACATTCATAGATCGACATCTATGATAGTATCTGAATACACAGACAATCTCAATCCGAAATCGGATATTCAATTACGCCGACAAACACTTGTTCGGAAATATTTCGTGACGTATACGGCGCCGGCGGTAAAGACTGTTGACACATTATTTATATATGCGGAAAAAGGACGGGTGATAAATATAATGGGTCACCATTTTTGTGCCGGGTAATACCTAGGTTTGCGCTGATTTACTTCCACTGTAACTATTGCCCGGGACAATTCTAAATATTAATTAAGCTCCATCTCATTAACACTAATATAAATCCGTCTAGATTTCATTATCAATATAAAATTTATATTTTTATGAAGCGTCAGTTAAAATAGAGAGGATTACACATTATTGTTTCAAAGTTAAGCATACTGACTTAAATGTAATGTCGGCCATGAAAATAGTTTATCTTTAGCGCATCTGGTAGTGGCCCTGCTTTCTGCGCCAAGGGTCCTGGGTTCTAATCCTGGGACAAACATTGTGTGATGAGCACGAATGTTTGTACCAAGTTATGGATGTTTACTATCTATATAAGTAATATATACTGGGTTCGCCCCCGGTCCAGCTACCGTACCCACAATAAGAGCGTTGCTTAGTGTGCGACCGTATAGTGTGTTCGTCTGGCGATATTTATTTATTTCTTAAATATCCGACACGGGCCTTTCCATCCTGCCAGTTTGTTATGATCATAAAGCAATTATTAATATTATATATTATTATTAAGTAGATAGAATTAGCCCCTCAACATGGCAATGCTTGAAGAAGGCCGCTATGTCATGAGTACTAAAACGAATGTAAGACCAATTAACACATAGTTTCTTAAATATCTTCAACCTCATCGCGAAGCAATAATTAACGATACAATTCCAATATCGTCGTAATGGTGAATGATTTCCAATTGGCCAGATACATTTATCAAGATCATCAACTCGCAGGCTACGCATCAAACGCAATGAATATTTAATGGAGTCACGCAGCTTGAATGGCCGTCAAATTGAACGCAATGGACACTAAATATCCGTACTTAGTTGCTTCATGTTTATTTTTAATATTAATGAATTGTTTAATCTTCGAAACCTTTTATTACAATATGTTTCAACAAACAATAAACCAACAGTATAGACAGCGCATTGGATTATAAACAAAAATAAATTTCCATGATCGTTGCTATAAATTTGCTAAACATTAAATGTTTCTCAATTAAATTAGCTATCATGTATAAAAAAATCAATCTATATTTTATAACGTGAAAATTAAATTAAATTCTAAAATATGAGAAGAGATATTCAAGTAGCACACTAAGCAATCAGAACGTCGCGACGTTTGGTGTTAACGACTGGTCAGAATAAGTACATACGTATATAGCTGGTACTAGCCGGTTTGCATGAACACTTGATTAATGTATTTAGACATCAATATTTGCACCACAAAAATTACTTCAAGACACGGCATTGCAAATTAGTATTATGCACATACAAATCAGTTTTCGTAACGTATCAACTCGACATCCGCCATGAGCCGGGTGCATTAAGTGCTGCGCGTGGGCCGCTCCGTCCACATCTATGATGAATCGGTCTCCGGCGCCGGCATGTTACGAAAATTCGCCACAATTTGCATACAGATACAATCGTACGACATCGTCTGACCCACCAATACTTCATGCCATTGTTACAAGCGTTATTTATCTAACACAAGGACCGCAACAGTGGTCCCGGTGCTGTAATAAACATGGCAATTGACGCCTACTTACCCGATCTTATACGATTTACTATACCGCTGTAAACATTATTTACATTGCAAATATTATTAAAAATATGTGTGCTTGCCGCATATTTGATCGAACATTGAATAATTTAAGACATCGCTTGCATTTCAATGCAAATTCGGTACATGGTTCTCTACTCAATGTTCGGTTTGCCAATGGCAGTACTATAAGTTCTTTGCTAAGTTCGGAATGTTAGGAGTGCGTATATTTTATGTTTTGTACCTTTTGCACATAATGACATTAGTTTTCCTGCGACAAATATATTTGTCACCTAAGTTTAGTAAACAGAAACAAAACATTAAATAAATGAATATCGCCTGACGAACACACCATCTGTAACGTGCCCAAACTAAGCAACGCTTATATTATGGCTGCCATATAATGGGCTGGGTGCGATCCCAGTAGGTATATAATACTTATATAAGGTGCAACAATAATAGCGCGCCGTGTGGTGCCGGCCGCGCCGTGTGGTGCCGGCTTAGAATAGCACCACTCCATCTCTTCCCGTGGATGTCGTAAGAGGCGACTAAGGGACAGACCAGGGGACGGGCAGCAGCGTCCCCCCCGTGTATAATCAACAACACACTGCGGTCACCAATTCGTCCTTGCCAGGCGCGGTGACTATGGCAAAACCCCCCCAAATGACAAGCACAATAAAAAAACGGCCCCTAGTCCCCGGCAGCCCTTCTATTCCTGGTCACGGTAGCGGCCATGGTTACGGGAGGGCAGGGGGTGCGAAGAATCCCCGGCAGAGATCCGGCTACCAAAACCGACGACGTTTGGACCTGGCCACATACAACACGAGGACACTAAGGACCGACGAGAAGATCACAGAGCTGGAAGAAAGTATAGCCAAGTTACGCTGGGACATTATAGGATTATCTGAAGTCCGAAGAGAGGGCGAGGACACGATAATCCTCAAATCTGGCAACTTGCTATACTACAGGGAGGGCGACCAACTGTCCCAGGGTGGTGTCGGGTTTGTCGTTCACAAGTCCCTCGTCAACAATATTGTGAAGATCGAAAGTGTGTCGTCGAGGGTAGCGTACCTTATACTCAGAATTACCAGCCGGTATTCGCTGAAGGTCATACAGGTATACGCTCCTACCTCGGCACACACGGACGACGAAATTGAGGTTATGTATGAGGACATCTCAAAAGCCATACAAACCTCCGAAACACATTACACTATTGTGATGGGGGACTTCAACGCGAAGATGGGTGAACGAAGCGGTGAAGAGCTGAGAGTGGGGCAATTTGGATATGGGCAACGGAACCCTAGGGGACAACGCTTGGCCGACTTCTTGGAAAAGGAGGGACTCTTTATGATGAACTCTTTCTTCAAGAAGAGGCCAAACAGGAAATGGACCTGGATAAGTCCCGACGGTTCCGTGAGAAATGAGATTGACTTCATCATGTCGACGAAAAGACAGATATTCAGTGATGTCTCCGTGATCAACACGGTTAAAACCGGCAGTGATCACCGGTTGGTAAGAGGCACACTGAATCTTAACATCAAACTGGAAAGAAGTCGGCTGATGAGGTCTACGCTCCGCCCTACATCAGCACATATTCAAAACCCCGAAATCTTTCAGCTCGAGTTACAAAACCGCTTCGAAGGTCTAGAAATATGCGAAACTGTGAACGACATCAATGACAGGTTCGTGGAAACTGTCCATACGGTAGGGTCAAAGTTCTTTCGGCCCCGACGTACAGATAGAACCAAAAAACTCTCGGACCAAACTCTCAAACTCATCCAAGAACGCAACGAAATGGGGTTGCAGTCTTCAGAAAATTTGTCGGAATATCGGCAGCTCAACAGACGGATCTCCAAATCCCTGACCCGCGACATCCGCCGATTTAATACGGAAAGTATTAAAGAGGCTATAGCGAAAAATAAGGGATCAAAAGTATTTGACAGAGATCTATCTATTGGGCAGCGACAGCTGACCAGGCTGAAGACCGACTGTGGCAACATCGTTTCGTCCAAGCCGGAGATTTTGAGAGAGGTCGAGAAGTTCTATGGACAGTTATACACGTCATCACAAGCCCCTGTTGACAGTTTAGTCGAAGACCCAAGGGCTAAACTTACCCGACACTATACCGAAGATATCCCGGACGTCAGCCTGTACGAGATTAGGATGGCTCTCAAACAGCTTAAAAACAACAAGGCACCAGGTGATGACGGAATCACAACAGAGCTCCTGAGGGCGGGTGGAACACCAGTTCTGAAAATCCTTCAGAGGCTATTTGACTCCGTCATACACGAAGGTACGACGCCAGAAGCATGGAATAGAAGTGTGGTGGTACTGTTCTTCAAAAAAGGTGATAACACCCTATTGAAGAACTATAGACCCATCTCACTTCTGAGCCATGTTTACAAGCTGTTCTCGAGAGTCGTCACGAATCGTCTCACGCGCAGGTTCGACGAATCCCAGCCACCCGAACAAGCCGGGTTCCGAAAAGGCTTCAGTACCATAGACCACATACATACGCTGCGGCAGGTTATACAGAAGACCGAGGAGTATAACCGGCCACTATGCTTAGCGTTTGTGGACTATGAGAAAGCCTTTGATTCGATCGAGACATGGGCAGTACTACAGTCCCTCCAGCGTTGCCATATTGACTACAGATATATCGAAGTGCTGAGATGTTTGTACAGAAACGCCACTATGTCGGTCCGGATCCAGGATCAGAGCTCGAATCCCATCCAGTTGCAGAAAGGTGTGAGACAGGGAGACGTCATATCTCCGAAACTGTTCACCGCTGCACTGGAAGATGTCTTCAAGCTTCTGGACTGGAAAAGGTCCGGCATCAATATTAACGGCGAGTATATCTCTCACCTTCGATTTGCAGACGATATCGTAGTCATAGCAGAGTCGCTGGAGGACCTAAGCTCAATGCTCGAAGATCTCAATAGAGTCTCCCAACAGGTGGGTCTTAAAATGAACATGGACAAGACAAAGATCATGTCGAGCGTTCATGTTCAACCCAGAACAATAACCGTTGGGAGCTCTATTCTCGAAGTTGTGGACAAGTACATTTACCTAGGGCAGATTGTTCAGCTAGGTAGACATAACTTCGAGAATGAGGTCAACCGTCGAATCCAACTCGGATGGGCAGCGTTCGGGAAACTGCATGATATCTTCTCGTCCAAATTACCTCAGTGTCTGAAGACAAAGGTTTACAACCAATGTGTGTTGCCAGTGATGACATATGGTGCCGAGACGTGGTCGCTGACTATGGGCCGCATAAGAAGGCTCAAGGTCGCCCAACGCGCAATGGAGAGAGCTATGCTCGGGGTTTCGCTACGCGATAGAATCAGAAATGAAGAGATCCGTAGACGAACTGGAGTAACCGACATAGCTCAAAGAATTGCCAAGTTGAAGTGGCAGTGGGCAGGGCACATAGCTCGCAGAACCGATGGCCGTTGGGGCAGAAAGGTTCTAGAATGGCGACCACGAATCGGAAGACGAAGTGTAGGACGGCCCCCCACAAGGTGGACTGATGACATCACACGCGTCGCAGGAAGCCGGTGGATGCGAGTGGCGGAGGACCGTGATGTGTGGAAGTCGTTGGGGGAGGCCTATGTCCAGCAGTGGACGTGCATATCGGCTGATAGATAGATAGAACAATAATAGTGTAAAATAATTTAACAGGACGAACGGTAGGTTATAAAGATAACATTCGCAAAGAAATAAAACAAATTATTAGACATTTAAAAAATGACACCCTGTACCGAGCGCATGGCCAAATGCTACTGGTTCGCCTTGTTTAAAAAATAGAACTTCATTTACACAATTATTTTATACATCAACATAATCCGTATAAGCTTCTGTTCATCTTTTTAAATATTTCACACTATTTTTGTTAAACCTTATATAGATGATGGTGATGATGATATTAAACATCCATGACTCGGGTATAAACATTTGAGCTCATTACACAATGTTTCCCCCACTAGGATTTGAACCCGGAAACCTCGGCACAAACCAGAATCACTACCAACTGAGCTATTCAGGTCGTCGTCGGTCAGGTCAACATTTTATCAAATTTTCAACCTTAATGTCAACTGTTTCTCCCATTTATAAAAAAAATATAGGTAGCTTATGTCAGTCACGGCTCAACGCACCCGTCTCATCATTAGAAGACCCATGACCTCATCAGCTGAAACAAAGGCTAGTGAACAATGCTGACCAGCCGGTCAGCGCCCATTACGACATTAACGGCATTAGAACGTCATGTGGCAACGAAGTCTGCGCGTGCGCTGATTGATGGCAGTCGAAGACGTGGGCGGGAGGCGCGCACAAATGCAAGCCGAAATTATACTTGTTATTAATGATATAGAGGTAATAATGTTATACAAGGTTGAATTATTAATTTCAACTAATAAGAACGTAGTGATAGCCGAGTTGGTAAAACCCTCGTCTTGGAAACAAGGGTCGCAATCTGGGGAATCTAGATTATGGGCCAATCTCAATTTCAACTATGTTTATCTATTAACGGTATATGACATCACCGAGAAACCATAATGCCTGAGAGAACCTAACATGGTACTTGAAAAACGTGGGAAGTCCACCAAAACGCACTGGTCCAGAATCCACCACCCTAGACCACGCCGGTCTGGCCTTAGTTCCGTTCACATTGATGAGAGACCTATACCCAGCAATGGGCCATTAAATGGTAAATACGGTTACAAATTATATGAAGTTAATGTCAGTAGTTACCAACCAATGTTACGTATGTACTGACGGCTCAGTATATGTTTTGTGCAGAATTCTAATTCGGTTTTAAAGTCATACACTTACCTAAAAGGTCAACTTGCATAAGATTTAAACTGAAAATTATATTTTCAAATATTAGCGCCAGCTAAACGATATTAGCGTAAACATATCTCATGGTATATTAAACGGTAAACGTATTCACGTGTAATGTACACTGTTTCGAATTTAAGTGCGCGGGCGCATCGACGCACGAGCGGCGCACGCGCCACTAATGATTATAGCGAGCGCTATTCTGCTGTTGCAACCGCGTTAGACGCTGGTAAAACAATTATAATACAAGTGGTAAGTCTTCGTAACGAAAACTGATACATGGATTCAGCTTATGATTCTGGACCATCCTGAGTTGGAATTTTCCCTTGATCTTTTGATGAATTAAACAGTTTTTTTTATGCTGCAATGTAAATTAAAACTCGATACGCTCGAGCGCGCTCGTCACTCGCACGAGCCGGGTATCGCGCAGAACGATGCGTTATGAAAGTTGTGTTGAAAGGGCGTTGCGTTGTGTTGACCATACATTGCGCGCTCAAAAATTACAACATTTGTAACCCATAACTTTCGACATTCATTCGATAATTTTATTATAGACATTAAGAGTAACTTACCCAAAGATATCGTTACCATGCCTGTATATTCGTTTCTTAAACTGACCGAACCTCATAATACTACCGCACGTATCGACATTAATAACATACTTATCAGAATTAATAATCGTATGATCAGAAAATTAGTATCTTTCGTGGGACAGTTCTCATTGACATGAAAGTCGATTTTAAATGTTTTGAAAACATAAGAGGCAACCGAAAGACGAGAAATTGCAGAACCGCCCGCTCCGCCTAATGATCTTCCAAATCCGATCTGTGGTCCATCCATCACTCAATTTATTTTTATTAATGCGTTCTATTCAGTTTGGACATTTCGTGCGTAAACCACGATCATAATATAGCAGTATTAGCATTAAGTATCATACAAGTATGTGATATGTTTGAGGCCATTCTCGATACATTACACAAGTGTTTACATCGATCAATGTGTAACTAACGAATTGTGTATAAATCGCTTAATAAGCTTAATCTATTTTCATCAGTGACGGTTTTGTTGTTAGGGTTTTAGGGTTGTGTTCTATATTAAGCTAGATTCATAATATTCCTTGCCTTCGGTATTGCAGCAAAAAGTATTTTTTTATAATAAGCTTTACCACGCATAATTTAGAATCACTAATCACGTAATTAAACAACACAAGGGTGAAAATGGATTAATTTTCTCACCACATCTGACCTAATATGGTAGACTTTATGCATTCGGAAACTCGTTGCGAATAAAACATCGACTCTACATATGGATTCACATATTTATATTTAATTCTAAGCTATAGCATAATGATGCTCCGGCATTGCCTGCACGCATTAAACAATAATATCCCATCGCCTCTCAAGCCTACACCGTTACAATAATGAAAAGTATAAAATAAATAATAATATGCGCGGTCTAAGCTTCGCGGCCTGAGGCGAGGTTCTCAATTACGTGGCTACTTCAGTATGTGCATTAGTGTAATACATTTAGCTGAACATTAGTGGCTCCTCTAAACGGGTCTTAAGACGTGGAGCTGATCGGATATTTAAATTTACGCTTATTTGACACGCTGGGTAAGCGGATAAGGATACGCGTTCTTATTTCATTAGGGATTAATATCATATTGGTACACACGGGTAAAAGGGATGTTTCGTTTTTTTTTGTAAACAAGATAAACCAGTATAGTATTTGGTTATGCACTCAGTACGGGGTGTATTTTTTTAAATTTCTAATAATTTGACTTAGTCTTTTGGAAAAGTTCTCTTTCTATCTTTTCTACTGTTATCCCTGTTAAAATATGTTACACTATTATGGTTATACCTTGTATTTATTGATTTACGAATTTCACGAACAAATAGGTTAACTACTACATCAATATAAATTATGTAAAATTTTCCCTTTATAATTAAGGTAGTCACGAGAACAGGTTTTATACTAGTAACATCGTATATAAATTTTCCCACAGCTAAATACTTAAAGGTTTTCCTTCCTTAATAAATATTGAAATCGAAACCTAGCCATGTGTGGATCGTGGTATCAGAGTTAATAGTGCTCACGCGCCGGTACGCAACGCGTGGCTAAATATGCGCACGAGTTGACGCTGACATGTCTAAATTGATAGAACGCATCGAAACATGTGCGGTCGAAATGTATTTGAGATCTGTGAGCATAATTTGTGCATGGTTAGTACACCTTAAGTATAGTTAAGGTAAATTAAAAAATTATCACCTAAAAAATTAGGTGGGTGTTACTTTTTTAGCCACAGGTTATCAATATTATTTTTTTAATTGGCAAGCCAATTCACCATGTTGTAAGGGTTATCTATATAATCGACTAGACTACAGGGTGTCATTGATAAAGTTGGCAGTATTTCAATCTATACTTGTTCAATATTGTTCTCTACGCATTTTTGAAAATTGATCTTTTCGGCCTATTTTTCTGGTTTTATTTTTTAGGTTAGCAATCCACCACAAAATAGAGCCATGTTTGCCAATATCAAGTATTTAATTTCTCACAAAAAAAAATGTTTTAATTTCAAATTCAGTCTTTATAGTGTCACTTTAGTGCTCTAGATTGGACTGACAGCTCATGATCTGTGAATCGAACCCAGGACCGGACCGGACAGGTGCATCGGTATTTACGAACTCTACACCGATAGTAAACCGGTCAAGAATCGATTTCTCTTAAATAACTATAAATTGAAACACGACGTATACAGGAACTTTATGAACTAAAGGAGACCTCATAACTCTTAATTCCTACGTCGTAAACTGTTATTACCGACCGGCCGTTCTAGATCTTAAGGTTCTAACTAAATAGTTAAGGAGGTGATACACGAGGAACGCACATGGAACTCAGAACAGATGAGTGTCATAGGCCACGTACTGACGGACTGCACAAGCTCGCGAGGCTGCCCCCTGCGTCTGTTGTAACTCCATCAATTAATTGACCTGATGTGACAGGCTAACAGCAAGGCAAGCAAAATGAGAATGGATAGCGCTCGGGAAAAGCAGCCGTAGCGTTGCCTTGAGGGTGACACATACTAACTGAGTCAGGTGACTATTTCCATATGACAACTTATTTGGGAAATAAAAACAAATGGAGGAGTGAATTTCTATATAAACACTTTATCGTTAAAATAAAAATAAATGATCTTGTATCTAGGCCTGAGGCGGGCTTATTCATACATTCGCTTTCCTTGTCTGTCTCTTACTGTTTGTCTATTAAATAGAGGCGAGGAAGTAAATAGATTACATCTGTATATAGACAGGTTAACAGTTATAGACCCTGTTAAACTCACAATGTATATACCTATAGGTATAATAAATGAATCCTAAAAATAAATCTACGTATGCTGTAGAATAAAAATCCCCATTTACGACATAAAGAAGCATGCCATTTCGAAATAAAGTACCTGCATTGAGGAAGTCTCTAGGAAATTACAGTTCAAGCGAATCGGACAAATAACCAAGTCAGTTGTACGTGAGTCATGTAGGCATTTTTCCTTACACAGTCCTAATTATCCTTGGCATTTAAGAAAACATTTTAGGACGATCATCTCAACCTTCTACCTACACCTACAGACGGAAGGACAAAAGTGACTAAAGAGGCGTCCAGTTTAATTAGAACAAAGGTGTGGATAAACTTAAATGGAGATTTTTAATACTTTGCACGTATAGAAAATATATTTAAACTGCGTAAACCATAATTTAGTAGTTCAGTATATTTCAACTCAGACACATCTAAAAGTATTCGTATCTATTGTTTTTTAGTTCATGCATGAAGTTGAAGCATATTATTCGTTGGACTTGTTAACTAAATGTCCGGTCAGTTCACATAAACCTTAGTTAAGTATTCAGTGATATGGTTGATTTGGCATAATGTGTTCACATTATACCCCTCATTTCCATCCCAAATGTGACGTGGAAGCAATAAAATCCGAACACGGCGCGGTTTTGCCGGCACCGATGGGCATGCGCAGGCGCCGATATACGCTGCACCGATGATGAACAACAACTTAATCTATTGCCTTTACATTCAGGGCTGGCATCAGAAAACATAATTGAAAAATACATAATTTAAAAAATACTTTAACATGGTTTAAATATACCAATAACATTTCTGTAAATTGGTACCGCCCACCTCTACAGCCGTTATATTGTAATGCTAGTATATCCAGATACATACCATCCAAATAACCCATGTAAGTAATACAGCGGCCAACACAAATTTATAAAAAGACGACTGCCAAACTATTTATTTCTGTTTAACGCGACAGCCCTACAACTTGAATCGAGATCAGTATTCCCGAGACACGCCGAAATTCTCCGAAAGGTTTTTTACGAAGCGTCGATATTTCAACTAGACAGGAATTTTCTTCCCCCTACAGTTGATTTATAGCTGCATTGAGCGCGATGTCTTCATTGCCCAGCTCGGGGCGGCTCGTGAGTGGGAGTATATCCGATGACCCGAAAATATAATTCAAAGTGTTCCAGATGAAGTAATAAATTATATTGTTTTGTGAGTTCGCCACTTGTGCGATTGCTGGTACATTTATCATGGCGATCGACACACCTGTTGCTACAGCAACAACAATGGGTTCTGAATACAAAAAGAAAGCACTGTAAAAATCATCAGTAGGTCCGTTTTTTGGCACAAGATGTTTGATGATTTATGAATGCTGGCTTTTAGCACTTATTTTAAATGAATTAGTACCCGATTGACAGTTCGTGCCAATTATCTTTTCGTACCAAAATTTTGATTCCGGATAGGACAAAACTTTGTGTGACGAATATAAATGTTTGCGCCATGAACGTTTAATAAAGTCATTATAAAGGTACTGGGATCGCCCCTAGTCCAATGCATAATACCTACAAAGGTTTCTTTGTTTGGAGCCGTGCAGTTGGTAAGTTCGTCTGGCGATATTTATTTAAATCACAAAATAACCCAAACAACAGCGCGCACAAATTATTAATGGCTCAATCTTTTGTTCGAGCAAATTGGTTTCTGAGTTGCCTGTGTCAATTTGGATAAATGAGAGACACTTAGGCTGCTTTAATATAATGTATAATTCCAGATCACCTACACTCGTATCAGGTATCAGCTAGTGCTAGTGAAACTCACAACTTGAGCTATGTAGGCTACAGGCCAACCATTCTCATATTACGCGCAGAGACCTTATAACCCTGGGTCGATGATGAAATGGTCATTTATTGCAACACGTTTCAAGCTATTTATACATACATGTGCCCACATGTCTATCTTTTAATCCCAGTTTATGGCATGAACATAGCACTAAGTAGAAATTCGCTTCATTAGCACGCAAGACCGTATATTTAACTACATGCCCGTAAATACGGCTAAGCGAACGGGCTGAATCAAAGCCTATCGAATTTCAACTAATGTGCCGGCGCAGAGAAATGCTAACTAGACCTGCTATTTATTGCATATTGAAAATATATCCAAATCAGGAGCTCCTGCGTTTGGATGCTTAGCTGCAAAAGCTGAATGCCTATTAAAAATAGGCATGAGTAAATTATAAGTGAGCTTTGTTTAATCTTGTAAACAAGATGATCAACGTGCAGTGGCGTAGCATAGGTCATTAGCACCCGGTGCGGCTTTCAAATTTGCCGCCCTCGTATTTTTGCTATTCATTATAAAAAAATTGGGGCATGGTAGCGACAAAAAATTACGAAAAAAACACTGATTTTTTTTTTCATATCTTTATTTTTAATGTTTTCTTAAACCGCCACCTGTGTAATGCCACCCCCGGAAAAGTGCCACCCGGTGCGGACCGCACCCTCCCCATGCTACGCCACTGTCAATGTGACATTAAAAATCTGGGTGGGCAAAAAGGTTTCTCCATTATCGTGTGCCCATTAGCTTGTGAATCATATCATTGAAGTACTTTGCATACGATTTATAAACTCCAGACCTCACAGCATAATAAAAAAACTACTTATGATCAAGATTAATCGTTACCCCGTTCGCCTATTATACAACAAAAAGTGTTATCAGTATTCATTCGTTCGCCCGACTTGATATAACAAGTCGGCAAGAACGTAGCTTCATTCGAACAATAGTATGTAACAAGGAAGTGGCCCGGCTAAGTATCAAGTTATCGATAGTACCTAAGTGGAGTGGACAGAGGGCAGTGTCGCAGAATACACCGTTGTTCCTTGTGCCCCGCTTGCATACTTTCACCGCTCGCTTCCCGATACATCGATAATGGTCGTTTGGACTGCACTATTATTGAAGGCAAGTAACTTACCGCTTCCTTAATCTTCTTGCATTTGTATAAATCTTTTATTCATGGCAAGATTAGTATCGATATTAATGTTAGTTCTACTTCGCGTGTCGTTATATCACACTTTCAATGTTGAAACTTTTTGCACCGTTTAGGTAGATATTATTTGGTTTGAACCAACACATAGTATTAGGTGTCCATATAAGTTGATATATTTCATTCATAATTCATTAGCATTTTAGGGTGCCCTTTTTTCTAATTGCAATTATACTACGTCAAATGTTATTTTTCCATAAGTTTTATTTTAATGTGTACTGTATTCGTGTTAATATAAAAAATCAATATGTATTTTCCCATTAAAATAATTGACATTTTAACAACCGAATATTCAAATGAATCTCAATTTTAGGGGTTGCTTAATTTTGATGCCTCGCTTAAAAGATGCGTTGTATTATCGTCTCAAACATATAAGAAGAGCTTGAATATTTTGGAAGCGTTCAAGTACTTAGCAGTTAGTTACTCGTACCACCGCACTGGCATCGTGTAAACGCATCATCCAATCGCTTTCCGTCTTCTCGGGCGCTTGTTACACATTACTTATACCGAGCGGCATTCGCTCGTAGGAAGCAACGCAACAAATGCCTACAGGCTGTCTTATATACCTGTTTTATTGTAGACAAACCCTAGTCGCTTGTACACAAGACCGCTACACAGAAACAATTAATTGATCCAACGTTATGAGATCAATAAACGTCGAGTTTAGTATCCCATTTACAGTGATGAAGGTAGGTAAATTAATTTGTTTTAATGTGTGTTCTCTGTTCGTCATAGAAAGGAAAAAAGAAAAAGAAAGACTGTGGACGACATTTTATAAAACTAATGTTTTCATGCAAAAAGTTTTCGGATTTTCAAGCAAGATTGATTTACCTGCTTGAAATCTAGAAAAAACTGTTAGTTGCCAAACATGGTCAGTTATAGTGATTATACCTAAAGTCATGAAAAACATCTGAAAAATGCTGGTAGCCTTAATAGCATTAATAAAATGATCTCCCGAAATCAATGTTGCCATCAGAAAGTACGTTTTAATGTCTCCCGCGGGTGAAAGGTAATTAATTAACACAAAATTCTCCCGAATACTGGAAAGCGTAATCACATCGTATATAAGTTTAAGCTTGAAGAGCTTAGGGTGATACCATCTCCTTGCGTTTTTTATTATACCTATAATTTAATTAGCCAAAATAATTTATGCGATGTGAATTAGAGACCTCCGGTGATAAATACGTATAATAATTTTATGAAATATTTTTCATACCTAAGTGAATGTTTCGTGCAATAAACACGGCGCAAGATGTAATCAGTCACTCCTGCGCCGGTCTCATCTTGCGCAAGATCGCAAACATTGTTTCAACATAAACTACCAAAATAATTCCTGCAGTGGTGTGTAAACACTCCAATTTACATGCGATTCGCTTTTTTTTAAACTCACTTTCCTTCGAGTGGCCGATTGTTGAATGTTTATGACACGATTAAACTGTTGTCGGCTTCTGCGGCGCGGTTGCGCTGTGCCCGCAATCGGCGCGCGCGCCGATTTTTGCGCTGATTCATAAGTTCTGTGAATGCAAATAAGTGAGTGGGTCTATAAATTGACAGCTTGTCTGCATCCTACTTTGTATTAAGAGAACTTTGTGATAGTCGATCGGAGTGACACATGTGCCAAGTGGCCAAAACCAAGGTCCGGGTTTTACTATCCTTAGGGGTTATACTCCATGGAGACATGTTTTGAAAAGCATAGACCAATTATTATAGAAATTTAGCGGACGATTTTTTCGGATCATCCTCCACGTCTACCGCCACCGCGTCCCAAAAACAAGGTCCCCGCAGCCTTTAAAACATTTCTCATTTTACCCACATAAAGAAACACGTTACCTTAATTACATATTCACTTAATTCACAAGCCGAGCCCGAGATGAGTTATTCATAAAGAGATCTCCCACAATATCGTATGAAGATCTCAGCTTTGACTGATCGAGGTAATTAGGCGGGTGGCGATCTGGGGCCAGGCAGAGGTTTTGTTCGCATCGCGTTATTATTATGTCAAGTTTTTTTTTTTTTAATTTAAAGAAAATTAGCGATGGTCAGTAATGTAATTTTTTCAGTTTTATCCGTTCACGAACTCAATTACTATAACTATAATAACTATAAATAACTATAATAATTGATCGACTCTAAGGAAAACATACTTTTACGACACAAGTACAAGATTGTACAAAATGTACAAGTATATGGCATAGTAGGTATACATGTAATGGCACTTTGAACGGAACATAAGAGTGTATATTAAAAAAAATGTTGACCACTATATGTCAAGAAGGATATGTATCTTATATATCTGTGGATATGTAACACTATGGAATCTGAGTGCGCACCGTAGAGCTTTATTAATGGTTTGTTATTTATTAATGGTTTGTTATTTATTAATGGTTTGTTGTTTTATCAAAACAGATCACATTTAAAACTCACTCATAATAATCAGAATTACAAAAAACATTTTAATTTAACTGTAGTTTTATACCGAAGCTGGAGCCATTAACAGAAATGTAAGTAATCGTTATTACACTTGATCCATAATAATTTAAGTAAATTGGTACACAAATCGAAGCTTTTGCAATCAGTCTTATCGTTGTTAATATTTAAATACTCGGCGCAAATAAAACGTTATAATGAAGGTAAAATGTTAATGCGTGTCAACTTGTGAAAAGGTCGTAGCAACCGAGATAAGAAAGCCGAATAAATGTATTAAATTTAATTAAATAGGTTGATGTGTTCGTATTAAGGAAAGTCCCTTAAAAAATAATGATAAATATAGTACTGAGAATCGATTCTACTTAGAGTTACTTTAATATAGATATATTCTGCAGTAACTGTGTTTGCCGCTGGACGTATTTTGTTATGGATCATGTCACATATGATGGATTAACACAGAATAGCTAGTCATGCATGTGGGTTGAGAAATGAAAGTCGCACCTTGCACCAACAGCCTTTAATATTTGACCCCATCCATATTTTTCTGACGTCATACCCACCGTAATAGTGTCGCGTGAACCTCAATCCTCATTCGATAAGGAAACCTTACACTAGTAATAATAATAATCCTGTCCTAATAGAGTATATCAAGACCATATAATCATACAATGTTTTTACGACAAAACTACTTGATAAATCAATTTTCGATCAATCGATTCGTTCTCGTAGACGTATAATTATGTCAATTATAGCCAAACATCTAATAAGCTTCTAGCTAATATTAACACACATAATTCTTGACAAAATAATTATCACCCTCTTCGCTCTAACATATTTAAAATATTACCCATAAAACTTTAATCAGTCAGTTTTTTTTTAAATGCAATTGACCAAATTAGCGCTGATCTTTTTGTAGTTCACATTTTCACCAGATAAAGTATTGCCAATTTATTCAATCATTCGGAATTCATTCGCATACTCGTAAATTACTTTATCGAGCTTCTAAAACTGGAGCACTTTTGTCAAATATTTATAATACGCCAATCATATGCTTTTACGAGTTTATTCATTGATTTATTTAATACACGTATTTATTGCTGTTGATGTGGAAACTAGTTATCGCGGTGTGACAAGCGTAACCATCGGTTCTCGAATGAACTAAATTCAATTGGAATTTTGGAAAGAAGAATACATCATATTTCTTATTTACCATATAAGTAAGTACTTTAGAAGTAGGTTCCATGTACATATATAGACGTGTGAGAGAGAGAGAGTAGGTAATCAGTGAAAAAGTTTGGTAGCAGTCATTCACCTCTACAGAGTAAACAATGGTTGGGAAAATATATCTCGAAAACAAAAACCCTTACTTGTCTATAGTAAAACAAATAGTAGTACTACTTAAACATTCAAATCCTCACTTTTTGTGTTTTATGACTATTGACATTCAAAACCAATGTTTATAGACTATCTTTATACCATCTAAGTAGCCGCCGCTCATGCCGTAAACGGTCTCCAATTAAACCGCGGAAGAGTTAAAATCGATTTTAGTTTAATTTTATCGATATCCCATAAATGCTAATATATCTTTTAAATTGTTTTTATTTTAATTGATGGACCATGTCCTTTAGTTAATTGCTTAAGTATTGATTATTTTTAGATACATAATCATCAGGTATTACTTACTTAAAATTACATTATAATTATTTTGTAAGGTCAACAGCAACTTAAATTATAATAAGAATCAAGTTGTTAAGGTTCCGTGCAGAGGTCGGTATTAAATACACTGAAAATGATTAGATATTATTAATGGGCTCTCGACTCGGACCGCTATTAATAGCTGGGACTGCGGTCCCAGTTGATATATTTTTAGTTCCATGAGATTGTTTCAATGTGCCTAAGCAAACAAATATTGTTTGACTCTCGTCGAAAAACAATCAGAAACCTCATAGCTATCGGATTTATTATTGTACTAATGTATCATCTTTTATTTTATATTGTCGTTGGTCATTATCAGTCGAAGAGATTCAGAGAGTTCATGTTGCCATAGACAATACTATTAACTAGATTAACTTTTTAGGAATTCATATTTTATGTTTGATCTAACTTTTTTACGCCCTCGACTTAAATAATACTATTTTAAATAACGACCGAATTAAGTAAACCCTACACTCATTTAACAAAATATTCTCACGTTAAACAAGCGTGTAATACAACTAACAAGTGTTACAATAACGTAGATAAACGTGTTGATAATAGGAGAGCATATTTTAAAACTGTCTAACACCGTGCGCAAGAGAGTTACCTGAGTAACTAATTTGCTGTACGCAACTGCGATCCGAGATAGTAGACCTAACTTGCTTTTAATTAAGTTTTAATCTAAGTTTTATGAGGCATTAACTTTCATGAATTCACTATACAACCTACCTAATACTATATGGAGTGCATTGGTATAGCTACAATAAAAGTAACAAAAAAGATAAGTAGTGATTTCTTATATTTACGCAAATACTACACATTTAAATAAAACTTATTTTAAGGATTTTATCGCGTTTATTTTCTGTTTTTACATTCCTGACGTTTCGGCTGCTCTACATCAACCATGGTCATGTGTGCACATATGGCGGTGCACTGCGGGTATGAGGGTAAACTTTGACACTAGGACGTCAAACACCTCAGTCCTCCCGTGACCATGGTTGCTGTAAAGTACTATACTGCTGTAAAAACAGAAAATTAACGCGATAAAATCTTTAAAATATGTTTTATTTCCAATAGATATGTTATTTGTTTGTTTGAACACTTGAACATCTCGATTTCTTATAATTTTTCTCACAGCTACAAAAAAACCTAACCACGTTTTAGTAAGAAAAGACTACATAAAATAACTCACCTATACATACAAATACATCGTAAAATAATAATAGTGTCCATTCAAAACTTTCAAATAGCTTTTATAGTTGCCGTTTTTATGTATGTTACAAAGATAAACTGTGATCAATACTGCCATAATTATCCTGAACTTTCTAGCGCAAATTACCTTAATCTTAATCCGATATGCTCCCGTTTAAAAGCAATCAGTGCTACCACGCATTAAGTGCCTTACCGACTCATGACTCATAAACATAAACAACATGTCAGTAAGTAATTAAAACTACAACATTTCAATCACGACCGCCGCCAAATGGAATAAAAATTAATAATTTGTCAATCGAACATACAAATAAACGGTTGCTTTATCAGTTATAACTTTTGTTGATGTAAAACAATCAGGATTATAACAGCTACTGTCGAAATGTCCGGGTGTTCAATTTCTTAACGTTTTAATTGCCGAAAGGCGACATTGTCTTTTGACACTGATGCCGACGATCGGTTGCTACTGTTTTAAATTTGGCATTCTTCAATCATGCGATTCACATGTTAACAAATACTACGCAGTCACGCTATGCTTATAAAAATACGAATCTGATTTTAGGTATCGAGATAATCGTTTAATCGTGTGATGAACAATTTTTTTTAATTCAAGCCAAAAGAAACTGCCATTTTTTATTGGATTTAAATCACGAGTAGGATAATGGGCTTAAATATTTTCAAATTTAGTCGATATGTTCTATCATACACAGTTCATAACCACTAATACCAACAGAATTCTCAACTCCCGATAACTTGTGATCTCTGATTACTTATATGTTATAGTCCAGCCTAATGCACGCACGCCAGAGAAAAATAAATATTACCACGGGGTCAGCCATGTCAGTATGAAGGGCTATTTATATATTAATGTCTCGCATTGATTAGTCCGTGACGACGGCGACGCGAGCACGCGAGGTGAGACGACTCTTGCGCAAATATGTTCCACGCCGGCGCATGGAATATTATTAGTTTTCATTCGCGTCCGCTTGTCCGGTGTGGCGCGGCGGCGGCGGGCGGTCCGGTTGTCACCGAGTACATGCCTAACTATGTTAGTATATTGATGGAATCAGTCCAGTTATTGCAATTTTCTGTACTAGCTGTGTCCTTATTTATGTAACGTTGGTACTATGCCTAAACTTTTTTATTAAATAGAAGATCAAGAACCTATCCTCAAGAATATCATAAATTATACAAGGAGTTTCATTTATAAATATTTTTGGCTTTATAATTATCAATTAATACTCCAAATAAACGATGAATTAAAATATTTTCATTAATTATTCCTCAATGTAATTACACCAAATAAATAAACGATCTTTTAAATCAAGCGCATTCGCCACTTCAATCACTCGACCGCTAAAAAGACCAAAGAAAGTACCTACAACACAATTTATACACCCAATTACATTAGAGACAAAAACAACGTCCATAATGAGGCAATAAGCTACCTCTTACACCGGCGTGTTAAGCTGCTTTTTCTCCTTCACATGATCGAATTTTAACTCAAATTAAAGTTTCGTTAAAATACCGAGAACGTTGAGTATTCCTCGCGGCGACAAGGTATTTAATGGTGAACATAAATTTGACACAGGGCTGTTTCACTTACATTGTCGCCTTAACGAGACATCTGAATAAGACAATGGGTATTGACTGCTCCTTAATTGATTTGTACAACAAGTGTGTGGCTGTGTTCACCGCTTTCGGCTCAGTTCACAGGGCACGTGTTTAAAAATTATAACCGTTACGTAAGCCAATAAGTATTCATAAAAAAAACAACAAATAAAATGTTGACTGTACTCGATTACTCTCGCTCGTAGCCTTCGATATTTAATGTAATTTTATACGTGGTCAGTCATTCTTACGGCCCAAAATGAAATTGCACTTTCCTCATTATCTTTTATCGTAATCCGTATCAATCACTCTAAAATTGCGCTTATGTTATGTTCATTACATAAAACAATATTATTTTGTGTTAATATTTGCATAGCTTGAAGCGTGTAATTTACCGCGGCCGGCTAATGTCGGTAGTCCTTAAAATTTAATATAAAACCAATAACCATAAAACTGTATAATATATAATGATGATTTGATGGGGGCTGTGCAGTAAAACTGTAATATGTTAAACACGGTAATTCGCGGCGCATTAACGGCTAGTGGGTACGCAGAGTGCACGCGCCGATTACATAGTTAGCTCGACTCTACATTTTGCCATCTGTAACTACAACCCCGGTCATTTTCCTTGTCATTCGCTAATATATATGTTAAGGATAAGATATTGATGTACACATAATAATATGATATCTGGATGCTGCATGCTCGCAGCTTCTGAGATATCTTACTTCTCTCGAGCTGCGTCTTTATACTCTAACTATTCTTCCACATGAACAGATAAGATCTTAGTTTACAGAAAATTGTTCCTTCCACATAACGATACTGTCGTTTGTGTGAAATTGTTTTTCCTCGTTATTCTGGTTCGACTTATCTCGAAATCGGTGATCTATCAACCATCCCAAGTCCGCTAGCATAAATTAAGTAAAATAATTATAGTTGTATAAGACGGTGAGTGAAAACGCGCTGTGCCTGGCTGGCATGCGCGGCCGCAGATGTCCCTCTAACAAGAGCGAGTGTCCGAGCGGTATCTAAATTCCGCACGATGAACGTGCGCCTGCGACGGTGAAATCATCAGGGGTCACCAACGATTTCGTATTTAGGCTTTATAAGAATTAAATATTTCAAAAGTGCAATTTGGACGGTCGATGGTAACTCAATTGTGTTTTATATGATGACAGCAAATACTAATTCAATTTTATTGGTTTCAGGTAATTATCTCAGTTGCATTCTTCTACTAAATAAGGTAAATAAAAAGCTGCTAAATAGATTAACTGCCAAATTTGTAGAATTTTACAATTATAGACACGCAAGATAGGATATTGCAACTATTTATTACAAGGATTTCTGACACATTCGTTTTATAATAAACGCTCCAAATAGTTGCGTACCCCTGGCAAGTTTCACCGTAAGAACCAGTTCGCTGGGTTGTGCTAGTCAATACATCGATCCTCACTAATAGTAATTAACGATACTACCCCTTGGCAACGAATTATGTTGACAAATCGATTCACAATCATCGCTCAAACGTGTACCTTATTAAAGACAATGTTTTTAATAAGGTACAAGTGATGTTATTTACCAATTACTTACCTTTGTGAAAGCATGAATTACTAGGTGATTGTATATTACAGAACAACCGATGCCTTTGTCTCGTTCGTCAATGCTGTTATTAAGTCGTAATGATAAGTCTTACGGTGCCTAATAAAATCAAATTATCGACGATAAAAAGATTCGGGTCATCGCACTGCAATCACTATATATTTTGACCACTTTTTATGTAATTTCCTCTTCAGAAACGGCAATACGGCTTCGTTGAAAAAAATGGAGTCACGTCCGAATGACGTACGTGTGGTAGGTCCGCGTTCATCATAATAAAAGAAGGGAAAGTTTCACTCCTTATTATTGGGAGTATTGTGGCCACCCTCTGAAATAAGATCGAATCCATTATTACTTGGTCCTCCACACTCAATTCAGATTGTTAATGAAAATGTACGAAAAGAGGACAATATAGAGGCCTCTCCCAGCTGGACGGCATGTAATGATCTGCTTGCGTGTGGTCTTCCAAGTAAGAATTTCGAATTCGATTTTACGAATACGATTATAGTGCAGTGAAAACGATGAATTTACATACTAATGATCTAATTTCAATCAACAGTCTCAGCAAAAAATATATAGAAAAAGATGTACCAATTAAATTGGAATTCAAATTAAGTATGTTGATTATATAATTACGTCCAGATATCGATGTCGATGAAATAGTTGTTATTCTAAACAAAAAATCGCAACTCGCGCCGCTACGGAATGCGATATATCTACATATAGTTTCCTAAGTATATCGGGCTGATCGTTAAACATTACAAGTGCACGAGATTGTGACTAAATAAAGAGTGGTTTCACCGTTAATGGTGACTGACATCTTCTGTACATCGTCCGTGCTTAGTGTCAGTACTAGTTTTATAAAAGGGACGGTGTTATCCGATAGTCGATAATTAAAACATCAGTTTCTTCTCTAAATGGACCGAATCAGTTGCTAGATTAGAAATTTATATTCCATACCAATGATACTAACTACTGGTTTTGTGGTTTTAAGTAATATTACAACTAAAACAATTCTTAAAAATCGATTGTAACATTTTGTAGTAGATAGATTTTTTATTGAACTATCTTCAAACGTGACTGTCTCAATAACACAAAAAAATATCGATACTTTCAAGCGATAGTGCTTCACATCCCTCGGAATTAGTGCACGCTCTGCGAACGGACAAGATCAGTATGTAAAGCAGGTGCGTGGTTGCTCCAAGTAAGGCGTAATGGCCGCTCGAAGGCTTTCCAGGAGCGCTTCCTCTCATAGAGAAAGTCTTTCAACGCCTCTGGTTACTGCTCGGTGATTAAATCCGCCTGTTTTGGTATACTTGTATGATGTTAACATCATGATAGTACATAATACTGATTGTCGTAGTTCTTATGTGTGTTGTTCTGATGTCAAATGATAGTAATTGGTTTTAGAAAATGCCGGAAAAATCCTGGCAGATAACAAAATTGCCGTAGGAAATATGGTATCTAGTGAATGTAGACTTTAACTTCATCTTAATTACAAACCTTAATAACAAATTGTTGTTGAAATAAAACTAATTATACGGATTTATTGCGTTTATTTTATGTTCTTTACGTTCCCGATGTTTCCGTTGCTTTATAGCAACTATGGTCACGGGAGGACTAAGGTGTTAGACGTCCTAGTTTCATAGCTAGAGTTGGGGCACCCTCATATTTAGTTGTTGTTTCTACGCAGAAAATGCTCACAGTGTCTTGGGGTCTTGCAATGGTGTGTTTAGTTTTGGATTTAATTATTAATTACTGGATCCCAAGTCAGGGTAGACCCCGGCTATCTTCCCTATTGAAATAATGATGTTTTTATTAAACTTAATAAAATCTACATAATAAGTTTTATTTCAGTGTGTAGTATTCGCGTAAATATAAGAAATCAATAACCAAATAGTTGCTTTGTTTTTCGCTCGTTTTGTTACTCGTCTTGGTTTCTTAAGACCCCTGTAATTGGGACAAAAATAAAAACTCAAACCCCGATTGTATCTACATACAGCACAAAATGTTTCGTTTAAGATTAAATTATATAAAGTAATCACGATTTTATTCAAATGTATATATAAGCTAGTCTTCGACGAGCCTAAAGTGTACGATCTAGATAATTATTTCGTAACAGCCTCGCAGGTATACTTGTTTTATTACATATTTATAGAACAGGAAGACCGGCCTGTTCTCTTTAAGTTATTAATTACTTACACATTTCAAAGTTATGTGATGAGGGCTACAAAGATTTTTTATTTTTTTTTAAATTAAAGGAAATGCTAATCTATTCGATTAAAAGACCACACATTGCGTCAAATGCGCCTATTAATAAGCGTCTTCATAATATTTCAAATTAGGAATAATATTTTAATAGGCACTGCATTGGTGAAGCAGTTTATATTAATAACGTTCAAAGATATAATTGGATCGTCTAACTGGAAGTAAATTAGAAAACGCACCTGTTTCCTAACATAAATTTTCCGGACCGTCCTATAAATATTAACAGCTTGGTATTGGACATCATATAATTAAAAAACATTTAGCTACACTAATGTCAATAATTAGCGGATGTAGTATAAAGTTCAAAACGTTTACCATTCGTTACAAATATTCAAGCTTCAACGGTTACCAGCAAATCAATACCGCAAAGCTGCGCCGGCGCATCGGAAGCAGCGCGAGCGCCGCCCCCGCGCCATTGTGTGCATTTACCGCCACCTATCGCCCGCGCATACTATTTTACGACGTTCTGCACAGTAATGCTCTGTTGGCTGCCCTTTATTACACCGCTGATGATTTCTAAGAGATTCTGTGCCAATATTTAACTTCTCATTTACCGTCCATGTCTCCCGGGTAAATAATACACCTTAAGGGATAGACAATTTACTCTATTTTAGATTGCATTATTCAATTAGATATATTATTATTAGTATCAGTTTAGTTTTGGAAAGTTGACAGGTGGCATACAAAAAAAAACATAGTCGATAAATATATCGTTAACCGCGCGTGTCGACTCTTGCGCAACGAACTAGATTTGGCATGAGCCAAATTGAGCGTGAATGAAATAAATATGAATTCAATGACATAAAGCTTCCGAAAAATTGGGCAATGCTCATCCAATTAACTCGGTATTGAAAGTTGAATTACAAAATGTCTGATATATATATATTTGGTCCAATCTTAACAGGATCGCAGCACATTACGAAAGCGTCCATCACGTAAGAGCTGAGCGCAAAAAGGCCGGTAACAAAACACTCGCGTTGTTAATTAAAAGGGTCGCTATTTAAACGCCAATACCTTTTTTATGTTCTCTTAATGAAGCCCATACACGGATCCGTGGTGCGCTCCAGAATTTGCATTGAACTTAGTGTAATGACATAGAGGACATTTGTTCTTTAGTTTGCGCCAATTTGGAGTTGTACCAACTTGTCCAGTTGATATGTTGATGACCCATTCAACAGCTGATTGGGTCTTGTATCACTGCTTCCATTCTTATAGCAATAATTAGAGAGTCCTGTGAATAATGAAGGACTTATACCATTCGCAAATACTTTGCATATTTAACCAGCCTATTATGTTTAAAATGATTTTAGGTAGATTTATTTTACTATTCAATTACAGTAGTACTATTCAATTAATACCCAGTAAAAAAAAAACTTAAATTAAAAATAATTTAAGATTAGGCAGGTTTCAAAATGCTCTCAGCAAATCCCCACCGCCATCGACCGGCAGGGTGCCCAAAACGCTGGCAGCATTGCCACGTTGAATGACAAAGTTAGATACGTTAGTATATTATTTCTCTAAATTAAGTCTTCCTTGGATATCGTATAAAAAGTTGATATGCGTACTTAGATATAAAAACGTCAATACAGAAAACTATTCATATGCCGAAATGTCAAAGGACTCAAATTATTATAGTCTATTAATACGTGATTTAAAATCACAAACAACTTTAATTATACTATAATATTGCAAAACACATCCCTTTGATGATGACAATCGTTAATAATAGTCGATAAACAATGCAACATATCATCGCGTCAACGCTCACACGTGGGTTGTCCCTAGACTGTAATGCCAAATGCGCTTGCGCAACACCCGCTCTCGATACACAAAGCAAAACACACTGGCATACCTAACTATTGAATTTACAACTCAATACAGTAAATATTTGGAACAAGCAAGGAGATACACTGGAAAACTACAGACACAAAAACTACACCAGGAAAATTACCGCAATCTGAGTTTTTGCACGAATCGCTTTGACGGATGCGTAAGGAAACGTTCGTCAAAAAATAGTGTACAAGAAAAACTACAAGGAAGTGTGAATACAACACAAAAAATCATATTAATAGCAAACCTTGAGGAAGTCAGACAATAAATCAGTAGTGTATCTGAATCATCTATACCTAAATCTTAGGTCCCTGTTCACGGATGGATTTTGTGCTACGATTCGCAGTGACCACAAATTATGAGCCACTATAGGAGCGCAGTCCGGCCGCCGCCTTGTCATGGTTAAGGATATGCGCAGTATTCTCGCCGCATCGATACTAGTTACGGCACGTTGAAAAGCGACCAAAAAACTTTTTTGTTTATAGCTTTAAATATAAATATAAAATATATCGCCGGACCAACACACCAACTATACGGTCCCACACTAAGCAACGCTTTTTTATAGGTACC
This sequence comes from Pheosia tremula, assembly GCA_905333125.1. NCBI lineage: Eukaryota > Metazoa > Arthropoda > Insecta > Lepidoptera > Notodontidae > Pheosia > Pheosia tremula. Next base: position 4,303,995 of record HG995411.1, read on the forward strand.
GTGTAATGGACTGAGGCCAAACTCAATATAATAATACTTATATAGATGTTAAACATCCATGACTCGGGTACAAACATTCGTGCTCATCACACAAAGACTTTACCCACTGCCTCTAAAGTAACTTTTGATTATTAATAAGTGTGTTTAAGGCATACACTAAAAAAAAAAACAATTCTACATACAACTCATCGGGAATGGTCTTCTAGATTAGAGGGATTGCTCGCTAAACTTTGAGGCTGTGTGTAGCGGGTACTCATCGTTATTGAATGTCGGTTATAGAAGCATTAACACTTAACAATCGTCTGCCATCCATATCGTCCTCAGGAATCTGCCAGACATTTGAAGTGAATGCCAAGGCCCGCTAACTGTGGGCAGTCCATTGTAACCGTATGTCATTGTTAATTTATATTGGATACTAGCTGTTACCCGCGACTTCGTCCGCGTGGTATTTAACAAAAAAGTTTTTCTAAAATAAAAGTAGCCTGAGTTACTCCTTGTTACATCTGCTATCTGCGAGTGAAAGTCCCGTCAAAATCTGTCCAGCCATTTCAGAGATTAGCCGAAACAAACAGACTGACAGACGGGCAATATTTTTTATAAATGTTGTTTAGGTATATGTACCGTGTATACATCCAAATGCACTTAGTAAAAAGCGGTTTTTTTAATATTACGAACAGACACTCCAATTTTATTTATTTGTATAGATGTATAGATATTGGGTCGCTCCTACTATTGTGTCATTATTATAAATGTTGCAATCTGAATATGAAAAGGAGACATTTGGAAACGTACGTAAACGAGTTGTAGGACCTTTTAGTTTTAATAGCACCAATTAGTCATGTCGAGAGTACCCTTCCGCTTAGCGGAGTTTTATTGATACGGCTAAGTAATCTATTAAAAAACTGTTTGATCACTAAACTAAAACTTTACCATAATAAGCTTTAAAAAGATGCAGATGTAAAGTGCCAGCCAAACACACGATAAGCTTAATATTAGCGTAATAATTTACTTACCTATAACATTATGCAAATTATTTCATATAAATATTCTCGGCCGATAGCTTTTTGAGTCCCCGTATGACCTACAGTTACGTCGTTTCAAGCTATAACGCATCCGACGTGCAGTACTTAGATGTGGCAGACCCAATAAAAAACTAGAGTATCATATTTTCATTATTAAAATTCATAATAATCAAGGTTCGAATACGTTACGTATAATGTAAGAAGATGCTGTATCAAGTTATCTTAGCTAACAAACAAATGCAATACTCTGAGTGAAGATCTTGACCCGGGGCATTAAGTCCGCGGCCGATTATAGCCCGCGTATAGCCCGCCCTCATCGAGCGCGGCGCAGCTGGCCCTAATGACAGCCCGGGGGCCGGACTAGCATCTCTGTGTTATCATTCCAGTGGAAGGTCGATTGCCCGTAATGTGGCTGATCAACAGGTGGATTGTTCTGACGCTTACGTAATGTGTGCTTGTGTAGATACGTTCAGAATGTACCAAGTAGAGGTTTCATATCGTAAGGTAAGCGAACCATTCGTATGCCTAAGCCAAAATGTTTATAACGATTTTTTTATGTGCTAACTCTACTTAGTTTTCGATGATGTGATATACGATGTGGACCAATAGCAGTTCCTTGAGATATGCCGCGTCATCCTCAAAATACACAAAATAAACTTTTTGACCTTTTTACGTCTAAATCACGTAAATATTAACCTTACCGACTTCATCGCATAAATCCCACAATACCGAGTTGTCTTGCATGCAGCATATAAATAGCTGATACATAAATCAGTACACATATAACACGTAAGTATGACATAAAATGAATACATACTGGCCTCGTTAGACTTCTGATGCTCTAATGGGATGCAATTATGACGGTCAGAATAGCCACTGTTAAAGCTTATCGGATAGTAACGTGACTCGAATGATTTTAATATCGAGAGATACTCGATTGGCAGGTACTTAACAATCGCTACTGGTATTTGTGATCATATCGATTTTTTTGTCGGTAGAACAGTTACTATTATTAATGATGCCCTGAGATATGTTTTTTTTATTTTGAATATATTTTATGAACGTACGTCCCAGGCTACAAATCTTTCGAAAGATTTATAAAACTACCATTTTTGTTTCATAGTATGCTCCACTCAGTCACTCACTGCGAAAACTTGTCATATTCGTACTGTTCTCATCACTAGTTTAATTTACATATTTGTCCCATATTCCACCGAGTTTCTAATATATATGTAAAGTAACGCATATACAAAGCTGTTACATATCTTTATGAGGACTATTCCACTACCGAGGCTCCCGGAAATCGATCCATTTGATTTAACTCGTGATATATTGTATTTAAATAATCTCGTAGATAAAGTTACTGTTAGTAAATAATGTTGGTTGAAATATTATGTAATATAAATTATAATGCTATATAATAAAATGATCGTATGTGGGATATCAATGCTTATCATATTAATGTTTATAATCCAATTCTTTTATGTCAGGTTATTAATTTGTAATAATTGACTTATAGCTATTTAGAGAACCTTTACAATGCTAATTCTTTTTGTGAACTTTTTCTCACTAATCTCTGGCAAATTTGACACTTAGAGAGTCCATTGAAAGGTACATTATCTCGTAACCCACAACGAATGAAAATAGAGTTCAAATTAACATCCTAAAATTGTTTAGCATTGCATAACAACATTCAACTATGAATCCTTCAAGATGTAATCAAGATACAATCTCCTCTAAATTTATCTCCACCTAAATCATTATTATCAGATATTACTCACATAAGCAACAGGTGACCCGAAGCGACTATGATCATTAATTTTTGACCAGATGTTTGAATAACAAATGTTTTGACTGTAAAACTGTAATTTATCAATCGTGAACACTATGATCCGCCGCGCGAACCATAAATCATGGCTTGGCAAGATCATGAACGCTTTGATATCGACTCAAAAGCAACAAATTACTGTAATCAGAGTCGCATGCGCGCAATTTTGAACCATTTCATAACTACACTAGAGTCATTATATAGTATCTATGTATGTAGATACGTGTATACTTGTTTGCATATGACGAGTATTTGAATGTTTGGGATGGTATGAAATGTTATTATTTTAGGGTCTTTTGCTTTTTTTTTGTACCTTTTAAACGGTAGAGCTTCTTCGGTAAGACTGTACATATATAAATAATCGTAGCATAGCTAAACAAACAAAAATACTTTTGCCAAAATTCCGGAAAAAAATGATGCCTAGGCTTTATAAGAATACTAAAAATAGTTTATTTTTATAGGTCCTTGAAATCATAGTTTCAAATTTGAAAAATTATTCTAACACTGTTGTTAGAGCTATAAAAACATGAACCAAATTTTGTTTTTCTAGTTTACTAGTGGCTACCGTATATTACAGAGCGGTGCCGTTTTTACTGTAATATTAAGCATAACGAATGCTTTTCATGAACTGTTACAAAAAACGGTCAAACGCTGAACAGAATTGAATAACACAGCACAAGGAACTGACAGATTTTACAGGTATTAAATAATGCAATTTCAATACTTGGTGTGCCTATTTTATTTGCAAATACGTGTACATTTTTTTGTAAATGAATGTGTCGTTTTTTTGGCATCAACTGCAGTGTTCAATTAATATTGTATAGACGTTTGCATTGAGTACTTTTGTGGTTCGTTTTGTGAATTAAGAATTTTATTTTTAGACATTTTCATTCGACCTTGTTATACAATACAAATATTATTTAATAAATAATCATATTCATGGCACATAATATAAAATAGTTTCTATATTTGTATTCACTATTTGGTTACCATAAAAAGAAACGGTCCCACTTTTTGTAGGACGTTTTTGCATAATCGTGCACTGAATATGTGGTTACATATTGATGAATATGTTATTACATATGCAGTGAGTGATATTGCAAGCAAAGCCGTATGAAACAACCAGTTCTATCAGAGCCACATACATACTCACCAACACAGCAACGGGGAGGAGACAACCTTGCCCGAGATACCGCCGCGATAACCATCATTTAAGATTTATGATGATATACACTCTCGAGGTGATGTGATATTGTACCTACATGTTATTATTAGCTATATATGCATGATAGGTTTTTTTCTTCTTCATAAATATATACCGATTAGTCCCGTTAACACAAGCTTTACTCTACTTAGAGGTACACTAAAACTTGTACTAGAAGTTGGTTCACATTAAAAGTTAATTAACCCGGTTTGAGATTGATCTTGGAACCCAAGGGTAACGAAGGCAGCCGCCCTAACCACCAAGCTATTGACGCTTTAAATATCCATGTATATTATGTAAAAATAGTAGGTAAGCTCTCGATCTTGTTAGATCAGAATTTATGTAGTTACTATTTTCGTATTTTTGAAAAAAAATAATTAACATGGTCTTTCTTTTATTAACCTATGATGCTCATTTTGGCATTCGACTAAATCTTTGTAAATGCCGTCATTTTATGTAAGAAATTAATACAAATTGTATTAATAATAGTGTTTATAATACCAAGCTAAAACGTCCCTCAACCTATATCAACCAACATTGCCAACATTGCCAACCAATAATCTCATTAAATGTTACCTAAATTGAAGTAATATAATATACAACTAAATTATTCAAGAAGATAGCCTACGCGTAAATAAGTATGATATTTTATATAAAGGGACAAATACTATATTAGTATCTGCAGACATACACCTAGTTTATGAAACAGCAGCAAAATTAAGAGATAAAATCTAAATCTGTAATTTAAAAGGTGTTTTAGCAATAAATAATTTGCATGATTGCTGCATACATAACGTTAAGTTGGATCGCGCAGTTTAAAATTCGAACGAACTCACTTACATAGTTGCTGTAAGCAGGCTTTTACAGTATTATAAACCCTATTTTATATGTAATAGTGACAAAACTCCTACCAATAAATGTAAATGATATAATCCACTTAGTATAAAATACTTATTTTAGTAGACGATTGGAATGTTTTAGGATGTTTGCTGGATATGCTAAGATAATTTCAATTTGTTATTTTAAATACTAAACTTAAATCAACTGACTACAATAATGAAATGTAAGAGATGAACAGAAATTATATTAAGGACTGTTATTTATTTATTTTTTTAAACCATTTTCTTATAAGAGACCTATAATCCAAAACAATATGAAATATATCTCTTAATTTGTATCTTCGAGAGTTTTGTGGCGAATGAGTTTTTAGCGGGAAAGGGAAGATCTTCCAGGCGGGTGGTACGCCTGGCGCGGCCACTATGCCCCACCGGTTAATGTCGGGATCTTGTATATATGTTACGAGCTCTGAAAACCCTCATAGCGCGTTTTAGGATTGTATTGACGATTGTCAATTATTCTGAATGCGTCTGCAGCGCCATCTGTGTAGCATGTGGCGCGATTGACGAGATCGCTACAAGTTTATGACCAGTTGATTATACGAGTATTCGGTCTTTAACATAAATCTGTTAAATTACATTCAGTAAAAGTTTATATGCTACAGTTACCGTACATTAATCTACTGATAGGTACAATTACGTCATTTTAGAGTACATACATGCGTGTACGGCACACTAGCAATATAAACCGGGGTCAATATAGCATTGGATCCTCAACAACAATGCTAACTGCTTTATTAACATAACATGGATGTTATAAGTGGAGCACGTGGAAGGCCACGATGTATGATCGTGTTTATCGCATATGTATTATCACCACATCCCTTGTCGGCACCCAGAGACAATATGTTAGCCGTTTCGAACAACACCAGAAAGTGAAAGTAGCGGTTTTTATAAACCGTATGGTAACCTTTTTAAGCAAACTTAATACATCGAGACATCCAATGCAGAATGCTAATACCGCAAAAAACTAAATTACATCGTAAAGATGTCCAAATTTTTTGTAAAAAAATAACAACCATTGACATTTTGAATTTAGCACCCTGACCTGAGCTTCCCCCTTAATATGTTATATTTTTTTAATTATAAGTACTTACATAGGTATACATTTAATTTTAAATGCACATTTGAACGTGCCATAAATGGACTTAGTAAAGTTTAATCAATAAAAAGTTTAAGTTATCTGTGCAAACTAAATTTGAAATTTCAAAAAAATAAGTGGTTAATAACTTGTGAATTGTAAATAAATATGATTACAAATGTCCAATTTAAATGAACCTAATCAATAAAAGAGTCAGTATATATACCTTTGCTTTATAGTCATCATAATGTTTTTATTGACTTAATGAACAGATGTTTTAATCCGATACAATTATAAATTAATAAACAAATTATCACGTGAATAGATAATTTGTCACCAAAGTCAATTTATCACAGGTGCTACAAGCAGGTGACAACGCAATGAAGCGCATATAACTATATAAAGTGATAAAACCACGATCGCTACTGCTGCCTTTACGAGTAGATAATCAACTTTATTATAACCCTATACACTTACATACTAAGTCATATTAATTAAGTTATAAAACCGTGAGTTTATGGTCTGTCAAAATGAAATCTAACATGTTAATATGATTTAGATATGACCTTTATTTAATGCAACGGAAGTTATTCGCGTAAGTAGTGTATGCACGGAAAAAATCCCACAAGAATAAATAACTAAGTTCCTGCTGTATGTAACAAAGCTTGTTTGTCAATATACAACCTGCAAAGTTTAATGTTAGGAATAAAACAGTCATTTGATCAATATAACCCGAACAAAACCCGAAAAAAAGTTTTATTGCAATGTGTAGTATTTATTTATTTAATTAAATAAATAAATAAATACTACACATTGCAATAAAACTTTGTTTTAAAGTATTCGCGTAAATATAAGAAATCAATAGGTCAAACAATTAATTTTGATGAGTGAGATAAAGCGAAGCCTAACCAATTATTAGGTGGTTATAGTAATATCCGCTATAATAATTTAAGATACCGAATACACGACGCCACGAGTTGATTTACATTCGCTCAATCTCTACTAATATAATTATGGATCATCAAAATACGGATGGCAAATATGCAGTTTAAATTAAAATAATTTCACAAACACTTAATACACAGCCAGATAGCTAATATCGGTATTAAAATATATGCAGTTATATCCTATAATTGTTTCATATTAATTTTATGGCGTAATAAAGACCTTAAAAAATTTAGAAACTGACTGGTCTAATTGTCGATTCAGTGCAAATAAAAATATTATGTCAATATTCTAGAACCTAATTATTTATGGTAGCACTTAAGTTTGCCACTTCCCTGTCCTCTCGGTAAAAAATATTGCAACTACAATTTTTGGTCAAAAAGTTGCCATAAATCACGATAAAATGTTGCTAAAGTTTAATAAAACTAGACGTGAATATACAGACCTAACAAAAGTTAAGTCATTTCGTAACATTGTTACCATGCGCTATGGAATAGCATACCAGCTCGAGCAATATACAAGGGAGAAGTCTCGTAAAGTACATTGCCTGCAATGGCGGTATTACCGTCACAGTGATAAAGGCAGGGCCACCTACGTGCTGCGAGCGTTTGGAATTACAAGAAACGACATTATTGTTTGCTTTTTTTTTTAATTTGGTTTACGGCCCTGGGTGCTAGCTTTTTGGGGACTATCACTAGATTACTGCTTGTACTCGATCAGTATTAAAAGTGTCAGTCGTTGATAATATTTGTATTTCCAAATGGATAAAGGGCGTAAAACATGAATTAAATTAAATACCTATTTTATTTAACTTTTGAAGAAAATATTGTGTTTACTCATGCAAGTTTTAAGTTAGAGTAAGTAGTTAGCGCCATCTAGGGATTGTGTTGATTACTATCACTTAACTGATTTTTATTTGAATCGGTATTTTGTCTATAAAAATTTAACTCATTAAACCATAATTACCCTTAAACATATTATATTTTTCTAAACGTTGGTGAAAATTACAATACGGACAGAGTACTATCTAGTGGAAAGTTTAATTATTTGGCTGTTGGCCGATGATTGCCATCTGTCCTCCGAAACTCAACTTTAGCTCTGAGAGAATATTAGTATTATTCAATTAATCTTTATTTATGTTCCACTCAATATATTTTTAATTAAAAGTAAGTATAAATACCATAAATCAAATGATATTTAATTATTATTTGACGCGTCTCTATTTCTTTTATGGTCCTTTCATAGGACCCTTATTTTAGTTAAGTACGAAAGTCTCATAACTTTCCACAGATAAAATAGATAAATGGACAATTATTAGCTCGATGCAGCGCGAATTTGAAACGCGATATTTCTTCCTTAGTGCCTTATCCTGAACGCGGCCGCGGCCGAGTCGTCCCGTGTAAATACCACCCAGAGCTTTACTACACTATTCAACGTTATGATGGCATAAGTATCGTATACTCGTACTGGGGTATCGGCTTTCGTTGTCATGTACGGTAAATTAGAATCAGCCTCTTTTATTCCTAGAGGACCTCTATAACTCAAGGGCATTAGGAAAATGTTGTTCGCTAACGAAAAATGGCTCACGATTGTGTGATTTAATAGAGTACTTTAGTGAATTCAGTATACTTGTATATTTTATTTAATTATAAGCACGTCAATATTCTCATGACACTATATAATTTATATATTTTTTTTTATCCCTCATTTAATTTAGGCTACAGCAATATAAGGCTGACTTATTGTAGTGACGTCACAGCCCTGTAACTCTTTTATGTTTCCATTTGTCCTGATCAGAAACATGAAACATGTGTTTGTTACGAAAACTGCTTCACCATTTATGGAAAATAAAAGCAGTCAATATCCTATGAGAACTTAGCGCCGAGTGTCACCAAAAGACTACAACTCTTCATTGTTGCCATGGCAACGCTTTTTGTTGACGGTGATGAATTCGATATCTTCTGGCGGTGCGGCGTATCTCTACCTCCTGGTATTGACGTTTATGATATAATGTGTTCATGCACTCCACCATATAAGGACAGTACTACTACTCAAATAAATAATATCATAAAGAATGAAATAAATTACTCACTAATTAAATACTATACTCTTAAATTGATTTAACAAAACTCGTACGAATTTTTTTGTAATTTATTAACCGTTGATTTCAATTAGGTATATTCAAATGAACATTTACATTTAAGGCGCAATAACTTTTAAATCAAATCGGTCTAATTACTATGAGTATTGCTAAATTGATTAACACTAAAATAGTACGTGTTAAATTCAAGACATACTCAAACTATTCGCACAGTTTTACATTTTTTTTTTTTTTTTTAATTTATTTATCATTTAAAAGCATAGTTTGTTGGGAAACATTTTACATAGCATGCAAAAACCACTGAGGTTTATAATGAAGCTATACATATATAGTTTACATCAAGTTATATAGGATTAATGATAACAATTTATTGTAGGTATAATTATTATTTTTTTCCTAGGTATAATCAATTTCGGAACTAGACAAGCGCATTTTTTAGGAGCATTCCATAGTGCTTAAGTAATGAGTCTTTAATTTCAATTTTATGTTATTCGGTGTAATAGCATCTCGTAAGGTCGGAGGTAGATCGTTAATTAATCGAGGAATCAAATAGGAGGTAGTTCGCTCTCCGTACACATTAGTGGCTCGAGTTGTACTTAATTTAATTCGTAAGCTAATGCAGTATACGTACATACTTTTTGTGTTGGTTTTTAAGCATTTGTATATAATATTTCTTTATATTAACTATAGACTTAATATTAAGTTTACTGTTCCCGACTCAATTTTGCACAGAAAAAATCAAATGAGTTCATGTTGCACCGCTTATGTAGATATTCTCGTACCGTTATACTTTAATTTACCCATTAAATAAATAATACAAGTAAAAACAATTAAGTCGAAAAATAATTGAATTCGACATGATGCTAATAAAATAGAGACCAGTGATTCTGAGTTTGAAAAAACATCATAAAAAAATTCAATAAAAAAAGATTATGGTAACACAATTTAGGATATCATTACACCTTACACCTCGTTTGTATAATACACGTAGCTATAATTTCAGTCTTGTCATAAACGTAAATACGTATCTTTAAAGTCAATCGACTTAAAGGGTTCGATGCGAGCAATACTTCATCGTTTAGATGCGCGCCTCCTCCGAGGCGTCCCATTGCGCCGCGCCCGCGCCGCAATCAAACTACAATACATCATTTTAATACTGGACGTGTCACCGCAAATCCGAATCTCCATTGCAAATGAAATGCAGCACCTACAAAGTCCTACAAAGTAACCTCTAATGGCGAACTATAAATTATTATACTGGATAGTTTTGTTATCTGCGCGCGTCTCTCTGTACAATTTCGTCGAGATTATGCGTTGAATACATAATGGAAATACATTATTCTCGTTTGCAAAGCTTTGTAACAGAACTTAGTGGCTATGGAAGCCCTTAAAATAAAATCGACGGCTCTTAATATAGTGCCGTTACTTAAGCTAGAGTCACGTTAAATGATTCAGATAGTTCCTGGGTCTCGCAATCGACGCGTGCGCATTTGTTTTACGATAGATTAGCAATTAGATCTCTCTGCCTCATAACTGATGATTGGTGGCTATTACTATATATTGGCTACGAGTAATGGACGTTTAATACTGGGATTGTCTCTTCATTGTACGGTCCCATATTTAAAAAAAAAAACAAATTTCACGTTTATTTTATTCATAAACATGATTGGTTAGACCTACTGACCTACTCATTCAAATATTTTACGCTATCATAAAAAAATATATATTGAAAAAGCGAACTCACCTCAAAAGCCCTGCTCTCAGGATGTCACCATATTGGATTTGATCGCATTATGGTTTCCTTGTTCTTCTCAGAATCGGAGGCAATATATTTAATTGCGGACGCAGCTCTCGTAGCCAAGTATTCATTGCTAAATAAGTTGTGTGTCGGTAAGTTACAGGCAGTTATAAAAAGTCCCGATTTCCGGCGGTTCCCACGACGCGTATCGCCCTGATTCCCACATGCAATCGCGAGTTTATAAGCGACATTGCCGTCATAAGTGCGCATGCGTGGCGAATCAATCTGCCATTGGCCAGAATCGGCAGCTAGGTGTATGAATGCCTACTCTAAAATACATCGAATTCCATTTTGATTGGTCCATGCTGCGTATGCCGTCCGATAATAGATTAATTAATTATTTCGCTTGGCAACTCGAGAAGTAGCGTGTGCCTTGAGTTTTAAAATTCGAATTGCGAGGTTTTTATTGCTAGCCAGTGTAGTACCAGATAATCCGTACCTTCAACCGCAACTATGTTACATATTTATCAATATATCAGGAATATTATTTAAATGTTCAACCTATCACTACATATGCTAAGAAAACACATTTATATTTACGACTGCGTTCCAACACGATCCTAATAAATGGCGTATCGACGTATAAGTTTAGTTAAAAGACTTAAATGTTATATAAATTCGCGTCGTCATCTGTGGATAATATTCAATGAAGAAGGCTCGAATAGCATGACCTAATACAGTGCGAGTAATGTGCGCTTAACAGGTGGATTTAGTGCGCACAACTGTGTTTTGCAATCATCACTCGCATGATACCTATCATGATACGTCAGTTGACACTATCGATCCATCTCGACAGAAGCATTCAGCTATTTTAGATCCATACACTGGCGAGGTATTCCATATCTTCAGCATAAGGCGATCGTCGCGACGCGTTACCTAAAGTAGAGATGTGAAATAAATCAAAGAGTGTACTTATCGATATGTAAGCATCTAAAAAACCGGGCGGTGTGTGTGAATCTGCTGCCGTCCCGATCCTATGAGAATATCACATGGAATGTCGAGTGACTTTGTTGTTGACTGATGTTAGCCAATACGTTGCCGATTCATAGTTGCCTTGTCAAATTGCTATTACTTTTGGGATAATTAAAAAAAAATGGTTGTAATTTATGGTTGTATTATAAGGCGAATACCTGCTTACTAGCGCAGTGTAGTGATTTTATTAAAGTCGCTTGCGCCATCTATTGCGGACTTTTTTTCGAGACGATCGACAACGATAAATTTATTGCCTATTTTACCGCTTGCAAAGGATTGGGTTCGTGACTACACAGTGTTGCGACCTATGGAAAGTGTTCGGTGATTTTTTATTAATCATTTTATCGATACGCAGTAGCAGCGGTGGTGCAATCCGCGCTCTAGACCTATTGTTGTCGACTCACGCTTTTTACAACAATACGCTCTCGAAATATTCTCTTTCATTATGTAATTAGTTATTTTGTATGTATAACTCCCGTAGCTTACGTTGAAGGGCCAACATATTTTTTGAACATGTGATACAAGGTAGAGTAGAAGGTAAACTGTGAAATGGTTTATAAATTCTTATAAAAAACTGTTACAAAATATCCTATAGGAGAATATTCCAGAAATGCAATGCATGAAGAAAAATTAAGAATCTTCTGCATTTTTATTTTTAGAACATAAATAATATTATAGCTAATGCATCCAATAAATATAAATATAGCAATATGCTTCCCGCCTATACGAAATATGGGTGCACTGGCGTTCCATTTTCGGTGAATATAAGCGAGATGGTGTATTATTGTTTCTAATAAAAGTTAAAAACAAATGAAGTTTAAAAATAAACAAACGTATAGAGTCACCCCGTCTGCCAACCTCGAGAACCTTTATGATGAATATTTCACCTTTTTTTTTGTAACGATCTCGTGATGTTTACCTACGTGGAGCAAGTAGGTAACAAGGCGTTACAAAATAAAGCGGATAATTATGGCGCGCCGGTGCAGCGGCCATGCGAAACTCCTGCCATTGGCCGACAACTCAATACCTACCATGTAATGTACGCACTATTAATATTTATCACGGGATCGATCTTTGTGCGTAGAGACAGTGCATAATACATCGATATATTTATTTGTTTTATTGGGTAATAGATGTAAATTGATTAAGGATGGGTTAAACTGTCGTTATAGCTACGACAGCATATACCGTTACAACAATTAATTATATTTTTACTTAGGTTATAAATTTTATGAATAAGCAATAAACTGGCTCACTCATAAAGTCGTGTATCTTAAACTCCTTTAGTATATTTTATGGTGCGTTCATATTAAGCTGGAACATATGTTTATTTCACTGTATCTTTTCTGAAAAATAATAAAATAAAATAAATCTGGTTAAATTCGTTTCAATATGATAGACAATTTAGCCACTCCCCGGAAATTGCCGAGGGTTGAACCTTGACTCCCTAGTTAAAGGCCACTGTAGCTCCGGGATAACAGGAGAGACTTGGCAAAATTGAGAATATTATCCTAAGGTCATTCCGCTGAATTAATAGTTGCATCTTCTAGGAGCATAGGCTACAAATGTGTTATAATATTAACACACGGTATATAATAAAATTAAATTACACATTCGTTATCGCGTCAGCGCACGCCTCATTTACCATTCAAATCCCGAGCCGACAATATTCAAGCCGAATAAGCAATTTATCGGCGCCACGTCGCACGCACCGCTTCGGCATTCCCAACAGAACATAGCGCAACGAATCGACGCGATTTATTATCGTTTTACATAACAAACAAGGTGGGACGATCCCGGCATCAGAATGCATGAAATCACACAAAAGTCAGCCGGCGGTGTGCCGCGGAGGTGAACGAATAAGCAATTCAAATGCTAATATATCACGGTCCGCGGCTGGTTCTCATTGGCTACGGTATTCACATTAACATATATAACGGGCGTTGCTCCGCCTACCGCGGCGATCGTCACGCCGCTTCCGAACCGAGTTAATTACTAGTAATTAGTGGATCGTGACTGAGCCCGAGATGAGCGCGCTAATGTGCTCAAAGCTACTGAGCGGGCGCGCGTACTTCAACATTGTAACTTACTTTATTGCTTGTGCTTGAGTCTTGGTGCACACGAGCGGTAAAACGTACACATATTTCATAGATAATAAACGTATTTTAGTCTTAATTTATTCAAAATAAACAAGAGGGTACCCCGTTTCAAACTATGACACCAGGACGTCAATCACCTCAGTCCTCCCGTGAACATGGTTGCTGTAAAGCAGCCGAAACGTCGGGAACGTAAAAAACAAAAAATAAACGCGATAAAATCCGTAAAATTAGTTTTATTTAAATAAACAAGATCTTAAAACATCGTAAAATATTGTTCATTCATCCTACAAACCACAATATTTCTTCGACTGTCCCTCAGTATGGCGGTCTTCGCGGATACATAATTATTCTCCTTATCCTTACATTTAGAAGCGCGTCGGCGCGAGGTTTCCCACAAATCATAAGCATAGTGCTTGGTCCTCACGAGTGTGCCAAATATGGCGTCGGGACGTCGATGCCCAACCCTTGTTCAAAGGATTTATGTTCACTCCTTTTGGTGCAAATTAGCGAGTGCCGGATGTAGGCGTGAGAGAACAAATTTGTGGCACTATTAGCAGATTATACTTTTTTATGCGCAGGGTACCTATAAAATCACCTATCAATCTAAACTGTTTAAGTATTTTGAAAGATTAAGATAGTCCGCCAATATTTCATGCGCTTCGCTTTTACAAATACATTTATTAATCTGTAGAAACTGCTGGCAACATTGTTAGTTTTATGACCTATCTGTTTTATCTTAGCATAATGTCGAATAAAGGATTAAACCAATAATATCGGCATTGCTTGCCATCTTCACGTCAAGAAAAAAAAAGCCTTAAAACTGCTCCATAAAAAAAGACTAAAGAAATATTAACTTCCAACAAAAAGAAAAACAATAATAGATCACGCTTTAACATTGTAACGACAGCATAATGTGGTTTAGCATGTAAATATATCGGCGCGGGCGCACGCCGACAATGCGCGTGACGCTACGTGGGTGACGCGCCGCGCTGATCAATCTTCACAATGAAGTTGTCCAATTTATTGTACCACGAACATCGAGACGGATATCATATCTGTTATACTACTATTTGATATGATTACGTGGGCAGGAGTACGAAACAGCGAAAGGGAAGCACTTCGCATTTTATATCTCTCACGTCATTTCATACTTTCAATTTTAATTTAATAACCGTCTCATAATTAAGCAGACACTGCTCCAATAATCGTCCTATTAATCTGATTCTTTATACTTAATAAGAAAAATAAATACTTCAAAGGAATCGCATTAAACTGAATTGCGCAATCATGATGTCCTTAAAAAGAACGTATAATCTCAGTTTCGGGCGGATAACAACTGGCCTGTTACACACTTGCCGATACTCGTTCTAGGCACCCGCTCACAACTCTTCCATAAGTAACAGGTTCGGACGCAATATATTGGCTTTATAAAGTATTAATAATTAACAAAAAAAGGCGAGCGCTTTCGGTAGCAAGTGCTCCAGTTACTGATGTCGCAAGATGTAGGCGTGAGTCGAAGGCTAGCGTAGGAGCCGACATCGATCAGACCACCCCCGCCCGCGCCCGTCGCGTCATTTCGCAATGTTTGTACGAGTTTTAGCATAGCGAGGATAGGGGCACGGTCGGCTAATAAAACGTCCACTTGTTCCGCGACGACATTGCTCAATCTAGACTAGTCTGGATAAATATTTCTTAAAACACATTAATCCTGGACTGAATTCGATTTGTATTCAAACGACAAAATTTTACTCGACATAATATACAATAGCAGTCAACAAAATGTATAAAACTAACCGACAACTATCGCTCCGAATTTTACCATAACATCTAAGCTTCCTTCAACAAACCACAGAGATTTCAAGAGGTTAATAACATGACCGTCATTTGTTCCAGGTCGGTGGCGCACGAGCCCGATGAGCGCGTGCGCAGCGGCCGCCATGCGCGAAAAGCACGCAGCGCCACGCCGCCTCGCCTCCCCCCCGACGTCGCCGCACGAGCATCACCCCAGTCCCCTCAGCTCCCCGCGAGCTGACGAGCCTCTTGACCTCCGAGTCACGCATAAGCGCCCCCAGCGGTTAGAAGATGAGAATTGCAACCTTATCACCCCATCGCCTCCGCCGCCTCACCCAACGCACCCATCGCACCCTGCTCACCCCGCGCACCCAGCACTTCTGCAGTTCTGCCGGCGGCTACCGCTAGCACTGCCAGCGTCGTTCGGCCGCTACCCCTTCTTACCTGCGGCGGCCGCGACCCTACTCGCGCCCGGCGCACCGCGAGCGCCGCCCGTGCCACCAAACCCTGGGGCCCCGAGAGCCCGAGACCGATACACATGCTCCTATTGCGGTAAAGCTTTCCCCCGAAGCGCGAACCTGACACGACATCTGAGGACGCATACGGGCGAACAGCCCTACCGCTGCAAATACTGCGAGCGCTCCTTCTCAATATCATCGAATTTACAACGACATGTGAGGAACATTCACAACAAAGAACGGCCGTTCCGGTGTCGTCACTGCGACCGCTGCTTCGGTCAGCAGACGAACCTAGACCGACATCTGAAGAAGCACGAGGCAGAGAACGGCGATGACGGCCGTAGAAGATCTCCGGACGAGACTTATTTCGAGGAGATTAGGTCGTTTATGGGTCGCGTTGCGCCGGGTCGGCGCGCCGCCGCCGCCGCGACCGCTAGCGCCGCGGACCACACCTGATAGTGAACCGTGCGGGCTACACTCAAAGTTACAATCATCTGGTCGATACATCCAAATGACTATTGTGTACTTTATACAGTGTAAACAACAAACAACTCAGTGAATCAACGCGCCAAGTTCCGTTTTCAAATCAGTTCTAGAGTCATTCATTATTATCGAAGTAAATGTGTTCTAAATTATAAGAAATATTAGATGTAAAGTAATTTTAATTAGCACGCATCATCAGTTATGTAAATAACATTATTGTTACCGCATTAGGCAAATTATATTGGCGCAAATGAGGCGAAATGTACTTGCCACCAAGTCGGCTATTAGGATATTGTATTATAAATAAAGTGATATGGAATCTCGTGTACTTACTGTAAATATTAAGCTGTTCTAGTGTACTTAGCTAGGACGCGTACCGAATTTTCACTACCGATAGTTTTATTAAAGATATTTGTACGTTCATATTCCTTGTCGTAATCGACACATATTTTAAGTGTTCAGAGAGTGTTCGCTGTTATAGAATTACGCTATATCGATTATATTGTATGGATGTAAGTAGTACTTTTTTATTATTTTTTTGTAAATTTCGCTTTATTCGACGTAAAATAATTAGTATTATTAGTCTGAGAGGAAACGCCGGTTACCAGTAAAAATATAACTTGTTGCTTATTGAAGATATTATAAATATTTTTATGAAATGTTAGACAACTTCTTTAAAAAATTATGTAAAATCACAAAATTATATATATATGTATGTATATTATGTACCTATACTGTACTTATTTTGAGTAAATTATTATCGTTTCGAGCATCGAGCACACAGAGCTGTCATGTTTTTATGGTGTCCATAACACCCTGGTTGTTAAGTTTCCAAATATTACGCAAATTAGATATTTTATTTTGATTGTATTGAGATTTTTATTATTGCATTAATTATTCTGACATTGGAGATAATTGCTGCGTTTGTTGGACCATTTGTACCTAATCCAAAATTAATTACTAAATTAATGTAATGTGTAAATCTGTGATTTAATTTATTACTGGGAAGCAATTGAAAAAAATAAACTATTTTATCAAATTAAAAATATCTCAAAGAAGTAAAATGTAAACGTTCCTGTAAGTATATAATAGATCTCTACGATTGTTGCGAGTGTTGAGTTGGAGGTTTTATTCATTTTATAGTAGGTACCTGTTCCAAAACACACACAGGATCTCACAGAAAATATGAAAATAATAAAAAAATAAATTAAAAAAATACAGAAAACTTACAAGTTTTCTGCTTTAACTTCATAACATACATCTATTAAAACTAGAGAAAGCATTCGTATAACGTTACATTAATACATATTTTCACGAGGCAGTGGCCTCGTGACAACCCAAGGTTCCACCGCCTCTGACCTCGTCCGCATCACTGCGACACGTCTCGTCGACTGGACGCTACCTGGATTCCTTTCCGCGAGGCTGCCTCGCTGCCTATACCTCGAGGCCATTCACAATTTCCTATTTACCTATTTCTGGGTAGTGTTGCCCAAAAACTTGGATTTGGTATTGTATTTTTGCAAGATCAAGACCACGATATGGTGCTTCAATTGCTCATTATTAAAGAACCCGAGTCAAAAGAGTTTCGCAGTATCGGTCTTGTTGTGGTCTCGTTTTTGTTACCACAAGACTTTGGGCAACCCTATTTCTGAGTCAACGTTACCTTTTGTATGAATGAAACATGTCTACTGTACAGTATACACGCACCAAATTCATGTCTGAATCGCATAAGAGATGCTATTTAACTTATCACTAGAATGTATAATGAATAGAGATTATTACCTGTATCGTTTTGTACTTTTGATACCTGTTAGTCGTTCAAAGGTCACCGATTACCTTGTCAAAATGAAATAAATAACAATAAAACTTTATATTTTTGTATTTTATTAAAATCCCCACGCACTAATACAGACAACGGAATTATATTATAGTTAACAATTCGTATTTGGTCAATAAATCAAGTCTACCTTCAGTTTATCTTATAGGAAACAGATAAGGAATTCCATTGGCACGTCGTTTCGTAATACTCACGGCATTAAATTAAGCTAAAAAAAACATAATGGACATATCTTCAACGTCGATATTCAATACACTAGTTATGAATTAAACTTCTTATCTTAAAAATGCGATCTGTACGCTTCTGAACAAACGTTTTAGGAGTGACAAAAACATTAGCAAAAAACGTATTAGACATGCGCAAACAAAAAGGGTCTACAAAAACTGAAAACGCGATTTAAGGCGAGCGCCATCTTGGATTGGAAGGGCGGCCGGAGGCTATCTGCGCCGGCGCAGGCTCACGAACGCCGTTTACGATATGATTATGCTTTATTGCCATTAATTTGCGACAAACGAAACCGCCCAGCACCATCTAGACCGCCATGTTGGCCAACCATTAAATTTATAGATCTAATCAGATTCAATTGAACCTAGTACTCGCCCTGTGTGTTCAGAGCTTCAAAAGGCTTTATTACGCCTTAAAGTTTCGAACATAACATCAATACGATCTAAATAGTATACGCCAGCGTCGCACGTCGTTGAATTATTACAAATTTTCAAAAGTATTAAATATATATCTCCAGACGAACAAACCAACTATACAGTCCCACACTAAGCAACGCTTGTGTTATAGGTACCGTACAATAGACTGGGGGCGAACCCAGTATATATTACAAATATAGATACTAAACATCCATGACTTGGGTACAAACATTCGTGCTCATCACACAAAGTATGTCTCTAGCAGGATTCGAACCCGGGACCCTCGGCACACAAAGCAGGGTCACTACCAACTGCGCTAATCCGGCCGTCAAACTTAGTTGTATATTCCGATGGGTGAACCGTACGTTAAGTTATGCGCAGTAACTATACACACCTGAACCAAAATAATTATCAGTTTAATGAATAAGACGTTATCTAGATTTGGAATCTTGTTTTTCGTCTGTCGATATCGAATCGTGGCAGTATTAGAAAGGTAAAACCCATTTGGAGGACATAACGCTTGCGATCCGTTTTTATTCGTTAGTAACAATAGATAGCAAGAGTTAGTTTTTTATGAGGTGACGTCGTGTTGTAATGAATACAGAAAGTATATGTAGATAACCAGCATAGTATATTGTGGACACGGGAGTCGGCCAAGAACGGTATCACTAAGGAGCTGGTACAAGTAACTAAAACCTGGACGAGTGGAGTAAGTACATGAAAATTAATTTTGCCTATTTATATCTAGGACAATCCAAAGTTGGTTAAGTATTTGACGATGTCGACTTCGCAATGCAGTAAAAAAATGTTCAACATTTATAAATATATAAGGTTTAACTTTAAAGGGTAGCCAATTATAAGAGGTCCAACATTAGTTCTAACTTTATGATTCGCTTACCTTAAAAAAAACACCATTTACAAAATTATTTTACTCATAAACATGAACTTTTTGTTAAGTTGTTAATATATTTACACTACTATTGTAACAGCTTCTATGTGCATGTTTAACCAACCTTTTCTATTATATTCTGTATTAGTTCATTTTATTTTAATAGAGGGTCGGACTTAGGGCAACTCTACCCATTGAACCTTCGATTTTTTGCAGATGGGAACTTTCTGTTATCAAAAAAACAGAAGCAATATCTAATCGGGATGACAGAATCAATAATACTATATTCTACCCAATCTAAGTGTTACTGATCAAAATTTCCGTAACCTTTATACCGCTTATAAAGTTTTTACAACATTAATGTTTAATCATAGATCCTGTTTTGTGCGCTTGTAACTTAGGCCACAGATAGAAGTGTCAGAGCAGGGTGGGGCCAAGTTGCACAACGATGGCACGCCGCGAGCCGCGCGCTCGCAGCCGCCTTGTTAGCGGCGCGTGCGCGGGCCACCGTTGCCTTGCATTATTTATTGCTCGCTTGCTTTTTGTACTCGGTTCGCTTGGGGATTAGATGGTAGACTATTTGCAGCTTAGTATCGATAGAAACATTGCAAATAAATGCTGTAGAAATCAGGTAGTTAATACGCCTAGTAATATTTGACAAAATGATAGTGGCACCAGGATCTGGATGTAATGTTAATCTTCTTGTAGAAAATGTTTATCTTCTCTCTTCATCTTTAAAAAATCTACTTAAAAATAAATCATGAGTCAGAAGTTGCGATAAAAATCTTAGTTTCATCTTTCAATACTATAGTAAATATAAAACGAGATAAACTTTTAGTCCCAAACTAAGCAACTGTACCGTACAATAGGCTGGAGATAATAGCTGTAAAATAAATCCTAGTTTACAAGAGTTCCTGTTTCTAGAGTATGCTTAAACATAAAATAGGCAGGTACCTACCTCCATCAAAATTACTAGGGCTATTTTTAGACACATTGTATGTTTAATTTTAAAAAAGCAGTTATAATATAATTACTGACATATATTTTTACGTCAACCAAGATACAAACCAAACCTCTTTTTAATATTGACTCTATAGAGTCTAGAGTCAATATTAAAAAGATGTTTGGTTTGTCTCTCTCTTCTGTCTAGAGTCTAGACAGAAGAGAGAGTCCCGAATATGACCAAAATTCAATAGATTTTCTTAATATTAATTGAATTTTGTTATATCTACCTATTGCCAGCATTTTTCTATCCGTAGTATATAATATAGTACATAACAGGCAATTTTTTTTTTTAGGTGCTATAAATATAAATATAAGCAGGAGTTATAAAACGTCTGTATTAATTTTGAAATTCGAATTTGAACCGACTTATACTGTAATTTTGTTAACAGCACACATTGAATAACGGTCAATTGAGTTTACTGAAATAGTAACTTTTGTGGTCGCTTTCGTTACGATGTTTTTGTGTAGAGTCCATTTTTGTACGTGCTAAATTGATTCGGTAATATGCTGTGATGCAAAAAATAGAGTGGATGAAAGGAATTTACGGGTCAATTGTTTTAAGTATGAGGCGAGTCGCCGACATTTACTTATTAAGACCCTTATTCATCTAGTCTAAGTAATCATCTACTATATAAAAATAAGTCGGGTTTTCCTTCCTGACGCTATAACTCCAGAACGCACGAACCGATTTCCACGGTTTTGCATTCGTTGGAAAGGTCTCGGGCTCCGTGAGGTTTATAGCAAAGAAAATTCATTCATCTGGTGGCGAAACGGAGTTCGCCAGGTTTGCTAGTTATGATATAAAACAAAAGGAGGATACATATCGGCTTAGACCAACATGCTTGATACCGATCAAAAAGGAACTGGAACTGGACCCTTTACCTGTGATTGATGACCATATTGATAAATCCAAGGTATTTAGGTACACTTGACGAGAACAATGGTTTCCTTCATTTACCAATTGAGGAGGATTCTATAAGATAGGACAGTATGAGTTTTTGCGGGCACAATTTCGGCTTCTATCTATTCCAAATACTTTACGAGGCACATCAACATCATATTCACTGACTTTATAATACCTGACTGGTATATATGACCTAAGGAAAAAATCTAAATAAACTACAAATAAAATATTATTTTATTTCTTTCAAAAACTTCGCCTATTTCTTTTCAACAACTTTAAGGCGATATTTTTTCTGTTATATTAAATTATTACAGTTGTAATAATACCTAAACAAAACATTAGTTCCAACGTTGTTTCACAATACAAACAGTAAACCAAGCATTTACAAAGTTATCTCAAATATCGCAACAAAATTGGATTTCATTATTACATTTACATATTTGCTAGCCACATTTTGTTAAATTGATAAAAGCAACCAACTAGCAGACTCAGGTCGGTGCTAAGTAGTCAGAACAAAACTACTCTTTTTACTACCCAAGCATCTCATTTAAATTGAATAAATAAATTGTTTCTGTGTATATTTAGGAGAGATTATCAACTCTACTGAATATAACTGATGTGTAAATAGCGCTATAACAACATGAGAATCATCAATCGGGTAAAGGCACTAGCGTACTGGGGCTGGTGTAGCTCTAACTCTACCATAGCTAATAGGCAAAGACCATGGAGAGCCCAGAGAAACTACTCGCGCATAACTCAAAATGATGTGTTACAACACAAATTAAAAGCAATGAGAAAATATTAATAGACATTTCAGGTATCTATAACATTCTATGTTTTCTATAATCTAGATCTTAAATATCTAAAAAACATAATCCATTAAGTTGGATCATAACCAACTGCCATCTGTCATCATAAATTAATAGGCTAGCGTCTGGCGAGCTCAATATAAAAAGTTACATAAATTGAATCGCTGAGTACTCGGACGGTTACCGAAATATGTTTTTTTAAGGTCGCCTAGATATTAGCCGGGCCCGTACATGTTCAATCGGAACAGATAAGATGTAACCATTGAAATCAACCTGTCTGTGGTCAGTTGCGTGATTTTTGTAAGTGTACTTTGTGGTGACACGTTGCTGCCGATATAGAGAAAACATGGAAGAGGCCGTAGGTAAATTATTTTAGTCATAGAAAAAAAGTAATATATATATATATGAATTTTAATAAAATCTATTATTAAAAGAGCATGGATAAACACTATCCACAACTTATTTGACTGAATTTGTATGAGCTATCTGTCAAATAAGTTGCAGATATGAGAGTTTATCGAAACATATGTGACACGGGTTTCCATTTTTTTAATCATATCATAAGGATATTTTAATTCTGATTTATGTAACTGTCTGTCAATAAAATGAATCTTAATTTAGTCTATCGTAGGCTGGATGTCAGAATGCTGATTATACAAGATACTGATTGACTTGTTTTATCTGATGAATCTGATATCTCTTATATAATTATCTAACGTAAATTAAGTTATATACATAGATCTAGTTTAGATTATTTTATTGATTGAGAAATACGATTGGCCGATATTTATTTTTAATCAATCTTTTTGATTTAAATGGTCCTAAAATAACTAAAATCATGTATTATACAGGTTTATAGTGTAAAATATTGCTTATGATTTCAATTTCATCCTATAGTATATCTATACTGATTCGTTGCTCAACCAATGTCACATCTAGTTGCAGCACACCGCCGCGACAGCAAGTGACCGATCCATCACTTAACTAAGCGACATGGACGTAGCTAATTAACGGAAAGCAAGGTCGGCCGTGATGAAACAGGCCTAGCACCCACTCCGTGTCACAAAAAAAAAACAAAATTATATATTGCGCAAACGCTACGTCGGGTTTCACTCGGGGCTGCCAGATGTCATTTTCTATTTACACCCAAAGTTGAAATTATTTTTCTCTAAAATGAAACAATTTGCTTAAGTTTTACCCAAACGCAAAAAATGGTAATAACGATTAATTAACTTAATGGATAATTGGACATTATTAGCTTTATGCCTTTTTATTTGTTTTTCTTTAAAATATTGTTCATAGTTCCTAACCGTAACAGCAGAATAATCTAACAAACATAAACAACCTACGGTTAGACTCTGAAACTAAAAAAAACTCCTTGTTTTTTGGCATACCTCCTACTTTTATCTACAAGAGCTAAATTTTTACACAGAATTGCGAAAAAAATACCCAATCTGGTAACCCTGGTTTTGCTGCCGACGGATTGTCCTCTGACGAGACCCAAGCTATCACTGTCAGTGGTGTTTACGTGGGAAGGTATTTACGTGTGGATTAAATGCTTTTTGTGGTTAAATATTAGCATAATTCTCCTATAGTTATAGTGGAAGGCCACGAGACCCTGCTAATTCATTTCTATGCTCATTGATAATAGATGTGTCGAACGCAATATAGTCAGAAAGTATTTAATAATATCATGCATATACAATACCTACTTAAAATAATTAATTATTAATTTATTCAACGTTTCATTTGAAGTTGAACTAAATCTTACTCCATTGTGTTGACATTTAAGCCATTTCATAATTTACATCGCCTGATTTCCGCGAAAACCTTCACATAGCTTTCTTACAAATTAAATGTCGCTATTTAAGTGAAATCGGAAACCACCGTCATATTTATATAAGGCTCATACGTGAGAGTAGAGTGCTCGACTTAAAATTTGCTTCAAACTGTAGCGATCCATTTAAATGTCGACAAGATCGGCCCGTACCCCGTACTTACCATTTACACCTTCCAGTCATGATCGTAACGTCTTGTGTAACGCGGCCCTCTGACTGATACGATTTTTGGGTAGCACGCCCAATTACTGCTGACGGCTGTACGGATGTAAATGTATTTTACATAGCTCTACATTTACGTAGCTACGTAAAAATATTTTACATCGGAAGAAGGTGCATTTTTACACAAGGTCTTACTTAACTATAGTTGGTTAGACCTTGTGTAAAAATGCACCAATGTATTTTACATAGCTCTATTTTTGCGTAGCTACTTAAAAATATTTTACATCGGAAGAAGGTGCATTTTTACACAAGGTCTAACCAACTAGACCTTGTGTAAAAATGAACGAGATACAAGAAAACGTAAATGGCGGATCGTATGAGCGATGCTCAAAGAGCCAGTCGGGGAAAAAGAGGCCCGGAAGTATGTCCACCGATAAGAGCAAATGAATTAAATTTAGAAGTGCGTATGATACGTATGACATGGCAGACTATCAGTCAGATGGTGAAAAAGATATCTGGTACATGCTGGGCAAGATTATTAACACATGTTAAGGATTATATTATATCCAGATATTCAGCAGTGGGTAAATACAGGTGGATGATGAGCAAATATAAAAAATAACCCTCAAATTTATAGACGTTTTATAATTTTATCAAACGTCTTATAATAGTGCGCATAAGAGTTTTGCTTTGCGCAGTACTATATGACGTTTGATAAAGTTATAATTCGTCTATAAATTCGGGGTAAGAATAAAAGATAATTGTTTTGAACTTTTATTATATGACTCCTTTATTACTTTTTGGAAAATATCTAAAGCAGCTATGTATTACTAACGTCCTCCCATACCTTAAAGGTTCTAAATTAAATTTGTTGAGCATTTATTTCATAAATCCAAATGTCAAATTCTGCCAATCATTATAATGATTTCGCAAAACATCTCCGCCGCTCTGCCATGTCACTGGCCACGCGTCCCAACTGACGGGCTTACATTCACTAAATTAAACATTTCCCCGACTACAAGCAACCAGTTGCGCCGCCTTTGGTCAGGACTGGGACCTCATACCTCGCGGAGATATTTTGATGAGGACGAGATAAATTAATTATAAAGACGTATGGAGTACTAAAACTACTAAACATGCTTATCTGTATCGTAAGCTGGTTATATAGACACGGTATCGACCGGTCGGGTAGCGGCATCGGGGTTTAATGACGTCGCCGAGTTAGGCATGCATCCCTTTATACGGCAGCGAGTATAGGAAGGTGAGCATGATTGAAAAAATATTTCGTAAATTGGTCTAAATTACGGCATTCTGAGGTTATTAGAGCTCCGTACCTCACTAAAACAGAGATAAGAAAACTTGAAGAGTCACTGTGATTATTAAAAAAATATTTGAAATAAGAAAACGGTTTCAAAAAATATTGGAGGATCTTGAATAACAAAGTGCTATTGCATCTAACGGTGAAGGAAAACATCGTGAGGAAACCTGCATGTCTGAGAGAACCCCTCGAAAGATGTGTGAAGTCTGCCAACCCGCACTGGGCCAGCGTGGTGCACTATGGCCTAATCCCCCCTCACATTGAGGGGAGGCCTGTGCCCAGCAGTGGGACATAAAAAAGGGCTGGAATTATATATTGCATCTTATCACTGCTTACATAGAAAAAATAATTCAGTCCACATTTTAATACTTTGGCAAATCCAAGTTGTACAAAACTCAAGTTGCAGTTGGAGCACACTTAACCGGGTCCATATTTTATTTTATTAAATATTGATAAAGTAATAGGAGTTTTATAAACTTGCACTTATTTAGCACACAGGAATATCAGACTAAATAGGCTAAGTACTAATTAAATAAGGTACCTACTCTACTCGGATGTTTAGTCACCTCTTAAAGGTGAAAGCTTACATACATAAACAGTAAATTAAAAATTAAGTAATTTCGACGAGTAACTACCAACTACCATATTGAGGGGGCGTACGTGCGACGAGCAGGCACCATCACTCACAATAGATACCACCATTAATAATTACATATTCATTGAATTGGTAGCAACACCTTCAAATTACGTGATAACACCGACTTATTAAATTATTTTACATTCATAAATCGTATATTACAAATTAGGCACCGATGGCCCGGGGCGCCGACCACCGTAATTATCGAAATAAACTCGAACCAATTCCATTATCGAGCGGTCCCGCCGCGATGGACGTCGTTATGCATCATTTTAATGCACTTACCACAAATCGAGAAACTTACTATATTTCGTTTAAACGGGACAGTGTATCGATAATAAGAGTAGCGAGGATCGATAATTGTACAGTAGCAGGAAGATAAGCGTCGACCCTATTGTGCATAATATCGTCCAGTATTACTAAATTATACAGTACATATTCGGTACTTCCACTCAAAACCGGTCAACCGGTAAGGGTCCGTTTTAAAATGCATTAAACGAAAAGAATTCCAAACAGGCCTGGTTTAATATAAAAAAAGTCGATAAAGCAGTAAAGCCAACTCAGTTTTTATAATTATTCATATATATTTAGTTTTTTATATTATATCTAACAACATATGAATAAATTAAAATTAAAATAAGATAAATATATATTGATTAATCTTCATATTATTAAATTGTTGGATTACCTTGGTAAATTTTCTTTGTTATAACATTGTCATTAATACATTTTTCGTTGAGACTTGCGATCAATTGACAATATTTATGATTAATAATTAGGCTGTAAATAAAATTTCAGTTCGAATAAGGTAGTTACTATGGTGGCTCGTTTTGCCATTGAAACGATAGAATAATAAATAAATTGACGAGTTATCATTAGACTATTTAAGAGTAGGAAAAGCATATTTTCAACCTAGGTATATTTACTTACTGCTCAAAGGTCTCCTGCTTTTCATCATTCAACTTAGAATACACTGTATATTCTGTCTAGTTTTTGATTGAGACATTTTAATAAAATACATACGGAACTTAGCTCGAGCTACTCAATCTAGATGGCCGTATTATAAATTCAGCGCGGGTGCAAAAATATTTTCCAATTGCGACCATTGCGTGCCACAATTTATTTCTTGAACATGTTCAATCTAAAATACATAGTCTTAGAGCTAATGGCATATAACATTTTGAAATGTGTTATTCAATCACCAAACAGATAATTTTTTTTTTTTTTAAAGCGACTCTACTGGCATTTTCCTCTTCATAAACGAAAATCAACAACTGTCCTAAGTTTCAATTAAAGCTACCATATTCATTGCTTGTATTTTTCATGTTGATGTAAGTAAGTAGGTAAATAGCGGAACCCATCAACATGCAAATCCATTGTATAATCTAAAAATGCAATTCGCAACCGATCTGTAGGCAGATTATTGCCGCCTCAAATTAATAAATAAGTACGCCAAACTCGGTTAATCTCATTCAAAAATAACCAACCAATAACAAACCAATAAGTTTACCTTTTTCCCGTGGCTCTGACCACGCTTCTATCAATTGTGGCCTGCATTTCAAAACCGCTCGACATATGGGGGACGTCAGTGTGTCTTGCAAGAAGTGCTGATATTAATTATGCCTTCTTAAAGAAAGCATGCTGTTTCTATCATTCTCTTCTTTAAAGTCAATGGTGTGAACGGAACAGCGCGTGATAAAATCAAGCTAGAGTCACAGATACCTATTATAATTCAATAATAAATAAACCGAGTTCATATTTATATATATATATGCTGATCTAGTGCTGTTAGCTTACATACTTCTTAAAGCAATAATTATAAGTAGGTATAAATTGGCAAATTAAAAGCATCCAATTTAAAACGTTCAAAGTGTGCATACGTCTTATACGAGAAAAAAAAGCGGTTTGACTCCCAAAACAAGAGCAGATGCCGAAATAATGAGGTGCGCGGAAGACAAGAATATTTCGGATCGAGTGGCTGCGCGGGCGCACGAAAGAGGCACGGTTAATTGCTTGTGTGATTTATACCAAAACCCGAGGCCGGTATTATTCCGATTTTAATGTGTTGAAATGTCAATGCTCATTGCTTCGTCAACAAAGTGCAGTGCCTTAAATTGTTCTAATTTAAAAATACTTTATTTATTTATTCAGCTACAGAGGCAGTAGGTAAAAGGCTGCATGAACAGTCAGATACCTTGATCGTCGCATCAGGGCGGTGGCCGTTTCATGTTGGTCGCGTCTGGAATGGTGGCCACAGACGTCCTCACTGAAGTGACCCCAAGGAGGAATGATGGAAAGCAAGTACCGCGAAGAGTACCGGAGGAAGTGCGAGGCGAGCTCTGGAGCGGGACATGGGTGCGTGCTGAGCTTTGGGGCTGCACGGCATTACCACAATACCACAACAAGGATTTTAGTAGGTACAAATCTCGCATGATACAGTCCTCCTAATGGCTGACTACCTACGGTAAATTAACCGTGCGTTACCAAAAAAAAATATATAACTTTTTTTATAACGTCTTATGCAATTCCCTCAAAATATTGCAACCAAACGATATTGTATTATGATCCGCTGACATGACACAAACGTACAAATAAATAATTCATGCTGCATACTAAAGTAAACAAAATTATGACAACATAGCGACTACCCGGCACCCTTGCGCCTGAGGCGAGACTCGCGGTTGTATTACAATAATAAACGTAAAGGCAAGCTAATGATAAACATAAATAGCCACCAGTTAACTTAGATCCACCCCGCCTCCCTCCACACTTGCTTTCACGCGGAATATATAAATATCTAATAATATACCAAGTCTCTGCATAAGTTGGTCGCAATGACGGTGGCTTCGTTTTCACTCTCTATGCCATCCCGCTAGATGATTTTCTACGGTGATACAGTTTTTCATTTGGTCGCTGCTACGCGACCGGTTTCACTGATTACTGACCACAAACTACTGGATAATGGGAGCTACAATAAAAAGCAAACAATTACTGTATTCCTGCTGGTATTTTATTATCTGCTGTTTTTTTTTATTAAAACGATCGCTGCGGGATTGAAACCTTTTCGTTTCGGAATTATAAAATGTTGGAGCAGAACATAAGCTATTCCCTTGTCAAGATTCATTCAAATCCATCCCGGTTTAATGGGCGTACCTAATGCTGTTCAGATATACCTACAGACACTTTTAAATAATATACCATTTAGACCTGAGCATCGAAAATAATGGTCGTCACAGTTATAGGTGCAATTATTTAAGTCTCCATTTCCACAGTGCGTGCGATTGTGTGTAACCAAAATTGGAACAGATTTTTTTTCGATCCACAGATCTCCAAATAAAAAATGCTCGGCCTCAGTGTCTGAATACTAAATTATGCTACATTCCCGTCTCGCACGAGTGACTTGACTTTCTCGCTCGACTCCGCCGATGAGTGCGTACCGTCGTTTTTCTTGGGACAAAAAACTTGTTAACGGCGCGAAATAAAACGAGAGCATACGCACCGCGCCCAGAGCGTACACTCCGCTTAGGGATAATTATGTTTTTATCTATACATCTATAAATATAAATAAAATTGGAGTGTCTGTTTGTAATATTAAAATAACCGCTTTTTACTAAGTGCATTTGGATGTATACACGGTACCTATACCAAAACAACATTTTTTACAATTTTTGTCTGTCTGTCTGTCCGTCTGTCTGTCTGTCTGTCTGTCTGTCTGTTTGTTCCAGGTAATCTCTGAAATGGCTGGACCGATTTTGACGGGACTTTCACTGGCAGATAGCTGATGTAACAAGGAGTAACTTAGGCTACTTTTATTTTAGAAAAAACATAGGATCTCACGAAAAAAAATTAAAACCAATGTTGCAGCGTTGCGCCTGATTAAATTTGATAGCAACAACCTGAAATGCGTCCCGCGGGCTCAGAAAGCGCGAGCAGGCTGTTGCCAACGGTTGAGTTTTTGTTAAATACCACGCGAACGAAGTCGCGGGTAACAGCTAGTGATAAAATAAAATGCATGACGTGTATACTACTTTCATATTTCATTACGTATTTCTATCTATCTATCTATCAGCCGATATGCACGTCCACTGCAGGACATAGGCCTCCCCCAACGACTTCCACACATCACGGTCCTCCGCCACTCGCATCCACCGGCTTCCTGCGACGCGTGTGATGTCATCAGTCCACCTTGTGGGGGGCCGGCCGTTATTACGTATTTATAAACACCATAATTCTGTTGTAACGAGTATTCAATCATATAGGCCATATTTACCTGATAATAATACTAATCATAACCAATCGATTTATCGTAGATTTTGTAAGGTACAGTACTATGTCACTTATATTACCTATGTCTCAATATAACCTCAACATATAAAAAATAATCAGAAAATCACAATAAAAACTATATTATCACAAGGTTTCACTATATTCATTAATTATATTAAATGAATAAACAGTTGTCAATATTACTGTGGTATGCGTAGTTACAGTTTGCAACAAAGTTACGCGCAATTCATTTAGTGAACATAATTAATATTACACATTACAATCATACCAATCGAGTCGTATGTATGCGTGGATGAAAAAATCTTCTCATACACCAGTATGTTCATAATCTAGATCACTGAATATCTAACAGTTATCGATATAAACGAATAAATAAGCAATTATTTTAGAGGTGTGCACATTTTGAAGTTTCAGGACTGGTGTGCAAAAGTTTTCATAATAAAGATTATTGCTATCAGTTATTTTTAGATGGATAGGTTAAAACGGCTTTAGTTTTTCGTGTGTCATTACTTCCCAGAACTTGGTCCTTACTAGCAGATGGTGTAACTTTTTTAATAATAAATAATTATAAAAATTAAATAAGGAAATATCTTTTTCAAAAATCAAACGATGCCTATTATTTTATTATATTCACGCGAATACTACACATTGAAATAAATCTAATTTTATGAATTTAGTCACGTCAATTTTATGTTTTTTTTTTCACAAAGTGTTTGTTAAATATCGTCGGGTTCGTAAAAAATATTAAATTAACGCAATAAAATTCGTAAAATTAGTTTTATTTCAATCTAACGATGCAGTTTAAATTTTCATCAAAATCAGTCTCAAGAGTCCTTTAAAAATATGTCGCTATTCTAAACGGTTATCCCAGATCAGCTTGCTCGCACCTTTTTCTAACAGTGTAAGTCTATATTGTTTTAAGACACAGAACAAGGCAGGTTTTACAAGGCCTAAATAATTAATAATAATTAAATTCCAATTATTAAATTTATCTAATGTAAATTGTCAGCGTTTCAACATTGTACGATGTAAATAAGCTTAAAATTGATACTCTCCGAACCATGGAGGAATAAACCAAATGCGTCATGACTAAATCAATTTACTTAGAAGTCAGGCATCAATTATGCTGATTTTAGACAAAATCGGCGGATTGGCGTATCCGTTTAAACATTTATCAATTAGTTTCTTGTTGCAAAATATAGAATCAGCAATCGTAGATTAGTCTTTATAGGCTGATTCAGGATGATCAAATGTTAGCATTACAAAGGTAATGCTAACATTTGAACCTGGTTTGTATTATTTAAAGTCTTTTTTTTTTATTCGCAAAAATCATAAATGTAATTTTGTTTTGATTACAAATGCGCAAAAAGCGAAGGCGTTAACACGTTGACTGCGTTAGGAGGTCTAAAAGAACTCTAACGTGACTTTCAGCTGGTGCGGCGCCGAAAATCGTGTTCTCCACCTCTGTGCGGGAGGTCGTAACTTCTTTATTTCTATGTGTTTGACAGAGACAAATATACATACCTACTTCCCGCTGCGAGTTTGATTCAATAATGTAATAAAAAAAATAGGAGATGGATGAGGTCTCTAACGCACTGAGTTGTAATAATATACATCTGTTGCGTGAAGAGATCTTTCGGACCTCCTAAAACACAGGCGTCATAGACGCAAGGAGCGGAGCGCGGGCGGCGCGGGCGCCGTTAGCTCGCGCTCAGTGTTGTTCAAATGTCGATAATGTGTACCTGCGCACTCCATGTAAAAAAAATACGCTCTTATATTTTGTCAGCGTGGTAGCAAAAAAAGTCGTTGCACAGGCTGTCACAGTAAATTACGGCTTACATTTAGTAGCACAGATGCATCCAAAACAGCCAAACGAATAAATACACTATGTGTGCAATGCGATCAACAAATGTGGTTCAATGATGAACATTTTTCTTAAATATATTTTAGGTCACTATGTTTATTGAAATAAAACTAATTTTATGGATTATCATAATTCATCATTCACGGAAGGACAGTCACCATGGTCAGTCCTCCCGTGGCCATGGTTGCTGTAAAACAGCCGAAACGAAGGGAACGTAAAAAACAAATAATAAACACGATAAAATCCATAAGATTAGTTTTATTTCAATGTGTAGTGTTCGCGTAAATACAAGAAATCAATATTACTATGTTTAAATGATTACTTCATAAAAAGTTTAGCTATCGATAACTGGGGTTTTATTTTAATCCCATCACTAGTCACAACCCAAACGGATCTATCTTTACTTGCGATGCGAGATTCAATGGATACCTAATTTTTTTTTCGTTATATCTCATAACCCACTTTTCATATCCCCATGCGTAGCAAACTTGAGATAGAACAGTTAATTCTCTATTATTTACAGAAAGAACATAGATTGTATCTTATTTTTTG
Source organism: Pheosia tremula (assembly GCA_905333125.1). Classification (NCBI taxonomy): domain Eukaryota; kingdom Metazoa; phylum Arthropoda; class Insecta; order Lepidoptera; family Notodontidae; genus Pheosia; species Pheosia tremula. The sequence continues at coordinate 4,337,416 of HG995411.1, forward strand.
ATAAAGATATGAGTTTTTTTAAAATACCTTATTTTAGGAGATGGATTAGGTCTCATACGCACTACAGTGAAGCTCGGTTATGAGGTCGAATAGGTCTCTAACGCACTGGCTGAAAGTCCTCTGAAAATGGCTACGCACTCAAGGTGTTAAATAATATAAACTTTTGGGTTCAGCCTGTATATAAAAATTCTAGAGTTTAATGATGAACGAATGCCCTAATCGGATAATAAAAACTTCAAATACCTAGTTTAGAAAATCATTACCTACATAAATTATGGGATTAGAAATATTTTAAATAACTGCAGTGTTACCCGCGATTAAAAAGTATGTCCTTTTCCTCCATGTCCTTTTCTGTAAATCATGTCGATCCTTTGCTCTATGAAAAAATTAAACAAATCTATCCCACGGAAACCATACATTTTACCGGGATAAAAAGTAGCCTATATGCTATTCCAGACTATAATCTATTTCTGTGCCAAACTTCATCCAGATCCGTTCAGCCGTTCTGGCGTGATTGAGTAACAAACATCCATCCATCCATCCAAACTTTCACTTTTATATTAGTGGAATAAACATCTTCGCGGATGTAAGAGTCCCACAACACTGACCTACCTACTTGTACACTAGATGGAGGTTGTAAGTGTGATTTCATACGGACCTGCGGTTACAAAAGAAGCGATCTGCAACCGCAGCGATTGGTTTCTATTCACTGGCGGGCATTGTGCGCCGGCGCACCGATGGGAAAGTAATTTGCCACAAATAAATTAGTTGCCAAACGCGATGGAATGCCATATTGATACGTTTTGTAATCAGTGACAATTAGTTGAATTGGACAACTTGGAGTTTGTGTCCGCTTTCCAACTAAAATATGAAAACGATCTGTAAATTGTTGCAACTAATATAGCAAACTACTAACTTTATGATGATTTTCATAAAAAATATTAATTGATAAGTTGCATTATAGGTAGACGGACTTGCTAATGTACAAGGGTCATATCAACTTAAAATTGAATATCCAAATCGGATTCCATTTTGCAATTATGTTCCTTCCTTCCTTGGTTTCTTATTTCCGCAGTTTTGTTATGCCTAAATAAGTATTGGAATATATATTGATTTCTTATATTTACGCGAATACTACACATTGAAATAAAACTAATCTTAAGGATTTTATCGCGGTTTATTTTTTATTTTACGTTCCCGACGTTTCGGCTGCTTTGCAGCAACCATGGTCACGGGAGGACTGAGGTGTTTGACGTCCTGGTGTCATAGTTTGACGGGGGTACCCTCATATTTAGTTGTTACTTGCGGTCCGATCTACGCAGAAAGAGCTCACTGTGTCTTGAGGTCTTGCAATGGTATTGGAATATACTTTATTTCAATAGTTGCTATGTCTGACTGACATGTCCCTTAGCCCTATCATTATGAAATATATCTAAATCCCTATTCCTTATCACTTGAGATATTCAAATCTCATAATAGACAGTGGATAGTAAAAGTTGGTAGGTTCCAATGAATAATTTAGCGAAATGTAGTAATGTCCCAGTGTGAGGTAATGGCCTCTCTCGCTAGTTATCAGTACAGGTTAGCGATAACTGACGAAATCACCGCACCCTGTAGGTAGTGCCTTCAGGCTAGATACGTTTTACACTGGCCTAGGACACAGTAGTTGTAACATAATAAATGGAGTATTCTAAAAAGCACACCAGCTTGAATAATAATATATACTATATGTATATAGTATGGTGCCCCAAGTACGATTTTTGTCGGTATAGCCTCATAACTCATAGACTGAAGAAGTACTGCTGGTTTCTGATTTATCTTGGACACCTTGGTTAAATGAATTTCACTTAACGACCTCCTTGTTAACTTAGCAAGTATGTTTGACGTATAAATTGTTTTTTTTTCTAGATGTAAAGTAAAATGATCTAGTTATAAACCAAAGACAACAATATTATTCTTGTTATGACATTTTTACCTTTTTATTGAACATTGATTTTAATTTGTGTTTAATAAACGTCCGTGCAACACGTTTTCAAATTCAACAAGATATTTAACGGGCATTTAAGTTACTATGTCGCCGAGAAACCGTGTGTTATACGAGCAACGCATACAACACACGCTCTTAAACATCATATATATGTATTATTCATTGACGACTTGCGATTTTAATGTCGCAAGTCGGGCCCACTTCAGCCTTTTTGCCATACACACCAAAGATTTATATCAATTTAATAAATGTATCATAAATATATGGAATTGATCCTATATGGAACGTTCTCAACGCTTAAAGTCGCGTAATATGGTTTGAAAAAATATTGATTCATTGATACGTGTTTGGGATTCTTTGCGATCGAAAACGAGTTATTAATGCTGCAAATAAATATTTTGGCGGGTCGTTGTCAGATTGCGGGATTGATGTTGCCACTGTTTATAAAAGGGATACCAGCGCATGCATTTTTTTTATAGTCTATGAATATTCGATGGCTTAGTCCATGAAAACTAATAAAAATGTAAAACACTGAGGTCCGAGGATATACGCTAGTACTTATCAAAATGCTTCCCAAAGTCATCATCGTCACTACCTTGTTATAGACAAAAAAATATAGGTATCGTCATTGCGGTCTATTCCGTTGAACATTATTCAAAAAAGTGCTAAAGATTGTCATAGCTGCGGGACATTAGAATCTCGCAATATCAGATGTGTTCTTGTTACAATTAGGTTGCCTTTGTCTTGATCTTCTGAAAATATATAACTTATACTAACTCTCAAACTAAAAAATGTAATTCTAAAGTTATTCAGAAGTACTCAAGTCCGCTCTCAGAATTGAGATCGTTTTATATTAATACCGGCCTTAACATTTATTTAAAGTTATTTAAGTGAGCTTAAACTTTTTGTGATATGTGTATATTGCATCATTCATATAGTTCAATTCATCTACACTAAGATGTGAAGTGAGATTACATAACAAGTACTATGTGTACATAGACGGCGCACTCTTTTGATCTTGCTGACTTTTGCCCTCGGAGCCTCACACGCGGTACGCATCGTGATAGCTATGATACTGCTGTTGTCAAACTGTAGGGTTGCCAACCTACATTTTAAAATTGTAATTATATACTATGAATGCCCCTAGTAAATTTTATGGTACCCATAATACAATTGTTGCTTACGTTTGGGACAGTACAATTGGTGTGTTCTTTTAGCAATATATTAATATTAAAGTATTTTAAAATGGACGGATGAAAAATAAAGAGATAAGTGTCTATTGGCCCAATTATGGACGTGAAACGTTAATATTGATATGACCAGGGGTAGGGAGGACCGCATAAATCCAAGTTGCATGCGCAACGCATATTATATACCTATGACTATAACGAAAAGATATCCTGAGACCCTTCAAACAAACACAAATACGATAAGTGACAAATCTACTGGTGGTAGGCTTCGGCTGTGGTTAGTCACCACCCACTGAACAAAGTCATGTCGCCAAGCGGCCTAGCTGTGTTCCGGCATGATGTTCGGTGTTGCCATTCATGGATGGCGGGTCAGATCAGCTACCCGATCTACTGCCGCCATCCTACCTAGGCAAGTATGCTCCATCATAGATCTCATCATCACTTACCATCAGGTGAGATCGAGATCAAATACTTGCCTATAATGTAATAAAAAAAAATAAAAAAAAAAGTCCATTAATTTTCTATGACCATGATCTAGTCCCATCATTCAAAGAATACATCATCATGCATTTATTAGACGTGTAGCATAGCACGGTCATGCACCGTTCAAATTCAGTAGCTTCTTGCTGCGCGTGAGCTTATTACCTAACTGTGCATCGGTTATTTCTCTTGTAACCTAAAGCTTCTTACAGCATACCACCCGTAAGAAGACACACATTACACGCACGTCGTCGACTCGTGAGTGGGTAGCGGGGCACAGTGGATGGCACATATTTATGCGTTCAAACACAGCATCAATCATTCTAATAAGCTGGCGGCCAGGGACGGGGCAGCCACGCACGTGAGCTCGCAGTGATGTGTGCGAGACTATCGATAGAATTATCGATTGCACATCACTTGACTACGCCGTTTTTTAATGTTAAAAACTTTATTAATCATTATTTGGGGCTACTAGAAGGTGATATGCTCATCTACTAGAGTATGAAGGAAATAAATCCTATCGTCTTCATGCATGTTGTATATTTTTGAAGTGTATTTTACTGCTTTGGAAGTATTCCCATTAGCTCCTGTAATTACGCTAAGTGATATATTAATCTGTATAAAATATTGCTGTACGTTGTTAAGCGCAATACTTGAGAACGGCTGGACCGAATTGCCTATTTTTATATATTTGTAATAGTCCGAATGGGTTTTTAGGAAAAGAGAAAGTAATAACGTTTTCGGGAAATAGGTAAAATCTGAACAGGACAACGTCTATTGGGCTAGCTAGTACTTAATAAAAAAAAGCCACAATTAACTCTCCACAAGTCTTTTTCTTCTTCGTATTTATATCTGTCTACTGCTATCGACCTATTACATCCACTAAAATACATTTTCATCGACATCGATCGATATTTAAAACTATCAAGCCACCTCTACTTAACATAGCAGTTATATTCAACTAACAAGTTTAGCAATGAAGGAAAGAAAGCTGCCCGAAGCGTCCGGCGCTATTCACAAATTGGCACGAGCTAGGCACGCGTTGCTTCCCCGCACCAAAACGGCTCATCGTCTATTTAAACACAACCTAAAACGTACCTTAATTACAAAGATCTTAAAGTTGTTTTTGATACAGCGTATAGCAGTGATATATTTATATTTGAAAAATATGATGGGTTACAAAGATTGAATGGCGCAGCGCAATGATACCGTAGAGCCATTAGCAAGAGCAAAAAGGATGGAATTCTTTTGATTGTGTGTTGTTTGTTTTCACTTTAATTAATATGTGGATGGTATGGTAATTATTTTGTTAAGAACACGTACATCTGTTACAGAGTGATTAACCTCGTTCATTGCGGTGAATTAAAAATCGGCTCGGGGCTCTTTTGCATTATATTATATAGATGGTAAGTTACGAACCTAAAATAAAATAACAATTGTTCCATTTTTAAAGTATAGTTTTATTTGAAAATGTTACAAGAAGAAGCAGTGTGAGCCAGCATGTAAAACAAAAAGAAAGGAAGATAACTTTTTCAATCTTTAGTAGGCAATTGACTACAAAATTATGAATGAAATGATTGCCATCTTTCATTTATAAATTAAACTATCTTAAAAAAAATACAGCTTTTTTTATGTATTTTAAATGCATGCAATTACTCACAACGCTCAAACGCAAAGAAGTTAAGTAGGCAATTCAAATTATCTCAAAAGAGTGCACTATAATAAATTAACTTTCACATTAGCGCGAGCAGTCAATAATCAATTAAACGTAATCATCTCATCAGAGAAGGCTTCTTGCTCGAGGCCTTCGCTCGGGTAACATTACCTGCTCGAAACGGTAAGCAATTCTCATTTTTCTAATATAATTAGCACGATCTTTTCACCTCAGTAATTACAACGAAGCTAATTATAATCTTTGCATGTAATCTACTCAAAAAATAGTCAAGGCGACTAAAAAGACACAAAAACACAACCTTTGGCATGGAATATACAGTGTACCATTCTATTATTAAGAGATGTATGTACAGTAAATATATGTACTTTATGGCCGTGTCCGAACTGACCGTGCTGCCTCGTGAGACTGTCAGTGAGGCAGATCACAGATGACAACGCTCAACAGAGTCAAACGTTTGCGCTGCTTCGCCTGCATGCTGTGTGTCAACGCGCATCAGGCTTGCGAGTCTACGCGGTTGGTCTAGATAAGGCCATTAACAATTTTACTTAAATTTCCACTTGATTAAGTTAAGTAACGGAAAATACCAAATTACTTTATGTAAAGTTTCAAGACTAAATGCATAAAACCCACAAGCTAAATTAAACTAATGAAGGTCCAACTGAACATAAATATCCTTTCACTACGTTTAACATCAATCGTCTACATAATTACGCTAAATAAAACAAAATTAAGTAAATTGTGAGCATAAAATATTTATCGTTTATTAACATGTTCAATTACAGTCAATTTAATTGATTTTGTTGTGAATAATTGGAGCACTCAAACATGTCAAGATTTTCAAATTGGTTTCTCTTAACAATTGAAAATCAAAAGTGCACCACTGTACCTTTTATGTATGTTACCAAATGGACACACAAACTGTTTGGTCCCCATTAAGCAATTTTTTGAATTATATGTAATTTATGCTGAGATAATTTCCAAAATTTGGCGAGGTGGCAGGGTGCAGTGAGTCAAGCTACATACACTCGACCCCTTTTTTTTTGGTTTTCGCTGGGAAATGCATTTACGCATGCCGCCCGAGCCCGGGGCAGCTCGGACGGATATGTGGGGCTCCTGGACGAGTCCAGACTACCCACTAAAACCCAGCGTGCTGCCCTCGCCGCATTGTGTTGAGGCGCCACAGGATCGCTTAAAAGCCCAAAACTGTGACGCATCTGCGGCGGGCCTGCAAACAGCAGGCCGCAGTCTTCGAGAGGGTGTCCCCCGTATGGGTGTCACCCTCCTTCAAGAATGCTAGTAGGGGGGTCCCCCGATCCCCTACTGTGCCGTTCCTTCCACCGACGGCGGGGGCAGGAGATGGGCATAGCGCTTTCTCCTCCTGCCCCGTCGTGCTCGTCGGAATACACTCGATCCCCTACACCAAGCTGTCGTGAAACGACCTGTGTGTTTATTTTTATTTAATTTTATTAATAAGCTTATCTTCTATCTCACACTGTTTATTGACATCATGGTGTCTCTCTTTCGGTCTGTTAGTCTCCTCTTTTTCTTCTCTCTTATTGAATTGCGTTGCTTTATATTCTAAACGTTTTAAAAAAAACCATTGAAAGGAATTCATTATGTTAATTCCAGTCAATTCAATTCCATCAGTTCAATTTTAAACAATGATACTGAATCACTAATCAGCGAGTAAAACTAGTAATCTAAATCATATCGTCACATCACATTACCCCACTAATGTAGGAAATTTCATGTTGTATGGAACCACTCATCGCATCAGTTTAAACACGATGGCTATGTAAATTTATAACGGATGGGTCATCAACTCGACTACTGGAGACATCATTACCTTGCTCCTGTCATCTGCCCGTTTCATCTCATCAATCTTGCATCTAAATGGTACCAGCGAAGGCTCTCAGGGCACCGCGACTGATTTGTAATGGCCTATAAATTAGACATTACAATTAAACTGCTATTTGTTATAGATGAGCCCAACGACTTTTGATAGTTAAAGGTTCTCGTTTAGTTTATTTACTGAATAATGTTATTGATGAACTGATGAATTAAATAATGATGACTATAAATGATATATTAATAATAATACCAGCCCGTTTTTAATGTGCCACCAGATTAGGCCATAGTTTACCATGTTGGTCCAGTGAGGGTTGGCCGACTTCACACGTCTTTCGAGGGTTCTCTCAGACATGCAGATGTTTTCCCTCACCGTTTAGCAAGTGATAATTATGGTGATGTGAAAATTATGGTTCAAAATGAGATTCGCACATGAAAATCCCGAAATCCCAGAGGTGCGAGCCGGGTTTTGGGCCTGTGATCCTCGTTATCAAGGCAAGCGGTCTACCAACTTGGCTGACACTGTTATTACTATACTATAGATGAACTTTAACCGAAAACAATTCATTTACTATTGACATAGGACTTTTGGCAGTTATGCCTATATTTTGGTACCATTCGTACCAAATAATTTGATCTTTCCTAAATCAATTCGCTCTTTGAGCCAATACCTACTACATAAAATGCACTTATTAACACAATCCAATACAGTAAAAAGTTCGGGGATATCAGCATTCAAGGTGGCGGATCGTCACAGCTAAATCCTTGCAAAAAAAGTACCGATTAAAAATGAGGAAAACGGTGCAGGAAACCCGACAAATAATTACGTTGCTTTAGATAACTTTACACGCATCAATGAACTGCAACATTCCCGATTCACACACCTTAGTACATCCGTAATTAACTTCACTATCCGGATCCGTTTACGGTAGAAGGAACGAATGTCCTTTCTCGGCACTGATGAAGACTTACTGCAAAAGGTTGGCCTCCATTTTGGAGCTTTATTACATTCGTGACTTAACTTGCAAATAATTCACTATACTAATTAAGTTATTAGTATTTTAATTGCCAAGAACATACACGATATTAAACACGCTTTCGCCCGCGGCGTCACTCGCATAGAATACACGATGTGTTTTTTTATCTATATTTCCATGCAAACATTGCCACCCTTTTTTCTCCTTGGGGGTTGAATCTGGGAAAGCACTAAAATATTTGTTTAATAAAAATGTTTGAATAAGCGTGAATTCCAAATGTTAAGCAAACTCAACCAGATTTTTTGTTTTTTATACAAGGGGCGTAATTTCCGAAAAGCATACCTACATAATAATATAAACATACCATCCAAATTTAATGTTTTTACCTGAAGAGATTTAGCCCACTGTGTAATAAGTCAGTCAGGACTATGGCTTACAATTACAAGTGTATATAGATATATCAAAACAAACTTAAAACATAATTTAAAAGGTACTTCAATAGTCACGTACAAACACTTTAATTATTTTTATTTGCATGTAAAAATGTTACTAAGTACATAAAAACAAGCTGGCCAACGTGAAGACTTGATAATTTTCTTGTCATGTTACTAATAGGGAAGCGATGGGCAGTTTCCAAGCATTAAAAACTTAAACACCATCTATAATCTTCGCACCATCTCTGTCAACACATTAAATTCCGTTTGGACGACATTCTTTCGCAGCATGCAGTTTCACTACTATTTAACATCTTCTTCGCGAAGTAGGCTTTTCCTGTTTTTACATTAAGTAAGTAGGCAATTGAATTGTATATTATTGATAACTTCGGAAACTTTAGCTCAGTTTTGAATACAGTGCCAACGGATATTGGGTGTTGATATAATTTGATATTTGGCCTGGGAATACACCGACGAAAATGTTCGTATATATTACCGCGCGATTATTTCATATTAAGGCGAACTTAGTACCGCCTTACAATCAAATGTATGAAAAAATTAATAACCTTTATTATTTGTTTATAGTATTTTTCTTTTCATTTTTAAATACTTATTCTGCTATTCGGAGCGGAGACAAAATCAAAACAATCAAACACGGCCCACCCGTTATTGGGTTATAATAATGGCTTTATTTAAACTAACACGACTTTATATAAAGATTTTGCAGCCTATTAAATTTTCTTGATACGCTCGTCGCGCCAAAATCTTTTTGTATTTAATAAACAACCACAAGTGTCAACAAAAAGTAGAGTTTTGTTGGCAGACGTCACATTACTGTGGCGCACTACGTATAAGGAAGTTTTATTTCACCAAAACAATAAGCGCACTCGTTACATATCCTCACAGGGTTGCCCTGGGACCGGCTTCACAGTCGCTTAATGATGTCAAAAGGCAACATAATGTTTTCTCCTTAAACGGCCCTCGCAGTTCGTTACTGTCGCCGGCTTCCATGATGACGTCTCACTGCCTACCAGACGGACGCATTAACATCACCTAAGGGCACCACCATTATGTAAAACGACCACAGAATAAAATATATTCACTCGTTAAAAAATAAATATACGACCTGCTGGGGCGTTTGCTCGTTTTACGACGATCTTGTCGCAACGCTCGCGAGATATCGCGAGCTTTTGGCATTATAAAAATGATGACGTTACGCATAAAAAGCTCGATAAAGGAAGCCGTCTACCGTCTATATACTTCACAGCGTCCTCTTGCAACAATCGCTGTAATAAAGAAGGTGTTTTTTTATTGGTGTGAATCGAACAAGCGGAGTGTACGGCAATGGCGGCCTCGCGCTAACCTCCGCTGCACCAAATTAATTCGTCCGTATTTAGAAATGGAGCTGATCGAAAACGTGGTAACTCGTGGTACTCGAAGTAATTGTGACGTGTCCGTCGGCATCCATCGCAATGCGGCTCGATATAACAGGAATTAATGTATCTGTCGATGCCTAAGGTCGCACTCCCCAGATTATACCGATCGTACGACCTCGATCGATCTTTATCTCTATAATTCGAAAATCTTTTATGAATATTTTTTCTCTATTATATTTTATACGTTTTAAGTACCCTACTGTGAAACTAACTTCCTATAATGTTTGTAGGAAAGTATTAAGTATTACGGGATAAAAAATGGGATTATGGATTGCAGATGAAAATAAGAGTTTTACAAGTTGTCTGTTTGTCTCTTGGCGTTAATAATAGATAGCGGGCTTATTGTCCACATTATATTAAGATGGTGTGTTTTCTTTTACAATTTTACGAGTTTTTGACCGCTTGTTTTTATTTCAGCATCTCAACCTCTAATATCCATAGACACTCAGCGATAGTTTTAGATATTTATAAGTGAAATATTTTTCTGAAGCGGGTTTGTAGTTCCGGACGTTGCCACCTATAAACAAACTTTTACTTATTTATTTTTTTATATAGATCACTGCGCAGCTGGTTTGTACAAATAACTAGATATTATTACTCTGTGGCAAGAGAAAATAAGAGAATCTCTAGAGCAAGACAAACGATAGAAAATGGTTGGTGAGGTTGGTCTGTCTTATTACACAAGACCTAACTTCTCCTCGAGGATATTACGCATGATCAAATGTATTTCAATCATCACTTTTGCTTTCGTATCCCGCATCATTCGCGTATCAAAATGCTTGAATGGGCATAACGGACAAATTTATTGTGTACACGCAGACCTGGCCCGATACTCCTGACCATACCTTATAATTATACGATATGAATTCGATGCGATAGCGTGGCGGTCCCTTGCGAAACTTGCGCGGCTTCTAAGGGACCATATCTACACTCAACATTCCATAAAAACGTATGACCATATCAAAATTCAATGAAAATAAGCCCTTCTATCGTAATAACTAAAGTACAAGTTCCTTTGTAGCCTAGTTTTCGATCAATCTTTTCGATTCCCTTGTTACCGCTGGACTAAACGCAGACTTACTCCGGAAAGGTCTTGTGTACGTATGTTTGATTTAAAGCTTTCTGATATGAGAATAAGGTTCAAAATCATGTTAGTGATATAAAGATATACTCCGTTTCTGAGTGGTCAAGCGCACGCGTTAAAATCAGGATGCTGTAACAGTCCGGACGCAGCTCTAATTACCACCGCCACTCAATATTGCAAAATGGACGAAGCCTATTCTAGAGTCATACCCTTCGGCTATTATACTCCATCTATTGTTACACAAAACACATTTAAAGCGTTCAATGGTGGCTTGTAATGACCTGGGCGCGCCTGCGCATAGCTACCGATACATACTAATGTGAGACAATAAACAATTCCAATTTTATCTCGGCGATCTCCGCGCAACAATTTCTAATTAATCTCAAACACAATTCCAATTAATTGCTGCTATGAAAGTTTAATTACAACACATTACATCAAGTTCATAATGATAAATGTTATCAGTGACAGCGTTACATGAATACATTTGTACTGAAATTACAATGAAATTCTAACCTACAATTTACATGTTAACATATCCATTTATTTATTGATTCGCATTGAACATAAATTAAGTATCTCATTGCATTTTTTACCTACATCATAAATAACATTTAATAGTATTTTTATTTGTATTTTTTATAGTTCTTTTATGTCCCACTGCTGGGCAAAGGTCTCCCCTTTAATACTCCACTTGTTCCGGTATCCAAATTATAACACCGTCTTCTCCTCGGTCTGCCACGGTAGTGGTGACGATCTGAAGGCATATTAATTGTAAACATGATATAAAGAAATTAGGTGTTGTATTAAAACTTAATACACTTAGTTTGTTCTTGAAAAAAGAGGTGCATTGACCTCGATTTCACTGAAGGGATAGGAAGAAAATAGAAGGAAACATCAACAGAAATAGAAGGATTTGGGAGTGACCTCTGTCTTTAGTATTTTATATTGTTTAGTATATGTATAACTTGAAACCCAGTGGTTCAAATGCTCGTGTACCAACCTCTTTTACCTCGGTACAAGAAACATATATCAGTACGAAGATACACAGATGGCGTTGACGATTTTCCATACAATCCTAAAACGCACTTCGAGTGTTTTCGGAGAACGTAAAATATATAGGTGATTCAGAAAAGGTAAAGGAATGGTTTACTAAGCCATGATGGCTTTCTTAGCACATTTGTATTCCTAATGTGAGGAAAAAGACAATTAAATAAAGAAAAAAGATATTCTTGTTGATAACTCAAACAACTAAAACATAATTAAGAACTTGAAATAATTCCTTTCTTAAACAAATTGATCACGGTACACACCAAGGTCAAACAATAGGTCCGACAACACAGTTATCTTATCGGGTATCCATACCGGCATCCGATATTTACGATTCGGTATCCAATCAAACACATCCGTGCATCGAGCAATCACTCACTCAAGCAGTGATGCAGTAATGACAGGAAACTAGCACAGATCGCGTATAGTGTTGCCACATGCACTAATCTTCTATAGTAGTAGTATATAGTCGAGGCTATTTCCCTTTTTTTCCTCATTTTTTTGAATAAAAGGTCCCCATATGCGTTGTATAGTCACCCACATATTGCCGATGATATTAGATTCTAATGGGAGCGAACGTATACCAATTTTTCAGGTTACTTTTGGTGTATGCACATACCTACTAATCCTGCGCTGTTCTAAGCAATCTTCGGAAAACCCACAACTAACATACTTGAGTTATAAGACAGTTGTTTTCTTGAAATATCATATTATAATATTACTACTAGTCCCGTTGCCTCTTCCAAAAGCTATAAGTTTGGACTTACGTCATTAGTTGAATGATCAATGTGGGAATTAAACCTGGAACCTTACGATTACATGGGTGGCGTCTTAGCTTTCAGTGCTGACCCAGTAGGTCAGACCCTTGATGGTAATCTATTTAATATTCTATACATTGGGCAGCTCTGTCGAAAAAAAAAATATTTTAACGTCATACCTGGCAACCCACAACAAAATTGATATGGTGCAGGTAATGGCAGTGTAAGGTCAACTGCACACTTCCTCTGCACGACTCCGTTAGATCCAATTATGTGTGTTAAGCGGAGTTTTTATACGCAAAAATATTTGCTCACAGATTTTAAATTAGACCTTAACCTACAAGGATAGCGAAATGTTCAAGGAATAAAAAAAAATATGATTTCGTTAGTCATGGCAAATTGGAACATAACGGTTTTTATTTGTTTGAAACTAAATCTAAATTCAAAATACGTTGTGTACCATGCATACAGCCAATAGGTCGATGCAACCGATGTTTGCGTGGGCGAAGCCGCGGGAAAAAGCTAGTGTGTTGTTATGTTGTTCTAGATTGTTATCGCATGTCACTGGAGACTGCTTCAATGACTTTTGTATATAATTTAGTAATGACTAATAAGATTGATTAAGCTCCCGTGATTACTATTAAATCTCCTTGTATGAATCACGATTGTACTACGCTGATGTTGCAATGGCTACTTGATTTAATTTGATGAATATGGCAAGTTGCTAAGTAAATTAGGAATATTTCTTACATAATTTTTGTACTGAGTAACTGAATCGGTTAAGGCAACCGTCGTGAGGCAACCTGTATATCCGAAAGAACCTCTCGAAAGATGTGTGATGTCCGCGAACCCGCACTAGCCCAGCGTGGTGGGCAATGGCCTATTCCCCCTCGCATTGAAGCGAGGCCCGTACATAACAGTGGGACTTTTATAAAGGGCTAATAATATTATTATTAATGAGTTTCTAATTATGCACCTATAACAAAGTATTTTTTTAAATTAATATCTCATCATATTTGGCGTATTGGGTGTCACCTTCATACCTAGTACCTATTAGTTTTTAGATACTCTTTCTGTACACACCACACACAAAAGCTGCTGGTGATATTTCTACCAACTACTTACATTGTGGTTCCAAGGAAGTTGATTATAATGTGCTCCTTTTTAATCATTATGAGGAATTAGAATTTTCTATTAGAAAAAAATAAGGTCGCAATTTGATTGGGATATTTTTTTAGTTAACAATTGGCATGTGTACTTACTTTTCGAATTTAGAATTTGTGATGTCAATCACATAATAATGTTCTAAGGAAGCGCAGGTTCGAAGGTTAATTAGTAGAAATCTTAAGCATTCAATACGTGGATGAAGAACTCATAATTTTCGGATGCGCGTCCGATGACACGACCGCGTCGCGCCGACTCGTAATGTCGTCTGATTATGTTTTAATCTCGATAACTTAAAGTTCGACATTTTGGTAAAAATTACATTAAATTATGCCCGGCCACTCACAATCTCGAGCGTAATCATCCGGCAATAAAATTGATGTTCGATATAATTTTCTTGGAAACTTTTCGTTATAATACGTAGAAATATATTGTCAGTGCCAATAAAGTGTAACTACAGAGCGGAACGCATCGTTAGTGAGGTACTTTGAAAAAATAATAACAAATACTTATCAGCTTATAAAGTTTTTATATCTTAATTCTATGGCATGTACGTCTGCTATAGAGCACACAGACAGGTATACTTTGGCTTCATACTATGGAAAGTGGTCTTGGTTTTTTTCCAGCGTTAACGAGTCTTTGTTCTACAATAATTCGATAATCGTAGATTTTTTTAATTGACCTTGTGATAAATTATCATCAATATTCATAAACAATTAAAAACCACTTCTCATTTTTTAAGACAGTACCTTATAGCAAAGTGTTATTAAAACCATTATAATTTCTGCTGTATTTTATTTAACTATAATGATAATCTCGAAAATAAACAATTATTTTTTGAGTAGGCTATTTTTGCTCCTATAAATATACCTACTACATACCTGCCTACAGTCGTAATTACATAAAAGCTTTTAGTAAAATACCTCAAAGTAGTAAGTTGTTGGCATTGACAAGTATAGCACTTAATTTGGCGTTGGTAGTAATTACATTAAAACTACCCGTGATAATAACACAAATTCCGCAAAAAGTTATTTATATACAAAAAACCAAACTCTATGCAGCCCCGAAAATATAGTTCACCGACACTTCTTGATGCGTAATTGAACATAATACTGTGGACAAATAAAACATAGCAATAAATAACAAAGGCGGGCAACACACGAATTGACAGTAACAACGTTCAACAAGTGGAAAGGGCAGGCTCCACGGCCGCACTCGACTACCAAAAACGTAATTTATAACTACATTTAACCGAAGAGCCCGCCGGACGACTCCAATATTAATATTGGCGTCAGCATCATTAAGGCATTCCTTTTATTGCGACTTTAAATAAGTCCGCTCAAAGAGGCTACCTTTCTCCAAGGTTTTGCAACGTCGCCCTTCTTTCGAAGCGGTTTTTAAAGCACACACCAATTTACTCGCCACTCTTGTAACAAAAGAAATTCTTATCAATTTCTTTAGTAATTTTAACACGCTTTTTGTTCTTAATAATCACTTAATCTGCGTCGGTATTTTTGGTTATTTATTGGCTGGTTTGGTGCGATACCGCCGCCGATGATATCGGTAGCTCATCGGCAAACAACAATTTACACCGAAGAAATAATGAGGCCAAAATTAAAATCACCTCTAGATGTAAGGATGGTCAAACTTGTCCTCATTTTCATAATTTGCAAAGGATACAATTGATCTTTACAAAATACATAATATATTTCTCCTATTGTGCCAATGTCAATGCGGAGCATTAAGGCCTCTGCGAACGGCACGATTTCGCTCACATTCGGTAGGGCCAACCGGTAGGTGATGCCGCGCTGATCGGCCCTAACGATAGTAAGTCAAATTGTGACGTTCGCAGAGGCCTATCATCCAGGCAGCGTGTTTGCCGCTAGCAAGTGCAGCGGTACAAAATTAACTTTTATTTATTTTATTTTATATCTCATTGTTGACAAGACGTCCGGTATAAATCATTGCCGCTACACGCTAGCATCATGTAGACATTACTTATTTCAGCACGTGACTCGCTTTAAGCAAACGTTCGCGTTGCTTCGCCCAAGCACCGTATGTCTCTCATCTGTCATTTGTTTCGCGGTCAGCTTGATTGTTTCCGTCAACTTTGCTTCATATGATTTATATATAAAGATTGCCTACGCAGATATGCACAACTTTAGGAGGAATTGCACTTAAAGTACATTGTAGACGAAATAATATCTCACTTAGTATTCATTGCGTAGTAGTTAGTAGCAATACGGTATCGTCACGTTTAACGCAGTTATGTATTTTTATATAGATGGCATGTCCTACCTAAGATGTCGTTTTGAGCTTCAGATATTCACAGAGCTCGATGCGAGTGTCGCGGATCGTCGGTGCCTTATCAAATTAGCTTCTGGCAACCTCTCACGAGAAGACTTTCATATCGCACTGGACTGACATAATTAATTTTGTATAAATCCAAAGTGAATGGCAAGAATTGTTCATTGCACGCTTTTCTGTTCGCAAACAATGATTAATTTTATGATGAAGTTTCTTTACACTATTTCAGTGGGTTGTAAATGTCAATGAATGTCAGATGCATCGCAATCTCTCGAATAAAATTGTTTGTATCCCAAAAAGAGTAGTACCATATTTTTTGAACATAGTACGAAATACTATAGTAAAAGCGCTGTGGGGGGGCGCTAGGCCCGCAATATACTCCCCCCCCCCCCCCCTTACTCTTGTAAGCCAAGATCGCCGAGGTTCTACCCGCGGTGAGTCCCGGGCAAAAGCAAATTTTATTGGAACCGCGCTTACGTTCATCAAGATTTAATAGATATAAATTATTATTCATTCACATCACAATTATTAAGCTCTATAATTAAAAATAATTATATAATGTACAGGTATCTGTTCTCAAAGATGTCCGCCAGAAATCATTATCTAATCATAATAATTATAATACCAGACGAGGTGACACCGAAGGTCTTGAAAGCAAAAAATATTGAGATCATCTCAAATAACATGATACGTAGTTGTACCAAGTAAATTACTAATTTATGTACACATGTATGTAATAAAATAATAAAAACATTGACTTAATACCACCTACTTGTTTTAATGTACTCCTGCACAGTACGTGAGGGCCATGATAATAAACATTAAAATATACTCTGTATACAACGCTATTGACGTCGTAGTTTAATCTAAGACTTTTTGAGGTTGCTACTATTAAACATTATTGACGCATTCAAATAATATTGAATTGGTACTGTTTCCTGCCTTTTTTTATTTTACATACGGGTTGGCTTCCAATCTACCGTGATACTGCAATTTGCCCTCTAAGACCCAACTAGTAGGACTACTGGTAACTTAGATATTAGTCTAATTGTTGGTATTTCAACTTCTGTATTGAGTATAACTGTACTCATTCAATATACATCGAATATACGTAGTGATACTGTTCTACTGAAAAATTTACATAAAATTATAAGCCTACATTCTACTTCACTAGAAATGTATAGTACACTATAGTTGCGGCACAAGTATATATTTTACTGGTGGTAGGCTTCGGCCGTGGCTAGTCACCACCCACTGAACAAAGCCATGTCGCCAAGCGGCCTAGCCGTGTTCCGGCATGATGTTCGGTGTTGCCGTTCATGGATGGCATGTCAGATCAGCTGCGCTGCATGTACCTAGTGAATGTAGCGTCTCTGTCTACTGCCGCCTTCCTACCTAGGCAAGTATGCTCCATCGTAGATCTCATCGTCACTTACCATCAGGTGAAATCGAGATCAAATACTTGCCTATAATGTAATAAAAAAAAAAGTATACGTCAAGCTCATAATAATACGTTTATATACACTACTACTACATATTGGAATGCGAATAATAACTATACCTATACGTATTGCGCAATCGCCATATTATTATCAATATTTGCATCATATGCGGTGTAACTGAAGCCTTACCAACTTAAGGCGTGCTCTATAAACTAGTTTGACGGGCGGCGCAGCGCCCTTGAAGAAACTTTAAGTCAAAGTGACACCACCTTACACCCACCAATATCCTCTTATCACATCCAAACATCGCCGATATCGTGCTTATGAATAAATTACGTGCATATTGATGCATGAATAAACTCTCTTTTTATTTACCAGACTAGCTGTTCCCGCGACTTTGTACGCATGAAGACTATTTTCAATTTCCCAAGGATCGCATACGTTGACTGGGTCTATAATTATCCTCATACCAATGTTCATTAGAACATGGACGGTAGGTTTGAAATCGATGTTTATGGCTATTCCGCAGCAATCCATCTATTTTTACGGTTGCAAAATAAGTATGCCACAAGGATGTGACAAGTTGTTCAGGATTTAAGAATAGACTAGTGACATCCGAGGCATTTAAACTAACGTGAAAGCCGAATGAAAATCTTTTCAGTAAGTATTTTTGTTTTATGGGTATAATGCGTACACACAAAGATTACGATCGACCTGTCATTGTGGTCCTACACAAACATTAAAAAAGTGTAAATAATTTGAAATATTTGATTGCCGAGTATTCGTCTCACCGTTATTAATAAAGATAAATATATCCTCCCCCCCTCATATAGAAACCCTCCCCCTCCATATAGAAGAGCTCCGGAAAATAACTTTGTATCGTCGTAAATTATTAAATGTCACATTAACTGTATGTAATGTTTAATCCAAAACTCAACTTTTTCCAGTACCAACTGATTAAGAAATTACATTTTAATAACCGTGTGACTTCCACTTCCAATTGGCTATAATGTGCCTCAGTGATACAATACAATTATAAATTGCATTGAAAGCGTACTGTGTATTATATAAAAGCGTAATGTTTGCTCAAAAAGCTCTACGCTCTACATTGCCCCAATTTATCAGGCAACCACGCAAATTACCTTGGTTCTTTATTATCTTCATTATTTTGCGTAAAAGTGAAAAAAAATGCTTTCGGCCAATAATGTCAGACGGTTGTGGTAATTAATTGAGGACCCCAAGTAAATTCGGGCAAATAAAATGTTGGTTGGTGTTCCCACGGAACTGGAGGTCCAAGGAGCGTGTGACGCGAGAGAGTCGCGGAATGCTGAACTATGCGAGGTTTGGGTGGTATCGGACTTCTTTTTCCGTTGTACGGCTATTAACGTGCCATCATCCTGGGAAGATTTTAGTCCACATACAAATATTTGGAAGTTTTACAAAAGGCTACAGGAAACAGACGTAGCTCTTTGTTTAAGAGAACTTAATGAAATGAGGATAGAAAGATTGTCGACGCGGCGCCTTATAGTGAGCGTCACGATGACTTGTTATGAGTGTCGGAACGCCTTGTGAGCGTGGCCTCGGCTTGTAGTGAGCATCGCGACGGCTTGTAGTGAGCGTTTCGACGCCGTGTGTTGAGCGTCGCGATGCCCTGTAGTAAGCTTCGGGACGCTTTGTAGTGAGCGTTGCGACTCACACTCAATTAAGATGCTGTAATTAGTAAACGAAATAAAATATCTAGTTTTTTAAGGCTGGGAACGCGAAAACCCTAGTGTATAGCTCAGGGCCCAATATCTACTAATACAATTTACTCACAATGGCATAACAATGGCATCGTACTCGTAATGGAATGAGAAAGACATCACAAAACTTCAAAAATGTTGTATATCAACTTATATTAACTTTAAATGTTCTTGTTCCTCTCCCAAAATTTATAAAAATTAGCACTAATTTAAATTTAAAAAACTACATTATGTAAAGTTGTATTTCAACATTTTCCATCCACCCGCGGAGCTGTCAGCTCAAGACCATGGGTATGCGCAGCACATAAATTATAAAAAGCTGACGCGCGCAGGGTTGTCACGTCAGTATCGACATGTTGCACTTTATTTTGGAGCCATGACGAGTACATACGCGGTAAACGTATACTGCAAAATCATTTGATCTCTCATACTTCATAAGCGCGAACATTTTTGAGAAGTTCGAAAATTGAAATTTCAAAAATAAAAAAGTTAAAGTCCTTGCTACAGGTACAGTCTACTATTGGTGAAATAGGATATGTGTAAATAAGTCTACACTTTCGGGGAATACAATAGTGATTGTAATTATCTTATTATAATATCAACGAAATATCAATATAATTTCCATCACCTGATTAACCGACCAACCAACTGACGACGAACGAACATCTGACATGATATTTGAACAATAAAATTGTCCTAATTTCCACCGAACAATACAAAAAAACTGACCCAAAATGTATAACCTAACATGTTTTTCTTTCCCCCCTATTAGGTGGGTGAAATTGTGACGAATCACACGCAAAAAAAAATATAATCACAGGTCAATGGTTAACAGTCCGTTAATACTCCAAACCGCATGGAATCTGATCCCAGCGCCCTTAATTAAGGCAAAGCGTCCATCTACGTCGGCTGGATTAACAATTCCGATCCGATTTTGATTGATACTGCGGTGTAAGACCGTGTCAAGCAAAATTCGGCTGCTGGAATCATGCAGATGGACAACATCGATACAGGCTTCCGACGAAAAGGTATTTACTTTTTTAATGTCGCGGAGGTTGGATGCTCACCAAACGCGGCACAGTCTTGTTATCTATAAACATATAATTTATAGAACTAGGCGATACTTGACTGAAATCCATTGTTAAACAAATGAGGGAAGAGGAAACTCCCATTGACCCATTGCTTGCCAACTTTCCAATTATAAACCAAACAATTTGATAAATAATACAGCAACCATGGTCACGGGAAGACTGAATATGGTTGCTGTAAAGCAGCCGAAACGTCGGGAAAACATAAAAAACATAAAATAAATGCGATACAATCCGAAAAAAATAGTTTTATTTCAAAGTGTAGTATTCGCGTAAGTTTAATAAATCAATACATATTTGCCTTTTAACATTTACAACATTTATCATGCTAGACCTTCACAGATTAATTTACGTGACTAACTGGGCTTAAAGAAGATATTCCTACGTTAATCAAGGTATGTGTAATATGCTTATTATTTTGTTATACTACTATACATCACAAAGCATTAATAGTCAAGATAATTGAACGCTCGCCTTAGAAACGAGGGTTGCAGGCTCAAAATCCCGGCTCGCACTTTAGAAATTTCTGGATTTCACGCGTGAATCTCATTTTCAACCATAATTATCATTTGCTCGTACCTAGTTAAGATTATTATCATTATTCAACAAATTAGAAACTAATGTAGCGAGTAGGTATTGTTAAGGGGGGGTGCCTTTGGATAAAAATGGGCTGAGGTACTTCCGGTTTTGGAAGGTTATATTCTGAACGTATCTTGTATAATGTGCTTTATGTAAGCGTAAACCGTACCTTATTGCGAAACTTTTATTATCATTGAGAATCACGTGTGTAAAATGTAATGTGGACGTTATATGAAACTAGGTCAATAATGGATTATAAGATTTGACTGTAATTAACAAGTTGACATTTAACTCATTCTTTTAATTACGAAATTATGTTCTCTTTGTAGGTTGGGTGAACGTACAATATAGGAGCTTACTAACCTACCTATTTAATTTTATTCTCGCAGCGATGGATACTTAGTAACTGTTGCTATAATGTGTAGTACCTATCCCAGAATACAGTTTACTAATAACCTTCACGACTCCTTTGAAACAAGTAGCGCAGTATGTCCGAATAAAGCAGCAAATGGTATAGAAATGGCCCAATCATATTGTCTCAATATCGTTTTGAAATATGGCAGTTGTTAGCACATTAAGTACGTCGGCAGCAGGGTATGTAGACAGTGGCAATTCATCTCGATTTGTCCGCCAGGTCACGGAGGATCGCGCGTCGTGACTCTGCGCCAAGCACATGCGCCTGCCCATATAGTCATACCGACATTAATAGGATTTTGCGAAGAATTTTTGATATCTGTTATTTATGAAAATACCTATTAAAGTGATCCGATAGTTGTAAACATTTCAAACAGTCGAACTTATGCTCCTTTTCGGGATCTTTACCGTAAACACAGTTCCTATTAGATGGTCTATAGTAATATTTCTTTAGTCACCTTTTCAAATAATTGGTAGCTATCTATCTAATATACCAAAACGAGCGGCCCAACAGCCTTTAGAAGTCTACTTTTTAAATATATATTTGTAAAAAATCAACAATTTCTATTATATTACATTCGTATATAACATTACAAAAATGTATTATTTATTCGTTAGCGGAATCTGCCCCCTACTCAAATAGCTGCCATAATCAAATAAGCTCCTTGGGACACACATTTTACCAGGAACTTACAATTTGAACCGTAAACTGTGGAGTTAAGATTGACAATCAATAATGGTCTGTTACAATGTGAATAATCTTATGATTTAGTTCCCCATATCTGTCAAGTGGGAACCGATTACCGACAAATAGGTTTATTGGCTACTGTCGCAATAAAACTGTTGAATTTATGAAGGGTTTTGTTTGAAACAAAGAAGCGATAACAGCGATCGCAAAGTTGATCGAACTTTCATTGAATAAATATAATCATTAAAATCACAAAAAGGTTAAATGTACCGAATGACGTGGAATCGATCGCGGTACCTTTTTTCCTAGAGGGTCGAAAGGGTCTCAAAAAATGTATCACAATAGTTCGGCGAAGGCGAAGTAGACCCCTTGAAATTAGGTTCATTCAATTAAGTTGGAAAAGCAAAATTTGTAATATTCAGGTAAATACCGTCCGTGTAATCGTAAACGTGTCTTGCAAATATTATTTATTGAAAAAACGTATAAGTTACCTGAAGATAAGGTGACGTTTACACTGCCGTTACAGGTTTCGTGATTATATTTGTTGAGGTGTGTTCTTCTTGTGGTCGTAGACCAGTAGACCAAAATTTCATAACAAAAACAAAAAAAATTTCATACTTCGGGATAACGGTCCCGATTGACGTTTTAATATCTTCAACAGTCATTACGGACTTTCGGAAGTCAGAAAGACTCAGGCAAGTACTGTTTCACTACCCCTGTACCACTGGTTGGGTCCCGATGTGCAGATTTAGTCAGCCAAGTCAGGGTAGACTGGAAGTTGACCCAAATACAAAAAATATATTTTTTAACAAAATACCTGCAAATGAACAAGATAAAAGTAGATAGGTATGACGTACACCTGAATAAATACTAGGTATAATATTGTAACGAAAAAATGTAGCAAATATTAACTATGTAAATACAAAAATACTTTAGGAAAAGGAGATTGAAATAAATCTAATTTAACGGATTTATCGCATTTATTTTTATGTTTTTACGCTTCCGACGTTTCGGCTGCTCTCTTAGTCTTTATATACTTTTAATAAGAGACAACTAAAGAAATTACAAATTGGACGCACGATACGTAAGTAGCCGTAACTCACTCGTTGCAATATGTACGCACCCTTACCCGGCGAAGGCAATTCACAAAAGGCCAAAGAAGACGTTGATTGGATCATAACACTGGTGATTGAATAAATATACAACAGCATTCGTATCAATTGACCAGGACAACAGGCTTTTTGAAGGTTTGCAGTTATGATCCTCGTAAATATCATAAATCCGGTCAAGTGTTTGTCGGACCGCGTATTGTATAGTTCCGTAGGTACTATGACGATTCCCCTCCTATACACGAGTGCTATGTCACATGCTACCGAGATTAATTTCATATTATGGCTTACTATCAGTACCCTACTTACATTTTATAAGACTTTCATGACGATACAATAAATTAAAAAAAAAACATTTTAATATTATAAAGTTTTTTTAGCAAATTAAGATTCTACACCAAAAACATGAAAATGGCTCCCTGCTCCAATATATTATTATTGGTCCCAACTATTGTTATGTTTTCATAAAAAAATCGGTCTGTAACAGTTCCGACAATACGGACTGAAACAAACGCGCTCGACGATCTTACGAATCGTTTTTGGTAAGAACCAAGGAACGCTAAAAAACCTTTACAGTCCTCATAAAGACAGATAACCGGTATTAATAGCGGAGTTTGGTTGCGCAAGACACATCACGGGACCCAGGATCAGCCTCAAGGTCCCGGCAGTCGTGCATGACGGTACGTGCAGCGGCGACCTAAAATTGAAATCGAATCGATACTGAACAGATAGTATATCAGTCGAGAATAAGTATCAATACGACTTATCGATATAATTGTTTGTGTGATTGCGTTAAACGTCAATAATAAAGTATTGCGACATCACCCGACTGCGCAAGGAGGGTATGTATGTTTGTTTCTTTGGCACGCTCTACAGCCAAAACTGCTTGATGGATTTTAATATGTGAGGTGTCGTTAGATTCGTCTTAATTATGGGAGTGACATAGAGTATATATTATTTAGATATGGCGCCTGCGATATTTTGTTATTATAACAATATGGGTATCAAATGAAAGCTAGCTAGCAAATAGCCAATTCCAAATATATACATTATATTACTTTTATTTTACCATTTTGACACAAACTACAATTTAAAAAAATCTTGAAATAAACAAATTATTAAAAAAGAAACAAAAATGCCGACTGCAAAAACACAGCACTGAAAATAGAAAAATAAGCTCGAGGATTGTAGGCACAAACAAAATTACTTACAAAACATATTTTGGTTAGTATCATAAGGTGTAACAATAATAGTGTAAAAGATTGTTTGAAGTCAATAAGTGTAGGTTCACGGAGAAATGTCCGCCCAAATCTTCCATTGTTAAATATTACAAGAAAATTCATTCCGGTTACAGGCTCATAGGAACATTAATAATTGAAGTCAACCAGACATCTATCCATAAACTCTAAAATTTTTCGCATTCCACATATGAGTCACGTGTTTATCGACATTTTGTCATTAAAACCGCTTTTTCATATAAGCTGTGTACGTGCAATTCGTCACAGAGACAAACTAATTACACTAACCTTCCAATTTGACGGGATGTTGATTCAAAACACTGATACATAATTTAAATAAAAAGAGATGTTTGAACTATTGACGCGTGAAGGATGTGGTGGTCGTGTATCAAGATTGCACAAGGTTATGTCATTGGTAAGTGGTCATAGAGATCAATTTTAAATATAAACAGCTCTATCTGAATGCTATGTTACCGCATTCTGGCTGCGACACATGCTGTAACTTAACTAGATGCCGAACAGTAGAGTTGCGTCATAGTCTAATCAATCTTAATCTTAAAACACTATCAAATCAAACCTCAAATATGAAAACGATAGAGCCGTCAAATTGGCAGAATATGAGATAGACCCTGCACACCATTCGTCATAGCCAAAGTTACCTAACTTCAGCAACCTTTAAAATAGTCAGTATATACCTACTCAGGTACCTGCTTATAGATAGTGTTCGAAGTTAATTACGAGCAAATTCGATTATTCCATTCTCGAACAATAACTAACTTAAAAAAAAAACATCTTTATAAAGCAATTAAACAACGTTTATTATGATATTAAGCAAGGAAGATTAATGTAAATTGTAAACTCTCAATGTATCAGCTCTGTAAATCTGTGCGCACGCGCCGATGTACCCGCTGCCTCAGAGTAAGCACACGATAAGATCTCAGACATATTAATCTAATAATAAATAACGTTAATATGCACGTAGGAGTTCACAATTCATAGCAATACATTCGTTCATTATAATTAAAGAGCAATCTAGACTATAAAATTTGAAGTTTGCATTCTTAAATTTATTGTATGTAGATGAACGATGGGTAGTAAATAAGTATGTTTATGATTGATGTGAAAAAGGGCGGATGATTTTTTATCAGTGCAGCATCCTAGCTTTAGCATGAGGAAAGAGGGTCCTACGAAGTTTTAATTTCGAGATCAACAAGATACTTTCGAACTTGACCTGTCTTTAATGGGAAACTGTATTGCTTTCAATTTTCTATTTTTATTTTTATCTTGTGTCTGCAGTTGAATACTTCCAAAAAGTGCTAATACATTTTATTAGCATTAATAAATTATGTTTATGCATCAAATAATAAGCGGATTGTAATGATTTGCTTGCAAGGTTAGATTGTGGGCGACGACGGGTCTTTACATCGAATTGCACTACGATAATATGCAGCTAAAAAACTCACCTACCTATGAACTTATTATTAGTACCTACAAAAAACTCATTACACTTGGTAATAAATAAAAATATTATATTATCCAGAATCTGCCTATTCGATTATAGACTATAACCCCCAGATGTAACTTCAATTGTGTCTTTAATGTAAATTAAAACACTAAAACTAAAGGCTAATATTGTGGATATATATTTCTTAACAAAGAAGGTGATAAGTATACCAAAAGGACCTATACGTAATATATAAGTAGCACTTATAGGTATTTCCCTGAACCTCTCAAAGACAAAGGTCCATTGAACAATGTTTTTGTTCATTTCGCAAGCTTTGAGACAAATTGATTAAAAAGTATCATTACAAAATATTTTTGGCCGGCGTTTGACCTTGCTTCGTCTTTGCGACACCCGTCACTCTCTCGACGAGTGCCTACTCGTTATTTACTGCGAATTCCTCAATGTTGAACCTAATAAGGCCTTTTGTTGACCCTGCGAGGAAGTGTAAATGCTTTATAAGCTACATTATTATTCGACGAATCACGTGGCTTTTGTTGTACCAATATAACAGAGTGTCGGCTATTTTCCAATTTGCTACGTGTGAATTACTAGTTGCTAGTGTTTTGTTGTATAAATAAATAACTGTTGTAAATAAATAGACTATTTATATTATATTTTTAGCGTAATAAAGTTCATCGGTCTGTTCGACGCCAATGTCTTGCTTTTGGTATGTGCGGAAGGAATGTTAAATCACAACCTTTTATTGTATGCCAGTTTATTAACCGACTTCAAAAAGGAGGAGGTTCTCGATTTGGTTGTGTTTTGTTTTTTTTTTTAAGTAAGACAGTTAACAGGACTCTACCTCAACTAATTTGCATCTACCCATATGCGGATAGCTCCTTTTAACATCGTGTCAACTAGATTGAACTGATTACGGACAGATACCCCTACGACACGTGTATCTGGGTAATTAACTGGCGACAGATTTTTTGCACGCCAGACAGACTCCTCGCCGCGGCCTTGGGAACACGGAAGGCTAGACCAAATCGCATTTAGCTACTGTTGCACGCTAATTTGTAGTACTAAAGTGCTTTACATACTATATTAAACGTTTTAGATGCAAGAGTTTGAAAGAGCGAATTGTGTTTATATAATTTAATGTCCTTATACTAAATTTGAATACTTATTAATGTCAATTTCGTAACCACCGGTGACAGTATTATAAATATGATTAATTGATTGACTATGTCTCGGCACCGGCCAATTCTTTCAATTCCCGCTTAGGCAAATTTTGAAAAAGAGCTTTGTGTGATTGCCCTGAGTCTGGATGTATTATACGATACCCATAATACTAGCGGTTGCTTAATTTGGAACCAAGCGTTGGTATTGTTTATCTGGCGCGATTGATTATTGTTATAAACGGATAAACCTTCTTACCTGTTCCCACCATTTCGCAGTCCTACGCAAAATGGTTGAAGCTTCGATTGAATCCGAATCGTTCCATACATTTCAAAGCCTTCCGTTCCCGTGACGTAATTAAGGTATGGAAGGTTGACATCGAACATGATTGTTCGTCTATAACGCGTGCTTAATAGATCCCGCCTAATGAATTACACGAATTAATTCCCCCATCTCCATTCTATCGTCGGACGACAAGACGCACGGACAAGTGTCATCCATATACTGTGGACATTCTTTCGATACGTACTAAGCGATTTGCTTCTACTTTCATCATGCGAACTGCCAAGGAATGGAACACGCTACTGGCGTCTTTGTTCCCCGTGGACTTCAATCTGGGTTTTTCAAGTCGAGAGTGAACCTTCTAGGCAAGTATGCTCCATCGTAGATCTCATCGTCACTTACCATCAGATGAGATCGAGGTCAAATACTTGCCTTTAATGTAATACAAAAAAAAATAAAAAAAAACCCTTCGCACGCCATGTACTTCTACATTCACCGCTCCGCAACATGCTCGCATCGTGAAAAAACGCTCGTACCTACCCAATTTCACGCAACATAAACTCCGTGATCGGTTTTTGTCTGTTATGATGACAAACTGCTATTTCCTAGTTGGACTAATTGTCCAGGCTCATTGTGACAGAGCTTACTCATCGGTCGTTTTTGTTGCGCCCGCGTCGCACATCGGCCGTCACCTTGCACTTTCGATTTTGATCTTTACGCATTTAGAGTGTTGCCAGGCTTCAATTTTACCTCGATCTTCAGTTAATGAGCGGTGGTTATGGTAAATCTGTATCTCGTTTGAGTGCAGGTAAGCTTTTATTTTTATCATATTTAACACCAATGCGAATGCAATGGCTCTACAAAGTAAGATGTAAATAAGTATATCTCGAGTATTCTCGGGATGTTATTACATTACATTTTTATGTTACCCAGATAAAACGATTGGACTTGAAACGACTTGGAGATTTTCAAACTTTATGGTCATGTGGAGAAGAAACGAGGAGGCCTTTGCCCAGCTGAAAAAAAGCAAACAAAAGATATTTATAAATTATTTTTATTACATGTAATATTCTCGTCAAAAGAAGCAATAACATTAATGAAATTAAACACAACCGACAGGACTTGTACTCAGTGATATAACTCCGCCGATATTATTGGAGAATTCAATGAAGTGGCAACCCAGTGCATTGATCTGATTGAGGCCCATGGCGCTCTTTGTGTGAGTTTGCCAATGAGCTGAAAAATTCCGGCTCCGTTTCCACGAAACGAGCTTTGATGTCGAGAATCGTGTTACAAAAACTCGATGTCCTCACAACGTTTCCCCAATTTAGCCTGTAATTTATTTAACGCTATTACTTCTGGCTCAGCTAAAGGTACCTACACATGTCTGTGGTGTGTTGCTAATTTCGTTATGGACTTAAATTAACTAACCATAAGTACGGTTTCGTTTGTGTAAAAACTTTACATTTCGTTACACAAAAATCTGCTCTATCGATGCTGAGGCCTCACACAATGCTGTTCAATGTGTTTTAACTATTAAGTTCACAGTACAACGGAGTGCTATTGGACGAATATAATAATATTTCGTCTTTAGGTATCAAATTTCCAAAGCAACGTCAAACAGATAATCTAGCTGTCTTGTGTATCCTGCAAAATGTTTATGGCGATTTAGTGCGCTTTCATTAGAGACTGTTGTTGTCGGACTACTGCAGTCCGCCTTAAGTGCGTATTATGAACTGTGAACAGAGAGTTATGTATTTTCTAACACATTACAATACAGGCGTTAGTAGCGATGCGACAGTAGTTTGTCGCCCGTAATGCAACCCCACATACCCCGTCTGACGTCATATGTATGGTTGAATAAAATTCGACGTCAGATATTCTCTTCGCGTGACAGCTAGGTCACGTGATTGGCTCATGACTACGTCATCAACTATCTTCGACCAATAACTGGTGTTAAATCTATCGTAGCGTCTTTGGTCATGATCGAGTTAGTATATTACCGTAGTATATTATTTTACCATGGTCAAATGTATAATAAATACTACCATCCCTACAAGAGGCAGCAGACCAACTGAAGCAGCTGTCAACACCAACCGTCTAAATTGAAGGCACCATAAAAAAATCCCGAAATCAAAATACGATACAAAAAGACAAAACTCTACATTTAATATTAGTCAGTGTAGAGACAAGTCAAAGTATCGCAAGGTCATCGAAAGTAATTAAACACAACCGAGACGTGGACCACCTTGTCGGTAATTTTAGGGCTTCCTAGTGAAGGACAGCCTGTGACAACCATACTGGATTAACTCTGCGGTTTCGGACGAGAAATGTGGGTTCTAGAATTACGCTGATGATATTTAAATGTTTTCGAAGGTTTTGCTGGTTTCGGTTAAACGGTGTAAATTGGACATTATATATATCTGCATAAGATTTATAACACAATGTTAGGTTAAATTATGTAGGGATAATTAAGAAGGACTGTTTTATACTAAGAATACAAATGGATATAGACCCACAACATATGGTAAAATATGGTTTAGTTTTGTCTGTTATCATCCTTATATTCCGATTACAATGAAGGAGTATACTTACTAGTTATTATAAGAGCTCTGTTGGCTAGATCTATATTGTGTTCTCATATGGCTTCAGTAGCCAAACTTATAACTGAACGTACTAATGGCGTTTTAATCACAATAACATGTTCTATATTATTATAAATTTATAACAAGGCTGTACATCGAAAAGATATAAAATAATATGGTGCAATAAACTATTTTGATGAATTCTTGCCTGTGTCTGTTTTTCGTAAAACGATTCTAATGGATCAATTTCAACAGTTTTCGCTATTGAATAGATTATCCTTAGTCTCAAATTCGATGATTACGGCCGCAACCACGGGAAAAAGCTAGTTGTAAAATATTCATAATGATGAGTTGCATAACTCACTAGAAGTTCTGTGACGTACAACATTATAGAAAGAGCGTGTTTGACGATAATATTTCAATTAAAATTACAAATAAAACGTAATATCACCCGTTGACGAAGTTTGACAGTCAAATTAAAAAGGCCGCCACTTCGTAGTTGCGAGCCGCTACGATTTTCATTAACGTAGGCGGATCCACGAGCGCAACACTGATTATGATTTAAATTGGGGAACACATTAATGAGGCAGTCCGACGGTTGCGCAACGGATGCCAATGACGTAGAAGAAATAGAAAGTGCAGATAACAAGCACTTGATTGGTTTCAGTGTTGTTATTACATGCAAATATTGTTACATCAATATGTCCACCTCGATATTTTATTATCTAACTATGTAATCGCCGGTTTTGTGCTTGGAATGCAAGAATGAATGTCATTAAAGAATTGAGACATGTTTATTGAACTATTTTCCAAGATTAAAAGGTAGATTTAAATTGGGTGATAGTTGAAAGTCCTTCATTGAAATGAAATATTCATCATCACTAACATTGGCAAAGGATGAATGAATATGTTTTTCTATTTACATAGTGGTATTAAGATGCTTTGACCGCCAATGCCAACGCCAATGTCGCTACTACAGAATACCTACAGTTCGGTTGAGCCATTGAAAAAAAAAGAAGAATATTAATAGGAATGTTTATTTACTCGGTAACAATGTCGAATAAACACATTACATTATATGCATATGAACCGTAAAATATAACAATGTTATACATTGCAACAGCTTACGAGGTGATAAATCGTATTTATTAGTACGTTATACGTGAGATGTTACGGTAAAATTTAACAATTTTACGCTATTGTTGACCGGTGATGGATGGATTCAGCTGGCGCAGGTCGCAGAGTGCAGTAGCCTTAGGGTATAGAGTCGTGAATTTTATCGCTTGTTTAGTCCACGTTATATTTGTATAAGGTTGAGGTTAGGAAGAAGACAGCATTTGCGGAAGAATTATTAATCTCTTCATTCTTCTTAATGTTCATCTCTTCAACCCATTATAACTCTTGCGAAAGGAGTCACCACTTATGATAACATTTACTGAAACAATCAAATCGTCAAAGGAAGTGAAAATGCCAAGGCAAATGGTCGCTTAATTGTAGTAAATAGCCACTGAAATAACAGTAATTCTTTATACGCTGTTACAATTAAGAATATAATTAACACCTCCGCCACTATAGTCTAACGTTTACGATAATCGCTAAGCGGTAACTACTACGCGAGCATTAAGCTGAGAACTGACTACGATTATATCGGATCTATAATAAAGAAGACTGTAGTCTTCTAGACTAGCCATCTGCGCAAGAGATATTATAGTGAAGAAGTGTGTGCGCAAGCACAGGTGTACTCTCTTTCATAGTCCGATAGGATGGCAATCCGACACGACCGTAGAGAGATCAGAGCAGGACCGACGGTATTACGTGCTCTCCAAGGCACGAGCGAGAGATAATCATGGTTAACAATGAGTACAAAATAATCGGCCAGTACATCGGAAGAGTCGGTCGGAAGAGTAAATAGAGCCACAACGATCGCTCTTATAATCGCAAATTCTAATACATACCGATCCTTAAGTCGAAAAGCAACAAAACAACACTATAAAACCAGATACGCGGTCGATAGCAAAGGCGTTCGCCGGCGCATACATCAAATTAGATATAGTATAAGATTAATAAGGACCGTTACAATGTCGAACATTAATAAATTTGTCTCCGCGTTACAGATAGCGCAGGAGTGCGATCCGTGGACAATGAGCCGGCCCTGAGTTATCTCTGTGATGGCCCATTAGTCTTGAAGCTACAGAATAATGGCTCCGGGAGACGTATTATCTATTCAGCTGGATACGGCATAGTATTGTGCCGTTCATGGTATTGTGACAATGAAAATTGAAATCCCTTTCCAAGGAAATGCTGGATAATCATAATGCAATTGTAAAATGAATGGAAGGTAACTTGAAATTGTTGGTGGGATTTGAAATGGATCTTCGGATTGGAAAAGTAATTACAGTTTTCATGCACGTGTGTGTGTACGTGTGTTGTATGTTGTGGATGGTACATATTTATCGATAGTGTCCATTTTAGCAAAATAATATCTACACCTACCTCACTGTTATCTGTGTTATCTGTTACGTGAAAAATAAATGTATACCTACTTATTGTCTTGAATTTCCCAAATGTACTATACTTATTCAATAAAAAAATCTATTTTCTTACAAATAAATATGGCCCTTATTCTAATGTACTATTAGACTATTACATGTCTAAAGAATAACCTGATTTTGAAACGTCGGAAATCGGAAATGCTTTATAATAACATTGTGAATAGACTAAAACATGTATAAATGTTGAGGTTACGGTTCCTTAGTTATCGCTTCTAGTGCTGGAATATCTACAAAAGAATCCTTGGAAATAATGGCGGTGCCAGCCGGTAATTCACTAAGCGATGGTATCGGTTGTCGATATGCCTCTTTTTATGACCATTCCGCAGATATAGAAAGAGTTGGCGATTTTATTGCGTCGCTGTTTGCGCTGAGACCTGAAGGCTTGAATGATAATGGGATTTACGTAACTATAAGGTAACAATATCTTAGTGATAAAACAACGGTTTAGTGGCAACAAGTTTCTCGATATATCGGACAACATTGTCAGCGAGGTCTGCTGCTGTGGATGGGCTATACTGAAAATAAATACATGCATGAGTTTATGAACTTAAAATTTATGTCAGCAGAAAATGTTCATCCAGCTCCTCCTATTTTTTGTTGTGGGTTCCAAGACGATAAGTTTTTTCCTGGGGCGTACCCAGGATCAAACTTTGACGTTTTTGTTGGACACCGTCATAAATTATGCCATCTTCCAAGTGTTACAGGGGTCATGGTGACGGGTAGAGGATGTCATTCTTTTATTTGACTGACAACGCACAATATGATTCTCCAACAGACTAGTTAACATAAATTAATTAAACCGAACGGTTTTTCTCGGTTTAAACTTAACCGCGAAGTATAATAAAACATAATGACTCCCGTAACTTTAATACGGTAACGTAACCAACACATACCGACAAATAACATTAGAGTGCATTATTAAAGGCACAAAACATTATACATTTAATCAGTACTGCCGAGACACGATTCCACTCTAAATTTATTCAAAATACATTGTGAGCCAAATACCTCTGACCTTTATACGGCCTGACAAAACTAGATTACGGTACAATTACTTAGTACAAGTCATCTAATAAGACGTACAATAGGTTAATTAAGAGATGTAGCTGCCATGCGCCTACGCACGCCACACATCACATGTGAGAGTAGTTCTTTACTGATGAGTTCGTTATTTATTTCCTCTCTATTCTTTATAAAATAATGATACATCGCATCCTTTTTAGCAACTACGACTACTATTTTAATTCTACTTTTGCTTATATATGCTATGGTCAAGCTGATATCTTCGCCCACGGAAAAATAAACAACTCTATTAACCATCTTCTTATGTGTTTATTTTCCGTGTGTTTTCCAATAGCTTTCGGCACCAATCTACTTGTATATTGCATAGGTAATTTGCTTACAGACGATGCCTTATATTTTTAAAAACATTTTTTAAAATATGTGTATGAGTTTAAAACTGTAAATGCAATTAGACCGTTGAGGAGGTTTGCTCGGCGTGTATTACGGTTGCGCGGCTCGCCGGCGGCGCGCGTGGCCCACTGATGATTTATCAATAGCCGGCCGCGGTGGTTGCACGACGGCCACTCTTCCTGTCGCCAAGGGCAACATATACACTGAAGCGATGTTATTAATTTCCAGCCTTTTTGCGGATGTTGGCAACTAAAATTAGCACCATGGACTACTGCCCTTTTACAGCAATGGGCTAACTAATACGGTGGCTAAATAATTTTGGTATAACGTCGAGGTGCTAATCTGATCAACTGTTTTTTTTGTCTCTAACGTAGGTTTTCTACGTAACCCTAATAGTTATTTTTTAAAGCAATGTGTTATTCTTTCATGTTCGGATTATACGTTAAAGGTGAGAAAAAATATAATTAAGTAATTTCCCACTTAGGTATAGATTCTCTTAAAACATTGTTTTTATAAGTGGTGAAGCTCATAACTTGCGCCACATGCTGCTTGTACTGTCCCTTCAGTAATCTCCCCTCCCCGACCCCTGCGGTCCCCCTCTAACAAAGCCTAGTTGCGCACGCGTCGCCGCCACGCCCTGCCCCTGCCGCGCGTTAAATATATCATAGGTCATCTAGGCAGGTTTGTCGGTCTCATGAGAGCTAGTCAAAGCTCAACTTGATACCAACAAATGAATCTAGAGCACGAGCTTTACTCATTATGTTGAAATGGATAACTGTTTACGTAGTTAGCAGTTCATGGGCCAAATGACTACTTAAAGTAAAGTATGATGAATCTTAACAAAAATCTAAAATAAAAACACATGGGATACGCAACATTTAAGAGTCTGTTCATTATCCAGCGTCCTTTTACACCAAAGTGGGCTTTTGAGAGTGGCTTCGGATTCAAAATTCTAAACGTCGTGTTCGCGACTTTGTAGGGCCCAATGAGATGCAAGCGGGGGCATGTCGCACGCAGCGGGACCGCTGCCGGCGTCGCCGGCGCACGAACGACCCATAATCATTGACAACCAACCTCTTTACGTAAGCCCCGCACAGATAACGCGGAGAATATGCATTTTACCGAACAATCGAAATCGATGCCGCAATAGTTCGGTATCAGTAGGGTAAGCAGGAACTCTTAGTGTAATCGACGTAACGTCATCGAGAAAACATGCTATCACTGTCATACTTATATATGAAATCGGTGGTGGGAGAAGGATGGATGACACTTAAGACACGATACATAAAAATAATTGTGCCCGATATACGGAGTATGTCTATGTCTCAATTGATCGATAATGGCATGCACTATATTTTTTCCGAAACCGCAACGAAATTTCAGAAAAGTATTTTTCTTTTGTGCTCGATAATCTATGTTTGTGATCTCTTTAAAAAACATATAATCGCATTTTTTCTCGCAAAAGGTTGTGTGTACTCAATTACTGACACAATCGTTTTCCATTAACTGTAATTTATCAATTATAATACTCCGATTGTAAGTATATTGTACGCAAAGGAGACGAAAAAACAATTAAACTTACCACACTGAAATTAAAGTCCATATACTGCGGTTTCAGCCCCAGCCTTTCGAAATCATTGAGTGTTCTGCTAAAAAAATTATAATCCAAATTATAAGATGGTCATTTCCCCCATAAGAAGAGATGCGCTCCGTTTACTCTCTGTGTTTATCCACAAACACCGACTGTAATTTACTTAGTCGCCGCATTACAAGCCAATTTCGATGGTCCCCGATTTCCAAAAGAGAGATATAATTTTCGAAAATGTACAGCGTTAATAAAATCACTTGATTGATTGATCGATATCTTGTTTATCTGATGCTACACGTGCTTGCGTTAAGAAACATACAGAAATAACAAAAATATGTAGCAATAATCTTAAACCAAAATTATCTGGGTATTGTCAATCAACTTCAACTCAAATCTGAAATGTCAAATATGAGAGGACTTTGCAGATTGATGGTGGAGGTTGCAGAATCAGTTTTAATTGAGAAATGCAACATGATCGGAACATTTTCTCTATTTTCAATATTTGTGGTTGGTTGAGGCTGTTGAGGTCAGTTGAGTCCTTTATTTTGCTTGGGGAAATCCTCATTGATACGTGCAAGCCCGAGGGGAGACAAACAGGTAATTTCGATCTCCTACCGAATATAGCCCTATGTTGGTAATTCTCCCGCCTCGTGGGGAGGGGCACGGGAACGCTTTCGCACATATCCAGGACCCTTCCAGGTGAGCGGAGTCCTCCAGCAACCATATACGTGATATAATCTCGATCTATATCATTTAATTGTCCACCAATTTTTGATTTCTTCATTGAGGGCGCAAAGATTCAATCCAAAATATGTTCCCGGAATGTCATCATCAGCGTATTATGATCATTACTGTACCAATTTACCGCTTCTGGAGAATGTAACTAATTATTTCACTCGAATTTCGAAATGAGAAATTACATCTCGCTAATTTGGTAACTCGAGCACGAGACCATTCCTTTGTTAAATCACCGAGTATACATATGCAATCCTACTTTCCAGGTGTATAACGGTGGCGCTGGTTGCTAAATATATCATCTAAATATTCATAAGTTTTCCATAGATATTTAGTACAATCAAGTATTTTTGGTCCTGGACTGTCAAAAGAAGTAAAGGCGCACGGTTACTCTACGCAGACGAGTACGTGTATTATTTATTGTGTTGAATGTACACAAAACGATAAAAAAACCGTAGCAATACCATAAATTCTGTGTGAAATTAAGAATCAATGACCACCGTACGAGCTTTGATGGAATCAATTGTTTGACCACAAAACTCATTTCGTGGAGTGCTCGCGATGGTGAAATTTGGACTGATGCAATATTCTGTGTTATCTTTATTTCTACCTCGTACACAATGAGATGTGGAAGCAGTGGCTAACGTTGGAAAGTTGTTTGTAATAAATTTCTTACGATACGGTATAAAACCCGGATGCGATATTAATTATTATCATGGCTTACCTAAGATTATTTATTTTATTTTTTAATTAATTTCTTTAGCTTTATTTACACACTTCAGCTGTACCATCAATAGGTTTACTACTATATATATAGTACTAAACCTATTGATATAACTATAACAAGATAAAAAGTTTTGATATTTTATAAGTATATTTATTATAAGGACATAGGTCCAGCAAGACACATTCTAAAATCGCGATATAAGTGAATTCTATTTTTTATTTCGTTTTGAGTTCTAGTGTTTTTGCGATCTGCGCAACTTCTGTCCTACATCCTTGTTCAACGTCACCACAATATAACTTCCCAAATAATAGACATAGCAGCACGTACTTCCGCATTTTTATTAATAGTTAAACATAATTTTATTTTCCTCTTAGACTTTGTAGTGACACCCAGAATAATTTATTAATGATTACGCATTTTTTGCATATGCCTTCAATGGAATATATATGTTTACATCGCCAAAGCCTTGGATACAAAGAACTATTAACAATTTCGACATTCTAACCTCCACATACGCATACCTTCCGAAAACGGAGTAAGTAACTACTCATGGTACTCTGATTTCTAAAACAATTTCAGTGTTCTGCATCAACTTGTAATTTCAATGCTTAGTCTACAACAGCCACAAACGACCCGCTTGCCGTTATACCGGGCACGCTCTTCCTTCATATGAGGTGTCAAATAATATAGATAATAACCCAAGTCTTACACACTGAGACTATTAAGAGTATAAGTCAAAGCCACCTCAGTCCACCCGTGACCATGGTTGCTGTAAAGCAGCCGAAACGTCGGGAACGTAAAATCAAAATAAAAACTCGATAAAATCCTTAAAATTAGTTTCATTTCAAGAGTATAAGTGCAAAATAATGGACTCTGCGATGGTAGCTATTCTTTTTTAAACAAAGGGCGAATGCTTGGCGCCAAATGACTCTCAATTAAAGGGTATTTGGTAAACGAAACTAGTGGAATTCGACAGGGGCTGGCATCGTCAGGTGTGGCCGGCGCGGCGGTCGGCGCGTGAGTCACTGCGCCCGCGCCGCGAATTCCGTAGATAACCGACAACTCCTTTATTCTCTTTGGTATATCGAGCACAGCCGTATTCGTGCCCTTTCGAACTACGGCCGACCGTTGTTCAGTTTTGAATAATTCAAATATTGGGTAATGATCGTAAGAATATTGAGATAGAGAAGCTTTTATGTTAAAATTTTACAAATAATTCAAATTCGTTGTGTAAGTTGAAAACTCCGAAACGGATTACCTATAGGAAATGCTTATGTACGTCTTATTATAGAAAGTTAAAGAACGGAATGCATCTTTGCACAGCTCTATAAGCGCCCCATAAATATTGTCTTGTAGGGTAATCAATCAATTCAACTACTGTGTTCCAACTATAGTTATATCAAACTGAAGCGAGCAGGCGATCGGCCGTCCGATCGCGTTTGTCTAAAGCGCACCGACTACTTGGGGCAGGTTATAACGATAATATAATAATACCAGCCCTTTTTAATGTCCCACTGTTAGGCACGGGCCTCCCCTCAATGCGAGGGGGATTAGGCCATAGTCCACCACGCTGGCCCATTGCGGGTTGGCGGACTTCACACATCTTTCAAGGGGTTCTCTCAGACATGCAGGTTTCGTCACGATGTTTTCCTTCACCGTTTAGCAAGTGATAATCGTGGTTGAAAATGAGATTCGCACATGGAATCCAGAAAACCCCGAGGTGCGAGCCGGGATTTGAACCTGCGATCCTCGTTACCGAGGCAAACGTTCTACCAACTTGGCTAACATTGCTTCTCGCGCAGGTTGAAGTGTTAAATATTTATAGGTTACCTATAACAATCAAAACTCAAATTTAATTCATCTAACGCACAATATAAAATGCAACATAACGACGTCTTATACAATAAATATGGGCTGTATAATAAATTAACTGTGGTTAATCATATCGTAAAACAATTATTATTCATAATTTAACAACCTCAAAAATATCTGATACTCGAAATGAGACATCATACCATAACTGCTGTATCGCTTAAAAGTGATAAAAAATAATGTGATAATATAAAGCCACTAAGTTGTTGTTCCGATTCATGATCGATTGTGGGCGGCGGAGGCACCCCATGATAAATAGTGGCTAAAAGCATCCGACGATTTACCCGATAAAAGGGTAATTTGACAACGATCATTTCACATCCCTAAGTAACTGCCGCAACTGAGTGACTGTTACACCGTACCGTAACAATCAACACTTTTTCAATTGAGCGTTTTTATTATAATATCAATAATAAATAAGGTACTATACTATACTATCAGCGGAAAGACATCCACTGCTGGACATAGGCCTCCCCCAATGATTTCCACACATCACGGTCTTCCGCCACTCGCATCCACATAAGGTACAGATTTCTAATATTCAACACCTATTTTGTATTTAAGATTGATATTTGAAACAGTATAGTAAAGTCAAGTGAACACAGTGGCAAATACTATATCAAGCACACTTAAACTCTCCTATCAATTGTAAAGTTTGATTACTACTCTACTCTTGTGAACTTCTACCAAAGACATTTGGACTTTATTAAGTACATTGATTTTGGTGGAACAAATGTTAGTGGCGCTTTTATCATTCATTTCATTTGCAATGCGGTGTGATAAATAATCTCTTAATTGGTGAAGGTATACGGTCAGGTCTTACATTTTAATCGGTTTCACTGGCGGCCTCGTGCTTGTAGGGAAACTTATTGGTGTATCGAGTACCATCAGCGTCGAATTTGGACGACACGCTGAGCTCGAGTCAGGGAGCTGCGAATGTCAACAGAAATATTAATAAAATATATGAAGTTGATCACATTACAATCACACATTCGTATGTATCTGCAATATTGAATATGTCCAAGAATATATTGAATCAATAACACTGATATTTTATTGAATTGAACGCGCCCATTTGCGTTAATATGAATTTCAATTCTAAAAAGTAACGTCAAATTATTGATAATGCTGCTGTTTATGGATTTTCGTTTTATTTTTAGTAAACATTTAAAAACATAACTTCAAAAAATGTTTTACATATAGAATCATAATAATAATGGAACTAAGCAACACCATTGTTTTATTACTTTCTTGGTATTTTTGACGAAACATATTTTCATTATTTATTCACATCCATGGTTCTTATTCGATGCAAATACCGAATATGAAACAAAAATCATTTATATTCGAGTTCTGATGAACCTTCGGGCGAGAAGTGGCACCTTTGCAAAGTCCTAATGGAGTAAATTAATCAAAAATACATCTGTTATTTATTATCGACATACATCTCAGCTAATTGGGAATCACTCAGTTTACTGATGGCGTAGATAACAAGGCAAGAGAGTTAATAAGAGCTATAACACTTTCTCAATACGATAAAAATAAATAAATGTGTACTGATTTACGTTACTTGTCACCATTTTCTAAGCTTTCACCTAGTTTCATAGGAAAGTATAGCTAGCAATAATAACAGTTATAAACTGCTCATAATTAAAATTGTTATTGCTTTTAAGCAACTATATGCTATATGCTTATAATCAAAAATGTTATTACTTTTATAAAGCCAAGATTAATTTACCCTCGCATTAAACGACAGGCCACAACCAACCCAAGCCTCTCCTTATGGATATTCTGGCCACAGCGGCATCGTTCCTTCATTTTGTTTAAAATCACTTTGACCCAGTGTTTTTAATTAACCTCCAATATCGAGGTCTTTATTGCGAAAAGAAATGTAACGAAAACGCCAAGTCATCACATTGCAATTTACAACGTCTGTTTTGTCGAGACAAGCCGATCCCTATCTCGGTATCATTACATAAGTCTGTATTTATAGTGTTCGGTACCCAGTAGCTCAAGTTTGCAAACCCTATACTGCACCAATAAATATGTTAAATTGTACGCAATAAGCAATATAAACACGCTGTTAATTGTCTTTTAACAGTGGTGTAAAGGAAAACCGTGGTATATTGTCCGTTCTTGTTTTGTAATTTAAGGAAGCGGAGTGATATTGCTCTATAAAATTGCTATAAAAAAACAATTAAATCTAAAATAAGAATACCTTGAGCAGCCATCGACCCCGTATTCCCGGACGATGTTATGTTATGAATTGCTTGTGTTAGCAGACTTGGGGCCCTGGTACATCGTTCTATAACTACAATTCGACGGTGCTGGGACACAAAAAAATTTATGATAAAACTGTAACATGTTTTTGTACGTATGTGTGTGTACCTAAATGAACAATTTTAGGTACAGAATCCGATACACAATTTTCATCACGCAAGACGATTAGGTATGCGGATTTTAATTAAACTTGATATTGTGACAGCTTATCTATAACATGACTCAACATATAGGATACTCTTTATTACGGGAGATGGATCGGTTCCCCTGCATAGCAGTCTCTGGTCTACACGTACGAAGTAGCGCTAACAGGTAACCTAGTACGAAAATATAATTCATAAACTCAGTTTAATTTGAACTTTATGCAAACTTATTATATTATGGCTTGCTGTTTTTAATTGTAACAATTTACTTTTCAAGGTGGTCTCTCCTCACACAGTTGTGTAATATCAAACTGTAACAAAGCTCTGTTTGTTATGAAACAATTGCCGTTTCAAACAACACAAAGAAGCAATTGATACTTTCACTGTTTCTTTATTTGTAATGTGGTAATGGTTGTGGAATATTATATTTTATAACACGAAAATCGAAACTAGATTTTTCAATTAAAATTAATTTTGTTACATAAAATATTTATGAACCGTATATTGACACATTTCAAAACTGTTTGAAAATAGAAGATCATACAACTTTGAGTATTTAATAAATAGAGCCCCCTACAGCCAACATCGGTACTGTATTTTTTCTGACAATTCTTCAGGGACGGAGGGGTAATCATTCAAAGCGATATAAAAATGCAGCGATCGAAGTGAACTAGTTTTATATACCTACAGCTTATGGCAGAAAGGTACGTTTTTCAATACCATATCCAGGCGTATTATTTTGAGATATTAGCTAACTGTGTAACAGGCGTCCGCCCTTAAGTATTTGCATTGTAACTGTTCCAATGCACAAACGAAAATAAATTAGGGACTTATAAAATTAGTTACATTTTTTGTTAATCAAACTATTCCTTGAATGGAGTTCCGGTTACAGTCGCGAGCCAGGGATAACTGTCGCTTGGACATTTAATAACGGATTATGTCTCGACACTTACCTATTCTGAATGCAGCAAAAACTCTTTTTGCTAAACGATTATGCTCCGTATTTATTAACACAAGTTTTTGGGTGACGTCGGGTGACAAGTGAAGATAAAGCATTCCAGTTAGGGCAACCGACGGGCGCGCTAACAATCAAAATTAAATATTTTTTTCCTTTTCCACTTAGCGCACCAGCGGTCATAATGTATCGTAGACAATTTATTACCTTACACTGAGCCTGTTTGAAATTCGAACTAATCAAGCAGTCTACTAGACTATGGACCTAATTATTATTAGACCCTGTGTATATGACCATAGCTCTCAAATCACCTAATTTCATAAATCCTTGACACTCCAATCTTATTCATCACGTCCGCACGATGATTGGAGCCATTTGTATAATGACCACCTCTTTATTAGAAAAAACAGGACAAATTAAAGGCGGGCATAATATGCCATGATGTAAATAATCTAGTTAATATCAACCAATACTCGTAAACATGAAGAAGTACGATAATGTTTGCAACTTTTAGGTTATTTTTTACATCCACAATATGGCGTGAATATATATTTCTTAAATCCATTTTCAATGGCTTTAGTATCTACACTCGAGTGCGATAGATAAAATATATTACATGTTCGGTAAATATTTCATATTATTATTAATAAATGCCGCATTAACACTACATGAATTACATGGTAAAGAGCCTTCTACTTAATAGATATCTGAAACAGAACAAATTGGGGACTTTCTCAAGAAAACAGAATATTGTGGTGACCCCGTTATTTTCGGGCAGGTGCAATCACTGCTCCATTATTTGTGGTGCTATTTACAATGAACACGTACGTGATCCGACTGCCGGCCCGAACCGACCTACTTGCATTGACCTTTCGCTGCAAACCATTTGGACGCAAGGGCGTGTCTCCGATATTCGGACCACTACCCTCTCACACCGCGATGCTACACCCTTGAAACTTAATATTGAACTTTGCAAATGACACTTTAAATGGAAAGAAACGATCGAAAATATTATG
Source organism: Pheosia tremula (assembly GCA_905333125.1). Classification (NCBI taxonomy): domain Eukaryota; kingdom Metazoa; phylum Arthropoda; class Insecta; order Lepidoptera; family Notodontidae; genus Pheosia; species Pheosia tremula. The sequence goes on from HG995411.1 coordinate 4,380,877, forward strand.
TTAAAGAAAGATGCCAATATCAAGTAGTATTAGGTATTTTTATAACATAGACATATCATACATAATGTGGGTTTTACTAGATATTATAACTAGACAATACTATATTATTGTCTGTCTGTACTACTTCACAGTAGTACTAAACCGTGGAAATCGGTCAATAATCTCGATTTTAAGTTACTAAATAAAGTGCCAATTTATTACAAAAGTTACCTTCATGTCTTAGTTATCGTGTTCAAAATTAATTGAACACAATTGGCGTGAAATACAAAAGTATTACAAATTCAGCTTCCAAAGAGCGGTTTTGCGTGACCACCAACACTGAAAAGCTATGTAATAGTTACACGACGCGTAATATTGCGCAATGATGACTGACTGTGATACATATTAGAAAGGAGCGGGAACAGTAGTAATAAAAATTAAAATGTTGTCTTTAGAGGAATACACAATTAATCCCTATAAACGCATTGTCCACGCATAAATAATTTTGAATTTGGAAGCGTGATGACAAGCGTTCTGTGCGACTCTGTATTGTGATTGGTGACGGGCGACAAACGGCGATATGCGTGACGGCTCGGGTGTTGTCGGCACTGTTCGTCGTTCAGGCGCGAACAAGCATAAATTATCAATTAGGGCTTCATACATTTAAGCAAATCTATAGTTAATCTATAATCAATAGTCAAAATGATATGCGCACAAGTTCATTTTTAAAAGATATCAGTCGACCCTATAGTTACTTAATAATTCCTATAAGCACCTCTTGCATACAACCACTCTTCATCCTTCATTATAAGACATTTTCGCGGTAATCCCTTAGTAGGAGATATCGTATCCCCGGTGCGGCGGCGGCGGGGCGGTGCGATTGCAAATGAAATATTTTCGGCAAAAATTACTCGATCGTACGGAACCGATAAATTCTCGATGTTTGTGTAATTACGGGAAATTATCACCCAACACCGGTACACCAGCTATGGTGCGTACATAATTATCATAATTGAAAAAAATACAAAACACACCACACAAAAATCGATGAGTGTTAAAATTGAATTCGGTGAGCCGGACAAATAAGAAATGGAGGTGCGAAAATTGGTCACAACGCCGTTTAAAGTATCGTTAAGGCTTGTTCGAGTGAAAATATTGTAATCGCAAGCGCGGGGCCGATCAGTATGGTTTATGAGCTGCGGAGACTGGCGGCCATTATTTCCCCGCGTTGATTTAGTTCATTATAGGCTACCGAGAATGCATGGCCCCATGGGGTTGGTTTTGCGTCGTTGATGTAACGAGCCGACACCTCGACATCGCGATGCTATCGATTTAATTATTTATTTATATCTTATTTCACTTAAACAATATTCATATTTTATTTCAAAAGTATTATACTTGGAGGAAAATAATTTAATTATAAAATCGTGCTGTGAAATAAGTCATAGACACGTATTTTCATATCTGCCTTCATAATGGACAGAATTACGAAGATTTTCTAAACTATAACAACTAACTGCACACGCAAAGTGCACTGGTTAATACCTTAAACGTGTTGCGGTTTCATGCAACACACTAAAAAGTGTTGGGTATTATTGCAACATTTTGTTAATCAGATAATGTTACACAGGACAACGGTTAATAATGCTAAATATAAATCTAAATTACTGGCCAGATATACCAGTCTTCACGACTCGTTTCCAAATTCAAAACATAGAAAAAAGACCGCGAATGTTTTGAAAGCTCGCAAGGGAAAAGAAAAGATAAATTAAAATAACTGCGCTGGATCGTGAGGGCAGCGCAGACGTGCGCGGGAGTATCTCACGCGATCGCGCGTCGCCTCGTCCTTCTGCCGATCCTATCGGCGGGTCACTATGTCGGCCGCGGACATTTTGCATTCCATCGTCACGTCCGCTAATCTTAATAATTTCGTCCAATATGTAGACAGCTAGCTACTTTCTAGCCCGCAACCCCTGCGGTTTCTCTCGGGCCAAAGAGATGCCGCGCCACTGGTCTGAGATACCTCTCATATTTCACCACCGTGACTATAACCAACTGCAAAATGTCTTTATGTAATAAATCATTAATAGATAAAAGTAATAAGTAGGTATATTCTAAATAGAAAGCTCATTGAATAATAATAAGCAAGTTCTATAAGTTTGCGCTACAGATTTTTTGTTGTATTGGTGCGTACCACAATGTGTTACATAATGAAGCAATGGAGCGTGTAATTATTTTGTGAGCGTTAAAAAAGCAGACCTTTAGGGTGTCAAGTGACAGGTGTCTTTCGAAATATACGTCCGTATCACGTATCATCGTGAAACTCTACAAGCACGTAGAGATTCATATAATTTAGGTCTCGGTGATGTAGCCTTAATCTTTATTGCATTCCTAGTCACCAAGTTTATCTAGATTACGTCGTGAGGTGGTCCGCAACTCTTACTTCATAAAGCCATAGGTAATGAGAAGGATGTCTGTCAGTATTTATATCGCTAAGGCGGCTCGAATATTAGTAAACCTACCGCGCACCTGTCTTTCAACATTAACGGTTGGCATAATTCTACTACAATTTATCAGTAATCCGGTCTATGTTATTTAATCCATGTTAAGAATTCTATTAAACACAAACGCAGTCAGAGACGATTCGAATAGTGCCGCTTATCAAAGGACGGTAGCTCAATCAAATAGCCACAATAAATCTTTAAAAACCAGAAGATTCAATTACACGGCTACCGGAAGGCATGAGTGGCATTAACAAATTGTCCGAGATAAATAAAACCTTTTTAATCTCAAGAAGAGGTCCCGCACTCGGAGCCGTTATCGGTCGTTCAGCGGTTTTTTTAAGCAATTTATTGAACGCTTAATGTATCGGTCAAGAATTAATTGGTTCTGAGTGAAAGCTATGCCGCTTTTAAATTGTAACGATCATGAACACTTCAAAGGTAAAGATCTCATTGATAAGATGCTTACCTACTTGTTTACACGGAATTGGACGCGGTTTAATATGCGATTCATAATTGACAAACTTTGATTATTGACGATTATTTACATCGATAACGACTGCTCTTCAGTATAAACCGGTCAGTGCTGAAGGTTCTTTTTCATACCTCGCTATGAACATATGGGTTAATACGGAAAGATAAAAGCTTGCTGATTAAAGGCCGTATCCAGATTTCGTGTGGCAAGAGGGAGGCTGCCGCGCGACATTGCAACATACCCTTAGATGTCTTCTATACGGGTACTATCTGATACCCTATGTATTTGTTTCTTGCTTTCAGTACTTACATTGCAGAAAAGTAATAGTTAATAAAGATTATCTTAGATATTTCGTATGTCTTTCCAAACGTGAGCAGTGAATTTAATAATCTTTTTCTACAAATTGCAGAGCTCCATGCTAGCGAAGAATAAATAAATGTACCAATAACCATGTATTTAAAATTAATATCCATATGTTGTCCCCATCCTTTATACGCGCCTAAATTGCACTAAACAAATGCCGTCATAAATAACAAACAAGACTAGATCTTCTTTGATGATATTTTTATTGCGCACTAACGATAGATATCTTTTAGATTTTTTCATACATAGCCGCCGAGGCACATGCTTATCATTTTTAAAGCCTACCCACGTGATGGCTTGAATAACATTTTCACGTATTACAAAACTAGAGTACAGTGCTAAGATGAATACCAATTACTGTACGATATGCCGCGATACACGTAAGTATCTCATCTTGAAATGCCGAGGACGGCTCCAAAATAATATAAAAAAACCTTCCTTGTATTTTTTCTGTACTTTTGACACACCTGATTAAGCTGTTTCCAGGTTACAAGTTCAAGTGGGAAGGCTGAGGGCGAACTGAGTATATAATATAGATCATAAACATCCAAGACTCAGGTACAAACATTCATGCGCATCACGCAAAGCTTGACCCTACCAGGATTTCAAAACCTGGGACTCTCGGCGCAGAAAGCAGAGTCACTACCAACTGCGCTAATATTGGCACGAAGTCACGTGTTATAACTACTTATCATTAGCTTAGTCATAGCATAGAGAATATAACCTCTACATTAACTGAAATTGGTTAGGCAGTCAAAGTTCCTTGCGTTCTTTTCTTCTCTTGCGAGCCAGATAAAGTACGTAGGTTTCTCGTTCGAGACAAAGTACAGAACGAGGGTACAGCCGGGATTGTAGTGAGGTCATTTGTATATTGCCATATTTAATTTCTGTAAGTGTAGATAAATAATAAATATCGCCAGATGTACACACCAATCGTACAGTCCCACACTAAGCAACGCTTGAATTATGGATTACACAATGGACTAGGGGGTGACCATATAATGTAATCACTTATCACACAAAACTTGTCCCTACCGAGAATCGAGGCCAGGACTCTGAGTACAGGAACCGACTGTGCCAATCGGGCTGTCAGACATAGGTACTTTATAAGTAAGAGGACTTAAGGAATGTGGAGAATCGTGTGTGGACAATCATAGTAGGTCCTCAGATTGTGTTATCTATTGGAGGCATCCGCGTGGCTCTCACATGCCTACACGCCGCGCCAGATGTCGCTGTGCCAAACAATGGCAGCCGTGATCTCGGACACTATTGCGCATCCACAATCGTACATACACAACTCCAAAAACCTTTATCCGTATTCAAATGGAGTTCAAATTGCTTTGGATTAACGGTTACGATATTTTTGTCGCGAGTTACGGTCAACCCTATTTGGTATTAGGTCTCAGTTAGGGAATGACGTGACATGACACCTCGCTCGATTGCGCGCCGCCGTTCCCGCTTTGTTGTTGTAGGTATTTGAATATTTTGTTCATAAAAAGCATTTTCAAAAGTCACTTTGTAAGGAAGCTATCTTTTGTTTAGGATACGATGAAATACCTACGCTACACGTAGCTGCAAGGTAATTTTCCAATCATTCGATTTTGGAAACAATGAATTTACTACCTAACTTACTTACGGAACATATCGAAAATTCCCAAAGTGGATTTTTGCAATCTACGTAGGTAAATACTTCGAAGTATACATCAAAAGTTTTCGAACTGTCGCCATCCATATAAGCGTTTTGAGAACTCGTCGGGAGTGATAAACATCAAAAAGTATTTGCATTGATATCGATTTCGGATTATTTAAAATATAAGGTGATACGAAAATAGTGTAAAATATTTTAAGGGGTTAACAAGTAGGTCATAGCGATCACATTTATGTATTCAATACATGTGTACCGCCTTACCGCGCACTTAGTATATAGTGTTATTTTAAAAAATTCAAATTATAGAATTCTATTATTTTCGGGAATGTGACCTTTATAGCTTACTGATGGACCCCATAAAGTATAACCAGCCATGTGATTGAGTATGTTTCATGTTCCTAAGTAGGAATAGAAAATACAATATAATAATAATCGGTCCATTAAACCTGACACACAGTAAAATAAGTAGATCAATGTGTATAAAGTTAATTGTTATGAGTATTTTAATTAACGAGTCGGCATCTTTTGATTTCGATTCGCGTGTGTTGCAAACAGTGTCTGCAACACACTGTCACTGAATAAAGATAAATTTAATTGGCGAACGGTTTTGGTTAATTTATCATCGCCTACTCATCTCGTGCCACCGCGATCGTTAACCTAATTGGCGACATTTTGAGGAGTTGGGGTGAAATACTTAATACTTTTTTTTATTTAAACATAGTCCGGAGATATACTTACCTAGGGTGTGAACATGATTTAGGATTTATGACTAGCTGTGCCGTAACTAATATTTTTGACTATCCATGACGACTTTTTATTTCCCACGATAAAAAATGTTCTTATTGAATATCTCTTTATTTGAAATTTAAGCTATCACCATATGCCATCAAAGTCCTGGCTTTGGTTTTTTTTCCGTGACGATTGTTAAAAGAAAATACAAAAATGGTAGATGTCCTCATCAATTATTTTAACATAGTAAAACCGTGTAAAGAGGGTCTTATATAATCTGACAATAGGCACGTAGAGAACAAATAGAGCTACTTTATTATAGGCATACCTGGATAAGATAGGAAAAATACTAGACAAGAGTAAACAAGTATTCACACAAATAGGTCGTTTTCAATTGTACTTTTTTGGCATAATAATGTATTGATCAAACTGTAGCGTCTCTGAGGAGCCGTTTACATAACAAGAAGCCCAATCCGAGACCAGAGTATATTATTCCACATGTTAATACTGATGGTACCTACTCTCGGGTTCACAGCCCGCAAGTAGCCACCAGATATACATTTATTTTCGTCAGTGATACGCGTGCCTAAATATATCTGGTCCGCAAAAGAAAACTTCATAAGACTATAAATTACCGACGATAATCCATTGTTTTCCACTGGAAACGACAAAATAATTTACAACAATGATAACGACATACGTTAAAAGATAAAACCCATTGTGTATTAGATTAGTTTGATAAAAAGTGTATTGGTAGCGGGCGTTGTGGGGTGCTACAGAGTGTTATAATTAGAACTGTATGTTGCCGCGAGTGGAAATGTTACTGTTTATTTTGAGCATTGCTGGATTCATGCCCTATGGTACGTTTATTTTTTATCGATAAATTTATTATAAGTCTATATGGCAGTGTAACTATACATTACCAGTTATACATTTAATTTAGTAGAAAAAATATATTGATGATGACCTTATTTTCGGTACAGAAGCGGAATCCCCAATTTTCGTTTTTTTTGTCGACCCGTCATTCCGCGCACCACCGACAGAAACTGCAAGACGGATTTTGAAGAAACTATGTTTTGTGATAGCTGGAGTACTTATACTTTGGGTAATAATACCCATTAATAATACTTTATCCCGACAAATGGACTGAAACCTTGTGCACTAAGTTGGATGCACTACCTAGGTATTTTATAGGCAAACCTGATAAGGATATTGGATAAATTCTAAATAACATAGTATGTTCCATTGATCACATTCACAGCGAGCGAAATACTATTATATACTTCATAAAAAAGATGTAAACAAAACATATTTCCAACAAACCGCTGTCCGTTATTTGTAACATTTAGTTAATGCATTGTGTCTACACCGGTGACATCCGATTAAATATAAAGAAAACAAATTGTTACATCATGTTATTTTAAATTCGTTTTGTATGAATGAACCGGCCGCCCGCGCACCTAGCTACCGACACAATGGCCCACTGAATACCGACTCATCTCGCCTCTGGATAAATATTTATTTATTCAACTGTTGACAATCGTATTTACATTGTCAATGCGCGTCTAGTAATGTTGTGTCGCCACGGCGCGGCCGGAGCGGGCGCGTGGGCAGGGGATTTTATGATCATCGCTCGCTACGAATTTAGGTCAGTGTTGTGACTTAGATAAGCAGAGATATCGCGAATAAAGGATCGTTTAGAATTGTGTGTTGTATTGTTTTTGTGCCTGAAGAGTTTTTTTAAGTGTTAAGTACTTATAAAAATGTTATGACCACGTTATAAAGGTTGTCAAATTGGATACGCCTCTCTAGCGCCTACTGTCAAAGTAACATCGAACAAGTACCTATACATCTAATTCTTTATTGTATGGGCCTATATAGTCAAGATTAGATGCGGAATTATTGCAATTTGTCATACTAACTTAATCGGAACGAGAACTTACCCCAGAAGATCAGGTTAACATCTTTTAGATTTTTTGTTATTTGAATACTGAAAGTTTTTAAGTTATCTAGGTAGGTAGGTACTTTAGCTATATAAAATACATGTCTATACCAGTTAGATATCTATTCCGGTTAAAGAAATTAGGTACGTACTAATAGTTTATTTAACTCTTATGTTTGACCTAAAAACCTTTTTTATTCTACCTAATTATACTAAGAAGGTATTTGCGTAGTTCTACACGAATCACTAAACTATTTTTTTCTTTAAGTAATAAGTACGTATACCTACCTAAGTATAGCTTTTTTTACATGTACTACGGAGTTACTTCTGTATCTATCTTAAGTAGGTTATAATTTTTTGATATATATTTTTTTTAAACAAACGCAATAAAACTGACTACAGGCGCGTTGGTAGCTGCAACCAACACAAATAGGTTCACAGGCTAGCACAATTATATCAGGCGCCTATCAACCACTTTCTCGCGCGCGCCTTGATTTTATTCGATCTTTTTATGTGTCACTGACAAGTGAACGAGAATAAACCTTCCTTTCAGATCCAAATTTGGTCTGTGACCTACCTTTTGCTATATAATAAATTGATGTAAATCTAAGCTAAAATAAATGAACGAAGGCAACATCATTTTTTCATCGTTAAATATAAAAATAACTTAACTTTTATGTTCTAATAGACAAATCTAGATAATGATGGCTAACATTAGATTATCTTTGTATTTCTACCAAGATATTAAAACGATATCAATAATATTTGAAGACCTGATTAGCCTAGTTGGTAGAGACCCTGCGTTCTGCGCTGAGGATCCCGGGTTTGAACCCTGGTAGGGACAAACTTTGTAAAATGAACACGAATGTTTGTACCCGAGTCATTGATGTTTATTATCTGTATAAGTATTATATACTGAGTTCACTCTCAGTACATTGTATGAAACCCACGATGCAAGCGTTGCTTAGTGTGGGAACGTACAGTTCGTGTATTCGTCTAGCGATATTATTATTATTAATATTCGACATGCTGAATGCTGTGTTAACTGCATAGAAAACCTAATTCTGAATAATATCTTCTTGAGAATTAGATTACAATACACTTATATGTATGTATAGGTACCAACTATTGATCTGATTCAATGGTTGGTACCTTTCAATAATTATGGACTTACCTAGCGTACGGATCAAGTGATGGCCGGCGAAATGGCTCGTAAAGCGAGAAAATAACATGATTGCAGCGGTTAAAACTGCGGCTAAAAGTAGCTATTACAGCCAGCATGTTGAACGGCTAAAGCTAAGTAAAGGCCGATTCGATTGGACAAGACATGCGTAGTGCAGGGAAATGGCACTTTTTACGACGGACCACCGCGGTAGTGACATTAATTTATTTGAATTAAGGTCAATATTAATTCGAACCAGTGTCTCCAACCATGCCGCAATTACGGTAGATCTACCGTATTTTTTCTAGATCTACCACCTACCGTAGACATGTCAAAATCTGCCGTAATTTCGTACGTGTCCATATTTCTATAATGACAGCACGATTTAAAAAGGTCATTCTGCTACTTCTGTTTGGAAGAATGACCTTTTTTTTTTTACGTTACGCATCCCCACTGCATGGGTATTTTAGCTGCAAACACTGGTCTGCCGTAATTTTCCACCATCTACCGTATTTTGAGACCAGGCAACACCGTAATTTTGACAAAGAGGGTTGGAGACACTGATTCGAACCATTAACTTATATATTTATAGAAAGCATGAGCATGATATGATTGGCGCTTGGTAGAAAGATTCGAAACTATTAAAGTGTAGTGTTGTAGGTACCTTACTTTATACTCTCTTATCGTGCTCTCTCTCTTCTTTTCTCTTTCTGGTCTGGTCCAGCAACACGACCACACAACTACGACGCTTACGTGACCGTAATGCAACGTAGAATGATTGCGCTTGAGCCACTGATTATATTCTAGTTGTAACTAGGTACTAACATATTATATTTTTCAGTGGTCGCAGAGAGCTGTTTCTACCACCATTGTCTGGGCTGCCACCCTGAGCAGACCGTGGCGCCAGGCAGGCCAGTCGAGTGCCAGCCGTCCAACTGGGTGACTGCACAATGGTTGCACAACTACGGACACCCTCCGCCCACAACGGACTCCAGGATTCCTGTGGAATACCGGTGCTTGAAGATGGTCGCTACGCCCGACGATAAGACATGTGAGCGAATACATTGATTCTTGAAGTAATTTATAGACACACCATTTTCATATCTTCATGTCACATCTATTATTTTATTTTTAATGTGTATTTATTAATATGTCATCGCTATTAATTACTTGACATTGGCAAAATACCCACTAATTTGCAGGTGATGCCATATTCATTTCATGATTTCATTTCGAAAAGAAAGAAGATAGTAATTAATTTTGTATAGGAGGTACTGAGAAGGTCGACTCATGATTTGACTTCTAATATAAGGATTAACCCTTAGCATGTACTTCAAAATGTAATAAGTAAACTTGTACTTGGGTAGTAAAATTGATTTGGGTCCACCATGTGGGTCCAGTGCGGGTTGGGTTTACACACAATTGCTCTCACTATAGGCCTGACACTAGGCAGTTGCCTTAAGTCCGATAGCTAAGAGAAGACGCCTTCTCGATTCTCGCCCAAGAGCCCTTCTTACCAATACTAGCACTAATCCGAGAACAGCGAGAAAACCACAAGAACAATTGAGGTCTACACTAGTTCTCGTACGTTCTCTTTTGGAGTACACACTTAACATTTTCTTTCCAGTCGGCAATACAGTAGACGTGATCCGAGGTTGTATACCGAGAGCGCAAGTGGACTCCGTGTGCCTCGGCCTTGTGGCAGTCGAGCGCGCTCGCGGACACAGCGATGCGCGATGCTTCATCTGCTACGGAGACAACTGCAACTCAGTCACGAGAATCGCCTTACCGATCTTTATCATAGTGCCGTCATTGCTTCTACACTTCGTGATAAGATGAACTGTAGTGTAAATAAAACTAAGGACTTTAGTAAACAGTTTATTGTTTAGTATAATGACATAGATTTTTTACATAGGTACGCAGTGCGTTCGGTCATGGACTAGCGATAATCTACATTCAAGACCTAGACCTAATTTGATCGATAAAAACACCAGGACAACAATTTTCTTCACATTTTTATGCATTAAAATTAAATGAATATTAATATATATTTCATTGATGATTGCCGTGCAATTTTTTATGGTCATTTGAATTACAGAAAATTATCTATCGTATCACAAGTTCTAACCTTGTACAAAATTGCCGTTTTCGACATAAACGAAGCGTGGAGCCCCTGTTTTAAAGTTTTTGTCGATGAAACGAAGTCTAGTCTGTGGTGCTAGATTAATTGCTAGTACCTGACATAATACACTGTATATGTAAATACATTATTGTGCTTTCAGTTGGTACCTTGTGCCAAATAATTTTGTTGTAATAAAATTTAACCACATAGCGATATTTTAATTTTACCCAATGTTATTGCTTAAAAAAAAGAAGGTTCTATCAAGGACACTGCTATCCGGTTTCACATGGCAAATGTACAAAGGTACAAGTATCTAAGTACAATTTATACAAAAAAAAAAAGCATCGGGGAGTAATGTCTTTGATAGGACGTTAGCCTTGTATGCACGTGCACGAGCACACTCATGCAAATGACTATAGGACCACGACTGCTCGCACAGTTGTCTCATAATGATATTACAATGGCAACGATGCGATCATTACTATTGGCAATTTCAGAAGGTAAGTATAGAAAAAAAACATCGCCAGACGAACAAACTAAATATATGGCCCAAAACTAAGCAAAGCATGTATTATAGGTACCGTACAATGGACTGGGGGCCATAGTAGGCAGACTCCTTAATTTGGCTCACTCAGGCGTCTTCACAAAATTAAATAACTAGATATTAATGTACGAAATGTAACGCAATGTAACCTACCTGTAAAAAATAAATATAAAAAAAAATACTTGGATAAAAAAAAGACTAGAAGAAAACAATCTAGATGACATTCTAATTAAAATCTATTGTAAATGCATTTATGAGTTAGTAGATAATATTATGTATAATGAAATTTGTTTTGTTATTATGTACATTAAGTATTATATACATTTTTCAATGTGTAAAATTTTATAAGTACCTACTTAAACAAATTTCTATCCTCACATGTACATCATTATAATGATGTGTGTTAACAATGACGATAATTAGATCCATTGCATTTATATCCAAACAATAATTACTTGTATATATTTTACTTAATTCTACTTTCACTTATAAATTTAATAATATGTTATGGAATGTTATTGAGACATAGACAGAACTAATACTACCACCACTACCACACTACCCACTGAACAAAGCCATGTCGCCAAGCGGCCTAGCCGTGTTCCGGCATGATGTTCGGTGTTGCCATTCATGGGTGGCGGGTCAGATCAGTTTCGCTGCATGTGCCTAGTGAATGTAGCGTCTAGATCTACTGCCGCCTTCCTACCTAGGCAAGCATGCTCCATCGTAGATCTCATCGTCACTTACCATCAGGTGAGATCGAGATTAAATACTTGCCTATAATTTATAAAAAAAAAAAAACTATATATCACTATTTTTAATTTACATAGGTATAAAAAAATCACACCTAACTATAGTATATTTGTACACAGTAAACATTTTATTGTATAAAAATAATATCAAAAAAATCACAGGTGCTAAGTACTACTAAGTTAATGGCTTGCATTATGATGAGTAATTGTGATGGCCCAGCAATACAAAAAAAAAGTACTAATGCCTATAAATTGTCTTTTTTGTACGTGTTTAAATAAGTCTACTTGATTTTATGTAGAACAGAATCACAATCAATATCATTGATCTCAATAATTCGATTCAATACCTAATTTTAAAATCCCCCTATTTTTTTATGATCTCTGAGATTTCCATCCTTATAATTATCATCTCTTTTCTTCTAAAAAAAATGCATGGTATTTACTATTTCATTAGAATAATTTTCTATAAAAGTCGGGGTTAATTTGTACTAGCTATGTAGTGTATCAGCGCCAAGGCACGCGTTCAAAATGCCAGATCTGCTTGTCGTCTGCAACGCACCTCTTTGCTGTCAGCGGTTCATTCACCCCATCCTTATCTTTCGCAGCCACAACCAGAGTCAAACATAACCCACTCGGTGTTTTTAATCTAGGTCCTTTTTGCTCCCAGATTTGCTTGCTACTATCACTGCAGCCTTTCCACACAGCACGACCGTTTCCTTGCTCTAAACACAAGCCTTCATCAGCCATAACTTTGCCTTCGGGTGTGTAAACTACTAAACTATCAAGATCTAGATCACTGCCACAATGCACGGCAGCTGCTGGCCCGCCAAGCCCCGGGGTCCCAGCAGTCACTCCTAAACAGCCACCTCTCTCATTCCTGACCCTCCCGAACCACCTATCTCCCGTTGGAAAGAAATGCTGCGGCCACACGTTCTCCAAATACCACTTGAAGTTATTACATTTTAAATTGTTCCTTAACTCAATACGATCTCCTACAGTCTGTTGATCGCGTATAGCCGCCACTGATGGATTGAATTTGAAGAAGAAGTCCGCCCACTCGTCCATCCACACAGTCGCTGCTCGAGCCAGATTAGAATTCAGAACTTTGGAGACCCCACCGGGATATTTGTAGGGACTGTGTCTTCTGAAGATGTGGCCGACTCTTGAGCACGACGTGATCTCCACCCGCGCGCCGCACTGCCACGCTCGCCAGGACAACTCTAGATTTTCTGCGCCCCATATTAACATACCTTCATCATAGCCTCCCAAACGCCAGAACAGACTTTTTCGCACAGCAAACAGTCCTCCAGCCATTGCTGGGGTTGGATAGGGTTTCGAGGGATTTGTTGCCTTCTTCTTCAGCACTTCGGAACTGGGCATTAGCCAGCGGAAGTGGAGCCGCCAACTGAACGCGCCCCAGTGGGCGTCAATGCTTTTAGTGTAGGCTAAAGTGTCTTCGGATAGCAGATCAATGTGCGGGCATATGAAGACGTCATCGTTTCCCGCCCTGTCAAGTAGAGGTTCCAGCCATCCTTGTGTTACCTGCATTTTTTTAAATTCATAAATCTATTGATTTCTTATATTTACGCGAATACTACACATTTAAATAAAACTAATTTTACGTGAAACGTCGGGAACGTAAAAAACAAAAAATAAACGCGATAAAATCCGTAAAATTAGTTTTATTTAAATTCATAAATCTAGTTAGAAGTTATAACTTTTGAAACTTATATAGCTTAGTGGTTAGAGAGGTCGCCATGGTTCTGGGCTTAATTCCGAACCTGGCCACTTAACTGTTGCTGTGAGCCCACTCCTAGCACAAATTTAAGTTAAGTTGGAGGGCTATACGCACCAAATTAATAGTTATTTACCCTAAAAAAGAAAAAAACCACCTCCACCACCTCGTTCAAGAGGCCTGTACTAATAAATCAATCTCAACTCTGATAATTTAAAATGTTAGTAGAAAATATCACTCAAATCGACATGCAGATTTAAGATCTATTTGAATGATTATAATCTATTTATGGTAATTCTTGATACAATCGACTCTACACTCTAGACATGTTTCGTAAATTACCCAAGTAATTATATTAATCAGAAAGGCAGAGCAGGGGTAGAAAGGTTCTTGAAAGGCGACCACGAGCCGGAACGTGGAGTGTGGGAAGGCCCCCTAAGGTCGACCGATGACCTCACGCGCACTGTAGGAAACCGTCAATGCGAGCGGCAAGGACCGTGACGTGCAGATAGATAACTCTTTATTGTTCCAGCTTTCATTGTGTATTTTTTGCGTGACTTGTGAAGTCACACAAAATTTACACCATGAAAATACCACAGGACTTATCTAGTGAAGCGATACAAGACCATAAAGTTAGTAAAAGTAGCGGTTATTACAAACCTTATGGTATTGTATCGGATTAGGTACGTTTTTAAGCAAACTTAATACATCGAGACATCCAATGCAGAATGCTAATATCGCAAAACACTAAATTACATCGTAAAGATGTCCAAATTTTTCGTAAAAAATAAAAACCATTGACATTTTGAATTTCGCGCCCTAACCCTGAGCTTCCCCCTTAATTAAAACCGTAGAGTAAGCAGCAACTTCAAATGTAATCGTTACGTCCTCGAGAAAACATGCTATCACTGTCATACTTATTTCTAAAATCTGTGGTATGAGAAGGATGGAAGACGAAAAAGCGATTGTACTGGACCTATCCGAATAACTCAATCGATCGAAGGGTAATTACAGCGGTGTTTACAATTACGACGAAACTATTTTTTTCAGTGGGAGGGAAACATAAAAGAATTGCCGTCTTCCTAGTACATTCCGACCATGAGAAAGACAGCAATACATCTAGTTTTAGTTTGTGTACCGACAGTAATAATACCAATGCCAGTAGACATGTACCGGTTGATACCTAATAATCCAAAAAAAATGTGTGAACGAAAAATTGTTGCTATTAATATGAGCTTACCTCACAGTGTGCATCAAGGAACACCAAAACGTCGCCGGTGGCAGACCTCGCGCCCAGCAGCCGCGCTCCGACCAGTCCGGTTCGAACCTTAATCCTCAATAATCGCACCTTATCCAACTTCCCTATTGCGTCGTCAAGCTCTTTGCTCAGATACTTTCTATCACTCGCGTCGTCCACTAATATAATCTGAAATTTATAACCGTTTCACACTGTAGTTAGCAGAATCATCGTCATTACTAAACACGATTAAAACCATAGTTTAAAAAAAGTGAAGGGTAATGTATAGTATACTAGATACGCCCTGCGGTGTTACTCACGCAAAAAAATCATGTCGATCCTTTGCGCTATAAAAAAAATAAAACAAATCCAGCCCACGGGAACCATACATTTTACCGGGATAAAAAACCTATGTGCTATTCCAGACTATAATCTATCTCTGTGCCAAATTTCATCCAGATCCGTTCAGCAGTTATGGCGTGATTGACTAACAAACATCCATTCATCCGACAAAACTTTCAAATTTATAATATTAGTGAGATAAGCGCATGGTCACTAACTGTATGGTTCCAAACAAATCAACGCTGATATGATTGGTACCGATCAATGGATTGGGGGCGATGAAAATGATGAAAAGAAAATGATGGTATTTTCTACCTGTTTGAGTAATGACTCCGGTGACCTCATAAGAACTGACATGATGTTCCTCATGAGCGTTGACCAGGCTTCATTGTGGAACACTATTATAACAGTTGCCGTTGGTAAGTTTTCTACGTCGAATTGAACACTTCTGCAACTGAAATAATTAAAGAACAGCCCAGTTCAGTCGTACAGCATTATATCTATAATAAAGTGGTAATAATTATTACAAATAAAGTAATTTTCTTATTCCAATAATATTACCTGTCACTCCTCATATCAGGGAGACTTCTATTGATTGAAATTTTATCACTAACAAGTATGTTATAGGAGTGTAATGCATACAACTCTCTAGCTGTTATTAGCTCCCTCGGGGACAACTGGACGGGCCGGCCACCTTCACCAGCTCCTGGCACAGGTGCATAGTTGTTACTATGGATTACATCTGTGAAATAAATAAATAATACTGACATTGAATCATTTTATTTCAAAATATATAACCATAATAAAATTCAGAAATGGTTATAAATATTATTTTTTTTAAACAAATTTCCCTTATTTTTAAAATCTCACAAAATTTTTATTTTTCTGTTGTAAATATTTAGTGAGATTTTAAAAATAAAAGAAATTTGTATAAATAATTTGAAATAGCTATACTGATATAAATGAGTGTATTAACATGCTACTTCACATATGAGCTCAGTCTTGTATTTGTGTTGGTGGTCAAGTTATGAATCCACACATTAACCACTCATTTTATAATGTTACTGGTCTTCATGGAAATTTTGTCCTCAGAAATCAAGACTAATTTATGTTTATATAAAAATATATACATATACTTAAACCGGGCTTATTACCGTCAGATAGATTTCCTCCATTGATTCCACCTACATAGTGGCCAACTATAACTCTCATCCCACTCTCATCCACATAAGAATTTTTGTCATAATGCAGGCTGAAATGAGAAAATATTTCATTATTAGCTAACCACGATTTGTTCCCAAATTCATAGAAGTTTACAATGTCATAACAAAGAGCTTTTGAGAAGAATAGTGCTGTGTATGCCATTGTAAATTTGTATAATTTTAGGTGTATATCTGTAAATACACATAATAAGACTATTACTTGGACATCTGTATCTACATTAAATATTTGGAAAAAATATCACAGACCGTATTTCTAATACAGATACTGTATCTATGATTTTTATAATTTTGTCTGTCTTTACATATATTTTAAGAAAACTACTTGATAGACGTTTATAAAACTTTGCGTCATGATAGCTTATGAACATTGGGTTTTTTTGTCTTTTTACCATGGGAAATGAAACGTTTCCAAAAGGTAGTGAAGATGAAGATGATTTTTTTATTTCCAGAAAATAGATAATTTCCCTTGGTAGAAATAAAAACTGTATACACATACAAAGTCACAGTAACTCATAGTTCCTTAATAATAAGTGACACATTATGTTGGTTTATATTTCCCAACTTCAAAACAGGCACTAACAACACTTTATTTTTCACTTAGGTGTTGGACCATTCTGATACAGAAAAAGTTAAAATAAAATATTTTATTCTGCACTGTGCACCAACCTGTTGTACCATGGTTCCTTGTGTTTTCTTTTCACGGTATTGTATAGTTCCAAACTGACATAAAACATAGCATTTATTAGAAACACCAAGATCACACTCAATGTTATAATTTTTTTCTTGCGGCCTCTGCATAGTAACGACCAGAAATCCTGAAAATTATACATGTTTGTCAAAAAACCATGTAATGTGTATGGCGAAGTAGCAAAACTATTTTTAAAGTTGAGTATAAGAATTTTTACTTTGTAGACCTTTGTAAACCTATACTTCTATAGTCTTAAAAAGTTATAAAACCCTTACATTAAGCATTTTTATTTAGATTTGCTGTCCTGTAGAGAGCTGAACTTCAAATTACATGCATATCTCAGTTTAATATAGGTACTAGATCTATTCTAAACATTTTTTAAATGATGAACCAAAAAAAACATGGAGTAATGTATAAAACTAAGAAACCACCTAAGTAAATAATTTGGTAATAATTAAGAAATGCATGAATGAACGAGGTACTTTCAGTTTTACTTCACCTGACAGATGAAATACAGCACCCGGCCGAAAATATTGCACGTCAAGCTTTAGAAAGAGACTATCGGCTAAAGTCAAGAGCGAAAGAGACAACGCTCTACAAAGCCGAAACTTTTTCTATAACTGAAGTGCAATATTTACGGCCAGATACTGTACGACGGATGACGATGATAATGACACCGTAGACATTAAACAGATGCCAACGTCATATTATATAATAGCTTTATAACGGATAATTTTCATATCATCATGTACATTGGACACGCCATTTTCATTTCATCATGTCACATCCATTATTTTATTTATAATTTGTATTTATTGAAAGTTTTATTGCTATTAATTACTAGACATTATGCAAAATACCCGCTAAGTTGCGGGTGAGGCCATATTCATATCCATTTTATTTCATCGCATCTCATTTCGTAAAAAAGAAGAAGAAGATCATGTACATTAATTTATTTAGAATGTGTATTTATTGAATGTGTTATTACTATTTATTATTTGACATTGGCAAATTAATCAACAACAACATATTTTTTCTACTGGCATCGGCAATTTGTGTCGATGACCACACCATAGTTTGATGCTAGATCGATGTCATGAATACAGCCTTATATTGATGTTCAATCTTGCTAGTTTATTTTTTCACTGATAACATATGTCTAATCTGTGACCAATGTTTAACCTGAAATCTTGCATGGATTGTTGTTATCATTTTGTTATTTGTCTCTTTTTATTAGCTACTTAAAAAAGAGACGCGTTATTGGACCTGTGCCAATTTATATTAAAAAAAAAAGGAAATTTTCGTAATTTTATCCTTTGAACCAATTATAAATTCAAGGCAAAATCATGCCAAACCGTCCTTGGAACAGAGCAAGATCAGACACTGGTAGACCCCGTGGTCTACGAGGGAAAGATATTGGCTTGTACTACAGGAATCAAGCTATGAAAGGTGGAAAACAGAAACAACAGAAAGAATTAGTGGTAAGTAAACTATGTGCCTATTTCTCCCTACTATCTATACCAGTGAATTTATTAATGAGTCCTGCTCCAGAGAAACTTTATCACCTTTCGATTGATGTGTGAAGTTTGCTAACCCGCACCTTACCAGCATGGTGGAGTATCCACCATAACAGTATCTCTTGAATTACCCTCAAATGGCACTCAGTGCTGTGGTTAACATTCAAGTACTTACTAATTCGTTTCATTACTATAACGACTAAGACATTTCTAATATAAAGCATATTTTAGATAACTTTATCAATACCTACAACAGTAGTGACGGCCATGCAAACCAATATAAAATCAATCATGAAGATCGCCAAGGATAGCAATGTCCATTTAGCACCATTAAAGGAATTGAATTTAACAGATATTAAAGATACTGATGCAAATATCAACATCCCTTATGTTGATCATACCTTTAAAACTCCTGAATTATTACCAATAAAAAAAGAATGTGAAGACTTTGATGAGACAAAAATAAAAAAAAATGATGAAGCGATGATTGTCTCTGATACTGATCTGGAAACCTTTAAAACTCAGGAATTTATACCAATAAAAAAAGAATGTGAAGAGTTTGATAAGGCAGGTACTTCAAAAAATGAGGTTTACGTAAAACCCCATGGACCTATGGTTACAGATTCCATTGACATAAAGTCAGATGAAAGACTATTATCATTACGAGGGGCTGGTGATTACAAGTATGGTTACGAAGATATAATAACCGGTACATTTGATGAGAAACTTGAAGAAAGTATATCTAAAGGGATCAGTATTAATATGAAAAATGCTGACATCAATAACTTGAGTGTGGCTTTGTGTGTAGACTATAAAGAAATGGTTAAAAGAGATAAATATAGGAGAATGAAGAAGTTCCGTGATATATTGCCAACGTTTCAAAGGTCTAAAGAATTGCTCGATATTATCAATAACAACCAAGTTGTTGTGACCAGTGGAGAGACTGGATGTGGAAAGTCTACACAGGTATGAAATATTACTAATGATTTCCCACAGCTCTGGCTACACAAGCTCAGCTTGACCCCTATTGTCGACCCTAATTGGCAGAGTTGGTAGTAACCCTTCACTCTGTACTGAGGGTCCCAGGTTTGAATCTTGGTAGGGGCAAACTTTTTATGATTGCCATAAATTTTAAATGCCAACCAATAAATTGGTTGTTGGTTGGTTTATAGCAACAAATATTCAGGTTATTTACAGGTCCCACAAATAATTTTAGATGATGCAATCATGAACAACAGAGGTGCTAATGTAAGAATTCTAGTCACACAGCCGAGACGTATCGCCGCTTCATCACTAGCCATGAGGGTTGCTGAAGAAAGGGCGGAGAAAATGGGCTCGTCTGTAGGTTACGCTGTCAGATTAGAAAAGTGAGTTTTGTTAATTGTTACATGTATTCAATGGCTCGAGCAACATGTGCGGAACCATTACAGCTTCCAAAGTTTGGTTAAAGCAATTAGCAGTGCCAAAAGTGCTCATCTACTTACTACTACTACTAATGGTAGAGTGACTTCACAGCCATATTATAGCGTATCTAGGGAGCAGGGGGGCGAGACGGCCAGGCTAAGGGAATTTTCGTTTCAAAAAGCTTTTTTCTTATAGATACATATCACTTTCCCCTACCTTCTCTTGTTTTCTTTATATGCTATAAAGTATGTTTTGTAAAACAAAATCTAACAGAAATTATGGCTGTCATGTCATGTGATGGCTGAAAATAATATTTTTTCCAGAGTGGAGGCAAGGCCTCGTGGTAGTATAATGTTCTGTACAACAGGCATACTGATTGCTGACTTAGAAGTAAACCAGGGTCTGACCACCTACAGCCATGTGATATTAGACGAAGTACACGAAAGAGACTGCCATATAGACTTGTCTATGTGCATGTTAAAGCAGGTAATTTAATTTCTATTTGTAACCTCTCAAAGTACAAAAATACAGTTGTTTAAAGTTTCCAATCAGGAAAAGCGAAATACGGGCTGCACATACAGGCCAGAGCTACAGGCCTGTGACGTCATCGCCATAAGTCAGCGCACGTGTTAGAGAGAAAGAGCGTGATCCCACTCCTCCTGTATTGCTTTTATTAAACTTGAATAAGGAATATTTTCGAAATTATGAAAAGTATCTAAAAAATTCTTAGCCTATTTCAAAGTATTACTACTTATACTTTATCAATTCATCTTCTATCGTGGTTGTAAAAAAGGATTATCTGACTCGCCGTAGTCAGCTGCGCTGAACTGATTATGCAAGATTCAGATCCGAAATACCTGACACTATTTACTAACATTTAACTTCCATCTTTGCCTTTTTCTGTACTCTCTTGTTAAGAGTAATCAGAAATGCGTCAAGCATCTACTGCAATAACTTAATATTTATCTCACTTGTACCGTAGGTTCTTAAAAAGCGCAAGGATTTAAAACTAATCCTCATGAGTGCTACACTTGATGCTGAGAAACTGACAGCATACTTCGACAACTGCCCTATGTTTCACATCGAAGGATTAGCATACCCAGTCAAAGAGGTGTACCTTGAGGAAGTACTTCAAATGACCCAATATGTGCTGCCATTCGAAGAGCCACGGGGTCGTAATAACATGAAGCCATGGTACAAGCATACGAAGAAGGGAAAAATGGGTGCTGCCTCTGAAATGGAGAAAGACATTAAGTATAAAGCTGAAATTGGTAAGTATATTCCGCTGTAGCATATCTCAATACCATAAAGTCAGCTTACATAATGTACAAATTTATGTTTACAGCACCATGGCTTGAATCTATAAAACGAAATTTAGACAGAGACGTCTATTTAACTCTACAAAATGCTAGAATCGAGGATTTGAACATAAATCTTATCTGCTGTCTCTTGACGCATATATGCCGGGGGGAGCCGGGTGCTATACTTGTATTTCTGCCAGGAATCGGCGAAATCACAAAACTTTTGAGGGCCATGACCGAGTCCAATGCATTCCCAAATTCGCGCTACGAAATATACCCCTTGCATTCAAAATTACCGTCATTGGAACAACATAAAATATTTGAAAGGCCACCCGGTCATATTAGGAAGATAATAATCGCTACAAACATCGCGGAGACGTCTATAACCATCGACGATATTGTGTATGTGGTGGACTGCGGCAAAATAAAGTATTCAGGATTGAATGTGGAGGAAAATGTATCTACGTTGAAAACGGAATGGGTGTCGAAGGCAAATTTGCGACAAAGGTAATTTACATCTATCTATACCATTCGTTCCCAACGTGGTCCAGGTGGACCCCCAGGGGTCCACGGGAGACTCGACGGGGGTCTACGTTATTTCCATAGTTAGATCTAATTTTCAATTTTTTTGTCGAGTTTTGGGAATATGATAGAAACGTAGCTAGGAGCCAGCTACACTTTGAATGTGGTCTATGAGAAAAATAGTCTGAGATCCTCTGATCTATACCATAAAATTAATATCCTAGATATACGACATAATTCAGCAGGGGTATGCTAAACTACCTGTTCTTCTTTACCGCAGCTGTAATAATTGAAAGTAGCGCAGGTTCAAATGTAAGTGTATCCTGTCTCGATCATCCTGCCTATCTCTCGAGACAGCCACTAAGGGTAGACTGAATATTCCTGAATTAAATTCTGAAAAGATACTTCTTTTTCCCTTTATTTCAACGAATTTGTATGAGTGCTCTATATTCTTTAGGCGAGGTCGCGCCGGCCGCTGTCAGCCAGGCGTTTGCTACCACCTCGTGACGTCATTCCGTGCAGAAAAACTTGAGGAACGGCTTCTACCAGAAATACAAAGGAGCAACTTACTTGAGCCCTTGCTCTCAGTTAAAAGGCTCCGGTTAGGGAAGGCGGCTGAGGCCTTAAAGAAGATGGCTTCACCCCCAGCGGACAGCACGGTGGAATGGGCTGTTAAGCATTTACAGCAGTAAGTAGCATTTTCTTTAATTATCAAGAGTGTGACGGTGGCGTACTCATTAACTCCTTAAGGTATCCTCCACTATTTTTGATACACGTTATATGTTGGCAGATGCGGTGCGCTAGACGACTCAGAAGTGCTAACACCGCTAGGCTGGCACTTAGCGCGGCTGCCCGTGCACCCCGCCGCTGGGAAGCTGTTGCTGCTGGGAGCGCTGTTCGGCTGCCTCGACCGCGCCGCCAGCGTCGCCGCCGTGTGGGGATTCAAAGACCCTTTTATGATGGTCATTGGTAAGTACACACACACACACACACATATACATACACACACACTCATTCACCATCTAATAGGTAGGCAACATTTTGCCTGAAAGGAACCAAAAATGTATTATTTGTCCAGTTAATAAGTTGAAAAAAATGGCGGCTCTACTCATGCCTAGTTGTCTAGAAACAGTATGATTAAGGAATGATACGTGTCCCGTAAAAGTAACTGGAAAACATCGTGAGGAATGCTGCATGTCTGAGAGAACCTACTTCTCGAAAGACGTGGGAGGTTGGCGACCCAGCATTAGACCAGTGTTATCACTGTGGCCTAGTGTGGGTTGGAATGTAGGCCATAGTCCACCAACAATAGCCTTCATCCCGCTCTCTTTAAGAAGCGGCCCGTACCCAGCAGCGGGCATTAAAAAGGGCTATTAAAAAAACTCAGATTATTTCTGAATTTAAGGATTCCCGATAGGCAGAGAGCGTCCACCTTTCGAGTTCCATGTTCTTGGAAATGTAGAGAATGCTGATGGCATTCATTTGCGCGCGCGATATGGACATTACAAAAAACCCTCTCCTGTTTGCTTAGATATCGTAAAATCCATTTTAGGTAAAGAAAATGAAGTGGATCAAGCGAAGAGATACCTATCTCTGGGAGAGCCGAGTGACCACATCGCCATGTCCGAAGCTATCATCCAATGGGAGCGATGCGCATCCTCTCAGAAACGCAACTTTGCTTACGAACACTTCCTATCAAACCATAATCTAGAACTGCTGTCGGATATGAAGAAACAATTCGGTGATAATTTAAGGCAGATGGGCTTCTTGACTTCCGGTGACGTTAGGTCCCGGTGGGAGAACCGCAACGCGCATAATCTGAGCTTGTTTAAAGCTATTGTTGCTGCGTCGCTGTACCCCAATATTGCTACAGTCAGGTAATATGGTTGGACTATAGGTTGACCACTACCGCTGAACCTTGGGATAGTGCGCGGCGAGGCGGCGCGGCGGGAGTATCGGCCGTCCGTCCGTCGATTCATGCCCTTTCCTACCCCCTTACCATTCCTAGGGCGCAGCACAGCGGTAGTGGTCAAACTATAAAACCCTCCCCCTCCGAAATTGTGTAAACTTGTTGAATTAAATCATCATAAGTAGGTCATTATTTTATGGCCCACAGTGAAAGAATTTCTGAAAAGCTGGACTTATTTTGGCTTTTGAATTGCTTGTTGGTCCCAATTAGGCTGTATCTCGCCAGGCTGGATTTGTTAAGCTTTTATGTCCATGCTCTGTATACCCAAATATCCAGCTAAACTGGCTGTTGAATCTGGAATTCGCCTTACTATGGCTTAAACCATTTGACGTTCTATAAAAAACAATTAAATTTCAGATGGACGAATTCTCGGAATCCTCGTAAAATACCGAGAATTAAAGTGAGGACACCCGAGGATGGTCACGTGGACCTGCACCCGTCTAGCGTGATGTGCACCAAAGCGGGGAGGCAGAGGGGCGCGGGCGGCGCCATCGGGCCCGCCTGCGTCTGCCCCGGCGCCAACTGGCTCGTGTATTGGCTGAAGCAACGTTCAACAGACCTCTTCGTAATCGATGTCACCCTGGTATACACATTGCCGTTGCTATTCTTCGGCGAGATTAAAGTGGCGCAGGCGCAAGATGGTACGTTTTTTTATTATTATCTACAGTATGATTCGGAACGGGTATACGAAGCCTTGATACTTCAGTTAGAAAAAAAAATACAAAACCATATAATTGTAATTGTGAGGGGAGCACTTTTTTTTAATCTACATTTCAATATTCTGAATTCACGTAATGATTGCTATAAATCAGCATTGGGTCAAGGCTGAGTTACCCGTTCTGAATCAACCTGTATAAAAGCAATCTAGATTGCTTATGCTTTGTCTTATTAGGTATCGAAAATTTAGGGATATATTCAAAACGACTTTTTGCATATCAATATTATTTTAAGCCTAATGCAGGCTACTTTAATTAATGATATCTGACCTAGTTATGCATGTAGAGTTTCATGTTTGTCCACAACTATGATTGCCTAACTCCTAGACCTAGACGAAGGCAGGCAAACATCCGTCCTAGTCTGTCATGATAAGTGACTACGGAACCCTATAAATGACAATCTACACATATATTTCAGAAAAAAATTACGATAATTGCATAATATCAATATCATCAATAAAGGTTAGTTGCAACAAAGCAACTATGCAGCTACTGTTTAAATTGAGAAGCCTGTTGGATCAGGTGTTGGCGTCGAAGATTACTGTGTCTAGCAATCACGGTACACAGCACAACCATTTTGAAGAACAGGTTTTGAAGTAAGTACCTATTTACATAAAAATAAGGACGGCCGTGTTCAAACCAATCGCGTTGCTGCATGAGGCCGTGCGATCGGTTTGGAGACTGCTAACACTACAGCAGGAATCTGACCCTCGTCTATCTAATAATATAACTTAGCTAATCGTAATACCTAGGGTTTAAATTTTATTCTTTGAAATAGGATCTTGGTGCAAACGTGTGGTACTTACTTACATTATTAATATTTAATTAATTATATTTGGAAACGTTACACGATAAACTTACGTTAAAATAAGCGCTAAACGGTAAAGAGCTGATGAGTTGATTAAGAACTGCTTCTTTTGTTACAGTGCAGTGATTGAGGTTATATCGGCTGAGGATTCTTGTGAACGTGGCGACTACGAATCTGATTCAGACCATTCTGAACATGAATCGAACAGATCTTGGTATTATTAAATAAATTTTATTTTTTTTATTTTTTTTCAACCATAACTATTGTATTTATACGTCCAAAGAGTATTGTATAATTTGTATACATCTGACAGTTTTGACAGTTCAATTTGTTATCTTAGTTTGTTATCAGAAGTTGGTTGAGTACTTTTAAACTTTAATTGCATTAAATATATAGCTGATTATACGACCAATATCAAGAAATTTCAAAGTTAGCTATAAACAATCTCAAATAGATAAAAATATATTAGTGTAGAAAAATGTTTGTTCCTTTTCAGGTGAGATAAGATTAGAGGTTATGATTTGTGTACCCAATGTACCTTTTTATTCAAGATAAAATAAAATGTTAAAACTAATTTGTTAGTACTTAATTTCTTATTCGTAATATTAACTTATAAGTGCACTCAAGTCCATATTATTTGAAAATAAATGTCTGTGATCAAAAATGTTCTTTTTTTTATTTTCAGAGATATGTAAGATTAAGTTATACTTTGTATCGCGGCGTACACAGCCAATATCTTATTACTAATGAAAGTAATGGGACCCGAGAAATAACCTTAATCCACGAGAAGACCAAGTTTGTTACCTTTCTTAAACATTCGAGAATCATTTCATGATCAGCTACTCTCGAGACAATTAATGATGGCACTTATGCACAGAACAACTTATGACAGCTAACAATTATTGCAATTTTCCCTGAATTGTCCAATCATATTAAACATAGTGGTAAATATTTTATTGTTCTTTGTATGGTACTATATTGTGGAATGCAACAAAGTCTGAGAGAATGTAATGAATTGTATGCTGTCATGCTTTGCGCAGTACTTAGTATATGACGTTTGATAAATTTATAAAACTTCTATAAATTTGGGGCTAAGAATATAGCTGTTTAGAGGCCCATTTACAGAACTCAATACTATCGGCCAAATATGGGTCATAAGATAAATTTACATGGTATGTTTTTCTATATAGAAACTCTCTGTCACTGGACATGATGACAAATATCATAGAAGCTATAAACGAAAATAAAGAAGACAAATCGTTGAGAGCTATAGTTTTGTCAGCCCGAGGGAATGTGTTTTCTGCAGGCCATAATTTAAAAGAACTTGTAAGTCTTAATTTCATAATGGCTTCTTGCAAAACAAACCAATTAGCTACAGAAAATCTGCTTATTGCTGCTGGTGATGATATCTTTATTTCCTTCATTTGATTTAAAAAAATACGATATTTTTTTGTACGACCACTCTACCAGCTACTATAATATAGATACCTATATGAGTAAATAAGTAGGTACATTTTTTATGTTAACATATGACTAGCTATTGCAGGACCTACCAATTATGCACTGCTGCTCAACACTCAATGGTCACAGCGTGATAACGTTTTGCTGATATATGTTGAGTCATGAGCTGTCCAATAGCAAAAAATCCATTATATTCGGCCCAGTGGTTCTTGAGCAATGACGCACAGACAAGAATTTCAAAAATACTTGTTTTGGATTCAATCATGTCCAAAGAGCTCTTTTTCCAATTTCAATTCGTATAATAAATGTACTGCAAACTATAGTTACAGATTGTTCGTAAGTTAAAGTAGGTAGGTACTTATAGGATTTCATCATTATCTTATCTATTTTTAGCAATCCAACACCGGTGTCGATCAACACAGACTAATATTTAGAAAAGCTAGTGAATTAATGAAATCTATTGTCGAAAGTCCGGTACCAGTTATCGCTAAGGTAATGTAGACTTTGTATATGTGGTAACTGGGTAAATAATTATCTTGTCAGTTTAACAATTAGAAATAAATCATGTTCACCAGGTGAATGGCTTCGCGGCGGCAGCGGGCTGTCAGTTAGTGGCTACTTGCGACATGGTCGTATGTTCAGACGTCAGTAAATTCTCAACACCTGGGTAAATATACAAAATTCGACACCCAAATTTCAAATACCTAGCTTTCATTTCTTTAAAATGTCAAAATAAAGCGCTTTTCTTCTGAAGAACACTTTAATATCATGGTACATTGATGAAAACTTCTGTTAAACATGTCTTATATTTATCCTGGTTTAAACCATTGACCGTTCCAGCGCGTTTAACCGGCATCCGCGCTGTGACCAATGCCCTAATCGCAAATTGCTTACGAAATTGTATTATCATCGAGTAAGCACCCTGCTACAGTATTTCTATTTATGAAACCAGTATTGTGAATGCCAACGTTACGTTAAAATAAATTATTTGAGTCCGTTGGTTGGGAATAGGCGGTATTTAAAAAAAAATAGGCGTTTTGCAGATATATATATATTAGGCATGATGACTGATTTTGAAAAACTGTTCTATAATATTCTAAGGTATCTACTATTTCCAAAAAAATATATTATTTCGGCAGGAAACTAATTTTTATTAGAAAAAAACGCTATTTAAATTGTAATTTTAAAAATCGCTCCAAAACGATCGCCGGTGTCATGGCGTCCGCTTGTGACGTCACTATTATGCAAACTGACCGCAAACCACAGATATATTAGAGGAGATATGTTATGAAAGCGGTGGGCTTGCGCACAAAGTTAGCGTACATTTGGCTAACCTACAATTTTCGCCGTCAGTCCACTGCAACTGCACGTCGGTGCCGGTGCTCTAGTTTTTTTCAAAATGCCGGGTTGTTCCGTGTTTGTATGCAAAAATACTAGCAGCAAAGTGAACTACGCGAAAGATGGAATCTCATTTCACCAGCCAGAATTAAGTATTTTATTTATTCGTCTTTAAAATCATTAAAAACAACAAATCAAAAAATATTTAATGCCTTTATTATGTTATTTTAGTTTTCATGTAGCACAACGACTTTTTTATTTTTGTACAAAATACATGGCTCTTTAAGTACCACCTATGTTCGCTACTGAGTGAATGTACGAGGCAATGTATAGATCGTCTAACGATACTTTGAATAAACTGGTGCGTCGCGTGGTACGGCCGCTGTATACGGCGGCGACGCAGCACGCACCGAAGAGACTTCGTATTGGTTGGTTTTAGAGAGTGGTGGGGAACAAAGCGGAGGCAGCGAGTTCCCATACATTTTGAACCGCACGGCATATCTCTCGTGATCTGTGCCGCAAACACATCAAATCGGTAATTTACGTATATAAATATTGTAAAGAGTATGGAGTTTATCTTATTACTCTTTGCTGATAATGTTGCGGTTGCTTAGCAACAGGTTTTATATTGTTCGTGTCAAAAATGGTAAATCCTTGTTCCATGTTTTGAGAACACAAAACTATGTAATTGATCGATAGAAATCACGAAATACTTTATAAACGCAGGTAAAAACAATTACTAAGTGCAGAGATCGTCGAAGTTCGTACGAAACTTAGCGATGTTTACAATGTGTACATGCTCGTGACGTAGTTCACTCTGATTGGTGTTCAAGTTATCATGGCGGACTGTTGAATTTTGTAGTTTTATTTTATTAAATAAATTATCAATCTCGCCCTAAATCTGTAAATAAATACATTTTTCAGAACCTATTAATCCTATCTCATTAGATAAACACATTATTTTAGTGATTCTTAGTTACTGTCATCATGCCTATTGCAGTGCTAACTTCGGCATATTTTGCTCCACGCCAGGAATCGCTGTCGGAAGATGTGTACCAAAATCTAGAGCAACCTACATGCTTTTTACAGGTTTCGTATAGTTATCTATTTGTTATATAACATTTTAACTGCAGTCTCGTGATCGCCAGCGCTGCGATGGCCCAAAACTGACCGTAAAAAGGATCCGAACTGCTCCTATCTGGTCATAGGTATTGCAAAAGGCATGATTGCCTGATGGCCAACGAAGCCAGAAATTACGTAAGTAGTATGTATTCTACACGTCATCATGGCCGCTGTGGTTTTTGAGTCAGAAGCAAGTAAACGTTATTCTTAGCCACGTGGCACTTGCACATTATTGCAACACGATCTGAAATTTCCGGACTATAGTCAAAGGGGACCATATAATGAGTATCGCAATACTTACCCCATATAAAGATTAGGAAATATTTCCCTGATAAGTACTAACAAAACATAGCGTTGACATATTTTCACCCATCGATATTTTCCCGAGCAATTTCCATTGCCGTTTATTCACGGACGCATAAATACCTGATAGTCGGTAGCTTCTACAATCTTTGTTCTATACATACGTATATACCTACTTGTTTATGTATATAACAAAGATTGTAGAGGTACCTTCTACTGTGTTATATACGACTGTAACTAAGTGTACAAATATCTATGGTACATTGCATATTTGTATAAAATAATACCGTAGGGCTGATTCGGAACTTTTGACTGTCTGTTCGCGAACCACAGAATTTTGTAATGGCATTAAATTACTTATTAGGTACCCGGGTCTCCAAATCAATTACCTTTATCACGGGAACTGAATGGTTTCCCGCGGTATATCCAAATATTGATATCTACATCTACGTAGAGATTTTGTCAACTCTGATAGTTATAACCAAACTTATATTCTCCTTGGTCATAACAAGATAATCATCTAAGAAAATTTTACTCCGGATAATAAAATTGTTCCCCCGAATAGCCAAAAAACTTAAGTGCACAAATACGAAGTTGCGGACACTGCTAGATCTTAAATATAACTGTTTTGCATTAAGACAAAACAGGTATTATATGCTGGAGAAAACGCACAGCATAGCATTGAAGAAGAAGCAGTCTTATATTTCTTCCGGATTATTGAAATAAGTGTGTATCATACCTTTAAATGTCCATCATAATTCATAAGTCACACAATTCTGTTACCATAGAGTGGCGTGACGTCCAGTTCCCGCCATCTTAGCTGTCAAGTGTCATAGTCTTCATCATCAGCAAGCTCCTTGAAACTATGCTGTGCGTTTTCTCCAGCATATAATACCTGTTTTGTCTTAATGCAAAACAGTTATATTATATGTCTTCGAAAACGCACAGCATAGCATTGAAGACCTGTTTGATCTCTGCTGGTGAACAGAATTAACACAAGAAAGCTATGTGAATGTACTTAATATGGTTCATAAAATATCACAACTCCTATTAAGTACCTGTAAACACATTGTAATAAGAAAATATATCTTGGTTATTTTAATTGGATAACAAATAAACCGAATATGAACTTCTAAAGAATCCATGAATACATGAATTTAATAATAAAAACTTCCGAGTTTTAAACAACTCTTATCACCAATTAATTAACTCATTCATAAAAGTAATAATTTGCTAAACTATAATCTAACAGTAAAATCACAACCTCAATGTGAAGAATAAACAATCTTAAAGCTGCCATATTACAACCAGTACAATAACTACTAAACCTCTGTAATATTTTGAAAAAATAAATACTAAAAGTTTCTCTCTGTCCAGGACATTTCCGAGTATTTAGCTATCTGCGAGATGGTAAAGCTGACTGGACACTACTCGGGAGAGGTTCTAACATAAGCTTGTTGAGAACTGATGGCATAAATCAGTGATCACAAATCTCAAACCTGGTTTAACAACTCCTGCACTAGAAATCTGATAATCTTTCCCTGTTGCATTTTACTTCCTATGTTTTAATAAACTCCCTTATGCATGAGTCACTAGACAAATTTCGGTCCTAATGCTGTGAATAGCCAGTTTGATTGTCTCTGGGTACAATCATAAAACTATTCTAACCCAATCACAAATGGTTCTCTGTACATGTGTTCAAAGTAACAAATGGGCAAGTCTATGTAATCTACAGCCATTAGCTAGCAACAGAATCTGAAGGCTGTGCTTCTACTTTTATCAATTAAATAATCTGTTAAGCTGCCCATGGTATTACATGGTTTTGATATAAAAGAATTATTTAACAATATTGTACTGAATATACGGATTTTTTATTTTTATTGTATAATTTGTAATTTTAACTTGTTAACTCTAAATTACTGAACCCATTATTTTAAAGTGGCACTACTGTTGTTTAGAGTGGAAGGGTGCCATCAGGGTATTAGAATCCTTTAGTATCCAATTCTCTTCCCCCTAACTTTCAAATTCTAAAGTGACAACCTTTCTACCTGAGGTGGGTTTTATCTTATTGTTCAGTCCAGCTTAACCCTCTACAGGTTTTACATGTACTGTTAAGGGGTTGGTTGGCACTCTTACCTGGGGGTCTGAATACCAAAAACTTTGTGTTCATTAGTACCATTACTGTATTGTGGTGACACTCACACTATTTGATAATTTAATGTGTGGCTAAAGGCATTATCAAGCAGCAGTCCCATTTCTTTGTTGGCAACCCAACAATACTATTTTTTAATTATTATAAAAAATATATATGGCAACATATATGTAAATGGATGTGATCCAAACTGTGTGTTTAAGTTCTTATAATTAATAATTATTGTTATATAATAATAATAATATCGCCACACGAACACACCAAATATACGGTCCCACATTAAGCAACGCTTGTGTTATGGGTACCGTACAGTGGACTGAGGGCGAACTCAGTAGGTATATAATACTTATATACATATTAGACATCCATGACTCGGGTACAAACATTCGTGCTCATCACACAAAGCTTGTCCGTACCAGGATTCGAACCTGGGGCCCTCGGCGCAGAAAGCAGAGTCACTACCACTGCGCTAATCAGGCCGTCAATGATGTATGTATATATATATTCTCAAAGTGATTCATTTATCTGATATAAAAATCTTCACCACAAAAAACCAGCTTCTCAGTCAACTACTATAGCCCTGAATAACAGACACATTTCAACATCTGAAGTCTAGTTTACATAGGCTAGAACAGCAGCCTCTTATATTGCAAATAAGGAATCTTCTAGATTTCATATTACTATGATGATTAGTATAGAAAGTAGTACATAATTCTCTCACTGGATTAGAATGATTATGAATAACATTATGGCTCTCAGTGGTTCTCTGTAGCATAAAGCTGTTCTAGTATACATCTTCCTCATGAAGACCAACTGGAATTCAATTTAGATCTCTCAGTAAATAGGATGCTCATTGTTCTATTGAGCATATGTCAACGCCAGCCACCTGGTTAGGTTAACTTGGAGCCTCTGTTAGTCAGAGCAACCTTATTGACCAAACCCTGCCTCGATCCCGAGTCTACTTGCCAGGGTCAAATTGACAGTATAAACATTCTCTGGGCACTTTACAACCGAAATTCCGTACAACTTGCGACCTGATGAGATCAGAGAGAATAAACATCACCCTACTATGAAATGCTTAAGCACTTAAAGTTGTTCACCATCTTCGTGATGGCTACTGATATAGACATGCTTACCAGCTCGCATCCGCTGCGTCTGTTTTTACTTGTCATCAGAATATCTCTCTTACTCTCATTTATTTTGTATAGGTCTCCCGGGTCACTTAATATTGTGGAGTAGGAAAGCAATCTACTACCTCCAATCACCACCGCAACGCTTGTTGCACGATGGGGCACAGTTCTCTTCTCTGGCCTCTCTAGGTCAACTTTCCAGAAAGAGTTGTGCTTTACGACATTAGCCTGGCTCGAGTGACTGCATGTTTGTTCAAATACAACACCCTTAAAACCCTTTTAAACACATCCAGTGGGGGACTTTATAGGCAAGGCTAACATCTGGCTCCGGACGGCCCTCGACAGGCCCAGGTATTCTAAATCGTGAGGAACCTTGGTTACCACCCTTGGTTACATGCACTAACTCTGGGCCTCCAAGCGGGCAAGCGTTTCCGCAACCTCACCACATGCTTGGGGGGCTAGGCCACGGGGTACCAAGTACACCACCAGACCATATACGACAGTTTCAAATCGTCTCCGCAACGCAATTGAAAACACTGTCAACCGGGTGCCAAAAAAGACCCAATGATTGGACTGTCAAACCCAAATTAGAATATTTTGTATTCAATATTAACACCACTATATAACTTTTGATCATCAGAGCTGCCACAAAACAATATGAGTTAAATTACATCAGCCATTCAGAATGCTGTTAATTAAAGGGTCCTCTGATTATAAATGATTTATATCAAGCATAACTCAGTGATACTCTAATAAAATGCACGGAATTTCTCTTTTGATAAGATAATCCTTGGGCTCACCCAAAGTAGGTACTACATGTACCTGGGATATACAATACAAATGTAACTTCTATATGTAGGTATATAATCCTTGAGATCAGGAATTGGTCACAACACATCTCTTAAAAACAATGTTCCAAAGAATACTAGGTCCATGAGACGGGCATGGCCTCTTGTAGGTTTAAGAGAATACCACACAACAGGTGCTTTATTGAAATTATATTCTCATTATTGTTATTAAGATTGATAACCACTATGTAAAGAATATGTGCAATTTCCTTATGATTTTTATTATTATTATTTATTTTTTGTTAATTATTATTATTATTTTTTATATATATAATAAATAAATAATGTTCTCTTGAAAAGTAATTAAGTGACTAAAGTATAATCTAATTTGACCAACTTGATCATGAACAATCATATTATGTACCATTCAACTATACATCTTATTATAATGGTCATCATCAAAATGTGGACACACTACAGGTTTGCCCCCCCCCCCCCCCCTTTTGGAGATTGAAGGGGTGATGGTGTATATCTTATTATTACATTATTCAACTTCATCCACATTTCAATTAGAATAGGTACTGGGTGGCTGTACATTTGTCTCAATGATAAACTAAAACAGCGGACTGTCTTGTATGATATGACTACCTTGTATGTGTTGTGTATCACAGATACCAAAGGTACGAAAATGTAAGTAATGTGCAAGCCCATACACAACTATGTAATCATATCAGCTGCTCAAATGCAACTGGAGGTGCCGGGGTAGTTAGACCCGCACAGCTCTCCGCTCTAGTATGTCGAATGACATACTCAAGAGGTACATACTTTACAATATTTGTCTCCTGTGTAACTTACACTCCTGTAAAAATTTGTCATGTCTAATAATATACCACTAGAATAGAAAATCCTGCTCTGATTCACTGCTACAATTACCTGTGTAATGTATTTAAGCTGTATTGGTATGAAATAATATTTTACATTCAACCACACATTTGGATTTATTTCCATGTTTATTAGGGTTCCGCACCCAAACACTGAAAACAGTGCTTCATCATGTTGCCTGTGTATTAAGGGATTCACACCCAAACACTATAAATGGGGCTTTATCATGGTGCCTATGATTTTAAGGGTTCCGCACCCATACACACCAAACAGAGCTCTATCTAGGTACATATTAACTTACAGGGCTCTACTTCTTTATGACTGAACTCGAACATTAAGTCAGACCTGAGGCCCTCAGAGGGAACATAGGCCAAAGATTAATTGCATACCAAATGGTTTTATAAGTCTTATATCTTGGTGAGCCAAGCTCACATATTTGTAAGATCTCAGTAACAGTCATATGAACCTTACTCTTATACCGAGATACATCATTTAATATTCATCTCAGCGTACAAAAACCCTAGACGCTAAGCAGACCTGTAAGGTACTTCTATACATTGAAAGAAACTTACTCTTCGAGCCGAGGTACGCTAACGCAGGGCAGGGGTGGTGCAGGCCTTCCTCACACCTCCGAGGTTGAGGTTTAGCATCCTGAAAGATACCCCTGACCTCGAAAACGACATTATTTTCCATTCCGAGCAACATCTCGCCCGGCTTACTCAGCGTCGTTACCTGCAGGCTCCAATTTTTACGACGAAAACAATGCTGTGCTTATAAAAAACTCCACTAACACTCACACGAAACATTTAAACTATTTATAACATGGTTTAAAATGATAAAACAAAACTTTTCTGCAATTTAAAAGATGAAAGAAAAGTTTTCATGTTATTCAAACGAAATACAAGAAAGCTATGACACTTGACAGCTAAGATGGCGGGAACTGGACGTCACGCCACTCTATGGTAACAGAATTGTGTGACTTATGAATTATGATGGACATTTAAAGGTATGATACACACTTATTTCAATAATCCGGAAGAAATATAAGACTGCTTCTTCTTCAATGCTATGCTGTGCGTTTTCGAAGACATATAATAACTATGTAATTGCTACAACCATGGACCTAATTATCTATAGTCCAACATTACGAGTCTTCTGTGCTCAATCAAAGTAACATCACATTATTATTTCACAGGTGAACCCATAACCGCACAGGAGGCCTACGAAAGCGGGCTTGTTACCAAGGTTGTCCCCGCAAGTGAACTAGACAATGAAGTCAACACAATTATCGATAAAATAAAACATAAAAGCCGCAGTATCATTGCACTGGGCAAACAATTCTTTTATAAACAAATAGACCTCAGTTTGTTCGAAGCTTACCAACTGGGGGAGGAGATTATGGTTAAAAATATAAATACCGACGATGGGCAAGAGGGTATTAAGAGTTTCGTTGAGAAACGAAAAGCTAATTGGAACCACGAGTAATTCTAATCGAGAGAAATTAATTGTTTATGTTTTGTTATCTATCTATACATATATTACTAGACTATTGATAAGTTATTAGGTACTACGTTATTGTGCCGATTTATACTTTTGTATAAGGCTGCAAGTCTATAGTATGGGTACATATTTTTTATATTGGAAACTGAATAATAAATACTCTTTATTTACACCTTTCCTTTATTTAGCCGCCACTATCGTAATACACTTTAACAAAATCCGAAGCGTAATAATAATTAATGTTAAAGCATACATGACATGACACATGACATAAAAATATTTTTGGCCGATAAACATTGATTATATATGAAAAGTACACTATGTAAATCAATGCCTCTTACATTATTTACATATCAATAATAATTACCATTGATTATAAAGTGTGGAGCCGTTATAAGGGTATGTAAGCGGTATTCTTAGTGTCAAGTAAATCACAACAATAAATGCAGAATGTTATTGCACAAGTAATGATTATTAGAAATATTTTACGATATAAGGATGACATTTTTAAGTTACTTAAATCTAATAATTTTGGAGGAATCTCTGTGGAATGACCAATATAACAGGGCGTATAAAATATCCGCATTCCACTAATGGGAAGATTACTGATTTCTAGGTATTTATAGATTGAATTATTTGATTATCAAGTATATTTATAGTACTCATATGGAACAGAATTACATTACAAATATTTTTCCAACAGAAATGAACACAAGGAATATACATAATATTATTTTATTACGAATGTTACACATTATTTATGTAAATATGAAATTAAGGATCAATGATCTATACCATGGACATAATGTTAAATAAACCTACTTGGAACAATAAATAGACAATCAATATAACTATATGCGGCCATTTTCACAACTGTTGCTCGGGATAACTAGTCTAAACAATTGCTTCAGGATAATATACTATGAAAAGAGCCTTTAGCCTAAAAATAATAAAAAAAATCATAATAATTACATATTTGTTTATAGTCTTTTAGTTCAATATATTGAACAACAATCACAAGACGAATGTTGTAAGCCAATATGGGAATGTTGCAGTTATTCCCGATGATTGGTGGTTGTGTTTGTCTCACTTCTTTGCCAGCTCGTTAGACAGCCAGTCTAAGCCTTCGTACAGCCCTTGGCCTTGTGTTGCACAGGTGGCTTGGATGTACCACTGTCAAATAAAATTATTTGTTAGTAAATAGTCTACAATAATGTTATTTAAATTTTATCCATGAACTTTCATTACCCTTTCCCTTAGGTATTGAGAAAGTGTAATAATGTATTTTACTTAATTGTGGCTGATTACATTCACAGTAAGATATCAGTGACAATTATTAAATTAAGTAAAAAAACTACTTATATGTCAATGACATTTAAAACTTAGTTTTAAATTATAGTGAAGGAAATAAACTTACACGACGATTTCTCATATTATTTAGGTTGAGGGCATTGGTCAATTCTGCAGCAGTCATAGCATTTGGCATATCTTGCTTATTGGCAAACACTAAGATCACAGCCTCATTAAGTTCATCTTCTTTTAACTGAAAACAAACAAGATATAATTTCATGATTACATAACAGGATACTTGAGAAAATAAATTAGTAAATGATGTAAAATTAAGTAAGTATCTATTGATAAAGGTAAGCATATCCGATGTAACTCTACATTAATGAAATCATAGAAAAAGGCACTATAAAATTAATGAAAAATTCTATACATTTCATCCATTCAAGTAAGATATATTACAGGAATTGATTTGGAAACGTTAATAAAATCTTATTTTGAACAAACAATAGGTACCATATTAGCCAATTCATTCTCAGCCTCTGCTATTCTTTTTGTATCACTGGAGTCCACCACAAAAATCAATCCTTGTGTATTCTGGTAGTAGTGGCGCCACAGCGGCCTGATCTTGTCCTGACCGCCGACATCCCACACCGTGAAACTGATGTTTTTGTACTCGACCGTCTCCACATTGAACCCAATCGTCGGTATTGTGGTCACAATCTCGCCCAGTTTTAATTTGTAAAGTATAGTAGTTTTCCCCGCGGCGTCGAGTCCAACTGCAAATATAATGTTGAATATGACTAATTGCTATAAGATATACACAAATACTATTGTTTCGGTTCTAAATGTAATCTACGGCGATGATGAGCTGTCAAGTTACTTACCCATAAGGATACGCATTTGTTTTTTGCCGAAAAGTTTAGTAAAAACACTTGATATAGTGAGACCCATTATAGATTTTTGTATGGCGTTTAATATATCCTATAGAAAAAACAGAATCACTAATTTATAAACGAAAAACTCACGAATTTACGTGAAATTCTATTCTGACGACCATACGCACGTCAACGTTTACGGTTTTTGTTGAATATCCCCTAGTGAGGTCCACTTTATATTCAATTTGCAAACTTTTACGATTACTCATCGGTTTTTCGAATCAAACGTGGTTACGAACACGCAGCTTAGTATGACAAAACATGGTATTTGTACATAGTATTTTAAAATTAATTTAAAATAAAAAATATAAATCAGTGATAATAATTACAGCATGGATAGTGATGATATATTTCCTTATAATAATTCTATTTTTTATATTACTATGAAAAAATAATCAAATCTAAAAATAATAGATAATACACTAGCAATAAATTATATACAAACTTTATACTGAAACCCACATTTCTCACAAATGTCTTTTTACTATCGATTATAAATGAATCGGAAAACTACATAGATTTTTTTAGTTTGATCGTCACTAGAAATGTATAGTCTATGAGTAGAGAATTGGAAGCCATAAACGGAACAACGGGGAGCAAAGTTATTTATGCTATGTCTGCGGTCTTATTGGTCTGAGGCGTAGGTGGAGACGCTGTGGGGCAACAGGAGCGTGGAGATTTGGCATTAGCGTATGCGATTGAGACAGCGATAGTTTATGACCTTGTTTTTAGATTGCTGTTCGCAAGGGGGAAGCTCAGGGTCAGGGCGCGAAAATCAAAATGTATTTTTTTTACGAAAAATTTGGACATCTTTACGATGTAATTTAGTGTTTTGCGATATTAGCATTCTGCATTGAATGTCTCGATATATTAATTTTGCTTAATAAAGTACCTAATCCGATACAATACCATAAGGTTCTTAAAAACCGCTACTTTTACTCACTTTATGGTGTTGTATCGCTTTAGGTATTTGATCTTAGGTGATTGAATCTTGGTTTATTCGGAAAGCTGCATCAAAAAATATACATTAATCAATTAATTATCAGCCTTACGATAGAGGCTAATACAATTTCACTTAAATTATGAAAATATATAATTTAGGGAAAGGTCGCTAAATTGGCAGCACGCGCAATTTCGGCGTGGTCACAGACCAATAAGAGAACAAGGTGTCACAGAGAAAGTAATCGATAAGTTTAATAAGTGTACGAGGTTCTCGAGAATCTTTGGTTATTATCAAGATTGTATATATTGTTTCTTATATTTACGCGAATACTACACAATTGTAATGAAACTAATTTTTAGAATTTAAAAATAAACGCAGTCAAATTCTAAAAATTAGTCAAATCACTCTGTAAAGGCTTTATTATGCAATATTTCGCCTTTATGATTAGTTTTTCCAACTAACTATAAACTCGTTCCACAACGCCCTACAATACGGTTTTATGCCTAAATTGTAATTAATATAAGAAAATAAACAAAAATTTCTTTAAAAATCCATCTTAAATTAATTAAATACTTGTCGGGCGAGTAAAATGAAAGTCGATTATGTGAATTCTGTTGCTTGGAATACATAGTTAGGTTTAGTACCCTATTGGATCTTGTTATCGAGAGCATAATTCGAGTATTGTCATGCAGAATGGCGGTGTGCACGGCGCCGAATTTTGACATTAGAAATCTCCAATGAGAGTCTTGGTTCTGTGCAGTGTTGCCAGATTGGGTATTTTTTTCGCAATTCTGGGTAAAGATTTGGCTCTGGAGAAATTTTGGAGAAATGAAATTCTTGGTGAAAAATTTGGAGAAAAAAAAAATACCATGGAGAATTTTGGGTACTTTTAGTTTTCATTCTATTCACTCTGTTTTTTCTCTCTATGGTATGTCATACCCGTCAAACACATGCAGTGGGGATACGTAACGTAAAAAAAAAAAAAAGCTCATTCTGCTGTTTCAGTTTGTAAATTAGAACAGTCTTTCAAGGAAAAAATAAGAAAAATTAACCGATATTATCAACTTTTTGCCTTTGGGTAAAACTCAAGCAAATTGTATCATTTTGGAGAAAAATAATTTCAAATTTGGGTAGAAATAGAAAATCACATCTGACAGCACTGGTTCTGTGTACATTGTGGTAGGATAGGACAGAAAACTTCAGAATAGAATCCAACCAAATCCAAGACCAAAATACAGTACCAAATGTTTTGCTGTCATGCGTCGTCATAGAAACGTTTTATTTTAGATACTTTTAATTTTTTAGCTGGTATCGACATGGAGATTAAGGAAGGTGAGTTTTTAAATATGTTATTTCATTAAATATCTAAATTTTTCAACAAGTTATATATAATAGCTATCCATAAGCGCCAATATTTAAAAATATTCGACTATTAGGTTCCCTAGGATGGATCTTTTTGGGAATCCTAGTACAACTTACGATATTTTACTGATGTAAGCAAT
Source organism: Pheosia tremula (assembly GCA_905333125.1). Lineage (NCBI taxonomy): Eukaryota > Metazoa > Arthropoda > Insecta > Lepidoptera > Notodontidae > Pheosia > Pheosia tremula. Next base: position 4,421,902 of record HG995411.1, read on the forward strand.
AATAAATGATAACTTTGACCCATTAAAGTCAACTTAATTAATTAATAATTATTTTAGATGTGTCTATCTAATCAATAGCAAAGTAGTCCATTGCTCCTTGCTGAAAGAAAATGCAAACGCAATGGATTCAGTAATATTTTTGAGCTCATTAAAAATAATAAGTACCTACATACCTAGCTACCTTCTTACAGCATTGCACTAAAATTTACTCGTATATTTTTATTACCTAGTAAGTATATATTGATTCGTATAGGTTTACTCTTCCGAAAACTTGATGAAGTCCATGCGTATCATCATTGTGAGAACTGAGACTGAATGAGAATAAATAGGTAGGTACTTATTAATTTCTATCTTGGAGGAAATATTTTTAGTTCAAATATTATTTAGGTAGGTATGTAAGAAAGAACACCTATAATTCAATCCAGATTTGGTTTTCCAAGTTCTGGTAGATACTAACAAGTTAACCCATTGATTTTCACCACGATATGTTATTGCTAATATTCTAAAACACCGGCCTACGCCTAAAAACAAAACTAGCTAAGCTAGGGCCGCTCCTTTTGCGTCGATCACGTTCACCTTGCAAGAGCATGGCTTGGAGAATCTCAAGTGCGATTTTCAATCGCCACGTGGTTTTCCGAGAAATTAAACAACTACTACTCATAGCCCAAATTGGGACCAACCACTTATGAACCAAATGGTTGATTGATAATAAGAGGCCAACTAAAACTAACTGAAAAAGAATGAAGTCGAGAGGTTACCTTCACCTTGATTCAAAGGTAATTTTATTTTTATTTTTAATGTTATAAAGCTTACACAATGTTATAAATGACACGATACATAGTTCATAAACTTGTACCTAGAACACAGCTAGTACAACAAACTTACATTGTTCACATTGAGTATATAAGGTGAACAAAACAAATATGGCTGGCCAGTTATCGCAAGTATCTATGGGCAGTAAAATATGCAATGGTGCGCAATAGGCCACATTACGTCATATACACAAGCAAGACCGATTCAGCCTGACTGTAGGTATATTTAATTAACCTAAACGACAATCCGGGCAGTTAATAACTTAGCAGGTTTAAAAAAAGATAAATTACTAGCTATTGCTTGAGATTTACACCTTGGGGTTGAACGTAGCGCCTATAGTAGAGCTAAGAGAGCCATTAATGTCAGCTGAGTTTGTTTTTAATCTTTTTCCTTTACTGGAGTTTTTCAGGCTGATATCCTACTGTAGAGAATACGTTTAAAAAAACAGTTATCTTAATAGCCATATAGGTATATATGGCTATTAGAGTTCAAATGTTCTGAATACATGACTATATGTTTTGTTGCTATATAGCAGTCCGAATGTCGTAAGCTTTTAAGATTACACGAAATCTCTTAATATCGACGGTAAAACGTAATACGATCGTATACGTATTTACGTAGCAATTTAAAAACTGACAAGCTTTTTATAAAGCGAATCTAATTCTCGTTATTATATTTAATAGATCCTACATGACGTTGTACACACTATTATTACTCTTTGAACTCCGCACCTTTTGGAGCCGTAATAAAACCAGTCGTAGCAATTTAATCATTATATCCGTACTATATCATAATGTTAGGAATGGAATTCTTGTGAGAAACAAATGCTTTTTCATTCTTTCGTCAGCTTTATCTTAACACCGATTTACTGCACGGATTGCGTATAAAATGATAGTTTCGAAAATGATACTAACGAATCGAATTAAACATCTTGTAAAAATGAAAGTTCATCCGACTTCAGGCCTCGCGAAAGCTAGCTCTACAGTTAGATTGTCTTGTAAGTATTTTAAAAGGTCTGAAGCATCGTTTAGTAGTTCTACATTGTGTATCTCGCAAGTCTATTTATCACAATTATCGTTTGTGTGATTAGTGATTATACACCACGTTCTTTTTTACTGAAATAGTGTTAATAAACCACTACATACCATTATGTTCGCAAAATACTTATAGATATAGTATCACTAATTATCTAAACTTTGCATTACAAAAAGTAGTCTTGTCGTAATCTCAAGTATGTAATAAAGTGTTGCTACTCTGCGAAATGGCACTGTAATCGCTTTTATATTTTTTGGATAATGCGGTATCTTTGATCAATATAATATAATATTTAACGCGTATCTTTTTAATAATCTCGTAAATATCATCTTTACCTGTCGTTGTTACTGTCGAAACAACTTTCAATTTACTTTCTTATTTCATGGTTCTATTTAAATCCAACTTCGATTTCCTACTTCTGTCAAATTAAACACTATAGATCTCTATCGAATAGTTCTGTTAACTCATGCCAGCCTATGGATTTTAATGTTACGCCAATATTACAATCTACACTCATTCAAGTATCTGGCCACAAATGAATCATTATTTTTGAACGGTGTTTTGTAAAATGTTCCTATCAACAATGCATCGGATTTCATTAATCATAAGTGAAAGTGTTATAGTCACGACATTCTGTAAAACATCGTCAAGTTCAGAATCACTAATAATTTTATTGGAATATCATCCAACGGTGCACGAAACACGACAAATTATTATTTTTGTACGGAGCCTATATGGCTCTCGGCCTCTCTGGGGTCTGGACCGAACTAACTTTTTATATTTAACACATATTGTGGTCATCGTTCGAAACTGGCTCGAGATCTTGATTTGCGTGTTTTTAGAGTCTACAAAAAAATGGTTGTCATACACCTACCTATCAATATTAACTTCGAACTATTGATCGAGATGATTCAATCAGTGCACTGTATATATTATGACTCATACTTTAATTCAAATTAGTTAGAGTAGTTGATGAAGAGCTATCGAATATTGATATTTATTGGCCTTATTCGCGTGCCAATTCAACCAGTTGTGTAAGTAGATCAGTATCAATCATTTTCATTTAAACAAAGCTATTGAGTCCATATTCGGCTGTCGCCAATTGAAAAGTTCAGAACGTTAATATAAAATGTAAAAACAGCAGTGTTGAATATTATTAACGGGAACGAATAGGTCATAGCAAATATGTTCATGGGTGTAAATTTTTTAAAGCGATCTCTTTATGGTTCGTTTACATTTAGCATTTGGACATATTTATGTGCGATGGACCTCTAATGTTTACACTATTATTGTTACACCTTGTATAAGGTCACCGAGTAAAACTAGACATTATTTATCTGGATTTCTTTCTTCGTAAGCTTTTAATATTTTTGATCTATCTCAAATTTTCTACCAGGTTGCTATTTGCAATTTCTGAATTGCTGTTCGGTCACCACAATGCTTATCTATTCTACATAAATTGTCTATTTGTTCTATGAAAAGACCGTAGCAATATTTCCTCATTGCAAAATTTGCGCTAATTCTAAAAGGTCTACTTACACAAATAAACCTTTGGTATGAAGCGCTGCGGGGCAATAGGAAATTGGCATCATCAATCATGCATTCCCTTCTTTTGACCGACATTGTCTGTCGCTATATGTGGCTGCTGTTCTTTTAGTAATATATAATAAGCACTTAAGCACAAATTTCATTTTAATAGGTAAATCAGTATCGCATTATTATTTTATTGACAATTTGTGATATCAGTAAACGAAGAAAAGTTTAAACCTTGTTTATGTTACAATCTCTAATCCAAGAATGATTGCCGAAAACACAATACAAATTGTGAGTATGCAAATAGTAGTCACGTCTTCATCATTATCTTCATATTTGCAAGTCACCTGTAGACGAAAGTACGATCAACTTAACGTGTTTCTATTTGTGTAGAACTGACGATTTTGTGTTGCTGCTTACTAACATTCAAGATAAAACCATCATTATCATATCGATTTAGGATGTTAATGTCAGCTAGATAGGATATTCAAATCAAGCCTAGGCTAGTTAGGTCACTATCTATAAAAATAGGTTACTAGTCCGAGTGAACAATCTGCCGCATAAATCTATATAGATAAATAATCGTAATCGATATAGATAAACTAACTGATAAACCTGATTGACATGTGTCAGTACGATTCATCTATGGATTTTAATATGGGATCAGATAAATCACCGTGTATGTAAACATTCCGCAATCTTAATCGGTGTTGCAAAAACTAGGTAGGTACAGTCGCGAACTTACATTTGGAAACTTTTAAGTTTGAATATCATACAGATAACATATACATTAAAAAGCTACTATTTTGACTGACGTTACCAGAAGCCACTGCTATCAAATATGACGACATACCGATATACGAGTACAATCTTATTGCATTATAAGTGTCATTGAAACAAGGAAATGTGTCCCATATTAATATTCGCGACCGTACATGCGGTTTGCTTTTTTATTCACGTCGATCTGTTGGGTTTCCAATTTAGCTGATTATTGATTTAGGTATCTACATATACTGGCATGAATTTAAGACAATCAAATAAATGCGCAGTTAAAGGATGTTTTAATTTCCCATCCTCCGATGACTTAGCAAACTCACGAATGATACCGTCACCCACGCGCTGTTCCGATTGTTGTTGAACACCTGTTGCCATATTTGTTTATTAAATGATTTGCATTTCAATATTTATGAATGAAGTCCATGCTTTTTTGGAGAAACAATCTGTGATCCTGAATTGTATTGTTTTCTCTCTCTGTTTTAATTTAAGGGGACCGACGCGTTGCATCATTTGGATAGGAATATTTTATTCAGACATTGTGTAACGTTGCATTGTCTTTCGTCTGAACTTAAAACGGGCTTGCATGACGTATTGAGTCCGTGACTTAAGTTGAATGACAATAATGGGCTGTAAGCAGGTTTTTGAGAGGGCTCCTCGTGTTACACACATTCTCATTGAGAATCGTGTGAGGTAACAAAAGTAGGTTCTATGTGTCTTGATGGAATATCTACAAAGCTGCTGCTTCTAATATTCAGAACCCATATAGGCTCTCTGAATGCATATTATTTTAGAATTCGGTAGATCTTTAAAAATGATTTTCCAGCATCTACTACATTCTAATCCTTAGTACGGAATGAATACTGCCTACGTATTCTATTGAAATTGAAGAATTATACCGTTATGTCGTCAAATATTCATCCAGTCTTCGCTTATTTTGCGTATCAAATTTCACTCCCTCGGTTCGTTGCGGACTGCGGTATAATGTATGTAATCAAATATTCTCAATGGCGAATTCGTATTGCAAGTAATGGTAGGTTTTTTACATGTAATTATTAAATTTATCTTTTTAATGTATGTCACGTCCAAAAATGTTTAACTTTTATATTTTTGACAATTACTCATGTAAAACAGAAAGATTTTTCATTAAAATTATGTCTTTGTTATCATTATAAACCTGTGCTGTGGTATTCTATATTTTAATTTAACTTAAAAAAATCATGTGTGTCAGGATGTGCATCCAAGTGTGAGACATTGGTTGGACGCGCACCATTGCGTGCAACGTTCAGCATTTTGCTCTCTGAAATTGCCAATGAATTTATTAAACTCTCTCCTTCCTTTTCTCTCATCAAGCCTTGTTTTACTGATCTATACCTTGATTCACCAAGCGTGGAACAATATATATAGCCCCTGATGGGTTGCCCATCATTTCATATATAGATCATTCTGAGAAGTTAAAAGTATCAAGACTTTTGTTTCAATAGTCCGATAAATGGTCTGTTATAAAGTTGGTCGGTATAACTGGATTGGTCCGTATCCATCTCATGCCGTTCGCTCATTGCTGAGCATCGTGATGCACCCGACCAAGGTTGTCTGTGACAGTTTGCTGCCATTTCTGACGATCAGTGGCACAGAGAAGCGGCAAGAATTTTGCTAACCAGTTGTTCGGACACCTGGTCAGTCCGTTACTTCGAGCTTCGACCCCTCAGTCGTTTTCCCTCCAAGACTTTACTTTTCCTTATTATTATTTCTTGTAAATCTATGTTATTGCGGTTTTGTTTTTGTCTATAGCATTTTATAGTTAGCCTCTGTAACATCGTGACGAATTTGATTTTAAATGCCACCTTTACATATGTGCATAATTTCGTAACTCCCGCTCCTCGGCAGTGTTTCGATGAAGTAAAACCAAACAAACACTGAACGCGCTAACTGTGTCACAACTATATGTATGATTTGTTCACGACTTGCATATGTCACGGTATAAATGGCATTGTTTGTTTTGCGAAATGGGAGGAGACAAAAGAAAGATTGTGTAAGTGATGCATAATTTAATGTGCTGCTTTCATACACATAAGTGACAAATTTAAAATACTTAATAACAAATGATTCCCAAATTCAATTCAATGGTACATTTTGTTGTGTTGAATAGTGTATACTTAGAAAACTTTGTAAGTCCGTCGTCAAACAGTTTGTAGGTAATTCAAAATGAATCTACGCTAAAATTAAGGAAGTAATTTTCAACAGGACTAATTTAGTTGTCGGTTCAAAGAGGTTACAGGATGCGTTATGTTTCCGTTAACGACGCCACATCTAAAGTGGTCCTAATTATGGCTACGTTTTTTTTAGACTATAAGTATCCCCTTCATTATTTTTCGATTCTCCTTTATTTCAAATAATCTCGTTTGTTTGTCTCAAGTTCTTGTTGTTTGGCCTACCCAATCGAGAATTAATTACACTATTCCTGTATCTGATAATACCTAGTACCATTTTGCCCGGAGTGAACTTAAAATTCTTTAGAATTTTTTTTCTATATTTTGTCCCGCTTTCTCTGATGTAAACTTTTATATTGTTATCCGTTTCGCACCCCACTGTGATTTATAACGTTGACCGTGCCCATTATCCCGATTTAAATGGATTCGTTTGCCGAATATGCTATTAGCTGGTAAGATTCCATTTTTAAAAAGGACTTGGCGGATGTGTTGTCTCCGGTCTTGTCACTGAGTCTTACTTATAATATTGCCTCTATTAGTTCCGTATATTTTTGCGCTCGATTGAATTTCGCCTGAAACGGGATTCTATTAGCGGTAGGGGACTCGTAAACTATAAAAAAATGTGTCAGTATACCGATTGAGCTTGTCTATTATTCCTGTGTGCTGCGCGTCCGCCGTTGCGTCTTTAGTTGCGTTCGCAGCACGACCAAGAATAGGCGTCACCGTGATGGTTCGCGCCTGAAACGTTTATCGCACTTTGTGTCCGAATCGTTACTAGTGAGCACTGAACGGTCAGCGAGTTGTGCAACTGTCTCTTGTGCTTTAAATTTGTAGCGCCCATCGCGGCATCATTATCTTGTTTACGGACAGATTTATAAACATTTTAACTTCAGTCAGTACTCCGCTCGGTCCTCTCCCGTTAACTCGTGCGCGTTTATGTTTGATTTTTTACTCGTTATCTATTGACGCTTTACTTTGTTTGTATTAAGATAAAAGGTGATAAATCGAGGTTACGAGATAACCAAATTACCTAGGCAATGGAGGCAGCCATATGTGCAAAGAATTTGCCACATCATTTGTGGACGTCCTGACGTTTGGTTTTAATCCTTAAGTGTGAGAACTTTTTGAAAGATCTCGTGTTAAAAACGTAATGGTGTTGTATATGAGTGATGCGCCTGCGCGTCGGTGCAAGTGTTGCGTTGGGACTATTTTCGTAGCACGGAAATAAGGGCGGCAAAAGGAGCAAAAAGTCGAGATCGTCTGAAAAACTTGAAGACGTAGTGTCGAGTGTATTTCTGTCTGTTGTAAACCGATGTCTATAACACTCGTGTGGGAAATTGGTGTGATACTGTGACCAGCTCCGAATAAAAATGAAGAAAAGGACCATATCTAAATTGAAATCAATATTCGGATCGAAGAAAGGTAATTTTTGCCATCTATTTTATAATATTAACGTCTAGGGTTTTTTGTGGAAACGAACATATTTCAGATAATAAAAATAAAACATTATATTTATGGATTGAAACTGTAGTGATTTCTTGTCATTCCTTGTCATCTTTAAAATTGTATAATTTTCTATGTAAATCTTATTTGAAGCGTCCATTACATTCCAATGAGGTTCTAAATAATACCATGTAACGTATTTATAGTGCTTTGCTAAAAATATGAATGTTATTCGAATCCATCAGCTGTCTGCCGGCATTTCTTGATCCAAGTACCAAGTACGCTCGCAGCTGGAATAACTGTCACATTTTTATTGCACTCGATGCGACCCTGTTTGCGATCAACAGCTGCTCATTGATCAACAATGAATAAACCGACTATAGTATTATCTCAACTCCAGTTATAGATACAAATGGGGTGAGGGATGGGCGTTACTTCTAATAATTTTAAACGGTCTCGCTCAAAAGAAATAACGACTTGCTAGCTCAACTTTGCCCTTTATCAGAGAAAGACAGTTTTAAAGCGGACCTTGATGATATTTATAACAAGGAACATTTGTGCAAATACTAGTAATCTATCAACAAAACGTTTTGCGTTCAATACACCCCACTAAAAATGTTGTAAAAAAAAATATACTTGAAGGTACAAAAACAAACAGACTGATGATAATTAATCAAAAATATTTGACACATTCGTTAATCCAACAGAAAACCTTGAACAATAGTGACGCCACGCGAGCCACAATCATCAAGACTTAAACCATATGTATCTATCTACCTATTAGTCTAGGTATAATACAATAGTGATAACGCACGTGGTTAACGCAAGCCGGCTGCTTACTGGGTATTTTGAGTTCAGTGCTTAAGATAATGTTGGCAACGTCACTTGTTTGTGCAAATTTTTAAAGCGGTTTAATTTATTCGATATGCTTTGTGGATTTAAGGGCTTCAAAATTCGTCGTAAGAAAAGTAAGGCATCCCTTTTACTCTTTATTTGAATTTAGTGTTGTAGTAGAACCACAGCAATCCGGCCTACATGGGGTGTATGTAATGGTTTCCATTGTCGCTTCATCGTGACCGTGCCGAGATGACAGTTTTGTATAATTGTCTTGTAACACTGATGGTTGATTGAGCCTTCCTCGGAATTAATGAATTTCTGATGTTTTAATACCAAGATAAGTCCAGCGTTTTACAAGAAGCTTGTGTCTGTTTTCTTTTTCGTGGGAAAACTTATCTCGTGAATACAACAAATTGTTTGATGTAATCTTTTGTCTGGAAACCATTAGTACCTATAATCTCTCGAGATTTCTTTATTATTTTTATAAGTTAACTATACGTGCTTGATGTTTATGCTTGTGAAATCCATCCATTATATATTGTGATTTCTGTGATAGAATATGATAGTCTATCCATTATGATAGAAACTACTGGTAAGCCATGACATTGCGGTAACATTGTCTTGCGGGTAATATAATAGCTGGTTTAAATGGTTAATGTTTTTAATATCTCCTGACGAGTATGCGGGTTAAATAGAGTTGGAGACGATACGTATCTCCATTGTTCTGTTATCGAAGAACTCCAGTAGAAAACAAATGTTGAACTTCACTTTAAACTCATGAGAATAATTTATTAGGAATAATTCAAATAAGCCGATTGTTGATAGGTGCTTAAAATTACGCTGTCTACCCACACCTTAAACACTTGGGTAAAGAATTAACATTGAATAAAATGGAATTGCTAAAAATGTTATCTCTATTGAATAATTCAGAGTGTTTTGAACATGAGAGCTTGCGCCCAGGAATTTATGAATAAATTTGAAACAAGACAATTATTGTGAAACTCGTCATTACAATTCACGCTGTTAATACGAACGATTAGAATACAATACAAAATACCATTCGAAATCGAATACCACCGTGTACGAACAATTTCTGTCAAGATATTTGAGATCCCATATTAGTTTTCACAGACGTCTTATTATACGGAATCAAACCGACGCAAACAGTGAGCGAGAAGATAGACCAGATTTCTATTTTGTTTATAGGCGCACCGGGACCGACCGGGTAAGGCCTAGAAAGAAATAAGGTTCATTTTACTTTCACTCGATTGTAGATAGTTATTTTTCAGGCGACAATACTATATTTTTTTATACATTTTAGAGTCTAAAGTATAATAGATAATTAACGTCACAGAAAAGCTCCTTCCTAGGAATGTGTCACATGTATGATGTACACTTGAGTTAGGTGAAGACGGTCGGAATTCATTATTTGGACGATACATTTTGGAACGAACGTGTATGACCTTTTAACTATGAAGCGTTAACAAACCGAGTAAACTCGTACCTATGTTATCTATTACAGGTCCGTCCGCCCGCTGTTTGCATACGTTGGTTCTCACGGCCACGATTCCACGTCTCGTATGAAAGTGTTTGATATTGTCTAATGGTCGGATCTTAATTTTTCACGTAACAGACGGTCACTTTCGTTCCCATGTCAAGCAACATCGTGACTGGAGACTGTAACTCGATATACAATGTGCTGGATGAGAAACTGTTATAAACTAGAATATAATACTTATGCTTACAATGATTTCATAATCATGATTGACAATCACTTTGTTAGCAATAATAACCTTCTTTTCACACAGCGTTTTTTTTATTGTGTTTCGGTATAAATATTTACATTATGATACTCTGTAGATAAAATGTAGATCTGCATTGAACATTTTACTGGGAAAGGATCGCAACGTGATATACCAACTAAACAATTTTAATGAAGTGGCTATAGACTGTCACAAAAATCTGTATTCCTTCGTGTTCATGATGTTTGACCGCAATGTTTGCTCGGATAGGAAGTAATTTCGTGCTTTATTGCGTTCTTCATGCGATTTGTGGTCAATAATTAATGTTAATAATAAGTATAGACACGCTTTCTTCTCTAATGAAAATGATCGCATTGTCCAATGTTTTTTCTCATGCTCTCCAACTCTCACCACGAACATGCAGGCATACATTATATTTGCATTACCCATATCAGAACTACTCAAATCCCAAATCGAGAAGTTTAAAGGCACATCGCTGAGCGTTGTATTTTTATTCGTTGAATGTTATCCGGTTTGTTGGGCCTACTGAATACAAATGGACTACCTATAACACTTCAATCAAAACAATTATTTCGTTTGTGTCCGTTCTTTCGGGAAGAATATTACAAACATTAATAATACCCCTACGGATTCTACATAAACCAAACTTGTGTACCTACCTATTCACCTATTCCTTTAAATCTTCGTGCGTAATGTATGTACCTACAGCAGTACGTATTCCTTGAAAATAACTTTTTGTCATGCTCTCTTTGCATTTACTTTTCGTGTACGTATTTAAAGTTTCTTTACAGTTTTAATACTTTTTGTAAGTAAACAACTATTTTGGGTTTATTTTTGGGAAACCAATCTTTGCACCCGTATCGTACTTGCTCAATGGTATTCATATACGTTTATGTTACAGTCAAGAAGTATCTTCCTATAAGAAAACCTTCGTGTTACGAAGTCAGTGCCTGGCCCTAACCGGTACTATGTCACCCTTACCCCTCACTCGACACATTCACTTTCTATGTTCTACACCCCTCATTTAATCCGTCTGTAGTTGATGTTAGGGGAACTAATTATTGTTGTATAATATAGCAATGAAACAACCCGTTATAGTGGTTTTGTAAAAGCTTCAATAAATAATGTTTAACTGACGTCTTAATGTAAAAAGAAATGAAGCCTGTCATCAAGTCTCCTTAGCCGTTAGCTAAGGAGGCTTGTATCTCCTGAGATGCGATAGTAGCCTGCGGTATTCAGGTCGACTCGCGTCGCGGTTGCAATTATAATATTTGCTGTGAGTACAAGATATGGTAGACAAGAATGGCATTAATTACGCTATATAGAGACTCTTTTAGGGCAGCAAATTATGTGGCGTTGTTTACATTACTTGCATAATATGTACGCGTTATGTTAACACCGATTAGCTCCTTTGATGTAGGAAGATTACTGGTTGGCTTCCTAATATCTATGTAATTAGCCACCAAGTTGGAAAGGCGCAGGCGGTTCATTATTATAATGCTATTTAATTGTTGAAACGTTTTACGTATTGCAGTTTTTATTATTAAAATTAAACAGCCTTCAAAAGTCAATGTGCTTTTGAGTAATTATTCGGCGCTAAAATCTAAAGTAATACTTTCGAGTTTTAAACGCCATTTTTTTTATTTCTACTTATGTATCTAATACATCGTTCCTTCCAGCTGATTTCGAAACTGAATACAATATTGATGTTGTTGGTGAACACGTGCGCTTTTGAAACCAACCAAACCAAACCATGAAAATGGGTCAACATTCGGTTTCTCTGGCTCTCAATGTAAATCAGTATTTAATCTACCTACCGCATTCCTTATCCGAGTTCATCAGTGGCTTTCTGCTTATTGCTCGTCTTCCTTTGATGTAGTAGGTCTGTGTCGGCATTGCGATGCAGGCAGACAGCTGTGCGCTTGTTAAAACCTGTATCAATTTGTGTTCAAGGCACGCGTTGCGAGAACAGCGTGCTGCATATCGGATTTACGCTCTTTAATATTGGGAACGGCGAACGTCTTCTCGTAAAGGTTATTACTGGGACAATCCATTGATGGACTGCGAATATTAAGTGTCGATTTTGTGCTTGACCTTGCTACGTCTTGACGACTTTTGGTTATCAATGCCATGTAATAATATACTATTCTACATTACAAGCCCTATGTTAACGGGTAAAGAGTCTGAATTCTTTTATATAAATACAGTACAAAGAATCATCCTTGTACTAGTTGTATTTTAGAAAGTTTGCGTCATTATATTTATCCGAAACTTCTTGTAACATTCTTGTAATAGAAAGAAATTTAGTTTCAGTAAGTACATTTTTATATCTTGCCGCCAGGAATCTGTTTTATAGTAAAGTACCGGGAGGGATATTACTATTTTAAAGTGGGGAACTGTTTTACCGAGACCGACTTAAGTCAATTAGTAGTCGAGTCATGCGCGCTACTTGAACGGCCCGAACGGGATGCGCCTGCGCTGGTCCGAGTTCAGCCACCCGATCACCGATCACAACCGCCGTATTATCGATGGTATTTATGATTTATTGCACGTTAAACGTCGGTTTGTGTGTGTAAACGTTAATTCCGACCGTCAAAACTGTCTGTTTAAATTTATCTTTCCTAAACGCCATGCTATTAGCAAAAGTAAAACCACATTGTCATAATAATCGTGAAAAACCATTTAATGGTTGTCAGTCCTGTTATGCTGGTTTGTGAACACGACTATACCAATTATGTGAACTTTAATGACGGTTGACGCCTCAATGAAAACCGGAATATTAATCTTATGCGAATATTACGAAAGGAAACGATCGCTTAACATCTACGTGGAATTAATTATTAGTAGCCACAGCTGAACTTGAACAAGCTGGTCATTCATTGACGTAAACATAATTAGTATGTACCTAGTAAGCTTCTGATTGAACAGGGTTGCTACCTACATTGACACAAATAAACAAATGAAATCGCTTCATCCTCACGAAAGGTACAATTTCACTCACTATCGGTAGAATCCCTACTAATGGCATGTCAATGTCTAGCCATCTTGCCATTTTATATGCCAGTCGTAGGGATTTTCTGCCAAATCGTGTCGTTCCTAGAGTCCTTTGATATGTCTATTGAGGTATAACGTCCCGTCTTCATTATCGCCTACCCACGCGCTATTAACTGATGCCTTTTGTCTGCTAATATAATTTACTGTTGCGAAACTTGTTCAGTGTCTAGCTTGGGTATATCTACATATTTAGGGAACATTTTTAGATTACTAGAGATCGCGTGACCTAGCTGGTAATTTAACTAATCAATATAAAGGTTGTGGTCGGTTGATTGCGTCATGTGTAGTTGCCACCCGCCCCTGCACGAGCTTTATTCGAATGAAGGTATTTAGTTGAGTTTAAAATAAGCTCGCATTACGTTCAAGGAAAATCTTTGGTATAACCTTGAAATTTGAAACACACTTAAGTATGTCTAGAACTTGAATGATGTTTTTGTCAAAGCCTTTTTATGATGTTGATTTAGAGAAATCGTGATGAGATTTTATAAATTTGCAATGTTTCATACACGAACGTATTTTTGTATTTGTGATGATTTTTTAAATATCATTACTATAATAAGAAGGTAACTGGTTTGACGGTCTTAATCTTCTGTATATTTAGATTTAAAAAATGGTGGGCTAAATTATCAGCATAGAGGCCAAGAACGCGTTTATATCCTACATATAACTCTACTTCAAATACTGATTTGGATTCTCATCCGTTTCCAGGTAAACGGCAAGCTCAAGAACAATCCTCCAAGTGTTCTCGATCACCGTCGCCGGAGCCGGCGGGGGTTGCGGCGGCGTCCCCGGTCAACGGTGACTCGTTCCTGCCCATCCTTCGCACGCCTCCGCCGAGCCGCTGCGGGCCGCCGCCCTCGCCGCCCGTGCCCACGCACCCCGCGGTCCCCGGCGCACCCGAGCCCGCGGCTCCGCTGCCGCTGATGCCATGCGCCGTCTGCGGCAGAACATTCGTGCCGCAGTCACTGGCCAAACACGTGAAGATTTGCGAAAAAATGACAGTGAAGAAGAGGAAGAGATTCGACTCTTCGAGGCAGAGGCGAGAAGGTAATACCGGTTCGATTATGTCGTACTAGCTAGCTGAAAATATTGCTCGGGCATTTAAATTCGTTGAATTAAAACAAAACTTAGGTAAAATAAACCATTTGATACAATTTAGGAATTGCTTGTGGTAGTCCATCTCAGTATGTTTAGTTGAGGTGACGGGTTTACTAACCTATATTTGCTTTTGGTACTTAATCCTAGTGTTTCATTTTAGATTACAAAAAATAATGTAGACTAGGATATCTAATGCATGCGCCCCTAGAATTTTTTGAATTTATTATTGTGTATTTTTTGAATTGTGCCTACTTATTATAAATAGTTTATTTGTTTATACATTTATAATACATTTGGCACGATTTATTTTCTGGATGTGTATTGACGTATACTTTATTGTTGTGGGTAATAAGGGCTGACCGCGGCGAACGGTGTTGATTCCGGTGAGTGGGTGAACCGTTTACATAATCCCTGCCATCCATATTAACCGAAAATCCTTTTATATTTAATGTGATCGTTTTACTAACACAAACAATCAATCTTCCGAGTAATTCTTGGTGCAGCAAATATTACCAAAGACTTCATTGTTAGTATTCGTTCGATTTTCCAACGAGAGTTTTGAACTGTTACATCTGACAAACAGCTCTATCATTAAGAGTGTCTATTTTTAAACAAACAGCAAAACTACTTGCAAAATAATAAGTGATCAAACCTAAAAAGTGGTATTATGTTCAGTGGATGCAAATACTGTCTTGTCTTTAGTAGAGATGACGTAGCGTAGGTACATTTGATTTTCGTATGAAGTCAAAATGACGCTCGCCTCCGTCAGTCGAGAAGGACCACTAAAGCCGACAACAACTTCGGCTAAAAATACTTATGCAAATTGTATTGTGATGACAACATGAAACTCTACCGAGGTCTAATTTTGCATAATTTATTTGTTCATATACGTCGCAACGAACGCCCTCTAACAATCGTTATACTAAACATCACGGTTCATGTTACCTAATTAAGTCTTTAGAAATGCATGCTTGTGTGTCTGTCACGGCTCGTTACTCAACATCTGGTGACGTTTGAGATGTGTTTGCTCTATGGATTAGTGAAGTGTGTCTTATGTAGATTTTGTTAATTACAATCATTAGTCGAGTGATGTGCATCGTTGTTGTGTCGTTAAGACAATTGTTACATTTCGGTTCAACTTATGAATGAAGATTTAACCTTCATAGTGACGTGAACTGTATGTATCTAGATAAGATTGCATTATCGATTTCACCGTCGATACGATGGTTTATCGGATATGAAATAAGTCATTTGAGCATTTGCATGCTGTTTGTGATACCTAATTTGTGTTTTACAAAAAAAATCAACTCCGTCCTGAAGAGTTTATGATTATAAGAGTGCCATTTTTTTCCGTTGTAGGTACAGATTTGGAACAATATTTGCCAAAGAACTTCGGCCTTCCGGAAAACAGCCCCTTCCTTGAGAAGAGCTCGCCGGTCATCGCGAAGCCGACCCCAAAACCGAAGACGCAGTCTGTCAGAAATGCTATCATGAAGGTAACGATTACATTTGAATAGCTACGTAGTACGTACCAAACTAATGGGCGTTATAATAATTCAACGTACATATGTGCCAATGAAAACTACCTATATGTCAAAGGTATTTTCACTTCTCGTGCTCCTAAAGTTCTTGTTTATGCTGGGTGTAAGCGGACTAAAACTGCATTTTATGCTTTAGACCAAAAAAGTGCATGCGTATAAAACCCCACGCATCCTACTTACTTTGTTATAGTGCCCAGTAGACTTAAGCACTACGATCATAAAACTGTGTTACATGTCGAATAAAGCAGGCACCCATGTCAGGTCTAGAAATCTGATACATCCTTATATAGAAGGTAGGTACATTCTTGTTGAACTCGTGTTTACTGCGCATCGTCAAACAAAACCTTACAAAACGGGAAAACGCACGCATTATTATATCACTTATAAGGATATATATGCATTTCTAGGATCTGATGCAGCTCAAATGGTTGCTCCTTTGTTTATTAACTTCATTTGTCTCGAGCGGTTAGCGCATAATTGTTTTCTATTATATGAACAAGTACTATGATCATTGTCGTAGTTGCGTGTACGATGTTGGAAACAAACTGTTTATTCTAAATATTTGAAAAGTTTAACATACCTTTTCGTCGAATTAATTGGACCGCATTAGTGTGAAAGGCTTATGGTTTGACATGCAACTTTACCATTAGCTATTATATCTATAATCTCTTTGACTATTACTCGTAGATCAGCGCCTTAAGAAGGTGGTTTGAACGTATGCAAATACAGATCAAATGTTATACTGTGGTTTTATACATAATCAATAAAGTTGTAGATTTCCGCTAGAGGCGGTGCTGATAGATTCATGGAATGATGTCAAATTGATTATGTTATAGATCGCAATATGCAGGGTTTAACATCGAGATGGTTCAGTACGTGGATCTCGGAAACTATATTTGATAGAAAAATATGTTCTAAGGAACCAAGTCATTCATTTTAGAGATAAAAGTGACGGCATTCATAGATTTAAAAAAAATCTTACATTAATTGGGTATCGAGCCCGGTCATTTTGGAAACGAATAATCGTTATTTTATTGCGTTATTGACTGTGTAGATTGTAAGGAGTAGATGTTTCTTTTTTTTTTTTTTTTATTACATTATAGGCAAGTATTTGATCTCGATCTCACCTGATGGTAAGTGACGATGAGATCTACGATGGAGCATACTTGCCTAGGTAGGAAGGCGGCAGTAGATAAGAGACGCTACATTCACTAGGCACATGCAGCGCAACTGATCTGACCCGCCATCCATGAACGGCAACACCGAACATCATGCCGGAACACGGCTAGGCCGCTTGGCGACATGGCTTTGTTCAGTGGGTGGTGACTAGCCACGGCCGAAGCCTACCACCAGTAGAGTTGTCACCTGGTTGGCACCACCCAGGGTCACGTGTAGGGTATCTCGAGGGTACTTAATTCTCCTACGGACGAAGGTGACTCGACCCCAGGAAGGGTTCTAGGAAACATTGTGTCTTAAATTTAAAACAGAAGCAATAGCTACCTAATCAAGTTGATTTATACTGAAGATAACTTTTTACTTATGAAAATGGTTGTCATTTTGAACATTTAGATACTGAACTAAATGTGTGAAATAAATAATGTTCAACACAGTACAAAAACGATGACTTCCATATTAACTTAACAAATATAAAACCAACCTATATATCGTCTGTCCTTGGCTTACCTAACATGGCCATTGAAAAATAAAATGCAAACATGCACTTGACAACTGGATCACGATCAAATATCATGGCTCACCAATTAGCGCGCAAATAACAATGATATACACCAGCCAATATGCAACGGTTAAATACACACTTCCAGCCAATGGTGGAACTGCTAATGTGTAATACACACTTCCAGCCAATGGCGGAACTACAAAGGTGTCCTCACTGCAACCGCGCATTCGGCTTGCGAGCGTTCGAGCGGCACGTGGAGTGGTGCGCGGACAAGGCCAAGATCCTGCCCTCGGCGCCCGCGCAGCCGCCGCAACAGCTCGCCGACGCCAAGCAGCGCCTCAACGCGCGCACGCAGTACAAAGCGCCGCCGGTGCGCGGGAGGCGGTATGTGCCCATCAACACTATTCAAAAAGTAGCTTTTTCATAAGTTAACCGAATACTTTAACAGTCCTCGTCCACTTTAAAGATACCAGCCGTTAGGGGGCTCTGTTCAGTAAATTTGTCATCAGTACGCTTATAAAAATACTTTTGTTGAGGATTTGATATTCTTTTAATACTAACTAGCTAATTACAAATTATGTATTAAGGTCGTCGCAAACGCGCGACAAGTCTTCGAACAGCCGCTCCGCCTCCGTGGAGTCGTCGCGCGGCGTGTCCCCGCCGCCGTCGCGCGAGTGCGGCGATCACAGACACGCTCGGGTTCGAGCTTCAGGTAAACCAGAACACTAGACATTCACAGGATTGTGTACCGCATACACGAGATGAATTTGATAAGGTCACTTCCCATTCAACTTCGAGTGCGTGTGAATATAGGGCAAGCATAACTTTCGGGGTTTTTTTCCATTCACAATGCTGTGCTAAACTCGCTGTAAATGTTTGCTTGGTTAATCAATTGCCTTGTGTGAATGGTCCATTAAGCTACTTGCACCATCATCTTTCTATTCATAAGACACTGGTTAGAGTACAATAAGCGCTAACTACATTAGCCGGATCCAGGCTGACCGCGCTGATTCGCGTGGAATGACAGCGAGTCAAGTAAATAACTGATGACAGCACTCCGGCGAGATAACAAGCACTTACCTTATTTGTGGTGGCTATTGGGAGCAATAGAAAGTTTTTTTTATTTTTTTTTTACTTTACAAATGATCATTAACTTATTTCAGAATCGGGCTCCAGCAACGATTATCACGAAGATACTTCACCACACATGCCGGTGATCAGGAAGCCGCGTAATTCACAAAATTCGTCCGGGGACGCCAACGTGAAAGCGAGGCAAGCCAGGCTCGCCAGAGATCTCAGCAGCACCAGGTAAGAGCTTATTGCTACACCCCGTCCACGTTGCACACTTAATTACGTACCAAATAAGGGGAAAGGAAGGATATTCACACGTTATTTGCCCTAAATTATTCACTTTATTGTTCAAACGGATGTAGTTCCTGTCTCCTTGTTTGTTACAACATCAAAAATAAGCCCTCCATTACACCTTCCTTTCCCCTTCTATAGAAAAAAACAAGATCCTCGCCCATCCTCTGTCCAACAAAGTAACACTGACCCGAACATTAAGAAAAACATAGTACACAATAAACCAAAAAGCAGAATGAATGCGAAAAATCAGCAGCTAAAGAAACTTGAAGAGATTGCTCAAAAGTATAACGAGAAGACACAAGAACGCAAAGATGGCCCTAAAAGTGCTGTAAAAAGAAATACTGATAATCAAATAACTCTTCCTAAGATCGAGAAAAAAGTCAGACAAGCAAATAAGAAACCGGGTATTGATGCATCAAAAAGAGATATAGAAGAAAAGAAAACAAATGAAAAAACCAAAACAAACTCATTAAAAGTTCCTTCAGATGTATCTTTAAACAGAAAACGTGCATCAGATAAAGAAAAGAGAATAAAAGGCAAATTAAATAAAGAAACTATGAACGTAGTTAAAGAAAGTAGTATCAGTTTGGATAGTCTCGAAGATTTTCCTCCTAATTCAGCTAACGATCGCCATTGTCAATCGGTTGGAATTAATACTGAGCTACTTTGCATTCCATGTGTAATACATGAAAATATGGATCCAAAAAAATCTGCCAGAAAAGATATCGAGAAAATAAGTGCTAGAGAAATAGAATGTAGCAAGTCAGAATCAGAACCAAAGGTTGAATTACTCTATAAAAATCCAATTATAGACAAATCTGGAAACATGAAAGATTACGAAAAAGATGGTTATTCCAAAGAAGACTTATCTATTACAAATCTTAGTAATTTACTTATTACTCCAAGTACATCAGACAACATGATTTCTGATAGTATTGAGTCTTTAAATAATTTTAATAGTGAAGTAGAGCGAAATAAAATTAAATTACGCATTGTAGAAAACGAAGAAAATAATAGAATCGTTAATGATAACCATGACAGGAATAAAGACTTCATTATTGATAAAGCAGATGATGAAAGTCATAATCTATCTGCAGAACATTTTGAAATAAATTATGAACGGGATTTAAGCACTGAATTATTTAATGATTTTGAAAACATATCTGATGATGATAACGCCAATGAGGAAAGTGAAATAGAACGCCATGGAAGTGGCGAAACATATACTAAATTTACAGAGGATCCCGCTGATCTAGAAGAATTTATGAACTTAACTGATAAATTGATAAACTCTGAAGAAGAGAATAAAAATGTAGCCAAGGACTTAGAGAATTTTCATACGCCAGCAACTAATTCTATTGAAGCGATTAATAATATCCACTTAGATGATGTCGTTGAAGCAGGTCCATCAAAGCGTATGTTTTCTGATACATTTGATGAACTTAAATCAAATTTAAAAGAACTACTTCACGGCACTAGCAATAACGTTAATGAAGTTATTAAACAATCTATTGTCAGTTGTGAAGATAAAATAACGGAAAATGTCTCTGATACAACCAAGAATATTTGCGACATGGAACACATTACTGTTTATGTAAAACCACAAAAAGAGCAGAATGTCACAGTGAATCCCATAATTGAATTAAGGTTACCGTCAATAACAGAAAGTAATAAACCAGCTCGCAGAGTGGAATGTAATAAAAAGAGGATGCAAAAACTGTACAAACCGAATAGAAAATACAAATTGTTAAGTGAGCAGACTCGAACTCGTCAAGAATACCAAACTTTCATTGTCAAGGAAAATGTAGACGTAAACAGCGACGATCAATCTATTTCGTCAGAGGCTCCGCCCTTAAAATTGCCACGTATTGAGTTGAAAAGGTTAGATTACTTTTACTCCCATCCAATTTCACACTTCCTTCCTTTCGCCCAGTAGCCCCCCCTTATGTTATTTGAAAAGTTATAATGCATTTATATATAAACAAATCAGTTTTTAGAACATTGTAATATTAATTTTAATATATATTGTACATTAGTTTGAACATTAATTTTGGCATTGTAATATTAATTTTAATGTGTATTGTAAAAATATCCTGCTACATGACTACTAATCACATCTATTGCTTTTTGGCATATTTACAGGCTAGACGACAGTAATTACGATCCCTTTGTATCAGCGGCTAGACAAATGAAAGAACTCATGTCTTCAGACACAAACATTCCTAAAAAAATACAAATCTCAACAAAAGACATAGAAAAAACTAGAACCCTTCCCGCTCTCCAACCTAAAGATAAAACCCCTTACCATCGCTCCGATAACACTAAAATGATGAAGGACACTCTCAACAAAACATACCAAAAAACACCAACTCTGCAAAGGATGAAATCATTCGGAGGCACAAACAATGAAAATACTCCTAGCACTTTTGGTGGTAGATGCAGCTCATTTAGATTAAGTAGAAATGACAAAAAACCGAAACTGAATACAACCTTTACTAAGTCTAGTAAAGAAAATATAAGTTCGGTTGACAAAAGTTATTTTAATCGTAACAGTAATCTTAATAGATCTTTCTCTAGTTATACAGCATCAAGTTATAGTACACCTAAACCTAAAGACAAAATCCCTAAAATCGCTACATCTATGTATCATAGTTTTCAGCGGACAAGTATAAAGCAGCCGGTTAAATTAGACAAAATAAAGAGAAATGATGAAAAGAAAGATTCCATCAGTCTCGATGCTATACTTGGTGATGATAATTCTTCTATGACTGACAGTAGTTACATTGATCCAAGACTTATAAATGAAAATGACAATTTGCCTATTAACGTAAACACAATTTTAAACAATCCCGATATAATAAGTAGTATGGAATCTCTTCTAACGACAGAAAATTTGCCAGCAAAATTCGAATCTTTTAGCTGTGTTAGTCAAAATAATAATAATAAGAATTTCAACAGTAAAAACACAGATACAATCATAAGAAATGAAAAATATAAAACCAATAACAATGTAAACAAAACCACAGCTCCAACTGTAGATGATTTGAATGCGCAATATGATAAACTGATGCATTCATTAGAACATAGCATAGCTTCGAAAACCTCCGTCAGAGACGATGATTCTCTGTGTGAGGATTTTGATCTCGAAGAATTCATGACCTCATTTGATGAAGAAATACATAAGCACAAGTCTGACAACAAACGGACATGTAGCTCCACAACTAGGGTAGTGAAAAAGTCCGAGCTTACTGACAGCAACAGAACGTCAGAGTTAAATAGTGGTAGTTCGTCACCCAAAATTCGCAATGGTATGATACCAGTTAACAAATCAATGTCTCTCAATTTTAGCACTAACAATATTGTGAGCGAGAACCTTTTCCCATCCTCCGTGAAACGCTCCGCCTCCCTCCTTGATTCCATACAAAAGAAAAACTTGCAAAAAACCGACAATGCGAAGAGTCGACAAAAGGTCGATCTGCTGGAGCAAGACATAATGCAGTCCCTAAAAGATTTCGACAAATTCTACGAGTCTGAGAAGAATGAAAATCAATCTAATAAAGATACCTTCAGCTATAACGGCAGATCTAAACGCGAAACCAGGTTAAAATCAGAAATCAAGACCAAAAAGAATGAGACCATTTCGAATGGAAACTACACACCCAACGGAAAAGCGACCAACGACTCCGCATATAGCAGGTTAGTCAGGTAATTATTTTAAACTAAAATAGCAAAGAACGAAAGTTAAAAAAAAAAATTATCATATAAAATGACATTAGGACATACATGTAAAATGAAGAAGTACAATAATTATCATGTTTCAGCTTGAACAGAATATCTCCTTCAAAACTGTCAGTGTGCAATCCCAAAGAAAACGGGTTACAGTGTCTCGAGCAAATTCCGGTGCAATCGGACTCGGTCGACAGCCATAAGGATGACGTTCGTTCGATCTCGAGCGAGGAGTTCCTAGCGATGGAGCGCTCGGCGGAGCTGGACGAGCTTTTACCGCAACCCGACGTACACGCGTACAAGGAACCTGAGAGTCACGCAACACACGGTAAAAACATTTTCCGACCATATTACATATTAACCACAATCAAACTCATAGATTAACAATTTGCTATAATAGTGAATACATTTTTATAAGAACTACAGACACAAAAGAAAGTTTCCAATCGGGTCAAAAATAGTCAGAGCTACGGTCATGTAACAACATACCGCTATAGAGTGACCCGAATCCCGATCTCTCTTTAATATTCGATCGGTGTCCCATTAAACCTTCTCTATGTCTGTAGAAAAGCGCGCAAGCTCCCGCGCGTCGCCACTGCGCAGCCCGGGCTGGTCGGCGCCGGCGCCGGCGCAGGCGCACGCGCGCGGCTCGCTGAGCTCCAGCGGGTCGGAGGCGTCGCTGCCGCGCGCCGCCGCGCCGCGCGCCTCGCGCTTCTGCCACGAGTGCGGCAACAAGTTCCCCGTGCAGACGGCCAAGTTCTGCATCGAGTGCGGGGTCCGGAGGCTCGTCGTCTGACCGTGCCGGGCGCTGGCGCGGCGGCAGCCGGGTGCCGGGTGCGACTGACATCTAGTCTTTTAAGTAGTTTTCCACTGCCTGCGCGGCGCAGTACCGAAGGTCCAGTCCAGCCACCGTCAACTTCGTTCGTAGCGACGAAACTGCAGACTCCGTTTTGTAGTTCGGATCGTTTTAAACGTTGGTTTGTAAATGATATTGACGAAGTACCATTATGAGTATTGGTATCATAAAGAAAATCACGGAACCGACGACGAGAATTATTTTTTGTGCATCTATCAGTATCGTGGGATTCCCCTGTGACATAGTTAGTCGATTGTGTTACGCGCGCATATAATAAAACGATTTCAAAATGAAACATCACACCTTAGTTCTGCGCGAAGGAAAGAAAAATGGAATTATGTATTACTATATGTAATTATAATTTATTTTGTTATGAAATAACAGACAATCTTCTCGGAAATCTGATATTTTCTGTTTAGAATATAGCTTCAGCCACTGTTGGGTAGGTATTTTTACAACATCAAGTAGAATGTTTTTTTAGATATCAAACATGGTAGATTCTATACAGGCCTAATAAACCCCTATTAACCCTATCATTGAAGTTGAAGTTAATTTACTGATAAATTACCGGACTTCTTGGGAGAACTGGAAATGTAATGTTTTACTATTTCGTTCTAGTTTCCTACATTTGTGCAATTTTATGAACACAGCGGTTAATATTCCACCAAAATTGCACAGTATATTTCAGAGAAACACATTTATCAAAAAAATAAAACATAATTGACAACCTTTCTCTTCGACTACCCCCAAAAAGTCCAAATCTGATATTATTATTTAATGAACTAATGACTCACGTCAAACTCGGAGAGTATTATTATACTTACTGAAACGTGATAGTTTTTCGCACAACTTAACAATCTCGTACCATTGCGTATAGACCGTTAAGTCTAAGCTAATGCACATCTATCCCTGAATTTATAGAAGTTTCATGTTTTAATAGTTTGAAAATAAAAGTGAATAGGTAATAAAAAAATCTATAAATTTGGGGGTCAACCTGTACAATAACAATATTTAGGTACATTATTTTATAAACGTTACCAAATTGTTATAATTTATTATATAATTTGTGCCTTCACCTGTAACCAGTGTGCTTTATTCTGATGTGTAAATCACTGTTATTTAATTTTTGCATTTTTTTTATTTTCGTTGCAACATTAGCATGCAACATCGGCCAGAGTAGCCTTGGAAACTAGAATATCTGTGATACAGAAAAATTAATGGATTCAAAAATATCTTAGTGCCAATTTGTTTACATTGGTCTTGAATGGATTTTTGTGTATGTTTTTATTTTTTGTTTTGTCATTGTTAGTCAGGACCATTTTATTTTTTAAATAATATTGAAAACCGTTCCAAGGATGTCCGTTAACTTCTCTTGTCCACAACATAGTTGGCCATTTTAACAAGACTGATTTTATTTTCAAAGTTTACGAACTTAAATAATCCTTAGTTACTGTTGTATATTGTTTTTAATAATAACGATTTTATCATGTAATAAATTAACATTTTAATAAACATCTTGTTTTACTTTAATTTTGCAATATAACTCAACCCTACTCAATAGAACAAAAAAAAACTTTTTTTTTTTTCAACAATTTGTTTGTATATTGAAACCTGTACAAAATTTGTTATTATTTTACACTGCTTACTTACTTAGTTTTAGTGATAAACATAAAAAACGCTAAAGCTTAAACATACTCCTGTGAGCTTTTTTCGTGGGTATTGCACCACGCATCTTTAATCTCCTCAGTGCCTCACGAAGGTGTTTAGGCTGAAGTGGTCCAGCTTCACCAGATTTTTCCAACACTTCAAGAGCTAAAAAGAAAATAGTATAATTTTGAACTAAGCATCAAAGTATAATTCCTTCCCAAAGGTGGGCTCGGGGCAATGAACACTAAAGTACCATGCGCACATTGCATGATAGACTATAATTTATAAATGTTACATGTGAATTTGTTCTTGCTATTTGTAATATGACTTAATTACCTTCCTCAACAACTTCTCCCACAAACACTTTAGCAATACCCGACATAGCTATGACAACATTCTGGCCAACAGAGCACCCAGTAATTGTCTGCATAATTCTTTTGATAGCTGCCTTTGGGAAAGCAGCACGTCTGTACATTTCATATCTGTCCAGCTGCTCTTCTGTGAAGTTTGACACAAGAACCCTGAAACAATATGTTTAACTGAGTAAACGCCCAGAAAAACACTGCTACTATTCACCCACACTGTTAATAGTGCCACCATCTTATAATTTGCAGGTACTATATTTTTTTTTTTTTTTTTTTTTTTTTGGTTTTGACCATGTCCTGGGACATGGTCTGCCACTTCTCCTCTGACAGAGGTCAGAGCCCTTGTTTTGATTTGCTTTGCTGCATGTTTGTTAATTTTGAAAGTTAGTTTTAAGAGTTTTCTATTTTTGCTACGTTAATTTTATTTATGCAGTTTAATTAATTTTTATTTGGCGTTATTTTTATGCTTTCTTCTGTTTGTATTTTAATGTTTTGTTATGTTTGTATTGTTTTTGTGGCATTGTTTTTTATTTGTGAATATAATCAGTTGTATATGTTTCATTTACCCTTTCCTCTGTTGCGCTTGGACTGGCGGTTTAAGTTTGTTGTTATTAATTTGTTGGTGACGTTTTGTTGATTTTATTTATAAGTATTTAGTATTTGTTTTATTGTTTCGTATATTATTTGAATATTTCCATTATAATTTTGTTTCGCAGTTTGTATTATTTTTGTATTTGGTTATTTTGAAGTTTTATTTGTTATTTGATTCGTGTTTTAGTTTATTTATAGTTTAATTTGTTATTGTTAGTTTTTAATATTTGTTGTTGTTTTAATTACGTATATTCTTAGAATATTAACGTTTATAATTTTGTTGTGTTAGTTTGTATTGTTTTATATTTAGTTGTTTGTGAAGTTTTATATTTTTATTTGATTCGTGTTTTAGTTTATTTATAGTTTAAATTATTATTGTTATTGTTATTTTCTAATATTTGTTGTTGTGTTTATTACGTATATTCTTAGAATATTTCCGTTTATAATTTTGTTTTGTTGGTTTGTATTATTTGTATTTTAGTTGTTTTTGAAGTTTTATTATTTTTAATTCGTGTTTTAGTTTGTTTATAGTTTAAGTTGTTATTGTTATTGTTAGTTTTTAATATTTGTTATTGTATTTATTATGTGTTGTTTATTGTTTGAATTTTTTAACGTTATTATTATGTTATTATTATTGTTGTGACTATTGACTATGTTATTTTTGTTTGTTGTAGTTGTGGTGAGTTTAATTTTCCTGTTTTCTGTTTGTTGTGTATTTAATAGGCATGGCAACGCTTAGTGTTGTCATTTTCTATTATCGTTCTATTCTTAGTTGTTTGTGTTGTAATTTTGTGCAGCATATTCTTCGGGTAAGACCTGGTTTCTTCCCAGATCATCATTGTTTACAAATGGTGTCGGCAAATTCATATTTGTTGTAGATTCCAGGTCATACCCGAATTCTATGTTTTTGTGATGTTTGCCTAAATTTTGTTTTGTCTTTGTTGTGGTGAGTTTTGTCTTTCTTGGTGTAGTTTTGTTTTTCCATGTTGTAATTTTGTAGTGTTTGTTTTGTCCAATTGATGCGCTGATTAACAGGGTTTGGGTTTGTTCGTGCCTTTTCGCTTCTCTGTCTGTTCCGTCGTCCTCAGCCATATGATACGCTAGACCTCGCGATTCTGTCCCATTTTTGGCGGATGGGGCAACCATCGTCGAATGCAGTGTGCCCGGTGTCTTGATGCTTGGCCTGGCTACAGTTCCGGCACGTTGGGCTGTCGCCCGCGAGAAATCGCGGGCAGTCTGTGCGCGGATGCGGGCCGCCGCAAAAGCCGCAAAGATCCACAGGATCCTTGCAGAGTTTGCGGCCGTGCCCGTAGCCGAGGCATCGGGTACACTGCACCAACGGGGATTGATCTTCGACCACCACCCGCTGGAGGTCTATGTATATATACCCCGCGGTCGTCAACGCCAGCCACACTCTGGGAGACACCTGGAGGACGACGTGGTTCTCCGAAGGGTTCCGCGCCTTCCTCCGGTATCTGACCAGAATGGAGCTGAAGTCGGCGTCCGCGAGGTCCCTGAGCTGATCCGCATTTTGGGTCTTTAATGACTCCAAAATGTCCTCGTCGGTGTTGTAGGTCTGGAGGTCTTTGATGATGACCAGCGGGTTTTTGTTGCGTGCCTCCTCGACTTGAAGGTGTCGGCTGGTCCTGAGCTTCGCTGCCATTCTGGTCAGCTCGTCCTTGCTGGAGCAGCTCAGGACCACCTTCTGGTCTTTCACCTTCCGCACGCGCTGGACTTTAAACCCGCTGGTTTTGGCGTCGAGTGCGACTCGGACCTTGCCGAGCACCTCGTCGCTCGTATCCATCTCCTCGCTAGAGGACACTATGATGGAGTGACTCGGTTGCGACACCGGCCGGGGTTGGCTGCGGACAGGTCTCAGAAGAGTCTCGGCATACGAAGGCGCTTCCTCTTTGAGGGCCGCCACTCGCTTGCCGGTCTCCTCTGAGACCTGACGCAGTTCCCGAACTTCGCTGACGAGCCGGTTAATGTCGCTTTCGGTCACTCCACTTCCTTGCGGCGAGGTGGTCGGCATGGTCGTCAACTTGTCAATGACGTCGAAGGCGACCATGCCTCTGAGCGCCTTGACCTCC
The DNA here is from genome assembly GCA_905333125.1 of Pheosia tremula. Taxonomy (NCBI): domain Eukaryota; kingdom Metazoa; phylum Arthropoda; class Insecta; order Lepidoptera; family Notodontidae; genus Pheosia; species Pheosia tremula. Next base: position 4,450,321 of record HG995411.1, read on the forward strand.
GCCAGGACCTCCCCTACCGGCGCGCTGACGTCCGTCTTTCTGATGGCGTCTGTCAGGCCTGCCATGACCTTGGAGTGTTCCACCCCCACTTTCCGCAAATCTCGCTCGCGCTGGAGATTTGCCTGCTCCAGTTGTATCTGGAGAGTTTGTTTGGCCTCATTCTGTTTGAGAACGATGTCATATAGGCCAAACAAACTGTTCAGGACGCCCTCTTTTATGGTGGTCTTCAGGTTACCAGACTGTTCCAGCAGGGATTTCGCCTCCTGGTACAGTCTGTTAGCCGAAGCCGTGAGGCTTTGTGAAGCGCTCTGGTGTAAAGGGCCAGAGCCGCTTGTGGTCGCTGCTTTCTGTTGGGGTGGGGGGGTTTTCTTTTCGTAGGTCAGGGTTATGGTTTTTGTGTTTTTTGCCGGTGCAGCTGGTTTGGCTGCATCGTCTGTCTTCTTGACGGGCGTGCGATGGCCGAACATTTTTTATTTAATAGCTTTAATATAGCTATATAAACTTATTAATTCTAGTGTAAAATTGTATATTTGTAAAAAGTGTAAATTATTATCTAAGTTGGTGTATATTCTTAAAACTAACTAAAACTATTGTAAAATTGTAAATTGTAAATAATGTATACTTTCTCAAAGATTGTCAGGATTGAATATGTTTCAATCTGTGTTTGTCGATTTACTGCGTTTAAAGTAAAGTGTAAATAGATGTATATATGTATATAAAGGTCAGAGGATTATGCCTGTCCACTGACAGTTGTAAAGATTTTACTTGTTTGCCGCCGATATGAATTATCAATAATATTTGGTCGTTTTTGGCTTTATGTCAGGTTCACTCCGACCTAATATCGGTGGTTTTTGTCGTAACGCTGTGGGTTGCGCTGTCTGTGTTTTCTGTTGCTTTTACGCAACCCGTTATGTAGCTTGCGCTACAGTTAGCCAGAGGCTGAGGTCGAAAACTGAAAAGTTATGGTCAATTTTTTGGTCTATGTAGATGACCGCTTAGTGATTGTAGCCAACGTAGTGAGCGTCAACTGGGTGGGTGGGGGGGGCAAATTTTGAAGTTTTTAGCGAGCTACACTCGCGAGCAGCACGTCGTTGGACGCGGCTCAACGAGGGCAGTGCAACGAAGTAAAGAGCTCTTAAATTTTGGGAACAAAATTGTTCAGCAAGTCCAAAAAACGTGAATTTTTATGAATTTTAAGTCAAAAATGTAACTTAAGAGTCAGATTTTACTTTTATTATCCCGCGGGAGTGGCAGGGATATCAAGATGCAACGTTTGTAAGTTAATTGTAATCACTAATTAGGTTAGGTTAGGTATTAATTATGTTTTTATTTTTCAGATTTCAACGCAGGTACTATATTCCTAGTGCATAAGCAATATTCAATTTTTTATTGATCCTCGAATTTACATACACATGATTGGTATGATGAATGTGCGAATGGGGGTGGACTATTTATTTCATTAGTATTCAATCTGGATATTATAGTTAAACCTTAATATTCTTCGTAATTGTGTTAAGGATACATACTGCATTTTTTCCCGCTCTTCTTCTTCCAATTCCTTCTTGCTCTTTCTTTCTCGTTCCCTCTCGTTCATTATCATTTCTTCTGTCATATGAGATTCATAGTTACTGATTGTCTCACTCTGATGAAATTCATTAATATTAGGTACTAGCATGTTATCACCACTTTCTTCAAATTTATCAAACTTGTCTTCAAGATTATCTGGTTGCTGTCGATCAGGGTTTGCAGTTTCGAATGAGTATTCATTTATATATGGTTCATACTGGTCTGTTAGTGTGTCTGGTTGGGAACCAATAAATGTGTCCGAGTTGTCAGTGTAAATGTTGCCGAGTTCATCTGCTCTGTGGATTGTTTCCACATTTTGAGAACTATCAGAAAATGTTTCAATAACTTCACTTTCAATATTCGAGCCCTGAATACTCTCTCCATAATTCACTAGTGTTGTATCTAAAATATTTGTCAGGGTAATTAAAACCGGAACATTTGCACATTTAAACTGATTACAACAGCAGTTACACTAATATTACCCTCACAAATGAGGATGGCACTAATATTTAATTACACAATACAGCCTTGTATTGGTTGTTCAGATTTTAAAAGTACAGAAATTAAAAGTTGTTTTGATTCATTTACACTAGGAAGCCAGCTTATTGAGTTGTGCATACTTAATTACATACTAAGCCTGATACATACATTCTGGTTCATCTTTAAGAAGTTTCTCTTCTATTTCCAATGATATCTCCTGTGAATCATCTTCATTGGAGTCACTGTGTTCTAATTCCTGAGCCAATTCATCTTCTGGAATATATTTTTTTAGTTATTTATACACCAAGGTGAAGTTAATAAATGTAGTCTATGACAACATTATATTATTCTGCATGTGGGTGCTCATTAGTCTTCACTCTGTAGATGAATATTTAGAAAAAAATCTGGGGTTGGTAATATAATGAATATGGTTAGAAATGTGTATGTGTATATAACAGGATCTGAAAAAGTACCTGTTACAAGCAAAAGGTAGGATATTCGGTGGTCAAAAGATAGATAATTTATAGTTATGTTAATGGGCCAGTAAAAGGGCTATAAGCATGCATCTTGCAGGGATACTCGCTTGAAATTGCCACAAGTCAAAACTAGACCGTTTACGAGCGAGCACCTTTCAAAACAGTAAATTATTTACTTGTAGCAGAATAAAGTACCTCTCAATCTTTCTGCTTCTGACAAACCATCGCTGATTGGGTTCTCCGCCATTCTGATGTACACAAACAATTCAATCTCTTTCTATAAGAACCAAGTATAACAATGGTTTATATTAAAAAATATAGCTTACATACAAATGTTAGCAAATATTTATGCATTTTGTATTATTAGTTTGATTGATCCACACACAGTTCACATAACCAGAAAATAAGCTCGCTTTGTAGATGAAATCGTAACATCACTTTCATACGAGTGCTGCAAACGCCTAAGCGAAAAATCTCCTGGCTAAAAAGGAAAGTACTACAGTAAGCGTCACGGTTGATTGTGTCTCGGAACTTAGCTGCAGATTCAAGTGCGCGCATTGTACTGTCGCGTCGAAAATGGTTTGATTTATTAATTAATTATTATAGGGTATTTGGTAATTAAGAGGTCATTCGGTTGGTACATCCTTTAATTGGATTGCATGCGATATGAGACCGTTTAATTACAAAATATATAAATGAAAGAAATCAGTTGTTAAAAAAAAGCTTACTCACTCATTATATGTATCACAAGTGTTAGTGATAACTAGTTTTGATGCATAACTAATAACAAAACTTAACACGTTCAAACATAAAAAATACCTGCTTCAAACTAATTAAAATAAACACTAACGATAACGTTAACGATTCGTCGTGAAGACCCCCATTCCCCGCTGGCCCTTTGCGTCTGTTTTTTGCGAACTGCGCAGCAACTTGTTGCTTCACTTCAACTTCAGAAACACAAAGAACCGTGGCGCTTACTGTACTACACTACGAACAACGAGTCGTGAACCCGCGGAAGTTAGCGCCAAGTGGCTGCGCAGAACATAATTTACGGGTAAATTATGTTATGTAAATTATGTACTTTATTCCGCGGCTATGTTTTATCGAGAGACTTCGAGTGGAGCAGCAGGCACAAGCTAGTCTTAAGCTAGATTTATTTATTCTGAAATATTACGAACTAAAGCTCGTAATATTTCAAAATTCTGAATAATTTTTTTTAATGCGGTAGGAAAATTGCAAAATCCAAAAGATATAATATAACAATATCCAAAAACACGTTATTACGAGACTCGTAATTTCTTGGAAATCTAGTAGAGTTTGCACTACAGTCAAGTCCTTCAGCTTGGTTGGGATGGTGATAATCATAGACAAAATTATGAATGACAGCGTCAGAACATCAGAAAACACTACGGTCTAGCTAATGAGCTAAGATAAAGTAGGCTAGGTTTAAGTATATACAGCGTACTCTGCTACAGAACGAACTAAAAAGTAGACATTAAATGAGGGCGCTAGTAGTTCTTCTTCTTTTTTACGAAATGAAATGCGATGAAGTAAAATGGATATTGCAAATGGCCTCACCCACAACTTAGCGGGTATTATGCCAATGTCAAGTATTTAATAGCAATAATACATTCAATAAATACACATTATAATGAAATTTGATGTTGTAGTGCTACCCATTAATTTGAATTCCTCGTTTACAACACTGTCTACTCTTTGCGGTTGCACGTGTAGATGTAGACAGACGTGTAGAGGTCGACAGCGTAGACAAACGAATAGATAAATATCTATGCTTACGAAATATATCCTCATCCTCCTTGACAGTGACAGACGGTTCCAAGCAAGCAATAGTTCGATTTGATTTTATTGGGCTGGGTTGGTGAACGTGAATGTATATTTAGTTTAATTTTTATATATTGTACTTCGGGTGCGGACAGAGAGTTCCATCATGAGTGCATTTTTAAACGCAGCTGTTACGCGCAGACCTGCGTCATTGGTAAGTTAAGTTATTAGTTCCAATACATTTGTGTAATGTTATGTAATCGGTAAACGATCGTGGAAAAATGCTTTGACCAACCAATAGCTTGTTCTTTTGTGGAATATACCCACCTACAATTATTACAGCAAACGTGTTTCTTGTGTATTTTGTTTTTGCTCTGATACTGTTTATTTTTGGTCTACGTAAGAATTTACTCATTTGTTCATTTGACTTCCAATAGAATGGCCTAAAATTAAAAAAAAAAAGGATATAATGTGTAAATTTTTATCTGGTTACTATACTAAAGATAGACATTATTATTCCAATGATCATGCCCATCCATATCCATATCATGGCAATATTAATAGCATCCCAGAAGTCATGAGCCTCTTACCTTTGGATTGTGATCATGATCTTGATCACAAAACCAGATCATGATCTGGATTATGGGATGATGATACTGGGGTCATCATCTGAATTGACACTTGTGAATGGTTCCAACTTGATAATATTTTTTTTTTCAGGCTTATATATATCGAAAGCTTCACCTAACTGTGGGTGGAGCTACACCAGCCAAAGATGCTTCAGCCAACACAAACGCAACAAAGTCCTACACGGTTGTTGACCACAAGCATGATGCTCTGGTCATTGGTGCGGGTGGAGCAGGGCTTCGAGCAGCTTTCGGACTGGTCCAGGAAGGCTTTAAGACAGCTGTGGTGACTAAACTGTTCCCTACAAGATCACATACTGTAGCTGCACAGGGTGGAATTAATGCAGCGTTAGGTAAGGATCGTAAACTTTAAAGATATGAGACAAATTAGTAAAATTCATAAAGTTATGGTTTTGAAATTGAGGTAGTTTTGTGTGCTCGCTCAGATTTGGTGCATTGTACTGACCACATTTTCAATATTAGGGACATTGATAATGTTCTTTCAAAATATTTTTCAACTGCTGTATAAATAATTAAGCTTGTCACAATTTTTTAGCCTGTGTCTATTTATGGCTCCCAATTCGCAAACCAGATGTACCAATTTCAATGTTTTATTTTTATCACATCTAAATCATTATCTTTAGCTGCATGGTTTGACACCATGCATGTACTGTTTTTAATACTTGCAGGACTATCATCTTTGATATTAGTATCACCAGGGAAAAATATAAATAAACAAAAAAGAAATTAACTTTATTTAAAATAACCTGACAACTTAACCAGTTGGTATGTTGTGGTTACATAATTTAAAGTATTAACATTTTGTTTTGTTCGCAGGTAACATGGAAGACGATAGTTGGCTCTGGCACATGTATGACACTGTCAAGGGTTCTGACTGGCTTGGAGACCAGGTAAGTCCTTATCTGAGTAACATCATATGATCTTTTGTTATATCTTTGCCTATTTACACTATATTTATCAAATGTCACCTTAACACTCTTTTAAAAAATCTTAAATAGACTGTATATATTTATTTGGAAGTTAGTATTATAGTGTGAATTCTCTCTTCAATATTAGCCAAGCAAATTTTGCTTAGGTGTACTGTTTGTCAATAAATAAAAGATACAAATCTGACTGAATACCAAATCATACAACGGAAATCTAGATATATTTTGTTTGATTATTTTAAGTTTAAAGTTGCGTGTACCTATTTGTTTGTATATGAATAATACTGTTTAAAAAGTATATTAGTCAATATAAAAATGTATAGAACTAGATTTTTTGATCATGGATTTTCCTGAAGGGGATTATCTATTTATGTGAGACAGATAAAGGTTCTCATAAATATTAAGCAGAAAACGGTGTTTCATAATAATACAATTAGGTAGGTATGGATAATAACACAGCAATGCAAAAAGAAAAGAAAACCCAAGTTGTCCAATATAATATAAAAATATTAAGAAATTCGACCTTCAATTTTCTTTTAGTGATTCTGTGTAAGTTGTCGCCAAATTAAGCTTGTCATTATACCAAAGAATAGGTACTATTTATAGTTTCATTTCATATTTCGTTTAAATTACCAGACAATATTATTATGCTATGGCAATGTGACGATGCATATTATGGTATTTGACATATGAACTTTTTTTTTTTTTTTTTTTAATTTGGCATCACCATAGGTATTTTGCCAGTGTCAAGTAATATATTTCTTTTCTGTTTTTGAGCATATGCACAGGCCCAAAGCCTAGGCTCAAGTAAAATACCCCCCATCCCTCAATCAGTAAAGTGATGGATACTTTACCGAAAGATTTTTCATGGATTTTTTGTGAGAAACTGAAAAGCCACGTTTCGTCACTCTGTTTCAATTACCTACACTTGTGCACTTTACCGAACCTATAATGGTTAATATTCCACATATATCACTCACTATAACTCGCAGGAACACTAGTTTTAGAAATTAAAACACAACTGACGCCATGACTTTTCAGTTTCCCGCCAAAAAGTCCGACATATGAACTTGTTAAACTGGTTTGCTTAATTATTTGGATAGACTGTCAAAAGTGCAGTCTCAAAATGTATTTATGTTATCCATTAATTGAATGAAACATATTGTTCGGTAAAGTCGCCTTTTCCCCGCCACCCGTACATATCGACCGTCTTGCCACGCACACACTTATCTAATAGCTAAGTGTTCATTAATTCCCCACGTCATTGATAGCAGACTTTTTTTAACACTGCAACTGAAACACGAATGTCTATGTCTATGGATTAAGTAGACGAATATTTGTGTCTACTTATTTTTATTAATATAGCGCAGCTGGACTTACAACCTATATTCTACAGTGATAATTTGATTTACGTTCTCGAAATGTATGTAATTATATAAGTAATGAAACTGTATAGTCAAAATACTAAATAATCTACTATATTGTTTTATTTATGCATACAATTTGAATAGCGCCACTTGAGCGCACGGCAAAACCCATCACCTGTTTAAACGACATACTTTGCAATTTATCTTTACTTGAAAATAATTTGTAGAACCTCAATAATATAAGTAGGTATAGTAGGTACCTACGTGTTAAGCGCACCTACCCTAAAATTATACGACGCATTCGAAGTATTTTTATAAAACATCGAGGTCTGTGAAGTAATTGTAAAATAATTAAAACTGTTAAACCCTTAATAGCCTAGGGTTTCAATTTTGATACTAATCTTTTAAACCGAATGTTCACATTACTATTAGTTTTTTTATAGATTGGCTGTACGTATTTTACTGTTGTCTAATATTCTTTCCAACGAAATTAAAAAAAAAATCAAATGTCATTATTATTAAACACAGTAACATTAAACACAGTAATATTAAAAATAAATCACTTTCGTAAATCAGGCTACTAAGGGTTCATTTGAGGGTAACTAAATTAGTTACATACTTAACATATTTTCATGTACGTATTTCCTTGTTGGCAGGACGCTATCCATTACATGACGCGGGAGGCACCGCACGCGGTCATCGAGTTGGATAACTACGGGATGCCGTTCTCTCGCACGCCGGAGGGTAGGATCTACCAGAGAGCGTTCGGCGGACAGTCGCTCCAGTTCGGGAAGGGCGGCCAGGCGCACAGGTGCTGCGCCGTCGCCGACAGGTACAGTCCGAGATAACACACTCAGTGGATACTCATACAACGTATCACTTTTTCACTCACCTGCACGTGACTCGGAGGAATTCGGCGATGAGACTATGACGCACAATTTCACGACATTATTTTTTTCGCGAAGGCCAAACATTCACACACTAGTATGAAGGTTAAGAAAAAATATACTAACGTTCACATTAGTGTTAATCGCTTTCTTAATGTTTCGTCTTCACACTGTTTTGTCACACCAGTGAATTGAGCTTTAGAAAAAGACAATCGACCTGATGATGATGTATGAGTGACAGAGACTAAGCTTGATCAACACGAACCAAACGAAACTTTTTCTAGAGTCTAACGTTAATATTTAAGCAAGGGGCACTATAGAATCTTTAATATAAACTTTGGCATATTCTATTGCAAGTAATGTTAACCCATATCCGATGCGACCCGATTGGCACAGAAGGTAGTGACTTTCTTTACCGAGGGTTCGTTTGCCGATATTATATTATTTTATTATAATGCTGCGCAAGTTATAAAAAACGTTATATGCTCTAGGAATGTGGGATTTTAACAGACTTTTAAAATACTAATAAAATATGTCATTCTTTACGAAAATCGAAAAAGCTAACATCTGTGCAGGAGAAGTTCTACTCTAAAGGTATATATAAAACATCACGGTTTACTTTGAATCATATTTATATCCCCAGGACGGGTCATTCCCTGCTGCACACGCTGTATGGTCAGTCCCTGCGCTACGATTGCGAATACTTCATCGAATACTTCGCGCTCGACCTGCTAATGGAAGATGGCGTGTGCAAGGGATGCATCGCGATTAATCTCGAAGATGGAACACTACACAGGTATGTGATGAAACAATTTTATATTAATATCACACATATATCATCAGTGTTAGACGACTTTTGAAAGAATTAAGTAATTATAGTTCAGCAATAAATTCCATTTTACTGTAGTCCAGGTAACATCGTATTTCTTTCTAAGCAATGAGTTTACTTTATATATAAAATGTATGAAACATAAAATAAAAAAACATGCTTTATTTATTTTTCCAAAAGTCTGTCAAAAATTTAGTAATTGCGAGTTATTTGGCGAAAAGAAAAAAAAAACAATAATTACCAGCACTACAGTTGCCTTACATAACATACATGTTTCACAATGGGCCTCTAAATGTAAGACCTATGTCTCCACGCAAGCCTTATAAAGTATCCGATTAAACCCGAGAATCGCCAATTGAGATACATACGATATGACTGCACCAACTGCATGGTACTAAACTCAACGCTTGTACAGTTCAAAACACACAAAGTGAGCCCTATATTCGACCGTGGGACCGACAATACCGAATTCAGAGTCTTTGGATGGTGAGGTTTAAATTCCGTCCTGAATGTACATAGTGGTGGTTGCCGTCAGGTTCCAAGCGAAGAACACGATCCTGGCGACGGGCGGCACGGGGCGCTCGTACTTCAGCTGCACGTCCGCGCACACGTGCACCGGCGACGGCACCGCCATGGCGGCGCGCGCCGGCCTGCAGAACGAGGACATGGAGTTCGTGCAGTTCCACCCCACTGGTGACTACATTATATTTAACCTACTACACCAGGGTTTCCCAACCTTTTTTTGCATGGTGCCCCCCGAATTATAAAAAAAGAAATCATGCCCCCCCCATATTTTTCTGCATTGCTTCAATAAAAAACACAAATTATTTTTACGATATTTATTTTACAAGATTTATTATTTATTAATGTGAACCAGTTGGTCGAAATCAGGTTCCGTTTTTGACATGGCTATCATCAAATCATTATTGACTGCAAGAACACTTCATGTCCCCCCTTAGCCTACGCCCCTTCGCCCCCCCGGGGGGGCACGCCCCACCGGTTGGGAAGTCCTGTACTACACGAATTAATTCCCCCATCTCCATTCTATTGTCGGTCGACAAGACGCACAGACAAGTGTCATCCGTACACTGTGGACATTCCTTCGGTACGCACTAAGCGATTTGCTTCTACTTTCATCGTGCGAACTGCCAAGAAATGGAACACGCTACCGGCGTCTTTGTTCCCCGTTAACTTCAATCTGGGTGTTTTCATGTCGAGAGTGAACAGGTACCTTCTAGGCAAGTATGCTCCATCGTAGATCTCAACGTCACTTACCATCAGGTGAGATCGAGATCAAATACTTGCCTATAATGTAATAAAAAAATAAAAATATTACCTTACTATAATTTTTTTTAATTGGTATAGTACGTGAAATCTCACGTTGTGTAGAATGTTACCTTGCTGTGATATTACCTCAAGTTGCTGGTAAATAAAAATATTTGCCCCCCTTAATGCCCCACTGTTGGACACAGGCTTTTCTTAGTGCGAGAGGAATTAAGCCATACTCTCTTTACTCTCATGCTTGCTCTGTGCGGATTGGTGGACTCGATCTACACGTCTTTCCAAGGGTTCTCTCTTACATGCAGGTTTCCTCAAGATGTTTTTCTTCATAGTTTAGTAAGTGATATTCGTGGCAGAAAATGAGATTCGCACATGAAAGCCATGAATTTTAGAGGTGCTAGGCAGGGGTTGCCGGTACCGCAGCAAAAATAAGCCTTTTCTTTGTTTTCAACTGTAATATGATTTTAAAAGATTTAAAATCGTCTATGCCATGTGCACTAACCACACGTTAAGTATCATAGACAACAATATATGACTATTACAACCTGTCTTATCAACAAAATTGATTAAATCATTATGACGATGAAATTATTTTGTGTTAGAATAAAATTTTTCTTTGTTTCTTCTACGCGCTATTATCGTAGGCTATAACAGAGTAAGATGGCGCGGTAAATGTATAGTAGGTGGTTAGGGAATAGGTATTTAATAAATATTTATCTCCATATTGTTTACAACGGCGTCATGCGCGGGGTCATGAGAAACTTTCCTTCCTGTGCCAAATGTGTTGTTGGCTGTTTACCAATTTCTTAGATTATAATTTTATTTTCACAAATATTTTTTAGTGATACAGACAGAATCCACCATTTTTGGAATTGTCTGTCTGAACGCAAATAAAAAGTAAACTTTTGCACGGATTTTGATAACATTTAAGTGCTATGATAGCTTAAATGCCGAGTCAATATCAAAGATACGGGAAAGTTATCCGGGAAAAGAAATGGGGTTCGACGGTGAACCTCGGTGAACCTTTGTAATCATTATTAATTGATGTCAGAATTTCGATAAAAAAAAGGTTTCATAAAAAATCACCATTGTCTATGGTGTTGGGATTTTTTTTTTCACTATACAATTTTATAGATTAGTGATATATATTGAAAGAATTCGAGTCCATTAGACTTGATATCGTTAACAAATACGCAAATAAAGGAGCTAAGTGTGCCGCCATCGTCGCGTCATACGTACCGCTCTAAGCAATCGTAATGGTAACAAAAGGTCAGACAATATATTAATTCATGTGACCTTTACTACAGATATTATTATATTTTATTAAGCTTATGTCTACGGCTCCGCCCGTACAGCCAACGGGTTTACTCTTCACCTTAATGCTAATGGCGTGATGATATCTATATTTTTATCCTATGTTTTGTATTTAACTATACTGAAACTTTTCAAAAAACTTTAGAAAGCGCCTAGTTTTTCTGTGATGTTCAAACAGACTTCAAAGAAGTCATAACACTTGTGGCATGGGCCAGGTATCTACGGCGCGGGCTGCCTGATGACGGAGGGGTGCCGTGGAGAAGGCGGATTCCTTGTGAATGCGAAGGGCGAGCGGTTCATGGAGCGGTACGCGCCCGTCGCGAAGGACCTTGCCAGCCGCGACGTCGTCTCCAGAGCTATGACCGTCGAGATCATGGAAGGTACGTCTTGCTAACGAACTTTGCATGAATTATAAGCATTTTTATTGTATAGTTTGTTTTCAACATGAAATCAGTATGGGATTTTAAATAAAAAAACAATAATTGCTGAGCTTAATAACTCAGCAATAGTATGCCCTCTTGCTGCAATTCTGTTGACGCGTTTAGCATTGATAGAGGCAAGTTTCGCGCGATAATGAAGGCCACTCGACGACTATAGAATTGCAACTAGAAATGTTCACTAATAGGATAAGACCCCGGGTTCGATTCGAAAGCGAGGTCACTACCCATTTCGCAAATCAGCAGGGTTATTTTAAATCATTCGAAATCGACATCGGAAACGGATTTGAAACTTTCCGATGTTGATGTCGCTCCCGACGAGCTTGCCGACGGAAACTTTTTGAAAACACTATTTGCTATTGTCATTCAGATGCATCGAAGGTAATCAAATTCGGAAATTTTTATAGCGATTACGGTAATCCAACTCGGAAGTTTTCGATTCCGTTTCCGATATCGATTTCGAATGGTTTAAAATAACCATGCAGGTCGTCAAAATATGTAATGGCTTAGGTCGCGGGTGTGGTCCGGAGAAGGACCACGTGCACCTGCAGCTGCACCACCTGCCGCCGGAGCAGCTGAAGCAGCGGCTGCCCGGCATCTCGGAGACGGCGATGATCTTCGCCGGCGTCGACGTCACCAAGGAGCCCATCCCCGTGCTGCCCACCGTGCACTACAACATGGGCGGCACGCCCACCAACTTCCGTGGAGAGGTACGCACTTTAACTTTTTTAAGATTGGCCATCGGCTACAAAATATAGCCTATTTTGCCCGTGTCGAATACTTGTTGATAATTGTTATAACATTATAAGTACCCCTAGCAGTAAAGTTATGGATACTTAACTGTAAATTTACGGAACATCTAAAGAAATCAAGTTTTACTATTATATCAATATGATTTACTTGTGCACATTTATGAACACACAGTGGTTAATATACACTTAAAGATACACCTTTTTTGGCATATAAAAGCAAAATAGACAACTTTACTGTACAACTTCCCGCCAAAAAGCCTACTACATAGTTTATTGAGGGCCTGTACCTTGATACCTGACCTTACTACAAATCTGGCATCGACCGATTGAGTTATTAATTGCTGCTTGCATTATGAAATGTATTAGTATTTTAAATACTATCAATGTACGATAAACATAACTTTACTAGTAGTTTCGTTAACTCCTCCAAGTAAACCAAAGCCCAATGGCCTCATTAGGGATTTAACTCGGAACACTGCGGTTACGGGTGAGGCCTCGCTAACCACTTAGCTAATAGTGACGTTTAATTTGGCCTGGAATTAGTTTATTGATTTCATATATTTACGCGAATACTACACGTTGAAATAAATCTATCATTACATTTATACTACACATTTCATTTATACTATCTCTAGTCAGAGTACGTACTCCAATTATTATCGAGTATCTCACAGGTCAAATGTCCCTTTTATGTTTTATAAACAAATAATAATTTCTTTGACTCCCCGTGTATCATAACGATTCATTGTACCATCAACCCGTTTATCCAGTCTGTTCCGCGAACCCATTAAGGACAGCGCAATTTATTATTCTCTGATAACGTTTGTAGTATAACAACAGGGTAATTTAACACTTTGACCACATCTCGATCCAGTGTTTAGGGTAGTTTCTGGTTCGATTTCAGTATGGTCAAATTTCGGTAATAAGCTTTCCGTAAAGTCAGTTTTACTGTTCATTTTCTGTTATCTATGATAAGTTTGATGTGTTTGTCTAGGGGTATTTTATTTATTAGAATACCTAACGTAGCGATTTAAGTATGCGTGGAGAGATTCCATTGTTTATCCATCATTAGAATTGAAGTCATATAACTTGAATTCTTGTTCAGAAAAAAATGGGCAATTTCGATTAGGTACTAGATGGTATCACCGCGTGTCGTGCATGGTCAATTTTGTTGGGGGGGGGGGGGGGGGGGGTTTGTGAGTTTACCTATGCTTCAACTTGAATTGAGTGAACCAGGTAATAGTGTTGTATTTGCCGTATCAGGTGATAACGCACTACGAGGGCCAGGACCGCGTGGTGCCGGGGCTGCTGGCGGCGGGCGAGGCGTCGTGCGCGTCGGTGCACGGCGCCAACCGGCTCGGCGCCAACTCGCTGCTCGACATCGTGGTGTTCGGCCGCGCCTGCGCGCTCACCGTCGCCGAGAACAGCAAGCCCGGCGATGCGCAAGCGCCGCTCAAGGACGTGAGTACCACACACACTACTGTGCACACCAGCGGTATACCACACCATACAAGTTATATTGATGATGCAATTATAAAATTACATTAACTTTGGAGTTTCTTGTCCTATCTTCTCTACAGGAATGTAATTTCAAACAAGCGGTAGAGATAGATTATTAATATTGTGAAATTTTTGACGAAAATAATTAAAATATTCTGATCCATTATTGTGACCGCGTTTAAATCCACAATAAACTAAATAGAATACAAAGGCCTCCGCTTAAAGTTTATTCATATTTAAATCGCCCTCAGTTTAGTTAGAAATAGGTACTTACATTTTATTCCAACAAAATCCGGACGTAATTTAAAAAGAATGTTCGGAAATACGCATCCCTGTTAGATTTTTGGAGTTGCAGTTCCAACTAAGGTTGACATGTTTTATATTTTCTCACACAGAAACTCAAGTTCTTTCTATTTTTGTGGTAGATATTTCTTACAAGCCCTTTCCAGTAATTCCATATTCCGTGATTCCATATAGTAATAACTTATATTATCATTTCATGTCAAGTCACTCGCTTGTACAAGTATTTTATGTGCATAGTAATAGTCTTATTATGCGTTTGATTCATCAATTAAATTGACAATCCCATTGGCCCAGTTAGTAATGATATTGCTTTCGGTAGCATCGGCCTCTGGTTCAAATCCCGGTATGGCCAACTGTGATGAGCCGAATGTTTGTACCAGAGTCATGTTTAATTAATATCTAGTAAGTATAATTGTTTAATGCATCAAGAATAAGTTTGAGTATTTAACTAATGGAGCCACCTATAGGCAGCCTTTATAAGGTTTTTTTTTACAATTCTTGAGGGATGTGGCGGTAAATATTCATAGAGATTCAAAAGGCCAGCAATCGAGAATGAACTAGTTTTATATACAACTCATGGGCCATTGCCCAAAACCATTGTTTTGGTTCGATGCCACGTCCAGGCTCTGTCTGGTCTGTATGAATATTGTAACTGATTTGCATACCATAGCGGTAGAATGTACTAAAAACACGTCGATGTACTCATACTTATCATACGTAGATAACCATGTAAAATTAATTCCGCAAATAAATAATTTGTATTTGTTTGCAAGAAAAAGTCGCCACGGCAAATATTGTTTGCTTGGAGTTGGTGATAAACTAGGCTTGTGCCGTTGACCACGCTGACACAATTTTTATTGTGGTTTTCCTAGAGAAATATTTACTATGTTTTGTAAATTATCAGTGTCTAGTGTATATCTATAAGTATTTACTATTCATCTGTTACACCACTCATGTCTTCAAAGTCCTATTTCATTGCTTTATATATTTTTCGAAGTATTGGATATTAGAATATTTTTTTTTATTAATTAAAGAATCTAACTAAAAATACAGATGTTCAAGTGTCACTCCATCAGTCTGGTTCTTGCTTGAATTTTTTTTTTTGAGCAACTAATTGTTATTATTTCAACAGTCGACCGGCGAGGCGAGCATAGCCAACCTCGACAAAGTTCGCTACGCGGACGGGCCTATTTCTACGGCTGACCTACGCCTGCGCATGCAGAAGTGCATGCAAACGAACGCCGCCGTGTTCAGACAACAGAGCACGCTCGAAGAAGGTAAAGTGCTTTCACATTGAAATTATTGACGACTTGGTTAACTCTATTGTAGTAAGCCTGCTATTTTTTGCCCGGTAGGGACAACCTTTTGGTGATGTAAACTAATGCCTATACCCGAGATGTGGATGTTGAATATCTACCGTACTGTACAATAAGTAAATACATGCTGGGATTGCCCCCAGTCTATTGTGCAATACCCATAATACGAGCACTGCTTAGCTCGGGACCCGTACAGTTGGTGCATTTGTCTGACGATATTTAGTAATTTATTAATTTCCCGTCACAGGGCAGCGTCAGATGCACGACATCTACAAGCAGATGAAGGACGTGAAGGTGTCGGACCGGTCGCTGATCTGGAACAGCGACCTGGTGGAGACGCTGGAGCTGCAGAACCTGATGATCAACGCGCTGCAGATCGTGGAGGGCGCGCTGGCCCGCGAGGAGTCGCGCGGCGCGCACGCGCGGGAGGACCACCGCGCGCGCCGCGACGAGTACGACTACTCCAAGCCGCTCGACGGACAGGTACCACAACACTACGCCACCACTCGCCATCTGTGCCATCTCAACCACATTACACCACGATATTTAACTACTTTGTCTCAATCTGTCACTGTTATTTTGACCGACTACGTACAGAAACTAGATAGTTTTTTTTATTAGCATACGTATTGAATATTAAGTTAAAATATAATATTTGCCAAGCAGTTCAGTGACCTGCCTGAAAATACTTGGTAACACATCCCCGGGACATTGTAGTCCAGCGAAAAGGATAACATTGCTCTGTCATTGGTAGTGACAAAGGACAGACTGCTTAATGTTGTTAACGATGTAGATTTATTAAAAAAAAAATGTTGGTAATATATTCAATTGTAATTGATGTACACTGCGTAAGATAATAACTGAGAATCACCTACTTACTTAAAATAGAGTTATGTATCGATAACGTTTATTCCGCAAAAGCAATGTTTTGGGAGTGATAAAGGCATGAGAATAACATAATGAGAATATTGAGTTACAGCTATTTGCCATACGATTAACGAAATTTTATTGCGTTGACAATTACGATGCCATTGCTATTCATTTACGAGTCAAGTGCAGACCCCTTACCCTGCTAGTTATTTACTTGTTACATACAAACTAGGACAGCCTTTTGGATATTCCAATCATAATATAACCAAGATCTAAAATAATATGTCTATTTAACATTATCATATGAATATAGCGTCCTAAATCCATTTCATAGATACTTAATAATGAAATATCTCCGTTAGGCAGTTACATTAAATGATTCTCATTGTCCAACAGACTAAACTGCCGTTCGAGAAACACTGGAGGAAGCACACGATGGCCGAGACGAACATTGAAAGTGGAGAGACCAAACTGAGCTACCGGCCGGTCATCGATGGAACGCTCGACCAGCAGGAGTGTAAGACAGTACCTCCAGTGATCAGGACCTATTAAACACATTAAGTATGCACAACAACAAGATTGTAATAGGTCTGATCATCATCAACGCTTTTGAATCACAGTAACACGAAAAAAGGCAACATTACATTGTAAAGCATCCTCATTGCTGGTCTCTTGATTGTAATAAATAAAACCCAAGTATGTAGGTTGTCGTTGCAAAGTCTGATCATTAATTTTGTATAGACCTACGGCGGCACTTACAACATTTTTATAGCCAATACATTGCCATTTATATTTACAATATTTTTTAACTTAAATTCGTGCACCAATTTATGCTGCAGCGCATAATAATAAGTCGCGGTAATATATTAATTTTGGGATTATATTTCCATAGTAACGATAGTGTATTGTTTGCAGATACAAATTGTAATTGTTATAATGTCTCAGCATGGGTGCTGCCTGAAAGTTTAGGTATCCCGACAGCGCGCAAACTACCGAGTTCACTTACTTCAGTGTTCATACGCCACTATTTATATTATCATTATTTATTTTTAGCGTAAGCGTAACAATTTTTTAACTACAAGAATACTCTCTAAAATATAAAACAAAATGTAACTAACGTTGAAACTTGAATCAATGAAATATTGCCAGATGTATATATTACCGTATTTTTATATATTTGTTTTCGTGTTTTATAATCATGGACGAATATATTTTGATAATGATGAATACAAGCATTTATTATTACTTGAAATGTTTTATGATATACCTTCAGCAGCACCGAGGTACTTAATTAACGAAGTGGATGTAGACTTGGCTGGGTTCTAACCCTATTTAATTATAATATGTTTATGTAGGCCTAGTAAATATTGCTAGTATTTCAATCGGGCAGTCGTGTGTCTATAAAGTTAATTAATAATGTATCCACTCGCTTGATATATAAATGTTAATAAAATAAGAATCTTAGAGCTCAATTCGTGAATTTCAAGTTTTGTCTCACTTTTAAGTTTAATATAGTGTTTGCAACATTTAGTACCTACCTACGTAACGCATTTCTTAATATCCTAAATCAATTACAAACGTTGATTTTGTAATGTTTTTGTTATTCAGTATTACAATGAAATTAAAATGGAATCATAAAATGTACAACTTTGTGTAGGTTAAGAATACAGAGGTGTAAACATTTTGAAAAAAAATATTAAAGATTATTAGTAAATTAAGTGAACGTTATTCATATTTTACCCTCCTGTCTGCATTCATGCATACTTACTTGTATTATTTAGGGCAAGAGTTATTTTACTAACCCCGACAAAAATTGAGGGGTGCTAAGTATATGTTTTTTTTAATGAAATATGTTTTTGACAGTGACTTGAAATATACGTTTAGTTTGCTACCTTTCAGCCCCGGCATTACGAAAGAGTTTGCTGGCTTGCCAATTTGACATAGGCAATTATAATTATTACTTTATTAGACCAATATAAAAATAACAAGTGAGTACTTGCTGTTATGGAACCCAATTTCATGTTATATTAAAGGGAGTCAGAGGTCAGTTTACCACGTGATTGATAAGACATAAATTCGTTGAATGTATTAACCAAAAACAACAACAATATTTTGTTTAAGTACTTATATATACTTACTTACTTAAGGTTTTATGTGTGAGATTTTTGAAGAGTTCGATACAGAAACCGTTTTTAATGAAACTGATAGCTCTAACCAGAGTCACATTTGAGAAATTGGCACAATCGATTTTTGGGCTATCCTGGAGAATGGATGTGCCATTTTCCGGGATAGACAAATCTTTCATTAAATCTACTTGGTGGATTTTAATTAAAACTTAACATAGTGATAGCTTTGAGGTAGGTACACGCATATACCGGGTCAATGTTCTATACATCACTCCCGAGAAATGAATAAGTTCCTCCTGGATACCAAGTTCTACAGCCTACGCGTACGATGTAGCGAGCTAGTTTTAGACCCGTAAAAAGGGCTCCGAAACCGGGTCGAATCGACAAACCTTCCACCCACAGCAACACTTCTAGACCAACGAGAGCAAAAACAACTTGCTTTCAAAAAAATGCAGTTAATTTAGGTAAGATATCTTCATGTGTTACAACTCTCTATGTGCAGCTATATGCATTTCCCTCTAAAATAAATTTCCATTTCTATCATGTTTATACGGCGGCCCTTATCTTCTAGAAGCGTGGCCATTGGTATAATTTATTATAATGATGCATTACGCCGCTGGCTCGCTAGTGACTGATAACTTCCAAGGGGTCATGTATCGCAGCCATTTTGAGCAGTCACATCTTTGACGTCCTGTGGCACACTTGTGTTCTCGCGTACCCTTTGTGTTTCGCCCTCTTCCTTTATTTCAGAAATCTACTCTGATTTCATGGTGCTGCTTGGCACTAACAAATTAAGTAGCGCGTACGGCGTCTGTCGAGGCCCCATACGGAGCGGCCTCAAAATTGAAAACCTGAACAATCTAACACTTGGAAACATTTTCTTCAACTTGTGTAAAGGTGACTAGATTATCACATTGTTTTAAATTTAATAAAGTTTCTATCTACTTATATCTATCTATCATATATTCTGTTTTAGAACATTTAAAATGATTGTAAAAATGTTTCAATCATAATAATTTACAATATGGCCTTATGCTCGATAATAAATAATGTTTTATATACGCGTTTATCGGCATTATAATGCACATCTTCGATCATCATTTAAATACTTACTACTTTGTATTGTTTATTCCAGCTTGTCAAATAAAGAGTATGTCTGCGATCCCACCATCCGCTTTCTCAGCTAGCCGTATCCGCGAGACCCAGCGAGATATGAAGCTTTCTAACACAAGCAAAGGGAATGAATCTAGTAAATTCTTCAATACAACATGTGAGTCATTTAAATCTTATTACACTGGTACTAAGGAGTGTTGTACTATACTTATCAAGGGAGGGTGACAAGGGAGCGGAATAAAAAATAAGACTTACGTACCTGCTTACTATCTATAAGATTGAAATTCTCGAATCGAATGTGTGCCTCCGGTGTCGTGGACCCAATATTATCATTGATGTAACAAACTTGTTTTTATATTCCAGTCATGGAGCTATCTCCGTTAAAATATAACAGTAAGCTAATGAACAGCATCTGGGGACTGTACAACCGTTACTCGCCGCACAATGTGAAGAAGGTCAACGATGCGCACGGTTACAATGGGGAGTTGCAGCAGTGAGTTTACATACCTATTCATGTTGTTGATACGTACATACCTTATTTTTAAGTAGGTACACTATCCTGCAGTGGCGAAAATTAGCACAAGGGAAGCCGAAAAATGCCATACCTATGAGTACACAAAAAACTAAAAACGACCCTAGCTGATGATTCAGACTCTACACTATAATAAAAAGAATATGTGCACATTTCATGCATTTGTAGTAAATGTTACCACACACACAAAACTTTTTGCCTAGTAAATGGTCCGGCATAGAATAAGTAGTATATGTGAACATGAGTGCGCGTGTTTACATCCTACACCAGGTTTTTTTTGCTTTACTTGTAGCACACGCCGTGTGTTGTCTGAATTCTGATTATTCTAACAAGTCTATGATAGAATTTCTCTCTGCCGAATTAAGCTGTCGAAACTCGCAATAAGCCCGGAGGTAGAATTTATACTGACGTAGATACCTATATGTCTCATAGATTTTTATAATTCGGTACTCAATTCAGTAACAATTACTTCTAATCACTATTATCATTACATATTATAACACTAAGTCCTCAACCAATTCTTACCAGTAATATCAAACTGCTGAACCAATTTTGTTTGATTCCTCGCATATGTATTTTGATTAGTTTGGAGGTAAAGATTTCCCCGAGCGAAACCAAGCCAAATTATTTGTATAGATAGACAAGAAATACACTATTATAAAATAGTAACAAGTTGTCTGACAATAAAACATTTGTAAAACAAAATGCAATAAGGATTTTAGACGCGTGTGAATCCAAATCTAGTCAGTCGTAAAACCGACTGGTCCAATTTGAATGTTGTTTATACTATTTGATGGTTTATTGAAATATGTATATCCATTGGGGCCCGCCGGACTGAAGAAATAAATCGAAGGGAAGGACCTGGACAAAAAGTTTTAATAATATTTGTTATTTCAGAACTGCTGCCAACTCCGTAAACAAAACCGAGCCCGTAATTAGTCTGCCGGCGGCCAAACTGGATAACGTCTGGGCTGCTATAAAAGTACCTCAGTCACATTAGATGACTTCAGTAAAAACATTACTTGATCTTAATAATAAAGCTATCTACCAATTATTGTTTCATTTCATGTTTTCTAGCTATTAAACTATTGACATTAGCACTTCTAGCACAAGCTTTAGCTTAGTTGGAAGGGACAAAAGGAATACTTATAATAGTGTGTTTAAGGTACATTACTAGTAATCTATTAAAAGACTTTGGGCCTGTTTCACAATGTGCTGATATACCCTATCAACTTGACAGAATCTGCTCATTGTTTTATACTTTCGTTAAACTAAATAGTCTATGTTTATATACATAGGTATATCAGGCACGGTATCCTAAATCTTCCAAATGGCATTGTATTATTTCAGATGTTTACACAATTTTATTAACACAAACCTGAAGAAAACTACATAACCTGTAAGTAAACGCTGTTTTGCATATATGATTTAAGCAGTTAGCTGATTCATATTGCAAGGTATATTGACTAGCTGTTTCATTATTCTATCAATATTTGAACACGACACAGCTTTACCAGTTAAGAGAGTAATTCCTAGGTTTGTTTAGAGAAGAGAGTATATATTTTTAGGCTTCAAATTCAAATCTTCTTTTTATTCTTAAATTCTTTATAGTATATTTACAGCAACTTAATTAACTATATTATCACAGAAAATATCTACCTTCATAAAATATGTATGTATCATAAATAATAAGTAGGTACTACAATTAGGAATTGACTAAATAAATTTAATAAACAGCTATATGCAAAGCAAATTATTACTTTACTGATCATTTTTAAATGTTATACATAAATGATAAACCGATTAATTTTCTTTAAAAAAAATGGTCACTGTGTAGGTATGTATGTGTTTCATATGTTGGTAGGTGATTTTTTTAATAATTGTAATAAGATTCTTAGCTACATAGATTCTTGTGGCCACATTTGATACAAAGCCATATACTTGTCATCCCAATAAAAAATGGGATTATAATTTGCATCGCTGCTATTCACCTTTCGCTTGCATACTATCGCTGTCTATGTTCACACCCTCAGGACAGACTGCAAAAAAAAATACGTAAAGATAGCAAAACTAAATAACTTATCTGTACTATTTTGTATTTAATATAGGTTTAATGGCCTATGCAATTCCCAAAAAAACAGCAATTAAAGAAATTTTGAAATAAATTTCCGAAATTTCATTCACTTCATAATTTTGTGATATTTATATTTTCATATTAGTTGATGAAAACATCAATTAAACTTAGAAATGTTTACCAAGTAAAAGTACTATAACAAATGTTATGTTAAGAAATATAACTAAATAATGCATTGTTACTTATTCCATAGTTACAATACAACAGTACAAGTTTGATGGGCTACCATTGACAATTAAATTCTTAATTTAGGTAGGTACCTAGTAAATTTATTTCCTAAAATTAAATTTAAACATTTTAACATATTAGATAATGAGTTTAGCCAATAGGGATTAATAACTATAATCATTCAACCCACACTAAAAATATTTACCCTAAGATATAATACACAAAGCATTCCAATTATATAATTGCAAGTAGAATTCTTAACAAGGCACTTTATTTGATAAAAACAATGAGTGTTCGGTCCCAGGAGAGTACATTTGGATAAGCATGGATTTGGGCTATAAACACCCCGCTATATTTTGGTTAAAATATAGTATGTAGGCTACCTTCTCAATCAATTTTTATTGAAAAGCTTGCACCACAAGAACATCCTAGCTCAGCATTGGGATTTAGAATAACTCTAAATGCAGATCTTATAAGCTCAGTGTGGTAGTCAATAGTAGATCCTTTGATGTACTCCAGGGAGGAATCATCAATAATAACTTTGACTCCATCTTTTTCAAATATCCTGAAAAAAAAATAGAAGTTGCATACATTATAAATTTAACAATATTCTTATTGCTTCGGCAGTTATTATGTAATATATAGGTACTTTTTAAGCAAGATTTGTTTCTGTTATTACGAATTGGACAAGCTAATCAAATACTATGCACGGATTTTATCTAACCTGTCGTCGTCGGCAACGTTGTTGTCTAAGTCAAATTTATACTGAAATCCTGAACAGCCTCCACTTTCCACACATACTCTTAGAAACTTGTTATCCGTACCACACAGTAACTTCAATTTTTCGACACATTTCTCACTAATTGTGATACCGTCTGCAGAATCGGAGGAGGCTGCTGATATTTGTGTACTATAAAATATCTGAGCACGAAATAAATAATTAGATCCGATCCTAAAAACATGACTGGGTTTTAGGAACATTGTGTTCATTATTATATGTGTATTGCATATACGAAACACTTCACTGCCACTTCTCTGTGTTCCAGTCAAATCCCTTCATTCAAACAAAATAAGTGAAAACATACTGGTAAGAAGAAAATAAAATCTCGAAATTTTAGACAATGCAAATTACAGACAGAATAAATACTCCTCTAATCTAAAGGATCCAGACCAATAAAGAAGAGAAACAAAATTGCATGCACGCATATTTTCTGTTTTCTCTGTGGTATTAGTTAATCTGTGTTACTAAAGCAAAGTAAAGTTTTTACTTCGTACTTCTTCTTCTTCATTTTTGGCATTTGGTTGGCTACAAAATGGTTCCATTATTGCCAATATCAGGTAAAATATTAGGTAGATGTCTGACAGTGTGACCATATGTGCCACGATCCTGCCATTTTGGCAGGTTCTATTTTATCGTCTGGCATGATCGCTTAACGTTTTAGAAAATGTCAAAAATGGCTACCCTAAAAGCACTACACATCCCCGTCTGTGCTGTGACTTTGGTGTTGTATTTTCACCATGGCTAAAAACAATTGTAAAGTACGCAAAATATGGGATAACCTTAAAGGACGATTGTTCTAGTAATAGTAGTAAAATATTTCAATACTACAGACGAGGAAGAATTTTCTTCGATTGTTTTAGACGTTTCCCTGACTACTACTGAAATATAATATAAAATATTTTTTTCATTGAGTAGGTAAACAACGAATTTTGGTTTATTGTTTTTGCACCATTTATATAAATATACTCTCTATGGTTAACAAAAATAACTAGAATGGAGATTTAACAACTATTTAGATCTCCGCGCTATAAAAGTTTACTCATAGCATTCGCTGGCGCGCCAGTGTACTTCGTGTTTGCATTAATTCTACTTTCGTTCGTTTGTTATTGAGGTAATATTAATTACTAGCTGTTGCCCGCGACTTCGTCCGCGTGGTATTTAACAAAGACAACCGTTGACAACAGCCTGCCCGCCCATTCTGAGCCCGCGGGACGCATTGCAGGTTGTTGCTATCAAACTTAATCAGGCGCTGCGCTGCAACATTGGTTTTAATTTTTTTTCGTGAGATCCTATTTTTTTTTCTAAAATAAAAGTAGCCTAAGATACACCTTGTTACATCAGCTATCTGCCAGTGAAAGTCCCGTCAAAATCGGTCCAGCCATTTCAGAGATTAGCCGGAACAAACAGACAGACAGACAGACAGACAGACGGACAGACAGATAGACAGACAAAACTTTTAAAAAAGGTTGTTTCGGTATAGGTACCGTGTATACATCCAAATGCATTTAGTAAAAAGCGGTTATTTTAATATTACAAACAGACACTCCAATTTTATTTATATGTATTGATTGGTTGCCGGAAGAAAAAACATTTGTAAACAACATGTAGTGTTGCACAAAGCACTGTTAAGGGGGAAGCTCAGGGTCAGGGCGCGAAATTCAAAATGTCAATGGTTTTTATTTTTTTACAAAGAATTTGGACATCTTTACGATGTAATTTAGTGTTTTGCGATATTAGCATTCTGCATTGGATGTCTTGATGTGCGTAAAGAAATCCAATTTTTTCGTAAAAAAATAAAAACGAACATGGCGAATGACGATAGAATAGATTTTGAATAAAATGACTGTAATGTTGGACAGTATGGCTAATGGACAGGCTGACGGAAGGACAAGAGGAGATGGTAAAACTATATTCCTATTTTGACTACGGAACTCTAGACACCGGCTATGTGCGTGTTGAGTTACGTAAAAGGTGGGGTTTCGTAAACAACTAAAACTAATAGTAGGTTGGTAGCTTCTTAGGTCGTGCTCATATATTACAACGTAGAAGAAATATGTAATGCTTTATTAGCTGTTGATTTTTGTCTATTATATGTATTTGCATTCGTACGTTTAAATGTTGATTGCTTTTCAAAATGTACGGTGTCTTTTTTTTCAAAGTTTACCAAATATGGTCCACTTTACGCTAAATAATGGCTTCAAACTGGCATTTTCAAATCATGATCTCTATCTGAAAAATGTATGCATAAGTACATTTTGAATACTTACTTGCACATGGTACGAAATTACTATGACTAAATTATGACAATTTAAACGTTAGGCAGGTGGTCCCCCATCAGCTGATCAAAGTCAAAAGTGAGACATGAGAGAATGAAAAATATCGCTAAACATCCCCATAATAAACCTTTTTTCTAGTTAAATAAAATATTTTGCTTGTACTAGCACAGGTGGTTACTAGACTAATAACTTTATGACCAGTCACTGGTAGTTTTGGTGTAGTTTTTGAGTAGGTTCGACTTGGTAGGTATTTTACGGGTTAAATACAACAAAATCTTTATCATTCCTTATTTAAAAGTATAATGTAGGTCCTCTGTACTCTAGGAATAATTTATTTATATATACATAAAATACTAAAATTACTTTATACCAAAATAGGAACGAATTACCCCTAATAGCAGATGTTTTCTCCTTGCTGCAATACACATATTGTTAGCCTATTAGTAAGAGCAAGAACGATATACAATGTTTAGAAAGAGAAAGACGATTCAGATGGGAAGGCTGGCCAGCGGATTATTATATCGTCAAATTTTGCTACCACGTTCAGATGTTCTTTTAACGCTTAGAGTGCAAAATTATGTCTTATATTTCAAATTTGTACTAAAAAAACCTAAAAGTAAACACAATTAACCGTAAAGTTATAAACTGCTTTAATATTTTCCGACTATTATTTTAAACTCCGGTTAAAACACTGACTTAGCTTAATATGAAAATATGTGTTGTAATAATATTACAAATCAGAGTTCAGATATTTCAATAATAAGAAAGTTACTTATCGTAAATTAACTAAAGCTAGGAAGTTTTATTCTTACCGCTGAGCACCCTACTCTACTTTGCGCGGCAGCGGTCAGAAGGCGGAGCTTATCGGCAAACTCGCGTCCAAGCTGGCTTCACTGTCAATTCGAGAGCTGCCGAGAGTACGCTCGCGTCTATTACGTGGTGTGTTTATAGTGAAGTGGATTTTGTGATGAGATTATCGAATGTCGTGAAGTGAAAGATAGTGTCGTTTTATCAAAAAGTGTAACTTGTGTGGGCTGTACAATGTTTATTGTTCACTTATAATAGTGTTTAATCAAAATGTGTGTATCACAATTGTGTGCAAAATTGATTTATGCCACGTAGTGACGCGAACGGGTAATGATTCCTAATGTGGTGTTTGGAGCAAGATGGTTAGAGAGACTCGGCACCTGTGGGTTGGAAATTTACCCGATAACATTCGTGATGACCGAATAAGGGAGCACTTCAAACGGTAATTATCAAAGTCTTTGCCTACTTCTATTTACAGAACGTTCTATATAGATAGTATGTATGTACCTTGTACCTATCTTGACCCCGGCAATCTTTCAAATATTGCATCTAATTATGAAACTAATAGGATCAACTTAGATCTTTGCCAAAAATAGGTATGTAAGTACCTATATACAACCCCACAGACTTGTTACTAATATCTTCGACGACATAATCATGTTACTACTTTAGATTATATACATACTATTTCATAGTTTACTACAACGAACTTAAATGTTAGGTTGAGAAATTGTCATAAAAATATAGTTACCTATAAAGGTGCCTATTCAATGGACGATACAACTTGGTTTGTGTCAACTTTCAAGACTAAACCAGTACTTTGGGTACCTACTATAAGATAGGTTGGTACCTATTCTGTAGAGTAGTACACTTCAGTGCTTTCAAAGTGAAGTTTTGATTAGTTGGTAGGTACCTACCTATTCAGCTGATAACAGGTTAAGATTTTAACCCAGTCTCGACTACTGGTATACATTTCTACGATCGTAAAACTATTGGGAAAACAATAAAGAACAGCATGCTGTTAACATTACTTTTAAAAACAAGTTATGGCATGTTGCTTTTTTCGATTATATTTCGGTACTACATAGTACCTCCCTCATAATGTAACTCGAAGGATATGAATTATGAACCAACTTGGACGGGTGTTCAAACTTCCAAATAATCTCGCCAGGTTTTTAGTTAAACCTTAACCAATTGTCGGACAATTAAACGAAGAAATAATACCTGTGGACTGGGTGTCGCAAACAACATATATATTAAAGCACATATAAACCATACCGAATTGTACAGTAGGTAATTACGCGCGATTTCGCGTGTACGTAAATAGCTACGAAATTCGAGTGTACCTACTACACAAATTGAGTTGGTTTTTGTCCTTCAATAGCCTATGTTGATCGCGACACTCCCGTCTAGTTAGGTTTATTTGTTCGTCTAAAGTGCTAATTAGGTGCCTAAAATTGAGAAAATAATAATTTCCTTTACCAAAGCCTCTTGGTTAACTTTGAGCACGACGATAATTTCGGCTTGGTAAGTAGTTAGGTATTCTTCATGATATGACGATGGATAAGATCAACATTTAATAGAACAATGCATTTCTATCGTTCTGCGACATTATACTTGGCGTTTGAGAAGGTAGGTATAAAAAGGCTTGTCATAAATGTTTAATTCTTAATCAATGCTCAATTCCTTAAGAAATACCACGCGAACGTGAACAAAAGTCGACAGAACTACCGCAGCTGTAGTTTGCTACCTACCTAACATTTACACAAGTGTAAGTGTAGATTTTTTAGTCTCCACTACAATGTAATGTAATGTACTAAAAGTACATTACATCTTTATAAAAGTACATTATATAAATAATATCTTCATTTTGCTAAGGCAACCAAATCGATTTTAAAATAAAAACAATATTTTTTTTGTTTGTATCAATTGTAATGAAAAGTATTTTTTTTAAATTACGAAAACAGTCAGAATCAAAGTAAATCATGATTTTTAATATCAACCATCAGTTAAGTCAAAAAATAAGAAATTAAATTAAAAAAACAAAATGCCATTTTGTTATTTTTAATCATGCATTTTTTTTGTTATAATATTTTTCTTTTTTTTATTAATAAACAAACATTAATTTTATCAGCCCTGATTTCTAAAATCACTTGCCGATCGTAAATGACTCCTAATGGGCTCCAAATTATTAAGGTTTCAGAATAGTTTTCTGGGGTTCTAATAGGGTACAACCCTATCGTACGACAAAACATCTAATAAAGTGTGTTTACAATGTGGTAGGTAATCGATTTACGCAAACGTACACATGGTTTTTTTTATAGCTCATAGAAGGTAGATAAAAAGCAACTGAAAATCTTAGATAAATAATTCATCATTGGAATTATTACAATAAAAAAGCAACTTAAGATTTATACCACACGTTTTTAAAACAGGGTTTATTGATTTTAAATTAATTATTCTCAATCTACATGGCGTTACGTTAGGATGTTCCGTCCCGCTCACACCACAGAGTTCGTAAATATCAATAAAGTTGACAGCATGTGTTCGAGAAAGTATGCTTTCAACCTTTTTGTTATTTATAAAATCTGAGGATGAGGCACGAATTATTTCATGCTTCATTCTCCTAAACATAACAACTACCTTAATAATAAACCAGATACGTTTTTCGACCATCACGCAAGATGATGACAGGCAACTACAAAAGTAGGGTAGAGATGCGCTGGTTTTCGGCTATTTCGAGGAGTTGAAAATTTTAAGGCACTAGAAAACATGTTACTATTGTGTTGTTAGCCTAGTACTGTCGTCGATGTTAATTTATAGCCTAAATATTTTGGCTTTCAAAATTTTTATTTTTTTTTTTTATTTTGGCTTTTTTGGCTCTTTGATAACCAACAAGTTGTATTTTTTATAATAAATTAATATATAAAAATACGAAATAATCCAATTCTAAATCGACATTAGATTTTTGGATGTTCCTTTTATCACAATTTTAAGATGACCGAAAACTGAATAATACTTTCTTGAAGTATTATGATGGCCAAAAATTTAATGCTAGTACTTTCGTAATGATACGGTGCGTTATAAATGAAGAGAAGACTAATAATGTGTAAACAAATAATTGAAAAAGACCAAGTATATCGGCTGAACATGTGCTTTTGGCCACATGTCCTGAAACCATATATTTTGAGAATTCGAAAGTTACTTTCTAGCTATATAATTTCCGTTTTTTATAAATAAAATGCACGAATCAACAGAAACTACAAAGTGATTTACACAGTAGAATATATGCACGTTATTAAATAATAATATGAAATACAACTCGAAGCATTATTGAGTGGATCGCGTGCCATTATTTTTAGCTCGTTTCAACAAGTATTGTCAGTTTTAGTGTCGGCGTTGATCTGAACAATTTATTAAAATTCCGGTGTTAGTTACCCGATCAAGTAATTTACTTAGACAATTTTGGTACCAAAATATTTAATAAAATGGATATTAAATAAAAATTATTGCATCGCCTGATCCCAAAGGCCAAAATCCAGTATAGGCCGGATAACCGGCACAACGACCCTACCTATCTATGTTATCTATAGGTACCATTGCAGTTTGCATTTGAATTAGGTAGGTGCCTACCTATTACATGTCAGCCAAAGGCCACAGCTTACAGCAGGCCGTCTAGCGGTTAGGGTTGCCACGGAAAAATTATAAGATAATTTCATTACCAATAGCGGTCGTACATTAAACGTAATTCTGGCCTCCCCAGGTGACAGATTATTAAAGGATGAATAACTTAAAAATAATTCCTTGAAAGTCCTTTTGTTAATACCTGCATTTGATGGAATAAGTAAAAAATAAAAGTTGTTAGTGGTAATTTACAAAGCTAAAAAGAGCCCTGGGTTGATTCAGGCCACGGTTCGAAACGACGAAGTCTAAAAAAGCATTGGCCGGTAACACCGTGATGTGAAACAGTCCATTCAAAAAGAACACTTCGACGTATCACAACGTGGTGCGACCGCTTGTGGTGTGAAACGACGAAGTACCCTTATATAAAAGAATATTGGGTTCGGTCCCAATCAAATCCATAGTACGGTAGTAGGTAGGTAGGTACCAATAATACAAGCGTTACATAGTTTGAGACGGTACAGTTGGTAATGTTGTATTTATCTGTGCGAGCTTGAATGATTCGGCTTAAAAAAGTGCCAGCCCTATACTATAAGCGCCCCACCAGTTTTGCAATGTCGCGCTCCAAAAGCAGCCTGGGTGCGCGGGCGGGGACCGCTAGGTCGTCGAACCCGCCACGAGCAAAAATAACCGACATAGAAAACTATCATTTAATTTTTGAACGTCTATGACGTGATAACATTCGCTACATTTCAGTTCAGCAGAAGGTTTATTTATCGTTATCGTAAGTATTTAGATCACTATATGGAATTTATCCCGTTTTAGGGATTATGTGTGTATGAAGAAGTACCTAGGTAGTAATATACATAGAATAATTAAAGAAAGAAGGTTATATACTTGGTATTACATAAATGGCTAATAACATATTATAAATTGGTGGGCGTAATGTTATTTTTATGGAAAATCCTTCTACCAATAGTAATCAGTATGTTTTAATTAACACATCCAATAGTCTTCATAAAAGGTACCTAACTAACTACACATATGTACATATCATAAATATGTAACTTATCGCTGTCTGTACATAGATGATATATCAGAAAATCTTATGGGGGCCTTTATCGACGCAACAGAACCCAAAACGATGATTGTTAGATTTTTTCCTGTTTGCGCTAATATCAAAACCTTTACCGATCTGGGTGCGGTTTTCACTTATGTGCTGGTAAACTTCACTTAGTGTTTGTTTTTTTTTTCTCAAGCAGTTCATAAATGAAAAAGTTATTTCAATTTAAAGTCGGGCAATAAATAGCTAGTATACCATATATCCCCAAATTTGTAGAAATATTCTCATTTGTAGTGGTTCGTATTACAAAGGACATGGGTTTGTTGAAAAATATAATAATCATTGGATATTTTTAAACATATAAATTTGGATATTATTTAAATACTTAGGTATAAGTACCTAATTTACCCATTAACTTAACATTAATTAAATAGTAAACAGCCGGAATAATTTAATTGTATATTTGGTTTGCCCAATACCAACCAGTCAGTCAAGTCAACAACGATTCATACGCCAAACAACCAGATACGATTGTGCTGTGTTCGCCTTGGGTAAGTGGCGCCCGCCGAGAGAGTTGGCAACGTCGCACGTTCGTGTTTTGTACCTACTTACGTGTCGGACAGAACAGAATGTTGTAGGTATAACTGCTATCTATTATTTTATTTATGTCGTTCGTATTCGTACGTAGCGATCTGCAACTGCGTATAATAATGTACGATAGCACAGTACAATATATAAACACGCCTATACATAGATCAAATAAATTGAGGTGTATTTAATTTTCGAATTCGGCTTGAAAAGATTATACCTACCTTGTAAGGTTTGCTTTCTTGTCTGCCGATACCTATCTAATCGTTTCGCTTTGTACCTTTACCGACCGCCTACCTTGGTAGCTACCTATTATGTGCACCGCCCTATTAAGAATATTTAAAACGGTTTTATTTAAAGTGGCTAGCCAGTAGTCACTAACTAACTGGCTTCTTGTATTTGTTTGCATTGTTAATAGAAATGTATTATAACTACTTATAAATAAAACCTCAAATTCATAGGTAAGTCCCTTGCCATTTTATTCTGAAAATTGTGTTGTGATGCCATTCTAAATGGATTAAAAACTATCAAAATGTGGGGTTCAAATTACACTATTATTCACTATTATCATCTATGGGATGTAGGTATATGTGCCCGGAACGTATAATGTATCGTCCTCAATAAAACTATACAGCAGTGACATCAAATAAAATAGAATAGATAGCGGACTGAACAGATTCGTCTGTTTTCCAATTGATTCATTTAAAATTCGCGACCACATCGTACCTTTTCAATCAATGTCACAGAACTGCTATTGCGTATAGGATTGTTTAACTAGTCGACAATTAAGTTCAAAATTTTCTCAAATTCAAACTGTATTTATTCTTTCTTATTATTACATTATGATTATATCCCCTTTGTTTCTGAATTAAAATACAGTTTCTGTCAATGTCACATTTGTATTTTTCTCATATTCATCTTCTTTGCTTCATTGTTTTAACCAACTTAAAAAATAAGGAGGTTCTCAATTCAATTGTATTTTATTTGGTTTGCACTGGCGGCAAATTGAGCATTTTCTATCAGTATGGATTTTTTCAATATTTTATAATTGACGGAATGGACTAAGCAAAACCTTTCTTCCATAGATTCTATCAATAGAAAACGCGTAGTATTAATATGTTGGCAGTAATGTTTGCGTTGGAATATTGGCCTTGCAGTTTTTCAACTATTGCAAGCAAAAGTCGTCTCTAATGGGACGAACCTTTTCATTCCGCGACTGTACAAACGAGCAGGGTTCTTGAAGTGCGCTTGGCCGCAGATCGCAAGCCAGCCAGGACGCAGTCTACTGCTGCGATCGATGCCAGCCAGCCGGTCCGACACCACCGTGGGGGTGAGGTGGCAGCAATGCGCACTACGCCATTGCGCCGTCTAACCTGGAAGGCGGGTGCGGCGCACTATACGTAATCATAATTCGGTGTACATACATAATTAATGCTCTTTCTAGTAGAGCCTGCAGCAATTATCCGAATGACTACTAACATATATAACCTAGACCTCTTTATTATTATTTTTATGGACTTATGTTTAAAGGACATTTAAAGTTGTAACAAAAAAATACTATGTAAATAGATGCCGGTACTTACCTACCTAGAGAAAAATAATAATTGGTTACACAGAGAAAACTTTAGTAAATAACTGTATCTACTGAGAAATACTAAAGCATGACATGGATCTAAAAATGTCTCTTAAAATATCCACAATTGGTTTAAGGAATAAGTGAGGAAAAATAAAAGGGAAGCAGCTGGGTTTCTGCCTCATTCTGTCAGAACGTCGGTGACCGTCTCCAGTTTTTCAACGGGTAATGGGCGTAGTATATCGGGTGTTACAAGGATGGAATATCTATACCCACCAAAAAGAACGAAGTCTTATGCTCAACTGGCAAAAGAAGACATAAGATCCAGGTGGCAACGAACTATATCACCTCTACACAAAACTGAATAAAAGTTCAAAGCGTAAGTTTTAAGTACAACAGTTCTCTCGTACGCGTATTGTGCAGTGAATACACATAAGGCTAGAGGCATTTATCGAATGTCATTTCATAAAATTTGTGTAGAATTGTTAAAAGCAATTAGATTTGCATGTCACTTTACATAACATAGGAATTTCGACCAATCAAAACTGATGGCAAGCTTAGCGCACGCACAGCGGTATAATGCAAGCGGTTTGGAGCCATCAAATATTTTAGGTATGGCTTAGGTATGCTATCGCACGCACTTAGTTTTCTGTGTACTCAGTCAGTTTCTGTTTTATATCACCAAAGCCACGCACAAACTGCTATCAAGAAATCCATGGTAATAGCTGACGCGATTTGGCTTTAACACCTATTCAAAGTGCTAAGCCCTAACACTTACCTAATTTTCGGAATCTCCTGACCGTGATCTAATTATTGGAAAACTTTAAAATGATTCGCAGATACAGACAATACATTGCCGCGCTTAACATATGATTTAGCTGCCCGCAATCTCGTTTACCACTCACCCCGTCCATTAAACTATTGACGTACCAGCTTCTATCCCTAGCATTGGCTTAGAAGCCTAACGAATGGGGCTACTTACTAGTGATTAGTTTATCGCAGTGGTTGGCTAATAACAAATAAGTATAATTTTGTTCAACATAATGTCCAAGCACTGGGCTGACTAAATATAAAATAAATAAAACGCGGATTATGTGAAAGACGAATGCAATGTAGACATCTCAGTATCTTGATACTAAGATGTCTACATTGGTATTCTATGATGGTAGTATACTGTGTAATAACACTATACGTTTTATCATAATCTTTCCCGACTTTCTAACTGTTTTATCGACATTTACTTAGATTGGTTGGATTCATGTAGAATTATAAATGACTCAACCATTATTATTTAGGTAGGTTCATGATATGGCAATAAATAAAGCAATCTATGTGAGGGAGAGGTTTGACATTTCATTCTGTGAACTTTGAAATGTCGAGGACTCTGATAAATATGTCAGTAAGCATTATTTCGTCAGAGATGGGAGTTAATGCACGATTGAGAATAATCTAACATTTATATTTAACTGTAAAGGTACGTTTGATCGTGTTATTCAGCGGAGCTTCAACCCCGCAGCTTCTACGGGGTTTAAAAAATGGCCCAATGCAAAGTCGGGCTTGCCCATTTAGGGTACCGAACCGTCACGTTAAGAACATGTACAGT
The DNA here is from genome assembly GCA_905333125.1 of Pheosia tremula. NCBI lineage: Eukaryota > Metazoa > Arthropoda > Insecta > Lepidoptera > Notodontidae > Pheosia > Pheosia tremula. Next base: position 4,485,439 of record HG995411.1, read on the forward strand.
AAATTACCTTGTTCAATAATTAATGAAAAAGTATTGGACCGAATTTAACGGGATTTTCATCATTGCATATAAATAAAAAGAGCAAAATCTCTGGTCTAGTTAGGTCTTACCTTCAATGCAATTTACCGTAGTTGCGAACAACCAAATTACCTACTTCTCATATGCGTCTCATAGTTATAATTTTTTTTCGAAAGCATAAAAAGCGGAACCATCCAAATTAAGGGTTATTATGAATCCACCATTACATGTTTTGGAAAATAAAAAAATCACCAATAATATACAAACTACCAAATTTGACTTCAAAATACCACCGTAGACGTCAGATTGGTTATTTCTAAGAATAAAACAGAAGTGTTACGTAAACTTGTACCATTTTTAACCTGTGGTCCCCCTTTTTTGACTAACAAAAAAGTTGTAAGTAGAGCTAATATAGTATGGCTAGGAAGGGAGGTATGCCGCCTAGCTTAGACGAGGTGATGTAACCTTATTATGCAATAAGAAAGTCGCTGCCTGGTGCCAGATCCACCGGGCGAGAGCGATAGCACCTACCCGTACACAGTATAGCTCAGCTCCACCCACGCTCCGCGCTACATCGTATCGACCTGCGCGGGCATCCGGCAGCCGGCTCAGCGACCGACCCGACCCGACTGAGTCTAAGCTTTCTCGAGTCACCCATATCAACCAATTTTGTTTGATTCTACTTATACGCATTATCAAAGAAAAATCTTCATGGGGCTATAACAATACTTATAAGGTGCACGGGGTTAGTCATAATGTAAGCAAAGTGTGAAAACTTGGGCGAAAATGTGCCATATTATGACCATTTAAGTCTATGCCCAAAAAAATGGTCAGTCCATTCAACTTATTATCAATCATCATGATAAAGTAAGCAATCAACATAATGACACAATCCTTCAAAAAGTTATCAACGTATTTAAACTTTCCCCAGCTGGTTTCGCAAATAAAAGAATGGGTCGTGTAATTTGTGTATGCAAGAACGGATGACTGGTATTTCATGCGTGTCAAAATAGTGCATGTGTACGAAGTCGCAGGCACAGCTAGTACCTGCATAAGTACATTTTAAAGAACACACAATTATTGTCTTCGTTCTTAAAGGAACGCTATCGTGACGCGCTTATCCAACTCCAGGCAATAAATAGTACAAATACGTACTTACGCTAATTATTCTTCAATAGAAGGCATGAAGGCATTTTCAAGTCGAGAGTGCACAGGTACCTTCTAGGCAAGTATGCTACATCGTAGATCTCATCGTCACTTTACCATCGGGTGAGATCGAGATCAAATACTTGCCTATATTGTAATAACAAAAAATACGATACATTAACGGCCGTTCTTCAGGTCCCTATCTATTTTGTTACCAAGCTAGAAGTGACGGGAGTTCTGATGGATGGCTTGACAAAAACAAAATATTAGTATAACAATAGGGCTCCGGTGGTACGGAACCCTAAAAAGGAGGCGCCCATTAATTACACTTATCCTTGTGTTATCCTTGAAAACAATAATTTCAATTTTTTTTGGTTTCTAATGTTAGGCCATCATCAATGTTGTTTATTTTACACGTATTTTGTACCTACCTTAGTCAACACAAAAATAGCTTTACCGAGCAAACAGTATTTTAAGGGCTAAATTAAAATTATTTTTTTATATATTGTGAATGTGACGAATAAAAACTCATGCGATGATAACCTTAGTTTAATCATGCAAGTCAGACTTGAACTGAATATTGATAGTTTTCAATAAAAAATGTGTTAAATTTGCATTTGAACTTGCCCCAAGATACTGCACAGACTTTCCCAACTCGTAATTTTTTGGTAATCATTTTATCATGACGAACAATTCTGTAACAATGGTGTTTTATACAGTAACGGTATTAATAAATATTAGACTATATTAAAATTATTTTAAATATAAGTATATCCAATTATAAATTACTTTAATTGTATTCGTAGTCGTCTATTCTTGTGTTTTTCGATGTCATTCTAGCTAGACCATAAGCAATTTAATGTAAGTGGATTATATAGTTTAATTGATTGTTATCTGTTTTGTTGTCCAAATAAATAAATAAAATATTAAAACTTTTATTCGTTTAAATTTGAGCACCATGCACTCGATTTACGAGTTCAAAACACCACTGAAGTATTGGTAGTATGTAGACTATAACGATCTGAGACACCGTTAAGCGGTCAGATTATCCCAATGACAGCATTCTAGGATTTGGTTTCTTTTAATGAAACCAACTTTTTCTTAAATTAGTTTTTCAATATATTTTGTTTTCTTGTTCTCTTTCATCATCATTTAAAGAAAAATAACTTTAAGTTTAAGAGATTCCCCCCACCATGATCATATCATACATAACATGAAATTACCAAAAAATATGATTATATATTATGGGATAACAAATCAAAAAATAGTATGGTAAGGTAATTGTTAAATAATATAGTTATGCAGTGTTACCCAGGATTTATTGATTTAAATCATAACTTTTTGGAGCTAGTGTATGAATTGTTTTTAAGTCCATTGTTTTATTTATAGTTTATATTCGGATAACAATGATAATTATGAAACAAATTAAGGGTTTTTTAGAAGAAACATCAATTTAATCCATTAAATTAATTCGTTATTTAATTTAATATTAATTTAATATTAAATTAAATAACGAACATTAAAAAAAAAACACTATTACGTGACTATTACACTAGCTGCAAAAAATCGCACGGCATTTTTTTAACTTAATCTCTCAATAAAATATACAAAACTAAACAATCAACCGTATTCTTGGTTTGAAAAAAAATTAAAAGATAAAAAAACATTATGTTTTTTTTTTCTTAAATCACAACAATCTGTCGTATTAGAAATTCAATAAATCATGATTTGAACCAACAACTTAATTGCTTAGGCTTCCATATGTTGTTCGCGACGTTCATTCTGTATTAGTCTGTATTATTTCTTGTCTGAGTCCAGGATATTCCAGTTAATCAGTTAAAACCACCATTTAAGACAGAAAAGATGAATTTTATGAAAAAAAAACAATAAATAAAAAATATCATGTTTTTTTTAAACAATAATCATTCTTGGATTTATAACAAACATGGTTTTAGGTTTTACAAATCTGTCTCTAATCTACCTAACTTTACTAATTAAAGAGTTTTTAAAGTTGTACTTACGATCTTACCCCATATACGGACTTGCCCTCATTAACGTTACTTAGCTACTAAAGGTAGAACTTATGCAAATAAATGCTGTAATACAGTTTTAAACGACTTACTTATATATTGATATACAGGTACCTATCGCCTTCTTTCATAAATAGTTTTTATTATAATTGTAACTATGATTAGGGAACATACATTCGATATCTCTGAAATGGTGAAATTGTCGCCTGTTGTTAACAATCGTACCTTGTGTGAAGATGGTAGATCACCTATATAACTAATATTATTTAAACAGTCCTATAGCTACAAAATTAACAGCAAAGTATCTAAAAAATAATAATATTTTCTTCCGCCCGCATAAAAAGCACGAAGCTAAACTCAACATTTGATTGAGCGCTGTTCAGAAAGTAAATGACGTCATCGAGCCGGTATCTCCCCCTTCGTGTTGTACACCCAGTTCGTTTTTCCCTGCTTCGCTCGTTGCCCCGCGCCGCCGCCCCGCACCGCACCGCATCGCGCCTCGCCACTGTTTCCCCTCTGGTCCCCTCACCTCCCCTCATCACTGGTTTGCTTGCGTGTGCTGCCTCGAATGAATCGAACACACGCGCAGTTGAGTTGAGTTTCACACGGAAACCGGCTACGGCAACGATCGCGGCCATGTTGTAAGAATATAAAACTGGCAACGTCGCACCAGACATCGACCGATTTAATCGCTTGTTTGATTAATTTTTGTTAAAGATAGGTAGGTAGTGCAATCGTTTTTAAGGTTTTACTTTGTTGTATAGGTGCCTACATGTAATTAATGTCTAAATCGTAGGTTGTACGTAGATATTCATTTTGTAGGTAGGTCTATGTAGCAGTGGAGTTACCTCAGTAAGGACAATTTGAATTTGGGGAGCCAAATCGCGTAGAAGTAACTATTTACCATATCCGTATTAGACTGCGACGCGTGTGTTAACTTAAAATTGATAGGCTAGTAACTGGAACTAAATTTTGCCCCAAATAACCATTTCGATCTTGCAGTTTGCATAACTTTAACGTAAGACTTATTAGTAATTATTTGTATTTGTAAGAAATGTTACCCTATAAGTAACTTACCTACTACCTATATTATTAAGGGAATTGGGATTTTGTTTAGTGTCAGTCAGTAAGTATTCGTGTTTTTTATTATTAGTAGGTAGGTACTTCAAAGGCTACACAATCTGTTTACTGGATTGTCGGTCGTATCGTATTGTGCGCCTCACTCATCCGGTAGGAATATATTCAATACCTATAGCTTAGCTGGGAGGTGATAGACTGAAATAAATAAGTGTACTTTCTTTCTTTTCTATTCTGTAGGTTATATATTATTATTAACCATACTTACAGCTACTCAATACAGGCTAATAATTATAAAACATACCTATTAAGGTACTAATGTAAGTAGTTAAGACTTACCTATTTGTATTAATTTTATGTGGTGGAACAATAAAGAGTAATCTATTCTATTCTAACCGCCTATCGTTGGCTTTACAATGCCATGACTACTTACTTAGGAATTTATTTTGTTTAAATCATCATATTGTTAATGTACGCCACTTGCGATATAACGAATGGAAGACAAGCTTCTGCGGCCACAACGCTTATCTCGATACCTACCTACGTAGTGTTGTGTGGTGTGAGCGGCTGTGTGGAAGCGAAGCGGCAACGTCGCATCTTTTTTGTAGTATCTCTAACTCGCTCTCTCTCGTGTCATTCCGACGCGCACCGCTGCTCGTCCGGTTAGACATGCCCGGCTAGTTGTTTATTTTTTAAATAATAAATGTGTCTCTTCATTATGATGCTATTTTGTACTGTATCCAAAAGCGTTATTTTACAAACTATCCTTAGTAGGTGATATTAAACTACGTTGGGTTTTAGAAGTTATGTGATGAATACAATTGTCAATTTGTTATATTGAATGGATTGTATCACATTTAACTACTTTAGCTTTTTATGGATAAACATAAAATAATTAAGTGTATTATTGGAAATGTGAATATATTTTCTTAATGTTCTTAATCGTTAAGCGTTTCCTTTCTATAACGGCTGATACACGAGGAGTAACTTAGCAACTTAGTTTATTTTTATAAATTTATTATTTAATTATCCATAAATATTCATTCAGTTTCTCAATAATTACTGTTACGCCAAGCACCTCCCCGAGGTCAGGTTGCCAACTTTTTGTATCGAGTATATTATTGAACAACCAATACCATTTATACATAGAAGATGGCGAAAAATTATAAATCAATACTAGATAGGTATAATTTCTAATTAGTATTTATTTTTAGAAAAGGTATTTAAAGTAGTATCGGCTGCGTCTGTTTTGCGATAATACGTTTTGAAAGAAAATAATTTTGCGTTTATATTTGTAGTTAATGTTGTTACCATTACAAAGACCGGTATGAAACATGTCGGACTGCTTTATGATTTAAATAAATCATATTCGGTGGTCGGAGATATGTTTCACATATCGATTATTGATATGTGAAAGCTTTTTTCTTTTTGCAGCTATGGCCGAGTCCAGAATGTCAAATTGTTGGGTCGGACAGACAACGTCACCCCTGGTGTTGGCGGTGTGGGAACCAGTGGTGTTTGTGCCACGGTTGCCTTTATGGACATCAAGTCTGCATCGAAGGCGCACAATGCAGAGCACGTGCTGGATGAACGCACACTTACCACCGAGTATTATGAGCCGGCTGCGATACCATCGGCAGCGGGTGCGCCCTCGGCCGGCTCCTCACCTGCTGGCTCTGGCTACTCAGGTTCTTCGTCCTCCGTGAATTCTGCCCCTGCTCCCGCATCCGTGTCACGCTACCACCTATCGTGAGTATAGACATAATTTCATCCAATTACCCTTAATTTCAGTGTATCATTTTTAGTTTATAACATACTCATTACCGTAAACCGCAACCCCCCCCCCCCCCCCTAATACTTATCTTGAAATAGCCTATCCATGGTAATAAGTTCGCAATATTTGGTTTAAAAAACCGCATATTTTATATTACGTAGCGCTGCGGTGGCGTAATACAAATTTGTAAATTGATAACAAATATTTCGCTGTTTTTGTCAAAGCTAGTCCATTGCAAGGTATAGTCAACCAGCCTAACGATTGCTAGCAAGCTTGTACCGATTTCTACTAAAACAGACGAACATGCCAAGAACTGCGCCGCCCACGTCTGCTCTTTACTCGAAAGAAAGTCAAAATTAATTACATGATGTTATGTATGAACTAAAAATGAACATTGCATGCAAGTATATTTGGATACCTATTTAAAACGAATTCTATTGGTACTTACACTAAATAAACTAGAATAAATGACATTTCTTCCTAATAATTAGGAAGACAGTATTATTGTTGACCACGTCGTACACTAATACATCCCAAATACCGTACCCGCATAAATAAATTTTAGAAGTAAACATAGGCTAATTTTACACGGTGTTTTAAAGTATTTATCTATCTATCTGCAGAAGAGCGCTATCTGCTTAAACATAAAAAATACAGTCAACCTAAAGTAAATACAAGAAGTACTAAGATAACATGAAAAAAGAAGAGGCTATAATACTATACAGGTGTATTTTTGAAGAGGGCGTGAATGGCCTAATCCAAAGCTATGGGGGAATAGGGAAAAATAGTAAAAGGAGTCTCGAGGGTGATTTAGATGAAAACTAAAATTAAATCATTCTAGTTTTAAAATAATATTTCCCTAGCCGGGAAATTGAACCCATTGATTTTGAAAGAAATAACGACACTGTTTATTGCACCATCCGAATGTTGATAATAGGGATTAAGTTCTGGGAAATTAAAACATACTGCAAACTAATGAAAGCCATTTTTTTATAAATGTATTAATACTTTCATACATCAACGGTGTGTACCGTGTCCATTCAAATTGTTTGTACAATATCCTTCAGCATCACAACAATTTATTCTAATTTCTTATTCGGTATCCTTTCGCAGTTAGGCTAAAATAAAAGACGACATTAATATTTTGTTGGGATGAATGATGGGCAATCATTTTGAATAAATCAGTTAAATACAACATCATTTTTAAAAATTATAAACATAATATAATTTGATGTTTTTTCTTTTATTTCATGGCATCCAATTATTTTTTAGTCTATGAGTTGACTCATTGAAGTTTTTATTAAAAAACACACCTTCTAAAAGTTATTTATGCGTTAAGTTGAATAGAAAATGGATTTATATGGTTTTCCAGATTGCGCACCTATATATTCATTCATTATTTTGAATAATCGTTGGATCTATTCAAATGAGGTGCTATGAGTAAGCTTAATTTTCTCAACGTCCATGCAACACAACTGCATCAATGATAATTAAGAACGACTTTTAATTGTAAATAATTAAAAATTTTTGCTCAAGCATTTTGACCAGCATTTAGTTTAATTAAGTTTGTGTACCAACAGAATTATTAGCACTACTTATATCTACTGTGGACAACACTTTTGAAATTAAATAATTTACTTCGTACTGAGAGAGCTATAATCTGAGATACCGAAGTTTTTAAATAAAAGGGTAGTTGACTATTAATAAATTTTATTAATTATTTTAAATTTTAGACGAGGTGACATATTTTTGCCCTATATTACATAATCTTAGACGAAGGAATAATACGTAGTGTCGCGAACAACATAGTTAAGCCATGATTGAAGCACACAAAAATCAAGCCGATTTATCTAGTACGAGCGAATAACGCGCTCTTACGTACACGCTAGTTGGGTAGCTACACAAATCAGCTTGGTATTTATTTTGTGCTTCAATATGTTGTTCGCCACATTCAATCCATACTATTTTATTGTCTGAGTTCATAATATATACCAAATTCGCTAATGAAGGTGTTTTAAAGCATTAGCATGAGAGAGAGTGGGGTCGCGCTCTGCGTCCCACCATTGGCAATAACTGTTTGTTTTGATCGGAATCATAATTATTTGTTTGTAATTGTAAAACAAATATATCCATAAAAATAGTCGACCATCCTCATAATAACAATTGTTAAATAAACGCTACTTGTATAGCAAGCACAGTAGATTTAAGTTTTCTTGCATTTACAAGAATATATTAAAGTCTGTTTTTTATCACTAACATGATTATCGCTGGTCAAAAAGAGACTATAATAATTCTTGTGGTATGTCCGTTACTAAAGCAAAATGATTAGCTATTTAATTTATGTTGCTTACTCATTAATTATAATTATTATTTGAAATGGCATGTGCAATCTTAGTCCCCCCTGCACCAGTACGGTGCCGCCGCCGCCGTTGACAGTGAGCCTTCGTTGTTATTATGGATTGCAGTGAATCATTTGGATTGCAGTGCGGAATTTACCGGAAACAGTGCAGTGATAAAAATGTGACAGTGTGATCAATTATTGTGATGGAATGCAGTGAATACAAGTCGTGCCACTTGTGGGTAGTGGGTACCTTGTGGTTTGTTTTGTCACTGTGGCTGGCGGCGGCCCGATTACTTTTTATTTTGCACCCTGTTATTAACTGTGTTATTTTTAAGTAGGTATCTGTTGTTTTAATATTTTTATCTCATAAAAATATTCATCGGGTGTTTACATGTTACATTATTAATTGTCAAAAATGTATGTTCACAATGTTTTGAATCTTGTTTTATCCACAGACTTATTAACATGTATGTACAACATAGTATATTATGTAAACACACGCACTCATATAAAAAATGTCCAAAACTTCTTAGTCTATGACCATACCAGGCAAAAAGTTTTGTATGCGGTAACATTGTATTTGAAGTGGCTTCTCCTTGCTAGTGGCAACTCCATGTCTGAACCTCTAAACAAGTCTGCGGTTTTATGTATAACTATCGTACTTATTACTCAATTATCCGTCCCGGAAGACATTGTCCTGTCACGAAAGCACCTTCAGTTTATATATATACCAATTTTTATATTTTTCTTTCCCTACAAACCTGATTCGGACTACTATTACAACATTTTAAAACCAAATTTACCCCAATCGGTCCAACCGTTCTTAAGTGATGCGGAATACCTTGGAACATTAATTCATTTTTGAAAAAAATTAAAAGCCAGGACTTAACCAGTTCATTTAGTAAATAATAATGTGGACTGTATTATTGGACCATACGATAATTTCGCTAATAAACAGTATAAACTTTAACCTAATCAGCTGTTCAAAATTATTTCACAATATGTTTTTTGTACATACCACAACAAATGTCTTTGATTATGGCCTAAGCTGGAAAAGATACCTAATAAGAAATTAGAACACGTTGTTGTGATGTTGAATGTCGATGGGTGCTGTCTGAACAATTTGAATGATTACGGTACAAAATACGTAACGTTCGTGCCACGCACGGTTTATATATATAAAAAAAATATAAATTATTTATTTTTAAAATTTTTGTTTAGTTTTCTTAGCTCTAAGCTCAACCATACGAGCTTCCTAGAACTTGATCCTTAGTAACGAAATAAGCACATGGTGCAATAAATACAGCAGAAGTTAAGTAGAATTAAAAAAAATATTGCCAAAACAGTAATAATGTGTATCATCAAACTGCTTTTTACCCTGTCCGTATTTAAGAAGCTTAAAAAAAATCTGCAGTGATAATTACGTCACCGATGCCATTTGATTTAGACTCTTTTTGACTTTACAATGATTTAACTATACTAACTACACGTTTTTTTTGTAATTGTATATCTACCTTCAATCTAATCTACCTTCAATCTGTAATTATTCATCGTTTATATTTTCTACTAACTGTTACCCGCGACTTCGCCCGCGTGGTATTTAACGAAAGAGTTTTTCTAAAATAAAAATAGCCTAAGTTACTCCTTGTAACATCAGCTATCTGTCAGTATAAGTCCCGTCAAAATCGGACCAGCCATTTCAGAGATTAGCCAGAAACAGACTGACAAAAAAAAAAAAATGTTGTTTTGGTATATGTACCGTTTATACATCCAAATGCACTTAGTAAAAATCGGTTATTTTAATATTACAAACAGACGCTCCAATTTATTTATTTGTATAGATAATTCTTCTTTAGACCTATCAGTAAAAAAGGTAATTTAAAAAATAAATAATAATTGGTAAAATGTTTCTTGAACATAAATAATTTCCCTCCAACATCCGAGTTTTATAAAAATCAGTTGCCAAGGTGGTCAAAAGTTGGATCAGAAAAAATATAGTGATATTGTGGAAGTAGACCCATCGAGTTCGGGTTCATTCGATTGGTATCTACGAGGACGTTATTAAATATATGTTGACCAGTGTCTCATGATGAAGGCGATTGGAGATCACTGTAATTTGATGAGGGAATCATCATAGACCCAACGAGTAATCAAAATTCAATAGGGCGTCAACCAGACGCCGTATTGTGAAATATTAACCATGAAATAATTGATAGAACTATGCTATACTTGGCGGAAATCCATTGTTAACCTATGGGGATAGATAGTTTCTCGATTAACATCTTAGAGGAGTTCGGGTGTCGTTGGCTTCTTTTATTATCGATCAAACTTGTTTGGTTTATAATCGAAGAGGTTGACAAGCCGAGGGTTAGTGGTGGGTCCTCTTTCCCCATAGGTTAACCATGAAAGGTAACGACGATGTTACGTTAGGTATCATTGAATAGATATTTGAAATCATTTTTAGGTTTCTCTTATCATTTCCGTTTTGAATTACCATTTAGGATCTAACTCAAACTCAAACATTTATTGCAAACTATGTGTTCATTGGTTTTACATTAGTTTTAATACTTATGACATAGCGGCCTTCTTCAAGCATTGGAATATTGGGGGGCTAATTCTAACTACTAAACACGATTCTTAAATACTAGGTACAGGAACATGTCAATAGAGTTGTTTGCCAATGCTTATATGTAGTCGCTAGATAAAATTATATAACATTATTTAGAAATTTATTTTATTATTATTATTATGTTATTATCATTATATTATTGGAGGTAGATCGTCGCACTGTTTCGTTCGGCTATTATTATTATTCTTATGTCATTAATTTTATCTTCATCTACAGCGGTTTATAATTAGTTAGCAACCATTCTTATAAAAAACATCAATATTTATAATAAAGCTGTGATACAGTTCTTATATTAATCACATAATAGGTCTTAAGATAGGACTGGACAGTCGCCATACAAAACTCCGTAGCTTCGTTTTTTACTTCTCAATGCCATCATAGTTTTCTCTGCGAGTCTCAAATACATTATTTTATGCATGCGAAACGTTAAATAGAACCTTTCGTGAACTTTTAATTTTTATATTGGCTGTTTGTACAATAGTACATTATACTGCCGAAAGATGGCGCTGTAACACAATATCCTGCGGTACTATCAGTACTATAGAACTTTTTTTGCTAATAAAATCCATTGAAATTGAACTACGCGGGAATAGTAGAACAACAATAACACCAATATATTTCGTCGACATGAATGTATTAGCTATTAACGAGGGCAATGGCATCTCCGCCCAAACGGCACACGAGACTTTTCAGGTATTGATCGTTATTTGTAAGACAACGCCATCTATTGTGTGGTCTAATAGTGGGTTACTACCAGCGCATGGCAGAATATGTTTGCAACATATAAAGAGCTTACACTGTGGCGCCCAATGGATTGAGCTATTTGGCGAATTATTGGGATACGCTGTAGTGTATGGTAGTTGTCAATCTTATATTTATAATAATAATTTAATCTATGGTCTTATTAATGTGAAAAGTAATAATCATAATATAAGTCAATGTGATAACCGTATTATAATCCATATAAAAAGTGTGTAATAAGAAATGTTAATTAAAAAAATATTAATCGTAAATACGTAAAGGCGCCACTATTAGGATGATTACTTGATAAATCATGTCAAACATATTACTGTTTGACGTTAGATGTGTGAATTAAGCCAATATTAAATTATTCGATATGATTAATTAGGTTAATTAGTTTAGGTAGATTCGGGTGTTTTCCGTATCTGTTTTTACAGTGTTCAATATCTTTAGGTATCTCTGGTTAGTTTATTTTTTTTATTGATTTCGATATTTTTGGGTATTTCGTAGTTTTGAGTATTTATGGAAGTATCGGGTGTTTACGGTTGGTTTTTATTTTTGGGTACTTTCAGATATTTTTGCGTTTTTTAGGTAGGTAGTAAATATGCATTTTATTGACTTTTCGGACCATTCGGTGAATGATTGGCTCCATTTTGAATTTCAATAAAGCCAACGTAATGTATTAATTTTGATATAATCGATCTAATTACCTTTGTGTATTTTTATGTTTATTATCTCAAGTGTATTGATTACAAATAAAATGTTTGTCTAAAATCACACAAAAACGTCTGAGTTTATTCGGATACTTATGCTGCCATTAGTCCTCAAAGCCAACGTGTGCGGAGCTGCTGATACATCTAGTAATAGATAAATTGATTGCATAATGCTATATTTAATAAATAATATTATCATTTTAATGGTTTTGAACGCACCTTATTTCATCCGTTCGTTTAGTTTCACAACTAGCGATAGTCTAACGGTTCATTGTTATTTTAGCTTTTGATATTTTTATTACAATCGTTGCTCTGTGTACATAGGATTTTTTTCGGGGTGTTCGTCGTTTCACACCACAAGCGGTTCGCACCATGGTGTGAAACGACGAAGTGTACTTTTTGAAGGCGCTGTTTCACACCATGGTGTGAATCAGCCAATGCTTTTTTAGACTTCATCGTTTCGCACCGTGGTGTGAATCAACCCAGGACTCTTTTTGGCTTCGTCGTTTCGCACCAATATCAAAAGTTTGAAAATATAGTGTGGTTTTGTACAGACAGGTAGAAAACTGTTATTGGATAAAATGAATTTAGAAAACTGTTATTGGAAAAATTGAAGAATATATTCGGCTAAATTAGAAAGCTCGTCGCCTTTATCCGAAGCATGCACGTAACTGTCATTGTAATATGGTGGGCTAATGCGAGAAAAGCAATGTTATATGTGGCAGAAAGTAGTGCAACATTGCCACACTTATGATGTATCAATGTGTTTTAACTAAATTAAATTTCAGTGACTGTATAAATCATCGTTTCTTTATAAAGCCAATAGCACGTATCAACTATACAGCATTAGTATCAGTAGTATCGTGTTGTAACCAATAAATTCGAGCGTAATCAGGTCCGTCCATGGGTGATACAACATTGCTTTCTATGTCATTTATGAGATCACATTATCAAGAACAGAGATTCAATAATTATTATTTTTTTACGAAAGGGTGCAAATTGTTATTTGCCGTGAGTGCTTGTATAGAATCCTAAGCGTACCTATGGATTAAAAGGCATGCGACTAACATAAATTTATATTGAGTAGATAAGGTTGTTTAAAAAGACAATAATCACCATGTAGGATATTTTACTTAGTTAGTTTTAATACGGTAAGCTTTTGAAAGGGTTTTGAACGATATTGCGTAATCACGCAAAATCCCATAAAAACCCCCTTCCAGAAGTCTCATAGACCGTCTATTAATTTTTTTTTTTAAATTTTCCTTTCAAATTCAAGTAAACCATTGGGAAACCCCTTCAAAATTAGTTTCAAATTTCAGTACACCATCGGGAAACCCCTTCATTACGGAATGTTACGTTATTAAGCCGGTTGTTTGATAGCTAAGTAATATTTTATTTTACCCCTTGAACGACTGCAGCTCGATTGAACGACTTTTCCGGGCCCACTCTACATTCGTAACTTTAACTTCATTCCATCACCGAAAATAAAAGGATCATAAATATGTTAGAATTTTCGGAAATTGTTATAATGATCCATATAAATTCTGTTAAAATAAGTATGGGTGTAAATAGGTTTGTTTAGTCGTAATAAGCTTTTTTAAATTATTTTACGAAAAAGCTATATCATTGCACACATTAATAAACGCATTAACATTAACTACGTGAAACGGAATGCATCACTCGTACTGGATAACTTCTTATGGCAACTTTGTCCTTTGAATCGAGATTTTTTCGATTAGGGCTGAGAATACAGATTCGAAAAAATAGCTTTGATGTTCGGAATTTTACAGTCGAGATAGGTCTTGAATCGCAATATCTATTTCGAGATTATCTCCTTTAAAAAGAGAATTGGCCTTCCTGATCTTGTTTCAAAACGTAGGTCAAACCGCATGCAATTAAGCACAGCCGCAGCGCATTTTATACGTTTTAATGTTTAAAATTGACTTTTTTCTTTTTCGCAATATGTCGTCTGGCTGTCGCCAATCGCCATATTGAATTTTGATTACTGTCATGTTTTTAGTGATGCTCGCAAGATCAAGACTAATCGATTCTCGTATAATCATCAGAATCGGTCCACATATTTGGTCTCCGCCACAATGCTGCGCTCACACATAGTTGCCAGGACCTAATGAAGAAGCTGGAAGATGAGTCATTGGATTTTGATAATAAAATCGAGTAGACCCTTCGAGGTTGTGTTCTTTTGAACTTTCTTGAGGAGTGCTTTGGTCATACATAATTTCCAACGAAGTCACGAAAGCACTCCGCTTTGGTCTTACAAAATTACCTACGAAGTCACCATAAAAAGCTAGTACATTAATAAGAAAACAAAAATCTAACCATACAAAGTGAACGTTAAAAGAAAAGAAAAAATATTTTCTGTTTTTATTTACGATGGGTCTATGGATTAATATAGTACTCGTAAATCCCAATCAAACGCACATAAACTCAATGGGTCTGCTCTACGTCCTTATTGTTATTTGAACTGTGTACGTTATAATACCAACATTGGACCCACCTTAGTTAGACCCTCTATTAAACGGACTGCTAGTAAACAACTTGTCCAATTATTAATGTTTTGGAAAAAAAAATCAAATTTTTAGTTCAGTAGCTATCCATTAAATATTCTTCATAAAACTTTGGACCCTATAACGTCCTTCTGGGGGTCATTGAAAAATCGCGAAATACGTATTTAAGCAAGTCCTTATTTAGTCTTCACAAAGTTCAGAGTTAAAAAATAAAAAAAAACCATGCAAATTTTGATCCCCAATTACACGAGACCCTTAGGGGTCATATTTCCAAAAATAGCTTCTTAGTTGATGCTTACGTCATGAAAGGTACCTACTGTCCAAATTTCAGTGCTCCTGCTGCTGCGTCTACTACTACCCATTGAAATAAAACTTATTTTAAGGATTTTATCGCGTTTATTTTATGTTTTTTACGTTCCCGACGTTTCGGCTGCTTTACATCAACCATGGTTACGGGTGGACCTCCAACCATGGTCCTCCCGTGACCATGGTTGCTGGTTGATAAAATTCTTAAAATTAGTTTTATTTCAATGTGTAGTATTCGCGTAAATATAAGAAATCAATATAGTAGATCATATTATGAAGTACTGCAGCTTCTCACGATCCATCAGGTCGAATGAAAATAATTCTAATATTTTGCCATTATATTTTTTATATTGCGCATTTTTATAGTTTTTGTTTTTCAAATAAACGCTTGTGTTTCTGAACTAGATCTATACATTTTTCATTAACTTCCGCTTCCATATTTGTATTTAAATACTACTAAATTAACCTTTTCCTGCTGCAAGGTGTCTCACAGCGCTGCATGATTACGCACTTAGTCGTCCGCGGTGTGCACAAACCAATAACAAAACAAGTTCAGACCGTCACGTGAGGAACGCTAAAGCGGCCATTACATTATCCAATTTGTAGAGCGCTAGTTGAGCTAGTGTGCTAAATTTGTATTGTGTAAAGGCAGTTAGACAGGTAGTGATCCAATCTAGTGCGATCGTATGGACTCTGTCGCACTAGCTCGTCCCGTACACTAGCTAGCGCACTAAATTGCATGGTATAAAGCGGACTAGCGTGCTAAACACTAGCTATGCTTGGTCAGTCAGTCGGCATGCGCTCGAACAGGAGTACGTATTTTTGGTTTTAAATAAAAATTACGCAACCATCGACAATACAAAAAGGGAAGTTCTCTTAAATATAATAGAATTATACAAAGACATGCCATTTCTTTGGGATAAAAAACAAGTATTATAAAAACAAAGATATAAGACATAATGGAAACAAATTTCGAAAATCAGATGGCTCTAATACGTTCAAAATTTTTATATTCGACAGGTTTTTTCTCAGCAATAAATATTCTTTGACCCAACATTTTCTGCGTCTTTTTTATTTATTATCATTAAACTCTAACTCGACACCATTTCTAAAGCAATGACAACATTGCGGTATGTTTATGGTGCCATATTCTTTAGCGCTCTTCGAAAGATGCGATTTGGCCGACGATCAGTACCGAAATGAAAGGAAGTTTAACCCTTAGTAGCCTGATTTACGAAAGTGATTTATCTATACATATAAATAAAATTGGAGTGTCTGTTTGTAATATTAAAATAACCGCTTTTTACCAAGTGCATTTGGATGTATACACGTTACCTATACCGAAACAACATTTTTTAAAATTTTTGTCTGTCTGTCTGTCTGTCTGGTAAGATACAAATATTCACTTAATGTATTTATTTATATTACCTTAACTCCTCAGAATCTGTTCGGATGGATAAGATAGTTTCATTGTTTTATTAATAACTAGCTGTTGCCCGCGACTTCGTCCGCGTGGTATTTAACAAAGACAACCGTTGTCAACAGCCTGCTCGCCCACACTGAGCCCGCGGGACGCATTGCAGGTTGTTGCTATCAAACTTAATCAGGCGCTGCGCTGCAACATTGGTTTTTTATTTTTTTCGTGAGATCCAATTTTTTTTTTCTAAAATAATAGTAGCCTAAGTTACTCCTTGTTACATCAGCTATCTGCCAGTGAAAGTCCCGTCGAAATCGGTCCAGCCATTTCAGAGATTAGCCGGAACAAACAGACAGACAGACAGACAGACAGACGGACAGACAGACAAAAATTGTAAAAAATGTTGTTTCGGTATAGGTAACGTGTATACATCCAAATGCACTTACTAAAAAGCGGTTATTTTAATATTACAAACAGACACTCCAATTTTATTTATATGTATAGATATTGTGTCGACTCTGTGCAGCATTCTCTAAATCAAAGTATATAGCAGAACTAACTGATTGTTTAGGCGTTGGTGCAGTGTCACAGCCTTGTTTATATTAAAAATATATAAAAAAAAAAACAATTTACTGTAACATTCTAAATGGAGGGATTTACTTAAGGAACTTTTTTAACCAAATTGTAGCAGTGTTGGGGTGAGCTAACTGGGTGAAATAATTAGCTAAATGCGTTTAGTGTCAGTTATTGAAAATAATTGCATTTTACAGATAGCTATTTTAGAATCATGTTACGATACATTCACAACTTTTGTTTTTAATTGTAACTCTGCATTTAGGAAGGGAAAGTGTGGAATAACTGGGGGTTTTATAGTTAAAGTTTAATGTTACTTGACTATGAAGAATACTATACTTAATAAATGTTCGATAGTTTACCTATTGCTAAGCTGATGTTTGTCAAGTTTCCCGAAGAAATATCCAAGGCAGTGATCACGCTTGGATAAGCGCACTTTTAAGAAGAATTGTCGCCGAATTGACAACCTTAGGTCAAAATGTTTCACTGTACAAACACCTCTCACAATTAATACTCTTGAGCAGATGGAAACTGATGAAATTTAATGTTCTATCGTAAACCACTTGGCCTCACAATATTTGCCGTACATTTACAAAAATGCCGAAATCACTATATTTGTACGTAACACTACATTACAACAAACAAAATTTGTAAGCGTTTTGCGGGAAAATGGCCGCTAACCTGCATGGCGATAGCGGGGGAGAAGGAGGCAAGAGAAGTGGCGAAAACATCATGTTTAAAACTAGCGCTATCATTCTATAAATTAGTTTTTTTTTCTGAGAGCATTACCCGGCGTGGCGGTGTGATATTAACTAGAGAAAGCCATATAATAGATCGTCATCAAGGCGCAAAACGCGCGCGACGTTGCCAAACCGCCTGCTGCGTTCAAGCGCTCGGTTTGTCTCTGCGTGGCTCGATACGCGGTGACGCGTAGTTGCGCAGCGCTGTGCAGCATCGTGCGTTTGGTGTAATTTCCTATAATATTCCATGCTACAACGTCGTAAGCTGAGCTGCGTACGATTTGACCCACGCTTTGAGTTATTACTTTTTTTCAATTGTTACTTTTTTAAATAGCTACTCAAGCCTGCCTAACCGTTTCTTCATTTTTCTTACATACCCATAACAATGTATAAAGTATTTTTAAAAAGAGCAGCCATGGAGTTTCTTGCCTGTTCTTCTCCATAGGAACATCGTTCTGAACGGGTGGTAAAGTTGTAGTTTAGCATTTTATGACAATTTTGATGACTCGTAAATATTCATGTAATCCATTAAGGATTACATGAATAATAAATATTTAGATTTAACATTACGTGTGTGGCCTCCATTGCCCAAAAGGTCCAAACTGATTGTTGTCAGCTTATAACGCATTGAGAATAGATTTGGAATTAATAAATCTTTATAAATAAATATTAAATGCTGTTCTTTGTTAAGCTCAACATTTAAGAACGGCTGGAACAATTAGCTATTTAATGTTTGTTGTAGAGATATGAGCTTACCATCGAACATTGTTATTGAACCACCTGGTAATGTCAATAAGGGTCAAATAATGAAAACTAAGGAAAGTTCTATTTTAGATTGTGGGAGGCTGTGGTACGCTACAAGATAATACTGTTTTATGTTTTAACCTAATCAATTGATCAGAGATAGCGGATGGAAAAGAAGCATAGAGATTTATGGGGGAGTCATTTGCCCAGCCGTGGGATGATAAAGGCTAAAATCATAAATTGTTCAAAATTATGACCATAAAAATGTTAACAAAAAAATGAATTTTTGCTTTTCATTATGATCTAACCGCGACAATATGCGATATAAGGAATTAGAACATGTTGTGTGTGATGCTGAATGTGCGTGGGTACGGATTTGAACAATTTTAATACGAGGGTGACACTGAAAGTGTTTTCAATATCATTTTTGTATTTAATTGAACAAATTTATATTTTTTTAAATTAGGCCCCTCGACAATTTATGCATCGTTACATCGTCTGGTGGCAGATTTACGTTTTTAAATACGATTATTTCAAAAAGTAATAAACGGTGCGGGGGGAGAGTGGTGTCATTAGAATCACCGATCGTGCGGATTTCTTAGTCACGATGTGGCAGTGGTCAGGTGAGCATCGTGTGTTCGCCATCGAGGCATTTTTCAAGAGTGACGATTCTTACGTCATCGCTCGTGGACAATTTTGTTCACACTTCGATATTCGACGAATAAGTGATGGACCAAGTGTGAATTTAATTGGGTGCAGAGGTTCCGCCGAACTGCTTCGGCTTTGTACACCCCACGGCCAGGGCCTATTCGATCTTCAAGGATCCCGGAAAACATTGAACTGGTGGAACGGAGTTTACGTGAAAATGCACGAGTTTCGATAAGGAAAAGGGCAGTCTCACTGGGACTTCCAAGAGCGATTATCTATGACATTTTAAAAAAGGATCTGAAGTTCCATCCTTTTAAAATTCAAATCGTTCAAGAACTGAAAGAAAATGACTTTGTTTAGCGGATTTTTTTGTGAAATGATGTTGGAGCGTTTCGCACTGTGAATTCCGTTTTTTGGAGCGACGAGGCTCATTTCCATTTAAACGGGCACGTGAACAAACATAACTGCGGTTACTGGTCTCCAAGAACCCGTAACCCTCGACTGAAACACCAAAAACCATTGCATTGCCCCAGGGTAACTGGTTGATGCGGTTTGTTCAGTAATGGAATAATTGGACCTTTTTTTTCGAAAATTCCCGGGACTAGGCGATGAATGTCACTGGTGAGAATTATCGACGCATGATTACGGATTTCTTTTTGCCGAACCTGCGAGCTCATCCATCGTTCTCTTCACACGCGTGGTTCCAACAGGATGGTGCGACCGGACACACGGCCGGGGATTCGATGATTTTGCTTCGGGAAGCTTTCCCTCAAAAACTGATTAGTCGCTTTATTTATTTATTTATTATAAAATGGACTTTGGGGACATCCCGTGGCCACCGAGGTCGCCCGACTTACCCTGATGGATTTTTTTTATGGGGCTACCTCAAACAGAGAGTCTACACTAACAATCCGCGAACTGTTGTGCAGCTAAAAGAAAACATTCGTCGGGAAATCAGCGCAATTCAACCGAGTTTACTGCAGCGTGTGGCGCGGATTACGAGTCTCCGTTTTGAACAGTGTGTGCATCATGATGATCAAATCCACATTTTTACTCTGTCTTTCAACACTTTCATTAAAACGATATGTCACATAGTAATATTTTTATTTAATTTTGAAAATAGAAATCTGCCACCAGACACCCTGTACCACTATTGAATTCGCTAAACCAGCTGTGTTAATGCCGACAACAATAGCCCACAAGGAAAAGCATAACAATTAAGCACTAAAAATTTTCTCGCATTAAATTCGTCATATTTTGAAATTGTCGCCAATTTTGTGAAACAAATAATAAATTAATTACTACTAAACCTATTTGGAGTACTAAAAGGTTATATTTTTTATATGGTATTGTTTTTTTAATATTATTTTTGACTGACCAGTTCTATAATCTTTCGATGTCCCTCGTAGTTACGGTACCGGTTATGTATAAAAACTTGAAAGTATTAATCATTTATTTGGAATGAGCACATTTCTTTAGTTTGCTGTCATTACTTCCTAGAACTTAATCATTAGTAACAACGTTATCAGATGGTGTAATAATACAGCATGTTTTTTTTTCAATAAGCGGTTTTAATTCCTGGCTACGGTTTTTTTTCCAAAAATCGAATGAACCAGTTTTAATTTACATCAAAATCGGCCTAGACTCCTTTAAGGTGGAAGCGCTAGGTCAGGGCGCGAGATTCAAAATGTCAATGGTTTTAATTTTTTTACGTAAAATTTGGACATCTTTACGATGTAATTTAGTTTTTCACGATATTGGCATTCTGCATTGGATGTCTCGATGTATTAAGTTTGCTTTAAAAATACCTAAAGCGATACAACACTCCAAAGTTAGTAAAAGTAGCGGTTTTAAGAAACCTTGGAGTATTGTATCGCTTTAGGTATTTTCGCGCCCTGACCTAGCGCTTCCACCTTAATCGTTTTTGCTATTCCCTATAGTTCCGGATTCGGCCATTCACGCCTACTGAAACATTTACTCTATACTTATACATATTATTATACTTAAGTAAAATGATCAAATAACAATGAAGATTTTGTCATGAACATGATGAAGAGTTTTCGTTTAAACCATTGATACAGCAACAAAAATAAGAGTGATATAATAACGTGTAATAGAAAAACTGAGATTGCGTTAGCAGTATTCAAATATTGGAAAGATGTATTCGAATTATTCGAATACTATTCGAAATTAATAAAAACGCAAAGGACAATGGTCAAAACATTATCACTGCGGGAGCATTGAAAGCCCTTGGCGAAATAGGAATAGCAACATTGCATTATTTGGTCTGTCTGAAAATCCTATGATTGGCTCTCAGATTACATTCATCAATGCTTCCTTTTCACGAAAAGGTCCCAGAAAACTAGTTACTGTAGAAACTGTAATAACTACAAAACCATAGCTGTCATATCCCATACATGCAAACAAAGTTCAACATATCATCAGATGTGGTCTTGGCCGCAACTGTTGCGAATATCCTGGACGAGACCGTCCGAACCTTCGAGGAAGCTAAGGTAAACCTTACAGTACAGATGCATACGAAAGCATACGAATGCAACCTTAAAGACTAATCCAACCATGACTGTCAAGCGCCTTCCATCTTTGCAACCATCAGATATCCCACGAGCTAAATCTCTTGACGGGGACTTCCGATTGCCCACAGTAACTACCTAAAATATTTTGATATTGCCCTAGACAGGTCACTTACATTTAAAAGAACTGTGAGAATGTCAAGCGGAAGGTATTTGGTCACAACAACCTGCGAAAACTCACGATAACCAACCAGAGCGCGTCACCCTCGGTTTTGCGAACTACTATACTGGCACTTAGCTATTCAACGGGCGAAAATGTGATTCCCATATGGGAGCGTTCTGCTCTTGCCACAGCTATATTAATGAGAGGCTCTTGCTAAGCTGGTTGATACAGCTCTTAATGAAACATCATCACAGGCTGCCTGTAGCCAACTCCAGTACTAATAATGTACCCACTGGCTGAAATAGCGCCACCAGGTATTTGCAAAAGTGGATTAAATTCCATTGAGAAGACCAAGCTTGAAATGGACTGTCGCCACTCATTGCACACGTATGTGCCGCTTGTTTCGCAACGACTCATATGACTCTTTATTCGGAGTGTCAGCCTGATCTTATGCCACGCCCCTGAGGAAGGGTGCAGGCTATATCGAGACATTAATTAACATACCACCTTTGTTCCGTTTTCGGAATCTCACCCCCCAGTACATAATCTTGACGGACCACTATGTCCAAATAGGCTCCGAAATCAAGTGGGCTGCAGTAAGGACAATCGAGCTAAATGAGGATCTATTAAAGATCCTGACCTTCGATGCCAATGCGGTGCCGACCCACAATGTTCTTCTTGTTTTGTTTGCCCGACTACTTGCAACTGGGATGATCTCATGATAGGCTCTGCCAGAGCCATAAAGGTGGCAAAATACTAAGCCAGTAGAAACGTTTAGGAAGGATTTGGGCTATCTACTCGAAAATAGAAGAATCGGACCCATAAAAAAAAATGTTTCGTACTGCAAGAGGTTGTTTATTTGGCACCGACTTCACATTCGATAAATATTCTGTAAAAAAAAATATAATCCAAATCGGATTATCCACGAAAAAGTGTTATTTATAGCCAGAGTGCATCTCATAAAAAAATCAATAAACCCAAACACAGCTTGGATACATTGTTCTATTTCAGAGTTCCGGTTCCTCCTGGGTTTATCATCAGATAAGTTCAATGGTACTATATTCATCAGAACCATTTCTTTGAAAAAATAATTTGCTTCGTCATAGTCGATTAACGATTATAATCGAGATTAACTTGACGCCGTGAAATACTTCTCATTAATAAGTTCCGGTGGCCATTTGTGGTATTATTCATCACTTCCACTTCATCAGCAAAATGTTTCTGAATGCAAATACTTGACTTGTTGATGAAAATACCAACGAAGCATTGATGACATATGTACATATATATATATATACATATGTCATTAGGGGCACAAAAACATTGTAATATATTGCTACAAGGGTTCGGAATCTGGCCATTGTTATTTATGAAAATGTGATTGATCTGGACCAAATCATGGACCAAATCAATAGTAAAGTGACAAATAAATATTTGCATTCACAAAAATGGTGCAGTATCGTGTCGAAAAAAAACCTCACTCAATATTTGAATTCTAAAATTGGTCGAATATTCGGAGTATTCGAATATTCGAATTGCAACCTTAGTTACCAGTTATTCACCCAAGAACGATGAAATATATTAATATTCTGTCTATTATACATTAATTATGAGTTCAGAATTTTCTCCTCTTTCATTTGACATTCCGCTCGATACGATATCAAAATAAAATCGGAGGCCCCACGTTTCTGGATGTAACATCCGTCATATTATTCAGTCAGGCGGACTATAATAACGTATCGATTGACACCTCATTTATCAAAATCGGCTTGGTAGTTTAGGCCCTACGGTGAAACATAAGTAAATAAATAAATACATACATACACTGCTAAAATGACAACCTTTTCATTTGGCTTTGCCGTAGTTGAGTAAAAATACCTGTGACGTTGGACTGAAGGACATGGCGAAACTATAATGGTTCCTAGTTTGACTACGAAATCCTAAAAAGGAGCAAGTCCGATTTTGAAGCCAGATAAAAATAAAGCTACGTCTAAACTATCTATGAACGGGATGTACGTTATTGGACGTTGCATTCACCATTGCTACACGAAAAAATGTGATGCAAGGCCAGCTGCCTGCTTCACCTTGTAGCTTTGTCACTTTGCTGTGCGTCCGGGGTCAATGGTGAATTCCGTGTTTTACATTCACTTTTTTCATAAAGGTATTTTATATTTTTTCTTATATATCCTAACTCTATAACGCACTACTACTCTTTTATTCTGTCTGATTATATTACGTGAGCTACATCATTAATAAAGCGTCCATTACACTATCCAATTTGCAGAGCGGTAGATTTAGTGTCGCAGAGCGATATAAAAAGAGCTCACTCATTACACTAGACTAGCTAGCGAAGCTAGTTAGTTTAACTTCCTTTCATTTCGGTAGTGATCGTCGGTCAAACCGCATCTTTTGAAGAGGGCTAAACGAATATGGCACCATTAAAACACCAGAAAGTTGGCATTGCTTTAGCAATGGTGTCGAGTTCGAGTTTAATGATAATAAATAAAAAAAGACGCAGAAAATGTTGGGTCAAAAATATTTATTGCTGAGCTGATATCTTTGTTTTTATAATCCTTATGTTTTTTATCCCAAAGAAATGGCATGTCTTTGTATAATTCTATTATATTTAGGAGAATTTCCCTTTCCTTAGTCGATGGTTGCGTCATTTTGATTTAAATCCAAAAATACGTCCTCCTATGCAAACGCACGCCGACTGACTGACCGAGCCCAGCTAGTGTTTAGCACGCTTATCCGCTTTACACCATGCAATTTAGTGCGCTAGCTAGTGTACGGGATGGGCTAGTGCGGCAGAGTCCATGCAATCGCACTAGATTGGATCACTACCTGTCTAACTGCCTTCACACAATACAAATTTAGCACGCTAGCTCAACTAGCGCTCTGCAAATTGGATAATGTAATGGCCGCTTAAGTGTCCTCGTAGGTTTACAATCTGTTTAAAGTCATACCAAATTTATTGAAAATTGAATGTTTGTTCCATTTCTTGTTATGTTTATGTTTAGCCATTTTTAGCTTTACCCAAATACTTAATAGGAAAGCATTTCAGCTGCTCATTCTTGAACTTCGTGTAGTAGCTTGTTTGAAAGTAAATAAAAGTATTAGATCGTATATCCACACAAACTCGACAAATGTCATGTCCTTAGTGTTGTAGTATACATACGATACGAGTATATTCTAGGTTATATCGTATATTCTGGGTATACCTACCCATCAGTCTTCTTAAGCTCTGTGTTTTATTCTTGATTAGATAGTCATATTCTTCATTAATTGCCTGCTTCCATTCTTTAGCATACTGCAATGCCAGGCTTTTACTAGTCTGCAGGTCGTTAAAGATGTTTAGTTAACAGCGATAAAGTCTTCTTGTTAGCACCTGACACGTAATAATGTGATATTATAAAGGACCGTATGTTTCATCAGCGTCCGAATCGTGTATCATATTTACTTGAGCTTTGAGATTGTAATATAATTGGTAAAGTCATCAGAGAAATTTGGGTATATGTACTTTATCACTGACACAAACTTCCTCAATATTTGCTGTATGAGTCAATTGCATAAGAATTATACACTTGGAACAAAAAAAATGACTTCGGTTGTTACACGTCTCTAAAAAAATGTTTCAGTAAGTGAATGTATTCAGAATTATTTTTTCTTGACGATTTGATGACTGATGGTTCTGGTATAGTAATTGGTTATTTTATCTGGTCATTGCAAAAAAGCAACTGCGGCGAGACTATACCTAAAAATTGGGCTGCGTATCTCGTCACTGAATATACTTTAGTATTCTTCGCCTTCACATTCGTTAAATATTTGATTTAGTTAGACAATTCGATTTCAAGAATTGATTATTTTTTATTTTTATTTTTTTGGATACAGTTTTTTTAAATGTCGTTTTATTTTTCACTTTTTAGTGGATATATTTACTACCAACTATTTGTTGTCACTAATAAGATTTGTAAATCGGTCTTTATACTGGATAATAGGTATAATAATTATAACATCATGGCAAACTAAACAATGATTCAAATAAATTAAGATAAAACAAAAACTACTGAATCAATCTTTCTGAATTTTAATAGGATATTTTAATCTTATTCTGTAAAAAAAAACAAATCGAATCTACGAAAGTCTTATTTATAGCCAGAGTGCATCTCATAACAATTGCAATAATCCCAAACTCGGGTTGGATACATTGTTCTATTACAGAGTTCCGGTTCCTCATGGGTTAATCATCAGGTCAGTTCGATGGTACCATATTCATCACAACCATTTCTTTAAATTGGCTTCGTCATAATAGCTTAACTATCATAATCGATATTACCTTGGCGCGACCCGTGAAATACTTATCATTGAGGAGTTCCGGTGGCCATTTTTAGTCTTCTTCATCACTTCCACTTCTGCAAATGATACGTTCTGAATGCAAATCCTTGACTTGTTGATGAAAATAAAATTCCCTATAGGTATGCCTATAATATTTGAGAATTTCTCTCAATCCCTCTGGTGAATGGGATATTACCAGAACAATTCTTTGAATAAACTGAAACCGATCTGTAAGCATATTCTTTAAAAAAAATCCAAATTGGGTCATAAATGACGGAAATCTGAGATAACAAACATAATATACATATTGATTTCTTATATTTACGCGAATACTACACATTGAAATAAAACTAATTTTAAGAATTTTATCGTGGTTTATTTTTGAATATTCAAAATTCAAAAATAAACCGCGATAAAATTCTTAAAATTAGTTTTATTTCAATATAAATACAACCGAATTGAGCACCTACTTTTTGAAATCGGTTAAAAAGGGCTAGATCTAGTTTGAAAAGGGCTAAGGTGGCAGCGCTGCTACGCATGTAGTCGTCTTTGATGTGACATTAATTAGAGAAAGCCATATAATACATCATCGTTATCAAGGCACGGAGCGCGCGCGACGTTGCCAAACCGCCTGCTACGTTCACGCGCTCGATTTGTCTATGCCTATCTTGTTGCTTGTGGCAGCAAGCGGTTTGTCCCACGCTAAAGCTTGGATCAAATTGCGTGCAGCACAGCACAGCGTAGCGCAGCTCACCTTATAACGTTATAATGTATGGAATATTACGGGAAATGACACGCCAAATGCACGCTGCTGTACAGCGCTGCGCAACTAAGCGCATCGACGCCTATAAAGCTACGCAGAGACAAACTAAGCGCGCGTGAACGCAGTGAGCGGTCTGGCAACGTGCGCGTCCCAAATCAAAAATGTAACGAATGTTGAGTCGGTACCCAACCGTTACTTGGGTTGTTTAGGCTTAGGAATCGTGTATCGATCGGTCCCTGGGAGATGTACAAAAGACTCATTTGTATATACTCCAACCGGAGTGGGTCTGTTGTTAAGAATTCCTTGTTATTTAAAAGAAACAATTACGCTACGCTCCGTATAAAATTGTAATCTTTTATTATGTTAATAACTGTTTTTTTGCGAAAAAATTGCCGATATCGTGACACGGGCATTATTTCAACTAAATAAGTACTTTTTTAGTTTAAATGATATTCCCTATTCGAAACCTGCACGCCTTTGCTAGTGGATGTAATGCTAAAACAAAAAAAATACTATATTATTATTTTGATTTTGATGCATAAGTTAGTGCCATGTTAGCGTCTTCTCGTTACGGGATCAAACTTTACAAATTACAATATTTCTTTAAACATTCAGTCGGAGTGAATTCTTACTAATATCCATCCTTACATCTGTTATCTACATCTATGTAGAGTCCTCAGTGGCTCAAGCATTTTTTTTTTAAATAGCAGTACTGTAACTACATAGAATGTCTCTCGTTCCGGTCACCCTACAGGTTTATAAATATGAATAGCAATCACAGAAAATTTTCCCGATAAAGTTACGATTATATTAGAAGTTCGTACTTATACTACTGTTCTGAGAAGAGCGATAGTCATCTTCTTTCTATTCTCTCAGCTACTTACAGTGTCCAAAATTAATAATGAAACCTGTTATGTTAGACTTTATAACATCAGTACCGCAGTTGTCGTCAGTGTACTTTGTAATTCTATCCAACCCTCATTTTTCGAAGCCCAACAAAAGTTTGGACGTTCCTTTAAAAAAACCATAATAGCAGTTCACAGAAGTATATGCAATCACCTTGTTTTATGTGGGTATATTTTAGCAATGTCAATGTTTGCTATGTATGTGTGATAAATAAATCAATATAATAATATTAAATCAATATATGGGTGTCATTTTCTGGGGGTTTGGGGAAGTCAATAACGAATATGACATCCATTTTGAAATCCAAGATTGTGAAAGTAAAATTAATACGTTGGTAATTTTGAAGGTTTTTTCGGGGAACTGATTTCGAATATGACTTCCATTTTGAAAAATGGGACTGGCAATGGCAAAAACTACATCCTATCGATTTGTTCAGTTCTGCAATCAAGTATTTATAAAGGTATATTTGTATTATGATTATCTTACACTACAACTACCAAAATGCTTTGAATTGTGACGGTTACTTAAAATAAAATAAAAATACATTAGTGTAATCATAATTCGCTCTTATATGCATATAATCTTTAAATGCCGAGCGTCAAAGCGAATAAACATACGATTGACATTACATTTATTTATGCACCATCAGTATACATGAAAATAATGAAACATGAAAATTTACTCTACTAGCTAAAAATATAGCCTTTTCTTGTTTCCTGTAACTTTTAATTTCTATCCCGAACATTTTTTTTATATTTTCATTACGTTATAGGCAAGTATTTGATCTCGATCTCACCTGATGGTAAGTGACGAAGAGATCTACGATGGGACATACTTGCCTAGAAGGTACCTGTTCACTCTCGACTTGAAAACATCCAGACTAATTGTAGTCAACGGGAAACAAAGAAGCCGGTAGCTTGTTTCATTCCTTGGCAGTTCCAGGCTCTTGACATTGAACCCTGTCGGATTTTCGTACGTTATTCTCAAACATACAAACGAACAAATTTATAATACAAGTTGAACAGAGTGTAATCTATTTTGTTTTATTATCTGAAAATTGTGTTTCATTATATCATGTATATTTGTGGTGGTGTCGTTATAGGGATTGCAATCCAGCGGGTTTTGTTTTTACTTCAATCTAGCCGGATGCCGAAAAGATTTAGGTTTTTTTGGAATTTAAATCAATATTCCTTGTGTTGATATCAATATGACATCATTAAATGATTATTAAACATTACAAAAATCAACATATGTTACTGCACCCAATTGACTAATTGTAGTACAGTTTGTTTTCAACTCGAAAAAAATTGCAAATATTGAGTTCTTATATTTACGCTAATACTATTACATTGAATAAAACTTATTTTACAGATTTTATCGCGTTTATTCTATGTCTTTACGTTGCTGTCGTTTTGACGGCTTTACAGCAACCATGGTCACGGGAGGACTGAGGTGTTTGATGTCCTAGTGTCATAGTTCAAACTGGGATACCCTCACGTTTAGTTGTTGCTTGCGATATGCAGAAAGTGCTCACAGCGTATTAATTACTTATCTTTCCATATTAAAATTAGGTTGTTTTATTTCCAATGGCCGCACGTATCAGCCTTGTTCGGAATCGGTGTTCTTTTGCGAGGATCTGTGGTTTATCAAATCTGATATAATGGTGGGTGTAATCCTGTACATATTCATAGTATGCAGACTTCGTGGAGCGCCGGTGTTTCGCAAAAGTGATGTGTACTTTACCCGGGTTTTTATTTATTTTCTAGTTTTCCCTATGTACGAAAGCCCTATTCACAATCGAATTTGTATAACCCTGTATCTTGTAGAGGAATGTGACACTTGACAGATGGTAAGAACTGACTAATCTTCGGCAGCTTGAAAAAAGTTTTGATTGAAGTTAGTTTCAAGTTGTAGCCATTCTTATCTGTCAGCTGCAGCTGAAACGTCGGGAATATAAAAACATAAAATAAACGCGATAAAATCTGTAAAATAAGGTTTTTTTCAACATTAGCAAATATTATCTTTAACCCTTAATAGCCTAGAGTTTCAATTTTGATACCAATCTTTTAAACCGAATGTTCACATTACTATTAGTTTTTTTTTATAGGTTGGCTGTACGTATTTTACTGTTGTATAATATTCTTTCCAACGAAATTAAAAAAAAATCAAATGTCATTATTATTAAACACAGTAACATTAAACACAGTAATATTAAAATAAATCAATTTCGTAAATCAGGCTATTAAGGGTTAAGTCTTTGTACGGAAGACTAAAATATTACTTCTAATCTTTATCTGAGGGAATTTTAATCGGTCTTCTTTATTCAGGAATTACAAGTAGATATAATAATTGTCTTAGTTTTTTTTACTAGAGAATCAATAATAAAAATAACAAATGTATAAATACGAGGGTGACACTGAAAGTTTTTAGTAATTCAAATTAGAAACTAAGAAGCACCTATTTAATAAATTTACTGTCTTCAGAAGAGTCCCCTTGACAATCTATGCATCGATGAATTCGATGGAACCACAGTGAAGCAGTGGAGATCTTCTCATTAGGGTTTCTTCCACGGCTTTTTTTAAGTGCTGTCACGGATTCTTCGGCATCTCGAAACCTTATGTCTCGAGGTATTTTCTATTATTTTTTGTAAATAAAACGAAGTCGCAAGGTGCAAGGTTGGGGCTTTATGGCGGATAACCCAACAATTCCACTCCTGACGTCTTCCAATACTCGGTTATTTGTTTGGCTGAGTGTGCTGTGGCGTTGTTATGTACTGGGAGGACGTTGCTCTCGAACTTTTTCCAAAACAACAGGCAAAAAAATAGTGGTGTACCGCTCTGCAGATATTGATTTCTTATTTTCTGGAGCAACCGCTGCAAAATATTCCGTCCTCCCGAAGAATGAGGCGATCATGATTTTTCCCAGGCTCCGTCCTTTCTTCACTTTTTTTGGCAATTCTTCAGAAGGAAACACCCAGTGTGATGATTGCTTGTAGGTTTTGGGATCGTAACAGAAAACCAATATTTTGTCACCTGTGACGATGTCAACTACAGAGTTTGAAGCACCTTACATACCTTACATACTTGTTGAAAAATATAACTTAATAACCACTATCTTTTTCAAAGTTTTTACACGACCGAGAAACCACCCCCGCGCTACCCCGGACTGATTCGCTAGTCCACTCGCCAGGCTCCATATATGTAATCTTGGCATAAGTTGCTCGTTTAGCAACTAATGCCTTGATTACATGTAACGAGTAAAATGGCGAGACAGTCTGTCGGCCAAGTAATTTAGATTTAAACGTACCGACCATTGTCTACACCTACCACCACGCAGCGCAATCCTCGAGAGTGTGCTGCGCTGAGGCATGCACCTGTCAACAAAGGCAATTTACGATTGAACTTAAGCTATGCTATGCTATATAATTTTATATTATAAAACATGTCAAAATATAGTTTGATCGAAGGCCACGCATATACCGTTTCCATAAAAGTTTTCATACTCTTAACAAGATGATTAAAGAGATCGCCACATGAACGATACCTAGTTATTTATTTATATTTTTTTCATACACGTAAACGTTCTTAAAAAATGTTCATCCATATCCGTTCAGAGATGAGCAATACGGACAGACGATCGCCAGCGCCGCCCCGTAGACTTCATTTTACATACACTATGTAGTGTATTTAGTTTTGTAATCACCGCTCTAAATATCCTTCTCTTTTTTACAGAGGCGGTGAGGACAGCACTAGCAACACGTGTCCGCTAGCGGCCTCTGCCGCGGCACCCGCTGCGTGGCGAGGTACAAACGACAGTGCGACGGAATACTGTCGTCGTGGTAACACGCCCGCCGCATATGGCAGGTATCAACGCAACAACTCAACCGCACCCTATTCTACACCACCTTCGAACGTTGAAAGGTATTCACACTGTATGTACCATTATTAAAGTCGAGAAGATGACTCCTTGCAAGATTGTAGAATTCCTTAATCGGCTCGACTTCATGCTCGCCATATGAGTACCGTGTATTTTTTTCAAATCATGAAATTATCGTCCTTGAAGTAAGTATCAAGTCGAATAGTTTAATTTTATTATTCGAAAAAATGTTATAGGGCCCTATCAAAAAAAGGAACCTGTTCTTCAACAGTCCAATCGCTACTTTAAATATGACCCAGATATGACTAATTAAGCATATATCTGAAGACATTTTATTCGATCTAACTTCTTCCTACACCAAGCGACTCATCCCTGATAGATAGGTATCGACGTCACACACAAGGTTGATTGTTTATCGCTCGATGTGATGGTCCCAAACAATACGTAGACACCAAAAGACCGAGGACATTGAATTGAATTTACGTTAATTATTTCGAAAAACTGAAATTATAACATAATCATAAAACGAAACATTTTGAAAAATCTTACAATATTGTTTTGAAAATAAGCGCGATAATGATGTATAACCGCGTTCTCAACTTTTCTGAAAGAAAATTTTGCGAGAAATGTCTGACTTTTTGTTTGACAGTAGCTTGTAATGTTAAACTACGTAGCAAGTTTAATTGCGACAGTTTGTCAAGGATTTCCTGAGAGTAGTTGCGACTTGTGAGTATTTCACTCATGTCCGAGTATGTTTGTGACAAATCTCGCTGCTTTATCGGATTAATGTCGTATATCTTAAGCTTGCGGCTGTTTGTTTCTTTTTTAAAGTCAATATCAGACGTTGGAAATCAGTGTCTTCCTATGTTATAGCGTGTCCCATGTTTTTTGTAATAATCCTAACTCCCAAATTTCTACACATTCTATTGCTATATCAAACATAATATACCACTGCGCACACGACTTCCGGTTTGCGCAGTACTATATGAAGTTTGATTAAATTACATAGAACGTCTATAAATTCGGAGGTAAATCAACTTTCGTATACACAAGTAAAGGTATTATCGTGCAGCATCTACTATTTGTGATTCTCGGATAATTTTCTTTTAATTTAATAAATATGTCCTAAAATAATTACATAACGAAATTATAGAACGTACGTCGTTATAAATCCACTTACATATATATACGTTATAAATGTGAAAGTTTGGATGGATGGATGGATGGATGTTTGTTACTCAATCACGCCAGAACGGCTGAACGGATCTATATGAAATTTGGCACACAGATAGATTATAGTCTGGAATAGCACATAGGCTACTTTTTATCCCGGTAAAATATATGGTAGCCGTGGGATAGATTTGTTTTTATTTTTCATACATTTTAATTGCGGATAACACCGCGGGGCGGTATCGATATAACCCTATTTTTTGCAGCTTATGTAAGCTATCCCAGTCAAAGTAGATTGCATCAAACCACATCCCTCTTTATTAAGACCCGCTGTCCGTACGTCCTCGCGCTCACAAACAATAGATCCCAATAAAATAACGTGAAATTAATTATGGTGTAGGTACTCAATTTTTGAGGAGTGGTGTAATCTTAGAGCATTGCATTCAGTTGCATGTTGTCTTTTTCTGCATGCTTTTCAAAGATATCATATTGGCTAGCGAGTGATTTGTGCTGTAATAATATTACAGCACAAATCACTCGCTATTCCACTATTTGATGATTTTAGACGAACATATTATGTTCGTCTAAAATCATCAAATAGTGGACTTACTCTACTAACACGGAATAGGGCAACTGATGTGCTGCGATATTTTCGGTAGACAAACTAATATTATAGGAATGAAGAAAGGATAGTTCGCTCACTTGTGTTTGTATGGCTTTACTTTTAGTCGTACATACCATATTTTAGCGGCGGTGCACTAGTGCATTTCAACGAGTAGGTACCCTATCATATCTACACATAATGTACTTTTCATTGTATTAACATGTGTGTGATAACATTACTACTTAACCTACGCGCCGTATACGTTGCTTCATATAATTTCTTGTTGTGACAAAAGATGCCGTGAAATTTTACGTTATGAATTTAGGGAAGGTCTTATTGGTTTTAATTTTTGTTTAGAACAACACCACACCAACGATGGTATACCAGCGGAGACAGAACAACAGGTGCTACGGGTGGTGAGAGCACGCCTAGCACTCCGGGCGGCGGCACCGAGGGCGGGCGGCGGCGGCGGCACTCGGGCTCGGGTTCGTCGCGATCCGATTCCAGTTCACCCGAGCCTAGCGACACATCCCGCGCTTCCACGCCCGCTACGCAACCGCCGCTCTCTCATCACTCCAACCATCGCACGCCACCTTCCCTACAACATCAGGTATATTGTGGACTTTGGCGTGATGATGGGCAACTGTGAACACCCGCGTGGTTATTTTTTGGTATCAACTTTCTTTTTGCCGTTACGCATAATATAGTTTCTTGTAATTTGTGTTGATTTGTTGTTGGTCTTCAGTAATAAATAGGCTTTACAGATTTATGTATGCTTCTGTATGACGGAGTTAATTGGAGTATGCGACGATATATCTCATTTGTTGTTAATGACCTAATCAATCTTAATTTGATATTGACAGTGGGCATCGACGGCAAGCGGTAGACCCTTGGCTATTTGTGTACGAAACCTACCGACTCGGTCTACTGATAGTTCTTTGAAGGATGGCCTTTATCATGAATATAAAAAGCATGGAAAAGTAGTATGGGTGAAAGTAGTCGGTCAGAACGCCGATCGATACGCGGTGGTGCGATTTAAGAAGCCGTCCGATGTGGAGAAAGCGCTCGAAGTATCCCAGGATAAGCTGTTTTTTGGGTGTAAAATATCCGTGGCGCCTCACCAAAGTTGCGATGAAGATGCAGATTCTGCGAAACCTTACGAGACTGATATCGATGAATACCATCCAAAGGTAAGATAAACTAATATTTATCTATTTAATTTACATCGGTAATACCTCCTATCTTGTAGGTGACTAAATATTGTATCGTTTTCGCAGGCTACTAGAACTCTATTTATCGGAAACTTAGAAAAAGATGTGACACAACAACAACTCAGGGATAAGTTCAAACATTTCGGGAGAATAATAGAAATTGACATCAAAAAAGGAAGCAGCGGAGGTGCGGGCTATGCCTTTTGTCAGTACGCATCTATATCGAGCGTAGTGGAGGCGATCCGTGCCATGGACGGCGAATACGTAGGCGGCTCGCGTGTGAAGCTTGGTTTCGGCAAGCCCGTCGCTACTACGTGCGTGTGGGTCGACGGTCTCACCGAACACACTGAAAAGCAGGTGCGATAAACACAATTTATTAACTTGTCGGTGGAAATAAAAAATAAAATCCTAATATAAGCTCGAATATACTAAAATTTGGCAGTATCTTCATTAACACACAAAGCACGCGTTGAACTATCTGTACGCAAGCACGACACTCAACGGATTTAACAAATTCGCTTCGTTAACATAACCAACATGCTAGGCGTATGCGCCCCCGAAAGACCCTGTCGGTACAGGCAGTTCTATGAGACCGTTCTATAGAAACGTGCCATGCGGGCGCGGCAGCGCGGCGTGACGACAGATCGACGCGTCGTAGGTACCTTAACGAAACATTATTTTATCTACTTCGATTTATCCATCAGCATCATAGAGCAATTACCAAAGGAGGTGGCAATTTATGACACTTTGACGGGTTGAGGTATTTACGTCCAGCAAATAACGTAAACGGGCGTGAAAGGCAAAGCTAGTGGGTTATTTTAAATTATTCGGAATCGGTATCGGAAACAGATATGAAATTTTGCGCTGTTGGTGTCGCTCCCGACGAGCTTTGCGACGTAAACTTTTTGAAAAAACTAATTGGTATTTCCATTGAGAGCCGTCGAATATCGTGAATAGCGATTGGGGATATAGTTAGGAAGTTTTCGATTCTGTTTCCGATATCGGTATCGAATAATTTAAAATAACCCTGCTAGAAAGGAACAAAAAAATGGGGAAAAACCACTAACCCTCAGCTGATGATAATTAAAGAAGTCAACAATACTGAAGTCTAAAATGTCAATGATTGTGTGGGCATGTTAGAATGTACATGTCGTAATGATTCTATGAGTACAATGATCATTTGAAAAATAAAAGAAACTAATAAAACATTCACTTGGATTTTGTCAAAGTAGACCACTACTGGTCCCAGTCTCCTTTGGTAACCGGTCGAAGTTCGGTATTCGTTAAAATAATGCAAGTGGGCACCGTGGTGCAGGTGTTGAGCGCGGTGTCGCGATGCGGCGGCGCGACTTCGGTGTGCGTGGACCGCGCGGCGGGCGCGGCGCTGGTGCACTTCGAGCAGGCGGCGGCGGCCGGCGCGGCCGTGCGCGAGCTGCGCCGCGTGGCCGCCGCCGTGTCGGCCGCCGAGCCCGACCATCCGCGCCTCTGCGTCGACTACGCCTCGCGCGAGTGTCAGGTACCGCCCCGCGCCGCGCCTGCCACACGTCACACGTCTACTACAGGGGGCCTAGAACACAAACACACCAGTCATCGTTCAGCGTTCGCGTTCCACGTTCTTTGAAATGTAAGGGTCATTGACCACTTGATGTTTGCACGAGCGCTATGGAACTTTAATATTTCATAGAACACGGAACGCAAAACGCTAATCGCTCTCGTGCGTGTTTGAGCTGTTAGTACAAGTTTCTTGACAGTATACATCGGAATCCATATTGGATGTTGACTTTTCCATACATTTTACTTATAGCACACCTAGCGAAAACGTACAGCTTTAATGGTAATGTTTGGTTTCTTTTATTTCGAATTTGGTTATCGTGAGCTATTGAAACTTGTACTAGACCCCCCAGTACTCGGCAGTTAAAAGTGATACTACAGTTCGCTTCTTTTATCTGCATTTCATGTGATCTTGTTCTTGTTGTGTAAGGTGTAAGGATTAGTTATATTGCCCAAGATACGACAAACGTGGCATCTTATCAAGTGGCAGCAGTTGTGGGGGCTACTCCCGTGCAATGCAAAAAAATAAACTGAATTAAATAAGAAAAACCAAGTGCATAAGTTAGCCTTTCCTGAACCCAGTTAATGATATTGAATAGTTGATCAATTTTAAATTGGTTTGTTGGATGGTTTGATTTTAAGTCTGCGCTGAAGCGAACTGCAATTGCCGAGTACAGAACGAGTTTTTTCACCTTATGATAACTATTTAACATAGTTTAGTGAGGTGTTAAAACACGTACCAGGAGACCTGACGTGGCTCGCCCTCGCTCCGTCAAATAAAAATCTGCGTACAAATATGTTACTGTGATTTTCCTACAAAATAAACACATTGTATAATGAAAATATTTTAACTGTTGGTTCTCAAATATAATTTTTGACCATCTGTTTGAATGGGAAGTGATATATTCGTGTAAAATATTTTGCCACAAATACTGTTCACCTTACAATTAGTGAAAAAATACCCTGTTAATACAAATAAATAGATGTATATTTTATTAAATACACTGATTAATATAGGTAACAAAAGTCGGGTATCGATGTTGTAATTATTTGTATTTTCTAAACTGTAACATTGTCTTACTAATAGGAGGCGTTTTACGAACAACTAGAGAAACATGGCGGTTCAGCGGCATTAACGGGTTCTGAAAGACTGAGTGGAGACCTTGCAACGCGTTATTTGCCGTCTACGCGCCATGAATCAATTCGGTTAGTTAATTAATA
This sequence comes from Pheosia tremula, assembly GCA_905333125.1. Classification (NCBI taxonomy): domain Eukaryota; kingdom Metazoa; phylum Arthropoda; class Insecta; order Lepidoptera; family Notodontidae; genus Pheosia; species Pheosia tremula. Next base: position 4,523,192 of record HG995411.1, read on the forward strand.
ATAATACTCTTGTCTAAAACGTTTAATTTTTATATTTGCGTAAGTTACGAAAAGTACTGTGAAGGTGGTTGGGATATTATGTACCCGGTAGAAAACACATGAATAGTCCTTGATGTAGGTACCCCTAAAAGTGAAACAATGGACGAATATTTGTTCATGAAGCGTTGGTCGTGGGGACCAGTGCATTTCAATTGAATCTTTACTTTGTATAGGTACGAGGGGTGCGGTTCACGATCGCGGGCGCCAAGTTTCGGTCGCGCGTCGTCCCGGCCCCCGCGGTTCCCGACGCTCGACCACTACGACCCCGCGGAGTATGCCGCGGACCGACGTTACAGGTAACGCGAACTACCGTCAGCGCACTACCTTCGTTTACCACGAGCGCGGCAGGCGGCGGTTAGTTCGCGACTCGAGCTGAACTGATACATTGTCCTCTCTTTTCGCAGGGTGTACGACGAGGTGGGCTCCAGTCCGCAGGCCGAGGACGCGCCCTACGAGGAGAGACTGCAGTCGGTCGTCGTCTCCCCGCACCGCGCGCGCCGTCATCGCCGAGACTCCAGCCCCGAGGATCGAAAACATTCGAAGGTATCATTCATATAGACAAACGAACGAGGGTGGTGGTTTTGTGTTCTAGAGCTATCTTATATATTGTACGTTGAGTGTTATTTCGCCTTAAGCACGAAGTGCCATCTCGGACATCAAATACGTTTTACCGCTAACTCAGGCGGACCTCAGTATATTTATAATTTTCATGTTATTACGACACAAGCAGCGCCCGAGACTTCGTCGTTCTTGTTTCATCTCAGTTGTACTTTACTCGGTATGTGATGGTGGTCTGTGTTACGGCAGGAGCGTCACCGTGGCTTGGCCGGATCACGGCGGTCGCGGTCCGGGTCGCGCGGTGGGTCGGGGCACGCGCGGCGCCGCCACCGCCGCCGGCGCGACGGGTCGGGGTCGCGCGCCGGCACGCCGCTGCGCGACGAGCCCGACGCGCCGCCCGCCGAGCCGCGCCGCGCGCCGCGCGAGCGCCCGCCGCTGCCAATGAGCCTGCCGCTGCCCAAGTTCGCGGCGCAGCTGCTGCGCGCCGCGCCGCCCGCGCCGCGCGCCGCGCCTGCGCCTGCGCCAGCGCCCGACTCGCCGCCGCGCCCGCCCTCCGCCTCCTCCTCCAGCGGCGCCGAGCAGCCGCACGAGCCCTCGCTCGAGGAGCGCATCCGCAGCCTCGACGAGAAGCTCAGCGGGGCGCGCGCGCTCACCGACGCGCCCGACCGGACGCGCCTCCGACACCGCCTCCTCGAAGTCGACATTAACGAGGTCAAGCCCTCTGAGGTGGTGCGCTCGCTGCTCGCGAAGCGATCAGTCTTCGACGAGGACTCGGAGCGGCTCGAGGGTGCCGCGCGCGCGCCCGGCGCCGGCGGCCCGCGTCGCGCCGCCGCGCCGCGTGCGCTTCGCTACCCCTTCCCGGCGCACCCCACGCATCCAACGCCGCCGCCCCCCACGCCGCCGCCCGCCCCACCTGGGTCTCACGCGTTCCGCCGCGACCGCCCGCCGGAGCCCGCGCCGGAGCCGGTGCGCCCGAGAACACCCTCGACGGACCGCGAGCGGCCCGACTCCAACGAGCGACACTCCCCCGCCTCGACAATCGAATCCATCGGGGAGCCGAGGTTCATTGAGGACCGACGCGACTCCCTCGCCGGGCTCGTCGAGCAGGATCGCGAGCGAGGCATCGTGATCCACCTGGATGAAGTCGAGACCGCCGTTTCAGTCCGGCGGCAGAGCGAAACTCCCGAGAGCGGTGAAGGCGAGCCGCTCGCGACCGACGCCATACCTGCCGAGTGCCACCTGTTTGAAGATCCCGCTGATGAATATAGCTCCCTTCGTTCGGAAGAGAGCACCGCCCGTGATGTCATGGATATGTTATTGAAACGAGTCGAAAATTATCACGACAGCCAAAAACTGGATGTTCATGTTCAAAAGAAAATCACATTAAGTCATGAAAACGATAGTAAATGCGAATTACGTAAACAGGAAGATGATAAACCGAAATTGGATAATGAAAACAAATTGAACCGTTTGTATTTAATTGATGATCAAAAAGCTAAAGATATAATAGACGACCACATCGCTAAAGAATTGTTTGAATTTGAATTACAGCACAGTCATTTTAATACAATTAATTCTATAAAATTGAGTAAAGATAATACAGACATTCATCATGAGATCATCAGAGGCGATGAAAAATCGTCCAAGGATAAGCACGGCCAAGGCTACCATAATACGAAGCTTGAGAAGGAGAATATTAATTTTGAAAAATCTTCTGAGAGAGAACAAAATATCAACCATATGTGTATAGTTGACAAGAAACATACTCACAATGAAAAATGTCCTGATGACCGCATAAGAGGAGATCGCGATAAGGCGAAGCATTTTAAAGAAAGATTAGACAAAGATAAGCACGACGAAAAGTCCAAAAATAGTAAGGCTGAAAGCAAAAATTTAGAAAAAAGATTAAAAGAAGACCTTACCACTGAAAAACATCTAAGTGAAAAAACGGATAAAATAAAAACTGAAAAAGATCTCGAAAGAAACCAAAAAGAAAAGATAGAGAAAGAAACTGATAAGTCCACACTTAAAACGGAAGAAAAATCCAGGCATGACCATTTTAGAAAAGAACGAAGTGACAAAGATAAAAAAAAAGACCCGCTAGATATGGATGTCCCATCTACTAAAACTAAAAAGGATGACAAACACAAACATGAGAGGTCTAAGAAAGATGGTGATACAAAACGAGAAAGCAAAAAGGAATCCGACACGGTAAAAAATCGTAAATCTTCCAGAGATGAAAGTTCCAGAGACTTATGTCGCAAAGATTCTACAGATTCGTCAACGTCGAGGGCTTCACATGAATCGTCTAAATTGAAAGACTTGGACAATAATGATAGTAAAGAAGACATCAAACCAAAAGTTAAACATGAGTTATTCGTGAAACAAGAGATAGACAAAGACTTACCGTTAAAAACAGAAATCAAAGAAGAAAAAGATCTAATAGGTCATCCCAAAAACAAACACGAAAATCTTACTGAACATGTGAAGTGTAAAGTTGATACAACTGAAAAACAGAGGCATTATTCCCTTGATTCGCCTAATTTAGATTCTAAACGTAAAGAACGTTTAAATTCTTGTTCAAGTTTGCCATCTCATATTGGACACAAACGAAGAATGTCGTCTCAGGACAGTCTCGATTCTTTGAACGATGACGTCAAGAAGTGTAAGAATGATACTAAACTTCCCGAAAGAAGGGACTCTAAAGATTCTCGAACTGATAGTAGACATAAAACTGCCAAATTTAGCAAAGGCCACTTTGCAAAGATTATTGAAAGCAAGACTAAAGATGACAAGAAAAACCAAGTCAAACCACCTGATGATGCGTTTTCTGATTCAAAAGATAATGATCAAAAAGACCATAAAAATACAGATAAGGTAAAATGTCTGAAAAAGAGTCCTAATGAAGTAAATGATGATGCAGCTAACACCGATTTACAATCGGATGGATTACATAATGATTTAGATTTTCTTGCAACACTGGAATTAAGGTCGAGTGAGGAAGATGAAAAACAAAGAGCCCTTAAGAAAGAATTGAAAGAAAAAAAGCGGATACAGCAATTACAACAAATCCAAGAACTTCAGAATATGCAACAAGATGCTTTACACGCTGAGCTAATAGGGAAATTAAAAGACGATAAAAAACAAAGGACTGACGAAAAAAACAAGGAAATTGCGCGTGATAAGCGCATGTCAACCGATCGCAAAAGTAGAGACGACAAAATTGATAATAACAAACGTAAAAACCGCAGACCTGTACAAAGTAGCGACAGTTCCGATTCTGATGAACCCAAAAAACATTCAATATTTGACATCATCGACGATGGACCTACATACATATCAATGTATGATAAAGTTAAAGCCCGTTCATGTAAAAATATGCAAAAACAAGAAGAAGAAAAGCGGCAAGAAAAGATAAAAGCGAAATTTTGTCAACTAAAGCAAAGTAGAGCCAAGCGAGAGGAAAAGAAGAGATCTAGCTGGGATGAGGATAGCGATTCCGAGAACGACAGGAAAAAATCTCAGAAATCATCTCGGGATAATTCTTCTGATGATGAAAATATAGTTATGCATGGTAAAAAACGCGAAAAATCCCACGAAATTGATTATGACCGTTGCAAAGTAGATGAGTATTTTGGTATAGCGACTAATGAAGAAGACTTGCGTAACAAACTGTCGCGTAAGAACTCTAGAACGCGGATCATATCCGATACATCCGATGACGAAATATCAAAACGAAGTATTAGCAAAAGTCCCAATTATCTTGATAACATTAAAAAAGAAAATCCTTCTGATTCTGAACCAACACAAAGAATAAAAATCGAACGTGTTCATTCAAATACAATAGAAAATAGTATCAAGAAAAACTCTATATTAAATTTATTCGGAAAAAGCGACAGTGACGATAGTAAAGTCAAGATAAATCGTGACAATGATAATGGGTATAAGTCAAACTTCATAAAATCTCTGTCTAATGACTTTTCTTCAGAAAATGAATCTGTGTCCAACAGAAATACTGGAGAAGTTCGTAGAAAACACAAGAAGAAACAGAGGAAACATAAGTCTGCATATTCAGACGATGAAATGAAAGTTGATAATAGTGACAGCAGTTTAATAGAAGAACACAAACATAAAAATAGTGAAAAACAACGTCGTCATAGTAACAAGAAGGATAAAAGGAAAGACAGGTTACGTGACAGTGTAGACGCTGATGATACTCGTGAAGATAGAGCTAAGCCTAGAAAAGATAGGAAATCCGCCAATAATAGTTTTGAAATTACAACCGAAATAATTTCTAGTACCTTAAAGAAAGATGGGAAAATGGAGGATATCTTTGGCCCACTGTCAGACGAGTCTGATGGAGACACTAATAAGGGGCATATAAATCATAAATCGGATTATTCTTCCCATGAAGTTGAAACCAGTATTTGCGCAAATAACACGGAATTTAAACTAAAAGATAAAGATGATAATAAACGTAGAAAAGAGAAAAAACGAAAAGAAAAACGATATCTTAAGGAAGATGATAATAGTCTAGATGTTGACGCTGTCAGTAAAGCTATTGAGGCGCGTCTTTTTGCGGAAACGTTAATAGATGATGAAAATAGGATCAAAGCGGACGCATTGTCAGAATGCATTAATAATATTGAACACAACGATCTTACGTATACTGAAGAGAACATGGTTAACGATATGATTAAACTCGATAAGCTAAAGAAAGAATGCAAGGAGAAGAAGAAGAAAAAGAAAAGAAGTAAAGAAGACCGTCAAAGTCGCAAAGAACATTATCATTGTTACCAGCAAGATAAATCCGATCACACTATGATCGAGGATCTGGAGTCGTCACCAAAAACAATGTTACTAGATATACCACTACCAAATGATATCCAAATGGTGAGTGTCGTCGACAAAAAAGATGATAGTAAATCCCTTTCGGAATCTCATAGCTTACCTAGATTGACAGATAGCCCTCCAAATATGATACCAGTGGATAAAAATATTGGTTCAAAAAGTATAGATTCAAGTAGTCTAGTAACTGAAGATCATAAAATAGAATACAGTGAAAACAAAGAAATCGAGATTGAAGAAATTCCTATGCCTCCACCATTTGAAAATATTGTAACTGATATCACTGATATTAGTGAAGTGCCGCTTCCAAAAGACCCACTACCGAACAAACTGAATCATAATAAAGAAGACTTCTTGTCGGCTTTTAACAATGATAGTGACTTTTGCGAAAATGCTGTCAGAAATATTAGCAATTCAGAAAAAGATGTAGAAAAAATCACAGAGAAATGCTCAGATTTGTCGGACATTTCAACAAGCAAATTGGAAAAGAAATCAGATGAAAAACCAAGGGCTATTATATCCCAAGAAGAAACTGCGGATGCTGTGGCTGCACTTTTGGGTGAGAGTTTTGGTGGCAACGTAAACACCTTTACAAGTTGCTATAAGGAGCCTGAAACGGACTCTACTAATCAGAATGAAAATGAGGGCGTTTCAATAGAAAGTGGAAACATTCCAGAAGAAGATGCAGAAGAAATGAGACAGGCAGTACAAAATTTGAATGCATGTGAAATGGAAATGAAGCCTGAAACACCTGTATCGGATAACGACTTGCTTCTAATTGACACGGATACTGAAGAAGCTGATGAAACACCACAAGATGCTATAGACAAACTACCCATTAATATTATAGCAACAAATCAGGCTCTAAATGCAATATCAGAAACCAAGTGTACAAAAGGAGTTGAGCCTACGAATGCCGCAGCGTCAGATGTGAAATTGAATATAGTGCAGCCAGTTAGTTCTGAAGGAAACATATCTAAGCTCAAGGTAAATGAAACTGACGTAAAAATTCATCTAGCAAAACGAGATAATGTTCAGGTTATTACATCTACTGCTACACCAGTTATAACTTCGTGGACACTAACCAATAATAAGTTGCGAGAACCACACGTCGTGAATATTGCAGCTAATTCACTGCCGCCTAGAGACAAAACCGAACTCAAGCCTACTCACATTACAGCAAATATTGTTCAAATTAAAGGACCTCAAAACCAGAATGTACAAATCAATAATTCGATCAGGCCAATCGTGTCTCCCACACGCGTGAGTGCTCCATATCAAGTTATCAATCAAATGATTCGTTCACAAACTCATAGTAATATGCAACCACCCACCATTAAAATACCGGAACCTCATATTTTGTACTCAAAACCTCAAGGAATCGTAATTTCACCCCGAATGTCTAATGACCCTAGAATGCAAAGTCCAAAGGCTAGTCCACAGAGAGAAGGTATGACATCACCTCGTCTTTCAAATATGGCTATTTTAAGCTCGTCTCCGCAAAATTTAAACTCTGTGGGAATGGCATCGCCAAACGCCATACAACAAAGGTCTCCAGGACAAATGACTGTTGTCAGAATGCAGCAACCTCCTTTAAGTCCTATACAAGCCATGCATATGCCACACGGTACCAGAACAATGTTGTCTCCAAACAGGCCCAATTCTGTCCTAGTACAAACACAGGGAGCACCCATTCATTTTAACCGTTTACCTGTTACTCCTGTCTTGGCACCAATATCAAAACAGTTGAATGTCACTAATATAGTGCCACAAAGTAAAGGAGTCGGAGTAACGACGTCACCTCTAATGCACCAACAGAAACGAATATCTGGTGATTGTAGAAAAAATGATCAAAGGAACATTTCAGAAAATTTTAACGATAACTCGAAAATTATTTTATCTCCAACAAGTCTTCAACATACCAATACAAATGCAACTGTTATGGCGCAAAATCGATTGTTATCAATGCAAAATACACTGCACGTTAGTAATATTAATTCACCTATACATTTGAATAGTAAAGTGCTATTAAATACAATGGCTCAATTGAATGACAAAAGAGAAAATCAGACACAGAAGTCTGATCAGATAAATCATGTTCCTTTCGCTTCGACGCCAATAATACACGTTACTGGGGTTAATAATCCTACTTCATCTATCATTCAAAGCGGTACTAAGGCCGTGTCATGCAACCTTCAGGAAACAACAAGCACTATAAATAGAACTCAGGGGTCTAATGTGATACATACTTTAAATTCACAAAGACTATTAACACCGGTACCTATGAGTAATATTATACAATTAGACACGACCAAAGGCCCAGCGCCTGTTTTGCCGATGGCTACGATTAGACCACCATCAGTTCTGACCAAATTAGAATCGTCAAATGCACCAACTACTGTAACATCCTGTATTACGAATGTGACACCATTGTTGCTCAAAACCACTAGTCCTACCGGATCGCATAGAACTAATGTGAAACTTGATAGAGATGACGCACCACCGTTATCAACTGTGTTGCAAAATCATATGCAGCGGGAAAATGAAGCCAAACTTGACGAGAAAAATCAATGCAAGCTTTCGTCTCCACTTTATGACCTAATGAGTCAGCAGAATCCGCAGAAGGATACTAAACCGTCTCCGGTAGAACATGTAGCCAAATGTGAGACAGATTTTGAAGAACTATTAAAGGATAATACAAACGAAATTAAAATTACCAATGAACCTGAAAAGAAACTCGAAGTAAATGTTGGTAAAACTGTAACATTAATTCCAACCAGTCAAAGTCGTGAGAAAGAAAACATAATTGAAGGTCATAAAAAGGAAAACGCAGTTTTACACACGGAACAGTCCCATTCCCTCATTTCTACACATTCTAAAGGAGACGCCACTGAAAAACTATCAAAGGAAGTCACACGATTTACAAATGTAGAAACATATTCAACAACGGAAAGTGCCATTCAACAGAAACTAATTGTGCCAGTTACTGAAAGTTTATTCAATGAAAAGTCTGTGACCAATGAACCTGAAAAATCATTGAAACCAGATAACATTTCAAAAACTGAAGATTTTTTTACCATGTTACCTAGCCAATTGAAATCTAGCGATAATCAAATAAAAAACGATGATAATGATTCTTGGAGTGCTAAAGATGTAAACATAGAGTCTGTTATTAAGAAAGTCGATTCATTGTGCAATGAACATATTGATATTAATAAAAAAATCAACGTAAAGGCTAATGACGTAGTCGCTTGTATAAAACCCGATGCAAAAATTTCAGAAAACCTAATCGATTACTCGACTCCTTTAAAATTAACTTCTGCTAATATCCAAACAGAAAACGTTACAGAGAATAATATTCCTATTGCTGAGGCGTTTACTGACAAGATTACAACGACTACTAAAAGAGGTGGACGAAGTGTAAGAGGTAAAAGGATGGACAAAAATCAGGATAAGATACAAACTCGTCAGATTTCTAAACCATCGAGAGGAGCTACTTCTGCAAAGCGTGGTAGAGGTAGAGCAAAAGTGGACAAGAAAATAAAAAATTTGGTTAACAATTGTGCGAGCATACCCGGCGACGTGTACGATTTTCACGAAGATTCAGGAGACGAAACGAACACATCACCTAACAAAACAGAGACACGACCACGATTAATTCTTACCATCAAAAGTCCACTCTCGGGACATTCCAACATGATAGCGACCTCCACTCTCAGTATAGGTCAGAGGGACCAGCAGAAAACGCTCGAGAAAACGAAAGAAGAAAAAATCGAGGAGTTCGTCTCCCCGTCGCCGAATACGCGTAAGTCCAGAAGACTCCAAGAGAAGGACGTTCAGCGAAGCAGCGTGGACGATGTGATCGAGGATGTTATAAAAGGCACCGGCAAACCCGGTAGGCCCGGGCGAGACGGCGCCAAACGCAAACCCTCTAGGCAAGCCGGCGGCAAGGCGGACGGCCGGGACAGGAGTCCGCCCGCTGACACCCGCAAACTCGCGCGCGGCGTCAAGCGGGCAAGGGACAGGAGTCTCTCCGACGCCTCCATGGACAGCGGCGACGACAGGGCCGCGGCCCGCGATGACGCCGCTCGGCCCCCCAAGGTGGCGCGCGTCGACGAGCACGCCGCCGAGCCTTCGCTGCCGCCCGCCGCCGAGCCGCCCGCGTCCACGCTCGCACCTGCGCCCGTAGCGGCACCCGCACCCGCTCCGGCACTCGCGCCGGCACCCGCGCCGGCACCCGCACCGGCACCCGCAGCCGCACCTACACCTGCACCAGCACCCGCGGACGCGCCGCCGCCCGCGGCGACCGAGCCGCCCACACTCCCGTTCGTGTCTGGTCAGAGCGCCCAACCCGCCGCGGCAGTCAACCCCACGCCGGTGCCCGTATTACCACCTGTGTCGACGCCCACTCCCATCACAAAACCTCCGAAAAAAATGATCTCCGAGATAAGTGCGAAGTTGGCGTGCGCGTTTGAGACAGCATGCTCGGGTGTGGCGCAGCAGCAGGCGAGCGCGGCCGCGGCGCCCGACGGCGACAAGCTGGCCGCGCCGCCGCACGCGCAGGCCGGCGGGGAGGCGCTGCGGCGGCGCGTGGACGTGCCGGCCGCCACGCTGCCGGTGGGCACGGAGGCCACGGACGCGCGCGTGCAGTCGCCCGCGCTGCCGCACCGCCCGCCCTCCGCGCCCGACCACCATCGCCCAGCCGACCGCGCCACGCCGCTTCTCATCAGGTTAGTCCCCCGCTTTATCTTTTAGAGTAGGTACGTGGCGCGCCGATGCCACGTATCCGGTGAATATACATTGAACGAAAGGTGTTGTTTTAGAATTGTGTTTGACCGTGCCTTATACTTAGGGGCGTCGAAGGAGAGGGCGGCTTGGGCGCAGGCTTGGGTTTGGGCTTGGGATGCGCGGGCGCAGCGCGCGCGTGCCGCGGGTACGCCGCCACGGCCAGCCTGCCGCGCGGCGCGCACCACCCGCCGCACCCGCCGCCCGACCACCATCTCGCCAAGCAGGTGGCCGTCGTGGGCCCGCAGCCGCAGCCGCACCGACACCACACGGGTATGTACCCCGCCTCACGACTGGGACATGCCAACATTGTATTATTTGTTTGACCAATGTTGGGAAGTGCTTGAACCCAAAATTCAAGACATTCCTCTCAATTTATGATATAATGGTCTAAGAAAAGGATCATTGTGATGTGGAAAAAGAAACAAATTAAAAATTCGTAAAGTCTATACTTAAAATTTCAAAAGTCAGTTTACAAAATTTATTACACGCCTAGTCAACAGTGAAGGAGTAGGGGGCTATAGTTTGATGATAAAGTATGTTTCATTTCAGGAGCCGCTTCTCGAGTCACCATTGCGAGTTTACCGTCCATTAGTCCACAGGGTCAAATAGCATTGGTAAATATCTTTTCTTACTGAAATTTATAATTTTATGTGCTTACCGTATATTAACTTTTATTCTGTTTATGCCACCCGGAACAGTCCGCTGACTTAGTAAGAAGTCCTCCACCCGCACATCAACAGACCTCGCCCGTGACTTCGGTATATCATAATGTAATCACAGTAATAATTAATATTTAGAAATAAAGGAGACAAGAGCCTAGAGTCATTTATAATGTATGGGTTCCATAGCGTCCGTACAACCAATTGGCGGTTACGTAAATTTTAAAGAATATAGAGAGCACGAACGCTGAACGCTGTCTGCTTATTTCGAAATCGCCGTACAAAGACTGGGGGTGCTACATTATTTGAACATTACTTAATTTACAGGGCGACGGAATGTATCCTCACTTCTCGCACCAACATTACCAGATGTATCAACAGCACTTCCGTGCCACTCAGCACGAGAGTAGGACCACACCCTCGCCATACACCCGGTGAGTGCACCTAATTTCGTGATCATAATCTATCTTTATTACAATACATAAATATGAAATGAGTGAATTAATGAGTGGTTGCTTGTACGTTTGAAAGACGTAGAAAAGGCTAAACAGATTCGAATTAAATTCGGTATAGAGGTCGGTTATAACTTAACATAACTCCCGGGCTACTTTGTCGACCGTGGTAGTCCACGCGGGTGGAGCCGCAGGTGAGTGATAGTTATCTACAATTATTCGCCAAAATAAATCGTTTCGTTCTGCATCCGCAACGGTTCTGTTTAGGCCAGCTTCGATCTCGAAAACATTAGCATGTATTGTGTCGAGCCCAGAGCTTGGAGCGGCATAGTAATAAGGTTTGCGTGCCAGCAGATCGCTCGAGGCGGAGGGCTCGGAGGCGCCGCCGCTGGAGCTGCGGCGGCCGCCCTCGGCGCGCGTGCCGCGGCCCGCGCACTCGCCGGCCGAGCGCGCCGCCGCCGCTGCCGCCGCCGCCGCCGCCGCCGCGCCGCCCGACCGCTACCGCGGCGGCGGCGGCGAGATGGACACGCTCGCGGACGCGCCGTTCCGGCGGCGGCCGCCGGTGGCCGTGTACGCCGTGGGTTGCGGCGGGTCGCCGCCGCCGGCGCACGGCACGCACGGCACGCACGGCACACACCTGGCTCACGCGGGCCCGCGGCCGCCGGGCCTGCCCGGCCTGCCGCCGCACGCCGCGCCCGGCCCGCCGCACGCCTCGCAGGTGCCGCGCGAGGCCGACTCGCTGCAGATGCTGCTCAGGGTGAGTCACTTTCGCCAATGTCAATCACGCGCCTCGAAATCAGCTCATTACGCTACTGTTTCTCGAATAAGTAACCATATTTTTTTCCTCGGCAATCTGCTACAAAAGGGATAATTTGTGAAATATATTTCAGACCCTGGGGGTCTGAAAAATAGTAATTATAATGATGTCAATGGTAATAATGATAATAAATGGAATCCAATAATACATATGTACCAAAAGAACCAACAATTCCGGACGCAAGTACTGGGGGGGAGTCGACTTTAACCATATTATCACTCCTGGTTGTATCTGTTTATGAACACACAATTATGTATTACAATTATAATGCGTGGCTCTCATAGATGAATTATCGAAGATCATCAAACATATTGAATGTCCATATGTTAGTATCGGTTAGGTGTGAGCATCGGCGCATCGGCGTTCCGTTTAGTAGAGATGTACATGTGCGCGGTGTCCGTTTCCCGGTGCAGCGCTACCCGGTGATGTGGCAGGGGCTGCTGGCGCTGAAGAACGACTCGGCGGCGGTGCAGATGCACTTCGTGGGCGGCAGCCCGGGCGTGGCGGGCGACACGCTGGCGCACGCGGACGGCGCGGCGCCGGCGCTCCGCATCGCGCAGCGCATGCGCCTCGAGCCGCTGCAGCTCGACCAGGTGCACCGCAAGATGAAGGTCGGCGCCATCTCTACTCGCTTATTCAATTGACCAATTGCTCTGATGACAACTAAGACTGCATCATTAGGTTTTTCAACCTATAATTTCCCTAGCCAGGAATTGAAATTTAGATTTTGAGAAAATAAACACTACTATTGCACCATCTAATAATGTCGCTACTAAGAATCAAGTTCCTTATATTTATGTATATACTAAGAAAAATATTCAATGAATCACTCAATGAAGAAATTGTATAGATACAGTGCATTCTCTACGACGACAAATCTATGTGGTCGAGCGTAGCTCGAATATGATTAACCGGTCCTTGGACGCGGAACGGAATGCTACATTGTGTGCAATAATGTTATATGTAGTTGGAGAACGAACACTGCATGCTGCTGGCGCTGCCGTGCGGGCGCGACCACATGGACGTGCTGCAGCAGTCCACCAACCTGACGGCCGGCTTCATCACCTACCTGCAGCGCAAGCAGGCCGCCGGCATCGTCAACATCGCGCCGCCCGGCCACCAGCAGGTGAACACGACTCAAACAACTGACCACCGTCCGTCCGACACCGACACCAAAATTGAAAGTGGCCTTACCTTGTCAGAAGATACTAAACTACTTGCTCATAATACTTCTTCTTAGCCTTTATAATAATAATGTATTTATGTTGAAAGGTTTACCTACAGTTGTTGCATCTATGTACTATATAGTGTAAAGGTTTGAGTTCCATTTGACGACCTTATTGGCTTAGTTTGTAGTGACCCTGCTTGCTGTGCTCAGGGTCCCGGGTTCGAATCCTGGTAGGGACTAACTTTCTGACACGAGCACGGATGTTTAATATCTATATAAGTATTATATACTGAGTTCGCCCTCAGTCTATGTACGTGTACGGTACCCATAATATAAGCGTTGCTTACTATCAGACCATATAGTTGGAGTATTCGTCTGGCGATATATTACTACATCATTATTATTTCTAATCTATGTGAATGCAAATAATAGGAGGTTACCTTACTTCGTTGACATGCTTCATCATCTCAGATTTGTATTTATCAAGATGTCGTACTTCTTACCTTACAATCAGTAGTTTCATGTGAACGATAAACGCTGACGGCTATGTAATGTTTGTTTGTTCAGGCTATGTATACGGTACACATATTCCCATCGTGCGACTTTGCCAACGAGAACCTGACGCGCATCGCGCCCGACCTGATGCACCGCGTGGCCGACATCGCGCACCTGCTGATCGTGATCGCCACCGCGTGAGCCATGCCCCACACATGTTTATTGATATTCATCCTTACCGAGACCGCCTCGCGAGGCCGTTCAGACCTAGTGAAAATGACACTTCCAAATTTGTTATGAACACCTCACCGAAAGGAACGCAATAATAATTGCCTTTACTTACCTACTATATTGAACTGTAATGTGACAAATAATCGCCGATAGACAACTCGATCATTGTATTAAAAGCATTGTAAATACGGCCAGGTTGTGAAACTTTTTATCTTCATTTTTATCGTAGCGATAGATCGACCTGGTAGATATTGTGAAGCTTTTTGATAATCGAACGGAATGATAAAAGTTGATAGGAATTGAGTTGTTAATACCTCTGAGTGTGCGGCCGCCGCGCGGCGCTCGCACTGTGTAGATAGATAGCAGCCGTCACTTATTTAAGTGCTAGTTGTAAGTCATAGCTTATTTGTATAATACTTTTGTTATGGTCGACTGGGTTCGACGATATTCGGAGTTTAAATTTTTAAAAATGTAATAATAGATGGCGAAGTCAGTTGATAAAGTATATTTAATTTTGGGTTCCGATTAGATGAGTGGCGATCTATCGAGCATTTTTATTGTTAGTGTAAATTGTTATTTTGTTTTAAGCGAATTAGGTCTAAAGTAATTTAAATTCTGTAAATATCGAATCTATCCGTACTAAAAGTTCGATTGCGCTTAGGTCATTACGGTAGGTAATGGAAAACTCAAGAATACCGGGTCGAATGATTACTGTTTATTTGTAAAAACAATCATAGTTAAGTAATTAAGTTATATAAAAATATAGTAAGGGAAAATACACGTGGAAAATAAACTGTGATTCTGACTTTTTAATGTAGACTGTAGGTAGCCCTATTTTATGGAGCATAGAGAGCAGTTTGCTTTGCGGCAGCGCAGCCCGACCCGCGTGCATCGGGTACCGAAGACCACGTGCTTGCGAGATGATGAAATGTTAAGCGCGGTCAGATATCATGGGGAGAATGTTTTATTTTGATCGACATAAGCGTGAGATCATGTGTTTGACATACCTGTATTTTATTATGTCCGATTGTTAAGCATATTGTTATGCATCCACTTCACGACAGACTCACTAAAAGACTTGTACGTAGAAGTAAATTTTCCATTCGATTTCAAATATAGCATAGGTAGGCAACGCGGCAATAATGTGGGCTATTGTGCGAAATTATCGCTTGCCACACGAGTTGAAGTAGCTTATCCGAGCTTAGCTTTCTGCATTGGCTCATGATGAGCTTTATACCCTGCAACGATTCGGAGATTGTTTATCTGACAAAATTGTCAACAGTTTCGAAGCATTCGCTTTGAATTGCAAATAATTCGCGTTTAATAAACAATAGTTCTTAAGGTCGCAATTTTCGACAGCATACTTGAATTCTATGACATTCCTCCGATTATTAAATATGTATATTTGTTAATATATTTATTTGAGTTTTGTAACTTATCTGCCAATAATGTCTTGTGACCATGGACATTAAAGGTACAAAGCACACTACTATACTGCGGATAGAGCTTTATGCTAATGATGTCTGTAATGCTGAACGCACACCGAGCCGCGCCGTGTGTGTGTACTCGCTATTAACGGAACGTATTGGATAGTTATTCCTCTTAATTAAATACAAGTTTTACCCCTGTTACAATGACATTACAAAGAGTTTCTCAGAAGAAAATTGCTTTGTGATTGCTATTGTGAATGGATTAAAACGAATTAAATTGGGGGGTATAATTGTAGTACGTACGTACGTGGAGCGCGTGCAGCCCGCCCGCCGCCCGCCGCCCGCCTGCCGCGTCGACGTGGTCGGATCTCATTGCTGCTTTAATTGCGGGCCGCCGCTCAGTTATTCTCTACTACTACTCGCCATCCTCATTTGCCGCTCTCCTTTCGTTTATTCCAATTCAGTGTACATTTGATGTAAGAATAAGAAAGCAATACTATGCACAATCGCCTTATGGTAATTATGATTAAATACCAAGTAGATGTTTTGACGTTTTTATTTGAAAAATATGAAAACTAACGATATTGTACTTCTCATCATTTTTGTTGTTTAAGTTTTTAGTGGTAGCGTAGTTTCCCGGCATCTCGCATACCCAGCATTCTATACATAGTTAGATAATGGTGCGACTGTGCTGTCGTACGTAAAATAAAGTACAAAATATTGTATGTATTGTAATTTTATGATGAACGATATAAATTTATAGCACAGGTTATATTACTGCGTATATTCTTTTTAAGGTTTAAAACTAGAATGTATAAATTAAAGTAACTGTATTGTTTGTCA
Organism: Pheosia tremula; assembly: GCA_905333125.1. NCBI lineage: Eukaryota > Metazoa > Arthropoda > Insecta > Lepidoptera > Notodontidae > Pheosia > Pheosia tremula. The sequence continues at coordinate 4,539,520 of HG995411.1, forward strand.
AGTTTCCGTCGCAAACAGTTCTTAACTTGGCTAGGAGGAACACTAACGAACTCGTCACTTCGTCCATTAATTTTAAAATATCTATAATTTTATTAGCAAACAGATGCGCAATGATGTACTCACTAAACATTTTATTTGAACCCTTATGAAGGAGTTCAGTGTAAATAAGTCTCCGTAAAATATAGTGATATGACTGTATTTAAACTTGATATTGAAAATATGAGATAAGTAACAAATGAGAATTATAAATAAATAATTTATTGCGGTGAAACTATTTACTATTCATTTGTAATGGGGGTGTAGTTATTACCAAACCATGATTTAAATGCCCGATATTCTTTATTTTTGACGTAATTATTTCAAAATTATTTTTAACATAATTATGCTTTACCCGTGAAGATAATAATTACACCCTCGTATCATATTATGCTATTAAAATGTCAATTATTAATCATTAATATATTCTGAAAAAAAAAAAACAACTTGTTCCGAAATTGATATACTGAAGATTTTTATATTGTCTGGTCACGGCTCGAGGCGTGTCCAGACCGTACCACAGATTTCGAGTAAGACGAAATGTGAACCGTAACTACGTGAGAAGTATAATATAGTTGTGTTTATGTATTACTCAGACCGGTAGTGAAGCTGTAAATCCCTACTTCGCAGCGACTTCAAGGTGGATTGTTGAGGGCGCCGCGACGTCGGAGCGTTTACTCGGCTATGTGTTAGAGCTGCGTTTCATTCTGTTGTCAAATATAAAGTGGTTACATGAGGATGGAATGTCTAGGTTCGCCGGGTCTCCTCCGCCTGCGACTGTTGCTGGTGTGCGAGATGATAGAGTTAAAATATTGTAAAAATAACATTTGATCTCAAGTGTGCAGCAAAAGTGAAAGTGCGAGTTAGACTGTTGTCGAGGCAGCAGTCGCGGGAGGACACGGCCCCATGCCAGTGTGCTCCATGTTGGGCTTGGTTCTAACAGAGCGTACGTATAGAAAAAATATTGTGATCATAATTATATTATAGTTTTAAAGCTAGCTCTAGAGATAATTGTATATTTTGTACATATTGAAGATAGTATTGTATCTCTACTTCCCTTTATCCAAACAACCCAGCTCCTGTGTGTTATGTACCTCCTACCTACCAATACTATTAAAAAAATATTACATAACTGGTTTTTTATTTTTCTTATGGTAACTTACGCACATGATCTTATTTGTTTTACCTTTAGGGTACAAAACAACCAAACAACAATGAACGGTTATAATTTATTAACATTTCCTTATATAAATATACACATAAGATCAACAAATGTTAGTTTTGTCATAACATTATACTAATATGATATGAATTACTTTAAACACGAAAAATTTTTCATAAAATTATAGCCCATCACGCTAATATTTATTGACTATAACAGAAAACATAAATCTAGTCAGATTGTGGGCAAAGCAATTTAGGAAATGTGTAAAATAATTTGTCAAGTGATTGTTACATGAATTTACTAGGAATAAGATGTTACTGAGCCAAACCTATACCGCTAAACCGATTGTACTTACTTATAATGGAATTTTAAACTAAAAAAATAATGTATTCTGCGCAGCATTTTCTAAATCTAACTTGAACGAAATGTATTTGAAACATATGTCTCAACATTAGTACATTTCCGTATTCCGCGCAATATCTTTATAATTTATTAATTTAAGGCAATTTCAAATTAGATATAGACAATGGTGCACATAACCTACACCAATTACCTACCTAAACTTTTACTAAAACGAAAACGTGTGCTACATGGTTTGAAAACGTTACGTCTAAGTGCTTGTACACGTTGACTCGCGGGCGCGGTCACGAAATATCAAACATATGACGTGATTTCCAAGTGTTCACGTTCAAAACGCACGTGCGGTCTAAGTAGCGAGCATTTAGTGCTTGTTCACTTAGGAACGCGCGGGCGCGGCGGCGGTTGCGGGCGCGGCAGATGTTGCGAGGTCGCGTTCACATTGGCCGCCAGGCGTTTGCGCGAGTGTGACGTGTTGAAAACGATGAAAACGTGCTATCGTTTCTAGCGACAAGTTCAAAATGATTGAACTTACATGACGTCGCGAGTGAATCGCGCGCGCCGCCGCTAGTTTGACATGAACACACAAAAACGTCTCACGCGTTTGAAATTGCCGCGAGCGCGCCGCACGCGCCAGTCGCTAGTTAGCTCGCTACTTAGACCGCACGTGCGTTTTGAACGTGAACACTTGGAAATCACGTCATATGTTTGATATTTCGTGACCGCGCCCGCCACCGCGCCCGCGAGTCAACGTGTACAAGCACTTATATCGCTTGAATAAAACCGTGAAATGACACTGCTAGCGGTTTGACTTAGCTGAAATGTGTTTTTATTAGATAGAGCCAATGTAAGAACATTTGGCCATCTTTCAGGGACCCTATGGAATCATACTTTGAGATGGACACTAAGAGGTGCCAATTAAAATCCCTAAAATATATTTCTTACGCACTGGACAACACTATTACTTCTATTTTCTCGCGATAACAATTTTATAACTTACATCGTTTAGATGGTGGTTTCCATTTATTGCTATTCGTTAATTAAAATTTAACTACAGTTGACAATATTATGTACCTAAGTGACATTTAGCAACCTTGTTTCATCATAAGGTCTGCAAGTTTGAATATCCGCAGCCAACTAAATGCTTCTGGTTGTTGAGGTGGCGCCGAGGCGACGACGCTGGCGTCGGCAGCGGCGGCGGGAATCGCGGTGCCCACTGAGTGGGTGGGCGATTTTTTATCACCCTTTTGATTTTCTGGCGACTTAGTAATGGCTGGCGACGTCATTCTGTAACGTTTAAAAGGGTATTTTTTACTTAAGTATGCTCCCTGTCATGATAGATAGGTAAAGCGCCTGTCAAATAAAATTAACATAGATGCTAAATGTATGAATTCGGCATGCGAGTCCGCATTGTATCCGCAGAGCCAATATACCTACATGGGTATAGTCTATGATTCCTACAAACGGTTGGGTACGTAAATTAGTATCCATGTAAAAGGTGTGTATTCTTATGCCTACCAAACAATATAACACCATACTCTCTACCCTAAAAGCGTGAAAGGTTTCATATAACGTGGGCAGGACGCGTGACACATACAATACATACCGCAGAATATAATAACAGGTTTACTTTAACGATACTAAAACGTGCTGATTGCTGTTGCGCCTCAGTCGGGGAGCTTAGTACCAGTTTTGACAGTATCAAATGCCGATCATAAGTGTTCCCATTTGTCAGGCATCCTATAAGTAATGTGTAGGCTTACTGGCAAATGTATGGCAACCTCATTATAACGCCCTCAACTCAATCACGGCTTGTAAAATTCATCGATATCATACAGTTATCCATAATTATGACTATACTAAACTTATATTAAATGTGTAAAAATAAGTAAATGCATTTATCTTAATAATATGGTGCATTACATAGCCCACGTGACGTGCTGTAATCAGAAACATCCTGGCTCGTTCATCTAAATAAATGTAGGTCACAACGCAACCACACAAAAGCTTTTATGCAATCTAAAAACGTTATTCAAAACATTCATAAGTATTAGCGATATACCCTCAATTTCAGCATACTGAGATATATACCTACGTATAGATACGTGGGCTTAGTGAGTACTAAATACCTATATTTTAGTACATTATTTTTAATACTGTTTTGGTATAGTCATCACCACAATGTGCGGTTGCATAATGTCGTATATAGGTCGTGGGCTCATTAGATTAGATAATGTAGGTACTTAAGAATTTAACGAATATACAATGCATATTTTTTGATTATTTTGTTCAAACACATGAGGTGGTTTTTTGTCATGTTCATATTGATTTTATATCCCGAAAAAAGAAAAGGTTTTCACAGGATAGTCAAAATACAAATTACGTCTTGTAATTACACGCGAATGAAGTCCTTATCTATACTTCTATACTAATATTATAAATGTGAAAGTTTGGATGGATGGATGGATGGATGGATGTTTGTTCCTCTTTCACGCCCGAACGGCTGAACGGATCTGGATGAAATTTGGCACAGAGATAGATTACAGTCTGGAATAACACATAGGCTACTATTTATCCCGGTAAAATGTATGGTTCCCGTGGCATAGATGTTTTAATTTTTCATACTTTTTATCGCGGGTAACACCGCCGGGCGCATCTAGTTTATAATAAAAATACCCGGTGTTGGTAAGTACTTAGTTCCTACGTCTACTACGTCAGTAGACTAGTCTACTGACGACATAGATTTATTATAATAAAACTGCGTTTGACCGGTGTTGAAGCGCGTCATACAGGCCGACCCTGACCTGCTTAGGATAAATATTTTGTAGAATCCATTGAGAGGTCGTACGGTCGTTAATAAAATACTGATTTTAATTGAAAAGACCCTATAAGCGTGGGCTTTTGGGCTATCCCTGAGAAACTTTACCATTTCACGTGATAAAAATAATAATATTGTGTACATTTGGCCAATATGTAAGCGAATACCAAACTAAGTTTCAATAAAATCCGTCAAGTGAATTTTGAGATACCTACCTAAACTTTTTAGGCTATCCCAGGAAACCCGTGTATTTCCCGGGATAAAATTATTCTTTAAGTTGCAACGGGCTATATGCTAACACCATGTCAAGTATTATTAAAAGCTGTTGGGTTGATATCCGAACACAAAAAATCTCCCAAAAACTTCCTGACCGTAAAGAAATGAGTATATTCCGTGTACCCGTACGCAGAACTAATACAGCTGTGTTTTAGTAATGTCGGTTACCTATTTCAGACCTGAGTAATTCAATTACTTATTATAGGAACCTACTTACTTATGTATGTGTATTATTACACGGACCTATTATGATATTTATCTAATTAAGTACTTACGTGGTATTCTTTGAAATGTAATGGTTAGAACTTCACTTTTCACAATGATTTATTGTATTGTATTGGTAAATGTTAATTTTATTACGTATGACAATGCGTGCCACAGTTTGTTTTGATTTTATAAGCACTAGGCATATTATACGTCCGTTTCCACAGACAGTTAACCGCGCTATGTGTTGGTGTTCTTCCAACGCTTCGCGTGCTGTCCGTGAATCTGAAATTGTCTTTAATTCCCGATACAAAACTAGCAGTCATATCTAAATCAAACTAGTCGGAGCTGTCCAAGACGGCACCGGATTTGTCAAAGAGAAAATATGTTACAAGGTTTTTACAATTAACAAATCCAAATTGAATATTATACTTTTATTAATGTAGATACTACTTATTATTTTGATGCGGAGAAAGATTACGTATCCCGTAGGTACACATGTATAAGTAGCCACTTGGATATAAATAACAACTCATACCTATATAAATCTTTGATGAGTTAAATACCGTGTGTAATAAACTACATTAAGCGTATTATAGTGGATTAAACAGAGACGGAAATACTGAAAATGTGGTGTCGTTAACATACAGAAAAGTTTACTTGCGTATGGTAAAGAAAGAAAAGAAGCATCCCATCCGGCATCGCGATGAAATAATCAAACGTCTAGTAAACGCGATTTCAAATATTTTTCACAGGCATTTACCGGGTCCGTTATTTTAGTCAGTAGAGTTCAAATCGCCATGACCGCTTGTAATCGAACGACAGTTACGTTGGGGCGTGAAATCCATAAACCATGCAACAGCTGTTACGTCACGCAATATGCAGATGTAACACATTTTTGTGAAGCCGCTAGGCGCGACGCGGAGGTCTCTTGAATGCTAAGGACGTGTACCGTTAGGTCTGCGGTTTCGAACTTATTCCGAGCAAAAATCGTTTATAAATAGATCATACATTGTAAGACTGGATGGCGAAAGCGTACAACTTGCGTTCAGTTCTAGCGATGATTTATTAATATATTTTGATTATGTTTCCCGCGGCTCCACTCCACCCTCGTATAGTTCAAGGATTCATCCACGATGTTCCTAAACGTTTGTACTTTTATGTAGTTTTTACCTAGTTACTAATAAAATTTTACTCAAACGACAGCAATTGCGGTTACGATAACGATATTGGAACTTACCTATCGATTATAATAAATGTATCTTATTTTATTGATTACTCTACGTATTTGGACATCGATGACAAATCATTGAAGTTTAGTGAGATTGATGGGTGATGATTACGATCAAGGAGGAAAAAAAGGTTTTTTTTAATAATATTTTAATGAGTCTGATGCATTCGCCATTTACATCTTTTCATGTCATATTTTTTTATGTATTGAATTTGATATCGCTAATACTTGACACTGGCAAAATATCCACTAATTTGTTGGTGAGGCCATATTTCGTCTAATTCATGACATGTTGAATATTTTCTAAAACACGTGATAGTAAAAGACAATAAACATTCAGGGGCTTCAAACATATTCAGAACCGCACCGATTTTACCACCTAAACATTTACACACATTCTGCACTGTAATGAGCAACCTGCAGGCTGAATGTAGTGTTCTAGGTTCTAGACAACCCTTTGCATGAGTTCGCTGATCAGACTACGCAGGACATTATATAGTTATTTTTTGCCTAAAAGTAATTCTAATTCAAATCATTTTTAAAAAGGCAGCGTCAGATGATATCAGGGACTATGAGAAGTAGCTACAATTTAGATAAATATTATGCTTTGTTGGGAAATGGGTAACAGTGCGAAGCATGTTTGCAGTGGGCGCAGAGGCTGAGGTCACTCGGACCATTATTGTTATGCAACAATCTACTAGGCTTCGCTACGGGTGCGATCGAGCGCTACTTATATTAAACAAGGTGGATTGTCGCCAATCGAAGCCTTAGCGAAGCCTGTGAAGCCTCCATTCTTTCATTCTCTACCGCGGGTTACAATGGTTCTAACATTTTCTATGAACACAAAAATCAATGCACACAGAAAATCATATCGCACCAAGTTGCAGATCTTATTTAATATTGTTTTTGTGTCGCTTAGTGTCGAGTGTTAGTATTGCCGTGTGTACTTAGCATTAGAGTATATATACTACATAAAATTAAGCACTAAATAAATCGAGACTAAGGTCTTAAGATGACAAAATGTCTTTCTCTGCGACACACACGCGTTACATGTTACGTCATATCCCTTTAGAAATCGTTTCACAAGTTACGTAGGTTTAAATAAACATTGCATTATTATACGTATATACAAGCTTGCTAATGTAGGATGAAATTGAAAAAAAATGTCATGGATACAATGCTAGTTGTATAAACAAAATTAAGTAAATAAATGGGTAGATAGAAAGAACATGCGTTACCTTGGTTATTTGTACGGGTTCGTGGAAGACGCGTTGTTTAGTTTTTGTTTGAGGTAGCTGTGAGGTCACGAACGTTGGGGCGGGCGGCGGCGCGCGATACGAGCGACTCGGGCGGGCGGAAGTCCGCTTGTGCAGCCGCCCGCCCAGCTGCGCCGCGACCACACTGCGCAACGCTACTGATTCAATGAACGGCGTACTGACCTCTGCTACTACTGGACTGGAGATATACATCTTGGGTTTTGTAGTGCTAGCAGCTAGTCATTGTCCCTGGAATGAATAATAGAGAAAGGACCGTGACAACATTCAATTAAGTGGATTACTTTATATATTAAAAACATTATACATACCGGGGATTCAGAAAGGGCTTCATAGCATAGCACTTTTCATAAATACATGGACAAATACAGAGACGCTCCAAACAATTGAATTGAATGTCAAATTTACTTACGGGGACGCTTCAGGAGGCGCTTCAAATATGCACAAAGAACACTTGTCATTTTGGTCTGTAAATCATGTCCAGAATTATTTACGTCAGTGACGGCGTAGCAGTGCTGTATAATAGGTTCATGGTTGTACTAAAATGGAGCAAGTAGGTAATGCGATTGATTGGCTGCAATCAATGTTCATATTTTTGTTTATAATTTCAATTATTAAGAACTTATATTGGAGTACTCGAATAAGTAAGTACTGTAAGTTGTAATATTCCTAGCGGCATTATTCGCTGTTTATTTTACGAAGCGGTTTTCATCTGATATTACAACCGCCTTTAGACTACTTCAAACGAAACATTAACCTCGTTCACCCCACTTACATTATTTAATGCAACTTTCCTATCAAATACATTAAGATAAGGTAAGTACCTATTTAAGTAAGTAGGTAACTAAGTAGTTAGATGGTATACACACTCAAGTAGATACACCCAAATTCGTTGATATCAATGATTTTAAACATTTTATGAATTTGCGGGTTAAGTTTTACGATATACAGACTGTATTTTCCTTACTAATTGGAAATTAGTAAAGTAGCTACTAGCGTTTGCATTCACAAAACGTACAGTATATAATGTTCAATTGGGTTAACAGCCGGTTCGGCTGATTGAGCCAAATAGCTGTTTAACTGGCGTTATGTCGATGCAACTAGCGACACGGAGGCTAAAATTTAAATTGATTGTCGCCTTATGCCGCCTACATTGAAATTCATGGGTAATTTAATTTATGCACTGTTTAACAGCTTTAAGTGGCCATTTAGATTGATAAAATAGATTGTTGCCCAAAATGATAAAGCAAAAACTACAAGCACAGCTTTTTGGATGAACAATTCGCGGATACCTATATACACTTACTTTATACATAATTTTTTTTTCATTGTCTTTGTGTTCTGCTTATAATGGCCTGTTCCATTTTTGAATAAGTTATTTGGTGTGATAAGCTCACAAAAGTATTTTTTTCATACCTACGAATTTTAAAGTTCTAAATTCAAATTAAATAATTGACCAGCGGATTATGATGAAAACATACCGAATAAATAATACTTCAAGCGTAGCTACCACATTGCTCGGCCAAACTGCGGCTCTCGGTTCTTAATATGAAATTAAGATTATGAAATTCCGGATGTATAAGCCCGCCCTACGATATATATAATTTGAACCTACAAGGAAGTGTATGTAAAAATATAGACGGCGTGTGTGTTGTTAACGACATTTATTTCGGCGGTGTGTCAGTCTGCGGATCGTCACCCGGGGACTGCGCATGCGGCCTATTTATGGTGTACGGTGATATACCATACTGCCGCGTTGTGTTGTAACGATGGACAGAATTTCCTAACAGCCTGTCCAGATGAGGCGATTTACGAGCATTCTGAATTTGTACAAGGCTAAGAGTTTTTATTACAAATCTATTGTAATAAAAAGCTGCGAGTTTTTATAAAATATGTGCTGGGTCATTTGCGTGGGTCGATCCGATTTGTAGGCTGGATGCCGCCTTTGTTCTGTATAGGCCCGTCTCTTGTTACTAACTTACATATCGATAATAAATAAACGGGTCTGGATCTCAATATCAAGTGATCGGCAATAGCTGGCTCGACAGGCAGAGCTATGTTATTAGTAGTTATTTATAGTGGGTAGTATGTGGGTAGCTGTTGTTTATTTTGGTTATGGGTATCGTGTGTTAAACGCGACATCTGACCGGGTCTTAAGTGCTTAATGTATCGTGTCTCATCAATAAGAAATCATGATAATGTCAAGCGTAGTTTAAGATTTAAAAAATACATTAACGATATTTCTATTAGGTATGAAATTATAAACGTTTTCATCGACGATGTTTCATTTTATTTAATGTAGGTAAGTACTTATAGAAAGTTATAATTGATAACAATTTATATACTGATATACATATATAAGTAGTTGTCCTATGTGAGTACCGCCATAATGTTTAACTAGTATCATTCGTAGTGCTTACTTACCTAAGTGTCCCAATTTTCATAACAATGTAGCCATCAAGTGCAGATTGCAGAATCAGGTAGTTGATTCTAGTTATGTACTACCTAAATGATAACGTGAAAATGTGTAGTACGACCTCTTGCGGTTGAATTTTGTACTGTTTACTTGGAAGCGTACTGTCTTGACATATGCTTTGCTTCCGCGCCTAAAATATACTCACCGAGCTACCTCTTTGGTTGGATAACATAAATTGTTTCATGTTACACTACTAGGTGGCGTATGCGTCAAATAAAAAAAGTGTAAAATATTAAATGGGCAAAGAGTGGGCTTCTTACATAAATGAGCCAGAAACATAATATTAAAAAAAACATTCATTTTGATATCATTAGCACGAGACCTCTAAGAGATGACACGGCTATACAGATTAGTTGAGGGCCTAATCAAACGCTACTTAAATTTTAAATCCTATTTTACTGTTTAAGAAGTTACATGTTTTTGAATGGCGTGTAAAAAAGCAAATAGTTCTCAAATTTGATAAGTCTTCCATAGTCCGTAAGTATCCCTATACATTTAATTAAAAGTATTATCGTAAAAGTTATCTTCCAGAATAGTCACGAAAATTAAGGATGATTTAGACCGCCCTACTTCTTAACTACACAATAACTGTAAGGTTTTAATTTTTGATTGAAAATGGAAAATTGCAAACTTATTTACGTTTATCAATAAAAAATATTAACTTTTTCTATACTACAGGTATACGGTACTTTGCTATTTTAAGATCTGGGTACACATGACATTCGTATAGGTCTGGAGATGAAGGTAATTTACATTTTAAAATGTTCGTGAAAGCTATCTCCGAGAGCTTAGGGCGACTTTACATTTGATTTATAGACGCAGGTAACTGCTAAAAAATTCAAATTTCCCGCCGCAAGCCTAACGGTGTCGAAGTTTTGAGCGGCACGGACCGTGAACGGTGGACGCATGGTATAATAATATGCTACGTCTGACATTCTCTTCCGAGGATGCCGAACACTACGTCACGATCAGTGCTGCCATTAATTAAAATATTCTATAGAATTAACACCGCTCATTTGTCGAATATGGCCGATGATGTACCGAGGTGTTCTCTTTCCGTTACAGCTAGATAACAGAAACAATTATCTGGCGTAGCATATTCTTGTACAATGGTACGGGGGTGTGCTACCGGCTGGTGCACACCACCGCTGCATTTTTATGAAGAACTCGTACTAAATAACTGCTCAAATATTAAAATACTTTTTTTAACTTAGGCGCTAGTTATAATAGATGTTCTAAAGTTTTTATGCGGAGCGTAAGATGGAGAAAAGCCGTGTTACAGATACAGGTAAATCTTTGGTCACACTTTTTTTTTCAATAGCCAAATTCACGAACTTGGGTCAAGCTGTGTTCGTGTTATCATTGCTAATGTGCGTCCATCCACACTTTTTATAACCACTCGTCATCGATGATCTAATTTTAAAGTGCGTACACGGCTTAATAACATCACATTATGTTTGACATATAAACAAAAAAAATAAAAAATTATTTGTTTGTCCACAACAAATCGATAACATTAACTGCTCATATTACCATATGGAGTCTCTAAATACGTATTTAATTGGTGAATTAATTATTATTAGAGGGTGTAGCGTATATTTTGGCCTTGTTAGTAATTTATGTGTGGTGTTGCCAACATCTGCCGTCTGCATATTCAAGCTTGTAATACCAACTTTGTTCAAGACACGCCATCATATCCGCGATACCAGTGAACTAATAGTGCTAGATAGGACACGGCCAGTCCTATCTGTTTTATATCGCTTTTAGGGTATCTGATATCCCCCTCGAATTGAGGGGAGACTCGTGCCCAGCAGTGAGACATTAAAAAGGGCTGATATTATTAGAATATCTGATGTTATAAAACGCGTCTCCATAAACCTATTCATGAGATGAATATTGCGTTTTGGTGTTTAGTACTTTGTGTTGAAGGTAAAGCCTATTGGAATTTCAATGCTGTTACTGGTCTGGATTCATGATAACATGATATTATAATGTGCGTATGAGATACGTGTCACATCGTGCACAAGCTTTAGGTCCGCGTTTGTAGCTATGTACGGGTGCAGTGGGTGAGTTATTAACTTGCACAGATATTGCAAAACAACAGGTGCTTCGCAAGAACACCGTGTCGAGGTGCATTTCATTATGTTGCTGGAGAGCCCGGCTAGTTCGCATTAAGATACTTAAATATATAGTATTACAAAACTGTAACTGTGTGATCTGTACATCAAAAATACTTATTAATAAAAATATGCAACAATTGGATTTCTTTGAATTCATAACAAAATGTGTTTTGATCTTTTGTATGTTCGTTTGTTCAAGCATTATAAAAAAACTACTGGACCGAATTTATCTATTGGATAGCTTGTGGTTAAAAAACATGCAATAGAGTAGTATCTGCACTGCAGTGCAATTGATGGTAGCGCGGCCGGAACCAAGAGCAAAAGCTAGTACTGTAATAAATAACAAATGTTGTAGAGAATTAAATTCATGTTCTAATTTTAAATATACGCACAAAGGAATAGGGTACTCTCCTTTTAAACACTAAGTACACTAGGTAGGTACACTAGGTATAAGGGACCCAGATGAGGACCGTCCTTAATACATACCTAATGAAATAATTTAATTTTACTGATATATTTTTTTTAATTATTGTATATACTACAATGCCCCTTTGACTATAAAGAGCTAAACGTTTTTAAATAGAAAGGGTGATTTTCTAGAGAAAAGATATACCTACTTAGGTATGATTATGTATGAATTTTTAGCCATGTTATCTTGCTACTGATTGAGATATTGTTTAGAACGTGTTTTCGTTGTATGTTTTCATAAATCAACCAGGTTAGCTTAAAACGTACCGAAAATATTCACTAAAGCTGTTCAATTCAAAAGATTTAGATATGACTAACCACCAAGATCCCCTTATTAGATAATGTTAAAATGAACACAATTTATTCACACGGCTATATTCATTATGCAGCAGTTTTTTTTAAATTTTAACAAGCACATTTGTTTTACGATACGTTAAGAGAGGTGCTTACATAAGCAATTTTAAGTTTCCACATAAATCAAAGGAGACTTTAGAAGGCTTCCGTGGCGGCTCACTTCGCTACGCATGGAAGGGTTACAGGTAAAATAACATTTACCTCATTGCAATCCCAATTTGTATTCCATAAAATTAGACAAGAACGAAATACGGGAATAGCTGCGTACTGACCAATCGCGAAGCCGCGCGAGGCTGCTATATGCCTCGCTTAGTCAGTTCGTGTTCCACCCGCGAGCTATCATTTGTCTCGCTCTCAGCCTGGCTATTTACGTCAACTACGCGTGAACTGATGGCTCGACAGTTAATTCTACTGAACGAGTTTGGCCTAGTCTACAGGTTACGCCTTAATTTAATAAACCTATATCAAGCATTTCTATTGAATGCTGACAATACCTAAATACTCAATGGTGGGTCAATGTATATGCTAAAATAAGTCTGAACAATATTATTTTCAAAACCAATTTTATTGTGAACTCAGCCGCAGCGAGCGCAGCGTGGTTATGTGAGGCTGCACGACCAGTCAGTACACAGATGGTCACCACAGATTGTTCCCTTATAGGTCTGTTGTACACAGCAATGACGACACACATACACACATACAAGTAATATATTCATACCGTCTACATAAGGATATATTTCTACGTTGTATCTACGAATAACGTTTTATTCAGTTACCGAACTCTAACACGAGGATATCTCTGATTGAGTTCGTTATATTTGTTTGTATTGAGGCCCTCTAGAGACATCGTTCGTTGTCGTCGCACGACGAGTGGCATCGAAAATATCACCCGATTTGTGGTTTATTTTCACGTATTTTTTTTGTTATAATAAATACTATTGGGTAAAATACACAACTGACATCAAAAATAATATATAAGCTTGTGATAAGTACTGTAAAGTATCTACCTGACAATTATTTTTTCTTCGCTTCGTGATGTAATATTATTTCCATCACTGTTTTCGTGCTTCAGATGGGTGTCTAAATAATCGTGACATAGGTAAAAAAAATGACTTCCCTGTGCCTTAATATTTATTAATAGTAGGTACTATTACATCAATATATAATGGAATGTTCCTCAAATGGGTAAGTACACGTTAGTGTTACTTACAAAAATAAGCCTGTTTATAACCTCAAGAACTCTTACGAATATTGCCCGTTGCATGGACCGTTAATATATTTTTCAAAGTGTAGACGTGGTAAGTTTTCACGGTCGCAGGAGCGCGCAAATGGGATGTCCGCGCCAGAACACCCGCGCCGAGGTGCGGCGCTAGCATCGCTCGGTCCCATTCTTGCCTTTACGCTTATGATAATCGTAGCAGTGGCGTAGCTACCGTAGGGCTAAGCGGAGCAGTGCCCCAGGCCTCTCGGCCTCCATAAAAGACACTAGATAAATTTATATAATATCGTAGTTGATTAATAATTTTCGACTTTTAACTTTTTGGTCCCTGAACAACAAACCTCGAATGGGTTGAACTGAAATGACAAAAATGTCTCCCACCCCCAGAACATAAACATAACGGGGTGTAATACGGCTTTAATATCCCCTGCAGTGAGCGATAAGAAGCTGATGAGAAAGTAGTTTTGCACCTTTAAAGTATTTAATTATGTTAAATATGTCCCAAATTCATTCATGCCCCGGGGCCCTTGTGACATAGCTACGTCACTGAATCGTAGTATATTATGACACACTACATACTCAAGATACGCAACGGAGGAGCTTGGTTTACGACCAAGAGGTGGATATCTCAGCGAAATGTTACATTGCCTATTTGGTACTTACATGACATGAATTATTTATACGAATAAATAACAGGCAGGAATAATGAAGGCCCTATTGGTTATTTTTGTATTGTACCTATACCATTGCCATATATACCTAAAGTACTCATTTAAGACACTTTTCTTTAATAGGTGTTGAAATAAAAGGGTGAAACTGACCAAAACCCTTTAGTAATTTATTTTAAGTGGATCGTTTAAAAATTGCACCCTATAAACACATATATGTGAGTCAAATGGTGCAATTAAATCATCACAAAATTATGGGATTTAAAAGGGTTCATTTGCGAATTGAAATAAAATATGTTCTACCTGAGTAATGGAAAGGGAAATTGAATTTCTCATTCGAATTGCATTTACTGTTTTGCCCTAAAAACACAAGGGGCCCTAAAAACCCTCATCTAATCCTAATTTGTTGGAGGATTTGGTCCGAGCGCAAAATCGTTTAAGGTCGAGAGAGTCTGAGGTCTATCCGCCATAAATGCCCTCCTAAGTTCGCGCACGCACAGATATGATAATTGTGTACATAGTCAACTTATTATATTAAATATCGAAACACTAATCGGGTGCAGACTATGTACCAGTAAGGTACTCTAGCGGTATTCCACCACTAACTATATTTTGTCATAAGTGTAACATTTGCAAATTAATCCCTATACATAAATATTGGTTGTTCTTTCTTGTGTAACTTTGCTCTGATTTGGGAGGGTATAAAAATATCGATAATATAGAAACTGTATGTTTACCACTTTATGAATTCATTGTCAACAATAAATACCCTTAGTATTGTGATGTATTCAAACAACTAGCCGCGAGTTCTAGAGACAGTCGCTTAGAGCTAATCTATTGTCTCTTTTCACACCATTCGAGCGAGCGTAAAACTTTTGCTTTAGAGCTTTTCTCTTTGTTATTGTTTTGGGTAATTTGCGCGTTTTGTTAACAATGATGTTCAGGAGTGAAGATTGGGGTGTTTGCGAGGTGTCGTAAACACGCCTCGGGGAAATACCTGACGGAACCCGCGTCGCCTCGAGGCCCTATACTTACCTACTCGGCGCTGAGTAAGCGAAGGCTTACGCCAGCACTTTACCTTACTTACTTTAACTTCACTTTTTCCCACCGCAAATAGGCAATAGGAAGGTATAAGTGTTTTCTTTTACTTGGCTAAGTTCACAGAATTTTAAAGTTTCCAGAATGCGTTGTTGCGACAGAAAAAGCAAGACTGACCCAAAGAGCGAATTATATTTGAAATTTTGTAAGTAAACATATTTAATTCTAAAATGATTTCACGTACTTAGTACTTGAGGTATGTAACTAAAATATACGCAAATTTCGTAGGGCGCGAGTTGTTATTGCTACCTAGCTGAAGAAGGCTTTGTAAATAACCTCTTTATCTGAATGGGGGGATGTCATTTCGCGGTGTGTAGTGATTCCCTGATGGTTATGTTCACCGTTAGTATAGGTAGATTTTGTGTCTTTTTCTAGCGCTTTCGTAGGCTAACAATGTCATGAACGAAATAAGAGGGGCACTTTTTGAGTAGATAAAGCAGACAATATAACAGCAGAGTTAGCTTGCAAGAAATTTCGGATAAAATTCTTAAATGTTACACGTAATACTTATATTCATGGTACAGAAAGCTGTAAATCAATTCGGTTTCATAAAAATATCTGCAGGAGATTTACTAGATATGGCGGGGTTCGGCCCACCGTGGGAAATATGAAAATTGGAAATACATGAGCGGCCCGATGCGGCGTCAAATAAATTTCTACCCTATTTGTAAGCGACGTTCGATATCGCAAAGTATAGTAGTTGTATTCCCGACACTGCAGCGTGCCTGATAGGGACCGCGGGACAGGACCATCGGACGAATGGAATCGACTGTGATTTGTTTGTATCGATGTCCAAACGGTTATTGCTTTGTGTTATATCTATGTATATTCTTTCGGTTCAGACAAATGATAATGATTTCGGTGCAAAACATTACGGAACTAATAACAGAATTGTTATATAGATGGTTACTTGACACTTTTGGGGGCGTTTGCTAGGTACAAAAGAAAACTCGTTATAGTTGAAAAACATGCTGCTCATCTCTTGAATTATGACGTTAACAAAATACTAAGTTATAAGATATGAAAAAATATTGACACTTATTTTAGTAGGCATATGAGGCAAAAGAGTCCAGTCAGGGTGCATTTTTTGTCAGTCAGTCTGTCTGTCTGTTTCGGCTAATCTCTGAAATGGTTGGACCGATTTTGACGAGACTTTCACTGGCAGCTAGGCTACTTTTATTTTAGAAAACCTTTTTTTTAAATATCACGCGGACGAAGTCGCGGGTAACAGCTAGTATAGTATATAACGCTACGTTTAGTGTAAGTGCAGACCATTACGTATGACAGATCACTGAAGGTAGATAAAGAAAAAATTAAAATAAACACTCTAGACACCAGCATCATGCCCGGTAAGCATGCCCAGAATCCACCGATAAGTTTTACAGGGTTAAATAATTCGGTTTGTAGATTCGTGGGAAACCTTTTTTACTAAAATAAAAAGATTTGTCCTTGCGGTGTGTGACCCAGTTCGGTTAGAGTGGGATTATAGGGCGGGCTCAATGTTTTGCCCATCACAGTTTAATGCGTTTCTACCGTCCCTACTCATCCCGTCGGAAGCCAACTAATTAGAATCTATTTTCTCTTTTGTTTTGCGTAGCACCTGCCTGCTTGTGCAGGATTTTATGTAGAGCTTATATGCCTTTAATGATTAATGTATTACTCTCTTTATTGAGACAGCGTAACGTTACAATCATGAGCAGAAATACGTTTAGTCACACTGAGAAAAATGCCTCCCGTACTTCATAAAATATAAATATGAAGCATGATATCTAATTTAGACAACCGTAAATTTAGCATGAACATGTTGACATGTCGTTCCGTCGGGTTCGATTTACGTTTAACAACTACTAGTTAACGTGAACGTAATGATTGGATTTTATGATTCTTTAACATTTCAACTTTAAATTACGTAATACTGATTTATTGGTACTGTCATGACGTTTTATACAAACATTCACAACAATTTGAAATGTTGTTTTGATAACGCTGTAAGCAGTACAATTTATATGTTTGAACCATGAATGAATAAGTAAATTATAAGAAAATATGATGACTGCGCATGAATAAAATATATTATTTACGCGGAATATCATTTGCTCCTCATAAAAAAATATCATGATCGCCCGATGCCTTGTCAAGCAATTAATATCTTTCTCATAAGACAATCATCATTTCTGTCTTGATTTTACGAACGGTTTACCATTATCATTACACTTTCGCAATTCCGGAATTATTACTAGTTGGAAAAACATAACAATTTAGAATATTATGATTTCATAACAAATTCTCATGACACTCATGACAGGCACGAAGGAATTTTGGTATAGTTCTCTTTGGTGAAAAGAAATGTCCATTGAAGTGTTGCCATAGAGCAAATTATTTTAAGAAACAGGAATATTTAGCAAGTTTTGAGATGAGATCGTTGGAAATATTAAGATCTAAAACAAATCACAAAATCATGAGAAATAATATAATATAGTTCTCAAGTTTATTCTACATGAATAACTAATCCAAACACAGACAATCACATTCAACATAAATGATTTCTCAAATATTATCATAGGCATTAAGTGTAATATTTACACAAATATTTTCGATTCTTTGTCACTCCATTGCACGGTACCCAAAATACTAGCGTTGCTTAGTGAGGGACCGTATAGTTGGTGTTCGTCTAGTAATATTATTATTACTTATATGTATATCAAATCTGTCGTGTGAACCGGACGAAAAACTCTTACATTGTATCAGATGATTCAGAAAGGGTTACTAAGCTTTGAACCTGCGCTTCTCTAGGACATTTGTAATCATTATATATGATGTCAGAATTACGATGTGTTTATGAAAAAAAATGTAATGCACAAACCGGCTTGCTATTTAGCCATCAGTATGTATTTGCGACGCTCCTTCTGTATTATTTATTTTTCTAAGTTATGACTAAAACATTTTTAATTCCCACTCAGTTGTGGTAAAAAAAACTGAGTAGGGCAACATTATTTTACGCTATTCAATTTAAATATTATGATCGACTCGCCCGCCCATTGTCATATCGTTGGCAAAATAACTATCAAGTTGTGGGTGAGGTCAAATTCATATCCATATTAATTAAGAAGAAGATTATTAAAATCTCCAATTTTTTCTTCATTATAGTAAAAAGTATGGATCGGTATACTTCTGATTTTTTCTGTGAATGGGAGTAACTGGAGTACGTCAACATATTCGCAGGTAAGAAAACTACAAGTGCATGTGTTGTGTTTCAATTTGGTGCCTGTTTGCATGTCTTGTTGTGGTGTCGGCATTCGAAATTGGGATATCTGTGTGTGTATATATTACATAATTAGGTACTTCAGTTATAATTCCATATATTTTTCTCTTTTCTTTACATTGTACCTATAAAACAAACAGCTTAAGGTAGTAAACTACATTCTGGATGTTTGTATTTGTTAGAGCATCATCATGCAAAATCTAATGAATGAATGTTTATATGGGTTTTATTGATAAGTAGTTTAAAGATACATAGTTATCAATCAAAAGGGCTTGGCAATGAAAAAAAGGTTGAAAAAAGGGATTATCATTTTCAATACTTTCAATAAATATAGTAGGTATTATCCCTCCAGTTTCTGTTCTTTATATTCTCCATGTATATTATACTGCAATTTAGAAATACTATTTACCATCATATTAGAATAAGAGCTAAGATTTTTTTTATTGTCAGTTATTGGTTTGAGATGCGGGATGACAGACAAGTATGCAGATTTTTTTTCAAAAATAATATGTTTTCTATTGTAGTGAAGACACTCCAGACTATGTTGATAACATACACTTAGGGTACCTACCTACTGCTTTTTTATTCATATAGGTAAATTAACCAATTTATAGATTATGATTTTGGTACAAAGGTAGATCAGAGTACTTTTCTTCCAAATTATTTTTTCTTATTAAGTAGGTCCCTTTATTATCCTCAAAGAAAACATTCAAATCCCATTTAATTAAAATCCTAGTTAATCAGCTAAATTAAACACCTAAGTCTACTTTTCTTATTTCACAGTGTGTATATTTTATGTACTTAATTTCTTAAATATTTTTAGGTGACTCAACAGTAAGTGAAGAGAACCATACAATATTAGAAAGTACAGACCCAGAGCCATGGCGAGATGTGAAGAGATACTGGAACATTACAGTATGTTCCTGTCTTTGCTAGTCTATTATGAAAAGGGAACATTAATGGATTACTTTAAAAGATTTTCAATATCTTCTTCCAGATTCACCCTTCCACTGGAGGATTATAAGATATTATAAGTACTCTGATAATACTGCTGGTGTGACAAATATTACCAGTGTATAATATAAAAATGTAATAAAAATGATATCGCTAAAGCAAGTGCATCCACAGATGTTACAATAAAAAAAATCCAAGTCATTATATCAATTCGGCACCATTAATGGTGAGTACTTAACTAATCATACTACTATACTATAAATGTGAAAGTGTGTTCATTTGAAAGTTTGAGACTCACACAGGAATGGCTGAAAGGATTTGAATGAAATTTAGTACAGAGGTAGGTTAATTATTTGCATGAATTGTAGAGAAAAACAATAACCTAGATGCCACCACCATTAGGATGATTACAATGAAATGTCAAACATATTTTCTAGCGTTTCATATGCAAATATAAAACCATACTAATTTACATAAACAATAAATAAATATGGATCTAGAATATAACAATGTAAATAAAAGGCAATTACAACATGACCCTCATAATGTCAGGATTGCAAAGAACGTTTCTGCTGAAAAATTAATTCATTTCAGCACCTATCAGAAGAAAAGTGCTTTGTAATGTCATGGTAAATAGGCATTTTTTTTATAAATTTGAACGTAAACCAAGAAAATCACTAGCGCATCCTCGAAAAATGATGTGTTCTTTATTAAATATCTGTATTTGGTTTCAGAAAATAATGAAGTGTATGTGTATTTTCTTCCACTGCCTTACATCATAAACATTCCACCGGTACGGAGGAAGGATGCTTGGAAGCCTTCTCGAACTGAATTCCGCGGTGGATTTGTAATGCACACGGCCACCGACACCGAAGTCCGGCCCATGCTTCCTGAGCGTCGCAACAAACTCTCAAACCTCGGGGTAACTTTTCAATCACTTGCAATATACTGCGGTGACACTGTTGATAACATCACGAAAGTATACGCAGTGTGTGAACATGTTTCGTACTAATTTCGCTCCTCGACGAGGGCAGTGGACGTAGCATTTAAGATATTTCATGCCACAAGGGCACAGTACCCGCAAAAATCGTATGACCGTATGATCGTGAAAGAATCGTATGATAAAATTTGCATTTTACAGTTTACAACACAATTCGATCGCCAATCAGCGTCACTGAAACAAATCCTAGTAGACTTATGTCCAAATTTATAGACGTTGTATATCTTTATTAATGATTAAACTTGTGTGTTCGCGTTTACCGTTTAATCGTTCTAGCTCGAAAGGCCCCGATACATGGAAACATCCCATTTTGCATGCTGATAGAAGTTTTCAGTTGTAATAATGGTATAATACGTATGCCTATTGTGCCTACCTAGGTTTACAATGTAACTAGTGATTTAGTAACTAAATTATACTGTTCCTGTCTTAATTGTCCTGGTGTGTGAAAATATTTAAATGAATAAAATTGGTATTTTATATTATTTTATTGATCTCTTTTCTTTTTCGTATCTCCATAAAACCCCTTTACAGATTTAATATATTTAATTGTACTTGCCTACTGGTTTATAGGGTCAATATTGCATTTTAGTGTGTGTCAGGTAAATTTATGCCTTATTGTGTATAATTTAATGTCCCTTTTAGATATTCCGATAGGTTAGGCTAAGTATATTATCTAAGCTGTTTTAAGTTGTTCTAGTAATACTGGCTTACATTATATTTTGTTTATTACAGGGTGTTGATTTTGTCATCCAAGACTTATGTAATTGAATATTTATGTAACTAAACAATTTTCCCATAGAAACCAATGTTGCCAATTGCCATAAAGTTGCTTAGTTGCATGAACTAGTACACATACTTGACTGTCTGGGATGACTCAGTCTATTCAAACTTGGTGGAAAACTGCTCGAGTATCTTTAAACTGTTATATTAAGGATAACTCTATCGGAATTGGGATAGGGTTTATAAGAGTTTAATAGAAGTGAAAAAAAATACTCTAGCAATTTTCCGCCCAGTCTAAATTGACCCTGAGTGATTTTTAATTTCCAGAATAACAGGACTATCAGAAACACCTGATTTGAAGTTGTAACAAGATCAGAACTTTCTGGATACCCTGTTATAACTTCGAATCAGGAATTTTCAATGATTTTTCAGTAAAACAGCCTAAACTATCAGGAATATCCCTAAAAGAGGACGGTAAAATACCGTTAAGGTGGAAGCGCAAGGTCAGGGTGCGAAATTCAAAATGTCAATGGTTTTTATTTTTTTACGAAAAATTTGGACATCTTTACGATGTAATTTAGTTTTTTGCGATATCAGCATTCTGCTTTGGATGTCTCGATGTATTAAGTTTGCTTAAAAAAATACCTAAAGCGATACAAAACTACTACTTTTACGAACTTTATGGTGTTTTTTTAAGCAAACTTAATACATCGAGACATCCAAAGCAGAATGCTGATATCGCAAAAAACTAAATTACATCGTAAAGATATCCAAATTTTTCGTAAAAAAATCAAAACCATTGATATTTTGAATTTCACGCCCTGACCTTGCGCTTCCCCCTTAATATATCAAGAAAGCATTCAGATTTGACATGACAGTACTGGTGATTTAAAGGTAGAAGAGTTCATATTTATCCTTACAATACCAACAAAGTATAGGATAGGTCATTCAATTTTAGGGAGTCTATAATGATAAAATGTGAGGAAGTTCTATAAAACTACCATGACATAAGCGAACAATATTCACAACATTCACTGCGTGTTATTAGGAAATTACCATTTATTACCGTGATGTTCACACCAAGTCATAGTTCAAATAATTATAACTTACCATTACTTCTACAATCTTTATCAGACCTATAACGATTTCTCGTAATTATTGTTACAAGTATTCAGAGAGCCGGTCACGATAATTTATTAGGACGAACACAACTATGCAGCACTCTTTATCGTTCCCAGCCTGATTTGTTGCCATGTTCCGCGAGCTCGTCATGACTTTGAGTCGTTACGCGTCACAACAAAACTTTAGTGCACGGCACTTCGTAATATCGTGAAGTTGACTGATGTTTATTGGTGAAGCCAATTCATGTTAAATTGTTAATATTTACGCACAAAGTGTCCGTAACAACTCTTGTCCCGTTTTTAACAGGAATACGGATAAAAGTTGCAGAATACCTTAAAAATTATTCGTAATCATGACAGTCATTTTTCTCAGTGCAAGTTTAGTATGTGTACTAACAGAATTAGGGTCAATGTTTGTACTGGAGATACTGAAATATTTGTAGCAACTATGAAGGAAAAGGCAAAAGGCAGCGAACTGTGCTATTTGTTATTCAGCGGACGCGTCGTCCGACCTCGCTAACTCCGGACAGATTGTCGTTTGGGCTACATTTTGGGACATGCCTTGTATTTTGCTACCTTTTAGGTTTTTCCATCTCATAGACCTTGATTGGCGAGCCACAGAAGACCACTTCAGATTCTCAAGCCGATTGTAACGCCCTGGGAATACTAAGTCGTAAGTGTTGGATCCTATAGCCACGTTCACAGCTTTCACGCACCAATTGACGATTCTTATCGGAATCTTTTATTTCTTCAGCTATTTTCTGGAGGAAACGCTTGAAACATAGTTCCTTCTTACAATACCTACTTTAGTGGGATATCAAAATGTTCCCCGAAGTATTACCGTAGTTTTATAACTTTATTCTGTTTGCTTATCGAAATGTATTGATCTGAACGACGAATATGTATTCTAAATCACTTCCTGGAAACAAATCCATTACCAACAAGTGTCTTAATCAGGTAGAGCACTTCGATTCAATGTTATTCTATGCTGCTAATGGATTAAGTTTCCGATTAGAAATACTGGCATGTAGCGAGTGCAACGAGGTCCATATCTTACGCTCGAGCTCGCATGCTGATGGTACATAAGCAGGCCGGCGCCGGAGCGCAGCCCGCAGCTCACGTCCCACGTTATGAAATGGGAATTAAATTGTCTATGAAGAATACAACAGGATTACCATTTATTCCCATATAGCATACCTTCGTGCCATACGCTTAGCGCCGTGTACATTGCACAGTCTTAAATGCTACCACTGTGAACCGTTGCAATATGACTGGCGATGGAAGCCGAGCAGCGTTTATAATCATGCAACGTATAGTTCCAGTCTCGTAATCCTGTGGTATTCTGTGCACTGCAGCCGGAGAGCCCGGCCCGGGCGCGGCTGGGTATCGTACGGATTCGTACACACTCGAAGGATTACAAAATTCGATTCATCTACCAATACCTATTTATTATATAGTCCTAGAAATATTTATTTTAAATATAAGTAAGTAATTCGTTATTAAAAGTAATCGAAATGATGCAGTTCATGATGGAAATACGATGGCCGTCTTATATATTTCTGAACTGGTTTATTATTGGCGGTCTCTAAGTAACTTGCAAACTGCTGTGGGTACGAGATGGGTCTTTGATTATGCCTATAGTTGTCATTGGCGCCAGGAAAGTAGTAGTTAAGTACTTGTGTTTGATATTTCATGTTAGGTATCTTCGTTGTTTGTTGCATCGAATGATGTGATAAAGTTTTAAGATATTTCAGGTATTCCACCTGATGTCTCCTTGGAATAGATTGGATGGTTTCGACGGTGGTACTTATTTCATCGGTTAGAGCTCTGCGTGTTGGTCTTGTGTCGTATATGGAATGTATGTTCGATATTGATTTATTTATTTCTTGTGTCCTTATAGGGATCGGCTTGGCCATATTAAGCCACCAGAAATCGGACGGAATGCCTATTTGTGAATATGTAGATAACTTATTTTTGCGGAGTGTATCGATGCCTTCTGTTGTATTCACATTGTGCGCTTTTGGAAGCGTGGCGTTGCTTCTGTACTTATTATATTTTGGGGATTCATTAAACTGTTTTGGTGTCTCATAAAACATATCCTTATCAACTTTATTCATTTCATGTTTTGGTAATAAATTTATATTTAGTCTTGTATTATTTGTGTTTAGTTTATGGTCATCAAACATCGCTCTTTGCTGCATTGGAAACTGTGCTTTTGTCATTGTGCTCAATATATCTTCAAGGTCGTGTAAACTTAGAGATGGCGATCTATTTGCCACATTTTCAACATCATTTTCGAGACTTAACAATTTTTCATTGCTTGGATTGAAATACTCCAAATCCTCTTTGAAATATTGTAAGGGTGATCTTACAGATCTCTCCCAGTAGGATCGCGGAGCATATCTGTTTTCATTCAAAATAGTATGAGTGATTGTTGGATTTGAACGTTCTATTTCTATGTTCACTTGACGATCTCCTTGAGCATCTATGTTTCGTATCATGGTAGCTATCTGTCTACCTAAGTTAGAGTAGAATGTATTATCCGATCCAGATGATTGCAGATTTCTTGAATCATTGAAGCTGTTTGTTGGATGTGCGTATTGCTGAACGTGATCATTTTGATAACTCCTGCGACCTGTTTGTCCAGTGTTGATCATATTTTGTATATCTCCATTATGGGCGATACGATGAGCAGGCACTTTGCTCGTGTCATTTAAATTTGCTCTATGTATAAGTTCAGATAAATATTTAAAGTCAACGTCTCTCATCTTAGGTATTCTACCTTCCATAGCTCTCAGATGCATTTTTTTTGAAAATGAATATGTTTCTTTAGAAGGAAAGTCATTTGCCATAGGTGTATCATATTCCCGTTCATGTCCTATTAATTGGTTCATCAGCGGCATTCTATTATTCATGTTTTCGCGTACTTTATGCATCTGTAAATATACAAAGCTCGTTGAAAACTGTGTTTTTAAGTAAGTATTATAAAAAAATACTGCTGATAAATTAACTTACAAGTTGGCTTCGAGAGTTGGGTATGGTTCTAAATATATTTCTGAAATATTTAAAATAGTATTTTAGTTATATAATAACGTACATAATGTAACATACAAAGGAAGTGCCAGAAATATGTGTGTTTGAGCCAGCTCTTAGTAACGAAATAAAATCGCTCCCGCTGCGCTCGCGCACTACTCGGCCTTGGTTTAGCTGTGCATTCGCGCGAAAGAATAAAAATATATATGCATGATCTGTTGAACATTTTACATTTCACCCCTGATTTGTTAATTACTTGTCAATAGTATGGCACATAAATAATGATTGATTACTCACATAGACTTTGGCAACTTAGGGCGAAAATTTCCTTTTTTCGTCTTTTTCCCACGCCTAATGTTGTATCGTGTACGTGTATTTTCAGGTGTTGGTGCTTCAGTTAGCTCGGATGGATCTTCAGCATCTGGATTCACTCCATCATCATCGGGAATAGCGTCAGGATCCTTAGGGATCGTTTCTTCAGGTACACCTTCATCTGGTACTGCTTCAGTAGGGGCAGCTTCTGTAGGGACAGCGTCTTTAGGGGAAGCGTTTTTAGTGACCGTTTCTTTGGGAGCCGTAGACGTCGCTAGAGAATTGGTTGTAGCTGCCGATATGGAGGTAGCAGTGGTCGTCGCAGTATCATGCATATGATTGCACTCCTCTGGAGGTTGACCTAAACAATGTAAAGTAGATATGTTTATAATTAAATATAAGCTCCAACAAAATTAGAGTTGTTATATCTGCGTGATAGGCGTTTAGACCGGACGACAAACAAACATTCCAATAATGGCGAATTCAATCTCTTTATAGATAATATTGCCACCATACATATTTTTCGAGAACTATTCAATACCCTAACTATATTAAAAATGGATAACT
This sequence comes from Pheosia tremula, assembly GCA_905333125.1. Classification (NCBI taxonomy): domain Eukaryota; kingdom Metazoa; phylum Arthropoda; class Insecta; order Lepidoptera; family Notodontidae; genus Pheosia; species Pheosia tremula. The sequence continues at coordinate 4,566,253 of HG995411.1, forward strand.
AAGGAATTAATAATATAAAAATGTTATTACTTTGTTTGTCTTCTAGCAATATACAAACTCCTCTTACCTACAATGAAATTATAGAAGTCCACTTCCATGATTTTACTATAAGAGTTTAGAATATTGACTAAGCTAAAATTTAAATCAATATATATACCATGAAAAGGGAACATCGGTGCCATGGGCGGTATAGGAGCTATAGGGTACATAGGCAGCATCGGAGGCGGCGGCAAGCCTATTGGTGGGTAGTACGGTGTGTCCATGTGCGGCAAAAATATGAAAGACGGCAGCGGTGGCTTAGGTTTCTTGTTAAACAATAATATGGTGCTGTGACCATGGCCTTTGTCATCTTTTTTTCCCTCACTCTCAGACGTCGTGTCACTGCTGTCACTATCACTAGAAGTGAAGCCGCTATCGTCAGAGGTGTCGGAACTCGACCCGGAATCGAACAAGCTGTCATCTTCTGTTATTCGAAGTAATTTTCTTCTTAAGCCATGGAACTTCCCTTTCTTTCTCTTACTATTCTTCCAAGTTTTACGACTCTTTTTTTTATTTTTCTTCGTGGGAGGACTGTTACCACTTCTCCTCGTCAACTGGTTTGGTATATCATTATTTGTGTTGTTGATGACCTGGTTTTCGATAGTTTTAAAAAACTGATTGTATAGCCAATCGCCTATATCGTCTGTGTCTTTGGCGATTTCATCGACTTTGTCATCCAAGTTGGTCCTAGTCTTAGGGGTGAGGGTTGGCGTCGGAGCTGTCGCAATAGGCGTATTAGCTGGGGTCATTAAAGTGTGAGAAACCTCTGGCATATAATGTCTTCTGAATTCTTGTTGCAATTTGATGCTGAAATAATTTTAATCAATTAGCTATCGTCATCAAGTATATTAGTTAGGTACTACAAATTTGAATGTTTGCAAGATAGGTACTTTGCTTCACATATTTTACTGTCGGTGTCGAAGTAATAGCCGGGATGACAGTGGCAGCCCACCACGCAGCCCGGGATGCCGTCGATGCAATACTCGAATCTACCGTGCGGACCACATTCTGAAAACGTTTCACATTGAAATAGAAACCACTACATGCTATATATTGTAAATATTACATAATTTGATGAGCAAAAAAAATTACGTACCAAATCGCCTTTCCGTTGCGTGGCAAAATATCGAAATCAACGCAAATGAGAACAAAGATTGAGTAGTAATAAACATGAGGGAACAACTGCTAATAAACCAAATGAAGTATATCTTTAGAATCCATTTCACTAAACTTTTATCATAATATTTATCCTTTCACAAACTTTTGAAAACAATAAACACACATTTGTCGTTATTATATCTACCTAATTACTAATACGCGAATATGCTTGTCTATCCAAGACTATGAGAGTCAACTAGAAAGATCGAAATTACAAGTGTGCGCGCTAACAATGGCTGTGGTCTTTGGTTTATCGGACTGCACTAAACAATGGTTGTATTGAAATGATAAACTAGGTTATATATGCCGACTTCGGTATTACGTCACTCTCTATAGTTATGTGCCTAAGTATATACGATGTATGCTTGCTACGCATGATGATATTAATTAAAGAGTAGCACTTACATAAGTGTGTTCAGTTATACTTAGATTTACGTTATGAGTATTATTTAGTTTAACCATAACCAGAAAAAACCTAATATCAATTAATTTTTTAATGGATATTGAACAGGCTGTCGTTTTTTTATAAATTGTTTTTTTAACCCAACATAAATCATTAATATAATGTTAAACAATTAATATACACATACTAAGATTGGTTATCTACAGTTAATAGGTATATTTTTAATAATCAAACCAATAAAAATAACTGAATAAATAAACAATAACTTTTTAGACACAAATGTTGTAACTTTATTTGATTAGGTACAAATAACAAATTCAATAAGTAGACTAAACACTAAATTTATAGAAAATGTAACTAATCATAAATTTACAATGATATTACAAAACATTTTACAGAAGAAAAATGTTATGTAATGCTATTGTAAATAAATATCGCCAGACGAAATATCAATATACGGTCCCACACTAAGCAACGCTTGTATTATGGGTACCGTACTGGGGGCAAACCCAGTATATATTACTATAGATATTAAACATCCATGACTTGGGTACAAACATTCGTGCTCATCACACAAAGTTAGTCCCAACCAGGATTCGAACCCGGGAACTTCGGCACAGAAAGCAGGGTCACTACAAATGCGCTAATCAGGCCGTCATATATAATACTTTATGTAAATATCGGGGTTATATTAATTGAATACTTCTGAGTACATTGAAATCTATCCACTTTTTAACTATCATCGCCAAGATCGGGAATTCCTTTGAGGCCTCTGCAACAAAACATATAAAGGCAATGTTATTTTCCAATAATATTTAGTAAATAGTCGAACTAACATTTTCCAGCTGCTTTCTTCTCCATTCTTCACGAAATGAAATGCCAGATTTGATCATGTGCTTGTTTTCGGATATAAAAATAAGCATGTGCCAAATTTATCGTAAAAAATGATTTTGAAACAATTAATAAATAAAATGTTCTCAACAAAATTACAATTGCGATTTTTGTGGGCACTTTTTTTATGTCAACATATCGAATTTCTACCAATGTTTAAATTAGTATAAATGAGCACATTGCAAAACTTACTTAGTGCAATCATCCGGTAGAACGCACTTATGCGTTCTGTCGTCCCTGACGTAGGGCTGCACACAGACGCACCCCGGCTCGCAGAACGGGTAGCACGGCCGCAACCGATCGCGAGGGTTGTCGCACGTCACCGACGCGCAGCCAGCGAAGCACCCTTCATACCTTTACCATACATTAAAACTTTGTGAAGGGAACTTTTTACAACACCATCGAATACTCATTTCTTTATACAAACATGAAAATAAACACATAAAACAAAACTTAAAAAGAAACCCAGAGTGCTGGCAGAATTTCCCTTTGGATCCTTCTTGAATTCTGAACAATTCTTGGTGTAGTCCTTTTAGGGCTACTATACAAATAATTAAATACGTTTACGATGAGCCAGTATCCTATTATCCTATGTTAGAGGGCTGCCTCGTATTCAAATTAATATACCTATCAGAATCAGAATATTTTTTATTCATGTAAACCATTAAGTACAGTACTTATGAATCGTCAAAAGTTACAAAATGAAAAGCTACTACTTTACCACCCCATAGGAATGCCGTTCCTATGGAGAAGAATGTTCAAGAAACTCCATGGTTGCTCTTTTTAAACAGATCTCTTACATTTTTTAAGCAGTAAATTGTTATAGGTATGTGAGAACCTAGATAGATAGATTAGAGATTCAGGGCAGTTACACAAGTATTGAGTTGAGTGCAAGGGACTAATGGGCCTACTAGTATAAAAAAACTCCTACTGCTAGTAATCTTAAAAATAAAATAAATATTAACTAAGCATTATTTACCTTTCATGCTGCCTTTCACAGTTCAGAATCAAAGGAGTTTTCTTATCAACTTCTTTATCGCTGTTGACAAAAATGTAAATAAAGTAAGTACCTATCTATATGATTACATGTATTATTCGTACCAATGTACCAAACGAGAAAGTATATAAGTACAGAAATACTGAAGAGTGTGGAATCTCTGCGCTCTTGGCCGCTGGTGACATGCTCAACTTCTCCAGGTCCTCGTAGTGGCGTGGTCCTCTCTCCCTATATCCCGCAGAGAAGTCCAAATCCCTCTGTCTATCTATACCCCCCAAACTTTTAGGCTCTTCATCAACGTATCTCGCACTATCATAGTCGTGTCTCCTTCTGTCCCACTCCTTGTGCGGATCCGGTGGCTTGATCAGTGCTTTTTTCCTCCAATTCCTTCTGTCATCTATGAGCGAATGCCTTTTGCTTCCATCGTTGTCGTCATAATCGTAGTTACTCGATCTTGTAGCCTGTGCAACGATGTCGTCTGCAATACAACTCTACTATTTATAATTGTACATGTTAGCGGACTGAGTGCAAAGTCAAATAAAAAATATAACTTACACAACAGCAGTGCCAATAATAACAATTTACGCATTCTGTTAACGTGTATCGATGTTAGTTCATTATGTATGAAGTTAACAAAATGGCCGCTGATTTAACTGTTCTGTTTCACTCTGCGGCGAGTTGGAGCTAACTAATCAGTGGAAATTAAACTCGGCCGCGCAAAAAGAAGACAACTCCCACGGATGTGATTGCTTTTATGACTTTCACGATACAACAAGAAAAAAACAAGTAAATCGCTATAAACACGCTGACTTGCATTAAAAAAGATCAATGGGTCAAATGATATACACTTAATTATAGATTTTAATAGTATACTGGTACATTCAGCACGTTCAACTTAGTTTTATAAGATCAATTCATACTATAGATATTTTTTCAAGTATTTACATAGGTTGTAAAAAGATTAATTTGAAACTTTCTATATGAATACATTTCAAATTATTATGTGGAGTTACTAGCACATATATATTTAATTTTCTTATCCAGAAGTCTGTTTCAGATAAATTTGAATATCAAAAGGTAGTTCTTCTATATTCTTTAGAGCATAAAACATGGGTTTGTAATATATGAACACATATACTTTAATTATATTTAATGCCAAGATAACAAATAACAGATTTTTTGGTTTATTTAATTCATCCTCTTAGTTGGCGCTCTGAATGGATCGCTCAGCAAAAGTTTTCTGGGCTGGAGCGCTTTTATCGGCGGCGGCGCTATCACAATATTAAAGTAGTTTCCCATTCGTGAGATATCCGATCCTCGCCTGATGTCTTCGGCCTTGCTGGGCGGCAGGACCTCGGTCTCGGAGAACTCTGCAGGGTCCTCGTGCTTGCTGTGGGCTCGTGAAGATCTGCTCACGTACTTCTGTGGTATCTTGTCTTGTCTTTTAGCTGGTACCGGTATTCCCATTTGCGTTCTAAAATTAAGATGGTTAAAACTTATTGAAAGGTTAATCAGCTGTTTCGGCAACCAATGTTTATTGATTTGTAGTACATTTAACTGTTGCAGTCATGTGTATCTATACCTATAATAAAGATAATTATGTACGTAGCAACTGTTTTAATTGTCACGGGTAAACTAAACTACAAGGAACCAAGGTCTCGTAATTCCGTGTTTCCAACTATATACTTAGTAACTGGATGTTGGTATAAATTTGAACTTTGATCCGTTTAGCTGTCCTGTGCGTTCAGTGATCTACAGTAAGATAACTCGGCGACTCTATGTAAGCCTTTGGATTTAAGTTTACCCAGCTTCGTCTCACAAGATTTTAGAGTAAATAAGGAGATAAAATACCTACTCAAGTAATCTTTAGTAGCTGTATAGTGGCTTCAATATCTCTTAGCTATTATATATTCTTTGCTATTAGTTATTTTGGAATTGTGACTAATTAAAACAGTATAAGCTCGTCCACAATAATAGAGAGACGGATCTATAAGAATAAATGAGACGCAGATAAGGCAACTGTCTTTGGCATTTCTTGTATCTGTCTGTTTTTCGAGGGTGATTGGTTGATCTGACCATGTAGGAAGACTAGAGGCGTGATTAGTAGACCACTATAGATTGATAGTAAAAGAGGGACCCACGGCGAGCAGTCCTGTGGCAGCACGCATTGGTGCGTCCGGTCATCGCGGACATAGGGATCCTCGCACACGCAACCGGGCTCGCAGTACGGGTAGCAGGGCCGCAGGTGGTTGCGAGGGTTGTCGCATGACACCTCTGCGCATCCGCCGAAGCATGACTCATACACCTCGTTGGGCCAGTAGCATGCTGGAAAATTGACATAAACTATGACAATGCGCATTGATACAAAGTATGCATAGTTATTTTTTATGTAGCCAACATAAGTTTAATTTGTCGCTTCAATATTGTCACAGTGTATCGAAGTAATTGGTGTTTGCGAGTTTGAGGTCGTATTGGACACATCGTAATCGTTGGTCTTACAATATTCTATAGTTTGATGATTCAATTTTTATATGCCTACTTAGGAATTATCGATGTATTTTTTTTACTGTAATGCAAATTGCGTTAGAATAAGTAAGAGCAATATAGGACACGCTTCCATATAAGCCAGTTTGCAAAAAATCCTCACACAATTTAAAGACCAAGATTGCCTTTGAATCTTTTAAAATAATATTTTACAAGTAAGAAGTGCGCCATTTCTCACATCGCCACATTATTGAGTATCTAACAGCACTAAATCTAGAGCGAGCTAGACTTTTCCTTTTGTGGCCGTTTCCACAGATCCATTACGGCTCCCTCGGGGGCCGCACTAGTAGTACTACTAAAGTTAGACAACGTGCTTACATGAGATAAAATCGTGTGTTCCGGGAGCACCTATCTTTTTATATAAATGGGGTTTTCCAACCTGTTCTTCTCCTTTGCTTCCGAAATATGTCCTTTGCAGGTGCAAAAAATAGCTTTGCCTCTATAAAAGGATTATACTAACATATGTCTCTATACTTTTATTTTTTTTGTGTTTCATTCTGATCTTCAGAATAGATTTTTCTTGAAAAATTAAAGCACGCTTGATGAAAAACTGTATGAAAAATAAAATTCCCACCTTTCATGATTTTCTCTTCATCTCTGCACATCCCGTAGGGTAAAAATGCGAGCATTACAAAGCAAGCAACACTTGTCATTATCGAAGTTGTCAAGTCCACACGAGTTCTGAAGGCGGCCGGCTGCAAGCTACTGTCGGCCGATGTTTTGAAAACGTCTTTTAATTTTTTTTAACTTTCTAGCTAATTCAAGTTCAAAAATAGTAATTGTCCCTGTTTTAGGAATACATAAAGCGTACACACATTACAAAAAGTTTAAGATTACTGATATATTCTCTAAAACATTATGTTACCTATACATACGGCTATATACGGTCTCCAACTTTTTATAATTACTTTATATAATTTTTCACATTAATATATTTTTTCAAAATTTACATGACGAACCAATTTTTATAAATAAAACCGATACCATCCGAATAATAAGCATAATTAATATATCGGCACGGCATCTTACCGGGATAATGTCGTCATGCGACATGATAAGGGTTGGTGTGTTTGGTAAACATGGAGAGAGGGCGCTTAAGCCTCGGCTGATTGAATTATTGCTTGCGTTGGTATTTCGGAGGTGCCCGCGGGTCACGTTCCGCTGATATTGTAAACATTAACTCACCTTTGATATTTAGGTATATAAACTATACCCTAAACCCTTTAATAAAAACATTGTAAAAACCCTGATTACCAAGCCACCTGTGCTGTAATGATAAATAAACTCGTCAGGTCTTCGATAATGCAGGTCACAGCTGTGACGATATTCTATCATGCATAGTCATTGTCGGAATTTTATTTATATGTAGGCCCTCCCCATAATTTGGAAATTATTGACGCAGAAGCAATCGGTTTCCGATTTCTTGTGGGATTGATATTTTTCTTAGTGTATAACGCCCGCGCCACACTTGCGACTAAAGCCGTTAATTAATGCGTTAATCGATATAAAATAACAAAATTTGGTGAGGCGCAGGTGTAGCAGGAGAATAAGGTACATCTAGGTGATTATTATGTTTGCACATAAACATCATCGCAGTCGAATGATGACGAAGCTCTCACATTGAGGTAAGTATGCTCGCTATAATGGCAATAGCTTCAATAGCTTGACATTGGGACCATATAATGTCCATAGGTTCCCTCACTACGATATTGGGACCATAAATACTATTAGCGAAATAGGTGCGCACTTCTGCGTACTCCTTCAGAAATGAGAAGCGTGATGGTTTTGAGCTTGTGATGAAGCGCCTGTTTGTCAAATTAAATCTAGTCGTAATTTGTAGACCACAGGGTTGCGTGTTGGATTGCGATATCTACTTACATCTATTCAGTGGTTGTTAAGGCTCTATTGTTTTGGAAGTGACCATCTGTAACAAGTGTATCGTATTGCATCAATAAATTTGTCACTTGCAATGTGTCGAGGGATCGAATGAGGGAAAATAAAGGTATTTTCTTGTTTTTCCCTAAATTCGCAACCTGTCTGAGCCGTCCTGTTGTACACATTGGTAAGCGACGTATGTGCCGATGCTGTTATCAATACTTCAATCCGTTTATTTATAAGAGAAGTTTGATAATGTTTTATTTGCCATTTTTTCGCGTAATTATATATATACAACATTTATAAGTCGTTTTTCGTAGCAAAAATTAATTTCGCAAGAGCTATTACGATACGGGTACTTTCCGTATTTATTGAATATTCTAAGTCAAATTGGTCCCTGTAAACGACTCCGCCATTTCACCCGAAAATCATGTTGATGAACTGTTTTTTTTATATTTAATGTTCAGGTACGACCAATTAGTTACTCAATGAATATATGGGATAGTAAGTAAAGTCGTGTTATTGTTAAGAAATCATTTCATGTGTGTAAAGGGAAATTGAGGCGTCTCGCGTTAAGGCGCGGTAGGCACAACATCCGGCTGCGAGAAATAGCTTACCCGATAAAATATGATTGCTTGCGATCATTTTTATTACCCGGTCTCCGCCTCCGCCTCACGGGGACGAAGCTGGCTGCGCCGTGTTTGTAAATAGAACCGTGTTATGGCGCGTCTAATGTACACTTTTATATCGTTACCCTATGCCTAATAATCTATAGGAGATTTTATAGTATCATACTCTTTGACATACATCAAGGTGTGATATTTATATGTCGTTTGGTCAAATTACAGACGGTGTAATATGGTCACGTGACCAAATTACACTGTCTGTTCTGTTCTACCTACGAATAAGTTTTAAATTATTATAAAAAAAATCTCCCGAATTAATAGACGTTCTATAACAAACGTCATATAGTACTGCGCACAAGAGTCTTGCTTAGCGCATATGACGTTTGATAAAATCGTCGTCAAACGTCTAAAAATTCGAGGGTTTGTATACACTCACTTATATGATCCTAGATGTATGTCATAGACATGGCACTGTAATAGTTAAATAATATGGGGCGGTGAGAAGAGGGTGTGTAAGTATACACCTCTGGTCACTCCTGCAGGGAGTATACGCGCGATGATATTATAAACAAATAAGGGCTATCTGAGATCAAAATATACGCAACATGCACGGATGGCGGAAAATTGTACAAGAAAAACAACTTTATTGTCATTCGATCTAAGTGCTACAATTAGTTTCTCATTACAAACGCTGGATTTTGTTTAACATTTTTCTCCAATATCCGTGTTAATTAGCTCGCTATAGGAAATTCGAGATTTTCCTCTCGCAAAGATAATGCCAGCTCCACATTCGCAACACGTGCAGTACAAATTACAACGTAAAGCGATCTGCTGTCCCCTTAAATAGACGTCTCTCGATTGCACAGCCCTTTCCTATCAAAACAAATAATAGCTAAATACAAACACAAATTCAACTGCATTTGTTATCCGGTACGGTTGATTTTCGTTTGTTAATAGTGACAAAACAGAAATGTTCGCGGACAACCCACACTGGTCGGTCTCTAGGGCCCAGGAGTTCCAATATATTTTGGCGGGCGCTGGCAACTCTTCAAGATTACTGTCAGCAAATAGGACACGCGACGTGCCCTGAAACGGTGATGTCCGGTAATGCGACCTGCAACCTTCGTTCATTTCATTGAGTCCGGTTCTACGCTGTAATGCTCTGAACATTACTTCTGGATACCACTGTATGTATCAGGAATGTCTAAACATGTTTTTTTTTATCTTAAATCAAATAGTAATCGGTAGGCTCAAAGATACAATTTACAAAAATACATACCGGTTGCAAACATTTTAAATGTTGTTTAGATATAACGTGGACGTGTCGTGCATAATATTAAAAAAGAACATTTTTTTTTTAATTTTCTCCAAAAAAGAAATTGAAATTTTTACTTAAAAATAGCAACATGTTTTCTTAATTTTCTCGAATAGGTCCCTCAAGTATCTTCTAAATTATAATCATCAATCATCAATCAAGTATATTCTTTGTATTTTAATTTCATTCTCACCGACTCATTTTCTCGCGTACTCTGCCTACTTAATAAGTATTTATTAGTAAGAAATTCATGGAAGTTGGCAACGACAAATAAACTATTCCTTAAACTACGTACTTACTTGCACATTAGATACACGCACGCGTTGTTATCGTGCAAACGTGAAACACGGAGAGTTCACGTTTAATACACTAATAGCGGCAACAGAGCTTCGAACACGTAGAATCGGAATAATGCAATCTACGTGATATTGCAGCGTTACTCTCACACATTTACGACTTGTCCCGTTTTAATAACATTTCTACTCTGTTTATATTCGCTACGTGAGCTTTTAACAGGTAAACGACACAGGAGGCACTCTTGAATCGCATTTTATGATCAATTAATAACTTATCATCAACATTCCCCAAAAATAAGGAGCGTTATATTGCTCTACAGGACGGATTCCCAAACTATTTTGGACGAGAGACCCCTTTTCCAAAATGAACTGATACCTCAGACCCTATAGCTAAATTACTATAAACATCCTATCTCTAGTTTTTTCCTATTGATACAAAATAAATACAATGTAATAATTTCATCTTGTACGACGTTGTGCATGCTTATCAACTTTTTTAAAAGTACAACAATGATACTTCCTACTAAAATATTAGTCAGTCTTATAACATGTTGGTACACGTAACACAAATTATACAGTATCTTGAACGTTTCAAATAAGAACTTACGTTAATTAATAGAGGTCGATTTTTAGACCTCGTCGACCCCCAAAATCAGTTTTCGTTTATGTCAACCCCTGGGAAACTTTGGGAATCTTTGCTCTACAGTTTGCGTCATGTAGGTCACTGTTTACTACAGGGGCTTAGTAGGAGTTTTAACAGCAGTGCCCTTAACAAAAATGCTTTATAGAATTTGCATCACTCAGCCTTCGCCGAACCTGAATAGGCTTTAGGTACATAATTACATTAACATAAACAATTGAAATAAGGGTTCCATTAATTACCATAGACAAACATACTGTCGTTAATGAATCAAGGTGCGGCAAACCAATAAACATACGGAATAAAGATAATTGCAAGGTTCATTGACAAAGTTACGGGTGTTAAGGAAGAGAGCAAAGTAATATCTGGTCGCGAGGCGCGTAATTGAAATTCGCGGTTTGGACCAATAACAATGGCGCTGGGGTGCGGAGACGCTCGCGTATAAATTACAGAATTATATTAATCGCGTATAACGTGACTCTCGTAATGCGTAGAGTAGGGTGGGCAGTTCTTTTCGGATCTGAGTATGGAACTCATGAGTCCGGATGTTGATCCGACAAGGAGTCCGAATCGAGTTACAATTTCGTTTTATTGGCTTCCTAACTTCTACGTTACTTTAAGGTCATCTTTACTTAAAATCTTTATTGTAAAAGTTTAGTGTAGTAAGTAACCAGACGTAATTTTAAGTATACAAAGGTCAGCGGGTCGATTAAAAACGTTACTATTTAATATTTTACCAAATCGATTTGATTAGAGTTTTTCCTGCTGCGTAAATATATTGTATAGTTATTTTTGATATTCAAACCAACGACTATGCAACCCCAACGGTTTGACTCAATCATTGTCGAGTTAAAAAGTCATTGCATAAATGTGAGTTGCAATTCATTACCGAAACGGTCTTTAAAAGACAAATCGCAAGATTGTAAATCCCGGTTCGATTATATAGCCAGTAAGGCTCGAACTGTTCCACGGATTCGTATGTCCCATCTCTACGCTCGTACGCCTAACGACATTACTCCTGTTGCGGATTAAGTACTTGTAGCTTAAAATCACACTTTATTACGGTTTGCGTCTAGGAATAGGTACGGTAATTAATAAGACTATCCTCTATGCGAATACCCATTATGTATATTCCAAAACTAGGTCGTACATTTCGTTGTGCCTAAAATAAATTAATTTAGGTTACCCACCACACATGGTTGTACGTAGCAAAAACAGAATAATAATCATGCAAACATTTACATAAGAGAATTAATTGGTTTATTTTCCCTTTCGAGTTGGGTGTCATAATGGTTTAACCAATAGTGGTAAATCTATTTCGTCTGAATATTCATATGAGGCTAGAAACGACATAAAAAGGCTGATTTTTTTTTGTGGGAACATTAACATTCCTGTTGTTATTATTTTCAACGACCTGTGTGCAGCAAATTCAATTTACAGAACGATTATGCGAGAGAAATTAACGCAAGATTACGGCAATAGCCACCCATCTGGGGGAGGATTAGGTGTTCCAGATAAGTAAATATATTGCCCTCAATTACCAGAAAAGAACAGATATTCCAGGGAAAACACTGAATGTAATTGTCGGTGCAATCTAAACGATCCCCCGCTAAACTCAGGGGAACATCTTATAGCGTTTATCAGCGCTACGCTTCGAGGGCTTTGTTTATTGTGAAGCGCAATGTATCTACAGCGTTACATATTTTAATATTTCTCCACCATTGTTTCTGGAGAAACTCATCGACCACTTAACATTCTCAAACAAACTTATCATTGTGTTCGTTGTCAAAATATTCTCGAGGATTGGAGCAGAGAAACACAATAGAGATGTACGTATCGATTTGTATATATTTACACACAAATGTCTATGGTGCCATCAATCACAAATTGCCGGCCTCGCCTAGCGTTAGTCCGCAGTCGATGACGTGGCAACTTCCAGTGATACAAGTTGCTCTATCACTGGCTAGGAACGCCACTAGTTCCGCTACATCCGCTCCCTTTGCTATTTTTTTCAACGGAGTATTGATCTCTAGTGCACTGAACATCTTATCGCAATCTGCATCGCTCATACCACCTCTCTTGAATAATTGTGTTTTCACAGGGCCTGGGTTAACAGCGTTGACTCTTATTCCTTTAGGTCCTAGCTGTAGAGCCTTACATTTAGTGAACATGTCAAGCGCCGCTTTAGACATGCAGTATGGTGTCATGATTGTCAGCGGTTTATCGGACAATATACTCGACATATTAACGATGTTACCTTTAGTTTTTATTAGAAATGGTATAACTTTATTTGTAAGCAAGTACGTGCCGCGCAGATTAGTCGTCATTACTCGGTCGTAAGCTTCCGATGTTGAGTGCGCTGTCAATACTGAGTTGACGCCTGCGTTGTTAATTAGGACATCAATTTTGCCGTACGCATTCACTGTTTCTTCCACGATTTTTTCTATATCGTCATCAGATGTTATATCAGCAACTATTATATGAGGCTTAAGATGGTTAAATTCTTCACACTGATGGGAAATTTTCGTGAGGTTGTCAAAATTTCTCCCTACTAATGACAATGAAGCCGAGGACTTGGCGAATCTCAATGCACAAGCTGCGCCGATCCCGGAGCTGGCTCCAGTAATTAACACAACTTTGTTATGGAAGCACATGGTGCGGAGGGCTGGGTGCGACTGAACAATAATGGACCCGAGCCTCTATTATACGGCGCTGCCGGTGCCGGCGGTGGGACGCTTCCGCGTGTCATGTGTCGCCGCAAACCCACTAGCCAAGGATCCAGTGTCCACTCTTACTTCCTAATGTATTTAATTTCCACATTATTCTGTACGCTGGACAAATTATGGAGTAGTTATTTTAAAATGCTATTTATTGAGTTTACCTAGGAAAAAATATTTATTTAGGCAGGTCTGAGGGACACCTATACACTCAGGTTCGTCATGACAATGATATTGAAAAATTAAACAAGGTTTATACATTTCATACATTTTATTTGAGTCATCTCGATACACGAACGACAACATTTTGAAATTTGAAGCGAATTCTATTTACATCATCACCTAAGTACATTGAATCGAAAATTTTCGTAAAAGCTCCCTAAATTTGTCTTTGGCACTTGCTTTACACTAATACTTTTTAATATTAAGTTAATATTAGAGTAGTTTGAATGTTAAGGTACTAATGCATCTAATAAGTAAACGTGATAGAGAAATCTGATCTACAATATTATCGAAGCTTGAAAACTACAGAAGTGAATTTGCATGTTACAATGAAAGCAGCAGTTAAGTACGCTAGTAGTTGTGAAATGTATTTATAATTTAGCTTTCAATTTGTAACTGAAGTTATTTTGAACAATCAAATGGTTCAAAGAAGCATATGCGACGTTTGATAGACTGTAGTCATTATCGCCGGCGGACGCTCGGCCTTAAGCAATGCTGATCGTGCTTCCAATGCTTGAAAAGGGAAACGCGTCTCTGGAGGGATTTGTAGCGGGTGTATGATTTGCATATTTATGTAGAGTCAACAGCATTATCATTGCAGATTAGATTTCTATGGCCGCAAATATTAATAACGAAATTTCTTAACTGAGTGGTAGGTAGTGACTAGCGTAATATATATTCATAGTGTCGACTTGAGTGGACTTATGATTAGGTAAATTCCTCTGGGTTTGCAGCTCTGGAGTCCCCAAGAGTTTGTGAACCCTTTCTGTGTTCACTTGTAAGCATTATTAGGTCTACGTACGTACAATGAATAAATCGTTGTAAGTTTAGGATGACCAGCTACATCCAGATTTTACAGATTACTAAATTTAGAATTGGAGAAGAAATTTCTAATTCTAAAATGAGACTACAATTACTATAACTATAGTTGCAGAGATGAAGGCTGAACATGTAACAGATTTTATTCGCAATTAAGATTTAAATTGATCGATGCTACATTTTATTAGAATTGAACTGAGTGTTTGTTTAATTCCTACAAAAAAAAAAATAAAAAGGTATGGAAGTAAAATATAATGTGGGCCGAATAAAATCGGTTAAAGGCAATATAAAGTACGTTATAAATAGTAGCTGTCAAACACTCGTAGTTTTGTACAAAAATTGTGTGTGTAAACACTGGAGGGAGTGCGATACTGGACGTTTGTGTTAAACCACCCTTTTATACTTAACACCTTATTAACCTTACGAAATACTTAGCGTTAATACAAAACCGTATTCTATAATTAAACATATAGGGGAACATAATTATATAAAAATACGTTGCTCATAAAAAAAGTAAACTCGGCAGTAGGGTTGACATTTATTTAAAATGTAACCTACTTACGGAGTTCAATCGCTATCGTTCGTTCGTGGTTCACTCTTAGAACTGAAGAAAAATGTGTTTATATATTCTGTGGTTGCTATATAGGGCACGAAGTCCGGCGCGATTGATGTACGACGGACCAATATATTATTATTTTGTTCGACGAAGCGTGAACCCTGCGGCAAAATATTTCGCTTACCAACATTTTTAAATTAAATTCGGTTTGCATGTCAAAAATACTTTTTATGTTGGAAAATACCAGAAAATAAATATTACCCTTTTACATAATACCAAAGTTATATCCCCATATTATTTATACATAAAGTAGGTCGGTACTTCTGATCTAGATAATAATGTTAAGTTATTTTTTTGTAACATAAAGGTTTATCAGGAACCGTACCCTTCTTACAAGTTAGCTAACCTTACAAAAAAATAATTGAAATAATAACACACATTTATAAAAACATACCTATAAGTATAAATTACCGCCATGTAAACGCTAGTAATTATACAAAAATAAATGTTGTTCCTACAACTACGACTAGAAGCGGCTGTACATAATTGTTTAATGTATCCTATTTACATCTACGACTGTATCCATGTCTAAAGCCAATGAGATAATCACTACAAAAGGTCTAGACATTAACCTAAACTCTAAACACAGATTGTTTAAAATGCCTACTTACATGTATCGTATGTCTAAAATTCGAGATCACAATATCGCTTGGCAATATATTCTTAAAAATTATGACTAGCATACTATTTGAGATCATTCGTATTTAATTACCTAAAACGCCTTAAAATATATTATACAAATTTTGCAAATTTAACTGTAAGCTCTCACTTATGAATTCGGAATATAAAACGCTAACGAAAATTAATGATTGATGATGAACTAGCAGTTTTAATTTCCATACAAAACAACAATAACATTATTTCATTTGAAATTGGCTGTCAATATTTACTAGAAATGCCAGACGTGGAATATGCTGCATGTGGCCTAACTTAAATATAAACTATACTAATACTACTATATAATACTAATCAATAAAAACTGAGAGTAGTAGTAGTAGATTCACGAGTAAACACTTTTCAAATCCACTATAATTCTTAAAAAAATCAATATCAAAATATTTTTATTCATGTAGGCGCAAAAAGCAATACATTTTTCTTCAACATAGTTTTTTTGAGCATGCATATAGTGAATGTTAGAAGAGTTAATTTTGTGGATTATATTATAATTCCTTATTCATTTAAATTTAGTACTAACTGTGAAGACAAAAAATAACAGTTGAATTAGGCTACAATGCTTTTTGAACTAGGGTGTCCCGAGCACTTCTCCTGAATGGCCAAAGCAAAAGAGGGGTTTGCTGAAAATTTTGTGTTGTTGAGCCGTAATCAACATAAATACATTACTTTATTGAATTCTACATTGTTGTTGTTTACATTGTTGTTTACATAAGACAATTTATTAAACGATTATTAAAATTAAGTTCAATTTATTGAGCTGCGCGTAATGAGCGTGAGAGCAGAAAGAGAGCGAGAGTTGCCAACTCTAAAAATAAATATCTTATATTGTTGCTAACTAAATAAAAAAATGTTTATGTACGTTGTGTACAAGAGTGTTTAAGAGGTTTTCAAATGATGTGCGTCGTGGTCGCAGCGCCGCAGCACCGCAAAGTGGGTCATCTGGAAGTTGTTGGTGGACTGGCAGCCGCGCTCCAGCGTGCCCGTCATCGTGTACCCCATGTTGAAGTCCGCTTGCGTCACATTCGAAGTCAGATACAACTGCGGAGATAAAGGCAACCCTAGGTTATGGGAATTCTAAAAAGAGTTAACGATTTGTGGCTACTACAATCATATTGTTTTCTTAGCACCTTTATTGTCATTAGCAAATTATGTGGTGCGACATTAGGTCGGTGGTGGCGTTATTTAAAGAACATAATATATGGTTGGTTTAAGTTGGAAAAAAAAACAAAGAGAAAGCGGGAACGCCATTTTCATATCATCCTGTCACATCCATTATTTTATTTATATTTCAGTTATTGCTTGCTATTAATAATTACTTGACATTGGCAAAATACCCGCTAAGTTGTGGGTGAGGCCATATTAATATCCAATTTATTTTATCGCATCTCATTTCTTAAAGAAAGAAGAAGAAAGAGAAAGCGTATGTATTCTAAGTCTATGTCAAAGTAGACTTAGAAGCGGAGGACCGGGATGTGTGGCACTTATTGGGAGAGGTACCTAGCCGTGGCCAGCAGTGGACGGCTTTCGGCTGATGGAAGATAAGTGAGTTCTTACTCGTTACTCAATTTCCGTGTTAGTGCTAGCAATTCGATAAAGTAGGTGATGTTGGTGTTACCTTGAAATCAGCGTCAGTGCCCATGTGCTTGAAGGTGCCCACGATGTACACCGCATTGGCGCCGCTTATGACCATCCGCGCGAGAGTACTGTGCCTGTAACAACGGAACATTATCACAAAATTGCCAACATCAACACTAGCTGTATGTTATAAACTACTGTTACAGACAAGTATAGCAATAGAAACGTACAATTGAGAAATGTTGAGCTTAAAACTTATAGTCTAGGAAAACAACATTACGAGTAGAAGGGAAGTGCCATTACGCTTTTCAATAGAAACGCAATAAATAAGAATCCAGCGATGCGAAACGTGTTTGTTTACGTCTGTGTCGGCCGCTACAGATAATGGTCGTTTCGGCGCCAATCATTTGTCACCGCGCTAAGGTAGGAAGGAACAGAAAGCCCTTGTATTTTGTATATGACGCTATGTTACGCTCCAACATGCTACAGGTCAATTGCGTGATTTTTTTATTAAGACTTGAATGTTCTTCTACTAATTCCAAAATCTATACCTGCAAACATATTGTCATCCTCAGCAATGCAAGAGAGTACACGCAAGAGATCATTTGATTTATTTATTATAATAATAATACCAGCCCTTTTAATGTCCCACTGTTGGGCACGGGCCTCCCATCGATGTGAGGGGGATAAGACCATAGTCCACTATGCCCAGTGCCGGTTGGAACCGATTTATTTATTAGTATTTTTTATTCCTATAGTTGCTTCACAGTGTTGCAGCTATGAACAACTTATTTGATAGAATCTGATTGGGCTATCTGTCAAATAAGTTGTGCATAGAGTATATTATCACATTGTAAATCAGGCCCATGGACTCCCTTTGTTATATCATGTTTATGTAATGTTACGTCAAATAGGCTATTTTTATACTTGTCGCTAAACCTCAGACCGCAAGCATAATGTCCCAGGGTAGCGGTCGGAGATTTATCTCCGGTCGACTGTCTCATAACTACTGGCTGTAAGATATTTGTACAACAACGGGCATGTTGGGCGACTTGATATATTGTTACCTTCAGGTGGTGATAGCACCATCTTTTTATAAAGAAATTGAGAGATAAGTACTCTATACTTGAGATTTAGCGAATTGTCTTCTATATTATTTTAACGAGTTTCACATTATTTAATCGAAGTGGATATGCTAGAGATTTACCGCTAGCTTAATTTTTGGACATTACTTTAGACATTTTATATCACCTAAAAGCTTTATATGGTGCAATCATGTCAATGGTGAATTGAGGTGAATTATTGAAATAAAACTTATTTGACAGATTTTATTGCGTTTATTTTATGTTTTAACGTTCCCGACAATTCGGCTGCTTTACAGCAACCATGGGTACGAGAGGACTGAGGTGTTTGACGTCTAGTATACACCTCCGTCCTAGTATACACTAAGTTTTATTTCTATGTGTAGTTTTCGCGTAAACATAAGAAATCAAGAGGTGAATTAGTTTAAAAGTTTATCTCTTTTCTGTAACTACAAAAATATGTAAATATTTTCATGCTACTTCTCACACGAATATCAAACCAACTTCTTTTGGAAACAATTCGCAAGTTCAGTGACGTGTCATCGAATATAGAACGGCAAACTGTCATCGAGTCGTTTACCGCGACGAAAACTATAATTTAAAGTGAAGAAATCGCGTGTAAACTTGGATACCCGAGGGCTGATGCATTGGCGAGAAGGAGGAGTGCGGATGCCGGTCACGTATCCCAGTTAGTAGGGCGCGAATCCAACACGTACCTACCGAGGCCCTAACGGCCCTGTAATGGCCGGCCCAGTAATAGCCCCGAACATCTCTCGGCTCCACTACACTACCCGCCAGCAAATTAAAATCCCTTTATGCCCACTTCTACGTTTGCTCTTTACTAAACGAAATTAAATCGACGTTTCCGAAATTAGAGTCGATGGGTATTGCGGCGGTGCCTTTGCGCTCGGGTGCGTTTGATAATTTTAGGTTTTTGTAAATTATGGTTTTCGACGGTATGTTTTTTTTTACGTAGGTATGTTAACAAATGTCTCCAGTATTTGTGAACTAATCAACCCCTCGAGGCGTAAAACTAGGGGTTAAAAATGATAAAAAATCGCCGATTAACTCGCGGTGGTATGTACTCTACGTTCACATATAATTAAAAAAACATCTTTCACAGTTTACGGAAAATCCCCCTTTGTTAGGATGAAATGAGATAATGTGAAAGTATGTAGAGAGCTTTAAAACCACTAAAATTATCCAGTAAAAATAATTTTTTTAATAATTAATTTATTCAGAGTCGGTGCCAATTCAAATCTAAACTTTAACGCAAAGAAATGATTTATTTATACTTCAATGAAAAAATCAAGGAAAAATAAAAAAAAAGTCTCTACAAGTAAATATATTAATTTAAGATGCTCGTAAGTATCTACGGTATTTAATACGGTTTTATTTCCATAATACAAAATGAATCGGTTACAAAGGGTAGGTATTTATTCAAGAATACAATTAATTTCAGCAAAAGTATCTAGAATAGTGTTAAAAGCTAACTCGTCGAGTGCTTTCGTAAAATACAACTCGTTTAGGCAAAACAGTGAGTCGGCGGCAATAATCGTTAACGCTGACGGCTCTCGTTTGGAGTCCGCGTCGACTGGCGAGGATTCAACATTTTTCCACAGAGTTATTAGTTTCTGGCCATTTCACTGTTATGCATTGATCTACTGTCATTATACGAGACAACATATATATTAAACAAAACAGGGTGGTCAAGATGGCCGTCAAGGTTAATAAAATCAATTTCCATCTACTATTGGCTATTGGCTGAATCAGTCTGTAAAGAAACTGAATAGCCAATAGTAGATAGACATTGATTTTGTTTACATTCAAGAACATCTTTATCACCCTCTGTTTTAATTAATACATACTTTTAGGTCTATTTTAGGAATATCGAAATTAAAGTAGGTACCTACCACTTATAGGTATGGTAAAATTAACATTATGTTGCGAATTCTATACATTGTGATCACAATGTTATAGTATAACTCATGCGTACAGCGACAGGTGACATGACAAATATTACATGCAAAACAATATAAACTGGTAGCGTGCCTGTCGCAGAGTGTTAGTCGTTTCCATCGCCTGTCGTTGTAGCTGTTTACAGAGCGCTACTTTTACGATTCACTGAAAACTTTTTCCTGTACTACGATAAGAAAGCAAGTAATAGCCGAATAAATTGTTTAGCGGTATAATTAGCTGAACTCATTACATGTAACCAACATTAAACCATCTAATTTGCACAGTAAAGCCGTTCAGTAAACCTTAAGTAAATACTTTATGTTGTAGCGGTGTTAGTGTAATAAATAGCGCTCTCATTCGCGCTAAGCCCTTCAGCATCCGCCATCTTTATTTACGGCACGTTCACGCCGCTGCTCAGTGTTGGCGGTGCGATCGCGCGATAGTGGCGCCACCTTTCCGGCCGTTTGTCATGCCGGCAGCTTACCGCTCACCTGAGCCGGTCGCGGTTAATTGCGAAAAGTACGGTTAACGTGCTACAAACATGATGTACGGTTTCCGCTCCGACTCTGGGCCGCTTAATTATATTTTCCACTAATCATTTTGGCCCGCTGAGAGTTTTCTCTGAGATTTTCATTTAGATCGCGTAGCAAACATCGCTTATGATGCAAATCGCTTTTCGTGAATCATCTCTTTGTCAGTGTCTTAATTCTATTGTTTGGAGCATTGTTAATTTGTGATCCAATAAACAAATAAAGGATTTTCTTGGTTAAATAGACAATTTTCTCCAGGTTCTTCTAATTCAGCTCAGCTGCAACGAAGAGCAACGAAGTGCGGAGCGCAAGGAAAGGCATTTTTATATGGAATGCCATGGAATATGACAATTTTACCGTCTAGTTCCAGCGACTTCGACGACCTTGCACCGCGACTTCCGCCACCAGCACGGCTGGAGGGTCCAGTAGGAGGAGGACGCGCTGCGAGCCCAGCCCTCCTCCGGGAACATCAGCACCTGCACACAACAAGTGTTGTTTATTGTAAGCTACGATGGACAGTTAAGATGGAATTTGGTAGGTCTAAGTAGATATGACGTTACATAGGCTACATTTCTTCCTTAAATTCCGAATGGGTAAAGCTCAGGTTATGGAAATACTTTGGTACATAGACCGCGATTGCGCAAAATCTAGGCTAACACAAGAACAAACAAGTGCCAAACATTATTTATGGGTTACATGATAATTTTACGATATGTTCAGCTTTGTGACAGTCAATGATGTTGAGTATGTCCCAATATCTGCTCATTTATAATTTCGTTGTTTACTTTTAAGTTTAAAATTATAATGAACTAAAGCTTGAGCGAGACAACTCAAAAACTTTTTAATTACACACTGATGTTGGTATATTCCAATGGTTTTGTTTCCGGACTCTAACTTTCATAATGAGAATAGCCAAGTTTATTTCCATTCCGAAGTCCGCATAAATTAATTTAAAAACTCAAACAGCCCCAATACGCCTAGAGGGGGCCCCGTTGATGTTATCTTTACATTCGTAGCAATATTCGTCGGGCAATATTTCACAGTGTTCGTGTCTTCGATCGCCTAACGCGAACGAGTGCTTCACGAGACGTTGAGTACGAATTAACTAAATGACTAAACTTTGCAAGCCTTTCGTCGGCGAGTTGAAAAATAGCTTCTTGTCTAAAACTAATATTGCAGGCCAGAAACAAAACAGAGCGGTGTTTTGACGAAGTTGTTTCAGACGTTCGAGTTTACAACCGCGGGCGAAAGGAGTCGTAGACTGTAGCGAGCTCGGCGCTCGTTTACGTTTAAAGCCGGATCTCGGAGCGCGGCACTCCGCCGCGGAGTCATCGATAACGCAAACGCGGAGCCATATTGCCACCGAGACTCGTTCGCTCGATTGGCTCCTGGCATTTCGTCCTCATTTCGTTCGCCGCGTCTCGAGCAATATTTTTTTTCTCTCGTAAAGTGTTTTCCTGCTTTCGACAATATTGCGCCAGTTTCAAAGGGGGTGGAGTCGTCGAGGATAAAATCGCTTTCACATTGAGTGAGCACACTAATGATTGAGTTCCGCGCGCCAGGTCCGGGTCTGCACGGCGCGGGCGCCGCGCCGGGGACGCGCCGCCCACGTCCGGCGGCCCCGTGCGATGGGGCTCTTTGATGACTCTACCCCACATTATAATGGATTTAAAAGCACTTCATTGTTACGAATTTTGCATTGCATTCTGATTCATCCATCATTACATTTAAATTGAAAAAAAAACGAGTATTCAATAACTGATCAATCAATTTAACCATGTGAGTAAATTGACGTAAGTATGGGACGTACTATGTACTCTACGTATTTTTGTAAAAAAAAATATGTTCCTGAATCGTAAATTGTCGTCGTCTTGTCGTAATAAATGATTATTTTCTACGAATCTCTAAAACCTAAGAGACTGGCTTAAAATTCATAAAACCAGACAACGGAAGCGGCGAGGAATAGTATAATATAAAGTGAAAATATAATATAAAGTGAAGTTTAGTGATAAGAATACATCGCGGCGTTCTTTACTTTTATCTTTAGACCTGGAACGATATAACTTTATTTGGTTTTAAACTGCCCCATTGAGAACGTCGTCCGGGGTAGTTGGAAACCCAAAGAACGATAATGAATGCGAAGGTAATGCAAACATTAGGAGAATATCTTGTAACGACTTGCAGTGCCAGCAACTTACCGGCACCAAGTCTGCTGAAACAATTAACTCGCAATGGGATGACAATGGTATCACTTTTGACTGTGTTAGTATGGCCAAACGACTGCTTGTCATTACAAAAAGCGGCTTTAATCAAGGTAAATTTCATGATGAAATCGTTTATTACAGTTTTCACAACCTTTATAGATATAAGTTTATAAAATGCAGTAGTTAGTTATAACGATTTTAGAAATTAATATCGCTGTTTAATGTCCGGAGTGCGGCGGTGGCTGTGGTCGTAGTAAAGCTCCACGGAATAGTCAGAGTTCGGAAAGTCACGTTGATTCCCCGAGGTGTGTGCCAGCCCGTCGTTGTCCATTACGAGTCTCGGATAGATTATGTAGCTCAAGTCGTCAAACCAACATTCGCGTCCTCAGATTATAACTACAACAGCTATAATTTCACTAAACGTGTCCATAAAATATAATCATATTTGAGTAGGAAATGTTTAAAACAATTTGAAAATTTAACATATTTTTTTATGATAGTAAATAACTCATAAGATCTTAATTTTATTTAAATTTAATACGAATTTTTTTACTGGAACAAACTTTTTGTATTTTCGTACCAGACAAAACGGCTTCAATGAATGCCATTAATATTCAAAAGCTCTCGTGGCTCCATCTATCAACACCTTTTTTACATGAAGCAATCAATTCCAAACTGAAGAGTCGTCCAATTACGAAACGATCTATTAATTACTTGGTGAACTGAGCGTGATTCATATACAGATATATTATACCTACGCTACGTATAATAATAAAATAGTAAAAAAAAAACAATAATATAGCCATAGCCATGGCATACACAACGGTTCCTCCGTTTTACTAAACATTAAATATAGAACAATACTTCAAGAAAGAAAGAGAAATGTAACTAAGTATAGTTGGTCATGTAGGTATAGAAAATAATTATCTATATATAGGGGCATATTTCTCTAAAAATGAGGAAGTACAATACAAAGTATGCCGAAGTTAGCTATGTCAGAACTTGGAAAAGGAAAACAACACACATGTACTTGCCGTTTGACCTACTTACAAAGGTGCAATAAATATGTATTTACTATAGAAGTAGGTGCTTACGTAATGATGTAAGCCCCTAAATATGGATGTCAAATCTATGTATCACTGAAATTTTCATTTAATATTGATAACTGTATCACCCGGGATGACGCTAATATAAATGTTGATCTAGTCTGCGAGCAACTACAGCGAATCACTCGTAGAAAATAATAATTTAAAAAAGTTACATGATTACGTGGCACGTATTTTTTTCAAAGCCCTTTAAAAAATAAAATATTTTTAAAAATGCATTTCGTTTGAATTCAGAATTACATCGGTTTGGAGTCGATAGTCACGCGCTGGCACTCGACAGGCGAGGAGTGGTCGCTCGTCGGCGCCTGCATTTAGATGCGCGGAATGAGCATCAATTTGCTAGAAGTGGTGCAACGCTAGCTACGCTACCAACAGGATACTTTTATTGCATGTTGATTTTAATTAAATCATGTATAAGTGGAAAAAATAAAATGCTCCATTTCAACACGATTAACCTATTAAGATGATGATAACTTAATATTTTAGGTATAGAAACCCATTAATCAAGTTTTGTAAGTATGTTTACGTATGTATATCTACCTAAAAATGTGTATGTGTATTTTATATCTTAATTAGGTAGACAGAGATCTTAAGTTTCTTGAAATAGTAGTTGGAATAATATGAGAATGGGCGCATATTATGCCGGTTGTAAGCATTGCACATTTATGTAATTCCTTGGTCTGTAGTCCGCTCAGCGTTGGGAGTCGCGCGGTAATTGGATTTAGTCTGGCCTGCGAGTGCGACGTGAGGATTAAGGCTTTAAGGGCTTTCGCTAATGATACAATTTATCCGTTTCCAAGTGTTGCGCGCTGTGAATATTCGTGATTTTCAATTCCTTAACTCGTATGTGCTAGGAATTTAACGCTTTGTTAAGCTACAAATATTATATAACTGGATTCGCAAGGTATCTAAGCTAATCTCACAAAGGAAAATTACATTGGAATAATTACATTCATATACTGTATAATCAAAATATTTTGTTGTGTTCTTTGATCGACTTGGGCTACCATTTACTGTGATAAAAACTAAAACCATTTTAAATAACCATTTAAAGGTATTAAATTATTTTTATTTAGTTGACTAGGACACGGGACAATATTTATTTTTATTAAGTACATGCTGATTCAGGACAGTTAACTGGGACCACGGATCCAGTAGGTAGTCCGAGTCAACTAACAAGCTCCTACGCGATGGAAGCAGATCAAAACTATAACTTAAAAGGGTACTATGTCTCACAACTTACAAGTGTGTACACACCATAGTGGCCTTTAATCTTGATGTCGCGGACGTTCTCGTTGGGAAGTAAGTCTGCCCGGACATTATCATTCTTTTATATTGCGGATCTGTTTGCTCGATTATACGAGTTTGCTTAGGCCAGCGATTGATTTATGACAATGACGTGGCGTAACTTGATATAATCACGAATGGGACGTTATATAATATATCATTTCCTGTCTTTGATATGACTTCAGGATATGGATCTTGTTTTTGGCAAAATGTGGATATATTGCTTATGTTAACAAGAAAAACTGATAGAACAAAATGTACACACATAAACTTTATAAAAACTTAAGCGAGTCAATTCAATAAATTCATGAGAGGATATTAAATAATAACTAGATTTTTAATGTATGACAAAGGTATTTAAAAAAGTCATAAAAAATATTCAAAAGGTGTGAGCTTGTGAAAATATTTAATAAAAATTTGATAACGTATTACAAAAAAAGAGTTTAATATTGACGAATGATTAAATATTCACGTGCTAAATAAACGAAGCTAAGAAGCTAGGAACAGTACTTCTCTTTACTGCTATAAAATATAATATCGTTAGGATCCATCGATTAGGGTGTAGGAAATTGTTTGAAAATTTTCATGACACGACTGAAAGTTGTTAGAGCTGCGGAGATAAATTGGACCTTGACACGGTAAAGTTACGGAAACTTATCTAAGGGTGGGTGATGCGGGCCGCGATGACAGTTTCCCGGTGCCCAGGAATTTACTCATAAGCTACGGACGTGATACGCTTGTACATGTGGTAGGTATGTGTGTTGGAAAATACAACATGAAACACGCGAAAGATAGTAGAGGAACTGGATTAAGTGTCCTTCAGGACCAGGACCTAACGTGGTTCCTGCCTTAGGCCACCGCATTGTCAAACTAAGGTAAATATGATTGCACATTGGATTACGATTTGTGTTTAAATAACTCATTCGTTATTACCGTTAACGAGCGAGTTAACGTTTTGTAAAACGGATGAAGGAGAGCAGAAGAATATCTAGATGTTCCTCTGCTCTCCTTCATCCGTTTTACAAAACACTTCGTTGATTTGTATAGCAATAATATAAGCTGTCGGTAATGATTTGTAGAAAAGGTTCTAGAAATTCATCTTCATCTCTGCAGTCATCTAAGTCGGGTTACAGATCAAGCAAGAGGCTCCACATATACCTAAGGTCTATAAAGGCACGTTGATAGTTGTAGGTTCCACGTCCAAGGTTTTTATAAATACTTAAATAGTGAAATACAAAATATTTACATTGGAACGAAACATATTGACAGTTTGAGCAAGCATCGGCGACGGCCGCCGCGCGCCGGCTCCGTGTCAAAATTTAATTAACCTAGCGAATGGGCAGATACGTTGCATTAACCTCGTCGCGTTCTACGTGTCATTGGGCTTCATGGCGATGGGAATATATCCAATGATTTAATATATAAATCGGCAAAACATATAGGAATCTATCCATAGACTATTCTATCTTCCGCCGCAACGCAGAGTGGTAATTATAAATTAACTTGTCGTTGGAATAGACGGATCAATTTCAACGCGTTTTTTTGTTTGATATAACGCATCAAACACGTATAACTCTTGATAAAAATTGAATCTACCGTTTTTAAGATCTTCTTATCTTTTTTTATTATCACAAAGTTAGTTTATTCTGTCAAAGTGCAATCTACTTACAGCATCAGACATGTTAGTATGCATTTTTTTTTGTAATAAACATAGTTATTAAAAAAAAGACAAGCCCGCTGAGTTTCTCGCCGGATCTTCTCAGAGGAGAGTTGAGGTCGCCTGCTTTATATCTGGTTGTAGAGTTAAGAAAAAAATATGTATGACAAGTTGAAAGTGCCCCCATAAGCCTACTCGAAATAAATTATTTCATTTCGTTTGTATAAGCAATTAGAAACTACAACATTCAAATTGGGGCTCTCTTAGGGGATGGAAGTAGAACATGACGTGTGCAGATGTTATAAATAAATAGAAATACGTAGATGTTATACGTCGTAACGAAAGCTAGGAATGGTCGATATAGACAGTCATATAGTGGTGCGAGCAAGGTCCAAATCTTCTTGGATGGAGGATGAACTCCCGTGTCAAAATTTAATTAATCCGAATGAGCCGGCGAACACGGCGCGTTGCTGCGGCTCCTTACCTACATGTTTCATTGCGTTTCATTAGTGACTAGTCCGCTCCTTTTGTGAGCTGAGTGAAAATTAAGATCGTTTGATAAAACTATCGTTGATTAATTTTTAAATTAGATAAGAAACTTTAAAAAAATGCGAAACATACGGCGACGTGGGAAGTAGGTGCCTATAATGCCATATGCTATATAAAGTCTTCGAAACAAGTTTATTAACTTACGCGAAACTAAATAAAATGTCAAATTAAAAAAAATTATACGTTTTATTTTGAAGCTATGCGTACATAAGTAGTAGGTAAGTAACATTAATATAACTTTTACTTTACAATAGTTAACAATATTTCTTGAAATTTTTAGAAACGCTAGCAGATAGTTTTCTTTTTAAATCTGCACCCGCTGTATGTTATGTCAAACAAACATAGAGTTACAAGAATGTTACACCGAGCACACATTAAGCATGTTTTATTTGAGAACGGTGGATATTAGCGCGACGCCCCGCGGCTCCGCCCGCAGCCGTCGCTGGTAGCTGTAGAAACTGCCAATTACCAGTTTGATGACACACGAAAAAGGGTCGCTACAAAGCGCGCCGGACGAACAAATGCGAGCTAATCTAAACCTTGCACCATAAGACCATAGAAGCTAAGGGGCGTTGCTATGGGAAATAAGGTGATGGATACATATAATTAAGTACGTAATAGATCGTAAGTACTGAGCTGACGTGGTGGACTAGCCCCCAAGTATTTAGGGGGAGTTTGCCCGATATAATAGCAATAGGCTGGTCTCATATTACATTGGGATCAAAATCTTTGAGCAAGTGTAGGTGCACTGCAGTATCTACACTTCCCAATCGCTTCAGCGATTACAGGTGTTGTGTGTAATTCGTAAGAGAGAGCCATTTCGGTAAAATGTAACTATGATAGCGCATTTATTCCATGATGCTATCACGAGGTGTCTCATTATCACGTGTGCTTAGTGAGATAAAGATGGCCATATCTATCCATTCCTTTTGTACACCCCATACGTATACGTCATTGAACATATGTAATTCCTATTTCGGGGCTCTCTAGTATATAGGTACCGAAGGGTTTATTTAGTACTAAAGTGCGTAGTACTTATTTGCTTTGACCGCTTCTCTGCACGCTTTATTCAAGAAAGGGATATTAACACAATCCCGTGCCCGCTTGGAATTTGATCACAAAGGCCATTGGATACTGGATCTCCGTTTGAACATCAAAGTTAGTACATTAATCTATAGATTTCGGGATTGCAAAGCTATTATCATAATATTTAGCGCTATTCGAGCCAATGGCTAAATTATGCAATAGCTTTGTGCATAATTGTGGCGTAGAACATCAAAGGTATTAGTGTTTATGGATAATTCATATATAATAGGTATGTGTTTATTAATATATAAACAATCGCTGGAAAAATGCCGTTAATAAAGAGCTCAGATAATAAATACAACGTGGTATTATTTGCTTTTCAGCCAGCAGCAATTTCCGCAGTATCTTTTCAAGGAAATTAAAGCTCCCCAGACATTTGCTGGCTAGACAATTGTATTACGGAACATTGATTCGGCCAACAAATCAATTTTATACAACCAATACTTTTAATTGGACAATAAAGGGAATAGATTGGCACAAATAATTTAGTTTGGCGGTTTGAGGAGGTCTCCGTTGCTTGGCAATACGACAACATAAAATCAAGGTCTTTGAATTAATTCATCAACGGTCAGAGTTTCTGTTTAGGTTGACAACTACCTACCTATTACACAATGTTTGTACCTATGATATAGTGTCAAATACGTTGACATAAAACTTTACGATTTCGGCAGTGTTTATAACTGAATATTATGAAATCAGGCGAGCAGAACTTCTCGAAAAGCTAGTATGCGAAATAATACGAAACGAAGACCAAATAATACGCACATAGGGGTGAAGCGGCTTATCAGATAATTGACTGCAACTAGTGGTGACATGAGAGGGATTGCCGGGGAGTCTGCAAGGAAGATGAATGCGTTTGATGTTTCGCACGAAATCAGCGAAAAAACCGCATGTAAATGAAGATATTACTAACCATTGATTTTTCCGACCCCAATGACAAGAATTCATTTTTTTTATGTAGTTACGTGCAAATAGCCTTTGACACATTTTTACCGAACTACAGTTTTATAATAGTACTTTATAGTTAGATAACATTTTAGAAATAGCACAATCTTCATAAGTACTCGACCACTGTAAATTTTACGAAATATTACAGGATAGAACTTAGGTTAATAAATCACATAAAAACTTGGCACTCGCACTTAGCTATAAAAGATGAGTAAAAAAACCTTGGCAAACTTCACATGTAAGAGATTTCGCAGTGATCTATTTACGTTATGGATATTTCTTCGGGGCGCGGGCCTACTCTGTTATTATCATATATTTGACTCGCAGCATTCATAGACTATATTCCGGGGCTGCTATACTATATTTTCATAATTCAGAATATTTTATTTTTATGAACTTTGTTTATTATTTGGGGTGTCCATAAAATGAAAGACGATACTGCTGGTATCGGCCGTATATTCTGTTCTAAGATATAATTTGTAGAAGCGTTACATTTCGAATGATATAAAGTCGATTCGCGGTGGTGGTTATGCTCATAGCGGTAGCTGTAGTACATTATCGATGTTATAACGAGAGCACAAAGCTATGTTAAACAGCCGAGTTGGGAACTAATATCAGTTCATTATTCATGCACAAAGTTTTCGATTCCAATATGTATGCGCTGGGAGTTAACAAACATCACAGACAAATGATTTACTTAGTGCTACACTTATATGTAGCGACCTATTCAACCTCGCTACAAGTTACACAGATCTCGCTGACGATTCTTCATATGATCCTGAAACGCGCTATGAGAGTATTTGGAATATGAAACATATTATACAAGGCCCCGACAACAACCGTTGGGGCATAGCGGCTAGCTACGCCAGGCATACCACTCGCCTGGCTGGAAAATATTCCTTTTTCCGCTAACGGTATGCACCTACTTGACGCGCAGAATATTGATAGGTATACTATACTATCCACGCAAGACTAAGTTATTATTTGGTTTATGCATACATTAATTTTTTTATAAGTTTATAAATATAGATCAACTTGTAACTCCCATTTTTATATCACATGAATGTTATTATCACTAACACAAGATTTGTCTATATTGCTGGTTGATTCTCGATGCAATTTCAATGTTTGATAACCATCTACCTAAGAGATTTCTTTCTTGAAAAACGAGAGGCACGGGGCGATTGAAATTAATAGAAAAATGTAGTGTTGGGTCAACATATATGAATAATGATACAAATCGTAGCTGACGCAGCAAGGCCGCAGAAAACTAGGGTTTATAAAGGATCTAGCGTTGAAGTGGGTACGGTTTGATGACTTGAGAAAAGTTTTGGTAAATCATGATTGGCGTGAGGTAAAGAAAATCTATTCTGTTTACAAGTATTGGCCGTTTTGCGATCCCTTCATAGATGGAATAAACTTTTACGAAAGCTTATATAAGCTTAGTCAAATCTATTAGGTACCTGCGGTTATATAAATTGGGAAACGTCAATAGTGTTGTACCTATGTTCAATCAGGCTGGCCTGAACTTTAACAAGTGATAAATAAATAAACAGCCTGGTGTACACCAAGCTATAAAACGGTGAACATTTTGTGATATCGTGTAGATGAATAGCTAGAGGAGAGAGGAACAAATGGAGAGTACTCTACTAATAAGAGCGAGATTTTAAACTCGGAAATAGGTATGTAAGATAGTATCAAGAAACCATCAAAATAAAGAGTGGCTATAACTCAAAGCTCCCGTACATCATCCAGAATTGGAGCGGGTGTGTTCCGACAGCCGCGGTGTCGAGCGCGCCCCGGGGCCTGCCGTAATGCACAAAGGGCGCTAAGTGGCGGCGGCGCGCCGGTTCATCGATGAAACAAAGGGAACATTACCCGGAACACTCGCAAAAATTGAGATATTCTCCGCGCGAAGTGAATTGAGCTCTGTGTACTGTAAACGATTTTTTTGTTAGCTGTACCGTGATGGATCTATAGCTCCTTCGCGCGGTGAGTGTTGCGGTGTAATTCATACCTTGTTGTGCCCTTTTTCGCATTAAATTAAGTAAAAAAAAGTGGTTATGTTAAATTCTGCTTTCTCTTTAAGCTACTTAACCATGTAACACGCAAGAGTTCGAATATTACCCACTACTTAATTTTTATATTTAATATATAAGATGTAACGATAATAGGTGGTGTAAATATTTTAACTTGGCCCTGTTAAAATAGTAGGTTATAAAGATAACATTCATTATGAAATAAATACAATTATGAGACTTTAAAAAATTACACCCTGTACTGAACGCATGACCGAACGCTACTGGGTCGCCTTGTTTTAAAAAAATAACATCATTCACACAATTATTTTATATATCAACGTGATACGTATATCTTACTAATTACTAATTCATCTGTTAACATATTTTACACGATCTATACTTATACAATAGATTGATACATATTTACACAACATGTCCAACTAGATAACTACAGTTTTCAATTGTATTTGGAGCCAAAATCCCATTTATTTTTCGACAAATCTCAATCTCCATATTTAACTATCTATGAGCCCCTCTAGTTTTTACAAGTACGTATTCGATTTTCCTGGTCATTTCCAATCCTCCACTGAGACAAAATAATTTATATTTCTTTTTTTACAAAACATCATCTATTTTGTTCAGTACCTATTTCAAAATATTAGTTAAATAAATAATACTTGTTGTGATTCCAAACAAGATGCTTAGATAATCGCCGCCATCTAAATCTAAGCACAAGCACAATACAAATCGGCTTGCTAACAACGCCGATTACTGTCGGCACGAAGTGTGGGCCGGTCAACTCCGGAGACAGTCCGGACGAGCTGGATTTAATAGCTGGACATAATTCAATTGTTCCGGCCTGCCGGCCTGTGAAACTGCTATCCTTTTGGCTCACGTACTGCGCCAGTTGCCCGCTCATATTGTTTATTTGTTTTTTTTTTCAATCGGAATATTTGCAACAAAAATGGTCAGTGGCGCGTGCGTAGTACAGCATGTTTTGTGCAATTAAATTAGATTATATTGATTTTGCTTTGACAGGTGTGACAATCAGCAGCTAATGCTATCTTCTAGAACCTTTACCAACCGCTCAATAAGTGTCTTTACTGAGAGGAGAATAACTTAGTTTGTCAAACACCTTGATGTCCAACAAAATTCATTAACTCGGGTTAATAGCTTAGTAAAAGGCTTGTAACTGCAATTTGCTATTAATATTTATAGAAATCCCTACGTTGTTCTCACAATTTATAGACAAAGCTAAATATATAATGATAGCACGTATCAACAATATCATAACGGAGGATATCAAAATAAAAATCGACATTAGCCCTACGCGGGGCAATATGTAAGGCTGTTATCAACAATATTGCTTCTTCTAAATATGGGTTTAATATTACTGTAGGGAGAACAAGGGGTTATTAAAAAAAATGATGTGGAACATAGTTTGTTTTTTTTTTAAGAATTTGTCAATCATCGTAAATCATTAATAAAATATAAGATACACAATTTAGACAATTTTTTTTTTTAATTTTATATTAAATGTGTGTATTGTTTAGTCAATTTGGGATGTCTTTTCTCAGGTATAATCTACGACGGTATGAGAGGCTATTACACTACTATAAGATTCGTATCACCTATTTAGAAGAACCTGCTTCCATCAACAACACAATATAAGGAATCAAATATAAGGTGGTCAAAATAAAATTTCACGTTCAATGCGAACCTGTTGTCCACAATATTACTCCATTACTCCAACTATTTGGACAACACAATAGACGGGCGGCGAGTGAGACGAATAACTCCCAGTCCCAAATATCACCGGTGACGTATCACGATATACACGAACAATATTTAATGAGATACCGACCAATCGACACGCTGACAATGCGTCGAACCCCAATATAAAAGCCCAGCTCTATTTACTGTTTTTTGTGTGTGTGGAAGTAAATAAATATACTTACCTGAATTGTGTATCCATTCTCAGTAAGTATGCTCGCAGGTAATATAAGTACCTAGTCTATTTAAAAGTATGGTTGATTGATTGAAATCAGGTGTTTTGTTTTAAAAAAAAATGTTTCATTTAAAAAATCATGTTCTTTTTTTAAATCATGATTCGATGAGCCGTTGCTCTAACTGCGTCCGGGACAACTCGGTAGACTGCCTAGTCTGTTTCAGCCACTACGTGCCTCGGTCATGGCAATCGTTCGTGATGCATAGCCCGAACGTTATCGTCTGTCCCCGAACGTTATGGTTTGCTATCAGCCCGGCTATGCAAGAACTTCCCGTGAACTTTAGGGTAAGCAGGAACTTCTAACGTAATCGAAACGTAATCAAGAAAACATGCTGTCAATGTCATACTTATTTATGAAATCTGTAGAGTGAGAGGGAAGACGTTACGTTACCAAAACGGTTACCTAAAAAGGATTGTACTTGCGGTACTGATCGATGTGGTCGAACTGAGGCTTGCGAGGTTGCGCGATTAGTTAGTACACGGCTATCGAAGAACTACGTGGATAGTTGTTATAAGACATTTAATTGTTTGTATCAATATTTATTATTTACCATACTAATCATAAACTGAATGAAAATTCTATATCAATAGGCTAACAGAACACTAAAGTGAAATAAAACAAAATACCAAAATAAAAGCGAGGGTAGACCAAATTTGCGGCATCAGCGAACAATGATTCTCGTTAGGTCCCCGTTGGGCGCCAATTACAGATCGGTATTGGAGTGATTGCACGGTAATAACTGGTCGACAAACAAGATTTATAAACCCACTATACACATCAATACTGGTAACACAATTGTAAGGTTATTTACGGAACAAAATAGAGCGTAATTTTATTTTTATTTACTATTAACGTAAAACTGAGTACATATTCCCTTGTGACTAACTTATGAATGGAATATAGCAAATACAAACACACTAATTGTTTCATCTCAAATGAAACAACGCTTGCTTGCTTTTCTGCAAACAAACCTATCAAATATTAGTATATAACTATAGTAGATATCAATTAAAGTTAATTGTCGTAGCTGTTTGTGTCGCTAATCATTTCACTAACCGTTTTAATTTGAGTATGACACTTGCGGGACCGATTTAATATGTTAATATTATAATAGCGCAACGAAGTATGCAACTTAACTAGCAGTGCTATCTCCAGAAGAATTGATTTGGAACTTTGTAGTGATATCGATACAACAAGATAATTTACATGAATAAATAAACGTATGTAAATGCAAAATTTTCCCCATCATTCGTCAAACGAGGTGAGCATCCACTAGTCACGTGTGCGGCGCACCCCAACCGCACAGAGGTGTAACTGCTAATGCCCAATCTACAATTCACGCGTGTCCCTAATGTGATTTATCCAGGCCTTTGTGAATGAGCCCGGCGTGCATTCCACGCGGATAAATTGTCCCGGACAAAGTATGCAAAATACAACGGGTACTTTTTTTATTGGCGGCATAAATCTTGAAGTGTCAAGTGTATTTTTAATAGCAGTTCGAAGTCACAGGATTCTAGGTACGGTTTCAATAGAATCATCGCGACAGCGTATTTCAAAGAATAAATTTCAATGTTTTCTAAATACACCAAAACCTAAATAAATCTTTACATTTCAATATTTCATTACTACATTATATAATACTTAAACATTTTTCTATATGGCAACTTTGCCGAGTATTTTGAACATAGCTATGTAGCATTGTGATCCAAACATATTTTCTTTATATTCCTCAGACGTTCAACGCACCTAAATTGAGTTGAGTAAATGTTGTTACGTCTCGTTTCTGTAACTAAATAAGCATTCACGTCTCCAAAATAAAACAGAACTTGGCGAAGCTATTTTAAGTACATATTACTAAAAGAAAATTCTAATACATCGGCGTGATAAAACCCAGATGGCTGCAGGATACTTTTCAGAAAAAGAACAAAGTTATTTCATCTCAGTCACTGAAATATTGAATTCATATCGAGTGGATCTTTATGAATACTCGACGGGTTTAAATTATCTGTGAATTTATTACGCGCGGCGCTATGTCTCAAATATCTATATATCAGCAGACTGATCGAGTTGGTGCAGTTAGATAATGAATGCAATGTTCATGGTTTTCAAAACAAGGCCAGATACTTTAAATACGTATCGTACGTAATTTTTTTTGGAGGACACGGCCTCATTAGTATATGTAATATTACATTCGTTCTTCTTTTTTCGACTACAAATTACCGATAATGATAATTATGATCATGAAATTAATCTCCTATTCTTATCATTAAAGCTGTACTACTTTACTAAAAAATATCCGGATATCTTGGGAGAACTTGATAATGATGACCGAAACATCATTATGTATATTAGATAGGTATAGAAAAATCATGCCGGTACACACATAAGAAAAACTCATAATACTGTTGATTTCTTATTTTTACGCGAATACATTGAAATAAATTTGTAAAATATTTTTCTCCCAACTCACAGTACTGCATTGTTAAGATTATTATAGTAATAGACAAATAAAAAAAACATGAAATTGGCCATGTTTCAAGAAGGTTACGGTAGTTGTTGCCGGGAGCAGCGCGGCGCGGCGGCGTGGGCAGGCCCGGCTTGTAGGAGACGATAGGAATTCGATTTAGACCCTTCGTGCCCAACGTCCTTCCTGAATGTAAATCGAGGGTAAACGCGGGACCCACTAACTTTCCCCTTAACATTTTTAAATTGTATAAAAATTGGCATTGTTACCTTTCTAGAAGTTTTTTTACGAATAAATTTACAGTGAAATTGAATTATGCAAACACAATTAAATAATTAAGTTATTTTAAACCACATTAAACGTGTACCAATTAATTTAAAAACATACTCCTAGTAAACATACATACTTCATTAGAAAACTATCCACTATATCTAGGTAGGTTTGTGTTAATGTAGAATCAGTCTATAGAATCACGAATCAAAACAGACTAATTACCTACCCTCGTTGATTGCCATCCCCTATAATGACATCAAAACCCACCGCCCTATAATTTTCTAGTTACCTAATTCTAATAATCATAATATCGCCAGACGAACACACCAATTATACGGTCCCACACTAAGCAGTGCTTGTATTATGGATTCCGGGCAATGGACTGGGGGCGAAATCAGTATATACTACTGATATAGATATTAAACATTTATGTCTCGGGTACAAGCATTCATACTCATCACACAAAGTTGTCCCTACCAGGATTCAAACCCGGGTTCCGTGGCGCAGAAGGCAGGGTCACAACCAACTGAGCTAATCAGCTAGTCATCTATGTTGCCATTCAATCTATCTCGTTAAACATCTTAGACCATATAATTTATATTATAAATTAATTAATTCCACAATAATTAGGATGCCATTCAAAGCTAATTATGGTTCATCTAAACAGGCCATAAGCCAAGCGAATGTAAATAACATCCTGAATGTATAAGGACAACGCCATCGACCTGATCTATATTAAGGAAGGAGACAAACATGTTTACTGTGGCCCAAGTCAGCTTATTTAAATAAAATGACTCGATGCTCGTCTTCGTAACAAAACACAAGTGAAATCAAATTGACGTTATTGTGCCCGGCCGTATTGTTATGCGTGTTCAGTGAATGCAGCAAATAAATTCATTGCGGCAGCGTTTATATTGCGGCTGACAAAGTACTTGTATTTTCAGGCAATTTAAGTTGTTCGGCTGACTCGTCGCAGTGACTATGCTACGAAGCACTGCTACGGGCTACGTTAGCGTCGTACCTCGCCGAGTAGAAGTTTTTAATATTGATGTCGAGCTTCGAGATATTGTTTCTCTTCGTTACTTACTATAAAAAATTTAATACAACATTTTTTACCACTTAAGAATGGAAATACAACTTGAAGGATATTAGGAAAACTTCTGTTTCCAGTCTTCAATACTCAAATAGAACCTTGGAACTGAAACTAACAAAACAATCTTTTTTATTATTGCTAGATGTCTTGATTGGTACATAAGTTTATTGATAATGAAATAACTTCCGATTTGTACTGTGTAAAATTAAAAAGAAAAACTGTTGTTCCATAACAGTTACCTATATTTCGTAGTTAAATGTGACTTGAAAATATTTTCATTTGTTGGTGGCCGTAGCCACGTAATGGCGTTCTTTGTCGCGGAATTAGCAATCAGCCGGCGGCTCCGGCGGCAACTGAAAAAACCACAGCCTCCGAGCTTTTTCTTAATTGCTCCACAGATAAGCTTTACGCTACAGCCCTTACCGCACAGATTACTATTATTTATTTAACGACACGACTTAATGAAAATATAAAAAATGGCTTACCCTTCAAAAAATGAGGCATACTTGCGACAAAAAAAAATGCAGCAAATTAGAAGGTGGCCCAAAATAGCCCATAAAACGTTTAAGCTCATACCCGTATCCGTTTAACCGCCATATCTCCTTGAGAGGCAAGCAAAACTTTATGATTTCTTTGCCTTTAAAAATGAAGACGGGGTAAGTTTTCCACTTTACCGACGTCGAAATGAACTTCGTTCACAAACTGAATTGTATTTGAAACTTGTTAATTCCCGTCTCCGGCGCAGTTACTAAGTAAGTCTTTCATTAGCGTTCGTCACGTGAGGTGAATATAAGCCAGTTTTAAAGGTTGACAAAAAATTCAAAAGACAGTGATGGTGGCGGCCCCCCTCCATTCGGAAACCCTTCCTCGGCTCGCCTACTCTGAATACAAATCGAGGAGCCGATGCCTAACAACTTTTTATTAACCTATAAGCGATCGCATTTTTGGGCGCGGTTACTTCTATTGCGGAATTCTTCGTGTCACCGTTGTCTTTGAATCGAATATCAATAGCCATTTCACTTTATAAGAACATTGGAGTTACGTAATTTCAATTCAAAGCTATTGATGAAATAAAACGAAAACGGTTTTTAAACGTATCATTTACTCACGCACATTCCCGAGCCCATAAATCTAACGTCTTTTTCGGTTGGCTTTGGAGGTAAAAGCAGGCACACACAGAGTGAAAAGATGTATCGTGAAGGGCGAGGGTACTGGCCGCGGTTTTCAAAAAGAACCTCCGTCTGACAGCCGCGACGCGACGGGGCGACTCCACAGGACAATGGAAAACACTTTCACCCCGCCGCGTGTGAATGCAAATAGGGCAAAATTTTGCTTTACTACTCTACCAACACGCGCGTAACGAATGGACACATTTTATTGAAACTCGTTTATTAAATAAAGGAAAGTTACATGAAACCACTTTATTAGGAAAAGGAATATAGATAAAAACACACGAGCGACGCAACGTTGTATTGTTTTTATTGTTGAATGAATTTTATGGTACATCGATGATAATTGAATTATCAACTATTTGAATACAAGCGATGAATTGTATTTCCTGAACACACAAAGCGTAAGTTATATAACAAGTCGCGTCTCACAAATCGTAGTGGCATCTGTAATTATTCAGATTAAACTGCGGCTTGCGACACTATTAATCTTTTCGAGAACCCATTAATATTGTTTAAAAACAAACCTTTGATGAGAATTAAATACGAATGAATTTTCGTATGAACAAAACAAAGAAGTTGAATCTTAATAATAGTAATAGTTTTGGTTTAATACGTTACTTTTCGATGTAAATACTATCTTGATAAATGTTACCGAAATTATTACATTCTTAATGCAATAAAAAAATAAATAATATACAACGTAATAATACCGGCTGACACATTTCCTTGATGAAATTCATGGTATCCTGCACCCACAAATAGTTAGCGAACTTTGAATGACAGTGGCTGTGAGGTGAGGTATGAAATCACTGTTCATTTGAAAGCGAAGTGAAGAGACAGTCGAGCCCACCCTCGTCTCTACGGTGGAGGCATTTCCGTTCCGACCGTTGATACCTATAGCAGGATAGATACACTACTGGTATATGATGTGTGGATTTAAAACTAGGTACTGGTTTAGGATTCTACACTAATCACCACATATTTCGTTTTTTTTCCTTTGAGTAAGACATTAATTCAAGTGTACTACTCTCCTTTGATTTATTTTGTTAATTAGCTGACAAAGATAATGTTGTATGTAGTGTGACTTGCGAAAGTTAAATAGTTATAAAACATCTTCTTTTGAATGTCTGATGTATTATACTAAAAATGCTCTGGGTCCAAAGGTATATTGGAAAGTAAATGCTTGTAAATACATTTGTAAAGAGCACGAACTTATAAAGGTTTATATCAATTTGAACTCTATTTCAGTCCAATATTAACGCTTAGGTCCTCATCTTGAATGTTGATGGACAGAAAATTATATTTACCTAGCACTTAGCTCTTAGAAGTCTATTGTTATAGTAAAGAATTTACAGAGGAAAATAAAGGCCGCCGGCCGCTCATTTATTTGCTGCCGAAATGAGTTTTCTTAAAGACCTAAATAGCTTTCTGCCGACCCGAAATTTTACATCAACTCGACAAAATCTGTCCGTTTTAAAGACAATCAAATTTCACTAGAAAATAAATATTGGAACAAAATCTAGTAATTCTAAAAAATATCTATCGGAGAGCGTTCAGCATTTTGCGTAATTGCGTTCCGTGTTTATCGTAACCCTACCGCTGTGTTGGACTTTTAACGTTGATAATAAGAATGAATAAATAAGTTGGACGATTTAAGTTTCAACATTATTTATTTTATATTTTATGTGGAATAGCTATAAATATTTAAATGAATAACGTGCTAAGAAATAAGAGACGAATCTTAGCGGCTTACAAAAACATTCTTCGGTGAAAACACGAGGCGCGAGTTGTGAGTTTGCTTCTTTTCTTTGAATTTACGCGTCAATTTCTTGACAACCCTAAGTATATGTTGGTATGTGTAATAAGCACTATTCTGAATACCGTTATTATGTTCCAGCAGACTACGTCTCTGGCATTAAAAAAAATCTAGATAGCGAGTGACGCGCCCATAATAGCCTGTGTTTAGCGATGGCTCGGTATCTGCACTAATACGAGCAGACGAGTGGGTGACAGCGCCAAGTGTTTGCCCAGCTCCCAACCTCGATGGGATAATAGCTGCACTCGGCGCGACATCGAGTGCGCACCAGATTTCTACCCATCCGCCGTCCTTAATGAATTCCACGCGTACAAATACGTTATTGCTTTATTCTATTCCAATATTGGAGGTCGTGGTTTTATTCTGAATGGATATTCCGAGTGTTGACAGTCGAGTATTTAAATGATAAGGTTTCGAGATTTTGAGTTTATATCGGTTATGATTGCCGTTCCTATATGAGCATTGCATCTAAATACAGTCTATCTATCTTATATATTATATATAAAAACAAAGTCATGTTAGTTACACCATTTACAACTCAAGAACGGGATGGCCGATTTTTATGATATTGATATTTTTGAATTTGTCTCCGCACCACCATTTGCTTACATTATAAGCAGTATATTTAAACATAGGAAAAAATCACCAAAGAAATAATAATGAAGAAAATTCATTTTCATTGGTGTACCTATATTAGCTTGCTTTGCGGTGTCCCGCTCTTATGTAGCTTATTCCGAAGATTTCCCTGGATATATTCTTACAGGATGGCGAGGATGAGATTACGATTATCTAGATCTCTACAACGTAATGCATCCCTTTTTATAGTTACACTTATCGTCTCTCCTAAGCAAAGACAGGCAAGGTAATTTGCTTATCTATCTATGCATATTACGTTGTATTGAATAGTAGATATAAACGTAATGTATAAGTGATCGTTGTCTCTTTGAATGGCATATATAGACAAAAATTATAGTTGCTTTCTGTTTTCAGAATGCGTAGCCATATTTGTATGCATGACGTTCAATTCATACATACATATAGTTGCATTAAAGCCAATTCCAATAACAAAAGCGCAAGGGAATAAATACCAATTTTCACGTCAAAGAAAATATATCTGCGGAGGAGTGGAGCAGCCAATCGGAAAGCAAACGCAAGGTAAATATTATTTCGAGATTCCCCTGAACACTAGTGGGGTCTGGAGTCACGTAGCCACCAGTGATTTCAATTTCGCGCGAAGAATTCTACGACCGTTCGACGCTGGCGAGAATACCTCTTGCTGAAGCGAGAGTACATAGACATGACACGAATTGCAGATTATGAGATATAAAGCGAAACTAAAATAATAATTTAAATACTGAACATATTAAACTCCAATTAATACAACTTTTGATAGAGCAATTAACTATGAAGCCAAAAATATTATCTAAAGAAAAAGTACCTATGAGAAGGCTATGCAAAATCGTTTATTCTAGGCATTGAGATGTATCCAGCTGCTCTACGTAGAGCGCCCCTAATACAATGCCAGTATAGTACAATAGTGTACAAAAACTAATCTCATGGGATGCACCAAACAACTTCATATTAAAACTCTTTCGCCTGTATCCGCCGTGCCTTACAGCGCTCTCTTTACTGCCTTCTTACGCTCTACCTTGATGATATTGAGAAAGTTTCCGACTTAGACACGGCTCAATGTTAGCTTAAGACGTAATTTCGAGTGCCCGACACTTGAGGAGATAATTATTGTTATTCTTTGCCGCGAGTTTTAAAAGATAAACGACGAGGAATGAGTTGTGGCTTTATGGTAAGTTTTTATGCTGTCATATTTTAGGATATTTATATTTAGAACCGTGTGCCCTAATGACAGGTAACTACAACCTTTGTAGGAATTATATTGTGTTATACTTATAACTAATATTACGCTTTTCGTGATAACATTTTGTTATTTCAATATCTCGGGTTAAAAAGAAGGATATAAAAAGTAGGAAGCAGCTGGTAGCGTTGGATCAGTTCGGAAAGAACTTACAACTAGTTGGCGAAGGAAAAGTTGTACGCTTGAACTTGCGTTCGGGTTCAACAGGCTGGAGTGCAGTTTAAAATGGCCAGAATGTCCGAGTTGGTGAAGAAAAGTAGTTCGCTAAACGAGTTCAGATGTGGGCGAGCCATCGCTATAATTTGAAGGCCAGAAATAGTATTTAGTTAGGAGAAGTGTAGCTACTGATCTTATACAATTTAAAATAGATGGTGACAATACTACATTTTACCTGCCATGTAACTGATTTTAAATTATATATTAAAAATAATATTTGTAATGACATTGTGAATTGGCGAAAATGTTACATTAATTTGGGATTTTATATCTCGAACGTAACGTGTAGGCATCGACAACAATGTTGTTAACTACGATTTTATTCAATATTAACACATAAAACTTACTTACTCTACATACTTTTGTACGATAAGGAATGTTAAAAAGATGCTTAACTTCCCATTTATATGCAGGGACGTGTCAAATAAAGACAATATGAAACATTCCTAGACAGTGTATCGGGCTTGCTCGCCAAGAATGATATCTTTTATATCCCTAAAGTTGTAAGATACCGGAGGATTAACACTGACTCGGGCAATGGATTAACTGTCGAGGATCTTTAAATGGCGTTCCGTGCCGTGAGTTATTGCTCTCGACGCCCTGCTACGGGGCAATTTATGGAGACCATGTCACCTGTGGGCTACTGGAGAGTGCGGTGAGTATGGCCGCAACGTATGGACGCGTACAAACATCTATTATGTTTAAAATAATGTTCTGACTGTATAATTATTGTATCATGTCAGGTATAACATATTTGAGTAAGATACACAACCAGCCGATAATTACCGAAACATTATTGTATGTAACATTTTTTTTAAGAAGCAATATTGTTCCTTTTTAAGCTATTGAAAAACACACACATTGTATTGCCAATATACCAACATCAACACATAGGCCGGAAAACTAGTATACTAATCTCAAGATTATGCTGATGTAAAACTACCTACTTATCTGGGAATCGGATCTTTTTTTGGATGGGTACTCTTCTTTGATATTCAAATCTTTTTCGAGTAAAAAGTATGCAAATACCGAAAGGGATGCCGTAACATTAGCTGTAGAAATAAATCATGGCGTAACAAATA
Source organism: Pheosia tremula (assembly GCA_905333125.1). Lineage (NCBI taxonomy): Eukaryota > Metazoa > Arthropoda > Insecta > Lepidoptera > Notodontidae > Pheosia > Pheosia tremula. Next base: position 4,610,085 of record HG995411.1, read on the forward strand.
CATACAACGGAGCGGACATAAATAATGTATTTTGTATACATAACGTATAAGATGATAAAGTTATAAGTATTCTGTGTTAGATCAGCTATAGTACGAAAAATTCCTCTAGTAAGGTTTTTTCTTTAATCATTCCCTTTTTACTGTTTGTCTACATTTTTCCTCGATTATTACGAGCTAAGTAGAAAAATAATTCCATGAGTAAGTAAAGTAGGAATCGTACCATTCACGGAACTTTCGCTTTGAAGATTTTTTTCTCGTTCCGTCAGCATTTAACGTCAACAAAGGATTTCAAACACTTTTAATTACAAATTAGTAAAGTCAGCACATTTTCCCCGAGGAGAAATCAGTTTTTTCGAAGAATTATTATGCAAAGCTTAATTAACTGGACGTAGGTAAATTAATTTACGTTTTAGGAAAATTAGGGTGACAGTTTTTAGAGGCGTTCTTACGTGTATTTTATAATTATGAAAATTGGTAATTACGCTTTTTCACGTTTTAACGACTTTTTCTCTTAATAAGTCCTCCTCCTTGGGTCGTGGCCTTGTTACTAAGATTAACTGAAATATCTTCGATTGTTAAATCTTACTAGCTATAGATTGCATCGCATAACGTGATGTAAATAGTTGCTGATTTATAGAACCATATTTATAGCTTATAAATATGGTTCATACAAAATAATACAAAATCTGGAAATTAAAAAAAAAAATGAAAAGGCTCCTCCGCGATATCCAAAAAGGTAAAGGTCCAGGCGTAGCAAGGCGCAGACATAACTATTGAGATATAAATTTCACTATAGAATGGTTACAATATCCGTGTACAGTTCCGAGTGTTCAATATACCGGTTGGAACATGAATGTAAAGCCTCAAAGCTTTTCTTGTCTTATGGGTAGGTACCTTATGTATAGACGTAGACACATTAGTCAGATTGAAACCTCTTTGCCGAACTTAGAATTGCAAAATAGTGGCTGCGACCGACTCGGATGCTGTTTGATTCACAGAAAGGTATCTTATTTCTGTGCCGCCAGTTGGCAAATTGAAAATAGAATGTTTATCATAGCATGGAAATAAAAATAGAAACATGTCTTTATATTACATCTATATTTTGTTAAAATCGTTTATTAAAAAAATAATCTTTATGCATTTGTTTTTCAGACGTTAATCATATTCTCGAGAGGCGCGTCGCGTCAGCTACAACTAATTTGAAGTTAGCACTTTCGCGCGTGATTTATGTGCTATTGTAGTTACGACCTTAACACAATGTGCATAATATCTGCGGATACGTCTCCGCACAGCGATATTATAGTAATCAAAGATGTATATATATAATAACGATGTCGAGTCAACCGCCGTGGTTACAAGTTACTTGAAACTTCGATTATATTGAGCTTAGTTAGGGGCGCTCTACCTTGAAATATGAGGAAACCTTCGTGACAGGGCGGGTGGCCGATTTAAATAACAAGATTGAAACGTCCTTACAAGTTGACCGAACTAATTACGACGAAGCAGATTTGGAACTCGCGTAGTTGTGACAACTGTTCTACTAAGCGAAACTTGACGGCACATATTGTTTGCAAATGCACTTAAGCGTACAATTTGTCGCCACAATGCGCCGCATGTTTTTTGGTAACATTAGACAAAAAGTTGTACAGATTGATTCAGAAAGTGGATACTAAGCCTTGAACCTACGCTTAATCTCTCCCTCTTCTTCATCTTCTCATTAGTATGAAGTTTTATGTTGTGATGGCAGAATATGTCGAATATGAAAAAAAAATATCACCAACAAAATGAAAATTGAGATTTTCGCAAGCATTTTTACTGTAGAACTTCTGACTTCACATAACGATTACAAATACGCTAAAGACGCGCAGGTTCAAGACTAGTAGGTATACCCTTGGCGAATAAACTTGTATAAGTATTGCAATAAATACATGCAGATGAACCCATAAAACGGGAACAAAACCGATATCTTTTCCAACGTACATTACCGATAACAAAGACGTATCACTCACCTTCTTAGGTTTCCCATTCTTCCTGAGGAGCTTGGCACAGCAGAGGCCCCTGGTGTCGGGCAGGGGCGGCGGGGGGCGGCGCGACCAGCACAGCCGGCGGGGGCTCGCCGCCGCGCCCGCCTCGCTGCGAGCCTCCTCCTTATCTTCGCACATTACCACTACGCTCTACCACCCTACTACCATTACACAACCCAAGAAAAATCACAACCCAGATATCGATGCTTTACGAGAACCTCTCGCATTGTTTCCGACTAAACTACGACCTCAATACATATATCTACACGTATATATCTTAGGTATATAAAATAGTGACTATACGATTTGACTTATCGATTTGCTATGTGGCAATCGATGCTATTGAATGCGATGTGGAGTTATAAAAGTAAACTGTACGACCTTAAAAGCGATTAAGTTCGATAGCTTTGTACTATTACGATATAGGTAGCAGTATAGAGATGTTATGTTATTTCTACGAGCGTATGTTGTAACGTCCGATTGAGCATCTGAAACAAAATTAAATCAATATTAGCAAATTCTAACCATTGAACTAACTAACTACCAGACTCCGAAAACTAACCAGCGAAACTCATATTTGAGGACTACTCAATTTGAATGCGCCATATAACATAACGTTCGACGACTCAAACCATTTAGAAGGACTAAGATAATCTTCTAGTTAATGTTTCAGTACCTATATAAGTAATGTAAAAAACCTAATGCACACCGTATGGTATTACATTACCTACTAGCTGACCCGACAGACGTTGTCCCAACAAAAAACCATATAAGGAACAATTACAGTTCGTCCCACAGATATATTAGAGGAGATATGTTATGAAAGCGGTGGGCTTGCGCACAAAGTTAGCGTACATTTGGCTAACCTACAATTTTCGCCGTCAGTCCACTGCAACTGCACGTCGGTGCCGGTGCTCTAGTTTTTTTCAAAATGCCGGGTTGTTCCGTGTTTGTATGCAAAAATACCAGCAGCAAAGTGAACTACGCGAAAGATGGAATCTCATTTCACCAGCCAGTATTAAGTATTTTATTTATTCGTCTTTAAAATCATTAAAAACAACAAATCAAAAAATATTTAATGCCTTTATTATGTTTTTTTAGGTTTCATGTAGCACAACGACTTTTTTATTTTTGTACAAAATACATGGCTCTTTAAGTACCACCTATGTTCGCTACTGAGTGAATGTACGAGGCAATGTATAGATCGTCTAACGATACTTTGAATAAACTGGTGCGTCGCGTGGTACGGCCGCTGTATACGGCGACGACGCAGCACGCACCGAGGAGACTTCGTATTGGTTGGTTTTAGCGAGTGGTTGGGAACAAAACGGCGACAGCGAGTTCCCATACATTTTGAACCGCACGGCATATCTCTCGTGATCTGTGGTTCGTCCCCATTTTTACAATTTTCCGGACAACTTTTTCAATTTTTCTTTCCTTCAAAACCTTCTTCTTTTATTTCGATGGCAATCGGCTACAAAATATGCCAACATTTACCAGTGTCATGTAAGTTTCTTTAAAACCTTGTTCGGACTATTAAGAAAATTAAAAATACCCAGCCCTACCGTTGATAAATGTTGTGTTTACAAACGAAAAGCATTGAATGTTTATTTAAATAGCTATGTATACGAGATAAATTGTGTTGATTAAGATCTTACTTAGTTTCCCATGAAGCTGGCCATAATACCGCCAAATAAAATATCTGGCAGCCAGTGAAACTTTTTTTAGATGACATTTTGTTATCCTCATATAGCACCACTGCTAATAAAAAGATACATAATCTTGCATTGTGTTACCCATCCTATCGATTTCTATTCACTCCAAAATAACTCGGCAAACGTAATGCACAAGTATACCCAACTTGGAAACTCCGCGACAAGGAGACTTCGCAACCCCAACACAAAACGAACTTAGTCTAATTTCCATATAATTTGTGTTCGTACCCGGGATTTGTAGTCGTAAAGTAAAAATGTTACTTGGCGACCGCGCCCTGTTGAATATTAAATAAAACATGGCTAATGAATGCGCCAACTTGCTCCACATAATTACACCAACTCATTGAATTCTTTGCCGAGCTCCGCCGACACTTGTTTAAAGTCTTGACGCATGGCACTGGAGGGAATTACTAGTCCAAACTAAACTATACGTAATGTAAGGAGATATATATGCTACCTATAAACTTAAAATAGTTGTTTTTTACTTTTTCGTATTTATTTTTAAAGTACCAAATATTATTTTTGTTTGATGCTTCGATCAACTTCGATGTGACTTCATTGAAAGAGAAGAGCACATTTTGTTCTCTTGGACGTTAGGGACAATCATTAAGTCGTTCATTCCAACGCTATTGAATAAACTATCTAAATATTGTTTTATAGGGTTGCTGTTTAGTCTAAAATCCAAATATGTGTTTATTTAAAACAATAGATGAAAGCATACTTCAGTGGGTTGATAAAGTTCACACCTGCCTCGTAGGTATATAGACACCATCCCCAGTTCGTAGTTCCCGCCGCAATGTGGAATCATTTCCAGCAGCTAATATCCCATTCTGTTTGTCTTTCGAGGCAATAAAATGACTTTTATGCAAATCATACGAATTCTATACATTTTTGATGAGCCACCCCCGACGCATTCGCGCCGTTTAATTAATACATTTCCCAACAGAACTTGTGAAAATACCAAAATTACACGAATATTTTGGTGTAAAGATTTTGTTCAGTTCAGTATAAATAAATAAATACATATAGATATATTGTTTCGTTAAGTATATGAGTGGTAATTTTACGACATAGATAGCTATTGTAGGTACGTATATAATTACCTAAGGTACCTATATAATACATAGTTATTTTAGTAATACTAGCTAGATAACGCAGTTAGCAGACTGGAAGTTTTTAGAATGCAGAAATTCATGAAAACATGAACGCCTGACTTTTGAATGCCGCCTCAAAGAAGGCTGGGGACTAGTTTCAGAATAAAACCTCTTTTATAATTCAACCTCATTTAATGAGTGCAAATAAGTGCCGAGTATACACATGCCGTACTGTGCCCATAGAGCCGAGTCTGTTGACATGCGAGCGAGCGAATGCGGGCGGGACTTCTCGTTTTTCACTCCCCGGGTAGTGAGGCCGCGTCTCGACGCCGCATAAACAGGTTTTATTATAAAATCAAGCGCATTTCACGATAAGCACACTTGTCTGCGTTTGAACAACATACAAATGAGAGGACGAAAATGAAAATTAGCGCTACATTATGGAGAGTCGGGGTTGTTTACTTGACTTTATTTTAGCACGTAGGCGGTATACCTATAAATAGTAGACGCGTTATTTTGTGCACCTACTCATTATTAGTAGAGTAGAGGCGTTTTATTCGAACGTTTGGGTACGTACCACCTATTCAAATACATTTTTATAATACAATAATATAAGCACCTACCTACATACTTATATAGAAATTAGGTGGCTCTATGTTATGTAAGAAAAAAATATTTGACTCTTTAGGTGATTATAGCGTTGAGTTGTGCGTACTGACATAGGTAGAAAAATATACCATAAGATTGAAATAAAACCTTGGTCCGCCCGTGACCATAGTTGCTGTAAAGCAGCCGAAACGTCGGGAACGTAAAAAACATATTTTGAGTTTTATTTCAATACCATAAGGTTTTGATTGACACTATCACGTAAACTCTGGCACTAGTTTGAGTTACGTACACACTTACCTATTTATCAATACACATGATTGCAATCAATAAAACCGAATTTATATAAACAATGCTAATATTTAAAGCATTATTATAAAGTTGAAGTAGTATATTTTAAACAAATTCTGTTTACTCTACTTACTACATTCACGAATTGATATCGGAGCGTAGCGTACTTATAGGCTCCACACATATCTCTATTCCAAAGAGTGGAGTGTAATTTGTAAGAACTAGTTACAAAACTAAAATTTACTGCAATCAAAAATAATTGTTCCAAATAACACAAAACAAGCTATTATTATTATTTCAGTGTTCTTACCAAATAAAAAAATAGCCAAATATTAACTTTCCGCACGATATAACGTCACGCGAGTTTGTCCGAAAGTTCAAAAATGCTCTCGTAGAAAGTTACGGAGAAGTACGTAGCACGCTACGCGGTGCTACGACGTAGGCGAGAGCTACGGCCGCTCTGAGCGGCGCCCGTCTGCCGCCCGCCTTTTATCCAGGCGCATCCCCGCGATTCCCACCCGCCTGGATCGCCCTTCCCGCCTAATCCCGCAATCGTACCTACGGTGGTGTACAGAAACACTCGAAGGGAACTGCTGCGGGAACCATTTTATACTTCACAATGGAATAAAGGTTCTGTGTTTCGAGCTTTACTTTATGTTTAATAATGTGGACTTACTATGTACCAAAGATATGCTACTTTATACGGTTCATATTACTTCTATGTTACCAACTTAAAGCACTTTTTTGTAACTATAAAGGGGATCATATTATCATATACATAGGACATCTTAGATTTACGTCATATTACCAACCCCTAGAAAAATAGTAATAGTCTAATCTACATATACGCTTTATACACAGAAAATTAAGAATTTTTATAGGTTACAAATCTATTAGTGTACGTTGAAGGTACTATACTTGAGATGATTTTCCTTGCACGTGTATTTAACAAACACTTAAAACTGGTATATCCATACTTACTAGGGTAAGTATATCCAAACATACTAACATTGTTTTTAATACTTACCTTCATTAATAACGGATGAATAAAACAAAGAAAGATGCGTGACTTACGCGACACCGATTCCATCGGAACCAATACAAGATGAATAGATAACTAGATAAAAATATAGCTCACCTTAAGAATTCTCACTCTGGTTTCTTATATATCACATAGCCATTAAACCACCGTTTAAGCTAATACACCTAGAAATATAAAACCGACACAACACTATTAGGAACCGACTGTGAATACAACACAAAACCCAGTTTGTTTACATGAATCTAAGCTAAATAAGTTATCATAACATGTTGTGCTTGGGTGGGCCCGCAGCGCCGACTAGCGGCCGGCGCGCGAAGCTGGCGTAGGGGTCGCGAGGGTGCCTACTGTGGACCTCTTCCATCTCATTCGCACGCATTTCGCCTTAATTGTGACAATACTTCGTCGCGTTACGCAAAAACGACGCTTTTATCAATGACATAGGAGATATTATATTTGTGCGTACCACTGAGTCTCACCCCTCGGAAGGCTACGCGAAGCGGCCTTGAGCGGACCTGATGTTTTCATCCCGTGTGCGTAATAAGCGCTTAGGGAGGGGACAAGTGACTTTAGCTGAAGGATTTATTGAGGAATCTCTAAAATTAATTCGGCCCGATTGTGGCACTCTCGCTCGTCATGGGGTGAAGCTGCAGATTTTCCCACAAATTCATTGAAATTTTAATTATTTTACAATATCTTTACAAAGTACTTTTAGTATAAACAATTCGTAATACTATGAACTTATGGGTATATTTAAATTTCATTATCGTGTATTTTTAACTTTCTACCTTTCTACACACTACCCAACCCATTTGTGCATAATTAATTGAAAACATAATTGACCTGGAAACTGGATTTCGATCTAATGTACATTTATACAAATCTAACATGGTGTGAATATAAAGTTAAGATAAACCAGGCGCAAACCAGTAGAATATACTGTATGGAACTTATCCAGCCATGTGAAGACCTAATAATAATTATGAAATACAAAGTAAACAAATTCAAATTCAGCTTTTATTTTAAAAATACATTACAAAAGCATACAACTTAAGTGAGTTTCAAGCAACTATCATTGCTTCAGAATAAAACATATTGCAACATTATTTATTACATTTAAATACTTTATTTGAGTAAGTACATCACGTTTTTAAAACAGACACTTAGCAACAACAAAATCTCTTTGTACTTTGTAATTAAATTACAGTTTACAACAAATAATATACTTAATTAATTTTATTTTGATAACGAAAATAGCTTTTGTGATTTTTTTTAAAGTTTGTTTATCCAATAAGCATAGGCTCTAGTTTTCCTGACGAGTGTAAAGCTTTCACGTCACTGCCGCCACCCACACAGTTGCCATTGATAAACACCTGAGGCACCTGTAACAACAAAACCAATTCATAATTGAAATGTATAAAAACACTTTAGCCCTTGCCTTCGGCCACCACAGGCAAATACAATGGGCATTAGAAAAAAAAACATACCACTATTGAAAAAACTATATGTATAGAAAAATTTGGTGGCCTGATATTATAGAATTGATTTACTAATCCCTAAATAATATGCCTACTTGTAATATCTTAAGTCATTTTATGATAAACTAGCCTGCCATTAAACAGCTCTTTTAGTCATTACAGCCAATACTGAACAATACAAAACAAACCAAACAACAATGAACCAGTCAACTGACAAACGTCTTACTCTACTAACATCCTCAACTACCATTTTCTATCTCTCTCTAGTTGTGGTATTAGGCTGGCCTGGTTAGATAAATGTGTGCCATCTTGGATAACAAAAACACAAAATTTTACATCCAAAACATTCTAAATATGGTATTAAATTGCCAATCATATCACACACCAAAAATAAAAATATGTTTGATGGACATTATTTGCCATCTAACCAATTGTGGCGCTCTCTCTATGCTGCTTTTCTCTACAATTGATAAATATAATTTAATTTTACTCCATTTCAATTAGATATGTTCAGAAATGCTAGATGTCAACCAATATGTTATCCATCATTGTAACCTACCCCAATACCCAATTTTAATGAATTCCATTTTGATGTTGTTGCATGATGCACTGTCCATAATTTCACAATTATACAGTACATAGTAAGAATAATTTAATTATAGGGGAAGTAATGACTTGCTACAGCCTTATAATTGTACCTACTTTTAAAATAAACATTTTCAATACTGCACAAAGATAAAGTTCCCAATAAATAACCTAAATACGAACTATGTATCATATAGTATTTATCTACCATTTATGTTAAATTTACATATGAGTGCAAAACTAAATTTATATCTTTACCTACACACAAGTTTATTGTGTCATGTACTATGAATAACCACAGATAAAGTAATCACTACTCCATAACAATAAATTTATACTAAATATAGCACTGACTGTCCTTTATTAAAATAGAGGTCAATAACAAATCAATTTATATATCTATCTATCAGCCGAAAGACATCCACTGCTGGACATAGGCCTCTCCCAACGATTTTCACACATCACAGTCCTCCGCCACTCGCATCCACTGGCTTTCTACAACGCTGATATTGGTCCACCTTGTGGGCTACACTGTCTTTTTTTTTTTTTTTTATTACATTATAGGCAAGTATTTGATCTCGATCTCACCTGATGGTAAGTGACGATGAGATCTACGATGGAGCATACTTGCCTAGGTAGGAAGGCGGCAGTAGATAGAGACGCTACATTCACTAGGCACATGCAGCGCAACTGATCTGACCCGCCATCCATGAATGGCAACACCGAACATCATGCCAGAACACGGCTAGGCCGCTTGGCGACATGGCTTTGTTCATTGGGTGGTGACTAGCCACGGCCGAAGCCTACCACCAGTAGAGTTGTCACCTGGTTGGCACCACCCGGGGTCACGTGTAGGGTATCTCGAGGGTACTTAATTCTCCTACGGACGAAGGTGACTCGACCCCAAAAAGGTGTCTTCCAGTTCATGGTCGCCATTCTAGAACCTTTCTGCCCCAACGGCCATCGGTTCTGCAAGCTATGTCATCTGCCCACTGCCATTTCAACTTTGAAATTCTTTGAGCTATGTCAGGTAAGTCTAGTTTTTTTGTTGAACTTTTGACAGAACATTTTGGACAAAACAAATTCATGTTTAAAATGTTATTACAATCCATATTTGTATCTTTAACATATCTGGTAAAAAGCAAAATTAACATTATTATTAGACATCTTTATTAATTATGTCACCATCTATTTCATTATTGCTGGTAAGCACTTACTATAGTAAGGCTTCAAATACTTTAGGCAGTTATAACTACATAAGCAAATGATGTGGTTATAATGATGAGGTCATACTACATTACTCACAGTTCTAAAGCCGGTTACTTGAGCCAAGTTGTCCTGGATAGCATTCCCATCATCACGTTCATCCAGCTCGTACACCTTGATTGGTTGCTTTACTTTGCCAAAAACCTGTAATTATTATTAACACTCATCAATAAAACTACCTAAGGCTTAATTGCTTATCATAACGAATTTAATTTCATAAAGTAATATTTATGTAATAAGAAATATAATATAATATATTATTTTGAAGCACATAGATTGGGTAAGATAAATAATGAATAAAGAGTGTATTTAGTGAACTAAAACATAATGGGTGGTAGTCATAATGGGTAATAAAAAAATGGCACTAGATAACCATCGTTTTCTGAGGTAACCAATAACTAAATGAAGAATGCTTAATACTCACTTCTTTAGCCATGGTACAATATGGGCAGTAGGATTTTGAGAATACAACAACTTTATCCTTAGAAATTGCATCTTTTATAAATTGCTGAACTTCTGTAGAACTCGCCATTTTGGTCGTACAAACAATTTTGGATTTGGTGGAATGCGAGCCCATGAATGTATTTTTGGACGAAAAAATTTGAAATCAAAATGTCAGTGTCAATCAGATGCTGTCATATGTCATACTCAGACCATATAGCCGCCATATTTTACTGTTTCTGAACGGCAAAACTGCGTCGCGGGAATTAAATATTACTAGCTGTTGCCCGCGACTTCGTCCGCGTGGTATTTAACAAATACAACCGTTGACAACAGCCTGCTCGCCCATTCTGAGCCCGCGGGACGCATTGCAGGTTGCTATCAAACTTAATCAGGCGCTGCGCTGCAACATTGGTTTTAATTTTTTTTCGTGAGATCCTATTTTTTTTTCTAAAATAAAAGTAGCCTAAGTTACTCCTTGTTACATCAGCTACCTGCCAGTGAAAGTTCCGTCAAAATCGGTCCAGCCATTTCAGAGATTAGCCGGAACAAACAGACAGACAGACAGACAGACAGACAGACAGACAGACAGACGGACAGACAGACAAAAATTGTAAAAAATGTTGTTTCGGTATAGGTAACGTGTATACATCCAAATGCACTTAGTAAGAAGCGGTTATTTTAATATTACAAACAGACACTCCAATTTTATTTATATGTATAGATTAATCCATTGAATGTAGATTGAATGAATCACAAATCCTAGGGAATAAAATAGCACCCGCGCTGTCGCACCGCCATCACCGCCGCTCGAGAGTCGTTTTTGCTCGGATTGCACCTCAAAAAGCGATGTGGCGGGCGTGGCGATTGCTCCCTACTCCCGGGCTGGTGTTTGTCATCATTTTCTAACATTCATCAAGAAATAATCGACACTGGCAAAATAGCTCTATTTTGTAGCCGATTACCAACTTAAATGTTGGACTGAAACAAATGCGACTTTTCCACAGATTAGTTAGTTGCATGCGTGTGACTTTTATTTTTGGCGGGAATTTAAAGATTGTGGTTGTAAAAGTGGTTGTTGTTTTATTCTTTATAAAATTGCTTTCCAAAAAATGTGTTTTTTAGAATTATATTTTGTACTTATTATTGGTTGTTTTAATCATTGTATGTTTTTAAATGTGCATGAGTATAGACAACTAAATATTGTGAATACTTGACTTTTTAAGATATTCGGCAATTTTGTATTAAGCTGTATTTAGGTACCTTTTCTCTGTCATCATGAATGTACAAAGGAATTCATTAATAATTAACTACTTAGTGAGTACCTGCCCGCATTCATCACGACCATAATCTTCGACGAGTGATTATGAGAATTCCTAACCGTTGAACAGATTTGAATGATAGCATCCAAATTTGCTATCGGGACAATATACGTAAGTACCTACTCCATATAACATTTGGGAGACTCGACTATACCATGGTGACTACACCACTTTACTTATAAAGTAGGCATATTTGCACCTATACATTAGACGATGAAATATAAGTTAGTACCTGATTACCTACCTATAAATAACGTGCATCGCACGCTTTTAGTACCAAGTCAGGGACTATTTAAAAGTTATCATTTAAACTACCTAGGTAAGGAACAGCGAGCAATTAAAGTCAGTTTCTTATCATCCTATTGTTACGCGCAGTGCCTTCTGTAACTGCTTCAAAGTCAGTATTCAAATCCTTGCTTTGTCTTTATCTTAAAAAACAATGCTTACGATTTTCTCAAGTAGGTACGTAATTTATTTTAGATCCGGAGTCAACCCATTTCTTTGTTAAAAAATATAGTATCTTTTGTGTCACTATAATAAATATTATTCTCATGATCAAGCATTTTCTTTGTTGTTGTAGGTAGAGATTGCACTTGAGTCACCCACGCCAAATTTAGTGGACTGATGCACCACGCTTCATCTGCATACTGACTACTTGACCAAGTGTACGGTGGCCCCTACCGATGACAACCTTTCCACGCATGAGTCAGCCATTTAGCTAACAACAAAAACATTCGTTATATTGATAGTTATTATAGGTACTTACATTATATAAAAACTCGTATTTGTTGATATAAGTAGATAGATGTTTGTAAAAAGTGCTCTATAATACAGAGTCTTGAATACAATTTTAATATCGTTTTTACTGCGCGGTATGTTGACAAAAACAAGTGTTAAATTGGTATCTCAACACACAATGGGTCACAATTTTAACAAGTGACTACAATGTTATACAGGGTGTACTTACGTGGTTTGGTAATGAATATTAATCACTATGGATATCCAGAGTTAAAGTTTTACGCCGATTTTTTCATGAACATACGCTGTTTTTAGTCAGTATTTTTTAAAATTGATTTTAGCATGAAATCATAAAATAAGTCCATCTCAACGAGATTTTATATAAAATACTATAATAACTAATTTAGGCCTCAAAATTTTTAACCATTGATTTTCAATATAAATTATTAATATACTTTTATAATATGCATTAAGGGTAACCTTTACAAGAAGTTTTTACTTTACCAAGACCCTTACACCCTGTATTTTGTGGTAGTACATGCCAAGGTTACTAAAAATAACATCAGCACTGACTCTACCATAGCTGTTGCTCGCCAGTTTGCCCAGTACCTATACCTTTCATTAAACATACTTACTTACTGCAGCAATACTAAGCAAGTATTAACTAAGTACAATATAAAGACTCCCGAAGCGTAGTCACCATTCACTTTAGACTACCGCCGTAATTAGATTTTGCAGTATAGTTCACAGCACCTAACTGTAAATCTTTAGCAGCGAAACGGTATTACCGTATTTTATGTTGTTTTCATTGCGCATTGAATAAAAATTAAAAGAACAATTCATGCACTCCACACAGATGTAGTTCATGAAAACTGGGTCGTTCGTTTGTTACTGACATCTTAAAATGCAACTATGCTACAGTTTCAGAAATATTGCGTCAAGTATGACGCACCTTTCAAACCGTTTATATAGCCACTGTTTAGATTTAAAATAACAAGTTGTAATAACTAAGGTGTCCTTCAGGTATTTTATATCTGAAATTCAATATGGGATTGCATGCATTCTATATAGATTGTGGTGGCCAGTGATATTAGATCGTGACCACACTGAGAACATTTTAGTTACTCACCTCGAACGGTACAATCAGGTATCCACCGTTAGCTAATTACAGGAGTTTATGACTTATTGGTTTTATTAAAAGTCTCAGTGGAAGGATCATAGTCCATTTGTTGGAGTGTTAATGAAATCCTGAATTAATGCTTCTTACGACATGCAGAGGTAGTATTTTCGTCGAGCAATACTGATATGACGCATTCTGTGTTTGAAACAGTGCATGTGCCTTCAATGATATTTGGTAATTGTTAAGTCATATATATTCTTGTTCTCAAGGTAGTTAAGAAAAGTAGAGAATTCGAGCGAGAATGAGTCAGACGGTTCTTGATATAGCCCATTATAATATCTGCGTGCTGGCAAAAACAGGGACCTTGGCATTAAGATAAAATTACACTAATAAAATATGATTTGGTAGCAATTTGAGCACTGACCTGTGGAACGTTTGTACGCAAAATTATTATAGAAATTAAATAACGTTGGTCAGAAACATAGTTTTTGAAATATTTTGTGAAATCTCGAAGATTTTCATTATCTTATTCCTACGACAGTTTTATGTCATATTGTAAATATACCTATAATTATGTATGATGACAAATTACTTTAAAAATTATATATCTTTTGCAACCATCTAAATATACCAGTGGAACCCCATCTCGTGGATTGACAGCCACAAAAAGTATAAGGAGTTCAGTAACTCTAATTCTTTATACATGCAGTCTTATTCTAAACAGCATACACTAAAATGTTGTCAACGTTTTGTGCAGTAATTAGCTCGATGAGGGCATAGTTAGCCAGGTCATTTAATTCATAATTTGTGTTGTTAGTTTTGTGCAGTAATTAGCTCGATGAGGGCATAGTTAGCCAGGTCATTTAATTCATAATTTGTGTTGTTAGTTTTGTGCACAGTACGCTAGTGAATGAAACATTATATATTTGGTTGAGCGTAGCTCTTAGTAGATAAAAGGTACGCAATAAACATTGCCTTGTGATAGGTTGACATAATTGTAAATGATAACGTAATCTATCTAGATATACTTTGACGTTCTTAAAATGAACTTGGTCTAGAACTATAGACCAAATTCATTGCAGTAACGTTTGTCAAACAAACATTTATTAGAGTTACCATAGACCTCCGAAGACATCAAACTATTTGGTTCTACGTCTCTCCATAACGAACTTAACTAAGTTGACTAGTGCGTTGTTGTAACAATAGCCCCATAACATCGGTCACTTCATATGTGTCAGTTGAGAGTGTAACAACAAGACATTCTTGTGAAATACCACGCGACGCACGCTTCCGGGTTGCGCGGGCGCATAGTGGCAGACAGTTGTTTTGAAACTCGGCCGGCCAGCCGACGACACCCGCACCTGCGCTGATTGAGGAACCGTACACACCTTTAGTCAACATATTTTGCCTTTCATTATGTTGCACCTGGCTTTTATTATCATTGCTTATATCTTCCTGAGGTTCTTGTCGAGTTTTGAAGAGAGGTCCATGCCCAAAATTGAAACCTTTAAGTGTCCAGCTTTATTATTATGGCTACGTTTTAAAAAAATATCCAAATTATGTAAATAAATACCAAATTTCGATAACCATACTCACACCCATAGAATCAAATAACCTAAGTATGTATTTTATTAACGATGAACCTTCTCAATGAAATGCTACGTTTTATTCATGATAATTGGTAGGTAACAGGGTTCCATAAAAGTGGTCGCCGTGAAATTTTTTTCTATGAATCCTATTAATGAATAGCTAATTATATACGTTTTTTTTTCATAGTGGCCAGGTAGGCCAATAATCAATGGTATTCCAGGTTATTGTTTTAATTGTCGCTTTAAAATTAACGTTGTAGCTTCAAGTTTTTTCTTGCTAGTTACCTACATATAAACGAGTAAGTCGTATTAGTTATTACCGTTTACTATATTAAATATGAAAGTAATTTCGAAAGTATCTAAGCCTCTAACCTATCCAATGGTAATTATTTAATTATTCATTTCAGACATCTACTTAACACACTTTAGCATAGGTACTCTAGTATTTTAGGTCGGGTCTTCTGTTTTTTTAACCGACGATATTAAGAGGAGGTTATTAATATACTTATTATTTTTTATGTTTGACCACGCATACATTTTTCTCTACACCCATTTTTCTCTGCGCGGGTATAGGGAATGGCAGGGTACAATAATGTTTTATTGAAATTAAATGTTTTGTGCATGCGTTTTTGTCGAATGCTTTGAGCAGGAGACGCGCAGCAGACCCGGCTTTAACACAACACTCATGAGTCCTATGACCGCAAATCTTTATTATATAATACGGTCTAATAGTCAGCCAATCAAAACAACATCTATACATCTATACAAATATATAAAAAAGTGTCTGTTTGTAATATTAAAATAACCGCTTTTTACCAAGTGCATTTGGATGTATACACGGTACATATACCAAAACAATGTTTGTCTGTCTGTTTGTTTGTTACGGCTAATCTCTGAAATGGCTGGACCGATTTTGACGGGTCTTTCACTGGCAGATAGCTGATGTAAAAAGGAGTACCTCAGGCTACTTTTATTTTAGAAAATATTTTTGTTAAATACCACGCAGACGAATTCGCGGGTAACAGCTAGTATATAATAAAAATGTATTATAAAAGTGTGTAAGTGTTAAAGTTTAATTAAGCTGTCGCGACAATAACCTAATCAAATCTTTAATTTGAGGACATACCTTGGCTCACAATACCTGTTATCACAGATACTTATACAGATAACGCTTTAAGCTGTTTATTTTGTAAACAATGATTATCATAAACCAAAGGAAACAATATAAGAACATGCAGAGGACCATAACAAAAAGAATAGGCTTGTGAATAAGATAAGACCATAAACCGTTTGCCTGATAACTAAAGACTATATGAGTCATTGTGTAAATATGTTTTTATTAGTTTAGTTGTAGATAGTTCAAATACCTATTATACATGTTTTGATCTAAAGTGCATATTTTTAATAATAATGATATAAAACAATATTATCCTAAATGAATACCACTTGCTAAACGGCACCACTTGCAACCATGATTATCACTTGCTAAACGGTGAAGGAAAACAGCGCGAGGAAGCCTACATGTCTGAGAGAACCCCTCAAAATACGTGTGAAGTCCGCCAACCCGCACTGGTCCAGCGTGGTGGACTATGGTCTAATCCCCCTCACATTGAGGAGAGGCCCGTGGGACATTAAAAGGGTATAATTGATTATAAATGAATACCGAAATGAGCCCCTGAGAGTCCCTGAATATCCCTGAAAGTACATTTATTGCTACAGGAGTACCGAATAATTTTAATGGAGTGCACACAGCACCAAAATCCAATGTAAGCTCATAGTTCTGGACTGATTGTGAATAACTCAAATGCCAAATACAATTGCCGGGGAATAGGGAACAACGGTTTCCGGAAATATATATTTCTGTAGAATCTTATAATAGAGCCTTTGCATACGATGACTTTCACGTACAGTTCAGGCCCAACGAGCAGCGAACGCTATACGTTCGCAGTTTGGTTACTTTTGCGTAATACTAACGTCTATTTGGTACTGCTCATTGAGCCGCTTGAGCGCTGTTGACCCGTGCTCGTGAACTGCATGTCGCCGGCGCGCGGAAAAGTCCTCGTGTAGAAAGGCCTTAATAATACAAGCCTTTATTAAATCTTCCTACAGCGCAGCAATCATGGTCTTCTTATTTCAACGAATATCTCCAAATTCTAAGAATGCAATCGTGACAAATATATAGCAATTAATTCATTAAGTACTATAAAATATTACTCAAGCATATTTTCTATGGAGCAGTTTCAGTGCATATGTATCCACAACCCGCACGCTGATTCAGTTAGCTACTTGCTATTCTTTTGTCCTTCATGTAAGAGCACGCTTTGTTTCGGATGATGAAACTCAGAACAATGGCCCACTTATTTGTTTACGGATCAGAACACAGATGTACCATTACGGGAGTGGCACACTTATTCAAAATTTAAGAGCGATGTCATTACTACCTATATCCCAAAGGATTTAAGAATTGTCATACTTTCTCAATAAAATGTTCAATACTTTTAATAATGCTGTGATAAGGTTCTTATATGATGTATCTATATCTTATATGATGAAATAAAAAAAGTTAATTACAAAAATCAAGAAACCCGACAGCCTTATACTAAAAAAAAAGTCCAGTAGTCAATAGTTTAACAGGCGGGACCCATTATTGAGAAAATCAGAGCCAGTTTTGATTTTTAATGGGTATATTAGTGGGGTATTAACCATTGTGTTCATAAACTTGAACGAGTGAACGAAATTACAATAAAATAGTTTAACTATTTTAATTCAAGTTCTCCTAAGATGTCTGGTATTTTTTCAGTTTAGTATCCACAGCTTTCCTGAAAGGGTTAATGGATTCTTTCATCATCAACATAATTATTATTATCACGGGTAATTTAACAAAAAAATTGCGAAATAATTTACTTGACACTGGTAAACATGGCACTATTTTGTAGACCATTGCCAACTTTAAAAAAGAAGAAGTATGGCTGTACACAACTGATATTTATTCATAACTGCATATTATGTAGAAACAACTATATACAGCCCATGTAAATTCGGTTGCTGTAATGGCCGGTAAGACATGGAAGTCCGGCAACCGCGGAGCCAGTTTAATGATATCTTTAAAAGTACTGACTGCACTTGACCTGAATATTAAACACGTTGTATGTAATGCCTTTGTAACTATGTAATTAATTTAGAATCGGATATTTACAACTTCACAGTTATATGATTTTTAATCATATTATATCGGACTTAGGGTATACTTGTGGATTACTTACACTTAAGTGCTCGATTCAGACTCGGAATTCTATATGTACGTATATGTCAATCGTGCTTCAGATTCAAAAGAGTGAAAATGAAGTTTTAATTGTAAGCCAGCTTAAGCCCGCTGAGTTTCTTGCCGGATCTTCTCAGTTGAGGTCGCGTTCCGATCCAGTTGTAGAGTTAAGAAAAAAAATAATGTAATGACAATTTGTAAGTGCCCCCGTAGGCCTATACCAAATAAATGATTTGACTTTGACTTTGATAAACTAGATACAAGTATAGTTAAAATTTATTACAATGATTTCCTTGTTTGTAGCGATCGATCCAACAAATCAGGAATCCATACAAGTCATATTGTAACCTCAATAAATACATTAAAATTATACTTTGCGACTATTAGTAGTATTCCTTCCGTTGCGGTCGCTCGCCGGAAGCAAGGGCATGTGACGCACATCCATGGCGCTCGCGCAGGTCGGTTCACCGGCCATTGGCTGCGCGCCATAAACATACATAATTTATGGCATAGGTGAAACAAAAATAAGGACACCTTGTACGTGAATGTTGAACAGTGTTGAATCATGATAGGCAAGGGCCCCATTCAAGATATACATATTAACATGTCATCGATTTTAATAATCGTTCAAAATATTTTAAATTTAATTATATTTCATTGATAGATATTGAGGAGCGATAGCCAAGTTGGTAGAACGCTTGCCCTCAGGGATTTCTGGATTTCAAGTGCGAATCTCATTTTCAACCATGATTATCACTTGCTAAACGGTGAAGGAAAACATCGCGAGGAAACCTGCATATCCGAGAGAACCCCTCGAAAGATGTGTGAAGTCCGCCAACCCACACTGGCCCAGCGTGGTAATCCCCCATTGCATTGAGGGGAGGCTCGTGCCCAACAGTGGGACATTAAAAGGGCTGAAAAAAAGGGCTGGTATTATTTTAATATTAGATTGATGGTTACAACGTAGGATGACCATTCTTATTTTTCCTTTATTATCTATGCTCAAAATTAATCCGCGACAATAGGAGGTACAAATGAAAGTCCGGTTATTGTTACAAGTGAGTAGCTTTGACTAAACCCCTTCGATATTCCCTGTCATGGCACTCCTTGATGCATATATAGTTAGATAATGTTACAAATAATAAACGTATCTCGCTGACTATATTTTACCAATAACTATCAGGTTTTGAATTGAACACCTATGTATTTTTTTTTTTTTTTTTTTTTTATTACATTATAGGCAAGTATTTGATCTCGATCTCACCTGATGGTAAGTGACGATGAGATCTACGATGGAGCATACTTGCCTAGGTAGGAAGGCGGCAGTAGATAGAGACGCTACATTCACTAGGCACATGCAGCGCAACTGATCTGACCCGCCATCCATGAATAGCAACACCGAACATCATGCCGGAACACGGCTAGGCCGCTTGGCGACATGGCTTTGTTCAGTGGGTGGTGACTAGCCACGGCCGAAGCCTACCACCAGTAGAGTTGTCACCTGGTTGGCACCACCCAGGGTCACGTGTAGGGTATCTCGTGGGTACTTAATTCTCCTACGGACGAAGGTGACTCGACCCAATGTCCAACAGAATTTACTGCAACTTGGTACTTGTTAGCAAAGGATTGGAGTGCATTTTGCAGTGTTCTAATGCCTACCTCATGCATGACTCGGGAACATACATTCGAGCCCGTCACCTCCGCAAAGAAAGCATGGTGACTACTCACTGACCAAATGAGGTCGTTAAAGGTTGTTTGTCAACATGTTTTGATATATTCTCCTAATCAATTAACTTGGCAATAATTGATCACGTCGCAGATCATCGGTGAGACGCAGCAATTTTAATAAAGGTGACGATTTCTATAAAAAAGGAACAATGATATTCTGTTGAATTGTTGTGTTATTTTTAATGTTAATTAGCACAAATTTGTGGTGTTTGTGTATAAGCTACATAATAACACTGGTAACACTGGTTTTTAATAGGAACCGCTCCCCTCGCTGTATTATAAGGAGACACGGGTCACGAAACATGTCTATGGAATACAACAACCTATGAGCGTCGTTTGGCAGACGCAAGAGTAATCTTATAAGGACTCCTTTATTTTGCTTTGAGGTACAAAAACAAAACACTGATAAGAATGATAAGTCTAGAGGAGGCGCAGAAGGATTTTGATTCGTTAAGTCATTATGATCTGCATATTTCTTAGTGGATGCATCATCTGAGAGAAAGTTTGTATCTACCCGTGAATCATGCAATGAAGATGATTAATCTAACATGATTCGTAAGCGTATTGTTTTTTTTTCATTCTTTATTAAACATGTCTGATAGGCAGCACCCACACTTAAGTTACTATAAGGCATGTGGGAACACTCATGTTTTCAAAAGGATGCCTTACCGCAGTAGTTACGTAAAACCACAATAATATCAGTGATATCCCAAGGCCACTGCTTTATATTCCTCGCTCTTACATGTTTACACGTTCATTAGGCTGCAATTATACGCTCAAACATTACACATATTGATTTGATTAGCGCTAGTTAGACTATATTTCTCGAGCCGTCCGATTTCAACAGAATTGAAATACAAGAAATGAAACAAAAACATTACATAAATACGTAATCAATACATTTATTACTAGTATTGTATACTTAGGTATAATATCAAAACAATTTCAGTCACAATTCAGTATTTACAAATGATGTGCAAGAACTTTTGCAATAAGCAAAACGGTGTAAAAATAATTACACATACAATATTATTATGACTTGTAGGTAAAAGCAGCTGCCTTTTAGTATACAATTTACCACTATCTGTTCCATATCTACTTTGTAGATAAATCATACCTTACGCTATAAAATGTTATGTTAGAGAGAGCTCTAGAAATTCATTAATTGAGAGCCGGCCTATGAACAAACACACTGCATGGACCGAGCACGGGACAATAACTTCAATAATTTAATACTGTTTCCTATTCACAATCGACACATTACAATTAAACCAATCGCAGGCGAGGTAGGCACCATATCTATGGTGAAACAATAGATACTTATTATGTTATTATCAAACTACATACGACGACATAACACATTTTCTAAACATGAACTTAAACATAGTAGGTAGTAAGTAAATGCGCACTAAAAGCCTCACATGATTATTTTAAAGCAAAGTATAGGCAGGTACCTACGTCTAAACATGTAATCATGTCCACAGAGAAGAGTTTACTCTGAAACTGGTTAGTAAATAAATAATAATATTTAATATAGAAGCTTAACGTGTACCTATGTAAGTTTATGTAGAGCGAGATCCAGCGGTCGCGATCGTGATTCGAACGGATGCGTCGAAACGAGAGCTGGCACCGTTACACGCGCTGCGTGCGCGCACCCGCGCCCGCCCGAACCCGCGCGCCCGCGCCGAAGCGAACACCTCATCCCAGATCGCCTCCCACTGCTTATAAAACGCTTCTGACTCATAAATTGAATGCCCCAAACCTACATCGGCATAAATTACAATTGAGGCGCCACACATCCGAGGCCGTATAAATGCACTTTAGCCGCCACAGTAAGTAGGTACATAGGTACCTCATAACATTTCTAGGCTTCTAATAAGCTGTTTAACCTAATCACCTAAGCAGTCTTAAAACATTACAAAATACACTTTATATCACAAAATGCAAACCGTGGCACACAAATGCGACGATACACCGGTGGCATTTTCACGGACAAAGTCGTCCGACGAGTCCATTATAACCACGCTGTGTTCACAACGTGCGGCAATGTCAATCCTTATCGCGTAACAGCTCAGATTTTGCACTTTTCTCGTTTCCGTGAAAAGAGAAGTTAGCATTATCCTTTTGTTTGTATGCTTTGTCCAGTTTCGCCGACGGAGGGTCGTTCTCGACCGGCACAACAATGGTGGGCGGCGACGTTACTGGTGCGGGGTTGATGTTTTCTCCTCGACAGAATTCCTGGAGCCACAGTTCCGAATTATACGAGGGTCCCTCACCACCCAACTCTGCTGGGAGTATGTCAAGCGGCAGGGCGTCGTGCAGCGTCGACAGATTGTTACCATGCAGCACTATGCGCTCCCTCGACTTCGCCTTGAAGTATGGTTTTATGACAGCGAGAGCGGTCTCTACATACCAAGGTTGTCCGATGAAGTGTATGCTCTTAAACCGAACTGGCATACAATCCTGTAGGCAATCGATCATCATCTTTAACACTTTAGCTTGTAAACTACACGATTGTTTGAACGTAAATTCAGTCCAGTCGACGATGATAACATATCCGCTCGCTTGGTTTTGGACGTTGTCGAGGGTGCGTTCGATAGTGAGTATCAGAGCTCTAAAGACCGAGATGAGAGAGCACGCGTGTGGGAGCCAGTTGGAGGCGAACATTAGCAGGACGCAGCGACCACGTCGATCCGGTTGCGCCAGCACGCCTGGCAAACCGTCGGCGAGCGCGCGGAGCACGCCGCCATCTGCCGTGGCCCACAACTCAGGGTGCTCCCGTCTGTATTGATGATACCTCACTAGTAGTTCGAAACTCTGTTGCACATCGTGCTTGCGCGCGTAAAGAAAACGCCGCAAAAAATTGTCGTCTTGACATCTGCTTTTGTCTCGTAGAGCGAGGTTAAGGCTAGAATCCACTGCATCCTTGAGGGCGACGAGGGCGCGCTGCCTGTCCGTGTCCGTGAGCCGTTTCCTGGCTGCCTCACATAGCCGCTCATTCTGCATCTGATGCAGCTTCCAATCGTACTCCGCGTACTCGTTCATGACTGGTTTTGGTGTGAGTCATGCGCCCTTTCACTGGTGTAACGCGTAGCTGCGCGCGCGCCGTCTGGTGCTCGGGCCCGACTGCGCACCGAGTTTGCGTCGCGCGCCGCCGCCATCACTGCTCGTTCATTAAACCGTGTAATGAACCGTTCACACTGGCACAGTTACTCGTACGAGTACAGTTGCTCATGTGAAAAAAGTAGAATAATGTTAAATATCTGTATAATTCATGATTTAGTGGTGAACAATAGTTAATTAAGCTTATATTTATTTTAAGTACACTAACATACATGTGGTTTTTCTGTATAAAAATAATCTACTATTCTTAATAATAAACACTTCAAAAATAACAATCCGACCAATTATTATATGATACGTATTTGCTAATATTATATATAACATAGATTGCGTAACATCGAGGTAAACATGTCGACTATCGAGGTGATGTCCCGCCTACCGTTTCACTTTTATCACGTTGATTAGGTTCTTATCAGGAAATTAATTTGGATTATTCACCATGATCGTTGCTGTAATGTATATTGTTGCAATATTGAGATCGATGATAAGAACGTAATACGTATCTACTACCCAAATGTAATGTATACTTTTAAGTACATTTATTTACTATTTTACATATGAAACTCAAATTCAATTATATTAAGAAATTATGTAAGTAAATAGGTAAATTGTAGTTTCTAAATAATTCAATTATGCAATTAATAAAAAAATAAACTAAAAGCACCACTAAACCCATTTTTGGGACAAGTCGAGTGAGCAAGCGGTTACTAGGTGTAAACAGAGCATAACTTGGCCAGGCAGAGCGAGTTATAAATAAAAGAAAAACTGAAGGTTGGCGGTATACCGGTCAATTGGCTGGCTGGTTTCTGCGATGACGTAGCCGCCGTGCGCAAGAGATGCACAGCGTGCTAAAGAGTGAGATAGCAATGCGCTTTGTAATAATTGTTTCTATGAAGCCTTATACGTAACGTATAAACGGATGGCCGAAAATCGTATAGCGTCCGTGCTTTGTTCACTGTAACGTACCTACAACTAGTTGCCATATCTGGCAACACGCACAGCAGCGCATGCGGCATTAATTAATTAATAATGTACCAAATCATCAACCCATTAAGGAGACTTATCGTTTTTCGACAGATATACTAGCAATACATTGAGTAAAACAGTAAATATTGTAGTATGCTGACAGCAGAATCGCAATTCGTAGTACAATTATTTACCATGACGGGTACCTAAATTAAACGAAAGATACGAGAACCAAACAATATTAATATTATACCATATATTTTTAATATGAAAGACTTCAACGTCATCGCTCTAGGAACATCGATCGCTCGATTTCAAAGAGTCGTCACTATTTCTTTGTATTTACTTTCTCTCAAACGAATGAGTCATAATATTACCTACCAACGTACAAAGTGTTATATTATCGAGCAAAACTTACCAGTAAGTATATTTATTTATATATCAAGGTAAAACAAATATGCTTTACTAACATTAATATTATAATACACATGTATTGTTTCCACAGAGATTCACAGAATTGTATCAGTAATATGTCTTGTCGGTTACTTGAGGGGCAATGACTTAAAAAATTAACCGTGTCGGTGCATCGGATGGTCGTTGGCCCCATGCAATGACTCGCTAGCCGCGGGTACCTGGCTGGCGGACGCTGCAGGTAAAAATAGACGAACTCTATTTCTCGAGGTGAGTAGAGAGCGCTTTGCACTTCAGCTTACTGCACAATATCTAGATTTTAAACCATAAAATGCATGAGAGACACTGTAAAAAGTAATCTGCGTTAATATATAATTCTTTATGTTATATACTTACTAGTTTTTTTTCTGTGGCATGACCCACGCAACCGTATATTTAGCTCCGCTCTGCTCTGCAGTTCGGGCCCCAAAGTTTTAGTCGCGATGATATAATAAATAAATGAAATGATTGCTGATTCAAACCTCTCGATGTCTGCATAAATACCATTAACGAAATTGTTTAATATTCCAAACTAATATTTTGATATTCTTCATGTTAGGTAGATCAGATAAGATCTCTCTCTTAATTACTCGTATTCGGCTTATTGTCAACTTAAACAGTAGCCTTTAAGCATTTAGCAGTAGTTAAATATAATCTCTAACTAAGTACAGTCTGGAAAATGCAATGTTTATGACATTCCTCTGTAGTCACCAAACAAGATATAATTTGACGGTATGTGAACGATAATGAGGTAAACAAAATTGCCAAATTATGCTGATTGCGTTGTGATTGCGTTGCTGAATTCTGGAGCAATTTCCACTGTGATACACTTCAGGAGTAAGTACGAAAGTGACAGATATCAATATCCACAATTTCTACTGTAAGTTAAACTGTAGAAATATCGTAAGGCTAGAGATAATTATCAGTACTGCCATTGATTTGCTGATGGTGTCATTGATGATTATTATGGATAAATTTCTTTCTTCCTTCGATCGTCATCATCATCAATAAATTTTATCTACGATCATCTACGAGTACAATATTTCAACATCACTTGGAAACTTCCAGCGTTGTTTATTTCAGACGCGGCCTTGAATCATGTAATTTCCAAGATTATGTGTTTATTGTCAAGGCGTGACTGCGTTTCAATGGTCGTACGTGATGTTAATCAAATCTCGATACGTTCCGACATTGATAACAACTGATAAATCTTTATTATTCTTCTCATAAGACATTAAATTTGAATTGAATTTGTTTTAGTAGCGAACTGATGTTATTTAACTAAGGCCACGCTGGTATGTTAATTAACAACTTAAAGTTGTCTGTCTTAAGAAAAAAAACTATTCTATGAATAAAAATAAATAAGATGTGGTCATGAAACTGAAACTATTCAAGTCTAAGTATATATATATTTACATTAAGAACACAGTATCGTTAATATTATATTGATTTCTTATATTTATGGGAATACTACAAATTGAAATAAATCATTAACTGTAAGAACACAGTAACGTTCAATATCCTTAAATATTATTCACATTTTGATAATAACTTTTCAAGTGATGAAACCCATCTTTATTATTTCTGCAACTTAAATTAAACTTTATTACGCTTAGCGTTCACTTCTTCAGAATTTCATAAAATCGATCCTAATCAGGGAAACTCTTTACGTAATTACTTTTCCTTGCACAGCGATAGATATACGCAAACCTATTTGATTTTAAGTAAGTAACATTACACTGAGGATCGCATCAAGCGCCCAATAAAACTAATAATAATTACATGTCTATAACATTTTAACATACGGCGTTAAGTGCGGTGCAGTGTTATTGCCCTTGACATGACCTGACGAATACACTATATATACTTGTGGATCTCGCCTATGTGTGCACAAGTGTCTCATCTATTACATATAACAAGACTAAATTGTTCGTGTGTTGAAGTTGAGTTAAATAGTAAAAATCATTATACCGTTGAGTAGCTCTCTTAACTTGACGATATTTAAAATATATTAACAACATCTCATGTATATCTGAATTAATAACGTTTTTATATTTACTCCGCCTTTTTATGTCTCACTGCTGGGCATAGGGGAGACCTCTACTTGTCTCCATAGATTTCATCCTATTATCGTTGTTTTTTTTACTCCAGACGAACACACCAACTGTACGGTCCCACACTAAGTAAATCATGTATTATGGGTCCCGTACAATAGATTGAAGACGAACTCGGTATATAATACTGTCTACTGACTATCCATGACTCGGGTATAAACATTCATGCTCATCACACAAAGATTGTCCCTACCAGGATTCGAACCCGGGACCCGCAGCACAGAAAGCAGGGTTACTACCCACTGAGCTAATCAGGTCGTCAAGCCCTGTCCTAAATCATTGCACAAAGTGTAGTTATCGACCAGAATAAAGAAAAGATATCTTTACAATGTCTAAAACGATGCTAAATTCAACAATAACCCTATCTCGCCTACATTTTAGGAACCATTTGGTAAATTACGGCTGGGTTATCGATCACCGTAGATAAAATATGATAAGCTGACATTATCGCTATCGATACGGGCGCGCCGTGGCCCATTTGAGCAGAGCTCGTGCTGCGTTTACACGTAACAATCTATACCCACATAGTACAGCTGTTTAGTGCTACTCTACATTGTATTTGATATACAAGTTAGTAGTACGACACGAGAAGTCTAGAAGAATTTACTTGATGACACTAACTCTACTATGAAAGTTTTATCGAATTGAATAGGGACAGAGACCCTCTCTTAGAGATAGAAATAGTATCCCTATAATAGGAATAGTATCCCTATTGTGTTTTCTGCTCTACTTAGCCTTGATTATATAGTTTATGGTGTTTTGTACTAGTAATGGATGATTCTTCATAGAGGGACTGCTCTATACTTATATCAACTAGTTTCCATAGTACATTAGTCCGTTTTAAATAGTGTAAAATACCTATTAAGGATTCGGATAAACGTACCTAGTATACCTACTTATCATGCATTCTTATAATAACAAAAAAAGGTAAATAGCACACATATGGATTCTGAAAGTAAATATGGATATACGTGTAAGTAAACACATTCATGTATATGCATGCGCGTATATTTGTGTTTTTACAACAACGCTGGTGTCGAGGTACTTTAAGAAATATAGAGGGACTTGCAATGTGCCCGAGCGTAACATACAAAAAAATATCTTCATACAAACTTTAACACGTTCATATAATAAATAATTATTTTCCCAAATTTCGAATCTCTACGGTTTCAGGCATTGTCTGTCAGTCAGTGCTAAGAATTTCACCTGTTTCATTGTGACAAAGGGTAGGTTCGTAAATAATAGGATATATGCGTATTTTTTCATTTTATATTTGTTAACTGAAATAAACCTACCAAATTTTTTGTGATATATATGAAATAGTTTTCGAAATCAATTCAAATATATTTGCAGTTTTGTAAAAGGAAGTAATAGGGAGAGAGTGAGTGTATCTGTGCTCTTTCTCTGTTCAACACGTGCTTACATATAGCGGTGACGTCACTAGACACTCGTGTATGCTATAGTTTTTCAGATCAGAAACTTCTTTAGCGCATTTATAATCTTAATAGAGTGAAGTAAGAATTTCGAATGGTAATTAAAAAAATATGCACACAAAATAACAATTGACATTTTGTTACGACAAGTTTTTTGTCGAAATTGTGACTTCACTTAATGGTAACAAATGCCATATTGAAGCGGAGGCTTAGCAATAAAATGCATGTTAGCTATTTATAGAAATATTTGTTTATAGAAAGTAAGTACTTAGGTGGTAGGTAGTAGTTTAATCTTAACGACTTGTGAGGTTATATAGGAGAAAGTAAGAGAAAAATAATAGCTAGAGCCTTGTAATCATTGGGCGACGATGTTTATTGTGGTGGTATCAATTCTCTCAATTTAGCGTTACTGCTGCCTGCGTTGCTTTAGCCAACAGGATAAAAAAAAAGTTGGGTGGTAGAGATTGCTATTAGTGATAAGGCCGCCTATTATGACACTCCCAGCGTAAGTTAAATGTATGTGTAATAACTTTGTAATTATTTTATGTAGAGGAACAATAAAGAGTTATCTATCTATCTAAATAGATATTGGGCGACTAGTATAACGCACAACACGGCAACACACACACACACACGCAAAACCCGATCGTTTTACACACTAAGTGATCCAGATAATTGCAATCCCAGTTTAACCACACCGTACTCCAATTCTTCAGCCGCGATCCGCTACACACGAGGTTAGAATTCATTATCTCTTATCTGATGCACTTAATTATAATTGATTTGAAATGCCCGTGCATGCAAATGCGTCCATACCTCCCGTGAAACGAGGAGAGAGCGCAACGCACTCGAGCAAGGAATGTGGCTTCGATTCGACGTCGTCCGTCAATACCATAGATAACGGACATAACTCAATGGATAATTAGTCTGGCGTTAATCGCTCACGTGTATGCATTCTTTGTATACGTTAATTACAAATGACAATTGCACTACCGTCAGTTTGAAATATAGATCAACACGAACTCTACCACGTTCATTAAATGACAGGTACCATCCATTAATTACTTACGACGAAAGGTAACGAGTACCTTTCGTCGTAAGTAATTAATGGATACTTTGTGCCTTGTCTAGCGTACATATAAAACCTTGACATGGTCTGAGTCACTGAAAAAGTGCTTCAGTTAAATGCAAAATGTCAACAAACATAAACATAACATCAATTTTGTTTTGTTTGTTTTGTTATTGCACGGTCTCATCATTCATTACGTATTAGATTATGTTGGACTAAGTAGATTTAAATTGCCACCAGTTGTAGGCTTTTCAAGCGATCCTGTGGCGTCTCAATATAGAGCGGTGAGGGCAGCACGCTGGGTTTTAGTTCGTAGTGTGGTCTTGTCCAGGAGCCCCACTTAATCGCTCGAGTTCCCCCGGCCTCAGGCGGTATGAGTAAATATATTCCCAGTGAAAACAAAAAAAAATGTTAGATTATGGTACCCATACACACAGGATGGAATTTTAGAGTGCACGTGGATGGCCAAATCCCAATCCCAAGGCCAAAAATCGATTGGTGCGGCTTTTATCATACTCAGGTTCGAAGGTCCTTTAAGCATTTTTCTATATTCCTTTTAGTTTCGAATTAGGCCATCCACGCACACTTGAAAAAAATATCCTGTATAGATTTATCCAACGAGGTGTAAAATTGATGTTCACATATATTAGTAACATTTAATATAGGGCAGGGTCGCACTACAAGAACAAGAAGCCAATCTGGCACTAGTACACGTCTTGACACCATATTAAGACTGACAACTACGGTTAAAAAAAAAGTTTTCCGTATCAAACAAGTACACATGTAATCTACATTGGGTTTTTATGTTGCACATATCCACAGTTTAGGTATACAAAAAGCGAACTCCGCAAGGCAAGGCTGTCGGGCCGGTTCTGATGCCCGTTCATAAATATAGACGTAATATATTACCGCAAATGGTTCAGTTTGATCAATAACACTTGAGCACTCAGGGGATCTGAGAAAGAAACGCTGATACATTATAAATGGCAAGCTTTCTAAGCAGGTATTGCTGCAGTTATATTGCACATTTAGTTTAAAGCTAGGTTGATCGGTATTTTTTGTAGAAGGAATGAAAGTTACCTATTTTAATCAATAGTAGTTATAGAAATGGCTATCTACAGTGCTGTGGTAAAAGAGGGGCGTAGCGATAATGTTCTTACAACAAAATACTTTAATAGTTTAACATTATCTTCTACTACAATATTTACCACTTAGGCACTCCAGATCATAATCAAAACATTTGAGTATATAAGGTGTAACAAAAATAGTGTAAAATATTTCAAGGGTTGAATGCGTACTCATATCAATTACATTGCTGTATAAAATGTATGTGTAAATGAAATTTGATTTTTCATAAAGAACGCGAGCCAGTAGCATCTCACATAGTATGTGCTGCTATTTTAAAATTTATATTTATTTTATTTATTTCATTAGGAATGTTATTGTTACAACCTACTGATGGATCTGATAAAATATGTTACACTAATAAAGTTACACCTTATATAAAAACAAAGTTATTTTATTATATAAAACTTCGAGGGTCATAAACCACATGCGCAATCGTAACATCGCAAGGAAGTGTGTTAATTAACCAGTGTAATTCGTATATAATTGCATTACAGTTAGTGCCGTGAGCGGCCCAAGGCAAAACAAATATTCAGTACCTATTTAATTAATAAAATGCAATATAAACTCAGAATCGTTAAAACATGTTATCAGCTACTTGTGGTAGGTTCCTTATGAAAAAGTATTTTCACAAATAAAAAAGTACAAAACATTATTTTGAAATGATAAACAATAAAACTACACTTTTAATCATTCTTATGTAACGATATGGATTTAAGTATAAAAAAAACATGTTTATTCTTGCATTGCGGATGGAAGCAGGAGTCAAAATTGATTAAGATGGCCTAAACGTGGATCTAGAATTTCTGATGAACCTCATTAGAAATTCTAGATATAAAGTTACTTATTAGAGTAGCGTTGTTTATCTCTAAGATATTACTAAAGGAAGTTATACAGCTGAGTGTATTTCACTATTAACGAATCACTAACGAACCAATCGTTTACAAATAACAGCATAATCGTAAAATGCAATCTATAGAATGTTAGAAACTAGAGCTTACATACAATACTCATTAGTAGGTACCTACCTAAGATCTCTATTGAAATTTTACACGTAACACGTTTGTGAATAATTAATTAGGTTCCAAATAATTATGTGTAAATAAAGCAAATTAGAAACCTTAACGCAATCGTGCCATTTTTTACCCGTGTAGCATGTTTTCATCGTTATCAGAGTATGTCGTCATAATTGTTGGGGAACAAAAACCGGCGCGCCGCCATGCCACTTCCATCCGCATTGCCGCTGACAAAGCAATTTTTAACAATAGATAAATTAGTTATATTGGCAAACGCATTGGCGACAATCACGTCAACCGTACCACCGCCCATTGCTAGCTAGGCTGCCTCATGACGACATATAATTACTTGCCTAACTTATATTTGAGAATAGCATGCATGTGCCTTCTGATGAATCTACCGCAGTGTAAGCCACAATCGCAATTCGATGCGGGTCGACCTGAATCAAATCATGAAATCGCAATATTTTACAGGTGGTAGCTAGGTAAGTACATAGGTTACATAATACATACTGCAAGTGGATTGTAGTCGCACTGCAGCGGTACCTAGATGGCGCGGCGATCGACCTCACCAAATCAGTGTCGCAAAAAGAATAACGGGTCCGCTTCTTCGCTGTTGTTTTTTTATTAAAAGTTTCCATTAGGTATAGTGTTGTAACGTTCGCGAGCATGACTACTGGCGAATATTTTAGTGAAATGATTTGATTCGATGTTGCGTCGACGTGGCCGCAGCGGGGCGCTGGCGGCGCGGCTACCACACCGTGAACGAGCATTGACCAAGCACGCACCGCGCTGGCCTCCGACAACTTGCCGCAACATTCTTAGCGTAAAAGTTACCGTGGATGGTTTACTCTATGTAATTTGCGTTTGAGTTGAAAAAGTTTACCCTTCGACGAACAAAGTGCGACCGATTTAACAAAGTACTACGAACGACGACTGTGCTGTATCCACACGATGTGTTTTGCTGATGTTTCGCCGACAATGTTTTCTCTAAACTCTGTGGAGATTCGGAAATTCGTGCGAGATGCAATTAGTAAGTATTAATTAATGATTTGATTTTACTTTCAACCGGCGATAAATCAACTTGTTATCTGTGTATTGTTGTGTGTGTTGCACAAGAATCTTCCACGAATGAGTGCATGTGGTAAGTGTTAGACGGATTTCTGATTACTTAACACTTAATTCAAAAAATAAACCGTGTGGATTGTCAAAATTACTGGGACTAAATGCTGTAATATTGTATACACGTGCCTATAGAATCACGTTTTATTTAGTTCAGAAACGAAGCCTGTATTAGAATTTTGAGATCGACAGATAAAAGCCATACAGCACACGTAATTGCATAACTACCGTAATGTGAAAACCATAAGAGTTCAGAGAGTTATTCATCAAAATAAAAGTAAGCAATGAAGCCTGTCCAACCAAATGTTTATTATAATTCCTTCGTATGGAATGTGAACAATTTGGATGATGCAAATCAATACTAACAAGCGACTGAGCGTAAACTTCACTCAGGAAATTGTATAATCGAAACGTTATGAGGCTATGTATTGGAACAATGTATTAGTAACTAGTCTTCGATCGGGTACCGGCCTACCCGGCCCATGTCTGTAGCCCAATAATATAAATAATATAGTTTTGCTAGATCATTTCGGCCCTAATTGTAACTTAGTTGCGTTTTCACTTGTAACATGAGAGGTCGTTCCGATTTCCACGCGATTTCTTTTGTTCGAAATAATTGGTGCGACTCTTTTATTATTCCGAACTACAACCTCTTGTCTGTCCTTATATAAAAATATCAGATAAGTAAAATACATAGTAATAATTTTGCATAACAAAACAACCCAATTCTTTATTAAACAAGATGTTAAATATAGGTGAAG
This sequence comes from Pheosia tremula, assembly GCA_905333125.1. Lineage (NCBI taxonomy): Eukaryota > Metazoa > Arthropoda > Insecta > Lepidoptera > Notodontidae > Pheosia > Pheosia tremula. The sequence goes on from HG995411.1 coordinate 4,643,562, forward strand.
CTTACTTACCTATAGTACCTATAGTTCTTAGTATACAACACACCAAACTTATTTATTTATCTAGTCGTGTGGAGACACATACCTAGGTACCTACTGATTCCTCCAATGCTGATATTCATACTAATTGCAAAAATACCTAGTTATATGAAACTGCAATTAGTCGCGTACTTGTAAATCTCTAAATATTTCGATATAAGTACTATTTCTTAACAAACGCTTACTAAGCTAATTAGGCAATACTTAACTTAATTACTTAGTCGCTTAGTAAGTTAGGTGGTATTTCAGAAATATTTCAGTACGCAACTACCCAATGCCGATCTTGTTTAATAGCCAGAATGCAATCGTAAATATTAAATGCCTACGAAAATTTTCCAATTCGGCGAAACTTAGATTATGGTGGCTATGGTGGAAATACAACTGTTACAAGTTTGTTGTAAGCTTGACCTATATGCCATCATCTCATCCGACCGATAGAGAAGCATACGTGATTGAAGTTCATATAAACACGGGCTCAAAAGCCGGTGAAATTACAGGTTATTCTCATAACTACATATACTGTACAAAGGTGACATAAAATGCCTCCTACACCATCAAATCAGCCACCCAATAGAGAGAGACGAAACTGTAAGAAAAATAGTCGCACCATATGATTTCCGTATTGACTATTTTGGCATGGAACCACCAAATAATGTCATCTGCCTCTCTTTTTCGTTGACACTATCTCACTGTTAATTGGTTTATCCGATCGTGTAATAGCTCTTGTGTATCAGTGTATATTAGGCTGATCTACCTGACCTTTCGGTTCTTTTTAGGTACCTTCCTATAAAGTGTGATTAAATATGAGGCACCTACTTATTGTAGCTGCTTATTGTGCTCCAACATTAAAACATTAATATCCTATTGGGACTTGTACCGAAGCCATTCCACGATATATCCTTTACCTACAACCTTGATCATAAACAAATAACACTCGGTGGATGTTACTTTCCAACTTCAAGGTTATTTTGTTAATTTCAAATGTGTATGTAATGAATTCTTTTGATTGTAATACATTTATCTATTCGTAGAAAACAGTTTTTTGGCCTTCACAGTGTAATAATTTTATTTTGTAACTTTTATTTTTTTCTTTGATATTTCATAAAAAAAACTGAGTAGGTACTAGCTAAATCGCCGGTCTAACACACCAACTTAATATACGGTCAAACAATGAGCAACGCTTTAATTACCCCTCAGTTCACCCTCAGTCCATTGTAAGGTACCCTACCTAACAATGGACTGAGGGTAAACTCAGTATATATCTAATTCTTATAGACATTTAATATTAAACATCATAGTTATATATAAATACTAGCTGACCCGGCCACGCGTTGCTGTGGCTAACACCAAAAATTTAAAAACTGGAAATAATTGAATTATACGGTATTTCGTGCACTACAAAATAAATTTAATTAATTTTATAGCGTCAACAACACGTGGTAATTATGCTGTTAAAATGTAGCTTATATGACACGTTCGTAGATTTACCATAGCAGCGCCATCTATTGATTACTTACTCAACCCAGTCGAAAGGTATCGACATCTGTTAGAATCATTTGGAGTTAACAGATAATTGTGACTGTCAAATAATAACAGACAAATAATTAGCAATAAATTAAAATTGCGACTATAATTTGAGATTTAAACTATCCTATCTCTCAAGTTGGATCGAACTGCACATGGTGTGCGAATTTTATTATAATCGGTTAAGTGGTTTAGGAGTCCATTGAGGACAAACATTGTGACACGAGATTTATATATATATAGATTAAACATCCATTCCCCGGGTACAAACATTCGTGCTCATCCCACAAAGATTGTCCCTACCCTGGTCGTTAGAGGTGTGTAGATAGGATATATATATATAGGCTAAAATACCTACTTTCGTAGTTGTTTAATATTATGAATCGTTGTTGATTTAAAAAAATGGAACCAGGTATAAATTCTTAAGAATAATCTTCTATAAATTCATAAGTAGGTATATAATTATTTTAGTACTTACCTACATTGCGTTTACTTTTTAAGATACAAGATCTTTTAACCATGAGGAGGAATAGGACTATCACAAAAAGGAAAGGCAGCAATGAATTGTAAATTAGCTATTCAATAGGTTCTTCCCGGAAACTTATTCAGTGATTAGATTTTTTGTGCCTCCTACCGAATGACCATTGTTTGTATAAAAAAAGAATAGAGGTAGGTAGCCAAGATATTTACAATCGTCAATCACTTTTTAGGCAGTACAATATAGGAAAGCATCGAATAAAGAAAGTATGGCACTTACTCCTCGCTTGAATAGACACCTTCTATGTATGTATAGACAGTGTAGATACATCAACACGACATCTATTTTCAGTTAAGTAGATAGGTACCTAGGTACTTCTTCGTGCCTTTTTAAGTGTCGACTAGTTTCGTTTTCCTCGACCAATTTCCATTCCCGGGAATCAGTGGTTTATTGTCTTGATTCCCGGGAAATCGCAAATGAATCCCGACTTCGGGAACGATGCTATTCCCGGGAACGAAGCCCCAGTGTCGACTAAACACCTACTTACAAACATAGATGATTTTCAATTTATAAATGATATCTTCAGCAAGGATATATTTTGTAGGTATGTATAGGTTATTTCACAGTCTGAATAGTTTTAAAAAATATTTTCACAATACTCACCTACTTAGTTAGCAGTTTCTTGCGCCAGATTGTGCAACAAACGATGGCGTAATGCGTCCAACTAAGCACTCCATTATTACGCTCAATTTTAAACCCAAAATATAGTCCGTAAACACAGCAAAACCTGTGTTGATACTTTATTATTATACTTACTTATCACTATAATACTAGGTACCCAATGTTATTCAGCGTTATTCAGAAGCTAACTTTTAAAACTGCGATTCTTTAGCGCATTTGTAATCATTGGGTGAACTCAGACTTAAGATTAGTATTTTCCTACGTTAATAAAAAAAATGGTCACTTAAAATCTCAATCATTTTTTTTTTAAAACGGTAAGTAAGTAGGTATGCCGAAATTATCTACTTATTATAAAATAATAAAAATATTATTATAATAATTATTAAATATATAATAAATATTGGACACTCCAGGACCACGTAGGTACCTACTAATTACCTAGGCGGTCAAGGGCTGTCTAATATTCTATTTAAAATTGACGTACAAAGTATCAACATTACATCACATAATGATTAAAAATGCCTATAGAAGCCCATGTTCAAAATCCGTCGTCCTCGTCAAAAGACCAGGGTATAATCCGAGCCTTACTGAATTATATGAAACAAGTTAGTCCATAAAACTCGTAGCATTGCCCGTGCAGTGCAGATAGATATTTTTGGTGCGGATCGGACAATTCTATGTTATGCGGGAACTAGGACAGCCTTAGGGGCCTGGGAGAATTTGCTTACATTGTGATTTATGCTTAACTGTATGTGTTTTTGTCGCGAAATGCTGTTCTGAATATCGACTTAGTATTAAAAACACCAGTCGTTACATAGCCTGTTCAAATATTAATTTAGTTGGTAGCGAAGCGAATCCATTGTGTTAATTGTAGATATTTTACAACGTGCCGTATTGTAGACAAGACGTGTTAGCATTGTTTTAAAGTTTTTCTTATCTTATTTATATCATTTTTATTTATTCTAAACAGATTTTTATCAAAGTATTAAGTACTAACGTATTGAACTAACGCGCTGGCTATTTTATGCTAGGCCAAGTTCCTTCCACTGTGACCGAATCTAATTAACTAAAGGTAAGTAGGTACCTAGATATTTCACAATATTTTCAGACTTCTGTTTGACTTTGTACTTACCTAAATACTGTTTTAATTTGACCGAATTTAAGCTTGCTTGATATACCAATCTAAAATTCGGTTGACATAAAAACTATATTTCAAACTTAGTGGCATAATAGTGATGCGCGTGCTACTACAATATTTTTTTTTGCGGAATAAAATTAAAATGTCACGTTTGTTGTTTGTGTGGTGATATATGAGTTTTGTTTCACCGCGCGTGCATTTCAAACAGCTGTTCTATTTTATTCGTTCCAGTACGCTGCGCTGATGTGAAAAATTGAAGAAAATGAACAGAAATTACAGTAGAAGGGTTGCCGAGTACCACGATGAGCATTGCTGCGCGGGTAATGTCACTGGGAATTTCCGGCGCAGTTCCTCACTGCGTTTGCGCGGGGAGAAAATGGTGCAGCGTTCGCCTTTGGCAACCAGGAAGTTAATTCCAGTAATCACGGAAAATACTCACCAGAAACAACGCAGTGATGTGCCACGTTTCCAGGAGCCTGGCCATCGCCAGCGGAGCCACGTAAGTGCCAGTGCAGCCGCATGCGATGCGCGTCAATTTACTCCAGTATTAGGTCCCATGGCTACATAAACCAAACCAATTACACAATGTACATTATATTTGTATCCCTTATAAGGTTTATTCATACAATTAAAAAGAGTGGTTTATTATAAGTGCACATACAACAAGCAAGTGCCTAAATAAATTAATCAATTTCAAATGCCGATTCTGTTTGTATATGTTACATAGGCTATTGGCAAGAATTTTAAATGAAAGTTGTATCACTATTCTTTGAGCTTATTCTAAAATAGGTTACCGATTTTGATCGCTTTAACAATATCATGTTTCTGAATGTCCACAGTCATTCAACTCACACATTCAGCAAAAACCAAAAAAATCCTGTCTAAAAGGTCAAGACACCTTAGACAGGAAACTGAGTATGACCGACTCAGCTCAAACTCCACCCGGTTCTCCAGAAGATTTGCCTGATGATGATTCCCTACATAGCTATGGGAGTGCAGCTACCGCTGCCTCAGTCGATGCAGGCTATGCACCATTCAATGGGACCACCTTCAGTGGCAGATCCATGCGTTATGTCCTGCATTGCTCCTCTCACGCTGGCCTTGCTGGTGAAGAGTACCTCACACCAACACAACGTGCTCAAAAACAGATCCGACGTCTCAAAAATCTCCTCAATCACGCAAAAAAAGATTTGGACAAGAAAGACAGTGAAATATTTCAACTGACAAAGGAAGTTGTAGAGCTTCGCCTTTACAAAGCATCAATATGCTCTCCTGATGATAAGTCTAACTCAAGTGAAATTGTGACGATTAGGGAAAATGCTGAAGATGGTTTGGCTGAGCAACAAAGTCCTAAGCATGTGAATGTATGTAGATCATTTGACATCACCGACAGCCCCTTGTTCAAAAATCAGACACCATCCAGGTGCCGCAATGATATGCAAGGCTCATTCACCGACTCTGGACATTTTGACGATCTCACAAACTCATCTCTACATTCTAAAGAATCTGTGCATATGTTGACTCATGAGGCGTCTTGTATGACAGAGATAGGCGATGTTGAAGAGGATCGACGTAATTTAATATCTTATTACGAGAAGAAGATTGAGGACATTATTAGGGCTCATGTTGGAGAAACACAGGAAATGAAGATGGCCCATAATGATAAGGTGGAATCATTATTACAGAAGTTGGCTGATGTCAATACTCGTTACTGTGAGTTGCTGCCCAACTATGAGCAAGCAAAAGACAGAATCCATGCTCTGGAAAAGCATCTGGAGGAGGTCAGCAAGCAGCTGCAAGAGGAGGAGAACAAGAATCGCTCAATGTATTTAAAAATGTATAACAAAGGTGTTGAGGCAGCTAAATTTAACTTGGATAAGGTACTTTTCCATTTTATGTCTATATTCTTCTTAAATTTAAGGGAGTCCCAAAAGTAACATAATCTGATGCCTGACAAAGAGGAACAGTTATGCAAAAGAAATTGCCTGTATCATTTTTCTTAGCATAGCTCTATCCCTTTCTGATAGGCATCAATCTCTCTATAGCTCTGTCCTTCTCACAAGCATCAAATGTCTGTTGAGGGTATAATAACAACAAAAATCCTCCATGCTAATAGTAACTACAATTTACTTATTCAGTTTATTATTTGATGATTTTCATTATCCTCATTGTTTAGATTATTAGTCAAATTCTCACCATTCATATATGATTTCTATTGTTCCCATGACCTCATAATCATTTATCTTGTCTCATATATATATATTTTTATACAGGAGAGTGAAGCTGGCACTTCACAAGGGCAGGTGAGCCGCGTGTCTGTAGAGGAACTACTGGAGCAGTTGCAGATTACGCAGACTGAGCTCGAGAATGTTCGAGTGAGTTGCCCATCACTATCACTACACACTGCACTGAATGTAGCCAATTCGAATCGAGATATTACCTTGTAACTATCACATAATAATATGCTAATTGAATGAATTTTAGGAATACATTGCACTGTGATAACTATCCTATTCATATTTCTTGAACTCTAATGATATGCTAACATTTCGAAATTAACTATCCTTGTAAGTCACACATCTTTCCAAACGAAAACTAAGCTACTAGTCTTTTAACATACTTCGGAATTACGAATAACATATGTAGGGACGGATTTACTACTAGTGTGCGCATGTAGTGGCAATTAACATGATTTAGCTTTAACGTGTAGTGCATTCCAGGACACGGCATTCACAGAGGACCGATCGGCAAAGTCACAAGTACTGCTAAGTGCAAAGGAGGCTGTTTCTTTATGGGTCCTAGGAGCTCGAAAGGTTGGATTTTTATACCGGACAATCGGCAGCGCTCACTTGAACACATAATTTTGTTATACTTTCCTAATTTCACCCTGCTTTATTTATACACAGGTCCAAGGATTTTGCTAAAATTGTCATAAAATGTGTTTTTTTTATAACTGTAATTATACATACTAAAATTGTCAGGGATTGGGTATTGCCACATTTTTTATTTATTCTTATTTTTTTTCTATGTAACATAGTTATTTTTGTTGGAAACATGAATATTGTATTATTGTAAATACACAAGTTGAATACTGTTCATCGAAGGCTTACAACTAATCTATTAGCAAAACGCTTATAATTCATAGTAGTTACTAACTTGTTGATAATATTTTTCTCAGAACCCTGCCTTACTTTAACTGCGCATGCCATTTAGTTGAAACAGCCTCTTTTGGTTTTTGGGTGCATTAATGTATTATAAATTGTATTTATTTTATTATTTTACTTCCAAATTAATAGAAAGTTATCGTCCGTTTACAATGGCATCACAAACCACATTTCTTCTGAAAAGTGCTTTGTGATGTCATTTTAAATTTAATAAGTTTTCTATTAACTTGGGGGTTCTTTTTTCACCGCAGTAGTTGTAGATATGTTGTAGTTGTATATAAATGTTACTGTTATATCCCTTGTCCATAATTTTTTATATATTAAAATATTTAACTGAATAGATTTTATCAAAAACTATATATTTTCTATTAAAATTTTACAAATTCCAACTCATTTCAAATAGATTTTTGTGGACATTTTAATTGTAAATATTTGTTTTATAATGTTTTTACCATTAGCATAGCAGATTCGCAAGTATCTAACTACATAGTATAAATGAATATCTTATATGCTTATTATGTCTTTTGCAGGCAATGTACCGTCGCATTGTCGAGTCGCAGAAGGGTAACAAGACTAAGGTAGATCCTGAGGTGACTCTGCAGTTCCTTAAATCCGCTATTTACTACTTCTTGACTGATCCCGAGAACCACCAGGGTCATCTGAGCGCCATTGAAAACATTCTCGGATTCACTGATACAGAAAAGAAGAATATACGCAAGGCCAGAACGAACTGGACTCCATAGGGAAGACTGCTGTGAACGTGTGATATGACATTAAAACTAGATAATTTTGTTACTACTTAATTTTTAGGTAGATCTTAATTTTATCATTTTGTCGTCCCAGACGATATAGCGCATAGTTCCAAGTAATCTAGTTTGAGTGCACTTTATTCCTAAGACGCCCCTAGGCGGCAACATTTCGCACTAAATTAATTTTTAAGCACATACGTTTTTTACTTTTTGTTTTTATTTTTCGGTGATTGTTTACCTTGGTTACTTTATTTGATAGGTTTTAAAACCGAATTTACTTTCTGGATTGTGATTTTTATTATTTAGTGGTAGCACCAAAGAATCAAGATTCTGTAATCAAATCGTGCAATTTTTTTGACTTTAGATTTAAGCATAGTGAGTGAATCTTCATTCCAAACTAATTTATCTTTTAATTGTTATATGTTTCATATAATTACGTTCCTATTTTGGTTTTGTTTTCTTAGTTGTACTTTGCATGCTGGTCAGCATTTTTTTTTAATATTTAGTGTAATATGGCTGTTAGAATGTATGATATCCTGAATACAACGAAATCGCTTATCTTTATCAAAATACATATCGACCAATCCATCTTGGACTTCATTTCCATATGTTATAAAGACTTATAGAAAAAATATTGTTAAACAAAGAATACATTTAGACAGTATTATTCGTACATAAATCTAGGCATAACCGTCGTTCTGTTTGCCTTCTAAAAAATATGGGAATGTAGCTCTGCATACTCAAATAACTTTGAAGGTAAATTTTATGAAGACTAAATGAATGTAGTTTCACACAGTCATTTACCTAAATCATCAATTATATCTTAAAGCAGGCTCGGCCAGGCCATTTCAGAAAATTTACCTTCAATTTGTTATTTAGATTCTACAACCTTGAATGATATGACTTGTGGTAAATCTTACGAGCTGCTCTTGCCACTATTGAAGTTGCGTCTGTGATTTAAAGTACCTATATAGCGATGACAATGCATAATATAGCTTACAACTTTATTATTTACCTGTGCGTTTCCAAGTTTCCAATCGACATTGTGTGTTAAGTATAGACTTAAATTGATCCAATTCATAGTGCTCTCAAGTTCTAATAAGAACATCGAATATGTAAATCTATTTATTTCTCTCTCTAATTTGAGATTCGCAAAAAGTACTCTGCGTACTTTTCAGCGAATATTAATTTAGAGAGAAATAAGAACTTCATTTGAACTAGGAAATACATAACATAAAATGTCGAATGCAACGATTTAGCATAATATTTTAATAGTTTATTGATTTTGCATCTCATCTTGCCTTTATAAATTAGTTATGTCGTGATATAAAGGGAGCTGTTCGAATAGCTTTGTTAACGTCCAATAGTTATACAAAACGTGTACAATAGGTATTATAGATTTAATCTATATTTTAATTTACTGTAGATTTTATCACATAAAAATACATGACATTGCAAGATAAAATAAAAGTGTTTCTGGGACATAAGTTTGCTTGCTTTGGTTCTCAATATACGGTAAATGAATAATATCCTGTCTTTTAATTTTACCTTTTGTATCAGATAACAGCTATCCCAGTTAGACTAACCATATGAACACAATCTATATTTCCTAATTGAATGGCTAAAATTATCAGCCTTATAAGACACATTCTGCAGCTACCGCGGATTCTTTGCAGTCTGTACCCTTAGGAATCCCACTAACGTGAAATTCCCATAGAAGTTGTATCCTCTACAGAACATCAGCCGCCAGTTTTAAAATGAGAGGAGTAGAACTAACACCTCATGATAATATAGCGGTACTCCTAACTTCCCAGATAATGGCTCATCTCACCATCTGACCCGCTGTACATGCCGGAAGATTTGTTACAGGTACTGGAAGTCGGGAACGCAGTAGATACACTAGCGTTCATAAGTTTTAGTCTAAACATAAAACTGATCGCTGTCTATACATGGAGGATAAATGAGAAAAACTTATTGGGGTCCTTTATCAACGCAATAAAACCTAAAGCTATTATTGTTAGAATTGTTGTCTGTTTATCTGTGCGTTTGTGGGCGCTAATCTCAGAAACGGAATTTAACAGATTTGGATGCGGTTTTGTAGTGTAGTTAATTTTATTTCAATCAATTCAAAAATAAATATATATCAATTTAAAGACGCGGGTTATCAGCAAATATATTATATGTGTATGGTGATCTCGAAAGCCTAGCAGACTTTGAGGATAACATAGGTACACAGGGACACATAAAAAAGGGGTAAATTAAAAATGCATTTTTATGAAAAAAATATTATTGTACAAAACATCGCCATTCGAATTCATAAGTAAATTACTGGTAGTAAAATATAAAATTTTAAAGCTAGCACAGACTTAAAAATAGAATAAGATACTGACTTATATAATAAAGTGACTCTTACTTTAGCTGCTAGGCGCAAACACTCAGATCAATATGTAATACAAAGTACAAAATAAGTGGCGATGTTATAATGCAACCGCATCATAAATAGCCTCGCAAAATATATCAATATGGTATCACAACCACTGCACGCACCATATTTTGGCGCTGCAACATATTATTGCTCAAAATGACGCTAAATTTCATATGTAAAAAATCTATTGATTTCAGATGTGTTAAAATATTGGGTTTTAAACATTTGATCACAGATTAGCGATTGTCTAGCTAGATAGTCCAATACGAACCCCTTTGGAATAGCAGCCATTTAAAATTACATTGCAATTTTTCTTTGTTTTATTTGCCTTTATGATCATGTCTATGATTCACATGAAAATACATACATTCAAATCATATAAAGTAAATATGGTAGAAAAATACATTAAATGTGAAATTTGTACAACACTTATAAATTTGTATCGACCACTTTTCATTATCTCACAATAGCCCCTCCCCTTCCCCATACTAGTGTACTTCAAACCATATATTGTAACAAGATGCTAGATTATCACCAACCCATGACCAAATACACTTTATAATACAATGTCTACCTAACGTAGCAAGCTTATTATGATATACCTGCTACTTACAAATAAAGTACAATAATATTATACATCAGTCAATAGCGATCCAACATTCCACAGTACACTGCAGAACTATTATGGCACAAGGTATACTATTCGAGGTTTTGAGTATCACAAAAATGCATACTTATAATGATTGTCATGGATTAATTTTACATTTCGGTCTGATAATATATGCAAAAGCATTACTACCTAGAGATTCTGATCAGTCTTAGTTTTAATGATAAATGACAAGTTTACCCCATAGCAGAAATCGTAAAATAATCATGGGGCAACTTTCGGTTTCCTTTTGACACAGGCTTTGGGACACATAAGATTCTAATTTGAACTTTTATTCTTATCTATCTATTAAGTGTAAATTATACGTAGAAAACTCACCAGTATTAATTTGCAATAAAAAAATGCATACTGCATCATAGTATAGTTCGTTTTTCACATTGATATGACTGGTATCAGTCGAAGCTGAACTTGACTTCCTCGCGCGAGGGATCGTTGCTGGCGGCGACTGCCTGGAGCCAGTAGCGGCTGATCTGGCTCTCGATGGAGGGCGTGCTCTCCTTGCGCGCGCTGGCGGCGCGGGCCTTGCGCTTCGCCTTGCTGTGCTTGCTGCGGCGGCGGCCCACCTTCGTCTTCATCTCCGCGATCTTCACCGACAGCTGGCTGTCGAGCGAGTTGCGGCGCGACTCCACCGACACGTGGCGAAGACTGATGCTGATCTGCGAGTCCTGGGAGTTGCGGCGGTCCGGGGTCGAGCTGAGGGAGTGGTGCGTGTGCGTGGGCAGCACGAGAGCGTCGCGTCGCCGAACGAATCGGGGCAGGGTCGCCGCCCAGGACGACGACAGTTCACCGCTGAAATATTTACACATTAAATAATCAGTCAATAATTAATCAGAGAAAGAATAAAAGTGACGACACAGTATTTGCAAGCTGAAATTAATGAGGACATGCCACATCGCTCGTGGAACTGAAAACTGTTGGGCAAGAATGTTTCTCGAGCCGCGACCTCGAACAAGAACATGCAGACGCACGGCCTCCCACTAGGACCAACTGGTGAGTCGCGGATAGCTAGCTACCGTCCAGTGTGGGTTCTATGGGAGAGATCTGTCTGATGAGCTGGTGGTAAAAATCAGCCTATTATACAAAAATATTATTTTTAAGCATAATCGCATCGGCTACCGACCTCTCATGTTTGGCATCGTCGGGGTAGTCGGCAGGCTCGCTGGGGTCGATGCAGAGCCCCACGGGGTCCTGGCGCGAGCCGCCGAGCGAGATGGAGAGGCGGCCGCGCGCCGCGAACTCGCCGCGGCGGCGGTAGGCGCGCGCGATCAGCTCGTGCTTGCGCGCGCGCCGCGTCACCTCCGCTTCCACCGAACACCCGAATTTCCTGCACCAACACGTATATTAAACTCAACATAAGGTGAGATAGTGGTTAAACGCAAGCCTTTCATCTATACATATAAATAAAATTGGAGTGTCTGTTTGTAATATTAAAATAACCGCTTTTTACTAAGTGCATTTGGATGTATACACGGTACCTATACCAAAATATATTTTTTTTTATTTTGGTCTGTCTGTCTGTTTGTTCCGGGTAATCTCTGAAATGGCTGGACCGATTTTAACGGGACTTTCACTGGCAGATAGCTGATGTAACAAGGAGTAACTTAGGCTACTTTTATTTTAGAAAAAAAACATAGGATCTCACGAAAAAAAATTAAAACCAATGTTGCAGCGTTGCGCCTGATTAAGTTTGATAGCAACAACCTGAAATGCGTCCCGCGGGCTCAGAATCCGCGAGCAGGCTGTTGCCAACGGTTGTGTCTTTGTTAAATACCACGCGAACGAAGTCGCGGGTAACAGCTAGTCAGTAAATAAAACTTCTTCAATTGTATACGATTTTGATCTTATGGAGACACTGTTGTATTGACGTTACATGTTATATATATTTTTTCATTACATCTCGAAACTAGTTTTAAAATAGTCGTTGCAGTATTAAAGAAGACTCATAATAGGTGAAATGTGAAAGCTCAAACATGGTACAGATTTATCTCACACTATCAAGTGACCTTATTTTTAAAATCCATTCGCATAAGGTTAATATTGTAATATTAAAGGTTTTGCAAAGGCCAAGATTAAATTTGATGACTAAGTACCGGGGTCTATAAAAGCGTGGGCATTATTCTTTATAATTTTCACATCTACCCTCCTCCAATCTTCGAACTTTTCAACCCACGATGGTACGTAATTTACCTCATCATCGTGTGCTAAGCAGTGCTAAACAGCAGTGATAGCCAAGTTGGTAGAACGCTTGCCTCGGTAACGAGGATTGCAGGTTCAAACCCCGGCTCGCACTTCTGGGATTTTTCATGTGCGAAACTCATTTTCAACCATGATTATCACTTGCTAAACGGTGAAGTTACAAAACCGCTTCGAAGGTCTAGAAATATGCGAAACTGTGAACGACATCAATGACAGGTTCGTGGAAACTGTCCATACGGTAGGGTCAAAGTTCTTTCGGCCCCGACGTACAGATAGAACCAAAAAACTCTCGGACCAAACTCTCAAACTCATCCAAGAACGCAACGAAATGGGGTTGCAGTCTTCAGAAAATTTGTCGGAATATCGGCAGCTCAACAGACGGATCTCCAAATCCCTGACCCGCGACATCCGCCGATTTAATACGGAAAGTATTAAAGAGGCTATAGCGAAAAATAAGGGATCAAAAGTATTTGAGAGAGATCTGTCTATTGGGCAGCGACAGCTGACCAGGCTGAAGACCGACTGTGGCAACATCGTTTCGTCCAAGCCGGAGATTTTGAGAGAGGTCGAGAAGTTCTATGGACAGTTATACACGTCATCACAAGCCCCTGTTGACAGTTTAGTCGAAGACCCAAGGGCTAAACTTACCCGACACTATACCGAAGATATCCCGGACGTCAGCCTGTACGAGATTAGGATGGCTCTCAAACAGCTTAAAAACAACAAGGCACCAGGTGATGACGGAATCACAACAGAGCTTCTGAGGGCGGGTGGAACACCAGTTCTGAAAATCCTTCAGAGGCTATTTGACTCCGTCATACACGAAGGTACGACGCCAGAAGCATGGAATAGAAGTGTGGTGGTACTGTTCTTCAAAAAAGGTGATAACACCCTATTGAAGAACTATAGACCCATCTCACTTCTGAGTCATGTTTACAAGTTGTTCTCGAGAGTCGTCACGAATCGTCTCACGCGCAGGTTCGACGAATCCCAGCCACCCGAACAAGCCGGGTTCCGAAAAGGCTTCAGTACCATAGACCACATACATACGCTGCGGCAGGTTATACAGAAGACCGAGGAGTATAACCGGCCACTATGCTTAGCGTTTGTGGACTATGAGAAAGCCTTTGATTCGATCGAGACATGGGCAGTACTACAGTCCCTCCAGCGTTGCCATATTGACTACAGATATATCGAAGTGCTGAGATGTTTGTACAGAAACGCCACTATGTCGGTCCGGATCCAGGATCAGAGCTCGAATCCCATCCAGTTGCAGAAAGGTGTGAGACAGGGAGACGTCATATCTCCGAAACTGTTCACCGCTGCACTGGAAGATGTCTTCAAGCTTCTGGACTGGAAAAGGTCCGGCATCAATATTAACGGCGAGTATATCTCTCACCTTCGATTTGCAGACGATATCGTAGTCATAGCAGAGTCGCTGGAGGACCTAAGCTCAATGCTCGAAGACCTCAATAGAGTCTCCCAAAAGGTGGGTCTTAAAATGAACATGGACAAGACAAAGATCATGTCGAGCGTTCATGTTCAACCCAGAACAATAACCGTTGGGAGCTCTATTCTCGAAGTTGTGGACAAGTACATTTACCTAGGGCAGATTGTTCAGCTAGGTAGACATAACTTCGAGAATGAGGTCAACCGTCGAATCCAACTCGGATGGGCAGCGTTCGGGAAACTGCATGATATCTTCTCGTCCAAATTACCTCAGTGTCTGAAGACAAAGGTTTACAACCAATGTGTGTTGCCAGTGATGACATATGGTGCCGAGACGTGGTCGCTGACTATGGGCCGCATAAGAAGGCTCAAGGTCGCCCAACGCGCAATGGAGAGAGCTATGCTCGGGGTTTCGCTACGCGATAGAATCAGAAATGAAGAGATCCGTAGACGAACTGGAGTAACCGACATAGCTCAAAGAATTGCCAAGTTGAAGTGGCAGTGGGCAGGGCACATAGCTCGCAGAACCGATGGCCGTTGGGGCAGAAAGGTTCTAGAATGGCGACCACGAATCGGAAGACGAAGTGTAGGACGGCCCCCCACAAGGTGGACTGATGACATCACACGCGTCGCAGGAAGCCGGTGGATGCGAGTGGCGGAGGACCGTGATGTGTGGAAGTCGTTGGGGGAGGCCTATGTCCAGCAGTGGACGTGCGTATCGGCTGATAGAGAAACGGTGAAGGAAAACATCGTGAGGAAACCTGCATGTCTGAGAGAACCCCTCGAAAGATGTGTCAGGTCTGCCAACCCGCACTGGGCCAGTGTGGTGGACTATGGCCTAATCCCCCTCGCATTGAGGGGAGGCCCGTGCCCAGCAGTGGGACATAAAAAAGGGCTGGAATTATTATCGTGTGCTAAGAATAATGACAGCATGTAACACTACACCTTGCCAAGTACCGTCGCCAGGCGGCCGCGGCGGCCGGCGTCCACGTCCACGAGGCCATGAGCGCGCCGGCCGCGAACACGCACAGCAGCCGCAGCTGCAGCACCGACACGGACGGCCGCGCGCCCGACGAACACTCCTTCTCCGTGTCTTTCAGAGCTTCCAGACGACAACTACGACAATGTACACCGTTCAAGAATATTGTACGTAGCTAAGGGAGCGTTCAACCATTACATATCGAATTTGGGGGGAGGGAGGGGGATTTGAACTACGCGTTACGTATCATTGTTTTTACCCTTCAGAACGGTCGCGTCGAGATTTTACGCGTTTTACTAGGGGGGGGAGGTAAATAAAAACGTTATGGCGCGTTACCGGGGGGAGGGGGAGGGGGGGGGGGGGGGAAAAATCTCCAAAAATTGCTTTACGTAAGACTTGAACGCCTAAGCTAATAGTTGGCAACTACGAAAATATAATTGTATCACAAGTAACTCACATGATATTCTTTTTGAAAGACTCCTTCCACAACTCTGCGTTTCTAAACTCGTAAATGTGGCAGGTGAAGGTGACGCATATGAAGACTGCCACCAGCGCGGCGGTGATGGAGCACCGCGTTATCGTCTGCCGGATCTTGTTGGCGGCGCGCGGAGATATCACGTCCTTGCTGGACACTCGCACCGCCACCAGGGAGAACACACCTGCATGGTACAAACATGTTCATGATTATGATACCCATTACCGACGAAACCACATACAGTGTGAGTGAGAGCGCATGGTGCAGCCTCCATGCGCTATCACTTACACTTATTGCGTTCTCTTGCAGTGGCGTAGCATAGGTCATTAACACCCGGTGTGGATTTCAAATTTGCCGCCCTCTTATTTTTGCTATTCATTATAAAAAAATTGGGGCATTGGTAACGACAAAAAAAATACGAAAAAAACACTGAAAGATATATTTTTTTCATAGCTTATTTTTTTTTTCTCTAGCCGCCACCTGTGAAATTCAGCCGCCGGCAAAGTGCCGCCCGGTGCGGACCGCACCCTCCGCCCCCCCCATGCTACGCCACAGTTCCCTTGTCTACAAGAACTACCAGGACCAACATGACTAGATTGTTATGATCTCAACTCACCTCGAAGTAAGAAATACCCTCCAAGAGCCAGCACTACAGACAGTGGAGCAAGTAGTAACGCAGCCCTCATAGGGTGGTTGACATAGCCTACGAAGCAAATGCCAGTGACACTGCTTCCGTCAACCTCACCGAACGCCATGGTCGCTATAGTCAGTATTAACGGCAACGACCACGCGACCAAGTGGAAGTAGGCCGCTTTCTTGTCTATACGGTCTTGGATTTTACCTGTTAGGAACACATATTAATATGAAATTATGATTTATTTTTCAGGTACATTCTCTAAATGAAATACAAAGTTTCATTCCATTATAATTTAAATGGTTACAAATCACTTTATTCTGAAATACTTATACTTTGTAAAGTCAATGAAAATATATTAAACTAGTGTATTTAATGACAGAAGGTCGTACAGATATAAATAATTATCTATCTATAGAGTATAGAACAACTAAAGATTCTATAATATTGTAACATACCCAATGCTCGGAAACTCATGTGCCAAGCGTACGTGAAAATGACGAACCACACGCAAGCTGCCATCATGAAGTAATACACCTGGATACAACAAAAAGCAAAAAGTTATTTACCAAATTAATAACTACAATAACATTGCAGTCATACCATAAGGGCTTCGTTTGTACCATTCTGGTACGGAACCCTATTAAATTGATTAATTACCAAGACGAATACGACGACACATGACAAGTTTTCCTCCGCTGATGGCTCACCCTGCCTCCTGGTGCCGTCTTTGGAGCATACGATGTCATCTCTGGACCCAACGCCGAACTGCACCAGCCAACTATAAACATTGTCATAAATAATTGACCTACAGACTCACACATACATACATCGCCATAATTATCCCAAAAAACAATGAAAGAGCGACTATGGTGAATATTATAATCAAAATGTTTCATCAGATAAACCTCATATTGTATAATGAATTGAATTTGAGCAGTCACTAGATAAAAATGACTCCATTGTTCAATTGGGAAACTTTTAATCCATGGTTAGCATTGTATGACAATGCTGCTAATTCGCTTGACACCAACTAGCCTAAACTAGACCAAATTATAGTTTACTCCTGTCAAACGGCGTTCGCTATTCTGTTAACAGCAGATTAGACTAATTTTGGTTTGACAGCTCCTAAAATTGGTTTAGTTACTCAACTTAGCTTAGTTGGTCATTTTTGTATTCTGTTGTACACACTTTACGTCAAATTGCGTCTAAAATTAGAAACGTCAAACTATAATCCGCCTTATTTGGTCGGCATCTAATTTGGTGCCACCTAAATTTAGTTCGTAGTTTTTCAGGTGTTTTTATTATTAAGATAAGTTGTGAAAAACTATTTTATCAAACACGATGGAGGAATATGTGGTTGCGGCTCTTGTGGATTCATCCGAAAGTGCTAATTTTACCAAAATAATAATAAAACAGAGCCTACTTCAAAGTACTTACTTTAAACACAAAATTAAGGCATTTGCTTTCTAGCCGTAGAAACTATGAAGAAAGAATACGCCTCGAAGGTTTAAGAGCACATTTGCAGCACTTCATACTGAATACTCTAGATGATCCGCTCTTAGTGGAAGGGCACATCCCAAAACATATAAAGGTTTGTGATTTAATATTTTATACAGATACATACCCACTTTTTACTTGTTTATAAATGTTTATTAATACATCAACATGACACTTTGCAGATTTTAACAGCACTGCAATTTTACACTCATGGGAGCTATCAGGCTGCTGTAGGCTAAGATAGTTTACCAGGAATGAGCCAACCAGCAGTGAGTAGATGTTTGGGAATAGTGTTGAACATAATTGTGCAACAATTGACACCCCAAAATATAAAGTTCCCTACAACACAGACGGAGAAAGAATCTACAAAAACTGAGTAAGTTTCATTTCATATCCACTAAATTGGTTTAGTAATTTTTGAGCTCATACATTATAAACAAATAAATAAATAAATATCGCCATATGAACACATAACCAAACGGTCCCACTTTATGCTTAACGCTTGTGTTGTGGGTACTGTACAATGGACTGAGGGTGAACTCAGTTTATAATACTTTTATACATATTAAACATCCATGACTTGGGTACAAACATTCATGCTCCTCACACAAAGCTTGTGTCCCTACCAGGATTGGAACCCAGGACTCTCAGCGCAGAAAGCAGAGTCATTACCACTAGGTTAATCAGGCCGTCAAACCAATATATCTTTTGTCTTTATAATATTAGCATAAATAATATCTTGACATCAAGTTATAACATGTAAATGTTTCTACTTTTGCAGATACGGATGAGAATTATACCATTGATTTAGATCATACTGATAAGCTATCTATGGTGGAAGAGTACATTGAAACAGATTTCCTTGCTGAAGCAAGACACATTTGGCAAGTGTTAATAAACACTATTTTACTCAAAATTAATAAAAGTATGGCAAATCATAAACAAGACTTTAATTTCTGAATTATTATAATAAAGCTTTTTACTTATTACTATGTTATCAATAATCAATAATAAACATCAACATTAAAAATAATTAACAATTAAAATAATAAACAAATTTGTAATTAATAGAATTTGAAAGGCTTAAACAACAAGCATCTGCACATGGGGGCCATTTGTTGCCCACACTCAATGAAAATGGCACTACCGAAGATAACAACTATGCAATAAATGCTTAGTATTACTAACTTATTACATAGTATTATGGTACACTTCCAGGCGCCAAAATCCATCCACATAGGCATGCACAATAATATCCAAAATTTTGGATTCTATGTCTGTCGGGGCTCCTCCTGTCGGACCGCCACCTGTGGCGCTTATTGAAGTTCGCACCTTGCGAGCCTTGGTCTATAACTTCGCCACCCACACACTCCAAACCTGTTGATAAAAAAAACCATATAAAAACCATTTAAGACGAAAAAAATGCATAATATTCAGAACACAAAACTTACATGCTCTCACTGCTGTGCAGTTCTTCTGCAGCCGAGTTGGTTGAGCTCGTCGTGGTTGGTAGGGCCCCCTAAAAATCTACCACGGCAGAATCTGCTTAGTTTCCTGAAAATATAATTGATTTTTAGATAGATGTCCTCGCGCGTCGATGTAACTATAACCATTGATTGTTTATAAGTAAAACAAAACTTTGAATACTTTAAAATGCTTACCCCTCGCTATTTTGATGTTGTTGCGGAGTCGCTCCACAAGCAACTCCTGTTGTCTCTTATTAGACCGTTTCCTATCGTTTTCCATATTAGATTCAAGCCACTAGATAACTTATTACAACAATTACAATGTAGCACACCCGTCTGATCTGAAAACGGTGTTTTGTTTACCTACTGTCAACAGATACAAAATCGAATTTACCACAGAACAATAGATATCGAATACTTAACCATAGACGATATAGAACAAGTTTCTATAATTTATTATTGTAAATATCATAAAAATATTATAATAAAAATATTTAGACGCCGACATATATTTTAAATTAAACTTTTATATATTTCAAGGTTATTTTAAAAGAATTTAATCATGTTATTTCGATTTTATTTTCCATTCACCTTATTTTCATTCATTCTTCAGATATATTTTTTAAATACTGGCAACATACCTCAATTCAATTTAGTTGCTGTCAAAATCAAATTAGTCCTGTCAATTACGATATTTAAATTAAGTTCGATGTGACAACGGAATTGATTTTAATGATTTCTAAACTATACTTAAAATTTTAGCTAGTTAAGTTAAGTTTAGAGAGTGTGCAAGCGAATTAGCACCAATGCTCGTAATTCGCTTGGCACCAACTAGCCTAAACTAGACCAAATTATAGTTTACTCCTGTCAAACGGCGTTCGCTATTCTGTTAACAGCAGATTAGACTAATTTTGGTTTGACAGCTCCTAAAATTGGTTTAGTTACTCAACTTAGCTTAGTTGGTCATTTTTGTATTCTGTTGTACACACTTTACGTCAAATTGCGTCTAAAATTAGAAACGTCAAACTATAATCCGCCTTATTTGGTCGGCATCTAATTTGGTGCCATCTAAATTTAGTTCGTAGGTTTTCAGGTGATGTTTTTATTAAGATAAGTTGTGAAAAACTATTTTATCAAACACGATGGAGGAATATGTGGTTGCGGCTCTTGTGGATTCATCTGAAAGTGCTAATTTTACCAAAATAATAATAAAACAGAGCCTACTTCAAAGTACTTACTTGAAACACAAAATTAAGGCATTTGCTTTCTAACCGTAGAAACTATGAAGAAAGAATACGCCTCGAAGGCCTAAGAGCACATATTGGAATGTGCCCTTCGAATTAGCAGAGAAGTTTAAAAAATCTTTTGTGGCTTCACAAGTTTGCAGCACTTCAATTACTGAATACTCTAGATGATCCGCTCTTAGTGGAGGGGCACATCCCAAAACATATAAAGGTTTGCGATTTAATATTTTATACAGATACCTAAGTACTTTTTACTTGTTTATAAATACATCAACATGACACTTTGCAGATTTTAACAGCACTGCAATTTTACGCTCATGGGAGCTATCAGGCTGCTGTAGGCCAAGATAGTTTACCAGGAATGAGCCAACCAGCAGTGAGTAGATGTTTGGGAATAGTGTTGAACATAATTGTGCAACAATTGACACCCCAAAATATAAAGTTCCCTACAACACAGACGGAGAAAGAATCTGCAAAAACTGAGTAAGTTTCATTTCATATCCACTAAATTGGTTTAGTAATTTTTGAGCTCATACATTATAAACAAATAAATAAATAAATATCGCCATACGAACACATAACCAAACGGTCCCACTTTAAGCTTAACGCTTGTGTTGTGAGTACTGTACAATGGACTGAGGGTGAACTCAGTTTATAATACTTATATACATATTAAACATCCATGACTCGGGTACAAACATTCATGCTCATCACACAAAGCTTGTGTCCCTACCAGGATTTAAACCCAGGACTCTCAGCGCAGAAAGCAGAGTCATTACCACTAGGTTAATCAGGCCGTCGAACCAATATATCTTTTGTCTTTATAATATTAGCATTAAAAAAATATCTTGACATCAAGTTATAACATGTAAATGTTTCTACTTTTGCAGATACCGATGAGAATTATACCATTGATTTAGATCATACTGATAAGCTATCTATGGTGGAAGAGTACATTGAAACAGATTTCCTTGCTGAAGCAAGACACATTTGGCAAGTGTTAATAAACACTATTTTACTCAAAATTAATAAAAGTATGGCAAATCATAAACAAGACTTTAATTTCTGAATTATTATAATAAAGCTTTTTACTTATTACTATGTTATCAATAATCAATAATAAACATCAACATTAAAAATAATTAACAATCAAAATAATAAACAAATTTGTAAGTAATAGAATTTGAAAGGCTTAAACAACAAGCTTCTGCACATGGGGGCCATGTGTTGCCCACACTCAATGAAAATGGCACTACCGAAGATAACAACTATGCAATAAATGCTTAGTATTACTAACTTATTACATAGTATTATGGTACACTTCCAGGCGGCAAAATCCATCCACATAGGCATGCCCAACAATATCCAAAATTTTGGATTCTATGTCTGTCGGGGCTCCTCCTGCCAGACCGCCACCTGTGGCGCTTATTGAAGTTCGCACCTTGCAAGCCTTGGTCTATAACTTCGCCAACCACACACTCCAAACCTGTTGATAAAAAAACCATATAAAAACCATTTAGACGAAAAACATGCATAATATTCAGAACACAAAACTTACATGCTCCCACTGCTGTGCAGTTCTTCTGCAGCCGAGTCGGTTGAGCTCGTCGTGGTTGGTAGGGCCCCCTAAAAATCTACCACGGCAGAATCTGCTTGGTTTCCTGAAAATATAATTGATTTTTAGATCGATGTAACTATAACCATTGATTGATTTTAAGTAAAACAAAACTTTCAATCCTTTAAAATGCTTACCCCTCGCTATTTTGATGTTGTTAGACCGATTCCTATCGTTTTCCATATTAGATTCAAGCCACTAGATAACTTATTACAACAATTACAATGTAGCACACCCGTCTGATCTGAAAACGGTGTTTTGTTTACCTACTGTCAACAGATACAAAATAGAATTCACCACAGAACAATAGATATGGAACACTTAACCACAGACGATATAGAACAACTTTCTATAATTTATAATTGTAAATATCATAAAAAAATTACAATAAAAATATTTAGACGCCGACATATATTTTAAATTAAACTTTTACATATTTTAAGGTTATTTTAAAATAATTTAATCATGTTATTTCGATTTTCTTATCCATTCACCTTATTTTCATTCATTCTTCAGATATATTTTTCAAATACTGGCAACATACCTCAATTCAATTTAGGTGCTGTCAAAATCAAATTAGTCCTGTCAATTACGATATTTAAGTTAAGTTCGATGTAACAACAGAATAGATTTTAATGATTTCTAAACTATACTTAAAATTTTAGCTAGTTTAGTTAAGTTTAGAGAGTGTGCAAGCGAATTAGCAGCAATATTATAATAAACTCATTCTCTGACTATACTCAACTACATTTGAACTGGAGTACAGAGGCCAAAACCATCAATATTAAAGTATGTCTGACTAACTGTTGCCCCCGACTTCGTTCACATGGAAAAGTAGAAAATTATCCATAAAATAACATTTTCCATAAAAAATTTACCCCACTTCGTGTAGCACTATAGGGGTCAAATATCCCAAAATCCTTTCATAGCGAGCACCCAGGGACCAACATGAACCCAAGCCTCGTGCCAAATTTCTAGTCCCTAGGTCTCATGATTTCGCAGATTTCGTGATGAGTGAATAAGTCAGTCAGTCAGTCAGTGGATTTACAATATTATTAATACACTTTTTGTATATACAGAAGATGAAAAGTACGCACACGGAACTACTTAATTGATGTTCATAAAACTTTGCTGCCGGGTACACGCTAGTAATTATAAAATACAAACCCCATCGAGGCGACTGCGAAGCAGACGTTGATGTAGAATATGACCAGCGCTGGGTACTTGTTGGCACTGCGCCAGTCTATGAGGAAGGTGGCTACAGTCAGCAGGTTGAGGGCGAGGCACGCCCCCGCGCCCCAGCCGACCAGCCTGTGAATCTGTTGATGGTCGTCTTCCGTGTACAGTGGGTCCCGACAGGGCAGACCACACCCCGATATGCCTATAAAGAGATATTCGTTACTTGGAAATTAGTAGCTAGCCTCAAAAATTAAGAAAATTTATTGAAGATATGTTGCAAGTTTTAAGTCGTGCATTATTTATTAAGAACTCACCTTCATAAAAATGTAAAGGTTTATCGGTGTGTATGAGAGGCGACAGACATTTTCCCGTAGTGTTGAATTTAATCTCGCGCACGGCGTTCTCGCATTTCGATGGTATCAATGTGGAATTACATTTGAGAAAGGACGGAAAGTACGAGGTGTTGTATAATATAGCGCACGGCTCCATTGTGATCTTGCACATTTCATACGACGGTAAGTACACCATGTCCTGGCCCAGTATTCTTTCACACTTAGGCATGAAGGTAGCGCACAGGAGCGGCTGTATAACAGCCCAGCAATTTGGCACATTGATTAGTTCTCTGTACAGCTCTAGTTGTGTTTGAATCTTGTACTGATTTTCGTAGAACGTCAGATGAACACTTGTTTTGTCGTACGGCAATTTCGATCCTAAGCAACTGGTCTTATTGAGTGATTCACAGTGGGCCCGTCTCACGCAGCTATCGAGTTTTATCTCCCGTTCAGGAAACCATTGCGAGCTTTTGTCCGGTTTAATCAGTCTGTAGTTTAGAGTGCCGTTTATGACTTCGAGGCGTTCTGTGGCATTGTCTTTCAGATCCATTATTGAGTTCTTGTCCCCGCCGTTGTCGAATTGGCTCGCCCGACATAGTGATATTGTAACCAGCCAACACGACCATCTCCAAGGGATCATCTGGAACAAAAGAGACACATCTTGACTATATGATCTAAATCTCTTTTCGGGGCATAAAAAAAAGTAAAATAAAATAAATAATTAAAACTACACTTTATTTGTCAATAGCTCTTTATTATTGCAGGTCGAAGGCAATATTAAATGAAACCCTTTATATTTTCAAAATTTTATTCAGTGCACAATCCTTTTAAGATATTCTTATTGTTACTCGTTTAAACAGTAGACACGCTAAACACCTAATTGCAAAAAAAAATCCAAGGGCAGAGGAATTGAGGTAAATGCAAGTAGTCATGTCGTTTTGAGGTAGTTTCTAGGTTAAATTTGAAAAAAAATAAATGAATCCCTTAAGTGGATAATCCTAGATCCAGCAGGTTTGAGATAAGGTGCTTCTTTATTGTTACTAATCCTAATATAAACTGGGCAAGAGGAACTAATCGCATGTCGTAATATGCACATTTTAAGGGTGTTAGAAGAAGTGTTAGAAGTGTGTTGAAACATGTCTGATCACCTGCAATCTCGTAGTAGGTACGCATTTGGTGAAGACGTAGGAGATTAGTAGTAGGAGATTTTGCAGTCTTGAAATAAACGTATGTGAAGCATAGACTGAAATAGTGTTAATCTACGCAGTGGTAAGATACAATGTAAGGTAAAACCAACAAAATAATATCTTGCTTTGTATGGTAAGATAATACAAATGTATGAATTGTATGAAAACTCACAATTGCATGTCGTAATAAACAAAACACTAGAATGCTCAATGAAATAATAAAATATTTGTAAGCTAATGAACAATATTTTTTATATAATAAGGCATATCCGACACCTACTGCAAAAACATATGTGTCATTGTAAAGAGGGGGTTAAATCATTCTGTCTGTATCAGTAAATTATGATAGTGTAGTCATAAGTATCAGATATTTATGAAATGAATAATATGTAATGTACACAATACTAATAAAAATGCACACTTATTATGTATTTTTAGATAACATAAAATGCAATACCTACACAAATATAGTGGCATACACATATTAAAGGATAGGATAACCCTTGGATTTATTATTCTTGTTTTATAACCCCATTTATTTCTAAATATTCTTTATTACAATTAGACGGCGTCGAGCATTTATTTATTAAAAGATTCTTTATTATTGACAAAACAAATTCAAAAAATACCAGGTTCTTACTATAAGGATGATGAGGGTGACGGAGACAGCACGATGAGTAATCAGCCGGAGGATTGTGTCACGCAACACCTCGGACCTGCTACAGCTCGCAAGCCCGCGTGACGCCTGTCGAACTTCTTCTCTTGACCGAATAATTTACCTGACATCATAACAATAAATATTTGAATGCATCCATCATTTAATTAATTAACAATAGACAGATCAACTTACCAACGTCAGCCAATATTTCGGAGTAGGTGCATCTGTAGAGAAATCTTATTTTGTGACATAATATAAATTTATTATGTATTCAGCTTATTAAATAAAATACAAGGCGTAAATAAAAATTATGTACAACCTTTCGTGTCGACATCACTGTATTGTCTTAACACTTACTAAACACGCCGTAAATTCTCGATTCAAACTTAAGAGGTCAACAATAGTCTTTGAATACATTTAATACCTACAAAGAGGGCATGCTAGTTGGAGATCGGCTTTCCTCCTCTTCTGAAGCCCCTATTACCACCACCTCCCCTGCGGCTCCTAGCTCCACCGCGCGGGCCGCTGTTGCCTCGCCAGTTGGCGCGCCCGCCGTGTCCGTTCATACCCCTGCCTCTGCCTCGGCCCTGGCCTCGTCCTCTGTAGCCGCCATCCCACCTTTGATTACGCATATTACTTTCATCATTATAATTTTCTTCATTATAATTATTTTCTTCATCATAATTTTGATCGTATTTATCTTCATCATTGAATTCATTATCATTTTGGGAATATGGTTGACTGTCATATCCTGAGTCATAATGCGGTTTATTATATCCATTATCAGAGAATGGTGGACGAGGTGGCATATTGTTCATTGGCGGCATGTTTCCCATTGGTGGCATGTTACCCATCATACCCATGTGTGGTGGTGGCATGTGCATAGGGCCCATAGGATGCATGGGGCCCATAGGAGGTCTCGGGCCCATAGGACCCATAGGCATTGGTGGTCTCATCATATTGCCCATTGGTGGCATATTATTCATAGGTCCCATATTAACATCAGGCCCATTATTATACCCACGTTCATCATCTTGATTCATATGGTCACTGACATCCATCTGATTGTCATAATATTCTTCCTGATCATAATTGTCTCTCTCATTGTCTTCATTTTCTTGACCTTCATCATCATGTTCAGGATCAGGGTATTCAAATGGCTGGAAGTTTTCTTCATCTGCATCATCTTCCAAATGTGGCATCACATCATGCAATTCTTCTATCTCACCAGAAGCTATATACTTTTTCAATGCCATGGGTCCATCTGCAATTGCATTTTCTAGTTTCGATCCTGGTTCAACAGGTATTAATTTTCCATAAATGAATATTGCTGATGGTGTAATTTGTTGGAGTGGAATGGCTCCCGGTACAGATTCAACCAAAGCTTGAGTGAAGGCTTCATTAGCTGCATCATCACTTGTTGGACCATGGTTCCATTGAGCTTGAAAGTTTCTAGGTATTGGTTTACTGTAAGGAACTTTCTTGATTTTCTTATCGAAATCCATTGGCATAAATGTTGTATCTAAGTCCAAACCAGGAATAACTTTATCAGTGTCTGAAGAAAATATTTCTACTTTATCTTCAGGACCCATTCCAGGTATGACTGCCGGCTCTTCCAGGTCATGGTCATCCTGCACACCTGGTGGTAGTGTATTTAAGTTATATTTGTCTCTCATTAGATCACCTGGTCGATTGCGAGTCCAAAACTTGGATGTATGATCATTGGACCCAGAGCATAGTATGTGTCCAAGAGGGTGCCATGCCATAGTCCATACTATAGACTCATGAGCTCCTTCAATACATCCTACTTCCTTATCAGTACCTACATTCCAGAATAAAATTGCTCCATCAGAGCCACCTGAACAAAACAGACCTTCATGATTGGGATGCCAAACTACACTAGAGGCTTCCTTTTTATGCCCTCTAAATATTTGCAGTTCTGTACCTAATTTCCGAATATCAAATAATTTTAGTAAGTGATCTCGAGAAGCAGTTATGAGCCAATTGCCATTTTCATTCCATTTCAGATCCATCACAGTAGACTTGTGTGCATGGAGAGTAGACAGAGCCATCCCTGACTTTGGATCCCACAACTTTATAGGCTGCTGATTATCTTTACTTCCAGATACAATGAGAGCTTTAGTGGGATGCCACTGAACACATTTAACATCAGCACCGTGTCCTCTTAATATCCTCTCTTCTTGACATCGGTAGAAGTCAAAGATACGAAGTGTGCCATCATCAGAACATGTCACAATTTTGGAATCACTGGGACTAAAACTAATACCTCTTACAGCTTCCTTATGAGCCTGGTACATTTTGACATTATTCATGTTACTTTGCCAGTATTTAATAAATCCTGAATGGTCACCGGTAACCATCCAGCCTTCTCCATGAGACCAAACCATAGATCTTACAGGTGAATCATGAGCTTGAAGTATGGTTTCGAAATTAAATGTGAGTCCATTCCACAAGGTGAATTCTCCTGAGGAAGCCCCAGTTATCAGACGCCGACCCTCCGGTGTCCAAGCCACAGCGAAGATGGGACATCTCATTTTATTAGTAGCAGTTTTAACAAAACGGGTAGTTACTGCATTGATTGGATTATCGGGATACGACGGCGGAGGTAGCATGTCAGGTGTGTACATAGCGTCCGGCTGAAGTGCGTGCCTGTCCCGCCAATCCCGTTGCCAAACGCGACACTCCAAAGCTTTTATAATAGCCGCATTATAATCTACAGTTTTCCGCATAACAGATTTACGTAAGCGTTTACCATCGAAATCGTCTTGAGTCATGTTCAACGGGCCCTGAGGTGGAAACCGCATCTGATAGTTGAAAGGCCTAAAGTTGTGGCGCATGTTGTTCCGACCGGGCGGACCCATTATAGGAGGACCACCCATGCCCGGCGGAGGCATCCCCAAGTTCGGAGGTGGGTGCCCGAAATCCATGGTTAATTACTTCGATACCTAATTAAAGAAATACCTGCGTTACAACATTGGCCGAAAATCTAGAGAAACTATAATGATTGACCAATTTGGACATTCGGTCATGATAATAGTATTCTTACCTTATAAAATAGAATACACTATATCATTATATTCGCCTTTCGTCACAGCTTCACAAAACACAATTTTATTTATAAATACCAACAAATAATAATCAAATACAAACAAAACTCAGAACACAACGTTAACCTATTTGGAATGCTATGCCAAGCAAATCGGCCATGTTGCTTTATTGATAGTGTTGTAACAAGACTTGTCGCCAATCTGACGTTTACTAATCGACTAAACATATTGAAATAAAAACAACACGCTTATTTAAATTCTTGTATTCGTGGACTTAACGATACTAAATGCCCAAAAACGGGAAAAAGTAGTATTTCAATTTTTAAACGATCGAGATTGCATACATTTGATGATAATTCATAACTTCTCAATACATTGGTGAGGATGCTTTTCATTGCTAACATTCCGAAATATCGACCTATGCAATTCCTAGTTCCATAGCTGAAGGGTATGTAAGCACAAGGGTGACGAGTCATGGAGTTTTCTGGAAGAAACCTGTCCGGATTGAAGCAATCTGCATCTGCACCCCATAGTTTCTTGGACCTATGCATTAAAAGTGGTATGACTGCACAACCAACGCCTGCTGGCACTGTACAAGTTGCTGAAAAAAAACAAAATTACATTTGAAGTTCCCTCTATTATATTGCTCGGTATAAAAACATTGGGGATCATTATGATAAAGGCCTCACACCTTACATGCCAGTTTTAAAGCACGTGGATAGGATTTTATGCATGGATATAGGCATAACAGAGTGTGATTACGACGTGAAGTAGTAATAAACTATTAAAATATAGGTCGTTATACTGTATTAACATTGAGACAGTATGGTCGCCGGTGCCCGCCAGCGGCGCCAGTGTTGCTGTGAGTACTGGCGTGATCCCGTTTACATGTCAACAACAATAAATTGTGCTTCTATAGATCTATAAACCCGTATCAAAAACACACAACAAATAGACACGGACAGTAGACACGGCTCTATTTCTTCCGGCGCTGGCTCGAATCGTGCTAATGCAATTTACCCGATAGCAGTGCCGCTCCAGGGTTGGCGTAACCCAAGGTTATCGCTAGTAACTAACTGTGTTAATACTGCCACTACCAGAATATAACCTGGATACCAACCTATATTATTAGACCTGGCGTATTTTTCTCTATGCTAATTAGATCTTTGGGCAGGTATACAGACTGAATTTTTCAAGTAGGTGAGGATGGCCTAAGGAACTTGATCCTTACTAGCGATTTATCGGATGGTGCAATAATACAGTATTTTGTATTTATTTAAATATCAACAGGTAACATTCCTGCATACAAAATATATTTTGTTCAAATTTCTAATGATGCAGTTTTAGTTTTCATCAAAATCGGTCGGATTTGCACATCCACGCACACTTAAAAAAATCAATCTGTACACTTACAAAGTTTCAATTCCTTATCTGTTTGTCTTCCAATAACCGGTACCACCGCGTACAATCTCATTGTTTCTTTGATCGTTCTTTCCAAATAGACCATTTTGGACAAATCATCTTTTGTGGGTGATCTCAATGAATCACCAAAAATCGACTTTATCCTGCAACATACAAAGATTTTTAACACGTAGCAAGTATGAGTACAACCAACAGCATATCCCTAAAAACCGCCAACAACTCACTCTTTATATACTTTGTCCTGTATATCTTTGTGGCTGCCCAGCAACATCAAGGCATAAGATATGACGAGAGCCGTTGTGTCATTACCAGCTATAGTAATCGAGTCAATGTGCTCTCGCAACTCTACATTACTGAAATTCAGTTTCTTTTCTAATAGTAACTGCAATATGTCTTTTCGGCCTAAAACAGTTAAAAATCTGTTATATGTTACCCGATGTTTAGAGGAGAGTTTAATAATGCACAACGATGGTTAAAGTCTTAACCTCTAATGTCGCAGGATTGGCCAAATATCTTCAACTTTTTCTGGATCACCTATAAAAATAATAGAAAATACGTAAGTATAAGTGGGAGCCCGTGCTTACCTATTTAGCTATACCTAGTAAGAATACATATTTAAAAAGAAATTCTACCTCATCAGTAAATTTATGAGTAATTTCAATACTTTCAGTCTGAATGTTGGCTTGCTTCGTCAACCTGAAAAGGCAATCTGGTTGCAGCCACGCTTTGAATAGGCGCATGTTAATGATCGACATGACGGTCTTGCGCGCGCGCAGGTAATTCGTTTCGGGTGTCTGTTGGACGTCCATCCTCTCACCCATTGCTGTCTCTGAAACAACCAAACTTATTTCAATAAATCGTAGCTAACTATTGACTTCTTCTTGCACTGGAGCCATGAAGTCATCTAGGTAATAAGTATGGATTAACTTACCAAAAACGATATCCAACATGCAAGCCGTAATGTACTCGAACACATCAAATTCGGGCTTCCCTACTTTTTTCCGAAGGCGCTTCACAAGTATGTCCCCCTGTTCCCCAAACACTTCCACATAGTCCTCAACATTTCGGTTGTGAAATACCGGTAATAGAAGACGCCTATGAGACTTCCATAATTCCACTGAAAGTTAGAATTCAAATTAAGTATCGGCGCCGGGAAGAGGTTGCAAGGATTTCACGGATTGTTATTTTATTTTTAGTCATTGTGTCAATGAATTCTTGAGACGGTTGTTGTCCAAAATTGTTCAACAATTTGTCATTAAATTCAGTAAGCCTACTTTACACTTTTACTTGATATGACCTAATTGCCTAATATTATATACCTATCTACCTATCACTGTAAGGATGCACCGTTAAAAGTTAAATAATTTTACATTACTTATACTTCATGTATTCATGCTGGTGCACATTCCTGAAAATCATTTATTTGAGTGAACCTGTATATTATGTACAGTTCCTAATATGATGTGATGGAACCATCGAACTCCTAACTATATATACTAACCAAATCCTCCCCATAGTTAAAATCTTGGGTACGCTACCGCATGGTACAAATTATTTACACTTTTTGTAAATATTAAGCAGGTAAGCTTTTCTATTCTCTTTTTAACTCATATTTGTGTAGTAGGTACATATTGTGTAAATAAAAAAAAATAGTAGTAACTATACCTGGCGCAACGAACAGACCGTTTCCAAGCCAGGTTCTAAGAAATTTGTAGCTCGAGTCCTTTTCGAGACAATTTTCCAAGATCTTTTGGACGTCATCTGGATTCAATGTCACTACGAATAATAAGGTTTCGAGTTATTTCGTACACAGAAAGAAAAAATTTTTCCATATTATGATATGACGGTAATAAATGATATATGACCTATACACACCTATGTAAAGGGTAGGTCCAATCCAAATTTTGTTGATAGTTGTTTCATCAAATTTCTCGACTAGCGTTTGCATATTATTTAATAATTCTGTAAAAATTTAAATACCTATATAATTAATAATATATAATTTAGTAAGGTATATGTACCAAAATTTTAAGAAATAAAATCAAAAACACACTTACTTTCTGGACCACCGATGAACCAATGTGTATGTCCCAAAAACGGAACATCCCCAGTAGTTGGCAATTTATTTGAAAACGCATAAAGTTCTCTCCGTGACCGCCGGAATTTAACATAATATAAAACTGCAAATAATAATATTAATAACATGGTAAACATTTTCTTCCGCTATTGGTATTATTATGATGACAATTTGTTAAACGAGGTAGAGCCAATTTACTAAACTGTATCTTTGTAGGTAACCACCTAACTGAAAGTAAGTATCCATGCCGCTTGCTATTTATGCCACTTCACAAAGCACTACAAATAATGTGACTGCCTCACTAGTGTCAATGTTCATCCATGGTTCCACACTTAACTTGATATTATGTAAAGGTAAAGTTTGTTCGTTAGTGCGAGTTTGCATGTAGGGGGTAACCTGCGTATTCTGATAATTCTTCCTATTACAGAAATCTATATTATCGCGTAGTGCTATAGGCTAATGTTTCGTCGAGGTACTGCGGGTGGTGCCGCGCGCAGAAGCTACTAGGTAGCTAATAATTTTATACCAAATTTTAATTATATTATTTATTGTTATTTATTATACTCGCGTATTGACGATTTGATTAGCTCAGTGGATCATTCCCCAAGGTCGTGTCTTTTTTTCTGTGCTGAGGGTCTAGGGTTCGAATACTTGGAAGGACCAACTTTGTGTGATGAGCACGAATGTTTGTACCCGTGCCGTATCGTATTATATACTGGGTTGGCCCCCGTCCATTGTACGGTACCCATAATACAACGTTGCTTAGTAAGGGACCGTATAGTTGGTGTGTTCGTCTAGCCATATTATATTATAAAAAGAAAATTGTAGGTTTGTAGGGATAATCGCTGGTACTACTAATCCGATTCTGACAACTCTTTCACTGATTGAGAGCTCCACTATAGCTGAGTGTCATAGGCTACCTATCACGCTATGACCATTGGGGGTCAAACTGCAGAGAAAAAGCTAGTCAACTATACCTAGGTCCTAGTGGTCCCCGTCCCACACGTTCTACGAGTTACTACTAAGTTTAATTAGGCACTTATACCGCCAAGTTCGCCAAGATCCATATAATTACATGTAATATTTATTCCGTCTTCCGACAATAGGCGTCTATCCCCCGATCGCCTTGTCCACATAATAATGTGACGTGAAAATATAAAACAAGTAAGTAAAACGTGTACACCGTAGTGACGCGACTCGTGTCATACTTAGTCAATTATGGCTCAAGTTAAACGGTGATCGCCAGACAGGGTACTCGCTTTCGGTCTAGAGAGGGTTGACTTCATGTTATTTATGGACTTATACTTTGCTTTTTATTAACTATTTTTTTAAAGCATAAGTACATAACTTTTTCGTTAATATTATTAGATATTTAATTATTTTTCAGTTTGATATAATGATAATCCTAGCAATTGTTTTGTTAGTAATAAGTGTATATTGGATGTATTGGGTGACTCGTGCGCAACGTATGGACCGCATGACGTCATCTCTGCCAACACCACCAACCATACCCCTGATCGGGAATGCGACGCTTTTCATGGGAGACACCCAACGTACGTATAAGAACATTTACTTACACCGTTGGTCGCTTGAGGGGAACATCATCTCTTTATATGTGGTATATAATCCTAATCATTTCTCTTGCTTCAGAGATACTTAAAAACCTCGAAAGTATCGCTGAATTAGCGTT
This sequence comes from Pheosia tremula, assembly GCA_905333125.1. Lineage (NCBI taxonomy): Eukaryota > Metazoa > Arthropoda > Insecta > Lepidoptera > Notodontidae > Pheosia > Pheosia tremula. The sequence goes on from HG995411.1 coordinate 4,677,595, forward strand.
CAAACATAAAAATTCAGCGAAAATTTGGCTCGGTCCAAAACTTTACGTGGGTAAGTGTTTTCGTATTTACCTCATATTTTGAGCCGAATCTCAAAACAGTCAAATGGACGCTCAGTATATTCGGTATATTTTTTGAAGTGGTTTATGTATTTACTTATAGCGATTACCGACCCCGGTGATGCCCAAGTAGTGTTAGAAAACTGTCTGGACAAAGACGTTGTTTACCGCTTCCTACGACCATGGTTAGGTCACGGGCTCTTCGTGGCACCAGGTAAGTACATAATAATTACTTAGAATATCGTCAGTACATATTACATGTTTAAAGTAGTCCCTACGCAGCTTAGTAAATATTAGGATTTCGAATCGTGCTCGTGGCAATAGCAATGACTTTGTTGACTTAATTTAAGATACGCTGCTTCTTTATATAATCTGCCTTCAAATTTATAGAAATAAAGCATTGCAAAAAAATGCTTTGTAAACTTTGGGTAAGTAGGTACTTATAGACTTTTAAACACGAATCGTGTTACTGAAGCCGGATCATATCGTAAGATTTTCTTCCAGTAAACTTATGGAAATCGCATAGAAAAGTGCTCTTGCCTATCTTTCATAACAAAATAGTCGAGGAATACGTTGGCGTGATAGCCGAGCAGGCGGAAGTGCTTCTTGAAAGGCTCAGTGAGAAGTCAGGCAAAGGAGAATTTGACGTTCTGAAGTACATCACAGCCTGCACATTGGATATCGTATTTGGTGAGTCATGGTTAGGTACTCTGCCTACCTTACATAGTAATACGTAGGTATAAGTACTTCTATTTTATGACATTGTTATTTCCCTTAAAAGACCAGCACATTATTGGAAATCTTACTCAAAATATTTACTTATAATAATATGTAGTATTATTGATTATTCAAGACATGACAATCGCTGCATATTATACTCAAGAGCCCTGCACCAGTAGGTATACATAGTTAATCCTCTAAATATGGTGCAAGGTAGTTTGTGCGCTTAACTTAGACCGACAAGGTTAATATCTTTTTGTTCCTTCTTCTATTCACCCAGAAACCGCAATGGGTGAGCGTATGGACGTCCAGCATGCGCCAGACACGCCGTACCTTCGCGCTCGCCATACTGTCATGACGATACTCAATATGCGCCTCTTCAAGGTGTGGCTGCAGCCGGACTGCTTATTCAACTTGACACACTACGCTAAACAGCAGAAGGATAACATCGATCTAACGCATAAGTTTACTGATGAGGTATTTTATGAAAAATCTTCTAGAGTGCTTAAACGGTCCTACTGCTATTTATGGCTGCATAGTGTTATTTATGCAATGAATGTTAACAGATTATGAATTAGTGAAGTAACTTAGGTATCTAAATGATAGGCAATTTTCAGGTCGTCAAAAAAAGACGATTGGAATACGAAAGAATGAAAAAAAAGAATAAAGAAAAGCAAGGTAAGTTTTCTTTCTGCCTTTTATACCCATTAGGTGATCAGGAAGAAATATAGTTATAAGTAGAAGTAGGTAGTAGATACATTTACGTGACCACTTCAGATGTACCGAAGATTTTATTCTTATTGAAATAGAACCTTTGAGTATTAAATAAGTGGTACATACAGTTCCTAAATAATTTGAAAATGGGTAGCTTTGTGAAATGTGTTAAGATATTACCTATCATAACCATAAGGTAATGACTAATCAGAATAAGAACAAACAACAATTCCTCACAAAAAATGTGTTCTTAGATGATCATAGGAATGTTTAAGTTTAAACAAACATAAGTACCTACATATTTGCATGAGCGATTACTTAGAATGTTAGCTCGTTGTTGGACTAATAATGTTACGACAATCTTTATAGACGTCATAATAATAATTCAGAGTTCAAGGTTCTTAAATATGTTTTTGGATGTGAAGTCCGGGATCAAAAACTTCTTCTTGTAGATTGGTCCTTTTCTTTGGTTTTAATTCCCGTCTTTGCACAAGTACCAGATACTGCATATCTACTTATCTAATTACAATCATCTCTTAAGAAACTTAATATTCCTCCGTATTGATTTTCCCATCGCGGTGGTGGAAAAACGAACTAGGGTGGAATAATGAATTATTCATATTATGAAAAAAAAAAATGAAAACACTTATAGCTTCAGAAGGTAAACTGCGCGCCGTCCTGGACATGTTGTTTGGTCGAGAGATTGAGTTCACCGATGAGCAACTTCGGGAGCACATCGACTCCATCACAATTGCCGGCAACGATACCACAGCTCTAGTCATCGCGTACACTCTTGTGCTACTGGGCATCCACCAGGATGTGCAGGAAAAAGTTTTAATAGAGTAAGTTCTAGAACATATTGTAAAAAAGCATAGAGCCCACTCGGTGTCCGAAATGCTTGTTGCTGCAGCAATCTTAATTTTTTATTAAAACCTAAGTAGCGTACTGGTTCTAATATCAAATAATTAGGTATATTGTTCTACAGGCAGCAATCAATTTTCGGCTCTTCGAGACGCGGAGCGACTAAAGAAGAAATAACACAGATGCCCTACTTGGAGAGAGTTATTAAAGAGAGCATGCGTTTGTACACTGTAGTGCCGATTATAGCGAGGAACGTTGACAAGGATGTGTATCTGCGTACGTATTTAATGTCTTTTATTATTCACAATAATGTTAAATATCTAGTAAGTAACATAAGAATTAGGAATGGTGAATATACTATGGATGAGGACCAATGCTTTGCCAGACCTGCAAAATCTTACATTCAAATTATAAAGAAGGAAAAATGGAGTGTACGCCGTATTACAGCCACCTGTGGAGTCAACGTACCAGCTGGAGCTGGTGCTGTCATAGGTGCATTTGCAATCCATCGACTACCAGCAGTGTGGGGAGCCTCGGCGAATGAGTTCGACCCCGACAGGTTTCTACCAGAGCGGTCAGCGGACAGGCACCCAGCCGCGTTCCTGCCGTTCAGCTATGGCTCTAGAAACTGTATAGGTAAGTACCTAACTATTGAATTGAGTATTTGAAGTTAGAAGTTTTTCTCCAATTTAAGTAAGCCTTTGGCCAGCTGTCATATTTGACTACTAATAGGTATATATGCTAATGATGTGGTACTGGTATTTTGTTTGCCTATAAGTAATGTGATTCCTCCGAATGATGCTACCTATCTAAGCGAATTATTTTTGGACGATAGTTAGGTACCTGCTTTATAATGTGCTTAGCCAAGTATTAGGAATTTAGACTGCATTAGTAATGTAACTCTGTTTTGTTTCAGGGCGAAACTTTGGTATGCTGATCATGAAAAGTATTATTTCGAGCGTAGTTCGTTCATACAAGATTGAGGCAGATAATGTCGGGCCTCTTAAGATAGAGATGTTATTATTCCCTATCAAAGGACATCAAGTTAAAATCTTTAAAAGATGAGGCTTAAATTCATTAAGGTGTTCTTCGTGTTTGAAACTTGTTGAAACAATATTGATCGTGGTTGCCATTGGGTGGTTGATAATGGCAATAATAAAAACACGTTTGCACTATGGTGTGAATTTCATTTTATTAAAATTTCAAACAAACGATTATGACGATTAACATTAAAAACAATAATATTTAAAGCTACTCATATATTTTTCAGAAGATGATAGAAAATTAAGAGTAAGGACAGAAAAGGTAGACTAACCTCTGCCTGCTCCAAATACTCTACTCCAACGAGAAATATTAAGAAAATACTATAGCCGATCCGCCTCTATTTTAACATGGCAGTAACTGCGTTAATTATCTTTAGTCTTATTGATACGAGGTGTTGTCATAATGGAAGGCGGTGTTTTTCTACTTGTAAAGTCGAAGGACATGCCATCATCACGTTCGATCACATCGCGGGAGTCGTCGACGCCGCAAGTGAGGAACTTGGTATAGAGTCCCAGGTCGGTGAACCCGACGCCGCAAGGCCGGTCCACGAGGCGAGAGGTCATCATGCCTTGAATATAGCCGGAGCATACGATCACGGAGCCCACGTCATCCTTGAAAATAGATTTGTAGTAAAAAGAACCTTGGAGGTGGCGGTTATGATACAGATTTTTCATTATATTTTAACCGACGATAGAAAAACGGTTATCAATTCGACGCGTATTTTTTTTTTATTTATGATTGGTGAACAAAGTAGAAGCGCTTTGTCGTCGTGCAAGTAATAATTTACCTGCCTGCTGATTTTTAAATTGTAATTTTGTCAAGTCCGTTGACGTAGGCAGCTTGCACCGTGTTGATATAATAAACAGGACGAACATCAAATTATCATACTTCGGTCATATTCTTAACTAGAATTTAAAAACAGCAGCAATATTCCTTTTTCTCATATTCCACACATTACATCATCTAGCAAAACACACTATGCAAGAAGTTAAGATGAGGTAAATAGTCAACATAAGTCATGCAATTTTACTCACCGGACACAACGCTCCGTATTGTTCCGACTGAAACAATATTGACATAAGAGTACTTCGTCCACAAAAGTTGAATGGGTATTGGGAAATTACACCAGGACAAGGTGAATACAACACTAAGATCCATGCAATGCTACCTAATGTTATTAGGGAAATATTGTTTTACCAACATAAAGAAGTATTGAACAGAAATTAAATATTAAATTACCTTGCACATTGGCTGCTGTATACAAAGGTACCTTTCCCCGTTATTCCATATTCGAGGACATTTGTCTTGCGGCAGTATATTCACATCCATTCGAAAGAGGTGTATTAGTAATGGAATCATATATCCCTGAAAAAGAGCTTCTACTAAGTTAGTAGCTTCTAAAATAGTATAAATACATCCAAGAGTAGGCTTCTCAAGGGATCGGCACTGGGGGCCTCAGAGCCTTTGCAAGAATAATTAGAGGTTATTTGGACCAGTGTTTAATACACAGACTGCGTTTGTTACAACATCATATCCCCATATGTCGAGGCCTTATTCAATATATATAGGTAGTGATTTGGTCACCGCGTAGAATAGTGCAGGCACCCTGCTACGGATCGAATTTCGGAAAATATTTTTTTGTAAATTCCCCATAAAGTACGTAAATAAAAATAGCCTTTATTGCCCTTTCCATATTTGTATACAGAAAAAACATATATACCAATATATATATTTTAAAACTAATCTGGGATCGTATATTGCTGGACGTAGGCCTCCTACATTTCATGCTATTTCTGTCTATCTCGAACAACACCATGTCATCTCTTTTGTCAAACTCACGTGTAGAATTTCTCTACTCCATCTATTGTCATTGAAATAAATTCTCCTAGTCTGGAGTAATTACAGAATCAACTTTAGTCTCGGTACCCATTACAAGCGCAGGTCTTTTAGTAACATAATGAATACCTCATCTATTGCTACTTACATTTCTTCTACTGCCCCATCCGTAGTACCTGCAAGTTGGATCGTCAATTCGACGTTCGTCATTAATAACCGCTGACCCGTAACGAACGCGGTTCATAATGTATTCGGCGCCAGGTTCTGGCTTGTGGAATGAAAACTGCTTATCGAGAATCATTAGTGCCAAGTTGTCCATTGAACATCGAGTCCATCGACTAGTGTGGTTGTAGCCTGAGTAATTGAAATAGTGTTAGTTAGAACTTCATGAGGCCTTTATTGATGTATATCGGGAAGGTTGAAAAATAAGGCTAGGCTGAAACTAGAACATCACATCTTGGCTTCTACATAATATTGCAACCACGACTGTTCCAACTGGCGCGAATAGAGATACTATCATCGGGATGAGGGAACTGCAAAAAAATATTATGCGGCGTGGATCTCCCAAGTGTGCGAGGCTTTAGAATACCATTTGAACCGAACAAAAGAGCATAAAACAAATGGACCATACAGTGTCAAGTACATATAACATAAAGGTAATAATGGTGCTAACTGTCCTCAACGACATGACCAAGGTCAAATGTTAGTAAACACGTTACCTCTATGAATACAAAGATGATGTACCATGCGTGTGATGCCGGTGTTCTCTAGGAACCTGTGTGTACCGGCCATGACTTCGAACTTGTCGACCTCCCCATGTACACAACTGGCCACTGTTAACACCACATGCGCTTCTAGCAGGGCTCCAACACAGAACATCATCGATTGCGGCATGTAATGTATCTGGATGAATTTAATAGCTTTACCAATTTGCAATACTGCCATACACCTTAAGGTCATTTTAGCATGGCAAAGCTTGCTCTTGGTACAGGGCGAAATATTTCAAACGAAATATTTTGTAAGTAAAATCTGACACCATTGGCTGTTTGTCTGTGGTATTGTAAGTAGCTCCAAAACTAATATACCGTTCTACCATAGTTTCTGAGAGTCCCGGGTTCGAATAACTTTGTGTGATCAAGACGATTGTTTGTAACCGAAGCATGGATGAAGTTATTTAAAATGTAAAAGTATATTACCAGGATCGATCCCAGTATCGTAGGTACGGTACCCATAATACAAGTGGTGCTTAGATTGGTACCGTTGAGTTGGTGTTCGTCTGACAATATTTATTACTAGTTCAGTAAGTAAGTAGGTAGTCTAGGTATTCCCTATAAGATTCACTTACAATATATTGGGCTTCTGTTTCTACTGCTGGAACGCCAAGAAAACCTGCCGCATTATTGAAGTCCATATCAACTGCAATAAACAAAATATAAACTTTTATTTTTGTGAAAGCTTTGTACCCTTGGGCTATTATATATTTGGCTACATATTGTTTTGAAATTAGCTTGATAGACAAATTTATAAAATGATAATTACGTAAAGTCGCAATTCCTCCAATCTGGCCCGCCCCCATTTTTGGGTTTTCAAAATCTCACCAAAACACTACAGTTATACAAGTTACGTTTGGTGAAAAATCTTATTTTAAGTAAAAAAGTATAATCGCTAAAATCTCATACATTTAAATAGGTAAGTATACTTTATGTTATGGTAATTTAAAATAATCAAAACAAAGTTATTGGAACGTAACCATTTGATTACAGTATACCTATTATTCGATAAACCTAACTTAGCTTGTATGTTGTGCTGCTCGCTCAGATGGAAAACCATGTACCTACCTAGTGTAATCTTTACATTATGTTTACATTTCTGTAAAATAGTCATGAATTCACGCTCGCGCTCTTCATCTTGTACTACATATATTATTTCGTTATAAGGTTAATTTTCTTTAACACTTTAGTAGCTAGAAAAAGGTAGACAGATCCTGTGCTTACTTTACACCTCACCCTTGTAGTCTGTGCTTTACACCCTGTAAATGCTTGTAAAAAGGGACACAAGCCGTTAGGAGCATTCTGCTTGGATCGTTTTTTGCGAATTACTTATGTGTTTTAACGCAGAAAGTTTTTTCGGGTTTTTTTCTTACAAAATTCCTTCTTTATACAAACATAGGACACGTCCGTAAGCTAGGGCTGCGTGTGAGTCAGCCAGATTTCTATCAGACGTCCGTACGCTTATAGTCACGTTTGCTACTTACGACCGATATTTTGCATAGTTAGTACCTATATCATTAGTGTACCTTCTATCCAGATTCAAATAAACCGTGATTTTGTCGTGGTCGCATAAAGCAGTCTTTACGCAGTGGTAATCCGTAATAAATAATTCTAAAATTTTTAGTAGTCAGTCTGCTTATTTATGCAATAGTTTAATCGATTCCTAATTTTAGCTTCACCAGGTTTGCTATGCGCATCACTATGGATTTGATGATTGTCAAACTGTCAAAGTACTCGAAATCGCGTTTCATTTTATGTATTAGGTAGTGGAAAGCATAGAAAGTTAGAGAAGGAAGATATTATACAATTTAAACGTTACTGAAAGTGATAAAGAATAAATGTGCTCCTCAAAATCTTATATTATCTGTCTGTTATTCTGTCTTGGATTTGACTTGTGTGTGATCGGCTTGGCCGAAGTTTCGATTATTGCGTTTAGATAAAACATAATTAAATTATTAGTATTTTCAAATCATTTTATCATAGCGCCCACGCAAAAACTGTTATATCTTTAGTGTTCCTGTAATTCAGATAAGTCATCCTGTAGGACGGTGGTCGACGTATTACGAATCCAGCTGTATTATTTATTACACCACAATGAACAGTGTTTATATATATCTGAGTTTGTTTATACTAGTGTTTTCTTTCAACGTTAGAATATGTTTATCACAATATAACAAAGCCTGGAGTGAAAAATACGAGAATAATAAGTGCCCGAAACTATATCCAAAGAATTTTGTTAATTACATGCCAGTCGGTAAGTTTGTATTTCTATCCTGTATTTATACCTGGGTCCCTAGTATGAGTTTTCATCATATTTAACTACCGATGGAACGATCAAGTGTTTCAAAATATTTATCAGTAAAGCTGTATGTTTGTTGAGATTTTGATGTGAAATGTATGGAAACATTCAATACGTGGGTTGGTCTACCCACTTCACACACAATCAGGTGTCCTTGGTGACCGTTTGTGAAAAAGCCGGCGACGATAAGAAGACTAAGAAAACTACGGTCGGTGTTTAATGCTGTCAAAACTCATACTAAGCCCCCTGATCTAGAATAGAGGCAAATATTCTCTAGACTCTGTTTCATAAAAGTGAATAATACATGGAATACATAGACATCTTTATTAGTAAAAAGAAGATAATTGAGCTGGGCATGTGGGACTGTCTCCTAATAAGTCTATCTAGAATAACTATACTAAGACTGCTTTAACATTATGTATTTGGTATAGGTAATCTAACAGCTGGCAACTACACAGAAAAGGCAGGTCTCAAAGGTCTCAGACAGTGTGTGATGGCATGTTGCTTTGCCGAGTCCTGCAACATTGTTTTCATATATGACGCAAGATGTTTCCATGTTGATTGTGTGAGTGATGAGCTGTGCCTGCCGCTGCAGAGGACTGGCGGCCGCAAGTGGGAGTCATCACATGTCTCCATGATTTTAGTCAAGCCGGTGCTGCCTAATGGTAAGCTATTTATATTTTTGAATGTATTATTTTTGTCTTAGTTTAATTGTGTTATAGAGGTGTATAAAACTTCCAGAACAACAACACTTGAGTAAGCTGTTATGTCCTACTATTATATATATATTAACTGACAACCTGTTTTAACTATTTCTTTTTCCATGATAGTAAAAAGTGCTCTTGTCATCAACATAATAAGAAGAAGACTATATTATCTGTATAATATGTACTTAAGTAATAATCAGTTGAAGTTGTTTGCCATGATAAGGTATTTTATCTTAACATCATTTGTTACCTTGATTGCAATCACTGTTAAAATTTATCTACACTTTAGAATCCAATGTGTCTAAAACAATATATAGTTCAAAGCAAATTATTATTATTATCCTATAGTGCCCTACTGCCAGGAAATGACCTTCCTTCCTTTAGTTAATAAAGCTATGTGTAGAAGTTTTCATTAGATTTTTTTTTCAAATATTCCAGAAAACTGGTCAGATATACTTGATCAGTCTAGTTATAGAGAGACTAGCAACAACTTTTCACCAGAAGAAGACCCAATATACTCATCATACACAAGCCACCGTAATGACCTGATGAATGATGAAGATGAATCCAATTTCTTATCCCAATTCATAAACAACCTACCTAATATAGAAGATGAAGATGGAAGATCCTTTGATAAATACAGAGATAACAATGACAGCGATATGATAATGGACGCTACAAATTATCTAGAAAAAATTCCCTGCGAAGTAGGTGCAGGGGAGTGTCCTTTCAATGCAGAGTGTATCCCATTGGGTCTTAAACAACGCAACGGCGTCTGCAAATGCGTGCCAGGTACTGAGGAGAATGCCAGAGGAGCGTGTGTACAGATAATCAGACCATATTCAAAAGGACCAACAATACCTGTTGATGATGTTAAAAAGAATGAAGATTCAGAAGTGAAGAGTGATGCCCTGAAAACTGAAACTTCGTCGCCTAAATCTGTTCAAACTTTGATGGTTTCGATTTTGTCTAAGCAGGTACTTAATTAAAAAACTTGCAATATCAGAATCAAGAGTCTGTTTTAGAATCTGTTGCACTATTTTGAAATGAGTTTTATAATTGTTTTCCCATATATAAGTGCGATGCCTCACCTTGTGAAATGTGACGCCGCTTTTAAGATTTACTAACTCTGTCGTGTTGTACGTACAGCATCTTAGCTTGTGCACGCGCACACAACCGCATTGATCAACCATAGAGTTATAAATATATTTTACAATAGGTTGGGGTTTTGCGTTATTTCACTACCACGGTGTATATAAAAAATGATAGAGTACTACAAGCTGGCAAGAAACACTTTCTGAACACAGCTTCCTTGTTTTATTAAGTAATTCATTTTGTTTTATAAATGAAACTTGAAAGGAACATCACTGGCCTTCTATTAAAAGTACAATTCCTTTGGCTTAATCGTTAGAGTTTGAGAAACATTAGTGCGTAAATACAACCTAATTCTAATAAATGTTGTCTATTCTCTGTCCTAATATTTTCTTAGGTGCAACTGCCCGACAATGAAGTGACCTTGGCGGCATACACAATACCTGACGAGAAGTCAACAATGAGTCATTATAACTATGTATGGACACTTGTTGATCAGCCAAAAGATGGATTTACTGGTAATTCCATAATACACTTTAGTTGAATGATTAATTTCAATACATGAATGTGTCTACCGTATTAGTAATGCAATGACTCCATCTCTATGTAGCTTAATTCTGAATGTGGTACGTTACACACACAACAGCGCATATGGTTAAATATATTGCTACAGTTTGAATCCATCAAGACATGTATTTCTCTCAATGCCATATTCCAATCATTTTATTCAGATCCGTTATTGGTACATTATGAATGCTTATACAATAATTATGATTTCACACTTCTATTCCTAGGCAATATGAACCAAAACGGTGCTACTGTCACACTAACAGACCTCACAGAGGGACAGTATCGGTTCAAAGTGACCGTCAACGGTACCAACTCGTACGGCGAGAGCTTCGCCAACGTGACGGTGATCCCGCCGAAGCGGACCAACACGCCGCCCCAGGTCGTCATCACGCCCCAAACGCAGACCGTGAAGCTGCCTAACACGGTCGCCGTGCTCGACGGAAGTGCTAGTAAGGTAATACACATTTATCATTTACAGCTTGGTCCACTGATTCGAGGGAGGGATACTCGCCTCATTGATGATTTTGGGCTCAATTTTCGTGAATTAAAGCTATGAATTTATATATATATTATATCAACGCGCAATGGAGAGACAGGATACGCGTAGACTAACTAAAGTAACCGACATAGCTCAAAGAATTTTAAAGTTGAAGTGGCAGTGGATGGCACATAGCTCGCAGAACCGATGGCCGTCGGGGCAAAAAGGTTCTAGAATGCTGACCACGAACCGGAAGACGTAGACGTAGACCACAAGGTGGACCGATGATATCACACGAATAGCAGGAAGCCGGTGGATGCGAGTGGCCGAGGACCGTGATGTGTGGAAATCATTAGGGGAGGCCTATGTCCAGCAGTGGACTTCTTTTGGCTCATAGATAGATTGATAGAAAGCTATGAATTTGGAGTTAATTTAAATAAATCGTAAAGCTTAATTAATGTTAATTTCGTCGGCGCTTTAATAATTCGGCCACGTTTCCGGCTAGCGGCATGGCAAACGCAACCGCGATTGCGCTTATCGTATTATATGGCGCGACATAGTGTATGATTACTATAAGTAAAAATGGAAAATTATAAGTAATAAATTTATTTCAAACTGCGGTTTTTGTTTAATAAACAATCCTTTTAAGGTGGAAGCTCAGGGTCAGGGCGCGAAATTCAAAATGTCAATGGTATTTATTTATTTAGTAAAAGTAGTGGTTTTTACAAACCTTATGGTATTGTATCGGATTAGGTACTTTTTTTAGCAAATTTAATACATCGAGACATCCAATGCAGAATGCTAATATCGCAAAACACTAAATTACATCGTAAAGATGTCCAAATTTTTCGTAAAAAAATAAAAACCATTGACATTTTGAATTTCGCGCCTTGACCCTGAGCTTCCCCCTTAATTTGTTTTATTCAAAGCGGCCATTTAGTACATTCAACATATTTCAATGATTTAACTCGAATAAGCAATGCGAGGTCAAGGTGCTACTTAATATAACTAACAAATATTGCTTGCAGGACGACGACGCCATAATATCCTGGCACTGGGACCTGACTTCAGGCCCTATTGGCTACCAACCACCATTGCAGGACGGGCCGACCCTAGTTCTCAACGATCTCAAGCAACCCGGCAACTACACATTCAAGCTCACGGTCGAAGACTCTGACCATGTGAAGAACTCGACAGCAGCCAATATTACTGTGCTAAACCATACAGACTACCCTCCGGAGGCTAACGCTGGTAATTTGGAGACACTTTAAGAAGTCCAAAAGAAAGGAACCCTTTTAAAGTTATTTAGGATCTTTAACCGTCAGAGGCGGCTGCCGCCTCCCCCCCCCCCCCCCCCGGTACTGCTCCCCCGAGCAATTGCGTGTGTGCTCCCCCCCCCCCCCCCCACCGACTCACGACTGAAGTACTTTAATTGAAATCTTTTTTTCTGAATGTCACATTAGTAATTACAAGAAACATTGAGTATCAGTCTATAGTGTTGTTGAATTATTATTTATGGTACAAATATTAATTATGCCTAACATACGACTTCTATAAATATTCTATATCTTTCTCAGGTCAAGATGTTATAATATATTTGCCCAACAATAATCTAACGCTGAATGGTAGTTTGTCTACGGACGATCACGAGATCGCCTCCTGGGAGTGGACCAAATCGGCGGAGGACGAGAATAAGGCTGTGGACATGCAGAACACGCACTCGCCGTATTTACAAGTAAGCTTAAAGTTACAGCTGGAGCAGGCAGAAATTTAATTTCTGACTTCTCATATTGTTTACAAATACTCTAAAGAAATACAGGTTCCCATAATATTTAGAATTATTAGAAATTTTCAATAGACCGTCAAGTACTAAGTGCGACGAGTTAGGTAACTGTCTCGCTTTCCTAATGAAAAAAAAATTAACACCATTTATACGTTGAAATAAAACTATTTTTTTCGGATTTTATCGCGTTTATTTCATGTTTTTACGTTCCCGACGGATCGGCTGCTTTACAGCAACCATGGTCACGGGAGGACTGAGGTGGTTGACGTCCTAGTGTCATAGTTTAAACTGGGGTACCCTCATATTTATTCGTACTTGCGGTCCGATGTACGCAGAAAGTGCTCAGTGTCTTGTGGTCTTGCAATGGTGCGCTTCGTTTTGGATTCCCGAGTCCAAGAAAATAGTTTTATTTCAATCTGTAGTATTCGCGTAAATACATAAGAAATCAATATGTGAACCATTTACACGTTTAGTTTACACATAGCCGTGATCGGTAAGACCTACTAGTTAATTATTTCAAATATTTTACATGTTTTCCAACATTTCAGTTGTCAAATCTATCTGAGGGTGTTTACACGTTCGTGCTGAAAGTGACCGACTCGTCGGGCCAGACGTCCACCGCCGAAGTGCACGTGTTCGTGAAGCCGCCCACCAACACGCCGCCCGTCGCCGACGCGGGCCTCGACGCTGTGAGTTGAAACTAAACTATAATCACATCATATGAAGACTGTAATTTGGTTGTGACTGTACACTGAATATTTGAAAAAAATATCCTAGAAGACATTATCTATGATACATAAATCGAAACCGATCTTTTTGAAATTTATATGTGTCAGTCTGAACGGGCTCATGACGGACGGACGGGCATACTACTGAACAGATTTTGTTAAAACTTAGCGTGGTGCTAGATAGCTATATATATAGCTCATTATCCGAATCATCATTCAAAAAAATGCCTGCAGAGGGTTTAACATTGCATGATGATATAACCGGGTAATGTATACGTCACTTTTACCCGGGAAATGGAAGTGGTTATTTGGAATTATATTAATTCATCTACCCTTATTATAGACTTATAGCTACAGGACTTAGATCTTGTAGAGTTAGTGCAGTTACTAGATGGTACTTTTGATTCAAGGTTTACTAATTAATTGCTAGCAGCATCAACCCTATATTATACCTACTATACTCCAGACAGTTTTTAAATGAATAATGTGAACTGCATTTCATACTAACTAACTGTAGATACTCCACCTGATGTGGTATAAGGATGAATATCATGCATGTTGGTTTTATAAGGTTTACGCTCAGACTAAGAAATAAAATACTTAGAACAAATATCGGTAGCAAAAATTTATATTTTTAATCTGAAAATATCCGGGCTAGTCCAAGTCCGTGGTGTGAGCGGGATGGAAGACGCTTACGTTACCGAAAAGCTACTTAAAAAACATTATTGGGCTGCTGAACGCAATCTGTAGGTAATTTGTGTGTACAATTCAAATCTGCATGATGTATTAGGTTTCAAAATTGTCTATGTATCAATCGGTCTATATTGATTTCTTAGTCTGTGGGTTTACGAAATCTTGTTTAAGTGATTGTTTATTAAAAAAAATAACGTGGCTATGAGAGCACGCATGACTCTAACATCACACATAGGGCTAAATCGATACGCTTAATACTAAGTACTCATTTTATAAATATATTTATTTATTGTCTTAGTAACGAGTACATCGATACTTTCCTTAGTAACGCAAAAAATCGTATCGTTAAATCCCCTATTCACTCATACTACCAAACCTATTGTGTGACTTGTATATGCCATTACAGTTCATATCACTACCACAAACCTGGATCGTCCTGAACGGGTCGACGTCGCACGACGACCATAGGATAGTAGCATACACTTGGCGTTGCCTGTCCGGTCCCACTAACTCTAACATTATAAACTTTAACGAGTCCGTGGCGAACGCGACGTTCCTCACCAAGGGCCAGTACCTGTTCTCCCTGACTGTACTCGACGATAACGGCAACTCGGCGTCAGACAACGTCACCGTTAATGTCGCTCAAAGTAAGTGTGTACATAACGGTGGAAACAGCTTGATCTTAAGCTATGCTGATTTATGTTATGTATCTTAGTCGAAGGCGGTCGAAGTAGCGGCGGCGATGCAACTAATTCGATAACGATTTGCTGAAAGAGCATCGAACCATATTGGCATGCTTATAGCCATTTAAAAAAAGTATTGTTTTTAAATGGCGGATGAGGTATACCAGATTCGATACAAAAATGTTCGAACTTCTTTAGGTAATGAAATAAAATGACGATAGAAGGTTCAAAGTGCTGCGTGGCAAGGTCGAGTTACAAGCTTCCCAAAGTGTATCCAACTGAAATTGATGAAAATAAATAAAACCACACTGGGAGGCTCAAATCACGCTGCTTAGCTCGAGCGGCTACAAGCGCCCAAAGGAGCTTATATGATCCTACTTCCACTATTGCCTTGAGAAACAGTGCACTGGGTCGCTCGGAGTTGAGCAGAGGCTCAACGAGCTTCGCGAGTCGGTCAGTTCGTCGCCGGTGACTCCTCGTCGCCGCCACTCCGTCTGTACTGACCCTTAGGTCTACATGTCTGAGAAAACTATAGCTGCATTTTGTGTATAGGTACTATACAGGTAATAGCGTAACATAGGCTCAGTCTGTTTCCACCTCGAATATTTATAAGATACAAAATTAAAGTTTGCATCATTTGTGATATTAACAATGCATGAGTTTTGTATAAACATTATTTCAGTGGTTGGATACTATACTATAATACTAAGAGTGGGCATTTTAGTCAGGCTGAAAATTGGAATATTTTAATTGTAATTTCTCTATGTTTTGTATGGATTTGAACATTCAATCCCAAATATACCGAAGTTAAAAAAAAAAAAAATTGGTCTTTTAAAGGATTTTTCCAATATAATAATGATGTTCCAATAATCTAAATCACAAGTGGCGTCATTGTAGATAAGAACAGTCCCCCGAAAGCGGACGCCGGAGGTGACCAAGTGCTACACCTGCCGCTGTCAGTGTTGATACTGAACGGATCCAAATCGTCGGACGACTTCCGCATCGTGTCGTGGAAATGGACCCGTTCTGGCTCGGGCCTCGCCGCCGGCGCCGTCATACTCAACTCTGATACACAACCCGTGCTCATGGTAAGACTAAAGGCGCTCGTAAACTATAGTTTGACCACTACGGCCACTACCGCTGTGCCGCGCCCTAGGAATGCGGGGCGTGGTGGGGGGCGGGTTAGGACAGATCTTACGTACGGCGTACGCGTTGGCGGCGAAGTGGGACAGCGGTAGTGGTCAAACTAAGCTAGTTTGGTTAGGTATGTTGGCAATGGATGGCCGCCGAGTTGCCGCCTATATCGCGCAATACTTGCCGCTATAAATGCTAAATGGTTACAAATTAACTTTCTAGCAAGAGATGTTCGCTGGAAATATTGCCGAGTATTGCTAATCGAGATCTCCAGCAATATACAATTTTAGTAGCCGTTTTTGTACGATATTTTTCAGCAACATTGAGAACGAACTTGAGTCCTGGAATATATTTTCTACTGCAAAGATATTACAGAGTGAATAGATAATAGAATTCCATAAGTTTGGTACAAACATTCGTGCTCATCACACAAAGTTTGCCCTCACCGAAATTCCAACTCAGGGCCCTCGGTCTCCAATCAGGATCAACTACCTATTGGGGTCGTCTATGAATTTGTAGGATCAGTTGTTTATGTATATTGTATGGTGTTTAAAGATCGAAGATGACGTCATTGTAGCGCCATTACAGTGTAGGACGTTTATAAATCCTAGTTTAATTTCCCCCTATTGTTTTTTTTATCACAGCTTAATCCTTTCAGCTTACAAACATAGAACAAGGCAGATATATATTCGAGTTGACGGTGACGGACGATCAAGGCGAATCTAACAGAGACACCGTCAGCGTGCAAGTCAAGCCGGACCCTCTGGAGATGAACCTCATGGAGCTAACACTCAATATTCCCGTATCGACGTTCTCGCAAGGCCAGTTGGACTCGCTCGTGCAAAAAATGAACTTGCTGTTCAAAGAGGAGATCAGGGTGAACGTGACCGAGATCCGTGGTCAAGTCGACTCGGGGAACACGCAATTGATTTTCTTCTTGTCCGAACAGGTAAGGGATATTGTTTATACATATATATATATAAGACTGTAATCATCGATATATATACTACGTAACAATTACTGTGTTCGAGTGAACTGAGGTTCCGGAACCACACCTTGTTCATTATATTGACATCTTCGAAATGCAGAACGGAGATTGACTTCGGAAAAACGGGTTCGCCAACTGGCTACAAAATATGCATATTGCTTGAAATATAGCAAGTAGCCACACCTTGTTCGATGTCTAGCGGGCTAGATAGCAAGATGTTTAACCCGCTTTGACAATTATTGACTCTATAACAAATTTTAATTCAAATCCGTTCACCCGCTTTTGTATGCTGAATTTATAGAATTAGGTATTTATTTATTTTATTTTTTTATTACATTATAGGCAAGTATTTGATCTCGATCTCACCTGATGGTAAGTGACGATGAGATCTACGATGAAGCATACTTGCCTAGGTGGGAAGGCGGCAGTAGATCGAGACGCTACATTCACTAGGCACATGCAGCGCAGCTGATCTGACCCGCCATCCATGAATGGCAGCACCGAACATCATGCCGGAACACGGCTAGGCCGCTTGGCGACATGGCTTCGTTCAGTGGGTGGTGACTAACCACGGCCGAAGACTACCACCAATAGAAATAGCAGTATCCGTAGCGCCGCCGTGTTTGCTCATGTTATGGGCGCGCTGTAGCTGAGACTTGTATGTAGGACAAAGCGGTGGAAGGTGTGCGTGCGCTGGCGCTGTCGCGCGGCGCGGCGGGCGCGTGGGCGGCGTGGGGCGGCGCGCGCCTGCGCTCCGTGCGCTGCCTGAGCGCGTGCTCGGGCCGCGGCGCCTGCGACCACGCCGCGCGCGCCTGCCGCTGCGACGCCTTCTGGATGCAGAGCCTGCTCGCCCAGCTCGACCCCGACGCCATGCCCGACTGCGGTATGACTTTTTTTTTTTATTACATTATAGGCAAGTATTTGACCCGCCATCCATGAATGACAACACCGAACATCATACCGGAACACGGCTAGGCCGCTTGGCGACATGGCTTTGTTCAGTGGGTGGTGACTAGCCACGGCCGAAGCCTACCACCAGTAGAGTTGTCACCTGGTTGGCACCACCCAGGGTCACGTGTAGGGTATCTCGAGGGTACTTAATTCTCCTACGGACGAAGGTGACTCGACCCCAAAACGACTTCCAAATTGTTATCAACTTTGAAATATGTATAACCATTTTTACGGATTTTATCGCGTTTATTTTATGTTTTTTACGCTACCGACGTTTCGGCTGCTTTACGACAAACCACGGTTAAAAATAGTTTTATTTCAATGTGTAGTATGCGTGTAAATATCAGAAATCAATACGTAAAGTTTTATTTTCTTGTGGCACTTTATACGTTTTAACCAGGATTAGTACCTACTAGTAAATGTACATTTAATCATACGATTAATGATGTATACAGAAACTATTTACATATTTTAGTGTTATTTAAGTTAACGTAAGTGTCTTCTCCACAAAATTCATAAATAGGTATGACAATGACAGAATGCTTTACCGATAACAGTATTATATCTATACATATAAATAAAGTTGGAGTGTCTGTTTGTCATATTAAAATAACCGCTTTTTACTAAGTGCATTTGGATGTATACACGTTACCTATACCGAAACAATTTTTTTTTAAATTTTTGTCTGTCTGTATGTCTGTCTGTCTGTTTGTCTGTCTGTTTGTTCCGGCTAATCTCTGAAATGGCTGGACCGATTTTGACGGGACTTTCACTGGCAGATAGCTGATGTATCAAGGAGTAACTTAGGCTACTTTTATTTTAGAATAAAAAATAGGATCTCACGAAAAAAAATTAAATCAAAAGTTGCAGCGCAGCGCCTGATTAAGTTTGATAGCAACAACCTGCAATGCGTCTCGCGGGTTCAGAATGGGCGAGCAGGCTGTTGTCAACGGCTGTCTTTGTTAAATACCACGCGGACGAAGTCGCGGGCAACAGCTAGTCTATACATATATTGATGCTAATAGATGGGACCTATAGAATAGAACCCAAAACAATGATTCTTATAATGTTTGTCTGTGCGTTTGTACGCGCGCGCACGTGCGCGCTTATCTTAGAAACGGGTTAACCGATTTGAGTGCGGTTTTTACTAATGTAAAGTGGTAAGATTCGCATAATAAGTGATAGTTTTATTTCATAAATAATAAATTTATATTAATTTAAAGACGTGAACGAAGTCGCGGGCAACAGCTAGTTAGTAATATGTATGTAAAGCCCGGAGTACGTGTGAGTGTGTGTGCAAGTATAGCGTCCTCGTCCACTAGATTGGTCGGTGGTGTACGCGAGCCTGGGCGGCGTGTGCGCGCTGTGCGCGGTGTGCGGCTGCGGCTGGGCGGGCGCGCGCGCCGCCCGCCGCCTGTGCGCGCCGCGCAAGCCGCGCTCGCGACCCAAGTACCGGCTGCTACCACTCGCCGAGCACGAGGAGAAACCCTGTAAGTTTAAACCTACGTTTTGCTCCTCACACTACACAAAAAAAATACACTGAGAAAAACTGACTCCGTGCTTCATAAAATATAAACATGAAGAATGATTATCTAATTTAGACAACCGTAAATCTAGCATGAACATGTTGACATATCGTTCCGTCGGGTTCGATTTACGTTTTACAACTACTAGTTAACGTGAACGTAATGGATTGGATTTCATTCTGATGTTTATTGGTGAAGCGAATTCATGTTAAATTATTATTTACGCACAAAGTGTCCGTAACAACTCTTGGACCTTTTTTTAACAGGAATACGGATAAAAGTTGCAGAATACCTTATAAATTATTCGTAATCATGTAAGGTATTTTTCTCGGGTAGAGAAACGTACAATCGACGCTTATATTGAAATAACATGTTACACCCTGTTTATTATTTTATTGATTACATTATAATTGACGGCCTAATTAGCGCAGTGGTAGTAACTCTGCTTTCTGCGCCGAAGGTCCCGGGTTCGAATCCTGGTAGAGACACAGGCTTTGTGTGATGAGCACGAATGTCTGTACCCGAGTCATGGATGTTTAATATGTATATAAGTATTTTATACTGAGTTCGCCCTCAGTCCATTGTACGGTACCCATAACACAAGTGTTGCTTAAAGTGGGACCGTATAGTTGGTGTGTTCGTAAGGCGATATTTATTTATTATAAGGTTCAAATTATTTTATTACAGTTACGACTAAGGAAGTGTCAGAAAGTGAAACAGACTCGGATGTTTTGTTCGAAACGAAAATCAAGAGCGCCTTCGGAACGCGCGCTGTGAACGGCGAGGCGCCACAGAGCAACGGGTGGAAGAAGAATGGACATTATAAGAACTCCCGGAAGATTAAGACGTAGCTCAATACACACATAATGCCTGCGTAACTGCTATGTTGTTCGACGTAAGTAGACTAATCCCCAAATTTATAGGCAGATTTCTTCGATTGACAAAGGCATTACAAAACACTTATTTATTTTAAAAATTTTTTTTTTTTAATATTGGGATTAACGATTTTTTATGCAAAATCACCAGTACAAATGTATAGAAAAAAATGCAGACTGCAATTTTCATATCGCATTTTTCTTTTAAAAGTGCTCTATAAAACCATTGTAAATGGATTGAAACTTCAATGAATACGTCTGCAAGTATTTACGTATGACTTTGATTTTGACATTTTGTAGCTAAATACATTCCAATACGGGATTTCAACTGATAATGAATCTGTAGACCAAATAAGAATAAGACGCAAACGAGAAATGACATTCGTTTTGTAAGATGAAAAGTATTATTATATATGATAGTTCATAACAAGCACCCCAGATGGCCGCTATCGAGAATATTTGAGGATGATTTGAGGACGAGTAGAGGGGTCTTAAAAGTACACGCATAATATATTCATGGAATTGTATGAATAAAATAGTTTTAATAGTGTATGACGTCGAATAGTGCATTAATCAAAATGGGGGAAGGACACGAAATATAGTCGGCCAAGAAATTCCTTTATCACCATTAAGATACACATACATTAAGATCGAATATCATTTGCACAACATAGCATGGGAAGGTTTATTTTCGTGATTTGTCATTAATTTTAAACTAGAACATTCCAAATCTCAGCCTTTGTGAAATTTCCATTGACAAGGATTTGTTGTCAGACAGACCACAGACTCTATGTATGTATGTAACAGACTCAATGTAACAACTGGAAGCTATAATATTATAATTTGCCTTGACGGGCTGCGTTCACATCATTCCATATTTTTTTTATTATTAAGTTATACCTAGTTTATGTAATTTTTCGAAATCAATTAATCTCTATGCTTGGCTTATCAATTTTAGAGCCAATTGTATGGTTTATTGTGTTAGAAAAAACCTGCTTACTCTTGAATTTAAACTCTTTATTCAACTTATATAGTATTGAGAGTTCTATGCTATCTCTATATGAAAGTATTTTCTTTAGATATTTTTAAGAGTGACATATAAACATATAAATTGCAAAAAGTGCTTTGTATTTTAAGTCGTCGATCGTTAGATGCTTGCACATTTACACGATAGGTTTCACCGCTAGTGTCGATCACCAAGCATCGACTTAATTTACAGGTACCTACGACAAGTTTCAAGCTAATTTGTAGGCTCAGACTAAAAGAATAAGCATAGACGACGCGCGTAGAACAACTAAGTGAAAACCCTAACGAAATACTAAATATAGATACGAGCGCGTTGAGTACAGCTCTGAGGAATGTGCTAGTGCTGCGATCCAATAAATCAGTTTTATGAAAATATAACATGGATAGATTTTGTCGCATTCTCTCGTAAGAATTAAGAAAGGGAGAGAGCGGCTCGGTGCGATATATGTATATTATTCGCCCGTTTGCTAGCTCTGCAGACGTGGCAAGTAAGATGTATGGTAGGCGAGGGTCAGATCCCCAATTCTGCAAACTCGCGCGCATCTGCAACAAATCGAGTAGATGCTTGGCTGAAATATTTTCTCTCTCTCTCTCTAGAAACACTGCACAAACAAAAATTGTATATTTCCACAAGCGCCGTCAGTCGTTATTCTTGTAGTCTGAGTTGATGTGTAACTAAGTTGAGTTTGGTTTGGACCGTCAGATGTCGGACTTGACAATTAGGTACTTCTTACATATAGTGGCTAATGAACATAGATCATATTGACATGTTATAATTAGATACAAGCATGCCAGGTTATATTATTATTTATTTTTTATACATCTCGGATCTAATACGTAGTCGCACAAAACCTAAATAAAAGATAATGAGAACAAAATGTGTATTATAGATGTTAATGTTACATGTATGGAAAATACCTGTTTTATTGGCTAAAATATAAATAGGTACAATACATAATGTGTAGTAAAATAATAAATTAAATAATATTTATTTATATCGTATCATATAGTACGTACAGTGTATTCGGTCACGAACTAGCGATAATACTTAGGGTTAGTTGATGAAATAAGTCTTGTTATTGAATCTAGATTATCGCTAGTCCGTAAGCCAAGGCACTGTATAAATAAATATACATATATTTTACACGGAACATGGATGTTAATTGATATATAATGGATTAACATCAATGGTAAACACCGCGCATGCATTTTTAGTAGGGGTGGGCAGAGTTGCATTGCAGTGATAATGTTGACTCCCATTGTGATAGGGTTGCCATTATACTTATAAGGCAGACTTATCGTGACGGGGATTCGGGCCACCGAGACATATTATGTTGAAGTATTGATAAATCAGGGCTATGAGTATTGGTATAAATAAATAAAATAAATTTTAGTAATAGTTCATACCTAGTATTTATTTGCAAAAAGTATAAGTTTTATACTCCATTCGTTATTACAAGTGATTGAAATGTGTCCAAGAACATAATCCGTATGCTTTTCTTTTGTTTCAACAAGCACAATGCGGTCGGCGAAGGTTTTTTAACAAATACTTTGGATATGTCAAAGAAAATGTATCTAATAAAATAAAAGCAGCATTTTTTTTTGCCTTATCAAACTAAAAATATGGTTCGTCTGTTCAAACGCAAAAAAGATCGCCCTTATCGTTACCAGCAGAAATGAACAGAAATATGCAGTATATTTTATTTGTAAGTGGAACCTCCTAAATACATAAATAATTAAACTCCTGACATAATATAGTATATTTGGTCATGGGCTAGCTATAATGCAGTTTAAGAACAAAACCTATCTCTCTCAACCTTGAATGGTGGTCATTGCTACTTATTTTTCTTTATTTTTATGAAAATATAAAGTTTAATGAAAACAAAAATGTTTACCGGTGATCATACATCATTGCTAACGCGTGACCAAATACATTGTATTTTTCATATATATAATAATCCATAAACTAGGATTTATCTCACAGTAAACTTGAGATAAAAATCATAATAAGTCTAGTCCTAAATAAGTGATAAATTTATTTTATATTTTAGTAATTAATTGTTTGTGGTCCTAGTACGACAGCCGTGACAAATATAATCTCATGTATTCAGACCATGTCTTCTTTTCAGAAGAAATGAGTAGGTAAGTAATTATTGAATGTCTGGTCACAGTCCACCGTGCTAGCCCCGCTGTATTATGTATATTATATTATATTACTAATGTATCGTTATGTTTACTGTGATTTTTAGTAATATGATTTAATTGTATATTGGTTCCTAAATTAAAATTGTACTTACGCTTTTCATTGTTTTATCTAGCGTTTCAAATCTTAAATAGATACCTATTCTGATCATATAATGTAATCTTATCCAAACTCGAGAGGGTCAACAGTTATCAGAAATAGGTACTTAGATATGTAATGATCATTAACATGTATAGATACCAGTTTAAGAGCCTAGTATATGTTTGGAATGTATTCAAATACCGATCGCCTGATTATATTATCAAGGGGTAAAGTTTTTTAGTTTGGATGTAGGTGTTAATCTCCGTCTACTGATCCGATTTTGAACTCTTTCACATATGCATCTACATTATCCCTTTAGTGCTAAAGGCTATGATTCATCGAGGTATAAAGCAGAGGCAAAAGCTAGTCTTATAAATGTGCCAATATAACTGCACCGTTCTGCTACGGGCGCCTCTGTGAAATATAAAATATTCAATAACACACGTCGGTTTTCGATACCGTTGAAACTCATACTGAGCGCCCTCGACACCTATAAATATATAAGGGTCAATGTTCTTTTCAATAATTAAAATACACATTATGTCAAAAACGGTTTTTACTTTAAAAAGTTACTTGTAGCTTTCTTATCAAGTGAACAGTGGTCGACAGGCTAGACGCGTAAGCGGAGAATTTATAGGTCAAATAGGCACCCCACTACACTATGTAGGCACCCAAGGGCGCACACACGACATAGGCACAATGTATGTAGGAAAATGCACAGGTCCTCATGAGGTACGTAGTACATAGCATTTTTTCCAACAGCCAAGCAATTAGCAGACTTCAATATCATAAGCTATCTTACTCTTGAATACAACAATCATCGCCGCTGAATAACATCATAATTGAAACTAGCATTTCTAAAAGGTTTAACATCATCTAATTTAATGACTGCATAATTTATTACAAATTCAACTATGGTTATTTATTACAGATTATATACTTATTTATATTCAGGGAATGATTATTTTATAGATACGTACTTATCTAGCAACAATACTAAATACTTTCATGATAAAGAAATAAGTATAGCTTGCATAAGTTGATTATTTTATTGGAATGTCGTGAATCTTTTAATTCTATTCAAGTATTAACAGCAATAAAAAAGATAATAGCATCTCGTGAGAATGCCATGCCAATAAGTATTCGCACTTTGTTGCGCTATGCTGAACGTTTAATTAAATTCACCTGTAGGGCTATTCTGTAACGACAACCTCATACCCGAGGATTCGTGCTTAAGATAAAAGATTTTCATTTAATCACAATATCTCACGTGTGATTCCGAGGGTAAAATGTAAAATTTGTATTAATATATTACAAGTCACTTTCGTGTCGTTACAGAATAGCACTGCTGGAATCACTCTAATTCTGATCAAGTACCTAATCTAGTTACTTCATGTAACTACCACTTATTGCAAAATATATTATTCTGTGAATAACATAGTTATTGCTGAATATTCACAACCTACGTTCGTGTATGAAAATTGTCGGCACTTATCAATATTAATTACTTTAATCTACAACAACAATGCGTTACGTAATTAAACAAAGCTATTGTTATCATCATGAATCGAATATTATTGCTTTATCTAATTATTCATAAAATATGGGGTTAAATATTAGTAAAGCGGGCAAACGGCATACTTACAGCATACCTACAAATTTTCTAGTGACAACAGTATACCTACTTAACTATTTGCGAACAATATTCCAACACACACCTGTTAGAAAAAATGCAAAATGAAATTTATATATTATTTTCGAGATGTCTTCTCGAAATAATATATCACTGCAAAATTTCACATCACCAGACAAATGATTATAATTCAAAAACTTATAAAATTATCCACACCAATATGTTCAACTCTTATACACTAACTTTTGATGTGCACTTACACAAGTAATTGTTCATAATAATTGAGACTAATAATGTTAAAGCAAAGAGGTATGTAATAATATCTACCTTCTTACTTATAAGTTTATTACTAATCAATTCAGTATCTACTGCACTGGGTGGTGTGTAACTAAACTAATTATTTCTCGATATAGATCAAGGGCAAGGTCAAAGTGTTAGTATACTCAGGTACCTCAATTATGTACAAAATCATTAAAATTATGAATTAGAAATGTTGTCCATCAATTTAAAGACACTGGGCTTATAATATCAATTGTTCAGGTTTATACATTCTAAATTTATGATTAAACATAGTAATGTTGTCAAAGACAAGTAGGTACTAAAAAAAGTGCTAGCTAGCTTTTAAAACTCCTAACTCCCATATTTGAATCCCTTGATATATAATTTTGCAACTTAAAAACCCCAAAATTAAAAGACCCTACCTAACCTAAGAACACAAAAAATATTACCACTAAATTATTGATCCTGTTGATTATTTGGCCTTTTTCTTTCCAGATCTAACAGTCTTCTCTACTTCAGAAGACCATACAGATCTATTGATTGTTTCACCCAATGTGTATGTGCCACATGTTAAACCAAGGCAGAACAGGTAGAATACTACTCTGACAGGCCAATTCAGAACATTCAGTATTGGGTACACCCAGCTACCAGTTCTGAAGTAGATCACATGTATCCAAATTAAGTAGCTTAACATAAAAGTGAAAAGAATAGAGAGACCCACTTTTCTCTTCGGATACATTCTAAATGTCGTAAGTAGGTCAGTGAGTATAAACACAACAATATTTGTGTGCATGACATGATTCAACCACAGAGGAAAGTAGGGGTCTATTTTTCTAGGCAAGATCAGCTCTCTGTCGACAGCATATATGCCCCAAAAGGTCACTCCAACAAACACAGCCAATGGGAATGCTAGTGCACTGAATACTGTATCCTTGATTCTTCTAATCAGTGGCTTCTCTGATGGTGAGGGTTCATTATTTCCAAATATATCATTAAGAAAAGCCAATGTAAAGTATGCTGTTTGTATCATCTGTAAAAAATAACCATTTCATTAGGTATACCTTATGTTGAATTAAGCGTAATTAATAAAAAATAAGAGGTAAGTACCTAAGTAATTACTTAACTTTTATGACTGACTTATTTTATTAAAGCAAGTCTTACCGCATTTAAATAAGTTAAATATTTGAATTTTCCTCCAAATGGTGTCACAGAACTTGAGGTACTTGGAATATGGACATAAGTAAAATCATAATAACATCCATAGAAGAACTGGATAGCACCAATAAGATGAAATAGTGGTTTCCACATTATTGTTCTACTGAAAAATAATACAATCATAATTTATCAACCGAACAAAAATCATCATCATCAAAAAACATTTACATAGAGAATCATTCAATGGTCAATCACTGAAAGTTATAATATAAATAGGTTATCAATACTTTATTTTTGAGTACTCACTTTAATAATTTCTACTAACACTCGTACCTAATTACAAACAATAATAACTATTAGAATTTCTTTAAACTGATAATACACGGACACATCCGTTATAAAGCCTAAAACTCACCGAACTAAAAAATACTATAACTAACTACGTCAGTCGTCACTGTCAAACAAATGTCATCTGTGTACGTAAGTACGTATAGAACAAAATTACTCACGCGTCTATGTTGCAGATTGATCAACTTCTATTTTTTTATTTGATAATCGACTACAAATAGAACTATTCTTGCCGGTGTCGACTAAAATTTCTTCAGCATTGTTTTATTTAAAAGTGGAGATACATGATGATTAAATGAATCCATTAGGAGTAAAGCTTCATGCATTCATTACTGAAAATATACGGGGCATCTTGGAATAACTTGAAATGTCAAGTTATACAGTTTTGAAATAAAACTAATTTTAAGAATTTTATCGCGGTTTATTTTTGATTTTACATTCCCGACGTATCGTTTTATACAGTTTTATTTTAATTTTGTTCACTCATGGACATTTAAAACCAACACAATGGTTCTCTCTATATCATCTAGAGTATTCAGTAATTGAAGTGCTGCAAACTTGTGAAGCCACAAAAGATTTTTTAAACTTCTCTGCTAATTCGAAGGGCACATTCCAATATGTGCTCTTAGGCCTTCGAGGCGTATTCTTTCTTCATAGTTTCTACGGTTAGAAAGCAAATGCCTTAATTTTGTGTTTCAAGTAAGTACTTTGAAGTAGGCTCTGTTTTATTATTATTTTGGTAAAATTAGCACTTTCAGATGAATCCACAAGAGCCGCAACCACATATTCCTCCATCGTGTTTGATAAAATAGTTTTTCACAACTTATCTTAATAAAAACATCACCTGAAAACCTACGAACTAAATTTAGATGGCACCAAATTAGATGCCGACCAAATAAGGCGGATTATAGTTTGACGTTTCTAATTTTAGACGCAATTTGACGTAAAGTGTGTACAACAGAATACAAAAATGACCAACTAAGCTAAGTTGAGTAACTAAACCAATTTTAGGAGCTGTCAAACCAAAATTAGTCTAATCTGCTGTTAACAGAATAGCGAACGCCGTTTGACAGGAGTAAACTATAATTTGGTCTAGTTTAGGCTAGTTGGTGTCAAGCGAATTAGCAGCATTCTGTTAACAGCAGATTAGACTAATTTTGGTTTCACAGCTCCTAAAATTGGTTTAGTTACTCAACTTAGCTTAGTTGGTCATTTTTGTATTCTGTTGTACACACTTTACGTCAAATTGCGTCTAAAATTAGAAACGTCAAACTATAATCCGCCTTATTTGGTCGGCATCTAATTTGGTGCCATCTAAATTTAGTTCGTAGGTTTTCAGGTGATGTTTTTATTAAGATAAGTTGTGAAAAACTATTTTATCAAACACGATGGAGGAATATGTGGTTGCGGCTCTTGTGGATTCATCTGAAAGTGCTAATTTTACCAAAATAATAATAAAACAGAGCCTACTTCAAAGTACTTACTTGAAACACAAAATTAAGGAATTGCTTTCTAACCGTAGAAACTATGAAGAAAGAATACGCCTCGAAGGCCTAAGAGCACATATTGGAATGTGCCCTTCGAATTAGCAGAGAAGTTTAAAAAATCTTTTGTGGCTTCACAAGTTTGCAGCACTTCAATTACTGAATACTCTAGATGATCCGCTCTTAGTGGAGGGGCACATCCCAAAACATATAAAGGTTTGCGATTTAATATTTTATACAGATACCTAAGTACTTTTTACTTGTTTATAAATACATCAACATGACACTTTGCAGATTTTAACAGCACTGCAATTTTACGCTCATGGGAGCTATCAGGCTGCTGTAGGCCAAGATAGTTTACCAGGAATGAGCCAACCAGCAGTGAGTAGATGTTTGGGAATAGTGTTGAACATAATTGTGCAACAATTGACACCCCAAAATATAAAGTTCCCTACAACACAGACGGAGAAAGAATCTGCAAAAACTGAGTAAGTTTCATTTCATATCCACTAAATTGGTTTAGTAATTTTTGAGCTCATACATTATAAACAAATAAATAAATAAATATCGCCATACGAACACATAACCAAACGGTCCCACTTTAAGCTTAACGCTTGTGTTGTAAGTACTGTACAATGGACTGAGGGTGAACTCAGTTTATAATACTTATATACATATTAAACATCCATGACTCGGGTACAAACATTCATGCTCATCACACAAAGCTTGTGTCCCTACCAGGATTTAAACCCAGGACTCTCAGCGCAGAAAGCAGAGTCATTACCACTAGGTTAATCAGGCCGTCGAACCAATATATCTTTTGTCTTTATAATATTAGCATTAAAAAAATATCTTGACATCAAGTTATAACATGTAAATGTTTCTACTTTTGCAGATACGGATGAGAATTATACCATTGATTTAGATCATACTGATAAGCTATCTATGGTGGAAGAGTACATTGAAACAGATTTCCTTGCTGAAGCAAGACACATTTGGCAAGTGTTAATAAACACTATTTTACTCAAAATTAATAAAAGTATGGCAAATCATAAACAAGACTTTAATTTCTGAATTATTATAATAAAGCTTTTTACTTATTACTATGTTATCAATAATCAATAATAAACATCAACATTAAAAATAATTAACAATCAAAATAATAAACAAATTTGTAAGTAATAGAATTTGAAAGGCTTAAACAACAAGCTTCTGCACATGGGGGCCATGTGTTGCCCACACTCAATGAAAATGGCACTACCGAAGATAACAACTATGCAATAAATGCTTAGTATTACTAACTTATTACATAGTATTATGGTACACTTCCAGGCGGCAAAATCCATCCACATAGGCATGCCCAACAATATCCAAAATTTTGGATTCTATGTCTGTCGGGGCTCCTCCTGCCAGACCGCCACCTGTGGCGCTTATTGAAGTTCGCACCTTGCAAGCCTTGGTCTATAACTTCGCCACCCACACACTCCAAACCTGTTGATAAAAAAACCATATAAAAACCATTTAGACGAAAAACATGCATAATATTCAGAACACAAAACTTACATGCTCCCACTGCTGTGCAGTTCTTCTGCAGCCGAGTTGGTTGAGCTCGTCGTGGTTGGTAGGGCCCCCTAAAAATCTACCACGGCAGAATCTGCTTGGTTTCCTGAAAATATAATTGATTTTTAGATAGATGTCCTCGCGCGTCGATGTAACTATAACCATTGATTGATTTTAAGTAAAACAAAACTTTCAATCCTTTAAAATGCTTACCCCTCGCTATTTTGATGTTGTTAGACCGATTCCTATCGTTTTCCATATTAGATTCAAGCCACTAGATAACTTATTACAACAATTACAATGTAGCACACCCGTCTGATCTGAAAACGGTGTTTTGTTTACCTACTGTCAACAGATACAAAATAGAATTCACCACAGAACAATAGATATGGAACACTTAACCACAGACGATATAGAACAACTTTCTATAATTTATAATTGTAAATATCATAAAAAAATTACAATAAAAATATTTAGACGCCGACATATATTTTAAATTAAACTTTTACATATTTTAAGGTTATTTTAAAATAATTTAATCATGTTATTTCGATTTTCTTATCCATTCACCTTATTTTCATTCATTCTTCAGATATATTTTTTAAATACTGGCAACATACCTCAATTCAATTTAGGTGCTGTCAAAATCAAATTAGTCCTGTCAATTACGATATTTAAGTTAAGTTCGATGTAACAACAGAATAGATTTTAATGATTTCTAAACTATACTTAAAATTTTAGCTAGTTTAGTTAAGTTTAGAGAGTGTGCAAGCGAATTACGAGCAATAGCGAACGCCGTTTGACAGGAGTAAACTATAATTTGGTCTAGTTTAGGCTAGTTGGTGCCAAGCGAATTACGAGCAATATCCCACTAATATCACTCACGTATTTGAAAGCAGTCGGTCGCACTGACGTCCATGATACAAGTACGCTAGACTAATGATATCCTTTAAAATGACAGCTATCTATGGTGCCTATTTGAAGCGCCCCCAGCGTGGGGGAAAGGAACTAAATCTGACGTAAAATGCAAATGGCCGTTGTTTTGTTTACATTGTCTCCGTGTTTATAAAGTGATTTTGAAGGTTTAACGCGATTAAACTTGTTTGTTGTGTCGTATTAATATAGTTAATACATAAATAAGTGGCGTTAGTTAACAGGTAAACCATGAAAGAGTGCGTGTTATGCAAAACTCTTTACCAGAAGGGAAGTGGGGTTACATTCCACAAGTAAGTGAATTTACGGCTAATATTCAAGAAATTAAAACTTCTATTGATATTATAGGCACTTAAAAATATGATACTAATCTTATTTATACGTGATTACAACGCATTTGTCTTTGTATTATCGGTTTTTTATAAACAATAAAATTCAATAGTGCTGTAAAAGTTCCTTGTCGATAAAATTTATCGATATTTTTTCTATCAATATCTTAAATAGATAGAACGTTCAAGAACGTAAAAATCGCCGAAGACAGATTTGTATTATCAAATACATATTATTTTAAAACAATGTTTACTAATTCACAGGTTTCCGACTGACAATAGAAGACTAGAATTATGGCTCAAAAACATTGAAAAGCCTAGTTGGCGTCCGAAAAAATATGATTACATCTGGTCAAAACACTTCTCTGATGACTGTTTTATTAAACATAACTCATGTACTACTTTGATGATTTTTATTTTCTATGAATACCTTACCTACTCCATTGCTTCCCAGACAAAATTACATTACCTCATTTCTAATTAAAAAACGATCCTTATTTAAGTAGGATCTAGCTAGTCACAAACCACCCTTTAGTCCGGTTTCGGCTTATCCTAAGATTACCTACCCTACCCATGAGCGATTCGGCTAATCATTATCATTATTTGCTTCATCTTAGTATCAACCACTCGACTATTTTGGACATTAGCCATTGTTAAAGGAATGGATCATAATTATTTTCATTTTACTGCATGGGTAGGTTTAAGCATAAACATTTTTATCGATGTATCATATCACTGTCCCATCTCTATTATTAGTTCCATTCCCCCTCACTGCCGCTATCAGCGCCAAAATGGCGAAAATCAAATAGGCACAAGATAACCGGGCTTATGATTAGTCCAGCGATATATACCATAGAGGTCAGTGAGTCGGTCGGCTTAAGGAGTACCTATTATTTTTCTGTGGCTTTGAGCGCTGTTTCTGCGCCGGACATAACGACTTTTTTTTCATTGCTCTACTTACTATTGGTAATAATGTTATTTTTGCTGCATCTTTTGGAGTTTATAAGGCCTAATTATATTGATGGGGGGTAAAAATGTAGATCTTAGAATAAAATTTCTCGTATTTATTCTACATATTATGTAATACTTACTGTGATTATTTCGTAATCAAATGTTGACGTAAAATTGAGCACTCCGCTGATCGGTCGCTAACCGGCGTAATGACCATACGAAATTTAAAACGTTATTATGATCACAGATAAAAAAATATTTCTAGAATATTAAAATAACAATTAAATAAATTAAGTAGCCTGGCTATAATTAATACTTGGGAGTAAATGGTAGGAAAAGTCAACATCCATGCACTGAACTAATACCTAACTAGTTGTCTTAGCGACTGTGTATGGCCGGCAAATATACAATACTCGACAATATTTCAGCACTATTATCCTATTGCTTGTGAACACGTGTTTACGATACATTGCGCGTTCAAAAATTACATTTGTAACCCGTAGCTCTCAACATAAATTATTTCTATAATTTTATTATAGACATTAAGTGTAGCCTTTACCCAAATTTTCTGTTTTCATGCCCCTTACACCTTGTATGATAAACGCATTACAATATACCGCAATCGCAAAAAAATAAATCCGACCCATGTGTTTAAATGTTTCGTATAAAATGAATAACCGTTGAAATGTTGTATTTCGCGCCCTGAATCCATTGCTGGATTTGCCGGACACATAATATTGTGAAAAAAGTTATTTGGGATTTATACTCCATCCACACATTGATACACTAACTATTTACAGCGTTGTGGGACTATACGGTTGCTTTTTCACCACTACCAAAACATATAATAGTAAAAAATACAATACTAACAGCCATTTGAACTGTATTAAATTATGATAATCGGATCCACAAAATCTGAATGATGTTTATAAAAATAAATTAAATAGGTACTATTGTTATAAAATATTTATATAGGCGGTAGTCGAGCGTGTGCCGGCGGCGATTGGTCAGGGTATGTGGAGGTGAAGACGGGCTGGGGGGGGCGCGTGTACCGCGGCGCGGCGCCCGGCAGCTCGGGCAGCGCGCCGCGGACCAGGCGGCGCAGCGCCGCGTTGCGCCTGCGCAACTCAACGACTTCGTCATGGAGACGTTGGCGTTCTGATGATTAACATGCAAAATATTATTAATACCTATATCGTTGATTTCTCCTCACAATTTTCACAGGATTGTATAGATAACTATAATATATAATAATAATACCAGTCCTTTTTAATGTCCCACTGCTGGGCACGGGACTCCCCTCAATGCGAGGGCATTAGGAGGGGTTCTCTTAGCCATGAAAGTTTCCTCACGATGTTTTCCTTCACCGTTTAGCAAGTGATAATCGTGGTTGAAAATGAGATTAGCACAAGAAATCCATAAAACCCAGAGGCGCGAGCCGGGGTTTGAACCTGCGATCCTCGTAACCGAGGCAGGCGTTCTACCAACTTCGCTAACACTGCTATTGGATGTATAGATAACGATGGTATACTAAATATGTCACACCAGGTATTCTCTTCCGCTGATGGCCTGAGACCACACACCAATAAGAGAACAAGTTCTACGACTAAGTCACGATCTGTGTTTCCTAATTAACAATTTTAATACAATTAACGAGATGCCCAATAACGTAGTCTTGGACCAAACACGTGACCTAGCTGCCACGGAAGGATAATATTTGGCGTAGCATGGCATCACCACGGCAGCATAGGTATTTGATTCACACACCTTGCAATACATTCAAATAGTTGTTAAGTCCGGTCAACAATCCATCCCAAAATCTATCTTTCTCCGGCGGGAATATATTTTTCCATTGTCCCCAATATTGATCTATTTCTTCCGTGCTAAGTCTACGAGACGGCGTTTCAAAGTTCGGCGGTTTTACGCTATCTCTGCAAAAAAAATATTAATTCCTATAGCTTAAGTTAGCTAAAAGGTAACATTGTGAGTTTAGCGGAGAAGGAAAGACCTTCCAACCAGGCCTGTGGTATACCTGGCGGGGCGGCCGCTGTGCCCCGACGGTTATTGTCGGGATTATGTATATATGTTACTTAGTCCGAAAACACTTATAGCGCGATTCAGGATTGTGATGAGAATTGTCTATTGTTCTGAATGCGTCTGCAGCGCCATCTGAGTAGCTTGTGGTGCAGTTGAAGTGGTCGCTACAAGAGGTAAGACGGAATCTAACAGTAACATATACTTACAGTATATCGTAGAGTTTCTTCTTCTCCGGCGGCACAAATATAGCTATAAATTCACCCAATGCAGTCAACACTTGCATAGGCTCCATTTCCAATTGATGACCCACTGGAAAGCAGTGTTATAACTTTGTTAGAATTCTTTTAAACTTTACAGCGAAGAAGGAATCTTCGTTCTTTCATAATTAATCGCACTAACATGGACACAGAAAAGGATTGCTTGATTTTTGTGGGGTCGCAATAGGCAGTTCGGCGACTGTAACCCCACGGCCTCCGGTTCTTCTGCCTGCCACAGAGCCCCCATCGGACGTGCCACCAGGCACTATGGTACTAGCTAGAGAACAAAGCGATTTTGATTAATGTTGGAATCATAGAATTAAGATCAAATTCTTTGGCCGGAATATACAATACTATTTAAAGAAAGTTGTATTTAAAATTCACCTTGAGGATCTCCGCATTTTTGTATTATTTCGTCCGCCTCAGCTATTAGAAGTTGATCGGCTGGCGTCAATTCATGAGGCCTATATTAAAATAGCAGTTTTAAATATCAATTTAAAACGTTACAAAAAGGATAGTATAAGTGCGTGCGATACCTAAGACCAACGTGAGCAGACCGCGACGTGCTGGCTGAAATACTTCTAACGACACTCGTTCGACCTTTTAATGTAGACGATCGTTCGCCTGTATGAAAATAGAACATTTAACACCAATATTTAATAGATGGGATCCTAGTTACCTTTCGTTCGACTCGTACCTACCTCGTAAACCCTTCGTACTGCTTTGGTAATCATCGTGGGACGAGTACTGATCTATTACTTCCGATTCGAGTTCTACACCGATGCATATTGGACAAAACGCATAATTCATGAACGATTTGCATAACAGTTCTATATCCTCGTCCGCTTGAATCTCTAGTGCCTGGAAAATATCACCAAAAGCCGATATAGTCATTTTTGGAAACAATTTCTAGGTAAACATGTTACTTCAAATAAATATTTGAAAAATTAATTACCATAAATATAGCGTCCAGAGTACAAAGATTCCTGGAACTAAGCTGGAACTTCTCGACAAGTTTTAGTAGGCGATCTTCTACCAAAAAACCTGTGTTGTCTGCCACCAACTGAAGTATATGTCGAACCTAGAGAATATAAATAAAAATGTTTTGACTAAGCATGCGACGTGAATAGTGAAATATAAATTAGAATGTATAGGATCGTTAGTTGCCTACCAACTTGTCTTTTGATGCTTCGGCTGCCTTAGTTTTGATGTTCTCAGATTCTTTACCATCAAGCACATGATCTTGCGCACTTTTAGCGGCCGCTTCGTGTTCTGTATAAAATAAACGTTTAGTTTCGGATAAAGCCAATACTGGATAGGGACATCTCTAGCGGCGCAACTCTAGGACGACGGGAGAGTCGACGACGACAGTTGGTGGGCCGCCAAAATATAGGATTTTTTGCCAGGTTGAATAAAAGTAATTTCCGCATTTATTTTTCTTTTTAATATTCATTATTTCTCAACATCTCAATTGGAGTTATTAGTTATGATCGTACCATATCTAGATAATGGGCTCTTCGGTGGCGGCGGAGGCGGCGGCGGAGCCGGTTCCGCTAGGATGTGCGCATGCAGCGCCACCTCCCCATGACGCAACTGCTTGCTCAAGTCCAAACACCTGGCCGCAGACATGCGCCATACTTGACTAAACTTGTAATGGTTCACGTGAGAGAACTGATTGGATTTCTGCTCTAGGTCATCCATCGTTTGCATCAGCTTCGTAATCTCTGCGTCCGCCTTTATCTCCTCGATTGCACCATCTTCTGCTGCTTTCCGAATCTTTGTTCTCAACGAATTAGCGACATCTGACATTTTATTAAGCTTGCGTTTCTGTTGCGATCGAACGAAAACGTTTTCTTCTTCGCGCTTTTTAAGAACCTATTAGAGATCATGAGAAGGTACTTATTAACAACACTTACATTTAGATAGAAAGTACACGGTATGGAGAATAATATATTACACACATGTGGATACAACAAATTTATTTTCTGCAATGTTGTTACCTGATAAGTGTATCCAATCTTCTCCGTGTTAATAATGCAAGTTGCCTTTAATTTCTCTAATTCTTTCTGTAGTTCTTGTATCAAGGATTCTAATTCTATTTTGGCTTCGCGAAACTTCTCGTGGTGGTCCCACATGATCGACTCGATCTCCTGCTTATATTCTTCTAACTGAAATAATTACATGTTCGCCAGATTTATGTTGAACTTCTCGGTTCTGTTGAAATACTCAAGTTATTGTTGAGATTAAAGCATATGTGTGAAGTCTAGGGCAAGTTGAGGATAAGACTCTCTCACTGAGGTTTAAAAACTGTAAGCGAGGCCTGCCGAACATCAGTGGTCTAATCTATTTACAATCACAAATTTAGCTCCATCGGCGAAATGTGTCTATAAAAGTGCACTCCTATCCACCCATTAGGCAAACGTTAGATGGTCTTTAAGCCTTATAATTTTTACTACCGATTTAATTAATGACGTATTAAACCTGGTCAAATCGATATTCCATGTGGGCGGTCTCTTCCCTATCTCGTTGCTTATAAAGTGCTTCCCATCTTTTGTTGTTATGGTCCACCATTGCGTCGCGTTCTATATTGATTGCTTGATCTATTAAACCCAACTGTTTCTCATATGCCCTCTGCATAATAGTTACTTGTTTCTCTACTCTATCCGATAGTTCCTTGATGTCTTTATCCTACAATAAAAAGAAAATGATTTGCAAGTAATTATATTAAAGTTGTTGGGGGAGGCCTATATCCAGCAGTGGACGTCTATCGGCTGATAGATAGATAGATAGATATTGAAAATAACTAGATCTATTGTTTTAATTTTGCCTCACTTGCTTATCTAAATCTTCATAATAAGCTTCGTCCATTCTCTTAAGATCATTTTTAAGTTCATCAATGAGCTCATTTTTCTGACACAACAATTCGTCGCACTTTTGCTTTTGCTCTTTCATTTCAGCGTCTATATCTAAGGGGTCTTTTATAGTCAGCATGTTGTCCCAATTTGAGGAAATAGCTTCATATTGTAGCTGAGCATTTATTGCTTCTTCCTCGATCTTTTCTAGAGAACCTGTATAGGAGATTGGAGGATGATCAATCAAGTATATTGGATAGGTACTTATGCATAATAATATTATACGAATTATCAAAGCAAAATAGGTTCCTCTTTAACAAATTATACAAATAATAATTTGTTTGTCCGTGAGTTCTAGTTAGGTAGGTACGTAGATTAGGTAAATTGAAATTTCATGTCCACTCTTGTTTTAATTTCTAAAATGTAATTACTTTTAGTACAGGCATATCTATTATACCTTGCATTTTGTCAAAGAATTGTCCGCGTCTAATGACCTCCCGTTCGTCGGTGGTGACCTTGACATTGGTGACTTTAGCTGCGCCATCCAGCGCTAGGCGCTGCAGTTCTTCGGCAGCAGCAGCAGTCGCTTGTTCTATAGCCCCTGGCTCCTCCTCCGATGCCGCCTCCTCATCAGGTTGCTCTGCTCTAAGGTTAAGGATAGGTAATAATACGCATATATCTACCTATTACCTACTTAATTTAGTGTATTTGTCCAGATATACTTATATAAGTAACGTTCGCTTTGAAAATAATGTGTGCAGGTTCAACCCCGGCTTGCATTATTACTTGCTGCCGCCACGTACGTACGGTAAAGGCAAATAGGCATGATACGTGCACGTATTTCAAGACCCCTGCAAAGTTCGCCAACCCGCACAGGGCCTAACTGGTAGACTATGGCTTGATTCACCATCGCATTGAGGGGAGTGTGCCCGGTATAACCACAATTTGCTGACCCCCGATTAGGTACATCGGGACCAAATTCCATTGGCGATATCTGAATGCATTGTAGTACAACTTCGGGAATTATAGACTTGATGGTAGTCTGCTGCCTGAAGTAATATCCACCTACATGCACGCGCATTAAATACTTTTAGAATATGTTATTCTTTATTAATGTTCCTACCTTTTGATTGCGTCTTGCCTTCGTTTGATTCGGAGGCTTCTTGCAGCCTTCCTTTCCACAGGGTCTTGCGACGTGACCTGAGCCTCTTTAGGAGCCAATACATCTTCCTCCTCATCCTGATAACCCCCAAACTTACCAGCCATATTTATTTAGTTTTAATTTGATTGAAATATTATGTAACTACGCGCACAGACGGTGCATTTGTAAAATATTCTAGTATAGTTTACTTTATCTATAAATAAGACGATCAAAAATGACAATGCAACAGCTATTTATGTTGCTATGGTAACTCTAGCGATGTCGTTTTTTTTTGGGTTTGGTATCTATAACCAAAAAATTTACGGGTTTAGGAACCCTATAAATATAATTCATGAATCGCTAATCCGCAATTTGTTTCTATCGTAAGTGTATTTCTCTTGGGCTCGAAGCTATTTCGCTATTGTTAGGTATAAGAACAATTTTATGAATGTCTCGATTGACAAGATAATAAAACCTTTTCTCTATCGTTTTGGATGAAGGACGTAGGGTTGCGACCTTTTTTTGTCACCTCAGTATTTACATCCTGCTGCCAGGTAATTCTTGTTAGTTACGGACTCATTTCTATAATCCTGTTGCATCACCATCCATATGAGGCTTTTTCATCGATTCAACAGCTGTCTGTAGTGTGTGTATGCAATGACCTAAACATTCGCGTCTATCGCAGGAACTGGGTCATGAAATAAAACACCATAAATCTTTAAAATTTTGTTTACTTATATTTACTTTTTGCTGTTAAGGATGATACCATCGTATTTCTGTTGGAACCACTTCATGGCATCCTCCTTTGTCAAACGATGGGGGAACCCAACTTTGCCGGTTTTGCGTCTTCTGTGGGCTACATTGAAACCTAAAACAATGAAATAATTGAATTGAAACTTCTATTTTGTCAGATAATTGCCACTGCTGGTTTAAATTTTAATGTTCACCATATTTCATGAGAATATCAGGCAATGAAATCCTACCACTCTATGAATGGTATATTTATATAGCACATTATTTACAGAATGAGGAGTTGATGTCACCCCACCCCTGAACAAAATGTGCATGACAGGCTACCGTCACGCATCCGGTATCGTACATCATTGCTTTGTGTCACTTGCACAAACTTTCTGCTGGTCTGACAGAGGGGAATCGCTCATCACCTCAATGCTGTAACTCTCCTAATTAATTCTCCCCTTACGGAAAGATGGAGGTAGAACTAGCTGCTTGTTTCTCCGTAAAGATTACAGCCGCACGTACATGTAAAAAATGCCAATGTCTGGAGGCAGTCATTTATCTTCTGATGAACACTAGGATTAAAACTTTTACAAAATGTTGAATTATGAATGTGTGACGTACCTGGTCTGCCGAGCACGACGTAGAAGTCGAGACCGTAGATACCAATGGAGGGGTCGTACTTGATACCCAAGTCAATGTGTTCTTGAATACCGAAACCGAAGTTGCCGGTGGCGGAGAAGTTGTCGCGCCTCAACTCGTATTCCCTTACCTGTAAATAGATATCAAATAATGTGTGTTTGTTTGTTGTAAGTTAAAAGGAGAGTACACAAAAATGGCTGAATGGATTTTAATTAAATATGGTGTGTAGAAGTTGGTTATAATCAAGAACCAGCCAATTTTAGTATTTGCGAGCGTGGTTATAAATACTAGTAATGAGTAAAAGATACGATTTTTTCTATGGTAGTTTGGGCTTGTGGCTTGAGCATAAGCTGCTCAGCTCACTGCACCAGATAGTTGCAGGTTCAATTCCTATTGGCCAATTTTGAAAAAGATCCTATGTTATTTGGCCATGTCTCAATGTTACTGGGATCACCCTTAGTCCATTATATAGTAACCATAATATGAGTGATGCCTAGTCCGCATCACTCATATTATGGGTATTGTTGGTTGGTGTAAATACACCACTCATTATTTTGGATTAAGAATATTGAAGATGATTATGGAGCTCTCATTTTACAATATTTCAATGTTTAATTATTCAAATTATGTCACACAACATTCTGTTGTATAAAACATTATGTGAACTAAATGAGCACTTGGACACTCAAGAAAAAAATATCAAAATAACTCTTTTAAAGTTCTTTTTTCAAATGGTTTGAGCTGCCATTTTTATTTTAATTATATCTGTGTCTTTCAATGGCATTATAGCATTTTTATCTTGGCAAAATTTTTTTTGGGTTTATATCTGCTACAATAGCATAATTTCAGCCCAGTGTAAATTTTGCAATGTTTTAAAATTATTGATAGGATGGA
This sequence comes from Pheosia tremula, assembly GCA_905333125.1. Lineage (NCBI taxonomy): Eukaryota > Metazoa > Arthropoda > Insecta > Lepidoptera > Notodontidae > Pheosia > Pheosia tremula. The sequence continues at coordinate 4,718,644 of HG995411.1, forward strand.
GTAAGCAAAACCTTTATTCCATATTCAATAGTAAGCGCCTCAAAACACGTAGCATTAATTAAAATTTTGTCTGTACTGTTTCTTGCACTTGAGTTTTGTTTATATGTTTCTTGAACTCTTGCAAGCAAAGTCGACTTTGAGGTGACAAACATTTTCATTCCCCAATTTCGAAAGTTTTAGTGTTATTTTGGATCTCATTAATGAGATAGATGCGATAGATAATGCATGTAGAAATTCCACCCATACCAATAATACAAAGGTTGCTGGGTGAGACCATACAGTAAGTGTGTTATACATTAATTTATTAGTTGTTTATAATTATTGTTTCAATACTAACTTTAAGTCCCCTCTCGAGGATCTCCTCAGCCTTGGCACCACGCACCGTGCAGTGGACAGCGATCTTCTCGTTACGACGGATACCGAATGATCGCACGGTGTACCTGGCCTTTGAGAACACTGGCTGCTGACCAGTAAGTTGTTCCAACACCTGAAGTAAAAGGAATTATTAAAAAATGAGTACTTCTAGTATACTATTTTTGATTTCTATGAGGCCTCCGAGGCAACATCTCTCATCTTAGTATCAGTAGATCATCATCTTAGTATAAATACATAATAAGAACCAACTCACAATTAAATGACAATGGAATAACAATTATAACTTTCAGAAGTTACAATGCTATTGTTATTACATTGGAGTTCAATTGTGTCAGCAGACCCAGTGCCCTGTTTGGTTGATTCTTAACTTCTATCTCCCACTATTGTTCACTAACCTATTGTCAAAACAAGGACCTTATTTGTAGACAAAAATGAGGATTGATTAGACTTAGCAGACCAAGATTAAGATTTAAAAAAAAATGTTATTTCCGTGAGTATTCTGAACAGTAAGAGAATAGTGTCCAGAAGTTGCAAATTAGAAATATTACTCTTGCATGAATTTACAAAGTATAACACATGATGTATCACACTTGAACAACTCATGCTATGTGACTATGCGATATAAAATATACTTACTTCTATTATTCCAATTATGAGTATTTTCATAATAAAGTCTAGTAAACAGGAACTTATACAAACAAACAATTTTATTGATAAATATCCCCTGCTTTGTGACAGTATGAGAGTATTTCTACTTCAAGTCTCTTATGGAATATTTTCCTTTAGCAACATTTTATTGATCTGTTTAACAGTCTTGAAACACATGATTTTATGAGTACAGAGGTTATGTACAGATATGCTAGAACTAATTCATGTTACATGGTATTGTAGGTAAAAAGTAGTAAGGACTCACCTTGGCAGCACGCGTAAGCCTGTCACCAGATTCTCCGACACAGATGTTCAGGCAGAGTTTCCTGATGTGAAGATTTCGCATAACATTTTTGGAATTATCTTTCGGAGCCTTCTTCTCCTTCTTGTCTTTCTTCAACGCGGGCGGTGGTACACGCTGAAATGCATATTCTTAATTTATCTTGGGCACTTTTGATACACATTACCATGAAGTTATTCCTTGTGAATAAACACTATAATAGGTTATGCCGAATTTCGATCAGGTAATCGTCAAAGATCAAAAATAGGATAATTATAATATACTGTATCACAATAAAATATATATTTAAACAAATATACACATGTAATCTAGAAATGTTTAACTGATTCAAACGGATTTAATCAAATAGAAATGAAAAACACCCACCGCCATGGTTACAACTTATCAAAAAGAACCATAAACAATTGTGGTACAAACGTCAATGTCAAATCTCTATTCCATAAACGATCTATAAAGTAACGATTTTGTTACCTTGAATATGTTCCTTTTTAACCTCACCTTTAGACCCTAACCGATCCTATTCAGACTCTGGTTGATTTATTAATGGGCTGTAGTCATTCAAGGCAAAGACATACACAAATGGTTAAATTAATTCCCAAACATTTTAATTAACCTTCGAGCGACTGGCTTTATAACGTAATATCCTCTTATTAGGCTTCCCAAGAGTTTCTTGGGTTTCAAACATTAAAAAAAAAACCCGAACTTTTGAAAGACAGTAATTGTGTGCTATACGGGAAACCCTTTAGAATGGGGTTTATATGGTTTTGCGTTTATCTTAGCCAAATGCAAAGGCAAGCAAAGCGAATGAGCAACCATAACTCAATCTGACAGCAGTTAAGTCGTTCAAAACCCAGTCAAATTTGGTCATAGCCATGATGAAATCGGTTGATGTGTAGGGCCTCTCTCCTAAATTAGGATTTAGGAAATCCAATACGTCCGTACTAGACGATATTTTTACACACTTGTGTTTTGCTCTCGTGTAAACTTGGCATCATTTCTTCCTAGCATGAGGCCGAGGTCCAAAAAATATTTATTTGTGTATAATAGAACTAACACTTCTGCTCATAAGTATTGCAAGGTACCCGCTAGCCGCTCGTAAGACAATTATATATGCGACTTTATATTTTCTGCCTGCGACACTTTGGCTATTTTGTCCGAGCTGCGCTGCGCCACAGAACTTAAGTAATAGCAATTTCTTAGTTAGGTACTGACTCTACCATATTAACAGTCTAAAAATATATTTTTTTGCGTTTAAGTAAGTACCTAAGAACTTTATATTTTTTCCGGGTCTGTCCAAAAAATTAACGTTATTTTGTATTTGGAGCCGTAACATAATATATATACCAATATACACTGCGACACAGTTTGTTCACTTTGCAGATGTCAACGTTTCTTTCGTTTAATGTCCTATGTCTTGTTCCTAATAAATTAATTTTATTTTTATTTTAATATACACGATAAACTTTAACACGACTCACGCTTGGTAGTAACAGTGACAGGTAGGATATGGTACCTATCTCAGTTAAATATATGAGTATGTACCTACTATAGCTATCCATGCGTCCCCGACAGAATAAAATACCTGCAGAACACTGATCTCGTGACACCTACCTACATAATTATTACGCAAAAGAATATCTACGCAAACATTTCACGAAAATAAAATTAATATTGACCTAAGTAATTAGTACTTACCCTACCTAATTTATTGCAAAATTTCAGGACTACACAGAACCGGTTTGGCGGTTGGTTGGCATATTAATTATTTAAGTAATTAATTGATTAAAAGAAAATATCTAAATCAGCTATGAACAAGGTACATACGTCTATTATTGCAACATGTAAAAAGCAAAAGAAATATTATTGTTCTTCTTGCGATGTTTCTACAAATTCCGAAAGGCAATTAAAACAACATTTAGAAGGATTCCCTCACCAGCGAAGAAAAATAATTCAGCGTACGGTCAATACTGACACTTTCGATAAATATGTATGTAATCCGTTAGTTTATGTCCCTGCTTTCATCGTTGTCGTCATAACAACATACGTTTTTTGTTATGTACTCGTTGCGTATAATAATTGATACCTACTGGTAATGATTATCATAAATAAAACATTAAATTGTAGTTAACGACGCCTTAAATTTCGCGCCATAATTTTAATTGGCGGAGAAGTCGTCCCCAAGCGTTCACGGCTTCTATGCGCACGAACGATCGCGCAGAACAATGAGGTAGCAGCCATTTTATGTCGGTGTCTAAGAAAAACATAATTCGAATGGCCAATCTTAACGAAATTGTGTAATTAGTGATATAATTTATGTGATTCTGTATACACTACTATATTTAGGTGTTTCTTTACTTATGTGAGTAGATATAACTTTTGCTATACATATATAATGATATAAATAACATAAGCGCGATGAAACCTCTTAACATTTTGCATAAAAAAGGAATAATGATAAATTTGTATCTAATTCCCTCCATACATTATGAAAGGTCGTTGTATTTCCAAAAGCTACAAGTCTTCCATTAGAAAACAATGTTTGTTTACAGACAGCAACTGCAGATTACAATCCTTATACCTCTCTACTTTTAGTTAGTAGTTTTAGCTTATTGATAATATGACATAACTTTCACCAAAGCGTCGAGTAAAGTATTAAAAACCCGTTTTGTTTACATTTGACTTATGTATTGGTTACTAAATTACTTGTCGTTTGACAACCGGCGTCGCGCAGCCTCGGCCTGAAAGTTGGGGACAAAATTCAATAACGAATTGGCCATTTTATTGATGGCCGGGGGGGAGGCTGGGTGGAGACAGTCGGTGAGCTTCCGCCATTTAATATTTAGTTAGAGATTTTAACTGTTTTCATGATGTTTTCTTGTTTACATATTCATAAATCTACCGATTGCAAAGTTAACGCATATGTATGAGCAAGTTACTGCCTACTTATCTATAAAATGCTCGTACACAAATATGCAAAAGATAAGCGCTCTTGTGTGAGTGTGCTGTTATGTAGGTACGTATGTTATTTTTGTATCTATGTATCTCGCTATACATTATACATTATCTCCAGCTTTTTATGTACCTATCTACTGTGCTCGGACATCAGCCTAACAATATAATAAAAGCAACGATGTACCTATTGGAAATGCTGTCTCATAAGTTTAACTATTTGTTGTTTGTAGTTGTCTAATTAACCTAAACTGTAATATTTGCTTTGCCTACCTAATTGAGCGCTTATGATTTACCTATACCTGCCCACCTACGTACGTACCTTCTTGATTGTTTTGTTGTTGTACCTATTAGTTCATTATTTAATTGCAAGGGCTTTATCATCTGCCTGTAACTAAGTAGGTATTTTTTTTTGTTTTATTTAAGTATTTTTCATTATGTTTTTGTGAAATTATATTAATTAATTACTTGCAACCCTAGCTTTTTATTTCATTCTCATTTAATTACTGAACAATTACTATCCCATAAGTCTTTGTGGTCAGATAGGTATTATACCGCAAAAAAGTGTGCATACCGATATAATATTAGTATAGAAAAAGTTGTAGTGACATTACAGTCCGCTGCAGACATTTGTACGATAGCTAACATACTATTGTGCAAGCCGTGTAAAATATTATTACTAATAAATAATGCGCCGTCTACCCAGATATACTCTTTTACGACGTGGTAACGGCTTTCGACAAAGTCTTTCACGGTGGTTTTGTAGGTATATGCCTATCTACAAAAAATTCCTTCGAAGTGCCAGACTGGCTCGCTTCATGTGAACGATGTCTCTTCCAATTCGAAGATACGAGTACACGATCGTGCCTCTACATACAAGCCGAAGTCCCTCAAGGATCTATTGTCAGTCAAATCATTTATTTTGTATAGGCCTACAGGGGCACTTTTTTCCTTTACGGAGCGCGACCTCAACTGAGAAGATCCGGCAAGAAATTCAGTGGGCTCATTTTTGTTACTGTATCCAGACCCATATTTTTCTCCATTCCACCAAACCCGAAAAAAATACAGCGTGCTCTCCTTACTGGAATATGTTCTCCTTCTCCTTTTACCGTTTGCATCCTTACCATAGAATACGCCATATCACTATTTTTGATCAAATTATCCCCCGGGGTTCATCATCACGAACGAATATAGTCACAAAAACAAACATTCAGATACGAGCCGCATTTGTGCTCTGACACCTTCATCCGAAGCTATACAAGCGTATTAAGGTGTCGCTCAGAAATCAGGTGATTTATGAGCTAATGGTAATTTGTGCCTCGCTACTCTAGAACTGTTTTCGTTATCCCTTGATTCGTCAAAACTTTCCAGATTATTCCTGATCGCTATCTACATCCATCGTACCGTCGGTGTTCATGCCGCTCGCGCTGGCGGAATATAGCTATCTACTCTGACTTTTTAAGACAGTTTCGCTATAAATAGCTTCAGTCTAGAAACCAAAGACAACCCGAATTCGTTAGTGGCTGCCGCCGCCGAAAACTATGCCCTACATCTTCTCGCCGGCGGCAGCTCCTACGACCCTTCACTTTCCTCACCGAGTCAGAAAATACTCGGAAAACGACCATGCCAGAACAGAAGAAGAAACCTCTGTTCTGCTGATAGGTCTAATTCTATAATTGATATATAGTTTCTGCATATATTAATTACAGATAGAGTTGATGGTTTATAGGCGCATGTTGCAAGAATTACCTACCTAGCGATAAAGTCACTCTACTCTGAATGCCTTTGATTCGGTAGTATGTACCTATTCCGATCGTAGCCCGAAACTTAAATTGTTTAGATTTTAGGAAAGCATCTCAATTGCTACATTAAGTAGAATGATCGCCTAATCTACTACCCAGGAAGTACCTGCTGGTAAATAGCGTGGAATTGCTATTGCATATGGCGTAATTTCGTACTAGCATATGGCATTTTGTCCGCACGCGACCGATGCATAATAAGAATATTAACTATAGGTACCAGTGCGATTATCGCAAAACATGCTACCTTTACTTTTAGACCGTGTTTGGCAAACGAACGAGCTCTTACATAGACCAAACGATTTGCCCAGCAGATACGCATACTCAGTGCCGTAGAAAATACAAGAAAACGGAATATTTTCAAACCCTCGATGCGAGTATCTTGATAACTACGGGCGAATCAGATTATTACCAAACAGCTGATCTCACGAATATCGGCCGGCTATCAAAGAAAAAACTGCGTCAAAATTGACTCATCCATTCTGTAATATGATGCCACAGGTCAGACAAATACGTCAAACTCTAAAACCACTGCGTTGTCTCTGGGGGGTGACTGGTTAAAACCTGTGCTGCCAGCCAAGCAGGCATGTTATGAGTAAATATGTACCAGGCTGATTTATGATAAAAAAAATATGTATTTATTTTTGATAAGAGTGAGAGCAGACTTTTTGGCGGGAAACTGAAAAGTCATGGCGTCGGTTATGATTTAATTTCTAAAACTAGTGCTCTAACGAGTTATAGTGCTTGATATAAGTGGAACTTACTTAAGTAATAAATTCTTATCTCTAAATAACATATTTATATAGTTGGAAATAAAGGTACTCGTCAAATATATTTTAGTAAGTTTAAAAGCGATAAGTATATTTATAACTGAATCTCATTCTATGTTCGTAGACACTTTGAATAGGCTGGTACACGCTCTAGACTAAATGTTACTATAATTCCCTGTAAGGAATCTAGGTAGTACGAGTTTACTTGATATTAAATAATGTCACGCCACTCGTTTCCGCTTAGAGCGCTAATGATGAAGTTATCCCCAGCCACAGAATTATAATAGACACGTCTTTGCCCCCAGCATACATTTTGTATTATTAAAGCTGTTTTAGATTAGCTTTAAACTATCGACGCTATCGTATCGCTATCTTTATCTTGGCTCTATCGCGAAAGACGAGCTTTATTGGGCTTACGACAACGATGTCTAGGTACGGTACCTAATAAGCGTCTTCGTAAACCCAATAAACTTTAGACAGTTTACGAAAACCGTATTCGATATCGACCATTCCATACATTTTTAGGATAACTGCAAATTTTGCTAGGGACGATGTTGGTAAAATTTATGATACAATTCATCATAGTTTTCTACGCTCTATCAAAACATGTTCTAAGCCCACAGAAGACTGTTTCATTAAACACCATAGACTTATTATATTAATAGATAATTTTTGTACGCAGGTGGCAGAAGTTGAAAATGGGAGCGCACCGAGTTCGCCATTAGTTTCCCAGCACACTGGGGCGTGGGCGTCGGGGGTGTGGCACGGGGCGTGGGGGTCCCCGTGCCGCCCCCTGGCGACCTACTAGCCACTATATCCATGTTTGAGCAGCAGATCAAGGCGGAACCCATGGGGTAATTTTAATAGCTCAAATTATATGTCAGATATTGCCATAGGTACTAGAATGCTATTTGAAGGCAACAGGGAGGCCTGGAACTCTCTCCGGTGTCTTATTTTAATTGAACAATAGGAAAGAAATATTAAAAATAGCCTCACAAACACAACTAATATTTGAGTGTGATGTATAAAAAAATCCGGCAGTGGACAGCAATAGGTTGATGATGATATAAAAATGCAAGATAAAGTCATTTCAAACAGATGTTTAGAATTCTATTTTTAAGAAGGTAGTGATTAATTTTTCGTGAACATCGGCTGACGATATTAAAATAAACTTCCACAAATACGTCGAGGTACGTAGATAGAAAATAGGTTCTTATAATTATTCGTTACGCTTTCAGTTTCTACACCCCCCATCCCCACATCCACTCCGGCCCCCCAACAATAGTCCGGTCAGACTCCAACCACGGCATCATCAACATGAACCCTCACCATCAGGCCCATCAGGAGGACTCTAAGGATAGCCTCATAGTACAACAACAAGTACAACATCAACAGGATCTCATGGAACAACATCAACAAGAAATGCAACAACAGGACGACGAGGTTGGTAGTTTACATTTACGCACTGTGCTTTTGAAAATAAGTATCTACGCCATTAAAGTATATCCAATTGAACAGCCTACATTTATAAATTAGCATTTATTTGGGTACACAAGTACACAAACACCTGCACAATTGCAACGGGTGACAGATAGAGACAGAAATATCTAGCGCCTGTGCGCACATAAACTCAGGGATACCACACTAACCATCTAAACAAAAAACAAAAGGGCTTTGACCTATCAGTTATTGTTAATCAGTGCTTTGAATCTGGTTGAATGACCTTTCATCCGCCACCGATTTTCAATTGTTTTTGAATTCAACCTTCATTATTTTCACTTTACATAAAGGCTTCACATTCATTATTATTATAATTAAGTACATCAAATAATAAAAAAAAATAACATTTTAACTTTGTGTCATGCCTGCCTGTATTCAAGTTATTGTGCCAAACACATGATCGGTGGTGCCAAATGTTAGGAGTTGTTCCCAAAACGAACTTGGAGACAACTTGATTTGAAACTTCAATAATATTTAGATATCTCACTAATCTCACTAATATTATAAATGTGAATGTTTGGATGGATGGATGTTTGTTACTCAGTCACGCCAAAACGGCTGGACGGGTCTGAATGAAATTTGGCACAGAGATCGATTATAGTCTGGAATAGCACATAGGCTACTTTTTATCCCGGTAAAATGTATGTTTCCCGTGGGATAGATTTGTTTTAATTTTTCATACTTTTTAATCGCGGGTAACACCGCGGGGCGCAGCTAGTTATTTTATACACACGCGTAAGTACATAGTACATAATTTTAATATTTTGAAGTTTTTCCAGCTAAGCTTCAAGGGCATGGAAGATGAAGGTGTCGATATGGATATGGACGGTCGGCAATGTTCTCAGGTTGGCACTATTTTTATTTCATTTTATATTTATTATACCTGCACGTAGCAGTGATAGCCATGTTGGTAGAACGCTTGCCTTGGTAAGCAGGAACGCAGGCTCAAACCCCGCCTCGCACCTCTGGGATTTCTGGATTTCATGTGCGAATCTCATTTTCAACCATGATTATCACTAGCTAAACGGTGAAGGAAAATATCGCGAGGAAACCTGCATGTCTGAGAGAACCCCTCGAAAGAAGTGTGAAGTCCGTCAGCCCGCAATTGGCCAGCTTGGTGGACTATGGCCTAATCCCCCTCGCATTTAGGGGAGGCCCGTGCCGAGCAGTGGGACATTAAAAAGGGCTGGTATTATTATTATTATTATACCTGCATGCTTACCTATTAATATTGTATTATTAAAACATGATAATGTACAGAATTATTCAGAAGTTATACTATCCTTTGAGTCTAACCATAGGCTATCCAATAGTGACAAACCTATTGAACTAATCCAGTAATTTTTCCGTGGTGCTCGAACACACGCTCACAATAATTCCAGTGTGATTCAGAAAGGGTATTCTAAGCCTTGAACCTGCTTTTTGTCATCATCAACCTGTGTAGTCAGAATTCCGACACGTCAATTATATAATATACTAGCTGTTGCCCGCGACTTCGTCCGCGTGGTATTTAACAAAGACTCAGCCGTTGGTAACAGCCTGCTCGCGTTCTGATCCCGCGGGACGCATTGCAGATTGTTGCTATCAAACTTTAATCAGGCGCAGCGCTGCAACATTGGTTTTAATTGTTTTTCGAGAGATCCTATTTTTTTTTCTAAAATAAAAGTAGCCTAAGTTACTCCTTGTTACATCAGCTATCTGCCAGTGAAATTCCCGTCAAAATCGGTCCAGCCATTGCAGAGATTACCCGGAACAAACAGACAGACAGACAGACAGACAGACAGACAGACAGACGGACAGACAGACAGACGGACAGACAGACAGACAGACAGACAGACAAAAATTGTAAAAATTGTTGTTTCGGTATAGGTACCGTGTATACATCCAAATGCATTTAGTAAAAAGCGGTTATTTTAATATTACAAACAGACACTCCAATTTTATTTATATGTATAGATATAATAATACGTCAATTAATAAAACAATACTAAAGTTGAAAACATAATTTATTTTTTAAGAGCGACATAAAGTTGACTTTGCATAATGCACTCAAGATTCACAGTTTCAAGGTTCAGTATGCCTTTTCCGAATCAAATAATTGTTTGGGATGTAAAATTTCTTTTATGTACAGACAGTGTAGTGAAATGTTTATAACTGTGTATGTTCATCAGGGTATGGGTGTGGACATGGGACCGGTTCAAACAAAAATGGAAGTACCAAACGGTGGGCAATCGGCCCCGCGGTCCAAGCCACAGGCCTGCAAGGTAAACGGATTTGCTTATACGAGCGACCATTTGTAGCGTATGTACAATATAAAACACCAATTGACTTCTTATATTTATGCGAATTCTACACATTGAAATAAAACTATTTTTAAGGATTCTCGTCGGGAACGTAAAAACAAAAAATAAACGCAATAGGATCCTTAAAAATAGTTTTATTTCAATAAAACACCAAGTTAGATTTTGATGCCACTTGTAAGGGGGGGGGGGGGTACTATGAGTACCCGAACGTTGTTCTTTTGCTCGCTTTAGTTTCAACATTCACGCAAGATGCAGTTGATCGCTTGCTAGTCTTAATCAAAGGTATCTTTTAGTATGTCCTTTTGACGACCTGATTAGCGTCGTTGGTAGTGACCCTGCTTTCTGTGCTGAGGGTCCCGGGTTCGAATCCTGGTATCGCTACCTGGTATCCAATCTTTGTGTGATGAGCACGAATGTTTGTACGTTACTTAGGGTGGGACCGTATAGTTGGTCATGTTTGTCTGGCGATATTTATTAAAAAAATAATAAGTAGTAGGTATCGTAAATGATAATCTTAAACGGTAAAAATCTTGCAATAAAACTTATTTTACAGAATTTATCGCATTTATATTATGTTTATGTGTTCCCAAGGAATCTTTTGGTCACGACTAAATATGGAGTCTTTGTCTTGCAGGTCTGCGGTAAAGTGCTATCATCAGCTTCGTCATACTATGTCCACATGAAGTTACACTCCGGGAACAAGCCCTTTCAGTGCACTGTAAGTACCACATATGCTAATAAATTATTCTAGGAAAATTGATACTAGGTACCACGCAGATGCGTCAAAGTGCACTCTCATACTGCCTCCTATAGTTCGGCCGCCGAGAGAATGCGTTCCTGACAGGTGTTCTATCGTTTTATAGTTTACATATATGCACCGCGGGCACAGAATATAACAAAAAATATATCATTACTAGCTGCGCCCCGCGGTGAATAAGTCCCCACGGGAACCATACATTTTACCGGGATAAAAAGTAGCCTATGTGCTATTCGAGATCTATCTCTGTGCCAAATTCATGCACATCCGTTCAGCCGTTCTGGCGTGATTGAGTAACAAACATCCATCCAACTAAACTTTCATTCGTTCGTTCTTCCACAATCGTTGTTTATACAATTCATACCTCAAGAACGGGCGGGCCGATTTTTATGATCTTCGATCTTTGTGTCCGCCCCGAATAGCAGAATAACTAAATGGGAAAAATACATAAAGATAATTCATTTTCTCATACATTTGATTGTGAGGCGGTACGAAGTTCGCCGGGACAGCTAGTATCGTAAACAATTTTACAGTCAAGCTGCATGTTAACACTAGGGTCGCTGCTGTGAAATATTAAGAAAAATACTCGCTATCAAACTTACTAATCCGTCTTATCGAGCCGGTTTTGTAAGACGCACAACGACAGACTATACTTACCCCTTCGGAAGAATATCAGCGTGAATGGTATTGACAATGTGGTTGCGCGGGCGCAGGTGTGCGACGCGGCGTTCTGCCGCAAGCCGTACCTGGAGGTGCACATGCGCACGCACACGGGCGAGCGCCCCTTCCAGTGCGACCTCTGCCTTAAACGCTTCACGCAAAAGTCCAGCCTCAACACGCACAAACGTGTCCACACAGGTCAGTTCCTACCCATCACGTTCGCGGAGACTGACGAGCCGAGTGTTACTCTCTAGGCCTCCAAAAAACAGATCAAATGACGCCAATTTTAACGAAATTTCGCATAACTATACATATCTGTCTTGCTCACAAGTTACGAACATAAAAAGGATGGCAATACAATCAAGTTTATTCAAGTTTAATATGTGTACTACGAGCGTTTAACAGAGTCTGTTTTTAAGGTTGACTGCGCTGTACGGGAAGTAGTACAGTACCTCCCTATACTCTATTCCAAATAATTTGCTGCTGATGTAAACACGCCGCTACATCATGAGAGTGAGCGAGAGGTGTTTTACTTCGTTAGCAAATCGGTCTAGAATAGAGTTTAGTAGTCAGTGTAAAGCGCATTCAAATCGACCGCACAGCCTCGCAAGAGACAGTCAGGTGATACCGCTTGGGGAGGCGGTGCAAGTGGCTCGATGTCAGGTCGCGCGCGGCATGTGCCCGGGTCAGGCTCGTGAGGCTGCGCGGCCGGTCTGGATACAGTCATTACCTCGTGACGCGACACATAAACCGCGTCCCTCCAGCACAGGGTAGCCACCTCAGGAGCCGACTCAGTCAAACTCTAAGTCCCAGTAGCAGTGCCCGCGGGTATCGGTGCTAATTAGACACACTTACTAAATTAAACTTATCGTTGAAATGTAGTAAATCCCACGAAAACGTTATCTGTTTTTTGTTGGCCTTCATAAATATATATTTTTCGATACATTAATATTATGTCAGAATTCGTCTTTTACATGGTGTATTTGTACCGTTGTGTAGTTTTTTTATTGCTTAATAGCAATAAAAAAACTAAATGTAATCAACGCAAATACGTATTTGGGCAATAACGCCATGTAAAACGCTATCACAATAATGATCTTGATTACATCGGTGCAATGCAAATATTATGTTTGAAAAAAATATATTTATTTAATAGTTGGTATTGTCATTGTGATCGCCTAAACCGATATGATATTGCATTATTGTTGTGCAGTGCAAATTTAATGTAATTTCCATATTTTGTTATCTGTCTGATATAAAAATCGTGTTGGAAAATGTTATCTATATAGCGACGTGATTGACTGTATAATGGTTTCCCCCAAAGCGTGGAGTAACCTGTAAGGCATGGATGTTCAGTGATAGGATGGAGGAAATAGGCGACATATGGAAGTTACATTGTGACTATGCTGAGAACCCCATTAACAATTTCCCATGCTGTAGAATGTACCATGAGGGGATTGTTGCAGTTTTTATACAATAATAAAATTCGATTCTTATAATTTGATTAAGTCAACCTCCTCCTGTTTCCGCGAAACCAAAAATATGTAATTTTTTTTACTTTTTTCAATTATTTATCTGACCGTCCTATGACATTGGTGTCGTTAGTTTTCTCGCTTGTATTCTGTGTTGACGCCCTGATGATTGAGAGCTATTTTGTAACTTATTCTGTATTGTCTTTATACTTATATATTATTATGTTTATCTATGCTAAATGTGCCATATTGTATTATTTTGCTAGGGTAGTTGTTATGTTTGTAATGCACACGAAGACACGCTCTTTTGTTATGTAGATTGATGATTGATTTGTGCTATATGAGCTATTATTGCGTAGATTCACACGCGTTATCCAACTGTAACTTCTAATTAAACTTATACGCAGTTATCAAAATTATATCCTCTTCCTTCTACTAATAAATGTTAGGGTAATTACATGTATTTCTGTTTTATATTAAAAGTGCTTACTCTCTTATTATTATAAGCACGCAGCCTCTGGACGGAGCTTTATACAACTCTTAAAACTTATATACAGTATTGTTTATACCTATTTTACCTACTTATAGTATCCAATCGTATGGAGACACTTAAATGTGGTCTAATAGGACACTGGTGCGACACACAAATCGCTGAAATAATTGACAATACATGCTTAACATACGACATGTGAATAGTTTTTGAGTTGTGCAATTAGCTAAAATCTTTTCGCAAAGATCAGGGCGTGAGGAAGGCTTCTTTGTGAGGTAAACAGGGGGAGGTACAGGACTCACAATCGATTTCTAAATATAACACACAGTTTGTTGGTAAATATCGAGATCGTAAATCAATTGTGTGTCCTTATGTTAGTGGTGTAGAGAAACGTTGTGAGCGTGTGTTGTTGGAATGTGGCCTGGGTTCTAGATGAGCACATGCGCGCGTTGATGGTGAAGGACCGGCCCCACAAGTGTGAGCTCTGTCAGATGCGGTTCACGCAGAGCTCCAGCCTCAACCGACACAGGAAAATTCACACGGGTGGGTTCATTACTTTAGCGCCTCCCCGTGCCGGGTCCCCCTTGCATTTCAACGGCTAGACACACACCCGGCTCCTAAAGCCTCCTTGTTAAGCGTACGCCGTGTACTGACTATACGATGGTTTCGTTCAGAGGAACACAGACGCGCGCTGCTGGCTAAGGAACGCCCCTACCAATGCGGCGTCTGCTATGTGCGATTCACCCAGAAATCGAGTTTGGGCCGGCACGGAAAAATACATACCGGTGGGTCCCTCCCTATACCTACCACCTACTTGTGCGTGACGTTCGTCCCTGAGGCAGAACGGTACTAACGTGTCATCCGTCGTAGCGATAGCGCACCTCCCCCTGTATGTTTGTGTGTGAATGGTTTAATACTTTTAACGTACTAGGTGTAATGATGTTCCGTTTGAGAGGGTGCGGAGATGCTATATCGAAACTCGTATACCTTATAGAGGAGCACAGACGAGCCCTGTTAGAGAAAGTGCGGCCGTACCAGTGCCACATCTGTTTTATGCGCTTCACTCAGAAGTCCAGCCTGGGACGACATGGGAAAATACACACTGGTAGGCAATTTCCCCTAAACTCTTTAAGTAGTCAATGAATTTTATTATTTTACGTTAGCTCACGTTACTCGGCGGTAACAGCGTAGCGGTGCGTGGAGCTGGCGCGTTGTTGTAGCTGAATTTTGTTGGTATTTCTAGAGGAGCACATCCAATCGCTGATCAACAAAGTGCGCCCCTATCAATGCGACATCTGTGACAAGCGGTTCACTCAGAAGTCCAGCCTTGGCACTCATAAACGTATACACACCGGTGGGTCCCTTGATATTTCCTTTGTTTTCATACGGTCTCTAAGCCACAATCCAAACTACAAATTCATCTTTGAAAATAATTTTGTTCAATGTTGTGGCTTTGATACCCATGTTTTGTGAATAGTTTTAAGGGCTCCCCATAACCTGCGTCCTTTATTTTGAATTCCGATACACGGTTAGCGGTTTGCAAGTCACCACAGTAACGATTGAACCTTGAAAGGCACATTACATCTATAGGTTACACACGCTCAAAAACTATTCACAAACAGTAAAGTAAGTGAAGCATGTGTACGTTGTGACGATTTCCGTTAAGTTATAGGAGAGAGAATGTCCGATGGACAAATAACACCGTTCAAATTCCCTCATGGTAGAGCAGACTCGGCGTGGATCGGTTCGTTGCGCGGCTGCCGAGTTGAGTAGAATTATTTGTCCATCGTGGTTTTGTTTTGTTTCTCTGTCCCCCCGTGTCCGTGTGTTGGCGGCGCAGGGGAGCGGCCGTTCCAGTGCACCGTCTGCCTCAAGTCCTTCACGCAGAAGTGCGCGCTCAATTTGCACGAAAAAATACATACGGGTTAGTAGCCCACATATTTTATACTCCACAGTAATCGTGTCGGTACGAATAGCGACAACTCGCGACTCGTCATGCAGTCACCTCACATCTCATTTAGCGTCATGCTTCGCTCCTATTTTTCCGTTGCCCGCCTGACCCGTTGTTTTTACTGTCCCCGTTTTCGATAGCTTCCATCTCGTTGCTTCCGACTAACATCTCTCGATTTCTCTAACTCATCCGAAATTGCGCGCTTTACAAACTTCTGCATCCACTTGTAATAACCCGCCTTTCACAATAATATTCGCCGGTCATTCGCCCTCTCACCCTCTCATTCCGCATAAGACTCGGTGTAGTAGCATATCATTATTACCATTTCTTCATGAATATTAATTCATTCACAAAAGCGGTAATGCAATCGCCGCAATGACGCATCATTGGCGCCTCGGCACGCACGTCGGTGCGCGCTGTCAAAATTGGGTTTACAAAATTGTGGGTACGTCGGCGCTTGCGCCGGCCATGCGGGCGAGATCGGCGGGGCGGGGGCGGGCGGCCCGGTGCTGCCATGTCGTGGCCAGCGTGCGGCGGCGACGTGCGTTACTCGCTTTTGTGTGTGCACTGGGCGCAGTGCACGGGCGTCCTTTCGCGTGCGGGCAATGCCCGGCGGCGTTCGCCCGCCGCCCCTACCTGGACATTCACATGCGCACGCATACAGGCGAGCGGCCCTATCAGTGCGACGCGTGTCTGAAGCGCTTCACGCAGAAGTCCAGCCTCAATATACATAAACGGACGCACACAGGTGGGTGACAGCCGCGGGCCGGACTGGCCGCCCGCCCGCCCCCCGCCTCTCTCCACTCGCACTCCTCTCCTCCGAATCGAGCGCGCGTTTCATGAACCTACCTCTAGGCAACGATTTGGAGCGGAGTCAGCGGCGAGCGGCGACCGGTCCGCGCCGCGATCTCCGTAGTGCGAGGGCGTCTAGCGTCCTTGCGGTCACGCCGCCGCTATAATATATGTGTTGGGCACCAGTCCAGGGCAGACCGTTCCAGTGCCTGTCGTGCCCGGCCGCCTTCACCTGCAAGCAATACCTGGAGATACACACGCGCACGCACACCGGCGAGCGGCCGTATCAATGCGACATCTGCATGAAGCGCTTCACACAGAAATCCAGTCTCAACATACACAAGCGGACGCACTCAGGTACGTGGGCGGTCGGCGCGAGCCGCTGCGCGGGACGCCAGCCACGCGAGCACGTGCGGGAGGGGCGCGGGGAGGCCGGCCGCCGCTGCTAACCGTGGCCTCGTTACAGTGCAGGGGCGGCCCTTCCAGTGCCTGTCCTGCCCCGCCGCCTTCACCTGCAAGCAGTACCTCGAGATACACAACCGCACGCACACCGGCGAGCGGCCCTACCAGTGCGACGTCTGCCTCAAGAGATTCGCACAAAAGTCCACACTCAACATACACAAAAGAACGCACACAGGTTGGTTGCGTTCACTCTTAACTTATCCATATGACATTCATCGCTCGCCAAAACTCTAACATGATCATATTTTCTTTATATATATTTTGAATTCTAAGTTGTCGGTGCCACATAGTTGTCAGGATCTATGCGTTGGTTGTTGTGAGTATAGTCACGTGTGTTTAGGTGATTATTGATTTGTAAACTAATAATGGTGCGCCGGTGGTCAGTGCAAGGGCGGCCGTACCGGTGCATGGAGTGTCCGGCGGCGTTCACTTGCAAGCCGTACCTGGAGATACACATGCGCACGCACACCGGCGAACGACCGTTCGAGTGCGATGTCTGTTACAAACGCTTCACGCAGAAATCCACGCTCAACATTCACAAGCGAATTCATACCGGTACGATAACTCCCTGCCGCCATGATAATCCCACATGCGGAAAGAGATACGGTGATCAGCGCGCACCGGCTGCTTACCGATCTCTGTGCCTAGTAGAAACACCGAGAATACACGCCGTCACTGTCCTTCTCATTAATGAAATATGTGGTGTGAGGAGATCGGTAGACACTTACGTTACGTAAAAATATTGTCCTTAAGTCACTGCACAAAAGTTGCCAAAAACCGTCCATATGCAGATTGGTATAAATGCTCAACGCAGCAAGAGACGAAATACTCGAATGCAACTCGAAAGAGGGCTGCTTTGAATAAATTTAATTAGAGCACGAGCGGATCTAGGATTTCGTTAGGGGGGGAGGGCAATTTTGTTTGAAGTGGCCACCCTACCTGTGTCCGCCTCTGTAGTAGCGTTTGATCGTGCGGTCGTTCTCTTTCCACATGTGATATTACATAGTTCATGGTACGGGATCTAAGCCATCAAGGACGAATAACATTTTATTACCTGTGCACTTATACCGGTTGCCTTTGAATAAACGGGCGGGTCATGTGGTCTTTGAATAAAAGGGAAAATTCTATGTAATTACTTCGGTAAAAAGAACCCTTGCACGTTTTCGCAAATGTTTTTCGTCTCGTTGCTTACCAGATAGTGGTGAATCCACGTTTAGTTTGTGTGCGAATGTATTCTTCTAAGAATTCGTTATGAAGACGGCAAATTGCTAAACAGGTACATTATGATGTGGCACCGACAACTGTTTTATAATTTGATCATCGCTACATCATCACTTCAGTATTATAATTATTGTTTATTATAATTTCTCGCTTACATTCATTAATTTCAGACTGCGTCATACTGTCTAATTGCATCTTGCCGTCTTTTTAACATCATCTGCCTTCATCAGCGCTTTCCATCAATTCATTTTGATATTCAATTAATTTGTGTTGGGTATAAAATACAATAACTTTAGAATTACATTTCTATCACTTATATTTCAGGTGAACGTCCATATGCGTGTGATATATGCCAGAAACGATTCGCTGTGAAGAGCTATGTAACAGCACACAGGTCAGTGGCACTTGTTTCAAAAAACTTATTGTTATAATGTTCTATGATTCAGAAATATACAAAATGTTGGCGATAAGAACTTTCATGAACTGTTTACCCGATTGGCTCAGTTTCTTTCGCCGTAGGAAGCCCCTGACTTTGAATACTGGTAGCCTGCAAACTGTGTGATGGTCATTAATGTTTGTAACCCGAATCATGGACTTTTAATATCTATAAACGTACGGTATTTATATCTAGTGTAAAAGTATCCAGAAACAAAAAATCTACTTGCGACCTTAACAATTTTTAAAATTGATTTCAACTCAACTCTATAGCAACTGTAATAAGATTGAAACTTGTAACTTATTAACGAATGGTACGTACGTATACTGTGTCGTCCAGATGGTCCCACGTGGCGGACAAGCCGCTGAACTGCGACCGGTGCTCGATGACGTTCACGTCCAAGGCGCAGTTCGCGCTGCACATCCGCACGCACTCCGCCACCTCCTGCTACGAGTGCAGCGTCTGCGGGCGCTCCTTCGTCAGGGACAGCTACTTAATAAGGTCAATACATATACTTACTTATTCTTCTTCTGTTTTAAGGGTAAGACCCTTGTCGGTGTAGCTGATGATAGTTTTTCCATCTCTCTCTATCTAGAGCAGCCTCTTTCACCTCCAAATACCACATCATACCGATCTTTTCCTTATTATGATTAGAAAATTAAGGTCATGATTCAAGTAACAAAATTCCCAAAAGAACACTACCAAACATCTTGAATATGTTTATAGTACAAATTCTGACATGCGATCTGATCACATTAGCTCCAATGACCGATATTGACAAGTGTATGATTGCTGACGTAGACACCACAACCGTGTGCACCGCGAGAACCACAGCAACATGTCGGCCAACAGCATCGGCACCATCAACAGCGTCGCCACCAACACCAACAACTCCGCAGGCAACTACGACTCTCCGGGCGTTTGTGACTTAAGGTGAACGGCCGCTTCAATTTACTTTTTTATAGGTATCCCCGGGGTTCTTCGGCAGCGGTGGCGCGTGTGATATGCCATCGCATTCACAGCCTTAGACACGAGAAAAATTGTAATCAAATCGATTTTGTTATCTATCGATAACTTATGAATCGATCCACTGGTCTTCCCTACGTTTCCGGCTTGTGACCAAAATTCAAGAACCCTTTTCTGCGTCACTAACCATCGATTTACCCATTACCACCATCTTCAATTGTTTTTTTTGCGGATCTCTACACATTAATTTCTAATCGGATCTGTGGCGTAGCGAAACATAAATCCTTGATTTTTCGAGCTCTGTTAAATCGGCTCGCTTCATTGCGCAGTTCACATTCACCTAAGCTTACTTTATAGCACTTATATTTTTTTCACAGTTTTGTGCCAATGGTGAATCGTTACATGACATCCCAGGGCACACAGGTGTCCATGCAAGACACACAGAGCAAGATGTCAGCGATGTCGCCGCAATCAATCGCCTCAATATGTATGTATATACAAAGATTTATATAGATATCTCTGGGCGTTTGCGCAGCTTATGGCTTAATTTACTGAAATTGTTACGGTACTAATCCCGGTAGGGCCGTACCAGTACTCATATATTTTTTTATAGAACTTATATTTCTATTTGTATGTTATTTTCGCAGCGTCGCCCCCTCCGTCGCACACTCCTACGCCGCAACCGCAGTTGTCCGGTCAGATGCATCTTGCAGACTGATCGCCAGAATAGGTACGGCAGTCCGCATAAGTCCTAAGAGACGAATATTATACTTAGATAATAACGATGTTTTAATGTGCTTTATTTTTTTCAGCTCTCGGTTGACCAGTGAGCAGCCAGAGTGCAATATTAAAATTTGGCAGCCATCAACAAGAGCAGCTATACATAGGATGTAACAGAACGCAGCGTGGAGGCAGGCAGCTCCTCGGCTTGGATCGTCAGCATGGACTCATGCAGTATAATTTGTTTATTTCCGTCGAGTTATTTATTGACCCAGTGTTGGTATGGCGCGGCGGCAGACGGCTCGTTGGCTCGCGGGATCCCTCGGTAGCAGCAGACGACATCACATAGAGACGAGGACGTAGAGTAGTCACGTAGCGGTACCGCCTATGATAATACGCATTGTGATTTATACCTACAACTGTGATTTATCTATACCATCACACGATTATATTAATTCCGTGGTGGCGTTCATAAATCGATACTTAAAGTCTCATCATGATAGATTGTAGGCCTAAATTTTTGATCTCATATTCTAATTTGCTTAGTGATATATTTTGGAAACGTGAATGGTAAATCTCCCGACTTTGAAATTCTAAATTTTAATGTTCGTCGTTCGCTTGTCACCGTCGTAAGTACCCATCCTTCATTAGTCGTAGTGAAATGTAACAATATCTTATTGCGATGCTTTAACTTAGAACGTGTCAGTGTATATGGAAGTTCAGTAATTTTATATGAACTGTTACCGGCGAGGGGTGAAAGTATTTTGATCGCTGTGAAATATGAAGGGACTCTAGATGATACTCCTCAAGATTTATCCGTAAGAGAACTAAAAAAAACAGGTTTCATGTATTAATAATAATAGTAAATAAGAAGTACAAATAATAATTCCATAAACTAGAAGAGTCCTGAGAGGCAATATTCATAGCTTCACAAAATTAATAACTTTAATATGATGTTTATTGGAGGAATCCAGAGAAGTGCCTGTTGCAACATAAAATTGGCAATATTTTTTAAACGTATTACGTTCAGAATAAAATTATTATGTTCAGTGTTCAATGTGTGTGGGGTCGGAGTGGCCGGCGCGGGCGCAGGTCGGCACTCGCGAGTTGCATAACAGAGCGTATCATTTGTGAAGCTTCTTACTAAAACTTTGTGTGCCTTCTAGCGGATAGCGACATTAGGCAGTATCAATCATAACACCCATGGATGAAACTTCATTTATTTTTCAAATTTCCGAAATGAAATAGGGTATTCATGTGAAGGTAGTCTCATAAAACATCGTTACATATATTATTTTATCCATTTAGGATATCGATAACACATTTGTTTGGAGAGAGGCGAAACGTTATTTCCATTACTGTTTGTTCGAATAATAGTAATAACGAATAGTGTATAGTGCAGTAGTCTTCCAATACCGCGAGACAGTTCTTTGCGCTGTGGAGTGCAGCTAGTGTCCGCTGCGAGGGTTCCTTATGGTTTGCCATTATTGATATCAAAGATAGATTGGTGCCATTTCTGTGTAAATGATGTGGTAGTGTAAGTTTAGTTAAGTCTGCAGGTCAGGGTAGAACTGGAAATAAAATATTGTGTAAGAGATCTTATATTGTCATAGTATATACCGACGTTTGTACCTATTATTTCGTCATGATCCCCGTGTTGTTGTTTTCGATACATTATTTTATTTCCATGATGTGTGTGTCCATGTGCTGGTTCAGCAGTGTAAATATGGTAGGGTTTATTTATTCAAGTATATCGGAGCGGAAACTATTCAAGATTATATAAGAGTGTGTGATCTGTAGGAATGTCTCATTCTACAATCATGACGAATATCGAACTGAGAATATAATTGGAATTAATGTTAGATTTAGTGCAGAACTATACTTTGGGTACTATTAAAGATCAAAATTTCTTGTAGATGTACATACATAAGTATACATATAATAATAATCTATATACATATGAATGTTGTTTGATAGTCCTCAATATTTTTTTATATTTTGATAGTTCTGTATTTGAAAGAAACACGAAAAAATAGGCCAATATCTCATTATCATTTTAAATAAAATATGTACACAGTGTGTTAGGGTAAAATAATATTACGAGGATGCATTTAGTTGCCCACAAATTTTAAGAGTTACTACACCTAAACTTTTCCGTATATTAAATTCTTATAAATGTTTTAGTAAGTTTCTTACCAAGCCATTGATAACAGTATTATTTAGACAAACTAGTACTTGGGTTTAACGAGTAGTTATAAATCTTTCAGATACCATTACATAATGATCACCATTGAAATTTTAAAACCATCGTTATCAATAGTTTGTATGTAACAGCTTCGGCAGGCGCCGGACGAGCGCCTCCCGTCGCTGGGTACCTTATAATTATTACCCATAGATATTATAAATGGAAATAGAAACACCAATATAGTGAACTAGAGACATACAAATATATAAATAAATTGGTGTCTCGGCTTTCCCGCCATTCGCCGAGGGTGATTGTTTCCTTTGAATTCTAGAATTAGTAATATATTTTTGTTATTCTTATACCTATTATGTTCACTGTCTTTATGATTGTTTCACATTTATTATTAACATGTCGATTCGTTGGTTCACCCTTGCCGAATGTTTAGGAAAGTTGAGACATACGGCCCTTGTTCATTACGAGATATACTGCCTCTCAAATCTCACAAGAAGAGATTCATTGAGATATTTATATAGGCTCTTGACGAATATGTTTCGTAAATAATAAGGACCCTACAATAAAGCGGTGAGGGGCGCGAGCTGCAACTTGTTTTAAGAATAACTGAGTATACGTTGGACCCGCAACTCGTGCGCCTTCACTGTCGTAACTATTTTACATACCGTCGGCGTCGTTAGTTTAAGAAAGTGATTATTGAACTTTTGAATTTACGTAAACGCACGTGTTGTAATGAGTCGTTTTCTCTTCGTCTACATATTATTTTGAACCGTAGAAAAAGACTCTGCAATTCACAACGTTAAAAAGAATACTCACAGGAAATATTGGCAGTGTTAGTAGATTGTGTTTGTTGTTATTTTGTTGTAAACATCCGAGTGGTTGTGGTTGGCGGACCAACCAGCGTCATAGTAAGCCGTATTAAAATTTTGGTTATAGAAATCGTACATATCCTTACCGGTGAATGTATAACGTGTACTTCCTTGTCGCGGCAGACTAGTCTAGGGGCGCGAGCCCGGCCGGTTGCACTTTACTTGATCGTGGTAGTTTTATGAGTAACAGTGAGCCTTGTATAATCATAATGTCTAAGGTACATAAATATTTAGTTCTATTGTATCGTTAGATTTACGCGAACTTCCGCTTTGCCAACATATTGCGTTGCTTACCTTATAATCATACGAGAGTACAGCCTAAGGATTTTAACTTTTTTTATATACTGAGAGCTATTTCTAAGTCACTGATTTTATACTATTTCTAATTAAAAAAACGGCTCTAAGCCGCAATTTACCAAATTTTGGAGTATTTTACATCCCTTTAATTGCGATTTTTTATTATTATAAGTAATAAATAATAAGCAAACATCATGGCATGATGATTATCTACGCGGTCATTTAGTTATAGCTCCTCAGAGTTTTAATGACCAATATTTTAACTACAAACTGTTTTTTCTTTTATTGTTAAAATTTTTAGGCTAGTTTATATTGAAATAAGTTAGATTTGTTAATTGTGGTGTATTACATTTACATTGCACGTGATTATAGCTCTCACAGCCTCCTTTACAGATGTTTGTTTAGTTATTTTATAGTCTGAAGTGATTGTGATAAAAATTATTATAATTATATTGGTTTGTTTTGTAGAACGGAAGTCTTTCATATTGTTTATTGTTAATACTTTGAGTATACAACCTGCGACGAGCCGACGCGGCGGTAGGGCGAGGCTGTCAGAGCGTTTATGTAGTCAGCATTATATATATGCTTTAATGTGATTTTTTAAATGTACTCCTTATTATAGTCTCATCAATCAATATTATAATTAGCGAACTAACAAAACTTATTTTTTTCAGTTCATAGTGATTTATATTGAGATCAAAATAAATACAGAGGTTATATTTTAATTTTATGAAAAAAAAATATACATTGTAAAATTATTATTTAGTGCTCATTTGCGGAGCTCTAATAAAAAATAAACTATATGAATGCAAAATAACAAGTCACGATTCTTTTAGAAGTCGCCATGTAGTGGAAAAAAAAATAAACGTGCCATGATATTTGTGGCTAATCACATTTTTTTATTTTGCTACACCCTTCCCCTACTGTCTTTGTTTTTCAGTTACTGCGTAATACTGGAATGCTTAAGTACATGCCAACTATTATAAGCTAATATCAAATCGATAAAGATTTGTTAAAGAAAACATTTTCACTTAGTGACACTTATTTTAATTATAATCATATAATCATTAACAATCCACAACTATTTCCTCTTTGACGACATTGGCATCGCCAGCTGGTGCCAGCGTGTTATCCACGATCGGCGCCGGACTCTTGTAGTACGCGTTACTAGCGTAATGCTCTTTCAAATACTCTGCGCCCAATTCGTAGTACTCTTCTTTGGATATGCACCAGTTCTCGAATTCATTGCTTCCCGCGAAGTCCCGCGCACCGTACCAAGCATCGAGACTTGCATTTTGCGCTATTACCACTTTATGGGTCGATTGAAACGGTCGCATTTCCAGAAGTTCCCTTTCGAGTCTTTCTTTTAGACCTGCGAAATTAAAAAAAAACTATTTAGCTGATGACGGATATTCCTAATGGTTGGGTCTATTGATAAATTTTAGGTTAGACTAATTTTCAAAATTTATCAAATAACTATACAATGTAGAATATTTGTCATAAATAATAAGTAGGTTCCTTTATGTAAAATATTTTGTGAAATTACAAAGTAATAAAATATATTTCAAAATTATTCTATAGTAGTCGCATACATTCTGACAGTCGGACTTTAGTGAACTCAGTGTTAATATAAAAACCAACCAGGAAATTGAGAGCAGCCTCCCGTAAGGAACACATTGTTGGCCAGCAGAAGTTGATCCTCTGGACTGAAGTGCTTGAAAACATATTCCATAGTTTCCGCTAGGCCCGCCTCCAAATTACCCATCATGGATGGCTGGAACATCAGTTCTGGTGCCCTGAAATTTCAAAATATTACAGGGTGGTTACTTCCTCAATAGTGACACGTTATACGTACGATGGCAGTGTATAAGGAGTAAACCAAGGTCACTAATATACTGATCTGTAGGTAGATTGATTGATTTTTATGTGATTCATATTAGGCGTTCAAATTATTTATTTGGAATATACCTATATGCGGTAACACTTTTATTTATGGGACTAGGCCCGCCACACACTCCCACCACTGCTACTCCTGTAAGCCAGGATCTACAGTGGAGTCCAATGAAGACACCGAGGTTTGACCCTCGGCGAGTCCCGGGACAAAGTTAATTGTCTTGGAACCCGCACGATATTAATCGAAAGATAAAAATAGGAGTTGGAAGAAAATTATCCACACTGCGGTAACACTTATGAATTAAAATTTTATTTTGTTAAGGGGGAAGCTCAGGGTCAGGGCGCGAAATTCAAAATGTCAATGGTTTTTATTTTTTTACGAAAAATTTGGACATCTTTACGATGTAATTTAGTGTTTTGCGATATTAGCATTCTGCATTGGATGTCTCGATGTATTAAGTTTGCTTAAAAAAGTACCTAATCCGATACAATACCATAAGGTTTGTAAAAACCGTCACTTTTACTAACTTAATGGTGTTGTATCGTTTTAGGTATTTTTTTAAGCAAACTTAATACATCGAGACATCCAATGCAGAATGCTAATATCGCAAAACACTAAATTACATCGTAAAGATGTCCAAATTTTTCGTAAAAAAATAAAAACCATTGACATTTTGAATTTCGCGCCCTGACCCTGAGCTTCCACCTTAAGCTTTAACGCTAACACATCGGCAACTGGCAAGAACTTGTAAACAGTGTATTTTTTAATCAAGGAAATAATAAGTTAGTTACAAAAAGAAAAGGTTCTTTAGCACCAATGTGTTGACTTTCGACGCGTACACTAGGAAATGCTGTTGATCGCAATTCGCATTTATTACTCTGGGCGAAATGTCGGTGCAGAGGCAGCTAAGTAGGCACAACAAGTTATATAGCGTCTCATGGGAGGCCTCGGATGCTGTAAGGATCAGGTCCACGTCTCACCTGAACGGCTCGATAGCGAGATGGAGCTGGTGATGTTGGCTGGAGTTGGCGGGCGGGGGTTCGAACTCACGCAGCGCTTCCTCCAACTCCAACAGTCGCTCGCCGTCAGCCTCCGAATCCGAGTCCGCATCGCGACTTATACTGAAACGATTAGAATCGAGATGCTATTCGATTAATTATCCGTTCGAATGTTCGATACAATTTACCGCATGTCTATTGTGCACACAATTAAGAATGAGTTTTTAATTTGTACTACCTACCTTTCGACAAGATCCAAATCGATTCGATCAGAATTTTACTCGTTTGACGACGATCTTTCAGCCATTGTTCATAACCAAATTGAATATTCGAAACACTACTCAACCGATTCGATTCGACCACTCGCTGTGTTTACAAAGTATATTTCATAATGCCAGTTTCAATTAGGTAATAACCGAATCGGTCGATACAAGACTTGTCATAAGGTTGTGAATCGAGCTGCAGCAGGTCTCACTATCCATCTACGATTTGCAAGCGAAATTAAATAACAGCGATCAAACGAGGAACCCGCATAATAGTCCTAACGTCATCGAAAAATCATGCCACCAATGTCATTTTTATTTATAAAATCTGTGGTTTAAGGGGGACGGCAAATGTGCGGCGGGTAAACTATAATATTTCATTAAAAAAATAAATTAAACCATCTTCGGCAGTCCCGAAATTGTTTTAAGATACAATGAAATTATCAGCATACATAAATAATTGATGCATTTTATCAATTATCATGAACAATTCACGCCTGACTAAAAGTTTACCAAGCCAAAATTGTTATCATAAAAATGTTTAAGTTCTTGATGGAAATACCAAAATCGCTATAGGTATGCCTATAAAAATTGAGAAGTCCTCTCAATTCTTCATGGATCCCATGATCGGAACAAATTTTCGATAATAATGGGACCAATCTGTAAGCATATCTTTTCATATAAAAAAATAATTTTCCATATCGGTTATTAAATGACGGACTCCTCCTATTTGAAGTCGGTTAAAAAGGAGTTAACGGTTTCTAGGACAGCTACCCTGCATCTCCTATGGAATTCTCCATACAGTCCCAGTAAACAAAAACTCTCTCTCTTCGGTCGTTCCCTCATGACTGAGGATAGTGATCATCACGGCAGTTCTTTGGATCCGACGAACTGTCTCCATCGGCTCCGGTCTGTGGCCATCTCCACCGCGGCGTAGAAGCGGGACGTTGGTGTTTCTTTAAGTTGGTCAAACAAAAACAGTATGTGTCTAATAAAGTCCAATACCTCTTGTACGCGTCCCAGTCGGAGTCCTGGTCGCCGAACTCGTCGCCGGCGGCGGCGAGGCGCGAGATGACGCGCATGCGCTCGGCCGCGGCCGCCGTGCGCCGCCGCGCCATCGCCGCGCGCCGCGCGCGCCGCGCCTCGCGCCGCGCCGACACCGCGCGGTACTGCACACCCAGTGTTGTCAGATGTGATTTTCTATTTCTACCCAAATTTTAAATTATTTTTCTCCAAAATGATACAATTTGTTTGAGTTTTACCCAAACGTAAAAAGTTGATAATATCGGTTAATTTTTCTTATTTTTTCCTTGAAAGACTGTTCTAGTTTACAAACTGAAACAGCATAATGAGCTTTTTTTTTTTTACGTTACGTAGCCCCACTGCATGTGTTTGACGGGTATGACATACCATAGAGAGAAAAGAAGAGTGAAAAGAATGAAAACTAAAAAGTACCCAAAATTCTCCATGGTATTTTTTTTTTCTCCAAGAATTTCATTTCTCCAAAATTTCTCCAGAGCCAAAATACCCAATCTGGCAACACTGTGCACACCGCACACCGCACCGCATACATTGCTCCGTACATACATCAACATCTAATACGTCCACATTGGATCGACGGAGTGGACAACTTGACGTAGATGACGATGTAGTGCCGTGTACGAGAACTGAGAGAACGCACTCTTGACTTTGACTTTTTTTTTATTTATTTATTTAAATTACGAAGAAAGATTATAATTTTGTTAAAGTGGTGCAACACAAACTCAAGTGAATTCATTTGAAAATACTAATAATATAAAATACTAGCAAATACTAGTATTTTATATGAATGATTTAATTTGTAAGCCCGCGGCTCCGCCCGCTGTTCCTCGATGAAACATAGGCTATAATCCGCAGGGATATTATAGCTTAGTATTAGTGAAAGAATTTTCAGAATGGGGGCGAACCCAAACCGAACGCGATTACTTATATAGATATTAAACATCCATGACTCGGGAACAAGCATTCGTGCACATCACACAAAGTTTGTCCCTACCAGGGTTCGAACCCGTGACCCTCGGCACAGAAAGCAGGGTCACTGCCAACTGCGCTAATCAGCCGGTCAAATCATTAAATAGAAATCTTGATTATAATAAAACCTATATGCTATTTGATAACAAAAATATAGTCTATTTAATTACCTATAGCCTTAAAAATTACTGTGCAGCCACCAACTACAACACACCTAAATCAGCTAGAATACATTATGAACTGGCACCTTATCATAACGTAACGTTAACACTATAACAATATGAATGGCAGACCTTAGCCCTCGTATCGTTGAGCCAAATCTGGAATGCTTCCGGGTCAGTAGGGGGGTTGATCCGTCCTGTAGGCCGAGACTCCAAGTTCTCCTCGGCGTTGGCGGCGGTTATAATACGCTGCTTGTTCTTTTCTATACGCGTATTCAGGTTCGATATTTGTCTCTGTAATAGAAAATATTGTAAATACCTAATAATGTTAGTGTTAGTTACACTCTGCCTGCGAATTTAAGCTAAGCGGTGAAGAAAAAACATCGTGAAGAAAGCTGCATGTCTGTGAGAACCGCTCGAAAGACATGTGAAGTCCGCCAACTCGCGCTGGTTAATCATATTGTATATTATGAAATGTATGTATATATTACCTGAAGATCTTCATAGCTTTTGATATCGAAACCTTTGATAGCGTCATTGAACTCATTAGTATCGCCGTTTTCGACCATATCCTGCACGAAAATATTTAAATGTTAATAAGTACAACAGTTTTAACACTAATACAATTGTAATAGAGATCATACTTGTATAGCAAGCAATTGGTTCAATTGTTCTTCGTCTTCGGCCAGCCTTTCCTCCCTTTTCCTAGCATTTATTTCCAGTAAACGACGCGCCATCTCTTTTTTTCTTTCCTTTTGCTGTTCGGCTGTCATAAAAACCACGATTGAGAATACATTTGAAGTATAGCATGGAAAGTACGTTGATGTCTACATTAATAATACTAAGACCAAAAAGAGTGATCTGGAAAGGGTATACTATCATTTGGACTTGCGTTCTTTAGCCAAAAGGAAGCCCAGTTTCAAAGGATAATATACCCTTTCAGAACGGCTATTTTAAATCATTGGGAAACAATATCAGAAACGGATTCGAAACTTTCCGATGTCAGTGTCGCTTCCGACGAGCTTTTTGACAAAACGATTTGGTATTGCCATCGAGAAACATCCAAAATAATCAAATTCGGAAATTTTAATAGCGGTTGCGGTAATTCAGTTCAGAAGTTTTCGATTCCGTTTCCGATATCGATTTCGTATGGTTTAAAATAACCCTGCTGGATCAGAATATATAATATTGATATTATGATAGATATAAAATGTTCAGAGGACCTACCTGTTAAGCCAGATGAACTGGCAGCTTGCACATAAGGCAGCTGTATTCTCTGAACATTGGCTTCATAGTAATCAGGGCTGGCCCACTTCTTGACCTCCTCTTGGTAGTCACACGCTATTGTGCTGTGCTCCTGAAGTATTTCCTCGATCCTCGACATTGTGATTGCATTCACATGCACCGGATATTTCAGTTGCAACAACTTGTGTAGATAGTAAATCATCTCACTGCCACCTGTTTATATTTTATATGTGTTTATTTAGATTATCCTATCTTATCTGATTTTAATCTATGTTTGAAGGTCTCATTCATGTTTTGTCAATATTAGAGCAACTAATGTCATCCCCGAAACCAGGATGTTCAGGGCCTTAAGTATTAGTTTTTATTGGATTCAAATACTAATTAATTGATTCAGTACATTAACCTATAGAGCTACATATTTTGCTCTGTAAAATGTATAAACATGCGGGACACCTTTCGCGTGTCCCGCATGTTGCAAAATTAAGCAATTGTTTGATTCCAAGTTGGGTCAATTTCGAAAATTATCTTTTCATAATTTGCCCAAGGCTGGCTATTATTAGGATGGCCCCTATTCCATAGTATGTATGATACCCATAAAAACTGTTGCTTATTTTGAGACCATACAGTTAGTGTTTTTGATGGCAACAAAATTAACTTACCTAAATTAATCCTCCTAGCATGGTCGAAAATAACTTTGCCTCTGATGACAGGTATGACATGGATGGTATGGTAGCCACAGTTCACAATGAGGGCTGTGTCCCCAATATTGTTTCTGTACATGCTGAACAGGGAATCCACTCCGTAACTCACCGCAGGAACCCCATAACCCTCAAAGAGAAGTTCAGACATCACTGAAAATATGAATCTATTATTTGGAGAACTGGCTTAAATGACCTAAATTCTTTATACTTTCACCCCTGAATTTATAGATGTTTTATAATTTTATCAAACTTCATAGTACTACACTAAGCAAAACTCTTGTTCACAGTACTATACGACGTTTAATAAAGTTATAAACTGACTATAAATTTGGGGTTATATCTTAAGATTTTATAAAGTTAGTATGACACAATTATTTTTTTAATATGAGAGATATTTATGGTGTAAAACTCAAATGCTATTCAATTATTTCAATTGCACATGGCTGTGTGCATATCATTATAGATATATTAATAGACATACAATTATGTAGACCTCAATGTTTAAGTTGCATTTGAGTATACCGCAGTCAGTTCCCTGTATTAGTATTAGATAATAGAGTTTAACATACACTGTCTACAGTAGTTTGGTGTCACAAACGCTTCAGTCATAGCTATGGGGTGCGGCACGCAGCCTTCATTGTCAATGCCTAGATGCGAGAATATATAATCAAACACTTGTTCCTGTGCCTCGAAATGTGTCACTACATTCTTATCAAATTGAGTCTTAAGTTGGAATCTGAAATAAAGGTATAATGTGGTTATTATTGGACCAATTAAGTAAGTAGTAAGCTATGATTCTACTCCAAAAGTTTTAGCTTATAAGAATTTGAAATAATGTTGACTTATAATGAACATTTTAAGAATGTAATATGAAAAAATAATCCATGGAACAGGTACTGGCTAAGGGAGGTACCTGACTGCTTCTATGTTTACGATGTCGTTTCCAATCTGTATTGGAGGCGTCACTGGGGGCTCAGCATCCTTCTTACATCTGTCTTTACGTGGTCTAGCAATCAAGTTTTTAAATATCAAATGCGGTTCGTCATAAATTGACCAACCAACCCTGCACTGATACGAACCTAAAACCAAATAACATCAAGTTTGTGTTGTTTGTTACCTTCATCTGAGTCTGTTATGTTATTATAATGAATTTAGATTGAGAGTCGAGCTAACCATTATCTATAACCAAAGGAATGTGTCCAAATTTAAGTGTAGGACTATATTCGTGAACAATATCTGGCACAGTTTTATAGTCTTTTAACACAAGCACATTATCCATTTTAGTATTTTTTATATTTTAAGAAACCGGCTCAAATAAGCATACATGAACACGGTCTGTGACAGTCAGTAAAAAAAATGACAGTTGTTTAAGACGTAAAAAATGGCGTTATTATCATAGGTATTTTGCCAATATGCTTAGACAATGTCCATTCCAATAATGAAATAAAATAAACTAACTTTAAATCACAGCATTATACGATTGTTTTGGTTCAAATAAAATCCTTGATAAAATAATGGTTCAAATACTAAGATCAAGGAAGGACTAATGGCTCCACCCTCAGAGTGGTACATAACTTTTTTTCAACCTGTGTCCAAAAATATCCAAAACATTTTTTTTATTAATGTACAAGTTGTCTCTAATTAGGCAATAGCTAATTAACGAGATAACGGCCTAAAGAAAATCCAGTGTTGTCATCCTATTATATAAGCGTACTCACCAAGGCGTTGGGTAAGATATTATGATCTATGTAAATACTCACCACACATGAGCCTAAAGGCTAGATACGCCTGAGGTGATAAACTTTAAGGTCCACTAAAGTTAGATATCCAAAATCAGACAAAGATAAATAAGTGAATTTGCTAGGGAATGGATTTGGAATGGCCTTCTACACTGTGCACTGTGTACTGTTGCGGATCGCGCTATCGAAACTTACGAACAGTAGAGGAAATTTCACGTTTTAGTTAGACGTAAATAGGTTGAGCTTTTCTCAAGATACCTCCATAATGGGTTATATTTTTTTTAAATACCATGATTTATTCGTGTTCATCTGCACATTATTAGCTAACGTCAAAGCATCTTATACTTGAGCAGACGAAAATATCCTATAGTTTAAAGTTTAAACACAAAAATAAAATACAAATTGTACACTATTTTATGAAGTTTATTCACAATACTGATGTAGCCAGGTATCTAAATTCTATTAACTTCATTACATTTCATCGAATATATATTAATTTTCTTATAGTCACCATCATATTCAATTTATATAACAATATAATAGCCCTTAAAGGAATGTGTATGCTAAACATTTCAAATAATATAATATACATAGTTCTTTAATAACAAATCAATAAAATGGCAATTGTGCCTCGTATTTTTAATGAACTTATTATTTAAAATAATTTTCGCCAGTCAAACGGGCGAAGACGAATTATGAAAAAAAAACTGGTTCAATAAGTAGGACTTCTAGTTTGAAAATGGAACAGTGGCAATTTATTTACAACATTCTTTACACTATGTTGCTACTGTATCTGAAAAAGTCCGGTGTTACACAAGACAACAATAATAACAATAAATTAAATGTTTCATTTAAATATATAACACGTTTAAGCTTTCGCTCCCACGACGGTGCCAGCCTGTTTGTCGATTTGTTCCTTCTCCAGTTGCTTACCGAGGTATTCCCTGAAAAACAAAATCATAATTTGTAAGCTCCAAAATGATATTTTTATTCTACAGTTATGTGTAAAATCCTTCGAGGATATTTCGGAAAACGGCGGATAATTAACTTTGCTCTATGTAATCAATCGTCAGAACAAAGCCCACCATTGAAATAAAACTATTTGTTAGGATTTTATCGCGTTTATATTTTGATTTTACGTTCCCGACGTTATTATATAAATTTATTTCAATGTGTAGTATTCGCGTAAATATAAGAAATCAATATGTAAACCCCACCATGTTTGTTGGTGATAGTGAAAATTATAGAGATGTTCGCACGTACCGACCGGGTTACATTTAGACCTTTATCTGAGTTATAAAAAAGTATTTATTTCGTATTATCGTACGTATTATCGCGGACTATACTGGCTGCCTTATCATATTTTGTTTTATTTGTATAGTGTGCTTAGAGCCGCACTAAGCCGTGACATTGGCGATTATCAGTGTCACCATACGTAAATGACCGTAAGATGTCAAGATACTGATAACCTTGGTAGGACAGTCAGCGTCAAAAGTCGCTAATGGGTAAATTTCTTAAGACATGTGGTTATTATTGTATTAGAATTAATAAATATTAGAAACGGATCACAGAAACATTATCAATATAAAGAATAGACATAATAAGTCACTAAAAAGTTACCGAATTCAAATTGCGAACACAAAGTGAAAGTGGCTTTATTTTACCATACGCTACGCCTTCTCCGTCTACGATCGAATCAATCACACAAATTAATATTTTAATTTCTTAATGGCGCCACCACCTTATGTATTAAGCCAGTCTCAAGTATAAGGTAGCTATTATACAACAATGCTAGACGATCAGTTACGCGGTTATAAGATATGTTAACTCGTATGTGTCAAGTAATTGTCATACGAAATTCTGAACGAAATATAGCTATTATAGAAATATAGCGTTGAAACAGTCAAGGTTTATAAAATTGACTTTCATGTAATACGCTAAATGAATTGAACTTGCGTTTAGTTATTTGTATTTGAACATTATTTTTTAGCCATTACACTAAATTATACGTAGGAAATTTCATATACAACGAATTAGTATACAGGGGACGAATCCGCCATTATTCGAATGTTTGTCTGTCTGTCTGTACGCGCATCACGCTACAATTACTTGATGGACTTTGATGAAACTCGACATAGCGATAGATAATATCGATAAGATCGACATTTAGAAATTAACTACAAGACAGCAAAACAACTGTCTCTATTAATCCACTGGGTAGATTTTACTAAGATTTGGATGAAGATTGCTTATAAGCCATTTCAATGTATATTATACATTTTATCCCGGTAAATAAAAGGGTTGCTCCAGGAGAGTCAAAAACCTTAAGTACTTAAATTATATAATGCCTGTTCCGTGCGTGGCTTATTTCCTTGGCGTACTAAGGCTTAAACTATAACAATATTTGATATTATTAAGATATTTAAAAAAACTTAAATAACTCAAATGATGAGAAAATATTGGAACTCGCGTTCATAGTTGAAAAGATAATCTCTTAAAATTGGTAAGTATAATAAAGTCTGATAATTTGGGAGCTGTGGGATATTAAAAGAAAAAGTATTGAACATATTGTTCATGGATACATTTTTGCGGATCTTAAATTATGTACATTATAATTATTCGATTAATCAACATTGTCCTGGTGAGTCACACATGGTCCTGCGCAAGAGACGTAAAGGGGAGGCCTTTGTCCAGCAGGGGGACACACGACAGGCTAAAAAAAATAACAACATAGTCATTCATAAAATGGCACTGACAGGACAAATAATAATAAACTTAAGACTTACTAAATGCTTCTTTCTGTGGTTCGTGGTCTATATAGGTAGATAATTAATAACTTAAAATACTGTTAGGTTGTGGTTTACACTAATACACTTTTTTATTTACATATTCACACCTAAATTGGCAGGGCAAGCTAGTCTTTTTTCCTTATCTAGTTTAAGCCTGTGTACCATATTATTATAACTTTTGCCTTTGGAAAACCATAGTTAAGACGTGCATGTGAGAATTGAAGGACCCCAAGAAGCTTTGACCTCCCCTTAAACTCATGCGCTATATCTACGGGGCGTAACTAGTGATAGGTTTGAATTAAAAATCAAATAAATTCATTTGTCTATTAAACCTACCTACTACATAGAGATTTTCATTGACAGCTTGTATCTATTATTATGTAATAATATTGATAATTTACTTATGAAAAGGAATATGTTCTAGTATTGGCACATTATTGAACATTACGATTGTTGGATTTTGTTGTGCCCATTTGTGTTTCATATTGACAACTTCCAATGGAGTACTTCAAACTGATAATTTACGAGTACAAATATTAATGATATTTGACTGTGATCAGTTATTTTCGGGCATAATATGATTAAGTTTATAAACCAATTCATCACCGAATTTTGACGCTGAACGCACAAACATTGTGAATATCACTTACCAGTTGTGAACCATAAGTTTCTGAACGGCGAGCAGTGCTTCGTATCGTACGTTGGGGTCTTCGTGGCTGAGCAGGTACATGACGCGTTGCTTCCCGCCCAGTTGCTCAATAATGCTGTTGACAATTTTCTAGTTACAAGCGGACAATTCTTTCAAACAGGCATGTTAGAGTTGCGTCAGGGTGTTATTAGCAACAGTCATTGCGTGAGTTTAACGACCCCCCCCCCCTTATGCATTCCAATGGGGGTTGCTAGTTCCCTTCGTTACATTGCAAAGGGAGATTAAAAATACCTCCTTCACGGTGCAAAGTGGGATTGGGTGTCGTCCTAACTGGTCAACGATTGCACTAGCAAACGATGCGATTTCGTCACGCGATTGTTGATCATCGCGTTGCGTCGTGCGGTTATCAGCAACTCTCGTTGCGTTGCGTGAGAGTATAGAGACAGCCCTTTTCTGTCGCGTTAGGGATTCACTATATTAGCACACCTCGTGGCGTCCTGTGGAGGGGTCAATGAACGATCAGGGTCATGTAACTTGGAAGAGTCAAGAGCCACTCCTCCTTTCGTCCCCTATCCTCATGGCATTACCAGCCCTTTATAATGCTCCCGCTGCCCCTCATTTCCCCTCATTTGGTTCCACCACGCTGGCTCAGTGCGGGTTGGCGGACTTCACACATCTTTCGAGGAGTTCTCTCAGACATGCTGGTTTCCTCACGATGTTTTCCTTCACCGTTTAGGAAGTTATAATCGTGGTTGAAAATGAGATAGTGAACAGTGTAATGCAACGTACTGCTTGCCGCGCGGGTAGTGGCGCACGTACTCGCCCACGTCGTAGCAGGCCACGGCCAGCACGACGGGGTCGCGGCTCTTCTCCAGCAGGTGCACCAGCGTGCGCAGCAGCTCCTGGCCGCGCTCGTTCAGGCGCGCCGCGTTCTCGCGCCAGAACTTGGCCGACTTGTGCACCGGCGACCACTCCAGACTATATGTATTAGTGCATATTAACAATAGTTTAGACGTACATTGATCTTAGTACACTATATATTAAATGATTACTATAATAAGCTATGTTATCGGTCACCGAAAACTAATCGTCGAGAGCGAATTCATTAATTTCGGTCATATTTTTTAAGATTTGGATAGGATGGGCGGACTAGAGTATTTTAATGTTGAGTGTGAAGTAATTGTCAAAATTATTGTTATACCTAAGCATCTTTACGGACCTAGAATCATGAGACGCGTTCTTAACACTCGAAATGGAATATTACAAAATATCACACGTCACTAAACGTCACTAAAATAATGAGCACTTCTTATTCCATTAGAAGCAAATTTAAAATATATTAATGACATATTGCTAACGTCTGGCACGCACCTGCGGCTACTGCCATTAATAGACATTCAATTCAGGCATTTTATATCGATTAACGCGTTAATAAACGGCATGTGCTGCAGATGTAGGAAAAGCGTATAAAAAAAGTTATGATTACGTACCGGCCGCTCTTAATTTCAGTGGCGTACTGGTCAAAGGAGCTGAGGTCCTGCACGGAGGCCTGCAGGCGCTCGTTGAGGAAGTCCACGTCGTTCATTATGTCCTCGTCGTCGGAGCGCTTCTGCTCGAGGATGGACAACTGCTTCAGCACCTTGCACTGCACCATGGCGATGCAGTGCTCTTTCGACACCTGATCACGTAAATGTATTAAGTTACTATGCATTCAATGGATACATTTTATCCAATGAGTTACTTATATAATTGATAGAACTAGGCGATACTTGGCGGAAATCCATTGTTACACAATTGGGGGTAGAGAAACCACCACTGACCCTCGGCTTGTCAACTTTCCAATTAAAAACCAAACAAGTTTGATCCATAATTAAAGAAGCCAGCAACACCGCACTCCTCTAAGATGTTAGTCGAGAAACTATCTATCACGAGTGCGGGACCTCAAATAAAATGCAATTCTCCGCGAAACAAAGCGAATCTAAAAAGTATTCGATACGTGTTTCGCCTCTAAACGAGGCATCCTCAGGACTTATTCATCCTTATTTGCAGCCCAGCAGTCCTGAGGATGCCTGGTATAGAGGCTACAAATTTCTGATTGCACAATGTCTTTACTGTTGCTATGACGATAGTCTTCACTAGAACGGCAACAAACCCAAAGCTAACTAGATTTGGATATGCGACCCTAAAACCATATTCCATACCTGTTGGTCCTCGGGCTTCTCAATTAAGTTCCTGAACACAGCGAGGACGATGCGCGTGACCTTCTCCTTGACGGAGTCGCTAAGAATGTCGGCGAGGATTGGGATGGCATTAAACTTGTTCATCTTCTCAGCCAGGAGCGGGTTGAAGGTCAGCACCCAGAGGCAGAACACCAGCTGATATTGCACCTATACAATCATATTAAGAATTAATATTTAGGGATTAGAATTTTTACATGAATATTGCCAGACGAACATACCGACCTTACGGTCCCAAACTGAGCAAAGCTTGTATTATAATTACCGTACAACAGACTGGCCTGGGTGCGATACCTGTATATCATGGTCAATATAGATTTCTTATCACTTATCACACAAACTTTCTACTGGAATTAGAACCCAGGAACCTTGATACAGAAAACATGGTCACTATCAACTGCCAATTGGGCGATCAAAGATTCTGATCATTCCTGAAGTTAGACAGTTGTTTCATCTATATTTAGTGGCAGTTAAATCCCTTGAAAATCTATAACAAAGTTATATGGTGGCACATGCCGTTTCAAATATCTCTGACGGTAACATGTGTGTAAGGATCATAAGATGAAATTAATTACTATAAAAGATAACAAGCAAAAAAGTAATAGAGAATTTCCCAGCATATTTTAGTCATAGTAAATGTAAACATTAACAATTGTAACCTGTGAAAATGTTAACAGTTTGAAATAGTGTATGTACTAGCCTGGAAGTTGACTCTGGACGCCAGAATAGACAGCAGAGTGGAGATTCCGTCGACAGACAGGAAAGCGAAGCGGTACTCATCGACGCGCAGCATCATTTGCAGGCAGCGAGCCACCGACTGGATGTAGTCATTGTTCTGTGTACAAATTATTTGTTTTACATCTTTATATGACATAACAAAAAAATGCCTATGAACAAATTTTGCTCACTATTTGGAAGTTTTGCAGCTGAGCGGGAAAAAAGGCGACAGTATTTATAATTGCCTAATTACCAATTATTAATTTTTTTTTTACATTAGATACGCACATTAATGACGTAATAGGAATAATTATGTTAAACCCATTATTTAGGAAAACAGATAGGTAATACACGTAATATGTAAAATATTTTTTCATTGAATTTGTGATAGAAGTCCTTACATTATGTATCACGATAATAACATAGATTATAGGTACTATACAAATAAAAATTATATAAAGGACAAAGCCCAGACATCGTAAGTATCAATTCTTATCATAATTAATAATTATAATAATAGTTTGTCTTTTATATACATTCGCAAGAGGAATGTGGTCCATTAGGAAGTTTTATTTAATCTATAAAAGTTGAACATTTAGCCTTGCTCTTTTGTTACGAAGTGGTATTATTATTAGATTTCAATTTGATTTATGTCAATAAATGTCAAACGAACCTTGCACGTTCTAGCAAATAGTACAAGTTTTTTTGAAATAGCTTCTTTATTCAAATCTTGTTTTAAAAATGCGGCAGGCGTTATTAGGATTGGTGATATCCATTAAAAAATATATTTTGATACAACTTGGG
This sequence comes from Pheosia tremula, assembly GCA_905333125.1. NCBI lineage: Eukaryota > Metazoa > Arthropoda > Insecta > Lepidoptera > Notodontidae > Pheosia > Pheosia tremula. Next base: position 4,758,786 of record HG995411.1, read on the forward strand.
ACAGTGGTCCATAGTTCCGTGGGGCATTGTTCTTTACAAAAGCGGAGTAGAATTAAGCTTTTCGAAGCTGGCATGCACCTTCCCATCATTCTATAGTGCGCGAGTGTTATAAACAACATTAGTGTAAGCATGCATATAATACAACATGATTAATAGAACCATATGGTTAAACAGAAGTAAATGTGACACTCGGGTACTGAAGACTGATATACCTACCTACTCAAGAGAGAGCCATAAGAAAGTGACCTTAAGGTAGTATACTGTACTATGATAAACTAAAAATAGATATACCTAAATGATGCACTGAACAGTGATGTATCATTGTAAATTTGTACCGCAAAGATGGCTTGCAAGATTTTACGGAGTTAAGTACATTTGAGTCCTCCATGGGCACCAGTGTCACATATTCTAATTCTGTTTTATCCAACAATTAAATTCACAATCTGTTAGCAGAACCTATGTACTTACAAGAATAGTTAGTCAATGTTTTGTTACAGTACAACATTGTTTCAACAGTCATTCTCATGTAAATATTTACACATGACAGGCAATACCTGATGTAGGCTGGGTGGTAAGTCCTTGTGAGATTTCAGCTCATCGAATGAGCTGTAAAGTGTTGAGTACTTGTCTTGACCGTTGTCAGAATGTTCCTTATTCTTGTGGTGTTTCTGTTTATCGGTGATGAAATGCTGTTTCTCATGCAGTATCATAACCTGCTCTGCGTGCTCTAACTCAGCAGACATTTTCTCCGCCTTACCAGAAAACAAACCTTACAGTGTCAGTTCACCTGGTTCGACATAGCCCCAACGATGCATGATGTTTGCAAGTGATGTCACAATATTGTTGTTACATTAAAATTTCAGTCAGTTTAGACACAGATGGTAGTTATATTGATTTGGTACATGGCACTAAGCAACGCCACACATAACTATTGAAGAGCTAAGCTGAGTGTATTGAAATATCAGCTGTTTGCATAAGTGAATTATTATAAATGTATTGAGTAATAATATTTGTTTTTACAATAAGTATGAACTACAACTAATAACTTAAATAAATGATAGTTATACTTACATACATTACAAGAAAGGTGAAATAAAAATACTTTTTCGAATATATAACAATAGAATCCTCATCTAATAGAAATGCAGTCTGATATAAAAATTGCTTATCAAAGAAGGTATGCACATAGGTATAAATCTTCTTTAATTGCTATGTTAGTCTTATAAAATAAAGGGATCCTAGTGAAACCTTATTTTTCTCTTATGTAAATAATGATTATGTAATATGTTTATGAATACTCTAGTAATAGATCATTATTGTTTCTACAATTTATACTTTAAATATAATATAAAGTGTGCACAAGCCCTTGCATCATGACAAAAAAAAAAATATTAGTTGATTAATGATTATTTAAAAGTTTTATTAGATTTATTAGTGGTTTAAAATTTGTTATTATTCAGATGATTGAACTCTAGAATCCAATTAGTCAAGTATCTAATGAAAAATCATAGAATCCATCCACAAAGTGATATTGATTAGCAAAGCAGTCATAACCCATGCATATTAAAATGTATCATCATAATAAGAAAAAATATTATAAGGGCATGTTACAGTGTGCTCGTAAACTATATCCACAACTTATTTGACAAAATTTGTATAGGTCATCTGTGAAATAAGTTGTGTCAAATTGGCTGTAAGTAGAATTTCAGTCCAATTAAATTCAATCCATAAAAACACAAAATTAATTTAATGCAGTCAGAAAACCTGAAAGGTCATGCAAATAAAATGCAATGTACATTAACAAAACCACTGGCATATCATCAATAAGATTTAAGGACTTACATTCGTCTTGAGTTGATCCTTCAGCCAAGACAGGTAGAAGTGCAAGTCACTCTTCTCCATGAGCTCGGGATGCCAGCAGGCCAGCTTGGCAATGATACGAGCAGTCATGTGCTGGACAAACTCGTCCTGACGGTTCAGCAGGTTAAGGAATGGCTGCCATACATTTCCTGAGCGTCTAGTGTCACGGAAGATCTTCACTCTACCCTTGTCTTCCTAGAATGTCAAATATGTCAGTTTAATTTCAGCATAGTCTGGTCTAAATTAGAAATTAAAAGTAATATTGTTTGACATTCATTAGGTTTACAAGTTTTCTATTGATATTTTATTTATCTTTAAATATTTGTATGTCTTATAATTTCAATAAATAAAACTAACAAAACCTACATAGTAATTAGAACAAGATTGTAATTAGTTGCGAAGTAAAAGTTACAAGTACTCAATCAATGAAGTTGGGTGGTACTCACAGATAGGATGTCATCAATCAACACCAAGAGATACTGGATTGTGTGGTCCTTGCTGATGTGTGTGAGCAGGTTCAGAAACACATCAGCACACGCCTCCGGGTTCTTGGCAGGCAGGTCTTTTTGACCGCGCTGATCTAAGTTCACAATGAAGTCATGATCACGCTGTGTGATCATCTGAGACCTGTCATACAGTAATGATTTATAAATTAATCGAATTTTATTTAGCCTAAGACGAAGAAAGGATCAATACTTACTGCAGATAAGATTGCCAGTTGATTTGGGTTTGGCGAATCTCACTTGCACGGATCTGCAAAACGCTGGTAGCCGCAATCATGTCTGCAAAGCATTCATTGTAATGGCTTGAGGAGCAAATAATACGGTCCTTCTACATATTCAATGAAGCCATGGTATTGCCTCCACCAAATTATATTATTCTCAAAGTGAACACTTACCGATTTTATCATCGCCCAACGATGGCATAAGTTGACTAACATTTTCATCTCCAATGTTAGCCATTTTGGCCACACGATATAATTAGATTCGATAGAAGCAAAGAAGAAACCCAAAAATATTTTTTGGGAATTACAGAAAGCCTCAGCTGAGGGGTCTTGTGACTATGACTGAAGTGAAGTTAGTTATAAAGACAGTATTAATTATTTTCTTACCTTCTCTGATAAACACACTTCTCGCTAGAAAAAAGAGAGAGGACAATATGAATGATACGGTTGTCTAGACTGATTTTATTTAAGTTGGCAGCTCTATGATATATGTCACTTTTTTTTCAGTTGTTAAGAAAACCATTTTTTTTAAAGCAAAGACATGACTACGTCAAGAAGGGACTATTGAGCTGTACTATTATTATATTTATTTATTTCATATTTTAATCGACCACAGCCCTTGGACGCCTTAATGTTTAAAAAATTAAGTAAAAGTTAGTTTCTTTTTAGTCTACTGTTTACGATATCTGTGGGCTTAGATTACATTTTGTTAAAAATACAGGTTGCATTCCGAGATGCGCTAAAATCGATATCATCACGCTACCACACATTCGTATCACGATTTATAAATCGGAACGCAAAATATTAGGGTGAACTGTGCAGGCTGTCAGCGATTATCACGTCTCGGAATGCAACCACAATGTATAGGATAGATTCTCTTTCCATAATTGAGATAGTCTAACATAGTAAAAACATAGCAAGGTGTATAGTCGACAGTTAGGCAACCGGTTAGATCATCAGACCAACTAGTCAGTCAACAGAGAGAAAGAGCTTACTATAATACGATTGAGTGGTTGATTCAAAGGTTGATTCAACCGGGACAGAGCTAGAAAAGAGCTGTGTATTGCTTTTTCGTATATCGCTGTCTCTCTCAGTTAAATCAGCCTGACCGGCATTACGATATTACATGATTCTCTTTGACGCTTTGTAATTTGACGTTTTGAAATAATTAATGGGTTATGTTTATTATTCTGCATAATTATTACAAATTACGATTTATTATAATAAACCGCAGCAAAAAACAAGAGGGTGCAATATTCGTAAATTTTATGGAATAACTTTCAACGCGATAAAACGAAATTTTGTTTGTAAACAAGGAGGAGTGACAGTATAATAGTACTCACGATTGAATTTTTCTATTTCTGTGTCCTTGATACGATGTGGTTCCATTTTAGCTTCCCGATATAAGAAATCAACGCAAACAATCACAAAACTTCAGCAAAAGTTTTATCTCTAGGATCCATAATAAATTATTACATCACAGAGAAAAAAAGTACGAAGATATGAATATAAACAACTAAAATGACTTTTTGGACTATAAGACCATAATTTGCGCTCTACTTCAACGACTTAGTAGAAACTGTGACACATTCGGCTGTAAATAAATTTGGGAACTGGCCAGTTCTTTTGTCATGATGACTACTTTGCAATCAGAAGATTGTCAAAGTAATGACCCAAATTACTCATTTCCGATGGCGATTGAATCGTTGCGTTTTCCATTAGATAATTCCATGCGAATCGTATTTACCGGTTATTTCAATGGGTTTAATGTGGAAGTGAGATCTGTTGAGGAGATAGCACTGCTGTACCACATGGGATGCTTCGGCAAGGGTTCGGCGTCGCGGTCACAACCAAAAGACGCACAAAATGATGGGAACCCGCGCATTATGCGTAAGAGGCAGTATTTGAAGAGAAATTACTGGTATAAAAAGTTTTGTGGCTCCGTGGGAGTGTCAGAGGTAGACAGCTTTATGAAAGAAGTGGATGAACTTACCTGTAAGATCATCGCTGATAGTGAGAAGAGATCACAGAAGGATGTCATAGATTTGGTTTCCAGTGAAGAGGAGAATGAGGAAGAAGGTGGTGATGCAGATATTAACAGTGTCGAAGCGTTTCACAGCCATGATAAAGAGGATATTGTTGTAATTGTTCCTAATAGTGACTCTGAGGGAGAAAACTATTTTGCAAGTATGAAACCCAAATGTTGTTTGAACAGAATTAAAATTCAGGAGAAATTGATGTTGACTACTCAAGAAGCATTCTTTCTGTTGTACGGACTTGGTTGTTTACAAATAATCAATGTTGACAATAGTGTACTGAGTATAGAAAAATGTTGGGAACTGTTCACAGCTACGGATAAACATTTTGTTGCTAAATATATTGTGTACCATTATTATAGATCTAAAGGATATGTAGTAAAATCAGGGATTAAATTCGGTGGAGATTATTGTGAGTATAATAATTACTCATCTTATAGTGTAGGTCTGTTAAGATAGTGATTACATTTCTGGTGTCTTCTACCACTTCTTGTTTTGTGTAATTGATGTTTAGCTATACCTCAACCATCCATAGACTTTAGTATCACAATAAGGCAATTATACCAGGACGTACCCCCAAATAAATTACCTTAACACAGTAGAGTTTCATACCATTGTATTGTATTAATCTTCGTTCAGCTTACAAACTAATATGTATGTACAAATTTCTTTTTTGTTTGTGCATCTGAAATCATCTATCAATTGCAACAAGATTCATTTATTGATGAGTTCCAAGATAATATTGTCTGTTGGTATTTTTGTTTCTGTTACACATTAAGGGTTGACAAACAATAAACTGATCAATCAATATTTTGTTCCAGTGTTGTACAGAGATGGCCCAGGAGTATCACATGCAGACTTCGTAGTGGTTATTAAGTCTGACGTCAGAAATGATAACTGGGTATCTATACTGGGACATGTGAGAATGGCTAATACCACAGTCAAGGTTTGTATGAGGGTATATTCATCTTAACCACTAGAGGATATCACTTAATTATATATCTATGATATACATCGAGGATATCCTTTTTGTATGATCATGTAATATTGACATGATTATATCTATGATCACATAGGTAGATGATGCAAAATATATGATAATGTAATAGCTTGCCTATGTATTTTTTTTCTAAACGAATTTATTTATTTTTAGGAAATATTGGTTATAGAAGTCATAGCACCCCAGGAAAGTGATTTAAAATTACCAGATAATTTAAAGGAATACAGCATAAAGGAGCTAAAACTAACCAGAAATATACCAGTCACAATAAATGAAGATGATTGATTACAGATTTTTGTTTATTCACACTATTCTATACATAACAGTAGCAGCACCCCATCTCAAGCCCGTTTCATTGGTTTCTTTATACCAGTCCTTCTGTATTCACTTCTATTTCTCAAATATTCTTCAGTGCATATGTTTCTAAATTGTTCATTTTCATACCAGCTACCTAGGCAGTCTTTTAACACATTGTTTTGTTTTCTACATTTGACTACCATCAGTAGAGATGAATCTTTACAACATTTTTCAAATTCAGCAACTTCTTGGATACATTTTTCTTTTTTAGCTTTGTCCCTTATAAGCTTTGGTATCATTACATCTTTCTCTACTCTTCTTAAACTCTTATCATCCGGATCGCCTAAAACAATATTATGTAGTTACAAAATTGTATTTTAGTAAAATAAGTACGCATGTAATTTTGATAAATAATGCGCACCTAATCCATGAGGTCCTTCTGAAAGTTTATTTGGTAGCACTGACTTCTCTGACATAGTCTAGCTGTAGGAGCTGTTGTGATAAAATTCTCTAGTAGATTTTTTCCAAAACCAAATTAATTTTCGACGATCTTATTCGAGAATTTAAAGACTAAAGAGAAAATAGAACATAGAACTAAGCGGTATAGGCAGATGTTGAGTGACTGGACCGTAAAGTCCAACAGACACACGTACGAATGACGTTAATTTGACATTGTTTGACTGACAGAACCAAATAAACCGCAACGAAATTAAAAAGATATGTGAAGTGATCTAACCAACGAATTATTAAGGACTGTATACACAAGGATAGTAACGAGTAAGTACCAAGTTTCCTAATGTTAAAAGCTTGGTAAGACTATGGAACCGCCGAGTATTTTCTTCCTGAGGCGAAGCCCGTGCTTATAACTCGAGGCTCGTTTCTTTTTATTACATTATCGGCACGTATTTGATCTCGATCTGACCGATGGTAGGTGATGATGTGATCTACGATGGAGCATACTTGCCTGGAAGGTACCTGTTCATCCTCGACTTGAATACACACAGATTGTAGTCAACGGGGAAAAAAGACGCCGGCAGCGTGTGGCCTTAGCAGTTCGCACGATGAAAGTTTGAAATGATGTTTTGTTGTGTTATTTCCTAATAAAACATGTTTTTGTAAGTTATCTCAATGTTCAGTAAAGTGTTCACAGTTTCACTGAAAAAGGGCAGTTATTTTTATTCCGTCATCATCGTCATCGACATTGTTGACATCATCATTTTCATCCAATTTATTAGAGGTACCAAAGGAAGGACGAAACTTAAATAGCGATATAGAAGTTTTACTCGACACTGGAAAAGAGTCTATTTTGTGGCCATTTACCAACAAATAAAAATGAGCATAATCTATGTTCGTGAGGTTGCAATTTCGACGTGGGCTGTCATTCTCAAATTGTAACCATTCATTCACTCATTATTTCGGATTCTGTTCATTTTGGATATTGCCTGGAGTATTATTTTAAAATAGTTGCCTTAATTTATATGTTAACAGTTATTTGTGAGTATTATATTAAAGGGATTTGTTATACAGGAGGTAAATCAAAATAATATTGCTACTTTTGAATCTGTTATTGTATTTTTTGAAGATTTGCGGTTGTGATGTTAGCTTGATGATTTTGCTTTTCTTCAGTGTAGCGGTTTGAAAGTATACAATGGATCGGCTTCTTCGTCTTGGGGGAGGTATGGCTGGGTTGTCGCAGGCGCCCCCGCCTACCGATGCGCCGGCGGTTGACACCGCTGAACAAGTATACATATCCTCCCTAGCGCTCCTAAAGATGTTGAAACATGGTCGTGCTGGCGTACCAATGGAAGTCATGGGGCTCATGTTGGGTAAGTTTCTTGCACCAATATAAATAAAACATTGTTGCAACAGGATATTAATATCATCAATGTCAGAGAAACCAGTGCTACAAAAGGAAACATGCTGCATCATGCAATTTGTTTGCACATTGTTTCAATGAACTAAAATGCGTTCTGATTGTTGGATTGGATGCACATTATTGTTTACTATATACTTTATAGTCACTAAAAATAGTGCTTATTATCATTTATTGAATAATTTTCAAGGATGGCTATTTCACTGCCCCTGATGATTGAAAATTCTATTCAACTTATAAATGTTCTTGTAAGCTTTAGGATTCTTGTTAAGTTATAATATTGTATGCTTTGAAGAAATTCCAGGTTGGGACTTCATTTACTGATGAATCTTTTTTTTTATATTTTCAGGTGAATTTGTGGATGACTACACAGTGCGTGTGATAGATGTGTTTGCAATGCCTCAGACTGGTACAGGAGTCTCTGTAGAAGCTGTTGACCCTGTCTTCCAGGCAAAGATGTTGGATATGCTGAAGCAAACCGGGCGCCCTGAAATGGTTGTTGGCTGGTGAGATAAATGATTGTGAATTGTATTATTGAAAGTTGTTTGTGATTCATGTATTCAAATTAAAAAAAGGCAATTTTATGTACAATATGGGTGTATAAACATAAATCTGACAATGTTTATTTGTATATTTGTCAAGCAATTTTGATCATTTAGAACAGGTTTGTTACTAGTTTCCTCTAAGTATGGATGAAATCATAGATCAAACCCCAAGTAATTTTCTCTGGAGCGTTGCGCACCATGAATTTGGAACCATTGGTCAGAGTCAATCACTCTTATCTCTATGTAGGAACCACATTATAAACAAAATATGGGTCAGACAATAATCGTTTTTAGTTGTAGCTTCTAACACATGAAATACTATTGTTTTACAGGTATCATTCTCATCCTGGATTTGGCTGCTGGCTGTCAGGAGTGGACATCAACACTCAACAATCCTTTGAGGCACTGTCAGAGAGGGCAGTAGCTGTTGTTGTTGATCCCATTCAGTCTGTGAAGGGCAAAGTAGTGATTGACGCATTCCGCCTCATCAATCCCAACATGATGGTGCTCGGGCAGGAGCCAAGGCAAACCACATCCAACTTGGGCCACCTCCAGAAGCCATCTGTACAAGCTCTCATCCATGGTCTCAACCGACACTACTACTCCATCAGTATAAACTACAGGAAGAACGAATTGGAACAAAAAATGCTGCTAAATCTCCACAAAAAGTCGTGGATGGATGGGCTCACCTTGTCAGAATATAAAGAACACTGTTCAATCAATGAGACAACAGTCACAGATATGTTAGACTTAGCTAAGAATTACAATAAGGCACTAGAAGATGAGGAGAAGATGACCGCAGAACAGTTGGCCATTAAGAATGTGGGCAAACAGGACCCCAAGAGGCATTTAGAAGAGAAGGTCGACGTTTTGATGTCAAATAACATTGTCCAATGTCTAGGTGCGATGCTCGACACCATGGTATTCAAATGATCTTCCCATTATAATTTTTTGTATAAAGGCAGTGGTAAAGTAATTAAGTTCAGCCTCACAGTTATCCCTACTGATAAGATACATATAATTTACTTAACTGTATCTAACACGAAATAAAACAAGTCTTTTTAATTATTTGCGTAATAATTTAATGGAACAGTTGGTGTGGTGCTATTTGGTTGCGAATGCTCTCCAGTCGCTTTTCGACTGTTGGGTAATTGCTCAAATTAGCGAAATCGATGTTGAACATAGGCTTCAGATCTTTTTGGGAGTTGACAATGTCACGGATTATTCCATGAACCTTAGTGAAGGCTGCATGAGGGTTATCCATGGTTACCTGTGGATAAGTTATTGTCTTACATTTTACTCAAGATCGTGTTTTATACTAGTGTGTTAAGTGATTTCTGAACGGTGAATGAAAACATTGCGAGGAAACCTGCATATCTGAGAGAACCCCTCGAGAGACATGTGAAGTCCATCAACCCGTACTGGGCCAGGGTGGTGGACTGGCTCAATCCCCCTCGCATTGAGGGGAGGCTTGTGCCCAACAGTGGGACGTAAAAAAAAGGGCTGGTATTATTATAAGTGAATTGTAAATCTTACAGTATCCCAAAAGAGACCAGGGCATTGACGATGTATGTTTTCATAGTCGTCCCTTATATGCGTCGTATAAGTTTCACTTGGCATCTGAAAGCAATGGGTTTTAATGGAAATTAGAAGTTGTATGAACGTTTCATATTATATTATATTACCTTGTGATAAAAACCCATTTGGCGTAACATTGAGCTTGGTTCATCGACTTTTGTGTCACGGTTGTTTGTGGCTTCATTGGCTGCAAAATGAATCCCAATTAACATACATAGTTACCCAAGTAGGAAGATAACTCAACGATAAGTATAGATCGCACCAAATAAAATGAACTAAGATGGCGGCATGCCGAATTCATACAATTAGGCCAATTAAATACTGTGTGGTTATTTTAATTAGAACTTACAATATTAGTAAAATAACATAATGGCGGCATGACAATTCCTTTCCCAAAAGGAGGGAAGGAAATGTTAACCCGTTTCCTATTGTTTTTCGACTAACGTCTTAGACATGTTCGGTGTTGCTGGCTTCTTTAATTATCAATCAACTTGTTTGGTTTACAATTGGAAAAGTTTACAAACCGAGGGTCATTGGTGGGTTCGTTTCCCCCATTTGACTTACATGATTGGTAAACAACATCACTGGACTGCAACTGGCCCGTTTCAGTGAGGAAAGCGAGCCACAGATCGGAGTCGTCCACGTCCAAATGAGAGCCCATTCGCGTATGCGGGCGTGGCGGCAACGGCGGCAGGCGCGTACTTATCGACCGAATATTTTTATCTTCTATAAAATATTTAATAAAATAAATACTAAACGCTGCTACCACGTAATAAAGTGCAATGCAGCTCGGACTGCGCTGTATGCCTAAAATATTTTTATCTTCTATAAAATATTTAATAAAATAAATACTAAACGCTGCTACCACGTAATAAAGTGCAATGCAGCTCGGACTGCGCTGTATGCCTAAAATTATATTATCTACGTACTACAAGGTGCAACTTTTTCTACAGTATAACTTTGTTCTTTTCTGTCGCGTAGAAACGAACTTGGTTAGCACCTAAAGTGCAAAGTGCTCCAGGCCTAGAGCACGCATCTAGTATAGGTACCCATCGTATAATGTTTGGTCACATCCCTATTCCTTAGCACCATCAACCGACTCAGTGTATGAGAAGGCGTATGGAAGTGGAAGAAGTGAAAGCGGTATGTCAGGATCATAGTAACTGGCAACAGTGGGCTCTGCGTACCCCTATGGGATACAGGCGTGAATATATGTACCTATGTATTGTCTTTTGCAGAGTATGCTTCACCGAAGTTAACATCTCTCTTGATGTACCTAATAATGTTATTGTGCAGTGCAAGAGCTCTTTTAAGAATACCTTATGTTATGCGACCACAAGTCCCGTCAGTCCAACTATTAGCCAAAGCTCGTATTAGGAATGGGTTCAATAGTTTAGTGGAAATGGGCAGGCTTTTCAATTACGAGGAAATTGAAATGGTAAATTTCAAGAATAGAACGCGCCGCGGCAGCCAATAGAACGCGCCTGTTTGCACGGCAGCCAGCTGGCTGCGGGCAGCCAGAGCGTGTATAGGCAAATGTATGTGGCTGCCGTCAGTCTCCGCGCACTAGTTGTAGCAGCCAGAAGTATTTTGGGTTCCGAACTTTAAAAAACAAATGACAAATAGAATAAATATCTCGAATAGTCGTCGATTGGCTGCTATAACTGGCTGCGCAAATATTCTGGCTGCCGCGTGCGCGAGGCTCTAAGTACACACGTGTATCATTTTCGTTTCTTGGCTCAATTAGCATTCCCGTTGGATCTTGTTCCGCCGTCTCTGGATTGTCTTGAGACGTAAAAGTTACGGATTTTGACGATTTTGAGCCGTCTGCCACGACATACCCTGAAAAGTTTAAATAAAATTCTGCATTAGATAGATTTAGTTAGAAGTTCTAACTTAAAACACCTTTTAAATATGGAAGACTTCGGTTATATGTTCCTTAAATAGTTATTTGCGTGAACTTGTTTACGAACTTAGATGATCTAGAAAGCAAAAAACTTTACATACCGACTTAGATACATGTATTATTTTATAGAACGGATAATAGTATTAGGCTAGTAGGCTGTATTATTATAGATTGTGTACACTTCCAATATCACTACGAATGAACAAATAATACAATTAGGCTATGCCGTTTCTTGAGAAAACAGGACTAGCATCCTAATTCTAAACGTAGCTAGTTTAGAATTAGGATGTTTATTACATTGTTTTCGGGATGCTAAATGAGAAACCCAAAAAAATCTTCAAACATTTCTCCTAGCTAGGTACTTGCCTTTCCACGTGGACGAAGTGTACCTGCTGAAAACAGATATTTTATGATGAAAGATAGCCGAATGGTGTCTTGTTACATTATATTATTACTACCTATTACAAAGAATACTTTGTAAAATATATGTGCTAAGTTATTTTATTTTACTAAAATATAACATTTACGGAGTAATTTAGCATTTTTAACCGTCCTAAAAAATGTTAAACGACGTCTTTAACAATAAGACTTAGAATATTAACTGGCATTTGAGTGTTAAAATTTAAGCAGCCTCAAATTTGTCTGGCTGTTCAATTTACCTGTTAAGATGGTTTTACCTGTCCTTTTTAGCCTTTTCTTGATTTGGATTTTGTCCGTTGCCAAAGCTGTTGTACTCAGCGGTTCCTTGCGATTCTTTATAGATGGAGTACAGGCTCTGTTCCGTCTGGCTGGTTTTTTCGTGGTTACGTTTGCCTATCACTTCTTCTAGAGACGTGGTGCTCTACCAAGAGTAGATGAGATGACTTCATAAACAGTACTATAGTACAGTGATCTAATTAGGTAGGTATCAATCAGTTATGGTTTGGTATACAGCGCTAGTGACCGCTGCTCTATCTATGTTATGTACCGATTAGTGAACATTTAGGACTATCAACCAGTGCCCAAAGTCTGCTAACACAATCGATTCATAATCGAACAGCGACGGCATAGTAACTGTCACTTTTGACAGATATCCCATACAATATCTGTCAAAAGTGACAGTTACTATGCCGTTGCTGTTCGATTATGAATCGATTATGTAAACAGACTTGGGGCCCAGGTATTGATTTAGTAAAATAAGTAAATGAATAATGTACCAACCGAAGCTAAGATGGTGAGTATATTGACTTCCTTGGCGTAATCTTTGACCGCTCGCACTTCGCTGTCCAACATCAGAGAACATTCAGATTCCATCATGAATTCACTCTTTTCTTTTTCTTCGGGTAGACACTGTAATCGTAGGGATACATATGTATTTAACAAGTCGATCATCATCCATGATGGTGTTAATGTAGAAATTGGCGACTTACGTTGTAACCCCGAACATATCACATTTAAACTTTTTTTAGTAAGTATATTTTACATACTGACCTCGCGCTATGCACGTGCATCTTCAAAATCGACGTCGCGGTCAATGAACCCAATGTCAATGGCATCAAGTATATGCAACGTTATGCCAGAATTACCTACACGTAACGAGTAAAATTGCGAGATAGTGCTCTCAGGCTGGTGCTTAAACCTACCGAGCACTCTACCAAGTGCACAGCTGTGTCACCATTTAACTACTAACGTGTAATCCAGGCATCATTGACCGGTGTAGTTGTTAAAGAGGCGCTCGAACGCATTAGTATAAGTAGGTATTAATTACCAGAATTATTTCATTCAATATGCCTGTGATTATGATGCGGCCGGAGAGAAGAACCTGCAACGTCGAGCGCTCCATGGGCTTGTCAAGGGACAAGCGCTGCTCATTGTCCGTGTTCCGGCATCTATAGTTTATCTTTCAAGCTTAATTGTTATAGGGATCAATGGATAAGGAAATAAATTACTAGACATAAAAAAATAACATCCTGTACTGAGCACATAGCCGAATACTAGTTCGCCTTGTTGAAAAAAAAACAAACATAATTTACGCAATTATTTTATACATCAACGTGATCCATATAACTTACTGATTCGTCGGTTAAAATATTTTATACCTTATAAATGCATGCAGACATAAAATGTATACTTACGTTTTACGAAACCGTTGCCTGTTCGCCAGTTCAAGTTTATCCATGTACGACGCCAGAATCAAGTATGGCCGGTAGCCGCGCAATCTAAGCATCAAAGCCCCGGCTAAATCCATGCTTACGATCCTTACTTTGCCGTCTTTCACGAAGCCTTCCTCGCGGCCTACAGAATAATGTAGTACTTACGTAAAAAAATGCGTTGCCGCCCACATTTCTGCGGCTTAGTTACATACTTGGGCCGAATTTTTTTGGGACCCTTTGTAGACAGCTCGGGAATCTCAGATTTAGTTAACATAGTGATATGAACGGACATTCTTTAGGTTAAGAATTTTTGGGATTAGTACGAGTAGATAAGAAAGGATATTTTTTCAGTGCACGATATTCTTCATAATTCCAGCGCATTTGTTCCTTTTCCTCCATAGCATAGCGTGAGCTCTTAACAATCGATGGAGACATATAGGTATCGAGAAATTATATGTAACTTGCTACTTTAAGGTAAGGAAAAAAAAAATACTTAGTCCATAGGACTCTCCGTCCATTTCACTATAAGTAAGGAACTCCCCAAGAAGGAGCATGTCATCGAATTTGCTCCGTGTTATCTCCCTATAGTGGTCTGGGGAATGATAGGGGGCGGTGGTGTGCTGGTATGCTAGTTGGATGTTGGAGCTGTACTGTGATGCCAAGCGCCGAGCTAAGGTCCCTGAAATTAAATTGATTTGTCACCGGAGCCCCATAATTAGGATAAGTCAATGACGACACAAGCTATTAGCAACAAAACTAAAAGACAGTAGTTCGACAAGTTCCCCCTCCCCTCCGTCTCGCGAGTCTGGTTCGGGCGCATACCGCGTGCAGCAAACAGTTTTGAGCAGAGGCAATTGGTACACCCAAAGTTGACACAAACATGCTGTCAGCGAGGCAAATTTGCCTCAATCGAATCATGTACCGACTGAGCGTAACGAGGCAAAGAAATCCAATGGGAAACATAAAAGTCACGACGACTAGTTACTTAAGCAATCAGTTGATATGACACTTTTACATCCATATTGTTTAGTTCACGGAAATTTTATTAACCTTTGCCAACAGCTTCGTATCCCACAAGTACAACGATAGGCACCTCAGTGTTATCAGCCGGCAGAATGCACGGCGACACGACAGCCAAGGATAGCTGCTCTATGTAGAGCAGGCGCAGTAAACGTCTAGTCGCGTGCATCATGATGTCTGGTGTCATATCCATTTTCATTGTTCGCTGCAAAATAGTAATATGTGGGTACCTATTTAGATAGAATAATAGATAAAGGTGTTCATAACGATATCTTAAATTTTAGTTTCTGAAGATTTAAATTAATGAGATCTCGCACCACTTTAGATTCTTTCTTTTTATGTGATATTTTGCTTCTGCAGTAAGGTCGCTAAGCTCGATTCATCCGGAAAATATCCTCTTTTTATTTCTAACCTGTTCCACAGGATCAAGTTCATCACCATCTAAACTTAATAGAATCGGGAAAGTATTGATGACAACATCTTTGTATGCAGGGGCGGAGCAAATAGGGTTGGCGCGGAGATCCAGGATTATCAGCCTCCGCATTTGACGCATGTACACTGCGAGCTCCAGAAGCATGGTGAAGCGATTGTTACGGGCGTGCAGCTCACGAAGCCTGTGGAACATATAAGAGAAACGAATTCGGGGGTAAGGGGCTGTATTGGCGTTCTTAGCAATCGGATTTGAAAAAGGTAAACGTACTTATCACAAAGGACATACCGATAATTTGAAACACATACTCATGGACTTTTTGAAAAAAAAAACCTGCAAAACTCCGTATCTAATATTTGGAAAATGGGTACCTACGTAGTTTTATTCCTACAAAACAAAAAAAGTGGTTCAACTATAGACTGTAAAAAAATATGTTTTTAGAAAAGTTATTCAACATCATACTTCGCGTGTGTAATTCATTCTTTGATAATGACTCTTCGTATACCAAAAAACCTTATTTCTGCTGGCTGCTATTGCGTAAAACGACCTCCATTCACTCCTTGTTTCATTCATTAGCGAACCAATTGAAATCAGTTCAGTAAAGGCAGAAATACGGATATCATTAATGAAGCTGTCGATTTTATCGTTCGACAATACTTACCTGGTGCAGTATGAGAGCATTTTCAACGATGTTAAATTGTTTTCATTCAGGTTGAGGTATTCGAGGTGCAGCAGAGTCCATAATCCCTCGTTAGGACCGAACTCGTAGCTTGATATATTGTTGTACGATAAATCCAACCAGAGCAACCGCAAATGGTTCAAATTCGCCAGTCGTTGAATGTGGTTGAACGAAAGGTCCAGACGTCTTAAGTACCTAGATGTCGTAGAGTTCAGCTTTATGCTAATTAATGGATTTAATTTATCGGTTCTGTCTGCGATAGATAGGTTATTATTTAAGGGTGTTTCTGGTTTCTTATAGTTAAGTAAACTTGTGAGATGAATACCTTAAGCTTTCAAGTCCGCTTATGCACTTAATATTATTGTGTGACAAGTCAAGTATCGTTATAGACCAGAATACAGTCAAATCTCGAATTTTCTTCACAGAATTAAATTTATAATGAACTTCAGTTAAAAACCACTGAGCTGAAAAGTGTACAGTAATTAGTACCTCATGATAGATACCTACCGACTGCGTCCATAATATTGTTGTTACCTACCAAGTACTCAAACGCAATAAAGTTAATTTTGTAACGGAAATTGAGCGTGCGAAATTCCGCACTATTGTGGCAAACCGCGGTCAAGAAATCAAAACACAATTCCGTGTGTGGAATTCCGTCATGAAATTTCCGCTAGACTTGTCTATAGTTTTAGGGTCACTTATGCTGACCTTGACAAACCAGTTACAAATTTGTTGTAATAGAAGCTAAGCGAGCTAATATTGAACTATATAGTCGATCGAGTTTGTAGTAGCTGATGTCTTTCTTTGTCATTATACCTTGATGTTGCTAGATGCAGTGACAGGATAAGAATTGTTTAAGAATCCCTTACAGATATCAAATAAAACCATAAATATTACTTAGGTATTTGAAATAGCTAATGTGCTTAGCTAAACAACATAACAATAATATAAAATAGCGAATCAAACGAGATAATGAGATAATCATGTCGATACGTACATAATCACTATAAACAACTATCTGTATACCTACCTACTCTATATGAGACATGCAGCAGCAAAGAGAAAATGAATTAAACATCTTACGAATGTCATATTCTAAAACTGTTCTAAGCCTGTTGTGCGCCACCGTTAAGAACTGGATGTACGGCAGGAACGAAAGCATCGACAACTCCGTAAGCAAGTTTGAAGAAAGATCAACATACACCAAATATTTGTAGTGTTGAAGGATTTCGATGTTCATGAGATTCTGAAAATATAGAGATGGGACACGATAGAGGTACACTTGCTCTAAGAAATAGGGTTCAGAAACTATGGCAGACGCCTAGACTCGCGGCAGACTTCTTTTTAATTGAATGATTATATGTATAGGTATACTTAGTATCAGTAAAACGTCTAGTGTTAGAGCAAGAGGACCATTTTTTTATGACCACATTTGCCACAAGTAGATATTTACTGTAAGTAATAGAAATATTCATACCTTAGATGAAAGATCCAGTTTGATAAACACAAAATCTCCCAGTATCGGTGTACGCCATAAATAGCTGAGGCAGGCGGTCACCATGTCTCTGGTGAGGACGCCACCGACAAGTTCTGGCACGTCCTCGATGTTGCGTATACGAACCACTGGTGAGTAAGCGTCGGCGTATATCTCCGGGAACGTGTAGAAGCAACCCCATAAATTGTCCTCGTTCATGAGAGACGTGACGTTTATTGGAAACTGAAAATAGCGAATACACTTAGATAACTAATCATAAAAAAAATAAAGATGCAACACCTGAATACTGAAAGCTCACTCCAGCCGTGTGACTACAATAATCAACTAAAATTGAGTGTAGTGAGTAGTGTGTACACTAAATTTCAAACCCGTTCTGGCGACTGCACTGAGTGGCGTTTAGGAATCCAATTAGGCTCTAAGTGAAGTTCATAATGCGAAAAGCTTAGTATTTACAAAAGTGATTTATTCCTCATCTTTCTAAAGTGATTTGTTCCTCAAATTGGAAAAGAAACTTTACAATCTAGCATTGATCTATTAAAACAATAGACCAATGCAATCTAAATACTTTGCTTTACACTTTTGCAAGGAAATACTTTGGTCACCGCAAATTCTTTAGCGTCCGCGGAATCACAGTCGCTTGGAGCGAACATAAAATATAACAGAGGTTCAGTAAAATAGCTCTCCCCTGGGAAATAGCGTCGCAAAGGTGTGATGAAATGCGACCCTACTCAAAAGGCCGTGCGCACATCAAAATAACGTTGCTGCGGTGTTTCGCCACCTTTTACCCTCCGATGTCATCTCAAAAGATCTTTATTACCTACCTGCCTGCCTGCACATTTACATTATACGAGCACGACTGGCTTGTTGACGAAAATATTTTCATATTAAGTTTGGGTACTTTGTGAATAATGCGAAATTTACGAAACAATTTCAAGTTTTCGAAGTAAAGAAGAATTCAATAACGTTTTTATAAATTAAAGTGATGATATTTTTGATGATTAAAGTGCTGTAGTAAGTATTTTTATGTTCTGTAAATGTTTTCGAATATTTGGTTTCTTGCAGGGGAAAATTGTGATGATACTTTCTCTATTATAGCTGATACACATTTCCATTGTCCCATATTCTTTTATCGATAAGTGATTAATATAAAAGTGTAGAATTACGAATCTAACATATATATTACCTCTTGAGAAAATAAATCCTCATCGCTTTTGTTGCGTAGTTGCGAGGGAACAAAATCTTGTAGTGAATATTCCTTCGCCGGCATACCGATGCTCCGACGTCTCAGTACGCTTTGACCTGAAAATTTGTATTAGAATTGTGTTGCACATGTATTGACAGATGGGTTAGCTAAAAAGCAATTGCTTGTAGGTAGAAAGCTACAAAATGCAGCCATCTTTAATCAAGCTAGGAAAATTATAGTAATAAGTATGCTACAATTGTTTTTCTAAAAAATAAATACTTTCTAATGGATATTCTATAAGATATTCTATAAGAGCTATGAAAAAAAGTTATATAGAATAAGTATATATAACATTTTAATGTGGTAAGACTAGGTATAAGCTAGGTATTTCGATAGGTATACCTTCTAAAAGTTGGGTACAAGCTTTGCCTACCAGATTATAGGTCCCAAATGCTTAGAATTTAGACTTCCATGTTGAGAGTTTCCTACCTGATGCTATGACATCCAGTGGTTTGGATGACATATAGTTTATCTTCGATACTTCAGCCCAGACTCGGAGAAGGCCGCCCACTCGGAGGCCACTCACCCTGTTGTCGCGAGTCTGGTCCTCTTGGATTTTCAACTCATGGCCTGGGTCAGTGTCTAATGACGCATGTTTTAGCTTGGATTCGAGAGCCCTAGCACTCATTATCGCTTGGCAAGCTTAAAGCAATAAGTCCAAATAATTATAGCCTGTGCTCCAGACAATGGAATAGAAAGTAGATAAAAAGTATCCGAGAATATCAAAAACGAAAAAATATCCGAACTATTCTGATTCTTTTTTGCAAAGAACGAAAGAACGTAGGATTTTTTAAATAACAATGTCGTATACGAGTAAGTACCTTATGTCAAAGTCATTACATAACTTTTTTTATTTACGCAGACGCCTTGTCTTTCTTCCTTTAAAGTGCCTCACCCACCCTGGGTAGGTAGGGGTATTTTGCCAATGCCATCTAATAAATAGCAACAAAAAATTTAATGACCCAATTAATAAATACAGGTTGTAGTAAAATGGATAACGATGATTGAAGGTTGGATCGTCATTGGGAAGCGTGTATGATGGATGGATTGACACGCCATTATTAAAGCGTTATGTCACAGCCATTATTTTATTAAAAATGTGTGTTTCTTGAATGTGTTATTGCTATTTATTACTTGCCATTGGTAAAATACCCACTAAGTTGTGGTGAGGCCAGATTCATATCAATTTTATTTCATCGCATTTAATTTCGTAGAGAACGAAAAAGATGGATGGATTGTCAACCTAGCGATAGCCGTTAATGATCGATTTACATGCAGCAGTAGCCAATGATGGGAATTATTTCCCTACAGGTCAAGCTGTATACACGAGTACACTTGATGCTTATAACACATGTATACTGTCCTTGTGAACAACTTGTAAACAGCTCGGCAAGTACGAAGTGACAAGTGTCCGGAAAGTATCCGGAATAGATTTTGGATTTCCATACATTAACTAACTTACTAGTTGTCTACCAGTTACTTGCGTACTGTCCTCTTGTAAATCGAGCATTGTTTCTATAAACGTCCATAAAAGGCAAACACATTTAAATTTAGAATTAGTGTTCCAAGTAATATTATTAGAAAAAAATCGATCAAATTCAAGCGCATTTCTAGCGCCCCATATCTTGTTATTTTGCGCCAGAAAATGATGCAAAGTTGCCGAGGATATCCCAGGGATAAAATTTGATTTTCAGGAAATGTTGTATTTGTATGATAAACACGGCACAAAGTACATGTCGGGACGTGAAAGTAATACGAATATATACTCCACTATGTTTGCATTTTCTTGGAATAAGTAGTTTTTTTTTTAAATAAGATTACTAGCGAGAGAAATTTACAATACCTATACTCGTTACTGAATTATTTGTCGTTGTGTAAGAAATCGAGTTTAGTAGGAGATGTATCTACCATTCGATTGCACATGAACATCCGCTCCTTCGGGGTACCCCGGCTGGGATGGTAGCTTAGATCACTGATTGCGTCACAGAGTCCTGTAATGGGCACTAGTTTGATGTGGCTTTTTATACAGTCATTATTTAGGTATTTTTGATAGTTTGCACGGAGCGCACGTTAACTGCGTAATTAGCGATTTTTCAAGTTATAGATGACAGCACTTGTCGCTGCATGAGGTGCGTTCAGATATTTGGAACCGATACATTCCTTTGAAAATTATGAAAGACACATATGCAAAATTGGCTTCTGCTAACATATATAATCTAAGTAACAAAAATACGAAACAGTTGTATCGTATCTCTACTATAATATAACTAATGTAGCAGGTATAGGTAGTCTGAAAATAATTATTGGTTGGTTGTGTTATAAAGTATCTATGTAATAATCTTCAAGCAATAGCTCCGTTTACAGATCAATAAAGCCATATAAACTTCATCAAACTACATGAATCCTTGCACGCTTAACTTGAGCAAATTCGTTATGTACATGTGGGTTAGTATAAATAAACGATGGTGAACAAGGAGGCGACACGCCACCGCCATTGCACGGTTTTCCGCAACGCTTAAGCGCGATATAACGAACATTGGCTTTAGTTTTGCAATCTCCTTTGACGGCGCAAAAAGCTCGTTTATTATCGTGCTGCACTTTACCTTTTTTTATTATGTTTGTTAACAATTTGGCAGTCAGTATATATTTAGTAAGAAATGCGTTATGAATAGGTTTACGTCTTAGTATGGGAGTTCAAGAATAATTCTGTAGATTGACTCAGCGGCCTTTTGCAAGGGATGCAAAATAATCTTGCGACATAATTTATCTTTCAAATCAACTCTAAAGTCGTTTAATAAATGTCATCCAGATAATCACTAATCAGGGACTCTACCCCAAAACCAAGGAAAGCTATATTATGGATACTATGCGATAGCCTGGGGCGAGCTATGATACACGTACTCACCCAGAAAACAGAAGAACAAGCATGCACTTAATGTGCTCTCAAACAAAAATTAGATTCAATTATCTTACACGTTTACTAGCATACAAGTAAAGTAATAAGTCTTAGCAAGTAACACTTTTATTTGTTAGCTACAACGGCTTCGAGCAAATACACATAAATCCATAGGGAGTGCAGGTGCAGCCGATGGAGGCAGCCGGAAGCTTGCAACTTTCGATCTAAAGCTCAAAGGATTTGTCCTGGATACATCTGTCCGACACAACATGCGAGCCACTTATCTGCCGATTTGTGCTTTAACACTTACTTACTTCTAGTTCTTCCGTTAGAGTACGGTTTTTTTATATTAATAAAAACAATGCTTTGTTATAAACTTCTTTATATATACCTAAGTGTTAAGATCTGGGTACACTAGGAAATGGGGTCTTACTTGTGTTATGTTGCAAAAAGCATATTATATGATGGCCTGTTTAATGACGGTTAATCCAGGGCGGACCAACCGACGTCACACAACTCTATAAGTAAAACATACCCTCGTGTGTTTTCTTAATCTACCCCGTTATACATAGGTAGGGGTTATAAGGATCATTCTGAGCCAATTCATTGCACTACATAGCATTCATAATACCCATGTGTACATTTTTTAGGACTACCATTCATGTGTTTGTTTGGCGATATTGTTTATTATACTTTATTTAATAAACGACTATCGACTTGAAATGCCTTGCACATACCGTTGTTGCGAAGTGTTTCTGTTATAATGCTCTACTAAACTGCAAAACTTATCAGTTCCAGTCGAGAATAATCCAAGAGTTCATAGATTTAAACAACTTATACGGCGCTCGTCCATGAAACTTCGGAACAAAATTGTCAAGCCGTGTGCGGTACATAATTTAAGAATCCATCAGTATGGCAGTGTCGTGTACAAACATAGTTAATCATGTTTACCAGAACAAGAGGTAGAGAGCAAGAGATACTTAGGGACAATTTGTAAGGTAACAGTAGGCCGGGACAATTGAATTGTAAAACTTTTTGAAATTCAACAAGAATATTTATGCAGGGCCGTCAAATAACAACAAAGGGATATCATTCAGTTATCTTCACGGACTTTGAAAATATGAAGCGTCTAGTGGACCGAGCTCGTTTGCGGGAATGAAAAAAAAAATACTACAGTAAATTCCACCGCACCTAGGAGACAGTTTCAATTTCCATCGAGTGTTTTAATGTAAATTTAAAATTGTCCTCTTCTAGTGATAGTCTTGTTCCATATATTTTAACAGAGTTCTCTTTAGAATTGAGATATTTAAGAGACGGAAAATACTAAATTACCTCGGACAGAATCAGTAAAGATATTATGAAAAAGTTGAAATTGTTAAGTAGTCTTAATGGAATGGTTTTTAGTTGATCGATATTATTTCGTCTATTTGAACAAGCGAAGCCATTATCTTTAATAAATTCTTTATAACTGTGAGGTCTGTTATATTAAAAATTTTTATACCATGTTGACAGAACAATTTAGTAATTGAATTACCTTAAATCGGTTTATTTATTCTGTCAGACTCACAGTATTGTGGAATTAAGTAGATAGAAGTAGAAAACGATTATGATCTACTTACTTACCTATATCTAAATTCATACCTAGTGGTAGGCACACATGCCTGCATGCACCTAAACGATACTCGTCAACTGAAAGTGCCTACCGTAATAATTCAAGACAACAATTTCCACTGATTTCAGAGCTTTGTCGATTACAAAGTGTTCATTAATCACAACTTTAGCGGCGACACCCAGGTATTATGCGGCATGAATTTACTACAGCTGCTTATTATTTTCGGCGCGTGTACAATAAGCCTGGCTGGAAGATTAATGGCAGTGGAACCACAGACCTTAGACTCCGTTTGAGATGATAATACTGAGGTTTCTAGTTCTGTCTTAAAATATAGGTCACTACAGGAGGGTTAATGATTTTATTAGACGAGATATTGCCCGTGGTTCTGATCGCGCAGCTATTGATTGTGTTTAGTAGCTCTACGTCTGGAGAAGTATACCATTTATTAAGTCCTATAAGGAGGACGCCATTTTCATATCTTCATGTCACATCTATAATTTTATTTATAATGGGAATTTATGGAATGTGTTATTACTATTAATTACTCGAAATTGGCAAAATGTTCGAATAACGAGCTTTCAATGCATTACTCCTATTGCGGTATAGGCTTAACGACAGCGGCAATAAAATCTAACAGGTGCCACGTTTTTCTTATGGAAAACGTTTCCAGATTAAATTCAATTATAAAAAGGTATGCTTTACCTACCTGTAGAGTCAATTAGTTTATTAAAACATCTGCAAATGGTTCATGAGTGTTGCCTTTCCTTATAATTACATAGTTTATTTATGAAGTTGTAACATCTTTTAAATCTGATAATAATGCAAACGTATTAGCGTTTTAAAGCTGCCAGTGTGTCGCTCCAAGTATACTGGGTAAAAATTTCAAATGAAGTAGGTAATTATCTAATGGGCTATTGATTTAGACTAGCCGACACGATACTCCTGATACAATCTTAACAAGTACCTATTCATATTTATATAATTCAGTTGTTACATTCATCATGTGAATTGGAGTCATCTTCCTAGTAAAACAAAAAATCAAGCTACTATCGCATTTGCATATAATAAAATTACCGGTCTTACTATAAAGCACATCTTCATTTTGGCATCAAAACAAAGTGAATCGTTGCATCTTGTTCAAGGAAATTAAACTGTGCGTGTTGCCAAGAATCCTGTTATCTGTTCACAATACGACCGCATTATGCAATATCGCGATGCGACCTTTTTTGTATAGCACCTGTTTTTTGGTTTTACCGTTTCAGATTTGCATAGAAAATGGCGCTCACGTTTTATTTAGAGGTGGAGTGCTTTTAACATGACTGCTCAGGTAAAGGAAGGTTATCAACTGTGAGTCACAACATTGCTTTTATACAATCATTATCTATACATATAAATAAAATTGGAGTGTCTGTTTGTAATATTAAAATAACCGCTTTTTACTAAGTGCATTTGGATGTATACACGTTACCTATACCGAAACAACATTTTTTACAATTTTTGTCTGTCTGTCTGTCTGTCTGTCTGTCTGTCCGTCTGTCTGTCTGTCCGTCTGTCTGTCTGTCTGTCTGTCTGTCTGTTTGTTCCGGGTAATCTCTGAAATGGCTGGACCGATTTTGACGGGAATTTCACTGGCAGATAGCTGATGTAACAAGTAGTAACTTAGGCTACTTTTATTTTAGAAAAAAAAATGGATCTCTCGAAAAAAAATTAAAACCAATGTTGCAGCGCTGCGCCTGCTTAAAGTTTGATAGCAACAATCTGCAATGCGTCCCGCGGGATCAGAACGCGAGCAGGCTGTTGCCAACGGTTGAGACGTTGTTAAATACCACGCGGACGAAGTCGCGGGCAACAGCTAGTAGTAAATATATTTATTCTTATATTTACGCGAATACTGCACATTGAAATAAAACTAATCTTACGGATTTATCGCGTTTATTATAGGTTTACGTTCCCGTCGTCTCCGCTGTTTTACAGCAACGATGGTCATATAAATACGATAAAATCCGTAAGATTAGTTTTATTTCAATTATAGTAAGTATTTAGTATTAAGACTGTAAAGAGGTCCTGCAAGTTATAGTGCGAGTATAGTTTCAGTACCCATTTACTGAGCCAGGCCACACAAACTGAATAGACTTAGAAAATCCTACTCCTGAGTCAACACACATTAGGGGTCATTTAAATTAGGAAAGGTCTGCAGTTAAATCTTGAGTACGGGCAAAGGGCTCACCGTTCAAGTTGTCGGTTCCGGTTCATGGCCTCCATAAAGGCCCTCCTACCTTTATGGGAGTTGAGTCTTTAGGCTATATATATGGTTTTGGCCTAAGAAAAGGTCGTCTAATTGCATGTAAGGTACTAAGCGTTAATTTCGTTTCTATGACCTCTGTAATTAAGTTCATATCATTTTAAATTAATTAACCGTATCAAAAATTACAGTACAAGTCTCCGAACGGCAATTTTCATTCATCGCTATTATAAAATCTTGCCAGGAGTTCCAATAATATTATCGCTTTTGTATTTTTTGAGCGAGCTTTGTGCGTTAAGGGTTCATTAATCAAGCGTTTGGCGAGGACACTTGAGGACAATGGTCCGTCGAGAAAAGGAGACGGCAATATTACAAGTGTTTAACGAGCGTGTACAACAGGCCGATACAACAATACGCAATGAAATAAAGCGACAATACGCATGCGGTATAAAAACAAATTTGTATTGAATTGATTTATGACGGCGTGTAAAGCGATTATAAGCCATTTGGGCACATACCGAGCCGTCCGCACGCGGCTCGAAAAAAGGCTCCCTCCTGCGAAAATTGCGGCAGTAAAACTAGAGGAAGTTAGAAAATGGAGCGGCTCCGTATCAATTGCCTGACCTTTCCTTTCGACCACTGACTAGGCTTAGACAACATCTTCAGTGAAATCCAATTCACGATCTGATTCTATCTTCACTTGACATAAAGTTGAAGCTGGACAATGAGTGACCTACACAATTTTATTTAAATTTTAATCCAGAAAAGTTTTGCTACTCCGTAATACTGACGATTAATTTGTCAGTAATGTTCACCAAACATTTAGTCCTGTGATTTGTTAGTCTTAGAAAATAATGTTTGTAACAGAGTGGAAAAGCGCATTAAAAATCGTTCGACGCTCTTACCGCCATTATTCTTCCGAGAAAATGGTTAGCAGTCCAAAGAAAATGGTACATAAACAATACAATACCTAAAACATTGCCTACGGTGTCTGGCTTTCACGATACGCCAGTGTTTGTGCTCTGCGTCGAAAATAAAATAAAAGCAACGTAAATTGTTAGGAAGAGAAATGTGAATTTGTAAACGTGTCGTGTTTTACTTTCCAATCGTGGAAAACCGTTTTTTAATGCACTAGGTACAATTGATGTCTACTTATTAGGTAAATAAGAAAATAAAGAATACCCTGGGGTATCATTTAGGCGGAAAAGAGAAGATCTTCCAGCCAGGCGCGTGTTATGCCTGGTGGGTCGGCTGCTGTACCCCCGACAGGTATAGTCTTGTATATATGTTACGTACTCCGAAAACTCTCATAGCGCGTGTCAGGATTGTACTGAGAATTGTCAATTGTTCTGAATGCGTCTGCAGCGCCATCTGTGTAGCTTGTGACATAACTGGTACCATTGTGTAGCCAATATAAAAAAAAGAGAAGTAGGAGAGTATATACATAAAGGTGATCGTTTCCACTAGGGGCGTAAATGCTATGATAAATTCGATCACCCAACCGATATTTGATGGTATCAGAACTTATACTAAGCTCTTCTGTAAATACTACATTACGAACACGTCTTCCAAACTAGCTGTTACATTTTAACTTTTCTAATGCGAGAGTCAAGTGTTGACATAATGGTGCGCCGTCTGTGTGGAGTGGCCCCAACGTCGCGAGGATTTACATTCTGCGAATGCATTTGAGCAATGGAGGTTGCACAAGTACACCAAATTGTGAGGTTTACTTGAATTTATGTAACATTTCTTGAAAAACTGTTGTTATAGTAAATATAAGAAACGTATCTAGCACCTCTTACGATTGAATAATTTCAACTTGCTTTTATGTACAAAGCACGCACAAATATTTCATTATATAATATTATTTTACAAGCAAATGTACAAACGATTCTCTTTCTTACATTTGAATCATTTTTGTTATTTTTATTACATTCTAGGCAAGTATTTGATCTCGATCTCACCTGATGGTAAGTGATGATGAGATCTACGATGGAGCATACTTGCCTAGGTAGGAAGGCGGCAGTAGATCGAGACGCTACATACACTGGGCACATGCAGCGCAGCTGATCTGACCCGTCATCCATTAATGGCAACACCGAACATGCCGGAACACGGCTAGGCCGCTTGGCGACATGGCTTTGTTCAGTGGGTGGTGACTAACCACGGCCGAAGCCTATAACCTGTAAAATGAGGAATGGAATGAATGAGTTATTACAATAAAATGAGGTCCAAATGGTTATTTTAAATGATAAGTACCTACCTACGTATTCTGTTTCAGACTTAAATTACTTACATGATTTTAACCGATACTCAATCGAATTAAATTGAAATATTCGAGAGCTTTCAATCGTCACCGGCCGCGTAATGTCCTCGTAACAGCCTCATAATGGAAACAATGACTTGACATTAAGAGAATAACGGCGAGACCAGTCCATTTTCAATTTGCTTAATTAAGCATTACCTGTGATCAAATATGAAGGTATGTTGTTTTTTTGAACATTTGCTGTAGTGTTTCTTCTGTGATCAAATAACACCTACAACGGCTACAATATCCGCATATTAGGTACCGACACGTATTTTTTCTTATGCACATCGCAAGTTCTAACTCCGAGGGTGCTGGGTGCCGGCGGAATGTTAACGAGATGATATTTGAAATGTTCGCAAAACTGAACACAGGTCCACCGTCCTCAAAATCAATTTCCGTCCCCCAGTGCATCAGCATGTCTGAAGTTACGTGTGACACAGATACTTGAGTGTGATTCAATTTTTCACCTTATTATCTCGTCTACGTCATTTGAAATTCCTAGCTGTTATTTGAGTTAACCCAATCTAGATGCAAGTCTTTTTTGTGCCTTTTTAACAGGACTTTTAAACACATTATTACGAACTATATACTTATTTTCGTGGAATACCATCATGTTCTTTTATTTTGCTTCAGTCGTTTGAAATGGCTCTATACATAATAATATCTACACAATCAAAAATAAAAACCAAATAATAGATCCAATTTGTAAAATGTACAAGTAGCTAGTTTGTTGCACTACATGAGATAAAGTCTCCGTTTAGGTCCCATCATTTGCAGCAGCTAATGCAAGCAAGTGCTCTAAATAAAATTATCATCTCTACATATTGGACCCAGGACTCCAAGCAAACCAAGAGTGATATACAATAAAACTACCTACTAGCCAAATAATATTAAGATGGGTAAGTAATTAAAGTAATTGTAATATAAACATGTCGCCACGCCGCCCTAATAGAGTGGTTTACACAAACCTGAATAGGGCGGAGTTCATTAACTTGGTTAAACCAATTTCTTCGTCTCCGTGAGCTACGAGGACTAGCCATTAGTTTAATAAGATAACTCTTATTATAAAATTTAGCCCTTTAATCTAGGAATGTTGAATTAATTTAACAGACAGAGGTTGTATGTAATATATATTTAAGTAGGTTACTGAGTATTAAGGTAAAAGTTATCAGTCACAATTGCTTATAGGAAACAAAATCCTTAAATTAATTATGAATCTGCAGATCCTAACATCAAACATTGTTATGTTTCACGGAACACTTTAATTAAATTATTGCTGACATCTGGCATGTCAATAATGGCCACAAGACACTATGTCAAACGACGAA
Source organism: Pheosia tremula (assembly GCA_905333125.1). Taxonomy (NCBI): domain Eukaryota; kingdom Metazoa; phylum Arthropoda; class Insecta; order Lepidoptera; family Notodontidae; genus Pheosia; species Pheosia tremula. The sequence goes on from HG995411.1 coordinate 4,787,990, forward strand.
ACATAATTTAATTAACTCGTTGAAATATTGTGTATTGAGCAAGCGGGAAGCGTTTATAAGATTTGGGATGTCGTCCGTCACGGTTCCGCGTCGAGCCACACACTGAGAGAGAGAGAGAGAGAGAGAGAGAGCGCGAGAGAGAGATAGAGAGAGATCTCATTGAATACTTTCTTCATGATTTCGAATTTTCCCATTGTTTTGTTTTATAATGATATACCAGAATTTTCCAGATTCTATAAGTTCTGATTAGCAATGAAAAAAATCAGTAGGTGGCGCTGTAGGAAACAAAACAACGTCTATTATTTTCCTCGGGCGGACTACGCTTTCGGCGCCAGGATTATGCAACTAATTAGTATTCCGAAGACGTCGGACGGAGAAAGAGAAAGTTATCTATACCCTTCTTAAGTTCCATAGCTCATAAGGTGACGATGATCTGGGGTTTTTAATTTGGGATATAATTAAAGGGTGGAATCTGCTGTGTAAGTGACTTCGTAACGGAAAGTGATACCATAGATTCAACTCTTGATTCTGAACCCCCTGGAGATGGAATTTTCCGTAGAATTATACGCATTTTATATATTTTTTTAAAGTGACTTTAGCATAAAATCATAATCAATCTATCTTAACGGGGTTTATAAGAAGAAAACAAAACATAATTACTAATTTAGGCCTAAAACTGCAATGTAAATTAAAACTCGACACGCTTGAGCGCGCTAGTCACTCGCACGCGTCGGGTGTCACACGGGGCTATGTGCTGTTATCGCGTTATTTACGATAGATTGCGGGCTCAATAATTACAACATTGGTAACCCATCACTTTTCATATAAATAATTGCTATAATTTTATTTTAGGAATTAAGTGTATCTTCTACCCAAAGTTTAACGACAACTTTGTCCCTTACACGATGTATATAATATTCTAAAAGCTAGGTAAATCGTCCGAGCCTAAAAGATTCTAACCCATAAAAAACAAACATACCTATATCTCTCGTGTGGGCCGCACCGAATTTCTGCGGATAAGGTCTAATATTTACCTATATACATGAGACTTTTTAAAATTACCACGTCTATTTACCAACTTAAATATATAAATAACTGCGAAAATTGCGCAACAAAAGTTGTTATGAATCTTTATATGTCACTAGTAAAACAAATATTCTTCCAATAGTGGTTTGTCCACATCCAATTTTAGCCGGAGTGCAAAGAGTGTGAACCGCCTGTGATTCCATTCATTCACACACCTCTCATTATTGTGTGATGTAGGTAAACGTAATCCTTTTAGCGTAATTGTATTCGCGCAAGGTAACGCAAAAGCAAGACACAAAGTAACTTGTTGACGCCGTGATGAGCACGCAGGTGCGGCCGCTGAGGGCCCGACCAATTTAAACAGATTACTCCCGCGACTACGCCTGTTTAAATACCGCTAAGTATATTAAACTGAACAGGTACAATATGGAGGAAATTTCGGCAGAGTTTGGAACAGGTTGTCCTAATACAGATATGTTATGGTTTAATCCTCAGAATGACAATGAGCCGAATTATTCAGCCGTATTCTCAAACAATATAGGTACTCGAATATTTAAATCCTGTTTCGTTATTTGAGTCGTCGTTCTTTTCCTTATTTTTATGATGTGTTAAAAATTAAAAAGAATGCAGGACATCTCCGGCATTTTAAAAAAACAATGTAATTTTTTTTATCACGTTATTTAGGAGTACTTATTACTCGTATTTGCGGCAACGAATGATGGCAATTATCGCATTTAAATTCAATAATTTAAATTTATTACCACTAAATCTATGTGTTCGTTAAATTTTAATAAGAAGACAAAAAAAACATGTAAATTATTTTAATTATAAATTAAAAGTTTTTTTTTTTTTTTTTTTATTACATTATAGGCAAGTATTTGATCTCGATCTCACCTGATGGTAAGTGACGATGAGATCTACGATGGAGCATACTTGCCTAGGTAGGAAGGCGGCAGTAGATCGAGACGCTACATTCACTAGGCACATGCAGCGCAGCTGATCTGACCCGCCATCCATGAATGGCAACACCGACCATCATGCCGGAACACGGCTAGGCCGCTTGGCGACATGGCTATGTTCAGTGGGTGGTGACTAGCCACGGCCGAAGCCTACCACCAGTAAAAAGTATTGTAATAGATTTTTCATAAGTATATTATTATAGTTTTAAGAGTAGGTAGAGTTTACAATTCTATATGAAAATTATTCGACTTCATCAACCATTTAAGTACTTAAGCATAGCTACTGTAATGTTGTTACTATGGTACTTTATTTTATACGTGGAGAAATACTTAGGGATGCGGAGAGGCAAACAATGCATTGTTCAATCAATTGTCAAATCAATAAATTCGTTGTAGCGACTTTAATTGAAGTTATTTTTGTTTGTTATTAGAATAATGTTCTTAAAATTATGAGCAAGTTGGCACATAATGCAACCGATTATTAGCCTAATTTAGGCAAGCAGTTGCAGAGAAAATATCATTATTTTGTCAAGCGTTTCGTCGAGAAACTAATTATGTTCAGTCAATCTTAGCTGTGCGAGCGAGCTCTCACCCGCCGCTTCTCGTTTTATCATAAATTACCATAAATTCTTAATTAAAATTTTCATAGTTATTGACCTGTTTAAATTTACCTCCCCGGGGTGCAGACCCACTTCCTTGTTCTAAATGAGTCAGATTATCATTTGAGTATCTACCATAACGAATGAACTTGATGGTGTATGTAGTTGAATGAAATGTAATACATTTATTCGACTCAGGTACGTACATAAGATGAAGAGACAGAACAAGATAAGGTATGATGTTCTTAACAAACTTAATTGGTTTATTCTAATTATCTCATTTGAGGAGATTCATATAAATTGCTCAGAGAATTAACCACCAGTTTGAGTGTGTCCAACTGCACATTTGAAACTTTATTTCGCTATAAAATGTCCCATGTAGAGCCATGTCTTGCACTTTGATTACCCTTTGTCCTTCTAATCGATAAATATACTTAAATTTTATTTTGTGAATTTTGTGATCCATGAAGTTAAATAATAATTTCCGTATTCATCGAGGAACACAAGTAACGCAAAGTCCACAAGTAACTTCCAAATAATACAGTATTTACGTACATACGTTGTGTATATACGTATATAATACACGCCAGTATAAACAAAACGTGATTCCTTTAATTAATTAGCTTACCTATAGCTACATAATTCAACATATTAATCCTACTTGTTAACATTTATAATTCTTACCAAAAACCCATGATTAGGCACTATTTAAATGTAAACTTCATAGTAATAAAACTACGTTTAAGTTCAAACCACGTCTCTTCCGCGTCGCTCTCTTTTGTGGTACAACCGTTAATGTTTATTCCTAACAAGATCAACACGGCTGAATCTCCAACAGCCGAATGAAGTTGCTCAGGACGCACGACCAACCCGCTGCGGCGGCTCCACAAACTTTATAGGCCTCTGAACCCTGAACAATTACACGCCAAGATATCGCTTTGATCTCGTCAACTATTTACCTTTTGATTCACGACCTTTCCTATGGAAAGGTATGGACAAAAGAGGTCCCACTAGTGCGGTGCGGGTTCCACAAAGTTTATAATTAACTTTATAAATACCTATATACTGCGTATGCCTATTAGTTAGTTAACCCATTATTAGAATGTTTATTTATACTCTTACTATTTAATGCTTTTCGTTATACAGCGCATCACTTGAGCACGTCTGAAATGATTTGGCATATTTTTTAATTTTCGTAATAGTCAAAAAACGGTTTTTAGGTAAAGAAACATTTAATAGTAATATTAGAACTGATCTAAGTTTTGTCCTGTTCGACAACGTCTATCGGGTCAGCTAGTTACTGTTTATTTGTTTTAAAGAAAATCTTCAATAATAATTTATCGTTTCAAAGTTCAATTCTATACTTTCTAAGATGATTTTTATTTAAACAGTCTTGTACATATTGCCAGTCACATCCATCAACTTGCTGTCATGTACATATTACAAATATCGCGATTTATTATTTTATTCGAAAAAAGTTACAATAGCCATGGCAAAGCTTATTACAATTAAGCTCAACTCAACAACATGGCTCATAATTGAATGAGTTCACGAAAATGGAACCTTTACTAATGATCAAATTAAGTTAGTAATTGAATATGGACATAAGCTACCTCCAGGTCCTAAGGTATTTACAATTCAGGTGCTGCTAGTAATTTATTTTCCTGGAGACTGCGCCCGTCTCGAAATAGCACCTATTAACAGAATTGGCAATTTAGCTATAGCGTTGTATCGGTTGATTATCGCAATCTAGCGTCTTATAATGATAGCCGACAATAATCCACTATTGTCTAGGGAACTATTCAACATGTCATGTAGTACGTCCAATGAAATCTATAGGAACTATAACACCAGCCTTTCTTTGTAAGCGTAGCTTTAATCGGTCCGGCATCTTCCAGTTCTTTTCGTCTCCTGAAATAGTTGCACAGCCGGCTGTGACGAGACTAAATATGAGATAAGTCGATTTTGTCTCTTTCCCTTGTATAAATTATGGAAGGGAGAGAGCGACTCGGTGTAACATAATCCGTGACCTCAGGGGGTACGGGTGTGCCCCCGCCATGTGGAGCAATGAGCACGGGCAGGGCCTTTACCCCTTTACTCGAAGCAACTCACGGCTGACAACACTTTTAAGCCCCCTGTATCTTTGTTGTGGGTAAAGCTAGAAGTCTGAAATTTGATTGCGAAGCCGCTATCCACAGATATATTAGAGGAGATATGTTATGAAAGCGGTGGGCTTGCGCACAAAGTTAGCGTACATTTGGCTAACCTACAATTTTCGCCGTCAGTCCACTGCAACTGCACGTCGGTGCCGGTGCTCTAGTTTTTTTCAAAATGCCGGGTTGTTCCGTGTTTGTATGCAAAAATACCAGCAGCAAAGTGAACTACGCGAAAGATGGAATCTCATTTCACCAGCCAGTATTAAGTATTTTATTTATTCGTCTTTAAAATCATTAAAAACAACAAATCAAAAAATATTTAATGCCTTTATTATGTTTTTTTAGGTTTCATGTAGCACAACGACTTTTTTATTTTTGTACAAAATACATGGCTCTTTAAGTACCACCTATGTTCGCTACTGAGTGAATGTACGAGGCAATGTATACATCGTCTAACGATACTTTGAATAAACTGGTGCGTCGCGTGGTACGGCCGCTGTATACGGCGACGACGCAGCACGCACCGAGGAGACTTCGTATTGGTTGGTTTTAGCGAGTGGTTGGGAACAAAACGGCGACAGCGAGTTCCCATACATTTTGAACCGCACGGCATATCTCTAGTGATCTGTGCCGCTATCTGTATTAGATAAATAAAGATGTCTAATATTGATACAGTCACAAAAGTTGGTAGGCTATATGTTAAATTTAATGAATACTTGCTTCCATGCTAATTAAAATACTGGCATAGTTTTAAAAGCACTTGAGATCTCACACCTTTTTACGGTGGAAGAAGTATTGCTTTGTTGCAAGGCAAGTCACATTTTATATTGTATCTTTCTAATACATATATAGCTAGCTATAGCTATGGCTTTGTCTTGACATTCGTGCATGGCCTTCTGCTAGCTGACTGACCATAAGATACAATACAACATTTACTCTATCACACACATGCACACAAAGATTTGACCACTATCAAAACCCTGTTGTTATATACTACAGTACTAAAAACAAAACAATATAACAACAACATGTTGTTATATTGTTTTGTTTTTAGTACTGTTTCATTTGACCAGCAATGGGCATATCGGCATAATCCAACGGATTTTTCACGACGAGCTTTGTGAATTTATTTAACAGATTTTTGGTTGGTGTGTGTTTGTATAAAAAGGAATAAATTATCGATACCTTCGGATTGAAACCCAATTCTGGTAAAATATACTGCGGTCCCACAAAAGCCACGTTTATTTTTTGAATAACCAACTGCTTATTTAAAAAAAAATATAAATACTCCTAGAACCGAAGACTTCCCCTTCCATTTCTGGCACTTGCGATTCCTTGTAAGACCGATGACGCAGGTATTTAAGTTTTGTGATAAATTTATGTTGCGCAGGTGCTCTACCAGAGACTAATCAGTATTTCAAATTAGTAAACATAAATAAAACGCCTAAAAGTTTTCCAATTTCATGAGTTTTACTTAACCCTTAATAGTCTAGAGTTTCAATTTTGATACCAATCTTTTAAACCGAATGTTCACATTACTATTAGTTTTTTTTATAGGTTGGCTGTACGTATTTTACTGTTGTATAATATTCTTTCCAACGAAATTAAAAAAAATCAAATGTCAGTATTATTAAACACAGTAACATTAAACACAGTAATATTAAAAATAAATCACTTTCGTAAATCAGGCTACTAAGGGTTAAGCCAGTAATTTGTTAACATATTTGGTTTTATTATCGACTATTGCTGATTTTACAGATTCTGATGATATTTTAATAGAAAAGCATATCGGAAAACTAGATACAATAGAGCATAGGGGAAAGTATTTTAAAATAATACAATTCTAGGGGTGCCTAAACATGAAGGTACTAGACTGAAGGTAAATATAATAATTTCATAATATGTTATTTTTCATAATATATAGGCGTTCGATCAAAGCCGTAGTCATCCGGCACACCGCACCTGATATTCATATAGATTGCTTTTTGTGACATTTAATATTCAACCTTATGTAATAACCATATTATGTGATATTACAGCACTAACAGGTCGCATTTGTCATAAATCATATGATATACTAACATTTTAATAAGTTAATAGTAGAAAAAACGGTTTTGAAAATAAGAACTGTATTTTATAAAGTTACTTAATGTTACTGGTCAATTTTTATCTTGATAAATTAAAAAAAACACTACTATCACAAGCAGTGAAACAATTTTCGAAATAAATCCACAAAAACAAACATTTAATAAGGCCGATTTAAAAAAAAAAAACAAGAAAATGCAGCAGGACCGTGACGTCATCACCATGAGATGCCGCGTGTGCGACAAAGTGAGAGCACGAATGACATAGCTACTTAGGACATTATACTTATACCTATTAATTATAATAATAATAGTACACTACCCAATCGTTTTGTAGTTATTCGTCTCTCATGTATAACTCAAGATTATGGGTTGATAACTTTCTCAAATTGCAGTAGGATGATGAGATATGTGACGAGAAGACCGACGAACTTGAACGGCAGTGAGATGTCAATGTTGAGCATGCGCAGCAGCGAGAACGACATGTCACGAGTCTCCGTCCACGTCAACAGCGCGCGCGCCACGCTGCGGCTACACTTATCTGACGACACAATACACAAATGCGCTAAAGAAAAGCAGGTTCAAGGCTTAGTATATTCCCACTAATATTATAAACTAGCTGTTACCCGCGACTTCGTCCGCGTGGTATTTAACAAAGACAACCGTTGACAACAGCCTGCTCGCCCATTCTGAGCCCGCGGGACGCATTGCAGGTTGTTGCTATCAAACTTAATCAGGCGCTGCGCTGCAACATTGGTTTTAATTTTTTTTCGTGAGATCCTATTTTTTTTTCTAAAGTAAAAGTAGCCTAAGTTACTCCTTGTTACATCAGCTATCTGCCAGTGAAAGTCCTGTCAAAATCGGTCCAGCCATTTCAGAGATTAGCCGGAACAAACAGACAGACAGACAGACAGACAGACAGACAGACGGACAGACAGACAGACAGACGGACAGACAGACAGACACTCCAATTTTATTTATATGTATAGATGTGAAAGTTTGGATGGATGGATGGATGTTTGTTACTCAATCACGCCAGAACGGCTGAAAGGATCTGGATGAAATTTGGCACAGAGATAGATTATAGTCCGGAATAGCACATAGGCTACTTTTTATCCCGGCAAAATGTGTGGTTCCTATGGGATAGCATACAGCAACCGTGCATTTGCAAAAGGACATAGAGGAAAAGGACATACTTTTTAATCGCGGGTAACACCGCGGGGCGCAACTAGTATAGATATATTTTTATTTTATGAGTCGACTATACCAAGTTTGTTCTCATAGAGTCTAGAAGCCAGCAGTTCTCGGAGCCGCCGCACCTCGCTCTGTAACTTGTCGCCCTGCGAGCACGGAGCAAACAGTGGAAATATAATCCCGATCGTTTGGGTTGTGAATGAAATCAAAAGTAATATGGAACCCTGCAACAATGATATTTAAATTATTATAATCAATTGAAATGATCGTAGCTCCGTAAAAACAATAAAGAACGCTCCTCTGAATGCTGCCATTAAAAAAAATCTAGGCAAATAATTTGAAATTTAGTTTTATTTTTTGCAGAATATACTTATGATAGCTGTAGGTAACTCACATTTCCATGTATCATATCGAAGGCAACGTTATAACAGAAGCATAAATTGGAGATAAAAGTGCACACGAGAGTAACCAGCAACTGTAACAAGATAAGGTTATGTTCTCAATTTTGAATAAGATGACACTTTATAACCATATAGACATTCTACACACACTTCCACACATTTGATCTAACCCTAAACTAGGGATTCATGCAAGTTTCATGTATCTCTCAAGGCCTTTACCTTTACTTTTCAGACGATTTTTTTCTTCAGAGCGCAGGAACAAATATCCCGATAGGAAATTGCCGCAACGATCAAACATCTAAATGAGATCAATAAAAAAAAATACCTGCCACTTAATAGCGTCGTACAAAAAGCTATAAGCTTTCAAAATAATATGATACAGGCTCATCAGCTTCTCCATTTTCAAAAGCGATTCGTTGTTGTTATTTTGGAAACAAGCTATTTCTTCCGCGTTCGGTTTCTTGTTACATAAAGATATGTTCATGTAGTAGTTAATTAGGCGAAGGCGTGACGTCAGAAGACTAAGAAGATGGCCATTGTAATGGAGCTCTAGGATGTACGCACTTACTCCCGGCAATAGTTCTAACACTAATGTATTATAAATATTTGAGAAATATAGCAGTGCGCACAGTATTACCATATACACTAACGACAGAATCATCCGCACCAAATTCTTGATACTTTCGCGTTCAATTGTCAGGCTGCGGCTTTCCATATCAAAACGATTTAACTCATCGTAGTACAACTGCAATCGATTGATCGAAATAAAATTGAAAAATATATAGAACATGTACTGAAATGAGGTTAGCGTGATGACGATGTACATAAAGATTGTGTGTGAAAGTCTGTACATACATCCGAATATAAAACACGTCAATATGACCGCATACAAACATGATAAATAAACGTATATCTTGTACACATTCTTGAGAAGCGTAAGTCTGATTATACCGAAAGGAATTTCGCTAATGATGAAGATTTTTGTAATAATATCAATGGAGAATTCTTTTGTTGGTTCCATGAAAGTATTCACGCGGACGGTAGGCGGCGCCATGGCGGCACGACGAGCCCCGATAATGAAATGTGAAACTATGTTTTGATATGAACAGACTTCAAAATATAATTTGGGTAATAGCATTTTATTTCGACCATCATTTGAATGTAATATTTTATCCCAGCCATTAGGTTAATGACTTATAGTGTTACATAGATTATCATCTATGTAACACAAGAAGTAGTTAGAACAGATAAAGTAAAGTACCTAATTAAATGTTATTAAGTTGTACTGTACCATATATTAACCGCTATCTAACATGCAAATAAAGACGTTTATTCCATTATAATACCCAAATAGAATGTTTAATAATATAATTTGGTACTCTAGCTTTTACCTGTGGCTTCGCCCAAACAGCTGTCGATTTTTCTCTACTCCTCAACCCCCAATTGTGCCCATTTCCGATTTAATATAAATATCATATAAAAACCACTCTCATCGCTTAGGTACCTAGATAAAGTAGTGCCCCCGTGGTTTTCTACTATTATTTATCTAGTCTTTACTACTTAGGCTCTTTTAAAAATAAGGCATACAAGTTCTTACTTGGTCCAAGTTTGGGGACTATATAGACAATAATACTGATGCATATTTTTAATTTGATAATACTGAATCATAATAAAGTATAGTCTTGCAACAATAACCAAGTAATGGTTCTCAACTTACGCCAAGCTTTGAAGCACTGAAGTACCGCCTTGTGTCAGGAAGTTGTCTGCCGACAACAAAAGAGTCGCAACAGAGAGCGCACTATAGTAACCACCTACTATCTCTATCTAGGACTGCCAGGTACGGTCCCGAATAACTGGCAAAATAACTAATATAATAATTATAATTATTTTCCAGCTCATTTTTAATGTCCCACTGCTCGAGCTGCGAGCCTCCCCTCAATGCGAGGGAGATTAGGCCATAGTCCACCACGCTGGCCCAGTGCGGGTTGGCGGACTTCACACATCTTTCGAGGGGTTCTCTCAGACATGCAAGTTTCCTCACGATGTTTTCCATCACCGTTGCAAAATAACATAACATATATAATTAAAATTGCTATTATTTCGGTGTTCCAATGCCTGTTTTACAGTGCGTGAAGAGATACTATCTGTCATCCAGAGTAACAGGACCCCGCTCCGTAGCAGGAAAATTGCAATAGCCATTTTTTTTACAGCACGCATCTGCAAAGGAAAGTGCGGAAAATAATGGGATCATTTCGAATGTGAAATTGCCGTTGTTGTAGCCTGACGTGAGCGCTCTGTATATAATTTATAACCGTGCAATGTTTATGAATCTGGAATTATGTCGATAAAATCTATGAAATTCATAAGACGATTCGTAAGTACTGTACTTCATGGTCTACCTACATGAATAAAAAAAAACATATCTTAACATGTCATACTAAAACGAGAATACACACACATATTTGTATCGACTATTATTATGCTATATTGACAGCCTGATTAGCGCAGTTGGTAGTGACCATGCTTCCTGTGTCGAGGGTCCCGGGTTCGAGTCCTGGTAGGGACAACTTTGTGTGATGAGCACAAATGTTTGTACCCATGTCGTGGATGTTTAATATCTATATAAGTAATATATACTTTTTTGTATTGTTTTTTTTTTTGTATTGGTGGAACATAATACAAAGTTATCTATCTATTTATTACAGGTCTAGCGGACTGCTTTATAGGTATATTAAAACTAGGTATATTTAATTCATCAGTTATGTCTAACTTGTCATGTAAATATTATTTTGGGCGCCGTTATTGGAAAAATGATGACCTTATTATTATAAAAGCTTACACCCACTTACCTACGTCCAACGATAATTTGAAGTTAATGTTTTTTGAAAAATACTTTTCATTATCGGTATATTTCCAATTTTGCTCTGCAGTTTCTGCTTCCACTCCTAAATAGTTTGTTAAATGGTTTAAACATTTATTAATATGGGGCAAGCTCTATCGATGTGGGTATTTGAGTCTATGTGCAGTTGTCGCTTTATAGGGATGTTCACGTTGAGGCCAAAGGTCGAGGCTATTGTCAATTAAGTCCAAATCCAATTATAATCCCTGAAATTCTCAGAGCCCACAAGAGGGCCAGCACCCACATTTGAGACCGCTAATTGATTATCTTATTCAGAATATTGTATATTCCAGTTTCGTAATGAGTCATGACATTTCGGGTATTATTAATTATAAGTCTTTGAATATAGCTTCATTTCGACCACGCCTTGTGTTTACAGAGTACATTTTATTGCCTACCAGCCTAGGGTAGTGCTGTAAAATCTGCAACAATGTAACATAAGAGAGCCTAGCTCGCTGCACTAAAGGTTATTTTAAATAAACCATTCAGGATTCCAACTGATGAATTGTATAGAGAAACTAATGTATTAAAGGTGCGACAATTATACATATCTAAAGTAACTCACGATTAACCCTCCCGAATCTGGTCTGATTACTATTATATTCTTTTTTATAAAGAGCGATCACGAAGTAAATTAAAGACTGGTGTTCTTGAAGTAAATATTGTCCAACATGCGTCCAAGTGGTTGGAGCAATTATTTTTTCAGCGACGGTACGTCCATCGTTCACTGAAAATGCGTTACCTCGACGTCCGTCCTGTCACCCCTGTTAACGAAGACGAATCGCGTTAACCGTTGACCAATGACAGCCAGGTGGGAATGTAGAGCAAGCGGACAAAACATACCTTTATAGACAATATATTTATGCAACAACACAGTTTTTATTATGTACTAGCTGTGAATGAGAGTATGTTCCCATGGAGTTTTGTTTTTTGTCAATTACTAACGATTATCATCAGTCTCCTTATATTTTCGGTTAATATCCTACGTATATCTTAATCTCGACCTAATATAATATGCTGCTAAACTGTAACATACACTAGCCACATCTTATTTATCAGATAGTCCATACAAATTCTGTAAAATAAGTTGTGTATTGTGAATAAAGAATCTTGAATAAACAAAAGTCCACAATAACACGCAATTCTCGTTGGTAATAAAGCTAATATGAACCCATCTATTCCTTTGATGTTAAGACATATTCAAGCCAATATTCAAAGTATGTGATAGTAAATTGCCAAGTGCAGAGGTGGAAACGCAATTGCAGCCTATATTCGTATTCTGGGCACGACATTCAATTACCTACATACCTGTTAGTGTGTTCAGTCTCCGAGCAAGCGTTGCTCTGTGTTGATTCATGAAATTGTAGCGTAGTGTTGACTAATGTGCAAACGTATATAAAGTGTAATAGAGTGTTATATGTATACTCTAACACACAAATTTATAGAAATTTTAATTGATTTACGATAGCATAACACAACTTTTTTCGAATTATAACTGCCTTGTAATGACTATGTAAATTTATTGTACGAAAACTTTCTACCAATTTGGGAGTAATAGTTGCTTCGTGTACAGCAGCTAATACACATTAGGTAAGGTCTCAAGGAAACGTGTATATTCTTAGCACTTATCAGAGGTTTGGTTCGGTTACGGCGTGAGATTTTAACTTATTTTTGCAATATCCCTACAAATGTAGGTCCAATTAATATTTTAATGAATGTTTCAGTCAAGCCATAATTATTGGCTGTATATTGAGCTTGTACCCTTGTAATGTGTTATACTGTAATATTTTGAGCTACATTATTACCCTGTGTAAAATGTCTAAACATGGCTTTACGAATAAACATACCATGATATCGCTACTAAATCTATTTTACCAAGGTTTTGTTTATGGAGTTATACTCCAAAATACGGTACACTCATTTCTCTTTTGTTTCTAACTCTGTTGAAAAATAATTATTATATTAATTAAAATGTTACCGGTCGAGTTCATACCAACCGCCCGCGATCCTAGGCGACCATCGTACCCTACTTACCATGCTTATGATGAGCAAAATCAGGACATGCGGCTCATTCAATCTGAGCAATAGGTTTTGGGTTTAAATGTCACTTTCACCCACAGAACATGATTCTAGTCATATCTTTTTTGAAGTGTATCTTTCCGTTATGGTGATCATTTTCTTTTGTTTTATACAGTGTACCAAAAGAAAAAAAGAAAAGAAAAAAGAGAGAAGATAAAAAGAAGGTAAGATTTATATTATGTTATATTCTTGTTATCTCTTGATAACAAGTAACGAGACTATTCCAGAAAACGCTTACAATATTTAAAAAAAAAAATCAGTTATCAAAATTAAATTGGCCTTTCAAACTAATGGATAATTCATTTAGGTATTATTTACATAAGTCAGAATATCTCAACGAAGACGGGATATCTGGACACATTACAGGAACTGCTATGTCATGACAACCCTTGTTAATTAGCCCTACGTCCGAGTGTAAGCACTCAGCTGAAAACAATTGTAAACAAAACATATTTTAAACAAACAATATAAACAATAAATTTGTATTTAAGGTTTACCGATCTTAAAACTTTAACTTGAAATAACCCAACTGATTTTAGTTAGATTGAATAGATTTACATAAGTAGTATTTTTTTATGTAAGCGTACTTATTTATATTAATAAAGTGACATTTTACATTACTATAATATAAATAACACCATTTAGGACCAGAAGAAATATTATATGATAGGTAAATATACGCATTTTTTAATTCCTCAATAAAATCTCAGCAAATTCTCTTTGTCAAAAAGTTAATGGCTACTTGATGATATCAAAGCGATAACTTGGCGTATAATTGTTTAGGGTCTGGGATCTGAAGTATGCATCTCATCCGTAGCGGGTAAATTGTATGCTTATAACTTCCCCAACATTAGGGATACTACAAAAAAAAAATATCGTATATTTTTTTTTTAGCGTGTAAAATGTATAATTACATAACGAATTGTCATACATCATATACCTAAGATGAATGACAATTCGATAGCAAAATATACGTAATTATAGAATTTATAGACATGCATTTTTTTATAGTAAAAATTATCATTTCTAGAGTACTGAATGTCGTGTATGTCAGGCAGGACTAATGTAATATAAATTATTCAAAGTTCATTCACTAATGGACATAAAAATGTGCTTATAGAGTTGAAATTAACTATGTGATTACTATTACTTTTTCAATTATGTATGAATACGTTTAATAGATATATTCGTAGAAGTTAGTTGGAAATGTATGTAGGCACTTTGTGTGTAATATCTCTCAAGAGACAGATTCTGGATCGCAAAGTCTGAAACTTTAAGTTTGTCAGTCGGGAAATGTATGAATAACGCATCTATACTTCAAACTACTTTTTCCTCCTTTGGTAATACTGGATTATTTAATCTTGCAGGAAAATCATTGTTATTATTTAAATTGTGTTAGTTTTCAGAATAATTGAAATTGCACTAGACGGTCTTGAGATCTGGGATCGTTTTCTTTTCGACTTTTTTAACGAGATTTGTTTTGGCTTCACATTTTAAGACATGCATACTCCCACACACACACACAAATGGTCGTGATTTTCCCTGGTAGCTCTATCAAAAGATACATAGTAAGAGCCGCAGAAACAAATAAAAAACTCCTTCGAAAAATAAACTCTACAATTGAAAATGCCTAATAATTATGTAAAACAATTCAATATATAAATTAAAGGCCAGGAAAGGTACGTGTAGCGATATGAAACTAGTTAATGTCTTTTACCAGCTGAGCCGAAATAACGGTGCTCTAACTTAGGTCAACAGGTGCCTTTGTGCCGACATGGGCGCGCTCTAGCTGACCACTTAGAGATCATTTTAGCGTAACACCGTTCACTATTATGTCCTATTATGATTTATAAGCTCCTTGTTAAGTATACTAAGTACGTACTTGGTGAATATAAGCAGCGACGCTGTAAGTAAATTATTGCATGTCTATGTATTAGGGGCATAAATAACAACCTACTTATACATTTAGTTTAGTTTTGATAGATTTTTGTGAATATTTCATACGAAAAATTCAAATACGTTGCTTCAAAGAATTTTTGTCTAATACGTTTTTATAGAAACCGACTACATAATTATAACAAAGTTGAATCAAGTTTCAACTCTTACTATAAGAAATCATATGCTGACAGAAAAAACATTTATATATATTACATTAGGTATTTTTAATTTCCTTTGAAACACTCCAGTGGTTTTCAAAATTTGGAACAATGTGAATCAAACATCAAAGCGAATAATAAATTCAGCAGGGATCCGGGAGGCGGGAACAAGTGTTCTCCACGGAGGAATGCGACGTTAATGAACAACACAGTTCAAATCTTATAACGGGATCCGCTTTGTTCCCTCGTCCTATTATTATTCAACACTAAATATTTCAACATGATAATAAGATTCTTTTTAAGGTACTGGATGTCGCTTCTGACTAATTAATGTTTAAAGAAATGTAAAGTGATTTTTTTTTTATCAGTTGATTTCATAATTTAAATTTCCTTTTTAGGGCTAACTATACGTTGTCAATTTGATATACCGACTCATTCATATCTGCATTTTTTTATTCACTTTTACATCGTTTCCCAGCGGTATAAATCTAGTTTAAAGTTTAGTGCTCTATTATTGACACATTTCAGGATATTTAATAAGTTAAAAAATTTATTAAGGCTTACTGAGGTATTAAGGCTAAGAAAACACCGTTGGTCCGGTCTATTCAGTGACGATTCACATCTGTATGGAAGGCCAACCTATATAGTCCCAACAGAAACGTGCTTCGAATGGCGAAGATTTTTCCATTGTGGTATTCTTAGATTTCGGAACCTCTTATTTGCTTACGTTCGCTTTTGCAACTGACCTAGAAACCCAATTTTATAAAGGAGCCAATTTTGATGGATCGCAAGTTTTTGGCTGATAATGTAATCAGCTACTTACTGGTGACCTTGCATGGTAATACTCAGCAATAGAGCTACCGCTTCGAGCTTAATATGCCGGTTAGCTTATTGCGATTTTAAGGGAGTAATGTCCCCAACACTACAAGGCCCCTTGATGCGTTTTATGCATTGCATGTCATGATTTATATGGTCAAATATCTAATGTCCATTTCTTCTATGAGATGTGATGCGATGAAATAAAATGAATATGGCCCCACCCACAACTTAGCGGGTATTTTGCCAAATGTCAAGTGATTAATAGCAATAACACATTTAACACATACACATGATAAATAAAATAATTAATGTGACATGATGATATGAAAATGGCGTCTCTAATGTCCATGTTATTAATGATGTATATTAAATTATTTTTTATACGACCAACACGTTATCCAGAGTATTCAAAAACAAAAATAGAGGCAATGACAGCTCTATAGTAGAGATAATGGCAAAATGTCGGTTTACAACGGCGGAGAACTCTATACCGGCCCATGAAGACTCGTCGCAATGTGCCTCGGGGCTATAATCAATTTTCACTAGCTCCGTGCATTTCGAAGTAGTGCTCTACTCTGTATTCTGTGAAGTTATTATGTTTTGTTGAGGCAAACAAGCTTACTGAAAAAATAAGGTTGAAAATAGCTCGGTAAAACGTACTAGTGCTGTTATTAGGGTTGAATACCAAATCGAATGTATGCCTCGAGGGTTAGATAAAGGTTTATTAGATATATTTCATTAGGTGTACTACATTCGCTGATCGTTTACATTTGTTGAAGATGAAAACCTGACATTCAACAACTAAAGGCGGCCCTATACATCCGAAATGTCATAATCTGATAATCTTAAAAAAAAAGACGATCAGCTGATTCCTCCGTTCATCAGTATCATTCTGTAAGATCGATCTGAAAAAAAATATAACCGTAAAAATGTGAATGTGGGTGATGTCAAGGATTGGTATGCAATTCTGACCGTTTTGGTTTCATAATCTGTCTATCTATCTATCAGCCGATAGACGTCCACTGCTGGACATAGGCATCCCCCAATTATTTCCACACATCACGGTCCCCCGCCGCTCGCATCCATAGGTCCTTCGCAGGTCTCATAATATGAAATTCGAATTATGAAAATCTGGATGTAAAGTCCGCCCTAAGCATAGACAAATGCGGATTTATTTTTTTCTCGGTATAATAAATCTTTTAAGTTCGGCTCTACATATGATGGAATATGCGCTGTCTTATCGAACGTTTCATCAGAACTAGCAAAGCATTTCAAACTAGTTAGATCAATACGAATAATTATATGCAATTGCATTATTTGCATAAAACCGCTTTGATAATATACCTAGATACGATATATGAATTCAAATACCACTAATGAGATAATATATTCACGTCACGGAGAATTTCCATATTTACATTTTGTGATAGAGAGACAAAAGATTAACTAAATTAATCCAATGTTCTGTAGATAGATTCTATAAACATAATCTGTTAATCTAACTAGTAAACATAATAGGAACTATAATATCCCTTCAACTGAATACGCTTGCGTGGCAGTTTAGTTACTTGATAGCCGGGCACTCCTATTAATCTGTCCTAGATCAGCAAAGACTAGGCCCATTGATCCACCCTCTCGCACAAGATTCAAGATGTCTATGCCAAGGGCTACAAAAGCATTACGACTCGATTGGCATAGTTAATAATAATTATAGTGCCCGACGTACACACCAACAGTACGGTTTCATATTAAGAAACGCCTGTATAATGTACTGAACAATAAAGTCGGTAAATACACTGCTTAAAATTCAACTAAACGAATAAAACCGAGTTTTAATTTACTCAGTGCACTCTAAAGTCGAAGTGTGAGTGTGCACTTTCGTAATTATCACGAGCACTGAAAGTTGCTCCCCCGTCGCCTTTTTTCTACATTAGCTGTTCAAAAGTTATAAAAAGCCTTTGTTTGTAAGCGACACGGTACCCCGAGATGTATCGTAAGCTTATTATGTTGCTTTTTCAGTAATGGAATACCGTGATTTACTCGTGCATAATGTTTCTTACAGATTTAAATATGCGTGTTTTACGAAAAGAAAAAATACTATAACTCATATTATATATGCAATCAGTCTCCTCAAGCACAGTGCTATGACCTTCTACTGTTAACACTGTGGCTTAAGGTAGAATAGTTCGGAAATTGATATATAAAACAAAAATGTCTTGAACGAAGTGCGGTATAAGAATAACAAAATACCTACATAATAAAGTATATTTATAGTTTACACTGGAAAAAAAAAACCTTTAACATACATATTATACATGGTAACATACAATTTGGTGGTTTTATGTCCCCGTATTGGCTAATACGTGTATCAAGGACCGCTGTCCGCCTACGATCAGTCATAAGACGCTACGCTAGCGAAGAAGTCCAGACACTTGACCGGATCGATTAATAAAAGCTAGTGTTATAAATAGCTTTCAATATGTAGGGACTGGACGTATTATGTTATGCCAATGTAAATATTGGACAGTTAATTTGTTGGTACCTTAGTTTTAAAAACTAAACAATAATTTAAAAAAAAAAGTTTTTTTATATAGTGAAACAATAAAGAGTTACTACATCTATTCTTTTTTAAATTAACTCAGTTGTTTCATGGTAAAATAAGAGCAAATGTTGGTTATAGATAAGTTAACAGAAACAAAGCGATTGAGCACTCCCAAAAAATGGATATTCGATTTTGGAGCTATCATAAAACAAACTCAACCCTCGCCAACCCAGTAGGTATTAAGCCAAGGAAATTGAAACGACAAACAAAATATCGTAAAGTGTGGAAATTGGAAACCGCAACAGTTTTTGTGCCACCATCCTGACGTCGCGAGTAGCATTCGTTCAAAATAAATATTATTTCCTCAAATAGAAATTCGACTTGTCAAACCTCATACCACTATACTCATCATACTGATGTTCCGAGGCAGATAGAAAACCAATCATTTATATTGTAGGTGTATGTGGATAATGCGTGAATATTTGTTACGATAATGTTATTATTACTGCGTGTGGGCGCGTGTTACAAGGAAAATTCATAGCATGTCATTAGCCGTGCGTGTACTGACTGGTCGTGCAGCCTTTCGAGGCTGCTTTGGGCATAAACCTGCCTCGAGGCTTGTAATATGCCTCACCTCGCTGTCAACCAGACTGCTACTTATGTCAACTTCGCGTGAAATGATTGCTGGGATCAAAACTGAGCTGAGGCGCGGTAGCGCCTTCGCTCGAGGCTCTTCGGTCAGTCAATACGATGACATTATTTATAAATGTTTTTTTAGTCACTAGGTGAAAAGAAATCAAAAAAAAAAAATCTGGCTGGCCAAGAAAAAGATGGACTGATGAAATAATTACTAAATGGACCAAAGCCGTTAAATGTAGAATGGAAAGGAAAAAATACTCGGTACACATACATTTTTAACATAATTTTTTCCGTGTATTTAGCTGGTAATGATAAATAAAGGTTTTTAATATTAAACAAATGTTGTAATTTTTGAGCGCGCAATGTATCATAAATCAACCGATCGCAACACAGCGCTCCTCGCGATATCCGAGTCGTGTGAGTGACGAGCGCACTTGAGTGAATAAAATTTTAATTTACATTGCAGATTTAAGTCTAAGTCCGTCAACCCGCACTGGGCCAGCGTGGTGGACTATGGCCTAATCCCCCTGCATTGAGGGGAGGCCCGTGCCCAACAGTGTGATATTATTATATAAGTTTAAGTCTGTAATTCCTTTTTTTACTCAAGTCACGTTGATATATACTTGTATTACGATTTAATGCTAACATCAATTTAAAATTTCATGGTGAATCGTCCGAGATTGCCTCGTCGTCCTCATCGTGGATGATATACGAGGATCGTTAGCGTGGACACTCAATTATGCTAGGCTAGACGATGCACAGGATTTGACAAGGAATGTCCCCATATATATCTACGAAAAAAATTACTTTCATTTTATCTGCGATTCCAAAGACATTGTGTTAGTTCAATTGCAACAGAATTTTAGCAATACCTCGCAGAAATGCTTATTTTATTTACAGCTTAACTCTGTGTAAAATCTAGCCAGACATTGTATGTTTTAAAAATACGCTTTGTAGTTGAAGTATTGTGAATGTTGTCGCCAAAATATGTTTGGCACTCGGATAGCCCTGTTTTTATAGAATCCATGTACTCGTAGGTTTTGAACGTATCTAGATATCCGATCGCACCCTTCAAGTTATCAGACACAATTTAAACTTGAAAATAAATATCTATGCATTACACAAATACCTCTTTAAAAAAATATAAGTTAAATATATATTTTTTTGTCTGAATTTTATTCAGCGGTATAGATTTTTGCAACGTTGTCGGGTATTTTGGTATCGAAGTCACCATTAATCTTCGATGGAGGCTGTGCACGCGCCGTAAATAATAATGCAGTGTCCCGAACCACGACGGACAATACCTTAGCGTCGCCAAACTTTTGATTAATGAACTAAGTCGAAGCGAACGAAGAAAATGTAAAGCGAAAACCAATATAGGTAAAAGATAGCTTATACGTTTAGTAGCTATTATCAGAATGGCAGTGTTCCAACCGAGAACAGCCTTTAGATGCTGGTAGTTGACAGCGAGGCCAACGTCGCGTCGCGAGGAAGCGCGGTCGGTCTCGACATAGCCATTCACGTGACACAATATTGTGTCTTTCATACATCAATTTAATTGGCACATTAATTTTCAGCTGCTGAACGAAGACGGAGGGCCGGTACTGGAAAATAATAGGTACATGGGCTTTTTTTTTTTTTTTTATTACATTATAGGCAAGTATTTGATCTCGATCTCACCTGATGGTAAGTGACGATGAGATCTACGATGGAGCATACTTGCCTAGGTAGGAAGGCGGCTGTAGATAGAGACGCTACATTCCCTAGGCTAATATAAAATAAATGAATGAAATATTCCGTAAGTATTTAAGCTATTTCAATCAAACTAGATGCATCAACAATTTATGTTGTTACCTACCTACGTAAATATTATGTTGGAATATAATGTCCATATGTTTTAATGTTTGTTTAATAACTAAATATATTTTTGATTTTATAAGTAGGTGTAGTAAGTGTTATAATGCAGACATTTCACATCATGGTTCTATATTCGATTTTATACAACCAAATTACTGAACAAATCTGCAAATACCTAACTAGTAGATAGGTCTTTCTGAAAAATATATCTCAGTCATTTGTTCTGCCGACGTGGGATCGGCGTACGTTTTTTCATGCAGATATCTGGTTTGCGATAAGCCTCACAAGTTTTAGTGACAAGGGAAAGTTTACAATGTAAACCCTATTTTGACAAGGGTTTAACCACTGTGTAATATGTTTTTATATTTATTCACTTGTACAAAAACTCTACAATCATAAATAAATTGGCTTAAGATACTATTTATAAATACCTAAGTATTTGTTGTACTCTACATTTGCCAACAATGATTAAAGATAATATCCGATCCGATTTTAAGGGAGCTTTCTGACACCACGGATCTGTTTCAGCAAGAGGCTTTTACACGGTTGGACCAACCACCCAACAACAGAGCAAGACAGAGCTATAATAAAATAAATCGGGCAAGTGCACGTCAGACCTGCAAATTGCGTGTTATGATATATGGCGTTTCTAACAGCTCAAACGCACAGCTGGATTTGAAAATGTTCACTTAGTAATAATAAAAAGCCGATTTATAAAAAAATAATAATTATATGTATCTTAGACCGACTATATATATGTATATTAACTTTAAGTATTTTCTATAGGGTTTTCGGCAGATTTTCTGGACTGCATAACTTGGTTGATAGGTAAATATAAAAAAAATCTGTATAGGTAACTATAACAGCTAGAGATATCGTTTATTATTCGTGTAATACTTACACATATCTCTATATAAATAAACTGTAATTATTTCAGATCGTTCTGCAAATATCGCAGATAAAGGCGGAAGGTAAATAGCCCTACATCTTATGCCATAGGTATATAGAGCATTTTCTATTTCAACCAAGATTCATCAGTCCATTTACGTTGATAGAGAAAATTAATTCATGTTCATTTGGTTATGAATGAGAGATCGTCGGAGATGAAGTTTATTCACAAAGGTAAAGGTTGACTGAGATATTAACCTCGTTAGAAGGATTAAGGCAATATTGCCGCAAGTTTGTGCTTAGCAAGTATTTTCTTTTAAACTTTTAATTGCTTTGGACAAACGCGTTTGGTTTCTGACTCCAGCCTTTAAATACAAATAAATCTTTATATGAAATTAATAGTAAATATTTATTTAGAATAACCACATATTGTTCAGTATAAAGTATGTCCTGTTGCATATGCACGGTTCCTGTATGCTATCCCATAGGAACCATGCATTTTTCCGGGATTAAAATTAGTCTATATCATTTTCTGACCTCTAAACAACCACTACCTATGCAAAAATTCGTGTCTATTCTTTGCCCTATGATTTTTTTAATAAATCCAGACTATAGTCTATCTCTGTGCCAAATTTAATCCAGATCCGTTCAGCCGTTCTGGCGTGATTGAGTAACAAACATCCATCCATCTTAACTTTCACATTTATAATATTAGTGGGATTAGTGGGATTAGTGGGATAAGGTATATTAGGTATACTAAATTTAATCCAATCCTATATAATAAAGGAAGGCCTATTAAACCGTTTAAAATCGCAAATGTCAATAACGATTTGGCGGTCGGCCAACCCTTCGTACAAAAAATATCATTAATCATCCTTTTCAGTGGAAAACGCTGGGAATAATTAATGCCACGTAAAAAGGCGCTAAGTATACATAGCTACTGTTAATAGTGGAGATGCGACGATCCTGATAATGGTTTTCTGATAAGAATAAGATTATAGAGGTTATTATCCTGAGTTTGCTTTAGTATTATTCCTTATTACGGGTTATTATAAGGTAGAGTATTAGACAGTTCTATCATTAAAATAGTCATTATTAACGGGGTAAGGAAGATTTTTTGTAAGACCGTTACGCATGTTTTCTACTACAATAACAAGTGGGAGAGGAAATATTGTCATGGTACCGGACGAACTCTCCTATAATGCAAAGGGATCTGAGATATTATAATCTACCAACTTGGCCTAATTTCAGACGGCTTACGAAATACATCCAGGGTCTCTCAAAATGTTTGCTTGAACCATATATCAAGTGATAATCTTTATTGAAAATGGTATTTTTAAATAAAATGTGAAAATCCCATAGGTAGGAATCGGGATTTTATCCTACACACCTTGTTTCCAAAACAAGCGTTCAACCAACTTTTCTATCACTGCTACCTCTTTAAGCATTACATGATGAGTTATTAGAGGTTTTTCTCTGAATTCAATTTATATAGATACCTAGCGATTAACAGAGGTTTCTAGTAAATCTTCCTTATAATTAATTCATTAGAGTTTAAATTAGCTTATTTAATTGATATAGGTTTTTTTCGCATGTAGCATTGTAAACTATGTTGGCAATACTAAATAAGTAACCTTTTTTTTAATTTACTATCCCTATATGCCTACCAATCTTAATTTGCACTCGAAAATGCCGCCGTCGACATCGAGAAAGCGAAAGCCGCGTCAGCGTCGACCGACCGTTGACTTCACTTCACTCCCCTCCACTTTCCACTCCATCTCACTCCACTTTCCTCTACATCCACTCACATGTAATCTCAACAAAATCGCTGTACATCTACATCATCGATAACCAATAACGGAGATAGTCAACTTAAAAAACAAACATCAATCTTAAGAAGGCAAAGTTAGCGATCAAACTTCAATCGAAAGGGTTTGGTTTCTGAGAAATCTTAGCACACTTTATGTAAACTTTGAGAAGTTTCGAGTGAGATGTAGACCTCAAGATGACACTGTTTCGGCGAGTCATTGTATTGTTAATATTTCCAAATTATTATAAAAAGTTGTAAATGTCGATATTCTATTTATCGACAATCACTCGGGAAATCGCGAGCCAGGGCAATTCAAATGAAATTATTCAGACGGTTAGCTGAAGAACATTCCGATATCAGTGTAATTTGCAAACTCACTTTAGTTGAATTAAATAAATTGTGTAAGCATTATCATTCATTCATGGATGGCGGGTCAGATCAGCTGCACTGCATGTGCCTAGTGAATGTAGCGGCTCGATCTACTGCCGCCTTCCTACCTAGGCAAGTATGCTCCATCGTAGATCTCATCGTCACTTACCATCAGGTGAGATCGAGATCAAATACTTGCCTATAATGTAATAAAATAAAAAAAAAATCATAGATTATTGAAATGACAACATATTTTATTGTAGTCAATTCCGATTAGTTTTGCATTCGTTCATACCCTTAGATGTTGGGTGTGCAATTATGATTAGTATCCTTCCTAATTGCTTCAATGTCGTCACTGCTCAGTTGGAAATCCACTGCAAAGTTAATTTAGTTCAAGCCACGAAGCCATCATCAAGGAGTCGCTCTACTTTTTGTATTCAGCCGTTTCCTTCACCGTATTTACTTAGTCCACGGAACAAAAGATCAGAGGCGTTAATTAGAAGACAATTTCTATAGGGTTTCTTGTTCTCTTTATATAATAACTTTTGGTTATGAAATTGCATTATCTTCTTCAGTGCAATTTTCATCAAATTTAATCGGATATTAAATCATTAATTGCAATCAATTAAGCTGATTATAATTATTTACCATTAGGTACCATATTTAGTTTTTATTTGGCTCAGGCTTAATTAGCATATTATGGATGGAGATTTTAGCTAATTTTATATTCCATGCTCAAAGGCAATTTAGCGAGCCACCTGTTATATTTTCAGGGGCTTCCGTAATCTGTTTACTACAAACGTAATCATTTCGGGAACATTCTAATAAAAAGTGTTATATTGAGATTAGGCCACCGATTAGGCCGCGCTTGCGGGATTAACTCTCAATCACTGGCTCGAATCGCTCTACTCGTGTTTCTGTTATGTTTTATCTGTTATCCTAACACCTATTACATCTGTTCTTTGATGTTCTCGTTTGTTTATTTTAATAGCCCAATCCTGATTTCTCAGTATCAATCATGAATATGAATTTAATATAGCGGCTCCTTTACGAGGTAGTTGGGTTATCGCCGTGATGGGAAAGATCCTATGATTTCTATAATTATATTATTCCACATAATTAAATAGATGAAGATATTATAAGTACTGTAATGGTTATGAATTATATAACCAGTACATAGTTAGTATATATGAATTATATTCAAATACTGATATCAATTAACTATAGGTATATATAATTGCCTATAACGTATTAAGTCCAGTACATTCGGGAATGTGTCTACTGCTTGATTAAATAATGATTTACTGCGGTTTTGCCTTTATAATTTATCATCTACAATATTTGATCTAAGTCACCGTCGTCTCAAAGCGTTACAACTGTTGTCAAAATGAATAACTATTGAATTTAAGTGCCATTAGTGTCTAGACACAGTTAATTTGCTAAATTATTCGGTTCATCTATTGCGGTGGTTCGACATCATCGGCTGTCAACTATTCTAGCTTCATCATGCATTTGATTTAAAAATCGCATCGTCACTATAATATATAAAATAACACAATATATATATGAATTGATAACTTTTTTTTTAGTTTTTTGGCATCACACGTTTATGTATATTGCCAGTGTCAAGTTTAAAGGTAGGAAAATTGATAACGACCATAAACAACCTGTATTACCTGGCACCTAAGCAGGTCCAATGTCCTGTCACCATTGGCACCCACTATAATAAGAAACATTATAACAACAAGAAATCTGGATTTAAATTTATGACATGATGAAAAAGGAATTATCTATATCTTCCCATTTTTCAGAATTTCCTCAAAACAGCGATACTATTTTTCAGAATGTCAGAGCAGGTGTTTAATTGTAGCACAATTTCTTTTGATGAATGCCGGCAGTTCAGTGAGTTGCCGTCGCGACGACAACGTCCTGACGTCTCGTAACGAAGACGAATCGAGCCGAGCATGACCGATGACCAGGTAACGAGAAAATATAACGCCGACATCGCGGTGTTATCAAATTAGTACGTAATTTTTCCTGATTTAATTTTTATGCGTCAGCACGCTCTCCGCCTATCTTCAACTGAAGCGGCAAAACCAACAGGAAATTAACCTTCCAAATTTGAGGTCGCTCGTTCGATTTTGCAGATATTGACGCGAATCCACTCCTGGTTCTATAGCTTATAGAACCAGGAACCAGGCCTTAAAGCTTATGTAGCTTAGTCAGTTAGAGGAGCTAACGTAACTAGTAATAATAAGATAGCCCCGTAATATTAAAAAGTTTATGGAAGCAGCACTTGTAGTAATTTTAAAAATGTTGTGGAAGCAGAATACATTTTTCATGTAGGATTCAATAAATGTTTTTTTTTTTGTAATTGTTGGCTATCATTGCGTGTTATGCGACGTTTTCCTTTCAGAAAATTTTAATGAGCCGTAGTTGTTAACTATTCAGTTACTGAGCGCCATTCATTGTGGTGAAGGTCTGTGAACCTCCATTTGGCGGAATTGTGTCTGTTAACTAAATTACCAATTTAGGTTCAGGAAACCTGTAATCCAATTGGTTGTACTGACAGCCATTGGCCGGGATAGGCAACGATACTGTAATTACTTCGTGGAAAAAGATTTACGCCTGCCAGGTGTTACGATAACTTAGCACGAAGGTTATTTTCAAGGGGATGTAGCAGGCACTTGCGCGGTTTGGTTGTTAATTGGGGATTTTAGATCTCAATCATGTATTCATAAGTCGTGAATGGTTGCCTCGCAAGGCCAATTGATTGTTATCATTAAATGATCATATACCTATGATAGAAGGTATGATAAACGAAAAGTTTACATAGGAAGTTCCACTAAATTGGAATTATTTAAAGTAGGTACTCGTGAATGATTTTTTATTAATGTAAGTATTTGTTTGCAAAGATAACTGGGCTATAAACTTAGAAATGTCAGTACTTTTTCAAGCTCAAAATTTGCTAGTCTGAGAGGTTCAGGCTACTATATTTGTTTTTTTTTTATTCTTACAAGTCGTTAAGATTAATGCGGATGTTTATATCAGGCTTTAAAAGCATACCAAGATGTTTTATAGATTTAATAAGGCGTCATCTTAACAACGTAAGGGTCGCAGAATTTGAGAATAAAAAGATTGTCGTATAATTACTTCGAAGATACAAAGGACATCATAAACGATTCATAAACAAGTAATAGACAAGACAAATGTTTAATTATTTTGTGATCTTACTTACAGCGGTGTGATTATAGGCAGCCCCAAGGTGAATCTCTAGTACGGCAAACTTGGTGAAGTTGATAATTATGAAAATTTTAATGACGAATTTATGATAATTTGAGATGGAGCTAAGAGCGCCGGCCGGCAGAAAGCTTTTTCAAAAAGGTAAAGATTGACTGAATAGAATTTGTTGGCACGATTAATGTTTAGCGAAATGTTTTACGTTAAATGAGTTTTTGAGAGTTATTGCTGTTGTTATAAATAATTAAGAATATTCTTAACTTGGACTGGATAATTGAAAGCATCCTAAAAGTGATTGTCCTGAAAGTGTAGTAATTTGGACACTCGATTAGATTAAAAAATAAGTTTACAATGATTGTGTTGTATTCTTTTCGCTTGACGCAAGAACTTCCCATACCTTCTTATAACTTCTGGAAATGATTCCACCTAAATTGTTGTCATAATGTACCTGCTTTCATTAGAATAATCCGATATTAAAAAGAGCCCCGCGGTTGTCCGGGAGTGTCAGCTTAATTTGATAAGCTTTCAGCCTCGCATCTGCCGACTCGTCGTGACGTCACCGAATTAATGCTTTGCTTATTTACTTAGTGACAATGGCTGGGATTTTCATAACGTATACTTTGTCTGTAAAGAGCAACATTTTAACGCACCAACTTTTATAATGTTACGATATATTACTGTCCTTATGACGACTTCAATTTCTTCTAGACCATTAAAATCTTCCTAGTACTCTCTTTTATTTTTATTTTTTTTTAAACTCTCTACAATGGTATTTACTAGAATGACTACGTGAAAAACATAAAATCCTCCACATTTTTTTATAAAACACACTGAAAGCCCGACAGACACTCACTAAAGCTCTTGAAACCGTTAATGTCGATATAATTTGGCGGATGGCCAGCCTCTTCTATAAAAAGTCATTAATCATATCATAACAGGAGAACCACCCCACTAATATATAATTGATTTTATATACAAGGGCTTACACGGCTGAATTGATGTTAAGAAATTCAATTACGGTTACAAGGTGTTATTTTATTGCGTATAACTAAAGTTAGTTCCTTCTTCCGAAGATCATTATCATGAGATCCACATCGAAACCAATAATTAGCAACATTGGGATATGTGTATGTAACATAAATAATGTATCTGAGGATAATAATGAACACAGCGATAATCTTTTAAATAGTGTGCCTGTGATTTGTAAGGTTTGACTTTAGTTTGTTGACTATTCTATGGGAATCTTTAAATCATCTTGGAGAAACATATACTATTCAAAATATATTCCTTATTAAAAGCTATCATCATGCCAAGAGTAATTAAAATCCACATGGTAGAGTTTGAGTTGGTGATCTGTTTTGTACCATCTCCCTGCATTCAGGACTGAATATTTCCATAAGGGTATTAAATGAAATGACTTTTGAGAAGATTTATTTTCTCTGAGTTACTCTACAATCGGCAGACTTCAAATAAGAGCGAAAGTTGCACGCATCACTGAAAAACAAAGATTTTATTGCTTTTATGAGGTCTTTGTTATGCTGACGACAATGTAATTTAAAATGGTCAGTTCTCTTGTTCCATCGCCGGAAATAATTACTAACATAGCCTATCATAATTTATAGTTTTATTAAACATCAGACATGCCCTTAAACCGTAATTCAGACTCAGAGTAAACCAACCAATCGCAGTTGCACAAACACTAATTTAAGTTCGGCTATGCGTTCTACAAACACAATTAGCTAGGGAATATTAGTGTATGGAGCCACAAATAATACGAGCGGTACACAATCAACACGCATGTTGTGTGTTGTTTTGATTTTATCAAAGGTTTATATATCTGTGCCTCTTCCCAGTTGCTATTTATGGTCTTAGACATTTAGTGAATTTATGTTCCTTAACATGGTTGATTATTATCAGTGGAAACAGCAGCAGATATTATTTTAAATTTTAAATATATGTTTTTAAGTAAATATACGAGTACCTTCATAAGATTTATGAGATTTTAATTACCTAGGCACATTCTCCTAGACATTACTTTTGAATAGCCTGTGTCAGCAAGTTTATTTTGCCTAAAGGTATCAAATAATACAAGTTTGCTAACATTGTCAGGTTCAAACTTATCTCTGTTGGCGTAGTTTCAAGGCACCGATGCGCGGTTGTTTTTAAACCGCAAAAGTTCTTAAAACTAAGAAGCAGCACGGAATTGTATTTTTATCTACATCCGACCTTCTCTACACGAAAACAAATAATAATGAGGGAAGTGACCTAATTTCTGATCATAAATTTGAAAGATAAGGCAATCAAGTTAGCAACGATTCGACATCCGGGACCACAATTGATTTATAAATATTTAAGTTACCATCTTATTACATTGTGGAATAAATAAATGCAGAATAAATGAATATAAATATTGTTAATGAAATACCAATTTGACCGATTCAATATAAAATTTACAAAATTATGTATAAATTGATCCGTGCTAAAATAAAATTGATGGTTAGTCAAAAAGGAATAATTTAATTCATATAGTACTTGTAGACTATTTAATTGCGCAATGGCTCCCGAAATAAGGCAATGCTTGATTTTTGTTGGGAGCCGTATGTAAAATCTACCTACTTAGCATTCAGAAAATACGCCTGTAGCGACCTCTTTAATCTCACCACAAGCTACACAATTTACAATTGTCAATACAATCCTGAATCGCGCTATGAGAGTTTTCGGAGCACGTAACATATATACAAGATCCCGACAACAACCCTCGGGGCATAGCGGCCGCCCCGTCAGGCATACCCGCCTGCTGGAAGATCTTTCCTTTTCCGCCAAACGCTAATCAAATATGTGCCTACATAAAGCCATCCTACCAATAAAATAAACCATTCGCAGTTATAACACCGCACTAAGCTCGAATGGTCAGAGCACTTTACGAAAGTATTTGGATCCGGCGCGCATCCGGTCCTGGAACACGGTTAACGGGAAAATCACGACAGCCAGTGATACTCGCCTTAAGCATCGTGATATCAGTACCTCAAGCACAATACAATTTACGTACCGTTTCGATAACGTAACGTCTCTCGTCCCTCTCACACCACAGACGCTATAAATAAGTGTGACAGTGACAGCCTGTTTTCTCAATGACATTACGATTACATTAGCCGTTCCCCTACAGTCCTGTGTTTTATTACCTTTAAACACCGGGTTTAAACGACGGGCTTAACGAGCATGAGAGAAGAGAGAGTTGCAAACTATAAAATTAAATTTAACATTTACCTATAATGTTGCTAACTAGAACATATTAACCAAACTAATTCTTCATAGTACGTTACGTACAGATGTAGAATAGGATGGTATGTAGAATAGAATTCTTCTTTTTCGTACCTTGGACACAAATGTCCACTTTTCTTGAAAAATATTTTCATAGAATTACACACTAAATTATGTGCGAAAAAATTTGTGAAATAAGTTTTATTTCAATTATTATGTTTTTTTTTACATCCTTTATTTTATTTGAGAAAATAGTGATTTATATGGCTTAAGTAAACCTCTGCCGATCTCATTTTAGTTTTTTAGTGACCAGTTTTTATTATTTTGTCGGTTATCAAGTAAGTAAATATGTTTTACGATTGTACTTACTAGTTATAGGTTAAACTTGTCACATGCTTGATCTAAAATAAGTTATTCAACATTCTCTTTGGTACAACATTGCATATACTTACCTAAGTAAAATGAGGTAGTAAACATAATCTAGAAGCTCCAACTTTATTTTAAGTTGAGAGCAATTTCATTTAATCGGCCCACTGGCTTTGATATAGCACACGAATTTAATGTTTATTTCGATTAAACTTGGCTGATGATGTTTGCTTTAAATTTAACCTGAATATATATAGTAATATTGTATACAGCACGTCAAGTGTGAGCTAACTGTATACTTTATAGTCAACCGTATTTAGACATTTTGTATGGAGAATGGAAAAGCGCCTCTAGCGGACGGTATTTAAAACTATTAAGGATAAGGTTAGCTTACGAATAATCTCGCACTTGACGTACAGGTAACATATAGTTTTAGAAGGTACACAATTAACTATTAGTATCTACCAGGCGCTAATATTAAAGGATTTACAACATTTGCATACTCTGTGAGTCTTAAGATTGAAATAAAGAACATTTATATTATTTGCAATTGTAACCATCTGCAACAACTGCATTATCTTTCTGTTGCAGCACGAATTACGTACTTTTGTTGATTTTCTGACTGAAAGAATCTTTAATTATCTGTATCTTAAAAACAGATCTTTAGTTTCGTTGTTGACCTTACAGTTAATACTTATTGCTAATCGATCGCTGAGCTGCATTAGCCCGGAACGATTTTTCTACAAACGTGAACATTAGCGCTACCGGGTTTATGGCACGCTAATGTAGATACATGTTTTAAATACGTGATTCTGCTCCTAATGGTGGTAAAATGTCTTTCTAAATTCCAGTAGTGACGTCCCTCGTAGACTTTAAATGGTGCTAAACGTGTTTGTAAATTAGATTTTGCGCTAATACTGGTGTTGTGTACAAAGCATTTTAATGTAAGTACTTAGGTGGTGTAGATAGGAGGTTAGTGACCTGATTCTTTAAATTTGTACTACTGTTTTTGTTCTAATACCATGGCACTAGAAGGGTACTTGAGACATAAATAATAATAATACCATCCCTTTTTGATGTCCCACTGTTGGGCACGGGCATCCCTTCAATACGAGGGGGATTAGGCCATAGTCCACTACCATAACCCAGTGCGGGTTGGCAGACTTCACACGTCTTTCGAAGGGTTCTCTCTGACATGCGGGTTTCCTCACGATGCTTTTCTTCGCCGCTTAACAAGTGGTTCAACATGAGATTTGCACATGAAATCCAGAAATCCTAGATGTGCGAGCTAGGGCTTGAAACTGCGATCCTCGTTACCGAGGCAATCGTTTTACCAACTTGGTCATCACTGCTACTTCTTCTTGGACATGATATATTGTGTATACTAATTATGTATACTTGTATATAACAATCAAGGAAAACACATTATGTTCCTCTCTACCTACGTAATACGGAACGCCCCCACTAGCAATTATTCCGCTAAGAACGGAATTTATTTCGGTACTAATTTATGATGTCGAGCGCGAGTCAATTGTCATCTATCCTCTAAAACAAACGTCCCTGCCTGTTCGCTTGCCGAGTACATCCGAGTACAATACGACATTTCACCGACGTGTTAATTGAAAAAGCGTTTTAATTGCGAACAAACTGAATTATGGTGTTTAGCTTTGTGTGACCGCGTGTTATGTAAGAGTTAGCAGGTACACAGCTACTCGTTCTGCATTAGCTTATAGCCAGTTTTAAAAACAAAATTAGGATGTGGGAAGAGCATTAATTATGACTTTGTTGAGAATGACAGATCATTATTAGAAGTAGTACTTACTTTCGTTTTATTTTAATCATAATTTACTTTTTTATTTATGATGACAATGAATAAATACACATTGCAGAAAAATGAATGAGGAGAACAAAGCTGTCCTATACATTGTGGCAGTGCAGTGCTATTGTGGGGTGATGCAAACTACATTGTGAATGCATTATTATGCATGAACTAGGAGTGGGATGATACTCGGTTATTACCATAATCCTTCGCAAATGTATTCTGAGCACACCAATTTCCATTATTCGTTTCCCTTCTTCATCTTTCTTTACGAAATGAAATGGATATAAATATACTTCACCCACATTGTCAATTTCAAGTATTAGCGATAATAACTTCAATAAATACAAATAAGTGAAGTAATGGATTTGACATAAACATATGGAAATGGAGTGTCATTCTTCGTTTTATTTGCGTGCGCCTCTGTGCGACGTTCGCCTATTGAATGTCAAATCTTAATATTATACTAGCTGTTACCCGCGACTTCGTCCGCGTGGTATTTAACAAAGACTCAACCGTTGGCAACAGACTACTCGCGCGTTCTGATCCCGCGGGACGCATTGCAGATTGTTGCTATCAAACATAATCAGGCGCAGCGCTGCAACATTGGTTTAAATTTTTTTCGAGAGATCCTTTTTTTTTCTAAAATAAAAGTAGCCTTAGTTACTCCTTGTTACATCAGCTATCTGCCAGTGAAAGTCCCGTCAAAATCGGTCCAGCCATTTCAGAGATTACCCGGAACAAACAGACAGACAGACAGACAGACAGACGGACAGACAGACAGACAGACAAAAAATTTAAAAAAGGTTGTTTTTGTATCGGTAGCGTGTATACATCCAAATGCATTTAGTAAAAAGTGATTATTTTAATATTACAAATAGACACTCCAATTTTATTTATATGTATAGATTTCATCTACTTAATTGGTGGGACTGAGAATATACATTTTTGGTGGTTTATTTAAAAAGTTGTTGCGATGATTTTATATTTGTATGTCTTTAGGAGGATATACAATGATCATAAATAGGTGTAGGTTATATATCTATAACTAGGAACAAGGATGAATATCGGAAACTACGACCACAGATAGAATTAAATGTTTAAATAATATATCATCATGACGCCCTTTGTATATCTTATAAAACAATGATAATTGAATAGGTAGATACGACCTTACGAATCTATGTTTTACAATCAGCGATTCTTAAGAAAAGTCCTCTTCTTGATTTTTTGTGTCAGTGGTTCTGCAAAGGTACTTATCAAACTCGATTCTGAAATTGTATTTTACTTGCGTCGTTCGGTAGCATAATGGTTTTATTTTACAACCATTTACGACGTCGTTCCCAGTTACGTGTCCTTTGTTTCATTTGGAACACTCGACAATACAATAATATCAGGTATCACGACGGTCACACAAAACACGAGCAACGTTTTAAGCGAACGCCATTGTTTCGGAATATTTTCTTTAGCGATCGTTTTACTTGGGAGGCATTGTTTTAATAGCTACGTCTCTTTTATTATGAGTTTAATTTACTTATGTTTTGTTAATGGTTGGTTCACGAACTGGATATGGGGGTATTCGAGATATACGAGTATAACATCAGCTTTTTTTAATGTCCCACTGTTGGGCACGGGCCTCCCCTTAATGCGAGGGGGATTAGGCCATAGTCCACCACGCTGGCCTAGTGCGGGTTGGCGGATTTCACAAATCTTTCGTTCGAGTGGCTCTCTGACATGTAGGTTTCCTCACGATGTTTTCCTGCACCGTTTAGCAGGTGATAAACGTGATTGAAAATGAGATTCGCACATGAAATCCAGAAATCCCAGAGGCCCGGGGTTTTAAGCTGCGATCCTCGTTACCGCGGCAAGCGTTCTACCAACTTGGCTATCACTGCCGTTTATATATTCCAGATATTCGTTTCATGGATGGCGGGTCAGATCAGCTGCGCTGCATGTGCCTAGTGAATGTAGCGTCTCGATCTACTGCCGCCTTCCTACCTAGGCAAGTATGCTCCATCGTAGATCTCATCATCACTTACCATCAGGTGAGATCGAGATCAAATACTTGCCTATAATGTAATAAAAAATATATATATATGTCGGTTGTTTATCACAAAATCCCAGCAGAGATTTGTGTCATATTATAAATTATGGTCCGTTGGTTGTAAATCATTAAAAATGCTATACATGACACTGCCAACGTGATTTTTATTAATGGCTTTTAAATTATGAACAGAACTGACCGCTTCTATATTACATCGTAGGTATTCATGACATATCTACGAAAAAGATAACGAAAGCCCTATGTCATGTAAAACCTCACTGGAATTACTGAATGAATGGGAGCTGATTTAAGGGTTAGTAATATTCCGAGGAGATAGAATCATAAAACTTTGTGTGACGAGGACAGCCAATCATAAAATAACTCTAGCCTAGTCAGCGTATTTTGCTCCTTATGGAATATCTATGTATAGTAAGTATATGAAGTGAGCTGTAACTGAAGTAAATTAATAAGCTTCATTAGTAAATGTATATACTATTTACTGTTGATGCTCCGAATTATAAATGTTAAGTGGGCAGTGGATAAATTAAATGAGAATTCTCCTTAAATCTTACATTTTATTCATCACCAAAAATTGTAAATCACACTTTGGTACAAAAACAACAAATATTATAACGTCAAAATATAATTACGTCTAAACGATACGTTAACAATAATAAATAAAGATAATTTGCATTTTCATGTCCTTAAAACATTACCTAATGTGAACGCTAAAATTGACTTTGTTTTCACAAAACATACTACTTATTGATGTACGAATCGTACAAATACATAACATCAAACTTTATAATTATTACTATATTCTTTTGTGTACTACGTACCATATATTTTAACGAGGAAATTAAATAAGAAGATACATTTTATTTAATATATTTTCAGAGTAGAGGTAACATGACACAAAGATTGAAGAATTGATCCATCAAACGCGACGGCTCAACGTTACAAATATGAATATGAACTACGATAAAGGTCCCACGAGTACTTCAAGAAGTAGGAAAATTTAACTAAGTATTTTATTTTACATCTAGGTATTTGCTATTTTGGATTGTTGTAAAAAGTTATACTTATTTTAAACCTACTTAGGTATAATAAGTACAAGCAAACACGAGGAGCAGGGTCAAGGGTAGGTGTACTCTCATAAACAATCTTTTATTAGTATTGGCGGTACGAGAAACGGAAATACAATGGAAAACATCGCTTGGTTCCAAAATGGGCAATTTAGTAGCATACAATATTACATCATTCCCTTTTATTGCTTTATGTACTAATCTATCACTTCAAATTTCACCTGATACTGATTCAATAAGTAACACAATCTACAGAAATAGTTATTTACACTTTACACGCTCCTCAACGAAATGCGCACCACGAATTTTTTGGCACAGCACATAATATGACACTCATTTTCAACAAATATCAAACGGATGTTGTGATCTGTTCTATGAGGTGATGTTCGCGTCGGCGGCAAGTGGACCTACAGGAACCACTCCTGGTCCACGTGTTGCCTCTAGAGGCGAGACCCTCGGGCACACTGCGGGATGAACGCAACGGCGCAGCGGCCTGACGGCAGCACTCCGGGTAATGTGGGGGAGCGGCCGAGCAGCATGGACCGACGCGGTCTAGCGGAGTAGCGTACGAGAGGGACTTGGGCAGGCGTGAGCCACAGTTAGGCCCAGGCCATGCGCAGTAAGCCGTGGCCCCCCCGGCGCTGCAAGCGCACCACGCCGGCTCACACCGCGGAGGCGGCGACACGCACGGACAAGTCTCTGCCACCGTCGGGGCGGGCGCTGGCGGCGGGTGCTCCGGCTCCCTCTTTGAAAACCCGACAAAGAACAACAGCACAGCCCCTGCTATCGTCGCTGCAGACGAAAAATAAAAGCCCGCTCTCGGTGCCTGCTGATTAATATACCCTGTTACAGGCACGCCAACTATAACCGGGATAGCCTCCGCTCCTTGCACGAAACCTGTCACAAATGAAAAGATTTTATCAATAACATGAACATGGAATAGGTATGTATCAATTGTAGTCGAAAGGTCTCACCCCAAACTTTTGTGAAATGTCGACCTCGAACGCGTTCCATTGTCAGCATTTTAATGGAATAGAGAAATCCACCGAGGCATAGTCCGTACATCCACGCGAATAGTACGTATCCGTGGTACCCTTCGACGCTACTCAAGGCGAGCATTGAAATACCTGAGAGCAAAATTTTAATATCGTGAGAAAATAATAATCCGTACCACGTGCAAGTTTTGATGGTATGCGCGTTTACCTATTCCTAGCATAGCTGTTTGGCATAAATACTGTTTGGAGACCAAGCACTGTGCTGACGGTCGCACCAGCACGAGCCCAAACCCGGCGCAACCGAGCACAGCTGCGAAACCCAGAAACGTTTGCAGCAACACTAAAGCGCTTTCCTCTAAGCCCTCTTGAAACCCTTGCAAAGCCTGCGAAAAACAAAAGAAGGGTATAAA
This sequence comes from Pheosia tremula, assembly GCA_905333125.1. Taxonomy (NCBI): domain Eukaryota; kingdom Metazoa; phylum Arthropoda; class Insecta; order Lepidoptera; family Notodontidae; genus Pheosia; species Pheosia tremula. The sequence goes on from HG995411.1 coordinate 4,825,627, forward strand.
GATATATATAACGTCCATAGCTAAGACACATAATCGAGGATTCAGGGAACAAGATAAACATTCGATTTAAAACTTAAATTAGACTTACCAAAAAGAACACAGGCGTGTAGAGACCAAATGCCGATAATCCAGCAGCTAACAATAAAACTTTCGCAGGCCGAGATTGGAGCGGAGTGAAATCGATGAGTGGAGGTCTTTTGAGGCCTTTCTTTTCTTTCACCTATGACAAAAAGATTTGGCTCAAAAATTACACAAGCTAACTAAAACATATGCAACTCTATTCATGTAAAACTTTCCAGCGAATGCCGATTTTTTTTTTATTACAGTGAAGTTGTTTTTTAAAGATTACGGTTATTTATATATAATATTCAGAGTGGAGTAGGTACTAGGATAATATGATAGAAGAAGCGGTAATGAATGTTTCAAGCTATGAATCTAACCTTTCGACGTTGGTTCTTGAGATGCAAGATGGCGCGGCGCTGCGGATGATAGAGTGACGCGCTCCGATACACGGCGCTCAGGAAAAAGGCTAGAACTAGTATACCAGTCACCGCTTGCAGACCTAGCCGCCAACCTAATTTACTGGGAGGAGAAAATAACATTATCAAAAAAGTGTTTTTTTTTATTGAGTATAGTCCTCATAAATTGTCAAAAATGTCATAAAATAGGTTGATGGTAAAATTTTAGTGCCCATTCGGAGTGCCATTCTGTGCAGAAGAATGGGCAAGCACTCCATGGTATGAATACTATTATGAGTAGTGGGATAACATTGAAGGTTGGGCTAGATATGTTTAAAGCGTTCAAATGAACCATAGCCCCCACGTTTATAAAAGAGGAATCTTTGGCTCGGCTTGTTACATACCCTACAGCTTCCTTATAAGCAACGCTAAACAGTGCAATGCCGACGCCTCCTCCTGCGTGCGCGACCAGCTCGACGAACTGCCGCCGTCTCCTGAAGTAAGCGCCCAGCACCAGGCCAGCTGCCTCACGCACGAGGCCACACCCAATACCCAGGACCACACCTGAGATTAGACGTAATGTTGAAGGACGCAGGGTTTCAAATTAAAAAAAGAACGGTGCACTACGGATGAAGTATAAAGACGGACTGAAGATGAGGAGACTTAAAACTGATGATGGAATGACATGGTGGGAGTGAAGTGTTTGCGATATCGGCAAGAAAGCAAGTGTTACAGTAGGTACGTATTACAAACATAGTAATGGCCGCTACCTGCAGTCAAGTATACCATCCGTAGTACTAGCACAGTACTTGAGACTTTATCAAGTAAACTGAATACCAATTTGGATGACGGGTGTACTGAAAATTCATTGTATGGTCGATTCCGCCGACTTGACCGATTCAAGCGTTTCTTGGTGTTCGTCAGTTAATTTTTTGTTTGCCGTAATTGTTGTTAACCTTAAAACGAAAATCTCTGTTAGGAGCAAAATTAAACAATTTCCGTTTCGCAAATAAGTAGTTATACTTCCCTATGCAAACTTTGCGCACCCAATATCCATAGCTTATGATATTTGCCAGCTAAGGATTCGTTTAATCGCGAATAGTAAGCAGAACTAGGAAGTGTACGCTTGATTCAATATTCCTGAGTAGGCTTCGCGGTAGGCGGAGCATTGAACTGAATTCGCGTTTTCTCGCGAACCTTTAACCCGTCTCACATTTCATCGATATTTATATAGGTGCTGGAAAATTGCGGACCAAGTATTTCCCAAGAACGTGGTTCAGAATATATGCCACACGAACCTGTTCAAACCTACGAAATGTATAAATATTTAAATAGAACGTGTTTCGGTCTACTTCCCACCATACCTACTAGGTATGATTTGGTGTCACATTACGGTCCTCTGCCACTCGCGTCCACCGGCCTCATGCATGTGATTTCATCGGTCTACCGTCTCGCAGAACCATCGCTCTGCGAGATATACAATCTGGTGTGGCCCCCCACTGACACTTTAACTTTTCAAGTCTATGAATTGTTGGTTAATTTTCTGGTTCCATCGTGTAGTGAAACCCCGAGAATTATAATTAAAAAAGATTCACAGTCTTACGCTGGCAACGCTTTTTTAAAGTTATTGGTATTGAGGTGATTGTATTCGCCAAGGATGTGGTCTAGCATACACAAATACTTAGATCACCATTTCTCCACATAATGATATCTCCTGGTTTGAATACCTACCGTAACTGAGCAGTGTTTGATGGAGTTGCGTCGCAAATGAGGTGAAGAGGCAGGCGAGGGGGAGCAGCAGGCCTCCGAGCAGCGCGACCAGGCGCGGCGACCGCCTCCGACCCGCCACCAGCGCGCCCGCCGCGCGCGACACTCCCACGCATATTGCGCCCGCCCAAACTAATGAGAGAATTGAATGAAGATTATTAATAACTAGCTGCGCCCCGCGGTGCTACCCGCGGTTAAAAAGTATGTCCTTTTTACCGGGATAAAAAGTAATATATGTGCTATTCCAGACTATAATCTATCTCTGTGCCTAATTTCATCGAGATCCGTTCAGCCGTTCTGGCGTGATTGAGTAACATCCATCCATCCAAACTTTCACATTTATAATATTAGTGTGATTTGTGCCGCTTACAAATTGGACAGTGTCCTGAGATTCGAAGCCGGGAATTGGGCCTATACTTACCATGTTTTTTTTAAATCATTAAATGTTTGTATATTTCTCTATATCTTTGTCTCTACTAATAAAGGTACAATATATTGAAGGATAGGTAGTAATTGCTTGGTGCAAAACTATCTTGCTCACATAAAACTTTGCTAAAGAACACCTATTACAATAAATAAAGGCTGAAGGAACATAAAACCACGTAGGCACCTCTTGTTTGTATGTACCAGTTACAACTCCGAGGTGATTTAATTAGTTTATAACTAGGAACATAATTCCGCTCCATTGTGAAAAGTAAAAATGTAGCGCAACTGTCAAATCTGGGTGGATAAAACGCCGTCAATAATTCAAAACAAAATTCACGGAATTTTCACTCAGGTTGTCGCTAGCCGTGTTTAAATTACTCACGAACAAGATAAATAAACGGTTCAGTGGTTACGAAATTTGATATTCCCGTGACGAGAAAATAATCGGAATAAATCGGCTATGTCGTGAGTATCAAATTACATCAATCACCAAAGGTTTTTACTGTAAGTGGATCATTTTGCAAATAATCCAATGAAAAAATATCCTAATATTTTTGAGCTATTTCGAATATCACAGCGAGTATTGTGTTATACAGGTAGGTATATTTACATCTGATGCATTAACACATTAGAACTACAGAAACAAACACAGTTCCCAACGAGCTTATATAAATCCCCAAAATAAAGTCAGCGTTTTGTTATTCCATTTAACTACCACTACCTATACTAGGTTACCTATACTAACTATAATAGGTTTTTCCCGCGGCTACACACACGTAACCACATTTTTTCTGCTGCCATCATGATACTGCCTTATTATTTCTATCCATAAGACATCCAAACAGTGAAAATCTCATGTGCAGAATAAGAAGTTGTTAAAAAGATTGAGTGGGTCAGACAAAATTATCGCTATGTATTTAAGTTATATATAAAATATACTATATCTATGTATATTCACATCATCATTAGGTAGGTTATCAGATATACATTATGGTCCACAGTAGTCCCATTGTGTCCGGCACAATGCGTAGCTCGATAGAGTGCCCACATTTTGGACCCGCACGTTAATTGGCCCAGCGTCTTGCAAAGGACGTAAAGTACATTAGACAGCGGTAATTTGGGGAATAGCGCCATCATTTCGGGGTTTCACTTAACACAATTATCAGTGTGCGAGACCGTTATAGTCGTAAAAGCCTTGTACACGTTCTGATCAACTCTTATCAATGAGCGAAACCAACATAAGCAACAGTTACTGTGTTTTTTTTTATAGTTCTGTCTTTCTCTGTTGTTCGATAGATATGACAGTATTAAAACTGTTAGAGAATATTGTGTTAATTGTTACGTGGAAATGATTGACATTCAATTTAATGTTTCCTCTTCTATAAATAGGTCCTGTACCGACCTCGTGAACCTCGCCACGAGCTATACAGATAGCGCTGCAGGTGACATTCAGAACAATTGACAATTCTCATCTATACAATCCTGAAACACGCTATGAGAGTTTTCGGAGCATGTAACATATATACAAGATCTCGATATTAACCGTCGGGGCATAGCGGCCGCCCCGCCAAGCATACCACCCGTGTGGCTGGAAGATCTTCTCTTTTCCGCTAAAGTCCTTTTCAAGTGTCGGTATGCACCTACTCACTAAACAAGTAGACAATATAGGGAGGTTGACACAAAACCCATTGTTCCACCAAAGTCTGTCTGCCAAGAGCGTTTTGTACTTGACACGTAGGCTAAGTCTTTAATTAAATTTTAATAGGACCGAGTACTAGGCTCACCTTGATGTTCGCGCGTTGGTCGCCGGTTCTAGCTTAACTCGTTAACGTCACCAAATACCAATTTGTAAGCGGGCGCAAATTGCGGACCTAACAGAGTTATGATCGGTGGGCCCGCCCCGCCGCAGAACACAAAGACCGCGGCCATAGCCGAAATTACTTCAGCCTCTTAATATTCAGCTGAGACATGAATCTTGGAAAATTAATTCAATAAATCAGCCGCGTCCACAAATACCGGTGGCTAGGAAAGTTCATTCATTTACCCCAGCCTTTCCCAAAGTGGGCGATAACGCCCCCTTGTGCGCTTGGGCGCTGCAGGCCTAAAGGGCGGTAAGAGATCCAGAAAGATAATGGAGGCGTTGTGTAGAGGCTTACAATAATTAATTTAATTTGAAGTTATAGTGGTTTTTAAGTAGGTGAAAAAATGGGGGCGCTAAAAATAATTCATTCTCAAAGTGGGCAGTAGACAAAATAAGTTTGGGAACTCCTGATTTACCCGATCCTAAATTTTAGTTATCAAGACACGAGGTTGTACCATTAGATGCAGATTACATAGTCGTGAAAATAATGTGATTAATAGCATCGTTTTGTTTAGAGTTTCAACGACATGGCAGATGTGACACTTTATTAATTTTGCAGTCTGTACTGAATGATATTAAAATGTAGCGAATTTTCGTGAGACATGTCAACATTTTTTTTTATACATTTCAAAATTCTAATAGAAAATTTAAGTCTCAGGGTCAACATTTTAATTTTATCACGATTTACTTGTTTAATAATTATAGTAAAACTTCGTTAGAGCGATGTCATCTATTCCACAAGTAGCGCTTCCACACTCGCATGAAGCAACGAGTATTTTTTTCCATGTGACGTGTCTGTTTATTTAGTACTAGCTGTTGCCCGCGACTTCGTCCGCGTGGTATTTAACAAAGACTCAGCCGTTGGCAACAGCCTGCTCGCGTTTTGATCCCGCGGGACGCATTGCAGATTGTTGCTATCAAACTTTAATCAGGCGCAGCGCTGAAACATTGGTTTTAATTTTTTTCCGAGAGATCCATTTTTTTTTTCTAAAATAAAAGTAGCCTAAGTTACTCCTTGTTAGATCAGCTATCTGCCAGTGAAATTCCCGTCAAAATCGGTCCAGCCATTTCAGAGATTACCCGGAACAAACAGACAGACAGACAGACAGACAGACAGACAGACAGACGGACAGACAGACAGACAAAAATTGAAAAAAATTTTGTTTCGGTATAGGTAACGTGTATACATCCAAATGCACTTAGTAAAAAGCGGTTATTTTAATATTACAAACAGACACTCCAATTTTATTTATATGTATAGATGTATAGATTACATCCGAAGGGTTGCCGTTGATAGATTACATTCTACTCTCCGGGCCCCTCGCGGCCGCGGCGCATTCGAAATCATTTTCTTCCTCAATCTTACATCCAGTCGTGACATATAGAGCTATTGTCGTTTCCACGTCATTACTGTATTGTTATTTATTTATCAGAGGGTTTTGTTCATCCAATAATATTTGTATACAGAATGAAATCGAAATCATTGGCAATATTTGATATATAAATAAGATTAATTCAGGACCAATAAGAAAATAACTAGTACAAATAAATTTGAAAGAAACCTGAAATTAACACGTAGTTAGTATGATAGCAAATACGTAAACACCATTGCCATTAATCAATGGGAACCCCATCACCTATTTTCAAATATTGTTCTACCATGATTGAAAACAATTGGTTTATTTCAAGCACAGGTTTAAATTATCATTAATTTTATAAACAATCGATTCCTTAACAATGGTCATAAAATAATCTACATCATGTATAGAGTTATATATCTATACATCTATACATATAAATAAAATTGGAGTGTCTGTTTGTAATATTAAAATAACCGCTTTTTACTACGTGCATTTGGATGTTACGGTACGTTACGTACGATGGTACGTTACCTATACCGAAACAACATTTTTTACAATTTTTGTCTGTCTGTCTGTCTGTCCGTCTGTCTGTCTGTCTGTCTGTCCGTCTGTCTGTTTGTTCCGGGTAATCTCTGAAATGGCTGGACTGATTTTGCGGGAATTTCACTGGCAGATAGCTGATGTAACAAGGAGTAACTTAGACTACTTTTATTTTAGAAAAAAAAATAGGATCTCTCGAAAAAAGATTAAAACCAATGTTGCAGCGCTGCGCTTGATTAAGTTTGATAGCAACAATCTGCAATACGTCCCGCGGGATCAGAACGTGCGAGCAGGCTGTTGCCAACGGTTGAGTCTTTGTTAAATACCACGCGGACGAAGTCGCGGGCAACAGCTAGTATAATATATAAATCTTGTCCATACTCTATCAGTAAAGTGAACCTTACACCTGAGATATTAGCATTGTACCTGCATGGTCAGCCGTGGTTGGTCCAAGGTGCTTAAGTGCGTAGACGTGCAGTGCGCCGTAGGCTAGCTGCAGCCCGGTGGAGAGCAGGTGCGCGAGGAACGCCGCCCCGCACACAATCCATCTGCAACCACGGATCAATATAGAAAGCGATTCGAAATTAACAGAATAGAATAAAAGGACCTGAGTATATTTAATACTAGATTCTGCTCGCAGCTCCACGCACGGAAGCTCAAGAGAGACAGCGTATAGCACTCAGTGATACTGGTGGAAGCGCTAGGTCAGGGCGCGTAATTAATAATGTTAATCTTAAAAAAATGCCTAAAGCCATACAATACTCCAAGGTTTATAAATACCGCTACTTTTACTAACTTTGGAGTGTTGTATCGCTTTAGGTATTTTTTTAGGCAAACTTAATACATCGAGACATCCAATGCAGAATGCCAATATCGCCACAAACAAAGTTACATCGTAACAACGGTTTTTATTTTTCGTAAAAAAAATAAAAACCGTTGACATTTTGAATTTCGCGCCCTGACCTAGCGATTCCACCTTAATAGTGAAGATTTTTTAAAATTGGATCAGTTGATTCAAACTAATACACTTTACCTCTTTATAATAATGGAAATGCAGTCGGCAGCTTCTGTGATGATCCATTATCATGTTTTTATAAGCAATATTTAAATTATTTAATATTGTTTATTTTTTATTTTTAAACCTTAACTGAATTAAAATAGTACCTAAATTACCGTAAATATACCAAAAGATACTCGGAATCAGTAATAAACCACGTGAGCCAACAAAAGTACACATAACATCCACGATAGAATTAAACCGCTGTGATTATTTCGTCCCGGTGTGGGTACCAAGGAATTCCTTCCTGCCGATCTCTCTAGAAGCTTTAAGCAGCTTACTCTAATGGCCGTGTGTTTATTATGGCAATTAGTTGCGTGAATTATCAAATATGTTCGTGTTTACTTTGAAACTGTGAGTCTAGCATCTGTGTCTAGACGACTATGTGGATATTTGTAACAATCTAACTATAAATACCATCGTAACTATTTAAATTAAGTTTATAATTGTTACACTCTGTATAAGTTCAGTAGGTTTGTGTAATTTTGTATTAATTTTATGTGGTGGAACAATAAAGAGTTATCTATCTATAAATTTGCTACGCTATAGCGGCACAAAGAGGATAGAACACTCTATTGATTTTAAGGACTATAATGACACAGTTTCCACAACAATAAATCAGTTCCTACGTACTATTATTCATTTTCATGATAATAAATTAAAAAAAAATAATATTAGCTGAAATAAAATTAAACAGTTAGTATCTACGAGTAGAAAATTATACGGTAGGGTACGCATTGAATATCCGAAAATATAAATTGGTTTATTGCGTCGATGAGATCGTCACATAATGAACCTATGAGTTGCCAACATTCGCCAACTGCTATCCGGATATAAAAAAAAAAATATTGATAAAAATTAGCTCGGTTACTCGAAGGTATAATGAATATCGTTGGTAGACACTGAATACACGAAAGGAAATTCTTCAGTCTTATTATGAATGAATCTAGATTCCATTTGATTTAGAGTTTAATGCTCGACCATCCACATGCTTGTCTCTGAACCTGTTCTTTGATTTTACGCCTCTAAAGGTCCATTGCTTTGTATATTGGGAAGTCATCACACTGGAATACGAGGACACGAGTCCCGTTTACGTTCTAAAGGGGATTATTGATACGGAAAACCGATCACAAACGAAGGCTGCCTCGCCTATCGGAGTCCACTAATTGTGATAGGATATAGCTTTGTTGTTCTTTTTTTTTGTTATACATTTCTGGTTTAGCGTTATTCTCCTTAGCACACTAGCTTCTTCCATAAGCCTTTAGTTTGAGAGGCTAATGGGACATACTAATCATTAAATTATAATGTAATAAAAAAAAATAAAAAAATGCGACAACCTGATATTACAAAATTTTATATTTAACAGAAAAAAACAAACATGCAGCGGAAGTCCATAAATTAAATTGGAAACCCTGTCAGTTTCGGATTCATAAATTCCCCGAGGTACCTACATCCGCGACACGTCATATTTATTTGTAGACAAAATAAAGTTGCTAGGATGGATGGTAGTAATATCTACTACCCTATGCCTACTATGTGACGTCACGAGCCGTAGGGACATGCGTGATTCGTGGTTACGCTCCACGGTTTCTTGACGGAACATTTATCTTCGAATGGAGACATGTCATGACATGTCGTGTTGTTGTGGCCCATCAGGTTGTGTACGTGATGCTAGGAAGGATATGGAAATTGACACTTTCAGCCTAACGCAACCAGTATACAGAATGAATGATTCTGTATGCTGTTCATAAAGGTACTAAGGGAACTTATCCTATTTAAGATCAAGAGTACCTTTCATTTCCATTAGCTAGAGTGATACCTTTCAAAAGTAGCTCTAATGTCTTCTTCTTTCTTTCCGAAATGAGATGCGATGAAATAAAATGGATATGAAAATGGCCTCACCCACAACTTAGCGGGTATTTTGCAAATGTCAAGTAATTAATAGCAATAACACAATAAATAAATACACATTATAAATAAAATAATGGATGTGACATGATGATGTGAAAATGGCGTGCCAGCTCTAATATCTTCCATAATACTCGTACATAATGAAATATTTAGGACATCGACCTAGTATAATATAATATGTGAACATAGATCAAATACTTATAATAATCTACCGGTAACTAAGATAATAAACAGCATTTTATTTACATTATCATATAACCAGGACGACCTATATCTATGCCATAGATGTATGATAATGTAATACACACCTAACGAAAGAAAAAAATACCTTTCCCTTACTTTAGTCGAGGATACAATTATACTTTTTCCCCCAGAATATTAAAACACGATAAAATTCCCTCCGCTCCGTGAGTTTTGACATATGTGTGTCAGAATGAGAATATGTAGCCGAGCGTGTAATAAAGTGGATCCCCAAAAAATTAAGATAAATAGACCTTCTCAGAAAAGTATTATACCAAGTATGATTTGGTTAATAAATCTTAAGAGCGTAGGTAACAAATGCTAGTCTCTTGAGTTCAGCCGTTTTATCTTCGAACGTAAAAATGAACTAATAAAAAAGTATTTTGCTTGATGGTTACCGTTGGAGTTGAGTTTTACGGCTAGTGTCTCTTGTTTCTTTTAGACTTTGTCGTTTGGGAAGTCGTTTTCTGTTGTTTGAACTTGTTCCCCTAAACCTATAAACAACGCGCCTACTGAAAACGACACAAAGATAAATAATTATTTCTGCTGGCTTCAATAGAAATCATTAGCAATATTTTAAAGTACCTATATAATTTTTAAAATATTTGAACAGAGCCAACCAGTAAGTTATAAAGATAACATTTTAAAAACTTACTGATTCATCCCTTTAAAGGAAAGACCGTAATGTTGGATAGACAGCTCGTTTATCTTCATTTGATTATACCTCTTTAGCAAAAGATAAAATTGTATTAATTAGAGATAACTAGAGGCTTCGTTTTGACTTGTGTGTATCATGGCTGTCCTACAAATTGCAGTTTCATGCATGATGTTAGATGGCCAGGAGTCAAAATTAAAAATCCATTTTCAGTGATTAAGTCTGTATGGGGATAGACATAAGGGTCATACGTACCCCCACCCGCCTTCAGGATAGAAGTGGTGCTTAATGGCGCGTGTGTCGAGCTCGCGCCTGCGCAGCGCGGGCACGGTGCGGTGCAGCGACCGGAGCTCGCGCTCGCGCAGCGCACCACCCGATGACTCCTCCTCGCCGTCAGGCCAACCATCTATTCAAAAGATATAGTTATTAGACAGACACTGAAACCCACCGGGGTTCGTCCAGTTGTAAGACTCTAGATTTCTGGGGCAGTCAGCCTTCCTATTATCTTATGTCTCCCGCTTTGCAATGGAAGGATGTGGATAATTTTCTTCACTCCTTCTATTTTTAGTTCGATTATTTTTTTGCGGGTTTAAGGACTCAGATTTGGACCTCTGAACTCGCCAAGGGTCTAACCTCGATGTCTTGGTTGGTCACCACTTTGGATCCTGGCTTACAGGGAAAACAGTAGTGGGAGTGTGTGGCGGACGAAGTTTTAAAATCTACTGCTCAACCAACTCGGCAATACAATGTCATTCATAAACGGATGATAATCCACTAAGTCTGCCAACAACTAGAACTAACAAATGCATTGGTATATCGCCATAAACAGTATTGCGTTTCTATTGTACCCGTAGCTGTAACCGTAGAGTCAACAAATTGTTTGCGATTTACACATCCAAGTTTCAAGAGATCCATTACATTGAAACTTAAGAGCTCAATCGTTTGGAATCAATTTTTAGTGGAGTATGTTATCTGAATGAATGTTATATAACAAAGCGTTCAACGATGTAGTTAACTGGTGAAATCATCTATCCAATATATTGAAATGCCACTGATTTCTGTTGGAAAATGAGGAATACAATCCTTATAATTAAATATAGATACAAAACGTGAGAACTCGTAATTTGTTTTTTTTCCAGTCTTTATACTACATAGAAGAAAATACTAAACATAGGTCAGAGATGAGAGAGAAGCCTCAGTTGTTGGCAGACAAAAGTTATTCAATTATCATTATCCAAGCTATGTTCATTAACTGAACGCGTGCCCCGAATCACAGAACAGCGATATTATTCTATGATTACTTTCTATCCGTGGTTATATCAGAGGGTTTAGTAGACAACTCTACAAAATCTCCATCGAGTAGAGTACATAAAATATACTTACCAGCTAGATCATAGAAAATGGTGGAGTAGTATATTATTCAGTGTTTATAGAGTTAAGGTTCAATTTTGAAATAGATGTAAATTCTGACGTCGTAAATCACCTGTGACTTTACCATATTTTTACCTTTAATGTAAAGTAGCGATCTTGTAATCTATTTATTTAGGATTGCCAACAGAGTTTACAATGTTAAATGTAAAATAATCAATAAGAATTTAGATGAGTCCAGCTAAGAATTTGTGAACTCTTTTATATATACAATAACTTCTAATTAGTCCATCAAATCAGCTGCATGTAAGCAGTTTGAAATCTGATAACAGGTTGAAAAATCACTCCTAAATATCAGGCCAAATACTGTTGAAAGCATGCTATGTACAAAACAAAATTTATCCCTAGAGACAAAACAACTATAAAGGAGTCGTTTAAATGTAAGGAGTACATAGATTCGAGCAGCTATTCGGGCCAAGCGACTAAGTGCCTACATCCGGTGAAGGAAAAGCGTACATTCGTTAGATATAAATTCCTGTTGAGCGTTGTTGTGAAAATATATTCGGTCTCGGCGTTTTTAACGTCCGTTCGTCATGACATTTCCCTTGACCGACCTACATCGCCGAGGTTCTCAGCGTTTTTATTAATCGGGAACTTTATATAAGAATTTTCAGGGTGAATTATGCCGAAAATCGTGAGAGATTGATGTTTCGGAACCCGTTATAAGACATTAATGTTGCTCCATTCTTTAGCTGTTTTTATTTGAGAAATAAAGGTTAACAAATCATACTAGGTGCTCTACCGATAATAATACAATTTTTAATGTCCCACTGGTGGGCACAGGCCTCCCATCAATGCAAGGAGCATTAAGCTATAGTCCACTGCGCTCGCCCAGTGCGGGTTAACAGACTTTACACGTCCGACACTCTACCGATACAAAAGTTAAAAGTCTTACTTGAAGATTAATGGTATGAACATAAATACCAAACAAGTGTGTAGGTCGGGCACGCATAATGTAAAGTTCCGCATGTAGCCATATGACAATGAAAACTTATCGGATGTACCTAGGTAAACCAAAGTCATAAACTACACAAACAAAGTTATGTTTGCCCTCACTATTCAGTTTGTTCAGAAATAACGTGGGTTTAATTTGGCTGACTATATCCCCGAACTAGTTGACTGCTGACTGTTGGAAAAGGTTCCTAGTTTGACCCTAAAAGGGAATAAGAACAAACATGAATGAAAACACACAAAACTTTCCTCTTCTTTTGACATAGTTTGAAAATAAGGATGTCACTCACCATAGTGGGGTAAGCAATTGTAGCTGCTGGAGAAGGGGGGTCGGCAACGGCAGCGCGGCGGCGGGGCGCGGGGCGGCGGCGGCGGCGAGGCCGACGGGGACGGGGACCACCAGCCCGGGCCCGGCTCCATCAGCCGGCCATGGCTGCACCCACACCCGCACCCGCGCCCGCGCTACCTGCGCACACGCAGATGCAACCATTAGAGGTATATAATACATAGCTTTGACTACCCGATTGGCACAGTTGGCAGTGACCCTGCTTATTAAACAGCAGGTCTCCGGTCACATTTTGTGTGATAAGCTCAGATGACGGTATATAAACTACTAGCTGCGCCCGGCGGTGTTACCCGCGATAAAAAGTATGAAAAATTAAAATATCTATCCCACGGTAACCATACATTTTACCGAGATAAAAAGTAGCCTATGTGCTATTCCAGACTATAATCTATCTCTGTGCCAAATTTCATCCAGATCCGTTCAGCCGTTCGGGCGTGAAAGAGTAACAAACATCCATCCATCCATCCATCCATCCATCCAAACTTTCACATTTATAATATTAGTATAGATTTAATAAAAAGGTAGGTTATACTGGGCTAGCTCCTAGTCCATTTTTCTGTTGCTTGCTTTGGGTCGTAGAGTCGGTGTGTTCGTCTGGCGATATTAATACAAATAATAAAATAAAATAGAAAATTACAATTTTCTACATTTATCCAGTACACTGGATACATTTTCATATTAATTAAGTATGTAATACATTAGGTACATACATATTAATTGAGTATATATTACATTAGGTATTATGAAAATGTCTCCTGCAAATGCTTTTATTTACATCTATTTACTATGGCGCTGAAAATTATCTAAGTTAAGTTAAATACCAAAGCATTATTTTGTATATAGCACTGAGATTCAGTTCCGTGTTAAGTTGACTTAATATGCGTGCTGGGTGCAGCTAGTGGCATCGTAATATATGCTTTCACAGCACTGTGGTGAGAACAATAGCTGCATATTTACGTGAACTAAATGCTTAAATATATATTACACTTCAGTGTATCGTATCTTTAGACCGATAATTGATAAAACAGACTTTACTTGGCAGAAATTAATCGCAATACCATTTGAATATGGGGCCCACCACTTACCCTTAATATGTCAAACATCGATAATATAAGATATATAATATAAAATCAAAATGAACTAGACGTTGGGTGTTTTATAATTATATTTTCAGTTCAATAACACCATTTTATATATTTTCAGTCAGTTTATTATGAAACTGTAATTAGTACAGCATAAATATTAATCATCTGACCGTACAGCATCTGTTGTGCCATCTGGCTTTACATAAACAAAATGAAAGCTGAAATTATTTTTATAAATTTATACATCATTTTAGTGGTAACACACTGCACTGGTTAACTGTGTAGATTTTACCATTACCAAACCGTTTTATGAATACAAATACATATTATGCCTGCGTTTTATTGGTTCTGTATTTGCTATTTGTATCGCAAAGTTTCTGAAGCAAGTGAATATTTGTATTAAAAAGCACGCATTAAAATTGTGCAGAATGTTGGCAAATACAACCAATGTACGTTGGGATGAAAAAGAAAATCCTTTCAAAGTACTTATATGAACATTTATATAATTTTCCGCCATGCGCATACTGTACAGACTAAAATAAAGGCATGCACAGGATGGCATTCGAATTTAAAACGATTAATAGTTTTTAAGATGAAAAACTTTTAATAATTGTATGAAACATCCTGATACAGGATAACAAGAGCGCTTGGGCTGTGTACGGCTTCGGCCGTGGCTAGTCACCACCCACCGAACAAAGCCATGTCGCCAAGTGGCCTAGCCGTGTTCCGGCATGATGTTCGGTGTTGCCATTCATGGATGGCGGGTCAGATCAGTTGCGCTGCATGTGCCTAGTGAATGTAGCGTCTCGATCTACTGCCGCCTTCCTACCTAGGCAAGTATGCTCCATCGTAGATCTCATCGTCACTTACCATCAGGTGAGATCGAGATCAAATACTTGCCTATAATGTAATAAAAAAAAAAAAAAGATACAATAACAAGGTCTTGAGATAAAGCCGAAGATAAAAGCTTATACGTGCTCTGCCCATACAGCTTAAAGCTCTAGTAGATACTTAATTATCGCGATAAAGCTCACTCCTCGCTCTTGTATGCTTCAAAGATTTACTAGTAGAGCCAACCATGTGTTATGATGTAATTAAGACAGTTTTAATTTAAATGCTCAGACGATTATTTTTAAAACGTTTAGTAGATAATGTGGACTATTATATTAATCGAACGTAATTTAGATTAAAACCGCATGAGCAGTTTTATATTAATGTTAATAGCTCTTGGCAATTACATAACATTTGATTGGATAAATAAGCAATTTCATTGAAGGTAATTTGGTGAGTTCACGACAAACTCTAAACGTGCATTTTGAGAATGTGTACTCACTACTTATATACTAACATAGTTGTATTACCTGTCATGTTTACGGGGTCTAAGGGTTATTAAACGAACGTTGACTATTATATATACTTATATAGCTGCATACTCACCGTAATACTGCTGCGGTATTACAGCACATACAATGTGTGATTTTACAATCATTAATCGATAAAACCAGCCGGTCCAGCCGCTAGAGCATACTTTAATATGGAAGATGAACGCTAGCCTTGCAAACGAGAGTCGCAGGTTCAAACCCCAACTTTGTGCGAATCACATTTTCATAACTTAACATCGACGACGATGTGGAGGCATTTTTATGTATACAATTTTATTTTTATTATAGCATGTCGTAATTTTATTTACTTTGTTAATTTTCCTATTAATAAGTATATTTTAGTTTTTTGTTTTTTCATGTAGATATCTTTGTAAATAGCTATTGTTATTATTTAATTAAATAAACAAATTCACTTAAAAGCACGTAAAACAGTCGATCTGATATCTCTCCGGCATATCGGATTGCCGTCCCACATCGGCCTTTAGGAGTGAGAGAAGAGTGTACTTGCGCACACACTCCGTTGTGATTGACGGCCGATACCTAAATTCATTCAGGAGGACTATATAGGGTTGTTGACAGCTCATTTGCGAGATGGTTCACATGAAGAAAGTACTGACCTAGCGCACGCGCACCGCTCCAGTCCCTCGCTCACGCTGTACACGCTGGCTCGCCGCATCCGCCGCTCGCTGGCCGCGCGCCGTCACACGCCGCGCCAACGCATCTTATAGATCACTACACGTTCAAATGTTGCATACTTTTCCTACACTTCTGTACCGTTCTGCATCCACAATCTCATTCAGAGTCTGTGCAATATACTAGTTTTTAATTTTCCCATACTTTTTACGATAAATTCCGTTCACAAATTCACACTATTATACTTTGTTAGGTTAAAGGTACTGATTTCCACTGTTCGTTTTCATGTTCTTCAATTCACTGAACCACGTCCGTTGCGTTCCTGTAAAAATAGATAGGCGCGTGTTAATATAATCCTCGTATAATTATCTCTTGAACAGCTAATAGCATAAACATTTCGTACTCCAAACATGGTAATGCCGTATCTCGTTTGAAGATAAACCGTAATTCTATGCATCGGGAGAGATAAACATAAATGAATTTTAGAATAGGCACGGCCCGCAGCTTTACCAGAATCTGTGATCGCAGTCGAGTTGTCGTAAATCTCATTTTATCCCCGAATCCTCAAAAGAGCGTCTATGAAACATGTCTAGGTCCGAGAGATACCGCATTGAATGTGTGGGTTCGCTATTAAGATTACAGCGAAAAACGTACGTGGCCTGTTTCCCGTCAAACAATTTATGAAGCAGATAACAGCTTTTTAGTCATCCGAAAGTTTGGAGCTCATGCAAGGGTGGCCATATCTGTGCAGCCTTTATGTGTAAAGTCCTGTTGTAAACGTGTTTGTTTAGTTTTTTGAGTCTTCATAGATACAAATTATTTCGATAGCTTAAAATGTATTCATGCCATCGCGGTAATAGACGCTCCACATAGGGCATTAACCTAACAGTTAAATCGTAGATTCATTACATATCATATCAGCCTCTATCTTTGAGGGCATTTATTTTGGTGAATGTGTGACTAAAATTTGAATTTTATGTGTGGGACGGGAGTAGCGTGGTACGTGCCGAAACGAAGCGCGCGCTTTGCTTGCTAAGAGTAATTTGCATTCAATGTGCCGCGGGGCGAATTGAGAGTGATCACGGAAGCGGTGGAAGGTTAGCGTCAAATTCGCACATAACATACATTATTTAAAATACGTAATATGGAAGCCTTAATATTCTTTTCGTTAATGAGCCGCTCGCCTAACCGAAAGGTTCCGGATTCAATCCTCAACCTGGTCATTAAACTATTGAAGGAAACTCACTCTAGCGGGGCTATAAGTTATTTTACTAATAATAAAAAAACAGTTATTTTTTTAGTGTTTTAGCAATGGAAAAGAAAATAAGAAATATAGACTTATAGTACAGTGTGGACACCATTATTATTTCATGATAAAAAAATTATTATATTTTTTACCAACGAATGTTTGATTTTCTTAGTGTATCCTCGTACTTCGTCACAAATATCCCAACAATTCTTTATGATTTAGTAAAAGTTACTGACATGTTAAAGTGTGCTGGATAAATAAAAGAAACCGTAAATATGCCGCAAGGTGAATTGAGAATAACGACAAAGGTAAAGTTGTTATTTTGTAATAAATAACGTTTATTAACAAGTCATCATTATAATAAATGTCATATTGTAACAAATTATATTAATAATTTTACAAAATATACTGACTGCCCGAGGTAGAAGCAATCGGAGAATAAAGTCGTAATAGCTGTTACGATTATTTTAATGTTTTCTTTTTCGTTATGTTAAAAATGTCGTATAGTTTTTTTATCGTCTGGTCTTAAGGAACGTCGATACATTTTCATTCAATAACGCGGGAGTGCGATGTATCAGACGGGAAAATATTGCCTGCCGCTCAGAAAGGTTTATAATTTTACAAAAATGTAAAGGGCGTATAGCAGTGATAAAAAGTTGGTAAAACGCTTGCCTTGGTGACGAGGATCGCTGGTTCAAACTCTGGGATTTCTGGATTTCAAGTGCGAATCTCATTTTAAACCACGATTATCACTTGCTAAACGATGAAGGAAACCATTGCGAGGCAACCTGCATGTCTGAGATAACCCCTCGAAAGACGTGTGAAGTCCGCCAACCCGCACAGGGCCAGCGTGGTGGACTATGGCCTAATCCCCCTCGCATTGAGGGGAAGCCCGTGCCAATCAGTGGGACATTAAAAAGGGCGTTATATTATTAAAGGGCTTTTCTAAATTCGTAGCACTGTATAACCATCATCAAGCTAGTTTTATATACGTTTTACGTATACCTAAACCAATTAGATGTTTTCAAAATCTACTTTGTTGGCTATGCGGTTTTCGGCTGCCTGGAACTTCGATTCGATTTAAACTTCTAAGCTAGTATATTTACTATGTGTATCGAGCGAATGTTTGACAGTTCATTAATATGTATGGGACCAATCCGTATAAATTTTAGGGATGCGATGCGACAGGTTTCTATCCCGGTTTGTGTGATATTTAAGCTATATAAGCCTGCGGTCGTACCACGAGGGTATGACATAATAAAATAAATTCGCTTGCCAATATTATATTATTTCTTTTTTTTCATTGGACTAAGTCCGGTCGGGTATACTTCTGAAATGTTTATTGGCGAAAATCACTTGTGAATTCGCGCTAAGCACGTCAAGTGTAAGATAACTGTTTACTTTATAGTCTACCGTATTTAGGCATTTTGTATGGAGAATTGAAAAGCGCCTCTAGCGGAAGGTATTTAAAACTTTCAATTCTCCATATAAAATGTCTAAATACGGTAGACTATAAAGTATACGGTTAGCTTACGAATAATCTCGCCCTTGACGTCCTGATTATAGTTTCGCAATCTTAAAATAAGTATGCTCTACAATAGTGACACACAGTGACGATGTAAAATGAATTACGCCGAGTGAGTATTTTGACGTTTTTCAATAGGATTTGGTATTCTGAAAAAGACTATCCCGCCTTATAGCGAGTGTGACTTTCGAGGTGATTTACCTTTTTCAGAATAGCATTGTTGATACGTTTCGATTCGGTTGGCCTATCTAGAACCGTTGATGCTTCTATGAGGTAATTTAAAATCTAGGTGGTGCTAATTGCCCTTTAGGTATATTACAATGGCCCCGCTAAGTACTAATGTTATAAAAACCATTCCATTCCTAACGTATTCTATGATACTGGGCCCTTTTTATGATTTACTAGGGTTACAAAGACTGCACGCAACCACTAAGCTATTGGCTTTTAATACCTTAGTATAAATATTCCTCCACCGTGAATTGACTTGGCTGAGTTATTACTGTTTCTTGCATTTTGCAGCTCAATACTCAATTTCAACGGTACTTAACAAGTCAATTGTGGGTCCAGAGTTAATTATGACCAATATGCCCACTTTATGGGCGTGAAATGACTTCTTCACAATATTAAAGCAACTTTATTTTATTGTTGACACCGAAAAAATATAATTAACTTATTTTGCGATGTCGTATATCATAACTTCTTGAGTGACGTCAAATTACTTTATTACCTACGTTTTTTTCCTTTTTTATGCAGAGAAAAGTCTGGTAGCGAATTATATTCTTGTGGGAGATGATTTGTGAAGCTGGATTCGATATATTGTACACATAGGTAACAAAATATTTGTTATTGCTTAAAGTAGCACATTGCTTTTTAAAAAAGAATTGTGATGTTGTGTTTGTCTTAAGTAAACAGCACGTCAAATGTAAGCTAACTGTATACTTCATAGTTTACCATATTTAGATCTTTTGTAGGAAGAATTGAAAAGCGCCTCTAGCTGACGATATTTAAAACTTTCAATTCTCCAATGCGGTAGACTATAAAGTATACGGTTAGTTTACAAATAATCTCGAACTTGACTTACTGTTTAAAAAAAAACAAATGTCACGACTTTATTAATAAAATATAACATAGTTGGAAAATAGAATTCCCAACCGATAATAAAACTTTAATTATGTTGTTTTGTTTGTAGAAAATAAATAGATCGAGCGTGGGTGGTAGCTAAATGGGAGGATTGGGCTGGCACCCACGCTATCACATGTTATAACAATTAATCTGTCCCGAACGCCTCCAGGTCCCGTTCTTAGACATCTGGACATCTCAGTTAATTTATTGTGACCATTAGTTAGTGGGACGGCGGCGCCGCTGTGACGTCACGGGTGCCAATGTACCTACCGCAAGCTTTTTCCGTACTGACCTCAAATGATGGCTACCGTGATTCATTTAAATGTTTACCGCGATAACCTTAATAGTTTATATGATTCATGATAGCTTTTTAGCAGAAAAGAGGTGACATTGAATGATAAGTGTTAACTCAACTAAGGCAGACAGATTCTTTGTATGAGAATTATGTTCCTTTGCGATTCTTGCAGAATGTCGACGTAAAGGAGAGTCATGTGAAAAATATTAAGGAACCATTTTCTAGATGTTTATTTCAATAAATTATATACAATAGTTATGTACATGGAAAAACAAAAAACTAAAAAATACTTATTACTAGAACATTGAAATATAATGGTTTTCTAGATTAAAATTAGGTCAATTTACGTCTTTGAAGAACCATAACTATTAAGTGTTTCCATTTTTTCTTTAGAAGAACACAAGTGGTGTTTAAAAACACATTCATTCAATTTTATAAATGTCTGTAGCTAGTTGATTTAGTTTTACAGTTGAAAGAGTTTTTTCAATATTCCTAATGGAATCTGCTACTTACACAAAATTTAATTTAATTTTGAATGCATTTGCTTAAATAAATTGTGACTCTGACTACAGAGTCACAATTTATCTTCATCATCATTCATCAATATATAACTATAATTGAATTAAATATCTAGTGGAATATGTTTGTAGATGAAAAATGCTATTAGCTGTCGGTTGGTTATTTAATTTGGACCTATTTATAATATTCGCTGCGATGTAGAGTTATTTTGAATGGAATTTTGTGGATACTCGAAGATAGGCATTCGTAGGGGGCTTCAGGGAAAATTCTGGTGTAGGTAAGTATAGATACCGTTACCATTCAGAATTCCAGTTCTATTCATTGTTTTGGTAAATAGTTTGGGCACTGCAAACGACATGTCTCTTCTACTATATAAGTTATAACAATAATGCTATAGAATATTATTACGGGCCAACAGTAGATAAAGATAATATTCCCATCGTAATTTTAAAATTTTAAATGTCTAATAAATCCAATTATTAGTCATTTAAAAATCACGCCGAACGCTACTGGATCGCCTTATTTAAAAAAAAATCTAGCATCATTTACACAATTAATTTATTAATAAACGTGATCCATATAACATATTGATTTATCTGTGTAAACATTTGGGATAATTAAATGAGTTTTCCGCACATAAAACATGGTCACAAAATGTGGTCTGCAACCCGACTGCGCGGCGTATAATGAACGCATGAAAATGGCCAGATATCTAATATCGGGCGTTACGAGCGATATTTACGATCATTCACCACCCACTGAGCAATATGGATATGTAGTTTATGAGATAAAATGATATTTAGGTAATAATAATGACCATAGATTGCAAATAAAATGACCAAGTATCCATCTTTATGTTTTTGTATCCGAGGGTAGATTTAGGGTTAAAAACAGAATACTCCAACCAATAATTAAAAAAAAACTTTGTGTCACGCGCGCTATCTTATGTTGGTGACATCACTTGCCTGTAGCTCTTTTGTTTTCGAACTTCCCGATCGGAAACATTATACTTATCTTTTTTTTATTTTTATTACGATATAGGCAAGTATTTGATTTCGATCTCACCTGATGGTAAGTGACGATGAGATGTACTACGATGTAGCATACTTGCTTAGAAGGTACCTATTCATTCTCGACTTGAAAACACCCAGACGTCTATTCTATCTACGTCTATTTTTGTTTTTTGAGTTATTACGATATTGTTACCCTGTTAGCAATCGCACATCATATAAAAGTTAAGACAATTGTCCCATTATAGATGTGGTTTCCAGTCAAGTTACATTCCATGCAAATATTATCCTTCAACTTTCCCGCCCATGTCCGAATAGCCACTAAAACAAAATTAATATCGTAAACAGTTTACGATTGTACTTACACATTTACGGGTCGTACTTCAATTCGACGCGAGATAATGGAATTTTACGCGGTACCAACCATTAATAAAATTATAATATCCAATAATTTGATATTATATTATTAGCGATGTGGCAACACTGTTTGACAGTTCGGGCCTTCGCGCCTATATAAGGCGCGCGAGCCCCGACGTCACTCTCATTTGCTCTCCGAATTTTGTAGCGATAAGACGTGTTATAGCTCGTTGGAATTGTTAAATTTGAGTTATTTATGTTGGATTCAAATATTGAAGAATTGAGTTTGTTCGTTGTGTAATTACATGTTTTCATGTCATTTTATTCCTATTAATTAATTAAATCTACCCTCGGTTCCTGGTGCATATATTTTTTTAATACAATTCGATAGGAACCGCTAACATCAGAAGTGGGATAGGCTCCTGTAGCCTACATCTGCTCTGGTCGCAAGCGAAAATAATCATTAGTTGATTAGATAGCTTGGGTTGAGTTTTAAGTGAAATTTTAAATGTTTGATCATGGCTGATCGACCCTTCACTCGAAGTAGTACTAGGAATAGGCGTGGTCAAAACAGTGTTGCAGGAGATCTTCAAGACCAGCTCAGCATAATTCTAGCACACATTGACGCGCTAGAAAATAGCAGTCTACCCGCAACAAGCAACGAGTCGGCGAAGGTATCGTCGGCGGAGCGTGCAATCGTGGCGCCGGTTGATGCCATCGTGTCTGTACCTCGACCGCCTGCGCCACTACCAGTTCCTGCCAGATCGAATGACGGCACCATCGGTGAATCGCACGCAAGTACTTCGACTTCGTTGGATGTCACCGACCGCCTTATTGGCGCACTGAGCGCGTTGACTAAGGTCAGATCAACCCATTATTATATTTCTAATTTTGATCAGAGTGTCGGTAATATCAAAATCTGTACTTAAATATTTTGAATGTACACAACTGTATGTGGGTACATATCAAGTTTTAAGTGGTATGGGTGACCAAAATATTGAGTGTACTAGTTGTGATACTCATAAATGTATGAATGTACCTGTACTTGTTGGGACCGATGTCCTAAACCGTGACGATGTGCAATACATTCGTGCAAACAATGAACAACGAATTACTCGAATTCCTAGGTCGACATTAAATAGTGACCGCAGTGTGTTCCTCATTAACTTAGATGATCAATCACGAATTAATACACCTTTCGAGGGTAATGATCGCGAAAGATTATTGGGTATCATTAATGAATTTGAGGAGTTTCTAATCGTTGGCACTGCGTGGACAACGGTAACGACTGGTCATATGCATTTTGAGATAATGAGTGGAACACCTATTTGTTATGGACCTTACAGACTTTAATCTCTCGGGGAATCTTCCTATGCCAGCTCAATTATTCTTGTAAAGAAAAATGACTGTAAGGATCGTATGTGTGTCGACTATCGTGCACTAAGTGCGATCACTGTTAAGGATCGCTATCCATTACCGCTGATGGAAGACCATATTGATCGCCTTGTACTTTTGTAGCCACGGAAGTGGAATATTTAGGTCGTACAATTTTAATGGGTCAGGTTAGACCGAGCAAGTGTAAAATCAAAACCCTAGTAGATTCACCAGTACCCACTAAAGTATGGGAGGTCAGATAGTTTCTTGGTTTGGCAGGATACTTCCGTAGATACATATCCGCTTGTGCATCTATAACCGTACCCATAGCTAGGTTATTACGAAGTAACGTTATAGTTGCTGTTTTCGATCGACTATTGCCAACGGAGCTGTAAACGGACGCGTGCTCAGTCGGTTGTGGTGCAGTTCTCATTCAGATGCATGGGTACAGTAAAAGACGGGTTGTGTTATATTTTAACAAAACAACTCAAGGTGCCGAGCCACGATATCATTCATACAAGCTTGAAACTTTGGCAAATATTAAAGCTTTACAAAACTTTAGTCATTACCTATTGGGAATTTCTTTTAGAATTGTAACCGACTGAATAACGCACTTAAATTAACTGAGCGAAAAAGGGACTTGTTGCCCCGTGTTGCGTGTTGGTGGATGTACATGCAGGATTTCAACTTTAAGACTGAATATTGTAAGGGCGTAATGATGCAACACGCGGGTTGTCTGGGTTGGAATCCTGTAGATGTGACCACATTGATAGACCACGATACTGGGCGCAGATAGCTCAGTCAGAGACTCGTACGCTGATTGACAAAGTCCTAAATAATGAGTTAGACTTGTCCCGATATTTTGTTCGTAAATGAATTGCCTTATTACAAATACATTACTGCTGGGAGTGAACCCAGATTTCTATGCTTCATACCAAGATGTGATAGGTTAAGTTTGTTAAGGATCTTTCATGACCAACATGAGCATATAAACTTAAACAGGTAGTTTCAAATGCTATATCACTATTTGGTACTCCTAAACTTATGGTGTACGATGGAGGGCGAATGTTTGAAAGTTTGAGCTTTCAAGGATGGGCCTCTGATATGGGGTGTCAAATTAATTTTATTACTCCAGAAATGCATAGTGAAAATGGTCAGGTAGAACGCTACTGCCGCATGTTACTTAATATGTTGCGCATCGAGACTACCAATCGTAACAATCGATGGTCAGCGTGTTTTATGGAAGATGCAGCTCATTATTAACAGTACTAAGCATAAAACCACACAAATATCACAATCACAATTAATAATTGGGGTAGACGCAGTTACGCCAGTAATAATGTCACCTATCCGTGACGTTGCCTTGGACAATACACGACCGAATCGTGAGGGCCTAAGGGAGCTATAGAGGCAGCGCGCTAGTGAACTACTTGTTGAAAATAGACGTAAACATTAGTAAAATCGGAATGTTGTGCGAAGTTTTCCGCTAATGTTAATGTTTTTGTAACTAAAACTTCTTAAGTTACAGGCAAGCTGGACTCGGGGATGCGAGGGCCTTACCGGGTCATTAAAGTATTACCCCATGGCCGGTATGAACTACAACTACTGAGTGGTTCGTATGGCAAAATCACTCGGGCTGCCGCCGAGCATATGGTGGCCTGGCTTGGAGAGTGGACCCCCGAGGCTTGTGCCGCAATTTTGGACATTAAGCTAAGTGTGCTTTCATTATTATAAGCCGTGTAGCAGACATGTTAACTGGGTCATGTCTGTTACGTTGTGTCCATTTGTGTAGACATGATAACAGGGCCATGTCTGTGGTGTCGAGTTTAGTCTCCGCCAGTGTAGACATGATAACAGGGCCATGTCTGTGGTGTCGAGTTTAGTCTCCGCCAGTGTAGACATGATAACTAGACCATGTCTGTGGTGTCGAGTTTATTCTCTGCCAGTGAAGACATGATAACTGGGCCATGTCTGTGGTGTCGAGTAGTCTCCGCCAGTGTAGACATGATAACAGGGCTATGTCTGTGGTATCGAGTTTATTCTCCGCCAGTTTAGACATGATCCTCAATGGATCCTCAAGACAGGTCCTCAATGGATAGGCTAAGGAGAATATGGAAAAACAGGAGCATCACCAAAGCCACTAAAATTCGGCTAGTGCGCATGTTGGTCTTTAGAAGTCTTCCGAGAAAATTACTCCATAGAGCGGTTGGTTGAACAAGGCAGAGTGGAGGGCACCAGACCATGTGGAAGGTCGCCCATGCGATGGACCGACCAGATTAAGTCTGCCATTGGCGGCCCCTTGCATGAGTACACCAGGATGGCATCCAATGGGGAGAGATGGCGAGACAACGTGAGGCGAGCAACATCAATCCCAGAACCAATGCATGACGACCACGACCGCTCTGACCGGAGCGTCACGACTTGGAAGAAGAGGTGAGACATGATAACTGGGCCATGTCTGTGGTGTCGAGTTCATTCTCCGCCGGTGTAGGCATGTTAACTGAGTCATGCCTGTGGTTTCGAGACATGTTAACTGGATCATGTCTGATGCGTCGAGACATGTTAACTGGGTCATGTCTGATGCGTCGAGACATGTTAACTGGGTCATGTCTTCGAGATGATTCTCGCCTCGGGATATACGAATTTTCAGCGTATATCCTGAAGTAAGTTATAGGGAAGATATTGATATTCCTTATTTTCTACTTTCAGCTGAAGGTGACTCCCTTGCGGCTGATCCATCTACCAGTTTCTCTAGCTGCGAGAGCCAGTTACTCTCGAGCACTCACACTGGAGATGGACAACGGGGTTCAACAAACGTCGCATCCGGCCGGCATTGAAGACTGCATGCTCCCGCCAGGTTCCCGAGCCCACTAGCCGAGCAATGGGGACTGCCAGGCGATGAAGACATGTTCGAGGACGACCATTTGTCAGGAGAGGCCGTATTAGCGATGTGGCAACACTGTTTGACAGTTCGGGCCTTCGCGCCTATATAAGGCGCGCGAGCCCCGACGTCACTCTCATTTGCTCTCCGAATTTTGTAGCGATAAGACGTGTTATAGCTCGTTGGAATTGTTAAATTTGAGTTATTTATGTTGGATTCAAATATTGAAGAATTGAGTTTGTTCGTTGTGTAATTACATGTTTTCATGTCATTTTATTCCTATTAATTAATTAAATCTACCCTCGGTTCCTGGTGCATATATTTTTTTAATACAATTCGATAGGAACCGCTAACAATATTTATACGTCGATGACCCCCTGTGAAGTGACGTTATTGTGATACAATAAAATAATACTTCCACTACAAAGATCTTATTATGTGTTATTGCCCAGAAATCTTATTACCAGTAAATTATGGTTAAATATTTTTGCTGAAAATCGATTAACTATCGTAGTAGCTAAGTACCTAGTTATGTAGTTTAACGTGAAGACTTTTATGCACTTAGTTATTTATACATAGTTGTTAATAATTAGCCACACTATACACCCGCTCGGATTACCTAAACAAAATCGCATCAAGAACCAAGCTTCAATTATTATGATTAACGACCTAATTAGCGCAGTTGGTGGTGACCCTATTTTCTGTGCCGAGGGTTCCGGGTTCGAATCCTGGTAGGGACAGAGGTAATGTGATAGGCATGAATGTTTGTACCCAAGCCGTGGATGTTTGCAATCTATATAAGTATTATGCATTGAGTTCGCGCTCAGACCATTGTACGGTACCCATAATACAAGAATTGCTTCGTGTGGGACCGTGTAGTTGGTGTTTATCTGACGATATTATTAATTTAAACAAAAAAAAACCCTGTAGTCCTTAAACGAATCATGAACTCAATAACCGGTACTAAAAACACGGATCAAATAAGTTTCACATACCTATCACCCATTCGCAGATAAACGAGATCATGTAGGAAGCTTCTGAATATCAAGTTTAAGATTGCTCTAATAAAAGTGTACAATGGGTTTTATTTGAATGGCGGGAGGGGCTGGCCACGCCCCTCGCGGAACAATATCTGCTGACAGACTCCCACGCACCTGTTCGGCTAAACCGCTTGTAGCACCAAATACCTTGGCCTTTTAAAGGTTTATTTTTATCATTTTATAAAGCGTGATTCAGAACGGGCATACTTACCTTTCAACCTGCGCATTTGTAATAATTAGGTAGGTGACTTTAGAAATCTGATAAGTCAATTTAAAAAAAAATGCGTACGGAAAAAAATCACAATCGTTATTTTGTTAGTTTTTAAATCTCGCGGTATATAAGGAACCGCTTTGCTTCATTCGTCTTTAATCATTTACGAGCATTATGGCGTAGGCCTCCATCATCAACGTCCGCCAATTTCGCCTGTCTTGTGCGAATCGTCAATTTCCTACTCTAACACAGAATGTAGAAAGTACTACATAAGAAAAGGTCAATCATTTTCGTTAAATCCCTACTTATTCGGGCCGGCCAGGTAATATACGAGAGATATCTGTGTGACACGGGAAAAGAGCGGGATCCGTGATTACATCGCCTCACGCGATGACCCACGATCATAACGGACTTCAGCGTCGTATACAGCGGACCCAGATCCTTAACTTGGTCAAATATGTGGCTAAGGACGTATTTCTATCTGAACACGAGTGCAGATAAAAGAATCGGATTGTTTTTTTTATAATTAAATTACCTTTCACATCCTTTTTTAGTTGATCAATGTTTCGCATCCACAATTGTTGACTACATGACTGAGATAGCCAAATCAAATAAAAAAAATAGTTTTATTTAAATGTATTCGCGTATTTATAACAAATAGTTTAAGAAAAGTAGTGTAAAATATATTGATTTCTTATTTTAAATGTCTAATATTTTGATTTATTTCATTGGTAATGTTACCTTATAACCTTATGGTGGCCCTGTTAAATATATCACTCTATTATTGTGACACCTTATATACTTCAAATATTTTAGTAAACGCTACTAAAATTAATGTTTGACAGTGAATATAGCATTCAGTCATGTCTTTGCATTTCTTCTACGCCTTGATTTTTCAGATCTTGGTTAGGATACTAATCTCGCTTTCAAGTTGAAAATTTTACGAACAATATTTTTATCAATAATTAATATTGTACAAAGGTCGATGCCACTGCAAACGGTTATTAAAATTCTCGTAAATACACTGCGAGCTTCGTTAGTCGTTATTTCTGCGGTCTTCGTTACAGTCCAAAGAAATGATTAGTGAAACTGGTATTCTCGTTTAGTCTGGAATAATCGTATAAAATTCGCTATGATACGTCCAAAAATAAAGTCCTTTTGCATGATCGAGTTCGTTGAACGATTTGAATTAAAACAAAAGATTAACAACTCGGTTGGTTAATAAACTTTGTGTTCACAGAAACAATGCATAAGTTAAACTTTATTACCAGAATTATTATCTACAGTTACTTAGTATCTTTCTCCATATTGACAATTGGCGATGGAATTCCCACGTAGACGTTGATGAGCTATAATTATTGCGACGACACGTTATAATTATGGAAGTGTGAAAAAGAGTCTAAATGGAATGGCGGTGCGAGCGGACTCGTCGGCTTTTACGACTTCATAAATTAAAAGTACCTGACAATCATTGTCAATTTTGTCGTGTTTTTAACTGAGCGTACATTCTTAAGTCTGTGCGTCGGTGTGTGTTACATGTGCGTGTCTTCTTTTTTCAAATTTCTTATGTATTATGTGGCTATAGAGACATGTGCTCTAAATATTGTTTTTTTTATATATACACGAATACTACACATTGATATAAACAATATTTTACAGACCACAACCAACCGCATCATTACAAGACCTCAAGGCACTGTGAGCACTTTTTGCGTAGATTGGACCGCAAACAACAACTAAATATGAGGATACTAAAGTTAAAACTATTACACTAGGACGTCAAACACCTCAGTCCTCTCGTGACCATGGTTTCTGTAAAGCAACCGGAACGTGGGAAACGTAAATCATAAAATAAACGCGATAAAATCCGTAAAATAAGATTTATTTCAATGTGCTCTAAGGCAAGATAATATATATGAGCAGTAAGATAGTTAAAAATGAAATATATAATTATATCGCCCTTGATATATAATAATATATTGGATGATACTTGTACGAAAAGATTTAATTACTAACCCACAGAGATAAACTATAGCACGCGGACCGAATATATTGCTATATCTATATATTACTTGATTAATCTAGTCAGGTAATTGTCAACTGAACGCAATGAGAGGGATGCTGTGTGCAGAAGCGTTAAAATAAATTTGGTGAAAAAACTTAATTTATTTTACTACTTATGTGGGTTAAATTTATGGGAAAGAGAGCTTCAATGAAACGTTAATTGGTAAAAAAATCGATGAGTTGGTTATCGAGGAAATTGTTGTTCGGGTAGATGTAACGTATTTGGGCGACTTGAAAAAAATCTGTTAAAAGTGTTATGGGAAACAAAAATCGTTGATGAGATTTTCTGCAATTTAGTGATGATAGGTGATAATATCATTTATTTTACTTACTTATAATAAAAAAAAACATTATAAATTCGAAGTGAGTACGTGATTTGTAGCTGATCACAGAATTAACCGCACCACCTTACATACTACATGGCGGAAGCGAACTTGATCACACCATTATGCAATCAATTATGTGCGAAACATCCCGATAAGGGCCACACCTGATAACATATCTGGGCCGTATATATACCCCTCATATAGGATTGTGGTCTTCATTTTCGATAAAGGTATAATGCATATCAAAGCTATTAGAAGCCAGCTATGTGGGTACTATAATCAAGATAGCCATTTATCGATATTAATATACAATGTTGATCCATTTGAAATCTATCAAAACGATAATGGTCAGTATAAAATAAATTACAGGCGAATACTCAAATTTAAGGGCTACGTACTAAATTTAGAGCAAATTTTAATGCATTATTAGTAGGGCTTAAACACATGAAAAGCATTAGTGTACTTATATCAAGAATATTTTCGCTAAGCAGAGCGTGTGGTATATTAAAATCATTTAAAAAATGCAGCCAGCAACGCGGAGACGACAAATTGGATGACTAAACTATGATTAAATTCAAATAACTTCATTTGTTTTTAAGGTGTAACAATAATAAATTAAACTATTTTAACAGGGCCAACAGTAGCTTGTAAGTAAATTCCCAAAAAAATAAATCAAAAGATTCGACATTTAAAAAATGACGATAACGAAATACTGTACTGAGCGCTCGGCCAAGCTAGGCTTGTCTGCCTTTTTCAATTAGTTATTCAATTATTTTATAAATCAACGTGATCCATATAACTAAAGCGTCCATTACATTATCCAATTTGCAGAGCGCTAGATCTAGTGTCGCAGTGCGATATAAAAAGAGCTTACTCATTACACTAGACTAGCTAGCGACGCTAGTTAGTTTAACTTCCTTTCATTTCGGTAGTGATCGTCGGCCAAACCGCATCTTTCGAAGAGCACTAAACGAATATGGCACCATCAAAACACCAGAAAGTTGGCATTGCTTTAGCAATGGTGTCGAGTTCAAGTTTAATGATAATAAATAAAAAAAGACGCAGAAAATGTTGGGTCAAAGAATATTTATTGCTGAGAAAAAAACTGTCAAATATGAAAATTGTGAACATATTGGAGCCATCTGATTTTAGATTTTTTTTGAGATTGGGATCTTCTCAGCTTGAAGAACTACTAGCATTGATTACATCATATATAAAAAAAGAAGATACACTTCTTAGAGAAAGTATCAGCGCAAGGGAACGGTTAATCGTTACTTTACGTTTTCTAGCGACAGGAAATGCTTATGAAGATTTAAAGTTACTAACATACGTCCTCCTTTGCGAGCGCACGCCGACTGACTGATCGAGCCCAGCTAGTGCTTAGCACGCTAATCGGCTTTACACCATGCAATTTAGTGCACTAGTTAGTGTACGGGCTGAGCTAGTGCGGCAGAGTCCATGCGATCGCTCTAGATTGGATCACTAGCTGTCTAACTGCCTTTACACAATACAAATTTAGCACGCTAGCTCAACTAGCGCTCTGCAAATTGGATAGTGTAATGGACGCTTTACTGATTCATCTGTTAAAATATTTCATACTATTTTTGTTACACTTCATATAATATCATATTTGAGTTGCAGTGACATCAACAACGCGTCACGGGGAGCGGAAATGGAATGGCGGGACACATTATTCCGATGCAGTGCGGTAGTTTTTGTTTTATCGCGACGTCTCTTACATGTACCTAAACAGGATAAAACAAACGCGCAAATATTTTGCATCTGTACCCGTTCCAGTTTCAGTCGATCCCCGAGGAAATTCCGTCTCTGACAAGCAAACTTGATTACATATTCCACAAATAGCTAAAGTAACTAAACGAATCCACTTTCTCTTACACTTATTTTCAGGGTTTTCAACTCATGTATAGCTAATTATAGTTGTTTTGAACTGCTCTGACATAAACAAAAGCCGGTTGATCGATAGTGACCTGCTGATTTTGTAAATAAATCTATAACACAGAGATCCGGCTTTAATTGTAAAATCAGAATCGTTTTACAAGACCAGCCATTTGATGTGTGTTTAAGACGTAATACGAAAAAAATTAACCTACATTTTGTTCCTAGAGTTGAATGGTATCTGTGTAGCAGCATCAGGAATATTGAATTACTCTCCGAAAATTCCCGAGAGTCATGCAATATCAAGTGAACATGCAAAATTGTAGTTAGCAAACAGTTAAACAATTGCACCAGTAAAAATTAACGAAGCACACAATTCGAGGAAGGTAGAGTAATTAAACACACCTCAGTAGAGCGCCTTTATTGGTGTCAGTACGACCTCCTAATGTAGTTAGTTAGTTCCCCTTGTTTGATAGTTTGGGTCCGAAAGGCGTGTTTTCCTAAACTCGTCTCAATTTTATGACCAAGTTGGATGCTGTCGGGTGCGTTTGGTAATTTTCTACTCGGCCGCTCGGACATATATTTTGTTATGTAGCGTGTATTTTTGGAAAGGGACGATGTGACACGATGGTGTGGAAAAAATATGCTTGGTCTACGTAATTTAGGAGAAACCACACGATATAATATATAATAATATATACCTACCAATCAATAGCAATACTCGTCGAGCTTCTACAAAACTCACTTCAGCTCAATAGGGCTTCAAGGTTACAGGGACTATTTATAAATATGTACTTATACTTTAAACCTAATTCAGGTCATAACTTGCTTTAAATAACTTCCAAAAAATATGTTCATTAAAATAAACAAGTAAAATACGATACATTTTCGCAGTTAAGATAAATAATATTAAATTAATTTGTCAAAGGTATAAAATATCAAAAGGGACTCCTAATGGGATCACAGGCTACGGGCACCCGGATGTAGCCCACATACGCCCTGTTCCGCGGCCGTGACACACACATCCGCTATGTCACGCGATCCTTCGCATCCGCTGATACAGATTGCGAGCTACTGATATTACAGCATTAAACACTGAATTGAAGCATTAAGGCCGTAACCTGAGCGAGATCAAAATATAATAGATAGATAACTCTTTATCGTGCACTAGTAAGACGCCGAAATTATCAAAGAGACAAAAGCAAGGAAAGATTTACAGGTAGGATAGGTTGTGAGGGAGGATTTACAGTATGATATTTCCGTATTATTTATTATGATCTTTATACACCGTGAATGAGTAGTATAGCCAATAAAAAAGGTCAAATTCACAATAAAACATTTCACTTTTTTTTATAGCGTGTGTGTACAAACGCCTTCGAGTTACAGTTGTACAATATC
Organism: Pheosia tremula; assembly: GCA_905333125.1. Taxonomy (NCBI): domain Eukaryota; kingdom Metazoa; phylum Arthropoda; class Insecta; order Lepidoptera; family Notodontidae; genus Pheosia; species Pheosia tremula. Next base: position 4,858,995 of record HG995411.1, read on the forward strand.
GTAGATAGATGTAATATAGTGATGTATATATGTGAATAGAGGTAATATAAATTCACGACAAATTAAAGTAGATGATAGAGACATAAACACACAAGTCACAAAACACAAGTCTACGGAATGTCATTGTGTCTTATTCCAAAATGAGTCGCATGCGCATACCATAGGCCATCGAAACAATTTGCAAAATGCATAAACATATTCTATTTTGCCATTCAGTAATATGTAGCCGCGTGCTCAGCAAACATGTTTAGTTAATGCATTTGGCAGAGTGAAATATACGATGTATTGGCAAACTTTGTTCCGTTCTGCCAACATTAGGATTGGGCTAAACTAAATAACTAAACACGATTGCTAAAGTTAGTTAGTGGATTTGGAATAATTTAGATGCACACGAACGAGGATGGAGCACATACAATGCAATGCGTGTACAGCTGCATACAGGGAAATTGATTAAGATGTAAGCAATCAACTTCAGATGGGTAACTTGGATATACATATCTAGTTTTCAAACAGTACCTACCTATTGTACTTGTATTTTTTTTGTAATAAGTATGTTAAAAATCCTACCATTAAACAATACCATGCGCGCTCTTTCCTACCCTCGCTAAAATCATGCGATTTTATTTTTTCTGATTAATAAAATGGACTTAGCCACAGGAGTTTACATACCAAATAAAAAAGCTTACTCTTAGTTAATTAAAGCCAGTTAAATATATAACCTATGAAGCCACATTTTACATTGTACATTTGAGTTGAATCAATCTATGTATAAGCAGGATAAATAAACAACAGTTAATATAATCTATACATATAAATAAAATTGGAGTGTCTGTTTGTAATATTAAAATAACCGCTTTTTACTAAGTGCATTTGCATGTATACACGTTACCTATACCGAAACAACATTTTTTACAATTTTTGTCTGTCTGTCTGTCTGTCTGTCCGTCTGTCTGTCCGTCTGTCTGTCTGTCTGTCTGTCTGTCTGTTTGTTCCGGCTAATCTCTGAAATGGCTGGACCGATTTTGACGGGACTTTCACTGGCAGATAGCTGATGTAACAAGGAGTAACTTAGGCTACTTTTATTTTAGAAAAAAAAAATAGGATCTCACGAAATAAATTAAAACCAATGTTGCAGCGTAGCGCCTGATTAATTTTGATAGCAACAACCTGCAATGCCGCGGGCTCAGAATGGGCGAGCAGGCTGTTGTCAACGGTTGTCTTTGTTAAATACCACGCGGACGAAGTCGCGGGCAACAGCTAGTATAATAATATATCCCTTAAAACAAAACAGCGACACTAAAACAATATTTGACTTTCTAAAAACAAGAAAATAAACTGAATCAATCTTATTCAGATAGCTGCAGTTTGATAGCGGTAAAATATATGCTCTAATCCAATGAATTGTTGATGTTTACTCATAGCGGTATTCGCATCACAGTTAACTAAGCACTTTATGTGTGGCGAGCCAAATTAGTTGTTGAGTCAACGCAATAAGCTCGTGCGTATTAAAATACCTCTGTGGTGTGAAGTGGCTGTGTGAAAACGACGTGCGATAACTTGGACATATCTGAGGATGTGATATTAATATCACACTTGCTAGGACACATTCGAGACCTGATTAGCTTTGTTTATAGTAACTCTGATTTCTGCGCCGAGGGTCCCGAGTTCGAATCCTAGTAGGGACAAACTTTGTATGATGAGCATGGATGTTTGTAACCGTAACATAGATGTTTAATATCTTTGTATTATATACTGTGTTCACACTCTATTGTACAGTCCCCTAAAAAAAGCGTTGCTTAGTGTGGTACCGTATAGTTGCTGTGTTTGCCTTAAAAAAATACTATTGTTATGATAGGAATATCATCTATTTTATTTTTGACGGTTACAATTCCTTGTAACCGTCAAAAATAAAATAGCTTTCAGTATTAATAAAATTCAACCGTCATTCTCGGTAGACTATAAACTTTTTATTGTTTATATTAAAATAAATGTCTCCAGGCGAGAACACCAGCTGTACGGTCCCAAACTAAGCTACCAAAATGGATACCGTACAAAGACTGGGGGGAATCCCAGTATATAAATACTTAGACTCCATGACGCGATTACATTCTTTATTGCTCATCACAATTTTTTTTTCCCCATACCGGGATTTGAACTCACGTTTTGCGGATACTGAAGCAGGAACACAAATAACTGTGCCAATCCGGTAGTCAAGTAGTAAAATTCAGGTACATTATCAAATCGGAAGCTGTAAATAGAATATCGTTTTCGCGCGAATCGTTGTTCTGTTCCATACAATATAATTAATGGCGCTCCAAAATTTATAGTCCTTCGGTTTGAGTGATTTGGAAAGTCAGTTGTGACAGTGATAAGTGTGAAACTCGTACTGTCACCTACCCAACATGAGTTGTTCCGCGAATCATTTGGATCTGTCATATAGGAAATATATACTTGTATTTATTTGTAGACAAATATTCTGTATATAACACATATTATAAACACAGAAAACAATTTGTGCAGATGTGAGAAATGTATGTTGGCAACCAAGATCTCTAATGTAACAAAAGATGTAACAAAAATAGTGTTAAATATTTTAACAGATGAATCAATAAGCTATATTGATCACGTTGATGTATAAAATAATTGTGGAAATCATATTTGTTCTTTTTAAACAAGGCGAACCTGTGGCGTTTGACCGTGCGCTCAGTACGCGGTGCCTTTTTAAATTGTTAAATAATTTGATTAATTTCTTTGGGAATGTTATTTTAATAACCTACTGACAGACCTATTAAAAAAATATACTATTATTGTTAAACCTTGTATAGGTATCTACCCTATAAAATACTAGGAAATCAAATCTTCGTAACAGCGGTGATGCGGTCACCAAAACAATTTGTCGCCCTAAATGTGTTTCAGATTTATTCAGCGTTTGTTTGTTTTGTTCAGATTTTATTACTATCTGTATGTACAGCGTGCGTAGCGGGCACTGTTCCAACCACTTGGACTATATAACAACAATTTTATCGCGTACTATGACACTATAAAATATTTGTGCGTACGACGAGCAAAGTACGAGTGTTTATTCTGTCCGCAATACATCTCATCTCGCGAACCGCTCTCTTATATTCTGCCAAATAAGGGATTGGGGCTGAAAATCATATTGTTATTACAGCGTAATGTATTCTACATCCGAATATTACATCCACAGGCTCACACAATAACATGAGAAGAAGTTGAACACCTATTTATGAGATGGATAGTTATGACATGTAAGGATGTAAGTATAAGAAGCGTTTTATGATTAATTCGAGTAGCGAAGACCGAGAAGCCAAAAGAAGAAATATGCAAATTATTATTTCATAAGACAATTATAGCTCTTGATCTTCTTACTAAGTGGCTGAATTAGACTGTACTGTTTTTTTTTAAATAAGTATACATTAACATTCTTAACTCAGCGTTGACATACAAAAAGAGGTTATATCTGTAATTTCTTACATTATTCGGGATTGTGATTCAGAAGATCGTCCGACCCCTCAGCGAACCAGGTGAACAGTGAAATAGCTGGACCAATATCAATGAACGTCGCCGCTGACGCTGTAAACCGTTCCACGCAATCTCGTGCCACATAAACGTGCAGATAGAATCTCTGATTCTGATGTTCGATGTTGGTCGAATGCACCGCCCGGCTGTTTCCACTTGATATGACACAAATGAACCGTACGAAATGTACATTATATCTGCTAGTTGCCCATGTTGCTGCAGTGCGAGATTCTATTGAGGATGCTCATGTGACATATTTATGGTTCCAATTCGTTTGGAAGCAATTGAGAGTGAATGTACTCGTGAGAGACACTCAGTGGTGTGGTTTGCCGACTTGTATTTGGTGTCTCTATTTATTCTTTGTGTTGTCTAGGGCGTATAAGTCTATTTTATTTATGGGATTGAATATGCTGAAATTTGTAAATATGATATTTGTAGTAAGTTAGGTAATACATAACGAGTACACACTCCACGGACATTTTCCACAGTCGAGGTCGTTCCAGAAAGCCAGTATTATTTTTTTCATTTCCCTATCTTGTTCCTTTTTTTCCCACCTTTGATACAGTATCAAAGAGATTTATTGTAAAGTGCACGAAATTCGGCTCCTTTGTATAATAGTGTTAAGGACGATTTATAGTTTCGTGAGATTATCCTTGGTTTTATGGTATTAAATAATCTGAGATTGCATTGTTGCCGTTTTTGCACGCGCTAAGAAATTAAAAATAATTAATATTACAACTCATTTATATTCTTGTTATTATCGAATACTGTAGTTACGAAGGAACATCTAATTATCTTCAGACACGCAGGCACTTAATGGTAACACCTTGATCCATTCAGTATTTAATTATTATAAATTAAAAACAAAGACGTCTCTATAACACAGAGGCTTCTAAAATTAGGTTAGCGTGTCTATTAGGGGCATATTAAAAAGAGTTTGAGAGACGCCGCCGAGTGCCGACTTCGCATAAACGAAGCACGGTTGCAAGGCCACCGCTTCACAAAGCTTCTTTAGGCAACGATTTAAGTGCTTATTCATAAGAACGAGGTCGCCATAGCAGCACTCGGTCGTCACATTATTACCAGACAAAATATTGAGTAGTTAAATCGTTGATTAGAGTTCACCTTCGTGGAATGTTTATCTTTGGCTGCCATTGTGAGTCTTGTATTTTGAAGTGGCGACTTAATGATATGAATAGTAATCATTAAGTATGTATAGTATGATTATGTTTTATTTATAAAAATAATGGAACATCAAAATAATGAATCCTCATTTTGAGGAGGAGCTTGCTCGGTATTTAATCCAGATGATTAAGATACTAGTTATTATTATTAGGGGATTTCGTGTTACGTGAATCTTTGTACAGCTGTCTTTATTTATAGCAAGTCAACTAACCACAAAACAAAGCTACTTCTAAAATATACTGTTCTCTAACTATTGCAGGTCAAACATCATGCCAAAACTTCACAACGTTCCTGCCATCTATTTTTGACAAATTGATTGGACCAGATGCACAGACATATAATTAATAACCATTGCATGCATATCTTTGTGTTTGGATCTGATACTTACAGTAGATCTTATTTATAGAAATGAAAAAATATTGGGGACAATGAACAGGTTTGTGTAATGTCTGCGTGACGCCCCATGCTTTTTCAATAAGATTAGCGTCGAACGATCCGATGCTTGATTGTTTAACCATTCATTCGATACTATTGGTAACACGCTAATTATCTCGGTCATGAAACCTACTAACACTCGAATTATATCGGTCATGATACCTAGTAATACGTGAATTATCTCGTCCATGATACTTAGTAATACGCGAATTATCTCGTTCATGATACTTAGTAACACGCGAATTATCTCAGTCATGATACCTAGTAACACGCAAATTATCTCGGTCATGATACCTAATATCACGTCAATTATCTCGGTCATGATACTAGTAACACGCAAATTATTTCGGTCATGTCAGGTGACGTGATTCACCCGTGGCGCCCCACAAAAGGCAGAGAGGGCGGCGCCGGGTTTTAGTGGGTAGTCTGGACTCTTCCAGGAGCCCCACAAAACCGTCCAAGCTCCCCCGGGCTTGGGCGGTATGGGTAAATGCATTTCCCAGCGAAAAAAAAAAAAAGGTGACGTGATGCAACCTCATATTATAGTATTAGTCAATTTGCGTGCCTTTCATTGCTACCCAGAAAATAAGCTCCAGACAAAGAGTCCACATAAGAAACATTCCAAAATCTACGTTGGAGCATTAAAACCCTAAAGATGCCGTACGTGACTAAGTAGGAACCATATCCCTTAATGTACCTAATATTTCGTAACAAAACCCTGTTTACGGAGATCATTATGTGGTCTGCACACGATCATTATCCTTAATATTATGACAATGACGCAGCCGAAGTGCTATATTCGAATGAAGATACTAACAGTTGATTATTCATGAGGGTAGAGTAGAGGAACAATGTGTGGAAACACCTAAGGGTATGATTGATCATTGTAGCGTTGTCCCCGAACTAGTTAAGATAGGGATGTGTTTGATGACACACACAAATAATATAAAGCGAAGGTTCCTAACGAGTTTCTGCTGCATGAAAGCTCGGCATCGATAAAGGTCTTGGGTAGAATTCAGTTTAGCCATTCATATAGATTTATTGATGTCAGCAATATTTTTGCAGGAAATATAGGATTTTTTAAATTCATGAACATTTTTGGTGATATCCAATGCTTACATTGTTTTATAGGACACTAGCTGTCCCGGCGAACTTCGTACCGCCTCAGAATCAAATGTATGAGAAAATGAATTTATTGGTACTCTATGAAAAATTTAATCAAATTAATCCCACGGGAACCATACATTACCGGGAGAATAAGTAGCCTATGTGCTATTCCAGACTATAATTTATCTCTGTGCCAAATTTCATCCAGATCAGTGCCTCGTAACTACTAACAACAAAATGCAGCTGAGTTATGCAGCTCATAGCTCTAACAGCGGCGGACTCGCGTTGCATTGCATCGTCGTCTAGCGGTCGGCTACACAATAGCTCCCGTTTCGTTTGCTTCTCATATCGTGAGTGGATTTCCGCATCCACTGAGAACATTGTTCTCTAAATGGCTCCCACCGTCCCGGTGAATGGAACATAATGTAACAATTCACTTTATGTATGCTATGTCGATACATGAGTTGAAGTGAAATTATCAAAATGGCTTGTATGAGTCGCAAAAGGTTGAAATATAAGGTACGAAAATAATACGGGAATTCTTGTGTATTTACGAAGTATGTGTGGTATCACCCTTGCTGAGGAATAGTGTGATAAGAGATGTAAGCTGAAGAATGATGTAGTCACTAAGTAAGATTTGATAAAAGTATGCTAAGATGGTTTGACCATATGAAAAGGATGGATGAAAGACGACTGACGAATGAAATATACCGAGCGAACGTGAGTATCGGATGGGGAGCTGAAGGAGTACCATCCGTGGCCAGATAAATGGTATATTCCAGGAAGACAACCCTCAAACAAAGTAAGTATATGAGGAGATGTATGAAATTGGATGAAACAAAAACGGTATGCCAGGATCGTAGCATACATATTAACACAATCAGGGGTCTCAGCCTACCTCCATGTAATACAGGCGTGAGTTTATGTACGTATGTTCTTTTGTTTTCTCCATGCGTAGTCTTAATAGGTCAGAATTACAAATAAGAGAACATTTATCGCGGGACTACCCTACGTGGTGATTTTATATTGAATAAAACTAAGTAGATACATAAGTTTAATTACCAGTACATCCATACAGATGAGCAAGTTAGCACAACTGTCTGAGGTTTGCAAGTGAAAGTTCGTGAAAGACCTATATTGTGTTTGTGGAGGATTTCGTTTCCTTTCCCTCTTTGTTCGGAACTGTGTGGAGGAATTTGTGCGCAACTCGTCGCAAACTTAGTTGCAAGCTTGAAACACAATTCCTGTCTGGGGGCATCATTTGTGATAAACACGTCGGCGATGGAATAAAAAAGGCGAAGTAATCGCTTAGAACTATATATGTTATCTCGCGCCGCCGCCGCGTGTACGAGTCGGAATGCCTCGCACATCTCTGACATCAATTATTTGTCCACAGCCAAGACGGCTCTCACGGCAGCCATACGTCGAATTATTCATAATCAAAGTCAAGGTCAAAGTCAAATCATTTATTTCGTATATAGGCCTACGGGGCACTTACAAATTGTCATTACATTTTTTTCTTTTCTTAAGTCTACATCCGGATCGGAACGCGACCTCAACTGAGAAGATCCGGCAAGAAACTCAGCGAGCTTGTCTTTTTTTTTTATATTCAATGCTCACGTCACCCGTAGACAACACTCCGGACACATTAATAAGGAAATATGAATATTGGTTTAGACTACGTGATTCGCACAGTTGGTAGTGACCATGCTTTCTGTACCGAGAGTTCCGCAGGCACACTTTGTGGGATGAACCTGAATGTTTGAACCTGAGTAATGGCTGTTTAATCGGTATAGAAGTAATTTTACGATATATGCTGGAATCGCCCCCAGTTCATTGTATGGTACTGATGGAATTGTACAGTTGGTTATCTGGTTATATTATCAATAATAAAATGAAGAACACCACTGCTTTTTTTGTAAAGATAACGCTACAGATTTTTTTAAATGTAAAGGATCCATTGTCGCTCGTAGAATATGGCGTTATACGTAAAGATGTTGTAGGATAATCACACTCATAGTCGAATTGATGCGTAAATTTTTCACCTTCACCTTCGTCTGTAGGAGAATTAAGTACCCTCGAGATACCCTACACGTGACCCTGGGTGGTGCCAACCAGGTGACAACTCTACTGGTGTTAGGCTTCGGCCGCCAAGCGGCCTAGCCGTGTTCCGGCATGATGTTCGGTGTTGCCATTCATGGATGGCGGGTCAGATCAGTTGCGCTGCATGTGCCTAGTGAATGTAACGTCTCGATCTACTGCCGCCTTCCTATCTAGGCAAGTATGCTCCATCGTAGATCTCATCGTCACTTACCATCAGGTGAGATCGAGATCAAATACTTGCCTATAATGTATAAAAAAAAAAGACAACCCTAAATTTTTGTACGGTTTAGACTTGTTTAGAAATTCAGACGTGACATTGCCACTACCAATGTATAGCCACATACAAATATTTTTGCCTAGTTAATGGTCCGGGGTTTGGCATAGACTAAGAAATTCTGGACATAGGACTTATTTATATGTGTGCGTGAGTAAGTGTGTTTACATGCTACACTAGAGTTTTTTAGGCTTTACTTTTAGCGTACAGCGTGTGTCGTCTGAATATTCTAGCAACTCTGTGGTTTTAAGGCAAGAAAAGTGGATCCGGTACTTCACACTCCCTTTCTCATTCATTCGCTAAGAAGTCGCAGTGGAAATAAAAAGCGGGATAATAAAATGGGGACGTGTGCGTCGAGACTTATTACTGATTTACTTTTATGCCGTCCCCCGAGTTGTTCGGCCAATTTAAATTTCGACGCGAAATGTAAAGTTATTATCGATTTCCCTTTTTTTATTTGACTCGGCTGTCGTTTGAATTTCAACAACATCTTTTTTTACGATAACTACGAGAACTTACGTACGTATTAAAATTATAATATGAAACGAATTCTTTTGACAGAATTGATATTACCGACTTTCGTTAAAGTGCCTCCATTGGGTGTAATATTTATGAATGAAATTAATGTCACACAATATATTTGTATGAAATATTGCAAACTGCTTTGGATTAAGTAACAAACAAAATACATGATAAGTAGTTTAGTTTTGATTTAGCAAGTCATTGTGTTTATAAACTGTGAAACATTATGAGCTTGAAATTGGGCAAATGCGTTCCTTTCGGCTATGTGGAGCTTTTGGTCTGGGCCCTTAGTACGAGTTCCAGTAATCAAATGATCGATAATTGCTTACATACATTTCAAAAAAGTGTGTATAGCGAATAGAAAGTATAGCGAGCGTTTAATAAATTGGAATAGAAAGGATTCGAGTATTATGGCCATTCAATATATTTCCAGATATTTGGGCCCAAATGATTATGTGATATAGTAGTCGAGTATCAAATACATATTGTATGTATAGTGATATAGCCCAACAAAAAGGTTTCCATTGTCACTACTAATTTTCCTGTCTGTCTGTTTCTACTTAATAAATACGAAAGAAAGGCGATATGGGCTTAACAAATGTGTAGGTACCGCCTTATCTCCCATTTCCAGTTCGCTACCTAAACTGAACTCGCTTACTGAATGGATTTGTTAAACGCCTTAGCCCATTTATTTTATTGGTGTATTCAGATATGTGGGTTTATCAAGGGACCGTGCACATAAAAAACCCGGCCCAATATATTATAATGTAGCTGATTTATATGGTACAAAAAATGCTTAAAATTCTTATGATACTTTGGTAATTTACTCCTAATCAACATGGCATCATAGTATTAGTATTTATACAAATGTATTCGTGTATTTCTTGTTATGTATTGGATATCCTAAAAGTAGTGCTTCAAAGATCTTTTATTGAAATTTACAGGCTAACTATTTACTCTGAACAAGAATATGTTCACAGTTTACAATATATATAAAAAATATACAATTGTCTCCTATTCAATTTCCTTCCGACTACTATTCAATACACAAACCAATCCTCGTAACCCGGAGGATACCATTTTCCAAGCTGTTTAACCCAAAGGGTACTTCTAAAACACCTAATTTACATTTGCCCACGATAATTCGGCCAGTACCATACAGCTGGTTCATTAAAAAATAAAATGCATAAAATGTTTAATCTGTTTGGGTTTGGATGTATTCACTTGTTTTCGGTAGTTACATTCATAAATAAATACTTTTTTGCTTTTCGTAGTCTGTTAGCGTGATAACAACTTCTTATTGAGATCCAGTTGATATAATCTTCTAATATTATAAATGTGAATGTTTGGATGGATGGATGGATGGATGTTTGTTACTCAATCACGCCAGAACAGCTGAAGGAATCTGGATGAAATTTGGCACAGAGATAGATTATAGTCTGAAATAGCACATAGGCAACTTTTATCCCGGTTTTGTTTTTTTTTTTTAATTTTTCATAGAGCAAAGGATCGACATGATTTACAGAAAAGGACATAGAGGAAAAGGACATAGTTTTTAATCGCGGGTAACACCGCGGGGCGCAGCTTGTTTATATACTTACATTATCTTAAAAGCTCAGCTGAAACTGTAATCATATACGACGATTTGCGAATAGAAAAGGCATAATAATAGTAGTACTATAGGCAAACCTAAATCCGCATGCCTTTCTCTTCCAAACACATCACCTTACATTAGCATTTTTATAGGCTCTTTGGGCCCGTCGTTATCTCCTCGACATGAGATGTGCTGAAAGCCACACTTAACATATGACACACATTGGGACATTTTCTTTGTTTTCCACTGATTAATAAGCAAAAAGTCGCAGAGAGAGGGCCGGGTGATAGCGTTATATGAATGCAAATCAGCTAGTTGCTTTTGAGCCTGTTGGTTTTTCATGTAATGGTAGAATAATATTATTTCAGTTTTCATTAGTTTACTAGACTATACGAACATTGCTGAGATGTACAAGTTACCCCCAAATTTGTAGAAGTTTTAAGAAATTTACAATTGCATCACAAATTATTTTCATAAGAAATGTGCTTAGTAATGCCATTGCAAATGGAAGATAGCTTTTTATGAATTAGGGGTTAGTCTATGGTGCAGAATTCTTGCTTATACAGCCTTCTGCAATGCGGCCACTTGTTACAGCTTACCACATTCATTGGCTTTACTTACGGCAATAGTCTTCGTTGAACAAACCATCTCGCATAGGTACTACCTGGTGTTTAATCTTAAAACAGAACAAAGCCCTCCGACAGTACTTTTTTGCTCTATATATTTGTGATTCTATTAGAGAAGCACCATTGCGTCCCGGGACTTTATTGGGAACTTTCATCTGACCTGAGGATACGCAGTGCATACGAATGGCATCCTCATATTACGACGACGTTCTGCTATCACTTGGGAACAAAATGGTCTGCAAAATAACAATGCTGGCCAAATATAAGCTATCACATTTAATACTTCACAGAAACCCCGGGGTACAGAATGTAAAGTGCAAACGTGACCCTATCATGATGATCATGATTTGAAACGTGTCGGAATTGAGTATAAATTTTAAATTGAAACCGCGGTAAGAGGATTACAGAACCCGGGGGAAATCCGAATGCCACATCACTATGGAAGATTTCTACCCATTTTTTTTCGCTATAAATTTAATATAACTAAGCTATTTGCATACTGACCTTTACATCGCCGGCGGATCCTTAGATCCAAGGGGTATTATAGTGATACATGTTCCTCCGCAAATATTTCTTTACCTACATATTAATTTACGGAAGTGTTTCACAAAAAGACACTGTCAATGAATGAATTTATATTAAACTAGCTGCGCCCTGCGGTATTACCCGCGATTTACAAGTATGTCGATGCCTATGTCATTTTCTGACCCCTAAACTACCACTACCTATGCAAAAAATCATGTCAATACATTGCTCTATGAAAACTGAAAACTAAACTATCCCACGGGAACCATACATTTTACTGGAATAAAAAGTATCCAGACTACAATCTATCTCTGTGCCAAATTTAATCCAGATCCGTTCAGCCGTTCTGGCGTGATTGAGTAAAAAACATCCATCCATCCAAACTTTCACATTTATAATATTACTGGGTTAAAACCCTAAGAAATGATGTAGGTAATGTTGTAATCCATCAAACTAAACAAATGAAACCTAACCTACCTAAATAAACAATTATATATACAATAAAAAATAATAACTGCATAACTTTTGACATACCCAACTCGTACGCACATGTAGCGTCATGTTTGCAGTAATAAAAGCAATTTGTGGCAAACATTTGCAATATAGCGTTGTCAAATGGCGGATGGAATTTAATCAGTTATTTGTGATGTTGTCACACGTATCGGCTTCCTTGGGGACAGCGTAGGCGGACCCTTCCCGGGCCTTACGAGTAGCTATTAATAAAATCAATTTGCTGTCATGTTACTTTGAAAGTAATGGAAATAAATCCTTTGAGTAAAAATTTTGCTAAATCAGAATTAAGGGCGGAAGCACAAGGATTTTAGGTTTTGTTACGCGAAAGAATAATAAATGACGTATTCCTTTTGAGATCCGGAGTACCTAACCGATATAGATTTGAATTGCAAAGTTCAAACACCAGTGTACGGGACAAGTAATATCGCAGAACCCATGGTTATTGGGGCGGAATGGCTCTAGGATGACAACCATGAGCTGGAAATATATTACATCATACGGGTTCGAAATCAGTGGATACTCAAAGTCAATGTTAGTCGTTTATTTCGTATAGGCCTACGGGGCACTTACAAATTGTCATTACATTAATTTTTCTTAACTCTACAACCGGGTCGGAACGCGACCTCTACTGAGAAGATCCTACGAGAAACTTATCGGGCTTGTCTTTTTTTTAAAAGCCATTATTTTTACTAAAATAAAAAAAAAGTAAAAGGGGAAGCCTATGTCCAGCAGTGCACGTCTTTCGGCAGGTCAATGGATGGATAGATGGAATGTCAGGGTGGTCAAACTTTCAACTTCACAACACACAGCCATGATTTTAACGATTATTTTTCGCTATATATACTTTTCGCGTTTTGATCTAAAATTTATTTCATAACCATGAGATTCTAAATAACAATACAACAGTTAGCAGTTTTATTGTTTAATGTAAGGTTCCAATCCCACCAAACCGCAATAGGTCAAACTAGATCAGCTGCGGACTATAATTCGTCTCCTGTTCATTTTAATCCTGAAGAGTGAGTTATACCAATGAAAAAGCAACCTAATTGATTAGGTAACAAACATTGATTTTCCCAGATATTTCATGAATCAGTGCACTCATGAATGGCAGATTGGGGTCTATGTACGCTTAGCGAAGTTGGAATATCCCGCGGGGATAATAAACTTTTCAGTTCTCGTTTGAGTTGAATACAACTAATGGTTGAATATAATTTTCTGTTGTCAGCCAGAACTCTAGGTTCAGAATAAAAATTTCAGTACTTAAAAAAAACTGAACATTTAACGAAATGGAGACAGATAAGAACCAGTCAAGTCTGAGTCAGTCACGTGCAATAGCGTAATCCAAACTAGGCTAGCCAAACCTTACTCTACTAGAGTAAGGTTTGGCTAGCCATTTGCCTCGCTGTAAGACTGCGCGTGCCGTGTGTCTGTACTGACCTCCCTCCCCTTTTTTATCTATACATATAAATAAAATTGGAGTGTCTGTTTGTAATATTAAAATAACAGCTTTTTACTAAGTGCATTTGGATGTATACACGTTACCTATACCGAAACAACATTTTTTTAAAATTTTGTCTGTCTGTCTGTCTGTCCGTCTGTCTGTCTGTCTGTCTGTCTGTCCGTCTGTCTGTCTGTCTGTCTGTCTGTCTGTCTGTCTGTCTGTTTGTTCCGGCTAATCTCTCAAATGGCTGGACCGATTTTGACGGGACTTTCACTGGCAGATAGCTGATGTAACAAGGAGTAACTTAGGCTACTTTTATTTTAGAAAAAAAAATAGGATCTCACGAAAAAAAAATAATATTAATGTTGCAGCGCAGCGCCTGATTAAGTTTGATAGCAACCTGCAATGCGTCCCGCGGGCTCAGAATGGGCGAGCAGGCTATTGTCAACGGTTGTCTTTGTTAAATACCACGCGGACGAAGTCGCGGGCAACAGCTAGTTCATAATAATTCTCGGCTATGATGGGCCACTCTTATAGATACGGGTCTAATACTCGGCCTGCTACGGTGTTTTCGGGAACCAAGTGTTATAACATACCTTTTTGCGATGCGAAAGGTGTTTCATATTAATAAACTCTAAACGTGCTTGGATATCCTGCGTAATAATGTTCACCCGAAAGGCAAATAAAAATGGCGTGTATGTGAACTATTGCCTAGTGCTAACTATATGATATATCATTCATACTTTTGTGGTGTTGGTGCGTGTCAGTGACTTAGTAATAACTGATATTTATTGGTGCCATTCGGTCGAGCGATCTATCACCTGAGATTTCTCTGTTTTTGTTTGGAGACACGAGTTTATGGCCCTGTCTGTAGAAGAGCTATATATATTATTGTTAAAGTTTGATGTTGTAGGCAATGTATACGCTTCTATAATAAACTTCCCAAAGGAATCCGAGATTTGTCCATTAGTAAGTTTAAAAGAACTGTTAAAAGTAATTTATGTCGTAAGGGTTATTACAGAATCTTGGATTATTTGGATGATAAAGCAGCCTGGGACTGATCGCTCACATATCAATATTTATAATGTTAAAGTGTAGCGTGTGTGCGCCTCGCATGGCAACACACTGGAGCTTACTTTTTATATATTTTTTTTTGTAAAAATAATGGATAAAAAAAGACAAGCCCGCTGAGTTTCTTGCCGGATCTTCTCAGTTGAGGTCGCGTTCCGATCCGGTTGTAGAGATAAGGAAAAAATTTAATGACAATTTGTAAGTGCCCCCGTAGGCCTATACGAAATAAATGATTTGACTTTGACTTATTACACCAGTATATTACTCTCATAGAGAACGTTTGAAAAGTGCGTAGAAAAAGGATGTGATGAGCACGAATATTTTTTTGATTTTATTTGCACTCCTATATGCCAATGGAATACGTTTCAATTTGCGAATGAGCTGTAGAATTTCCTTATGACAATATTGTTTAGACGATTTCAAACATCATTGCGATTTATCTAATTTAAGACACGGCGGCACATCTTACGAGAAGCAACAATGTAGGTATTTCATTCAGTTAACCCCTGCTCTGCTGATTGTAATCTCTGAACTTAATATAGCTGCATCACGCAACATCACCGTGGCAATTGTGGTTTGACGCAACTCGATTGCTACTGTAAAACGCGAACTAAGTGCATACAGGCATTTTCAGATTATACTACTATAGTTTGATTTTTTTTAAATGAAAGAACATGCCGAATCAATGAAATAAAACGATAAAATGCTTAATCTTCGAGTCTTGCAATGGTGCGCATGGTTTTGGGCTAAATCCAAAAACAAGTGCACCATGGCAAGAACTCAAGACACTGTGAGCACTTTCTGCGTAGATCGTACCGTAAACAACAACTAAATATGAGGGTACCCCAGTTCAAACTATGACTCTAGGACGTCAAGTACCTCAATCCTCCCGTGACCACTGTTCCTGTAAAGCAACCGAAACGTCGGGAACGTAAAAACATAAAATAAACGTGTTAAAATTCGTGAGATTATTTGTATTTTAATGTGTTATATTTGCGTGAATAAAAGAAATCAATATGCCGAATTATATTATACTTAGTCCGTATTTCGAAACTCCAAATTCTGCACTATAACTATAACAAGATACTTTCTGTGGCTACATTGAATTGAGTTTCTTGCCGGATCTTCTCAGTTGAGGTCGCGTTCGATCCGGTTGTAGAGTTTAGAAAAACATTTTTTATGACAATTTGTAAGTGCCCATAGACCTAACGAAATAAATGATTTCATTTTGACTTTGAGTTTACAGCTCCATTGATATATATTTACTAGCAAAAAATACTAATGGGAACACATTAGTCAATGTATCACGAGACATTTTTAAAGTGACAAATAACGTATTGTCGTATGTGCATGTACTGTAACAGCTAAGTGACAAATTGCCGCAGCCCAATTCAAAAGAACAGATACACTAAAATGGCAAGAGGTATGGTACGATGTAGGAAATAAAAAAGTCTTAAAACTTTTTATGAGCGGACTCATACAGTACCTACTTTGGTATCTGATTGAACACGATAAAACCTAAGTGGTTCTGGATATGACAACGATATGCTTTAAAAGTAAACGTACGTTTTCAGGTCATAAAGACGAATGATTTTTGCGGAAATACATTTTGATTGTGGATACACATTGCGTTATAAAAATGTTTAGCGCGTTGAAACTGTCAATAAAAGTAAGAGCTTCTTGTAACCAAACGGAAACTTAAAGTTTTATATTTTGGTTGATTATGGGATAAAAGACTATGCATACTTCATTGGGAGTTTTCTAGTGACCGTACATCCATAGTTTTATTTTACAATCTACGCAGATTTGCATTTGATGTCGTGTGATGTGGCCGCTCGAAAAGGAATTTATGCTATCCCGCGCAGATATACTAGGGTGGTCACAAATTTGAAAATATACTAATTTTGGTTGTTATTATACTTTATACATACATACTTAAACATTTATGATCTAATTAATTCATTTTCAGATGTTTAATAGAACCATTTATGTATAAAGTTCATTATTTTTATCGTTCGTTTCACCTAAGTGAATAAAAATACACGTAACAAGGTACTAAGCTACCACTTTACAGCGATGGTTATAACTTATGCCACCGTTGACTTTAACAACTCGCCCGGGAAAACTCCGCACAATATTGTGTTCACCTTGTTTCCATAATAACAAAGAAAAATTTCATCGAAGCAAGTCTTACTTGATAACAAGGTAGATCTCACTTTTTTTAAAGTAGAATAATCTAACTTAATACATTAGAAGAAAAAGCAACAAATGTATCCATCTCGCTTATGTACAAGAGTTGTTTCGATGCAATTTTTGAAAAACTAAATAATTATCTTATTTTTTTTACATCACGCCATAAATAAATTCTTTTTTTAAAGCATCTATGACTGGTGATATACTTGTGGTTAACAATCGCAATATACTTTCCTACGAATATCATATTTATGAGCATAAAACATTTTCACTAAGACCGGACCACTTCGGTTTTATTCCAAAACAAAGATCCTCTAAACAACAGCAGTAAATTACTTTAATAGTATATTTAAATCATTGACGGTCACCAGTCGGATAATACCCGAAGCACGTGCCATCCCCTTTCCTCCCCTCACCCGAGTGGATTAATTAATTATCCTTTCGTCCCCGGAAAACTTTCCACGTAGTAACTCGGAATATTTCGAGAATTGTCCGCAAAAATAAAAAGCCGTTGAAATAATAATTTGAACTAAGCCTTTTAAACTGGGCAAATTTATTTTTATCAATTTTGTAATTCTAAAACCGAGATTCAGGTTTTCTGAGAAATAACTGGAAATAATGTTTTGCAGTGAAGTCAAAACTACGAAAGCTTAATAAAATGACGTGTGAAACTGTAAACGTTGACAAAATACCTGATAATGTATCGGTAAAGTGTATATTTATGAACATTTTATCCTGATAATGATGTCTCCGCAATCAGTGTTGGCCAATATCGCATTGGCCTTTGTTATCTTTACCAAATCTATTGTTTTTTTTTCTAGCGATTAATCTGTAGCTTGGTGAATTGTAGATAGTAGCTTTCATGGCAAATAAAAACGAATAGATTGTCGTAGTGCCATTTAGTTTAGGATGCATATAAAAGTCGTTCTCGTGAACTCAGCAAATGCGTATCAGCCGTTGGCTGCTGAGACTGAGATGTTTTCAATGTATCATTTCTGAATAAAAACCTTTAGCAATAAAACTAATCAACATACCTACCTGTCCACTCACACCCTTATTCGAGGAAATAAACGGGAAAATGAAGTGAATATATTAAAAAGACAAACGCGAGGTTTATTCAAGTAATAAAAAAAATCTTTACATTTATCAGGCGCTAACATTTGGCGAAGATAAAAAAATCACAATTATTATTCATGACCATTTATTTCGTTTAACAAAAACTGTCAGATTGTACGCACGGAGCTTCCCTGTTATAACGAATGTTAGCTTTCATCGAATTTAATGGGAAGATTCATGATACCAGGCTGGATACAAGCTTTGAAGTACCTACAGATATTGTGAGCTTAACAAATGAAGACAATTTATAACTCAACTGTATTTCGATGTTTAAAAAGTAGCATAAGGAGATCATTGATATATTATTTCTCCGAGGAGACTTAACTTTAAACTAAGATACTTATCAGGACTTCAAGTTCGTGATTATTCGTAAGCTAACCATGTACTTCATAATCTACGTATTTCGACACATTGTATAGACAATTGAAAGTTTTAAATACTGTCCGCTAGAAGCGCTCTTCAAGTTGCCATACGATGTGTCTAAACGTAAACTATAAAGTTACCTTAATCATAATCTCGCACTTGACGTACTGGTTTTGTTTTCAACAAACGTACCCCTAATTAGCTCTATCAGATGGAGGCGCTTTTATATGTAGAGCTGGCCATCTTATAGTAGGTAGATCTCTACCTCGTAATTTCAAATGGATAATGTAAGTAACTATATCAACTGGTCTGTCGGTAACTAAGCGTATGCCATTACAGTAGGCCTTTATGATCAAACATAATGAATCAAAGATGGCGATTCAGTCGCTCGAATAAATTTAATTAGTAACATCTTTATATTTACAAAGTTCTCTTTGAAGATTCAAATAATTTTAGTTTTTGGAATGTTCTAATTCTTTGTGCCTATTCATTTTATAATATCGTTGAGTTTGAACGTAAATTGAAGGTAATTATTTAAGATACAGCAAACCTTGCCCGCCGTTTTGGTTTTGCTATTTTTTGGCCCTGAACTATCTGTTAATAGCATTACAGTCCTTCTTCATAGTCCGATCAATCGCCCAACAAAGAGAGACAAAAATATACGTACGCAACTGTCTTCTTCTCTTTGTGTTTGATCCAATGGTGTGTAGAAGGTCTTTTAGTTAATAAAAAAATACCAGAAAAACTAAGAACTAGACATCCTAAATCGCGTAAACAGATTTTATATCTGGTTTAAATTGTACAATCTCTCCCTAATTGCGGCCTTATTAGTTGAGTTACTCGCGTAACTCGACTAATATTAGGGCGCCATTAAAAAATATGCGCGGTAATTTTTTCAAGTGTGCGTTGATAACCAAATTTGAAACTAAAGGGAATATCGAAAAATGCTTAAAAAACTCTAGAGATCGATTTTGATAAAAAAAAACAACATACTGCATTGTATCAATGTACAATGTCGCTAATAAGGATAAAGTTCTGGGAAGCAATAATATATGTATAAAATATAAGTGTAAATATAAATATATTATTGTACGATGATTTGTTTTATTAGAAATACGGTGAAAATTTAAAAGTTCAGTGCCAGCAACTGAGAGCGAAGAGGTATATGCTGCATTGGACGCGAGCGTACCATACTAGCGAGGCAAGTTAGTAAGAATTCTTTATACTTAGTAAGCAGCCATTATACAATAAGAAATGTGTAATTTTGTGACTTTCTAGAACTCTCCATGACACCTTTGGGTAATGCCACACTCGTTACGAATTTCGTAGTTCACTTTAATAATAATGATGTACTATTTTCTCACCTACACTGTCGGCTACGTCTGTAATCTTCGGAACGGGTAGATGCACCGTAGCATTGGTTCTCGAAACCTTTTCATTCATTCTTAATGTGGGTGAGGACAATGGAGAGGCAAAGGGTAGGGGTTGTGAGGTGTTTTCAATTTTATTCAAGTAATGTCTGCGTGCCCGAGTCGCTGGCGAGTGTTGGCAGACTCGCTCATTATCTTTTGTCAAATACATTTTTCTAAGTCCTAAGAGAGTTTTTACGAGTATTATTTTGCGTTTTACTCTGTCTACTCAACTCGGGGCTTAAGTCGATGTTGTTTTTGTATTATTTTGATACTACTTATTCTAAATAATGTTGAGTTCCATATTTGAAATATAAAGGTCAATATATTTTTCACTTTAAATAAAAAAAACACCGAACTAATGCAGGTATTGCAGAATTTAGTACCTAAGTAATAAGTGGTATAAGTACTTAGTAATATTAGTGGTTTACGCATCAATGAATCAATGAATGACATGTATTATTTTAGTTATAACTAATTATAATTATTTAGATAAATCATATTTAAAATAATAATAATAAGAAATAGTAAAACGAGTTCCGTAAAGATACATAAGTAGCTATGCGCCAAAATTATTTAACTCCAACCCTCCACATCTCAATAGAAATAACTAAAGTTACTTACACAAGAGAAAAACTGTCAATAATAGCCAATTATACATACTTACTCACATCGTTTAAATTCGTCCATAAACAAATAATCGTTTCACACACACATTCACAAAGAGCACGCAACAGCGAGACACCAATGCGCGAATAGAGACGCGGTGTACTTAATAATCCCGTGGAAAAGTACGGGAAAAGTTGACGATCGCGGGATCGGTAGTGGTAGTTGCGTTCCTCGCGGCGTCTTGTGGGGTACTGGCGCGGCCCGGGCAGCCTGGCCGCCCCGGCTGGCGGGCGGACGCTGGGTTCAGCGCATCGATGCGGTGATAGCGTGTGGAAGATTCAGATGTCTTCAGATGTCAACCAGTGATACTAGCTAAGAAAAAAAAACTGATTAACGCTAATGTAAACTTCAACCAGGTTTATCCAAGATCTAAGATTTGGCCTAGTTTGGTAGCCCAATTTATTCTACAATATCTAAATTGTAATGGCTAAAATCACACTTTTTATATATTAGGTGAAACAAAAATAGTGTAAAATATTTTAACACATCAATCAGTAAGATGATGTAGGATATAATTTTGTAAGTGATGTTTGATTTTTTTTCGGTGATCCACTTTCGTTTTGCCATGCGTTCGGTACGGGTTTTAATTTTTTAAATTTCGAATGATTTCATTTAACTCTTTAGTAATATTATCTGTTTAACATACTGTTGACCCCGTCACAACATTTTAAACTTTAATTGTTACACCTTATATATAATTTCAAATTATCCATTCAGCCGATTTATCAGCTCTCAAAATATCTGCATCATTCAGCCTAACACTCCTATATAACACACATCCCCATACATTTCAATCGGGGTTCCCGGATATTTCAAATTGGGTTCCCTTTTTTCAATGGGCTTCAGTCGATGCTATATGCTATATAGTAATGTGGGGAAAAACTACCGCGTTATCCCACCGGGGGATACTCTGAAGACTTTATTCACGCGAAATATAAAAATATTGCAAAGACGGGTATTTACGCATCGAGTGTACAAAAGCTAAGCTACATACACATTGTTTCCAAACTCTTTAATACGTCAATAAAAAAATAAAAAACTGTACGAGCGGCCAATTACTTAATAAAAAATATTTCAGAGAAAAAAATTGACTTTAAATCAAATCGAAATTCGAATTGACTTTCGCAAAAAGAACAAGAAAGTCCCACCGGACTGGACCTTAAATTGTTCTAACGGACCCGTATAATGAATATGTGGGATTCAAAACATATTTTTGTGAAATAGACCATTAGTTGTAGGAATGTTTTAATATATTCATAGAGTAATGGAAAACAATGTTTAAATACACGCTTTAATTGAATAATTATTCCATCGGTGTATTATGATACATTAAACGTTTACATGTCACCTTTTATCACCGAAAACGTTACTGATTTTTTAAGTACTTACGTTGTGCTAGCAGGCCGACGTGATGCCGACATTATAAACATTATTCTTAAGCACATGTTGGTTATAATATTTCCAAACATAATTGTTATTTAATTAATTAGCTCAATGTTTATTTTACTAGTATTTAAACATATTAAACTTCCCGCATGTGCTGCATGGCTCTTATATAAAATTAACCTGTAGCATTTAGATATACCCAAGCGTAGGATGTTTCAGCGGATTATTTTCTACTTTCATATGTAACTACGAAGACTTATATCACCAACAATGTATTTATGTGTATAAGAACTTTATATTAAAAGTATTTCCAATAATTGGTCTTCCACTTTGTGAGCCCAGCTCCTGCGCTATGACATGAGCAATGGTAACTGTCAACAAGTGTATGTTTTGCTATTATTTTCGAGTAAAAAAATATCATGCAAAGGTAGGTACGAGTAACATAATAATATGTTAAACAACGTTGTAATAATTCTAACATAGGATTACCATCCTACAGTGAGTTCTATAAACATACCTTTTTATTTAATTAAGCCCATAAAAGTTTGCAACACGGTAAATAAAAGTTAATATTTGCTCCGAGTTGTCGAGTTGTAAAAGTTACTATATTTAAATGTAACTCTTCATAAAGGTAAATATTAGGGATAATTTTCCTAAAAGGTTCAACGCGAATCATGTCATAAACCGCCTTCACAAGTACACTCTCTACCGCGTGAATCGGCTTTCGCACGGGAAAGAGCGCGCGTGTTAATATGTAAGGAGGGCGGGCGCACCTGGCGCGAAAGTCTCCTGCAGAGAATTGCGCGTGAATAACTTACTGAAGAAAAAACAGTACAATCGCGTGTGAAAAAACGTGTCATATATAATTTGCTATAATTATATTGATATTTTCTAGGTTCCTGGCTATTAGTGAACATTTATTATGGATTAGTAGCTTATAGAAAACTATGTATAAATATGTGTATGTAAACATTAACTTATTTTTATTATAATTATATCTATTGAAGGGTTTTTTTCGTTATAACACCTGCCAAAATCGTATACCTTTGTTTAAAATATTCATAGTCGAAAAACTCTTTGAATCTTTAAACATATTATCTTAATATTTGATTATTGTTAGATTAGGTATTTAAATGCAAAAAAGAAGATTTTACGTAATTATATCAAAATCATCAGATCCCTTGATGAATCCAAATTAAACTTTTGTGCGGTTTCCAACTTTTTTAATTAGATTCCCTTGATCCAATATTGGCTTGTACAATTTAAACAAAAACCACTCGTTCGTAAAGCGAAGAATTCCGCTTTCATTTAAGATTGCGTTTTCCTAAAATAGTTTAGTGGGTTACAAGTTGAAATAATTAGATCGTATACAATTTAAATTAAAATTAAGTGATATTGTATTCAATGCAGGTACCTGTATTTTCGCGAGAATTTCAATAAAAATATAAAGCTTTGATTGCAAGGACCGAAAGCCAATTTGGGTTGCGTGAAATAATAATAAAATGTAAATTGCCAATCATATTGTGGCGGATGGCCGACATTCGGATTTGAGGTGCGAACGAATTCGTGAATACATTGCGTAGTAAGTATGCATACTTACTATATAGGTACGTACATAAGGACCAATGGCTAAATACCCATTGGTCCTTACGGCGCTTAAATCTCTCTTCTGCATTTTGGCAGTTTAAAACATGTACCTATTAGTAAATCAGTCATAAAAATCGACTGGGCGTTCTACTGCAATTCTATCGTGAAATATGGGTGAGCGGAAATGTTTCCCGTACATCGTCATCATAGCGATGGAGCTTAGTGTACCCGAATGAGGAAGGGATCGTCTTGGAAAATATCTAGTAAGAATCTATTATGTAAGATTACTTTGCTATATACATATTTATACCCAAACCAGATCCTAATAATATACAAAATAATAATATCGCGAACACACCAACTGAACGGTGCACTATGCAACGCTTGTATTATGGGTACCGTACAATGGACCCAGAGCGAACTCAGTATATAATACTTATATAGATACTAAACATCCATGACTCGGGTACAAACATTCATGCTCATCAGACAAAGCTGTTCCCTACCAGGATTCGAACCCGGGACCCTCGGCGCAGGAAACATGGTCACACAGATCACAAACATGGTCAAAAAATAACTGAAATTAGATTTATGTCTATTTTTTATTATAACATAATTTTTGTGCTATAATTAAATAGCTATTAGTTATAAACACTGGTCAAATAACCATCGAGCATGATGCAGATTTTCAGCAAATTTACTTAAGAAACTTCACGCTAGAAGCGTGTTTGAGTTACGTGTAGTTTTACTCAGTTCTGCTCTACATTTACAAGCACCAACATAATAGTATTGCGAGTCGCTCAGCGATTTATTGAAGCGGTATTAATGTTGCGGTTGTGTTTCAGTATTAAATTCCTATTAATATGTTTAAGGCGTTCATACGTGTATGTTTATAAAGTAGCTGTGCAAACTCGTCGACTTTCAAGTTAATTTTATATACATCGGGCTTATGCGGGCTTTATTAAGCAAAGTAATGGTATAATATGCAATATAGCTTTTATGTCGAGTTTATTTTATGACTTTATAGCCTGCTACTTGGTAAGAAAGTCGCAAATTATACCGCACTGAATTTTATTCGTTTACGAATATGCACCTATACATCCATGTATATTTATGTTTTACTTGCATTTTCAACTTTAGCTTAACTTAATTTTCAAATTTTACTTTTATTTTTTTATATTCAATAATTAAAAATCCAGCCGTGTTAATGTCCCACGGATGGGCACGGGCTCCTTATCAATGCGAGGGGGTTTAGGCAGTTCACCTCACAGATTCAATGACCCTCGGCGCAGAAAGCAGGGTCACTATTAACTGCGCTATCAGGAGCCCATGTACTTATGTTATATCAATTTAAACGCAAATCGAACGAATGAAACAATTTGTTACCAGTACACTTTTTTGAAGCCGAGCGATTAAAACAGAACGCACGCTTAATAATAGACTGACCGATTAGGGTTTAAGCCCAAAGTGAGATAAGCACACAGATAGATTTATTCCAACGTTATCTATCTACCAATCTCAGAATTTTTACGATATCTTATTCCTAGACTGAGTTACGAATATGTTGTCTTTTTTACTTATACAAATTTTGACAAAACTTTTAACATGAAAGTGACATAAATCATAATGCGTCTGAGATTGCGACAGTCAACTCGCGGTGCTTTTATATTATAGTGACCCATTCATGTTTCTGAACTTAAAAATCAATACTACATAAAAATAATATGTTATTATTTTATCAAGTATAGACTTATAACATAAAAGAGAAAGGGTTTTAGTGAAATGTTTAATAAAATACAGACATATAACAAAAAGTGTCATCACTAGTACAGCAATATATCATTGATTTTATTAATAAACAGGCGTATCTCAGGGACAACATTTTAAAAGCTATAAATAATTATAAATAATAATAAAATTTCTTCAAAATTACATTTTAGTATCAATAATTACATAATCAAGTATTCTTACAATACATCATTTATTATTATTACGCTATTTTCATTGAGATATAAGTAATAATGTCAGACAAGTTGTAAATGACAAAACGTTTTTGCGATTTCCCAACAAACAGCTTTTTTGAGTTAGGTCAGTCTATTAGTAAGCGTGCGAGAAGTTTAGCTGTGTGGCTCCAATTCATTAATCCGTGTGTCGATGCAGCCATGTTCAATGCTTGTTGGACTAACTTTTTGTGTTTTTTTCCCGTTGCCAACGGCGAAGTGTACCGATCCCACTTTCTGTAGCAATTTCTCTCAATAAACATCGCAATGTTTCGCTCAATTCGTTGCAACCTACGTTTTTTGCTGATCGTACAAATCTTTAACAGTTCAATTTAGGTTTTATATTTTTATTGCAGGAAATTTATTTGCGAAATTAAATTAACATTGGTACTACATTTATATATACATAGTGTTATGTTCATTCTTACAAGCCCTAAGTTATTTAACAAAATATAAGCAGTGTCATGTTGGTAGAACACTTGCCTCGGTGACGAGGATCGCAGATTCAAACCCCGTTCCATTCAGGTTTTTATTATTTTATGGGTACGTAGAAACGAGTATCTTGGTTTCGGTGCATTCTACATCCATATAGAAATTAGTAAATAGTTTTAGTATTCAGTATGTATGACAAACAATAGACGTAAAGCTCGTTTTCCCAAATGCGTTATACTTACTACACTCACATAGAGTCGTAAGCAGACCGCAACCCCAAGCTTTGTTTAATTTGCAGTAAAACACCGAACAAAGGATCACACAATGCGCAAAATATTTTTCATCTTAAAAATAACGCGAGAACACTGTGACAATCCTGGTCGGTTAAGGACCCAGGGATTTTATGCTCAGTAGCTGAGTTGAATTAAATGTAGATAGTATAGTAGGTAAATGTAGCAGACTGTGAATCATAACTAGGTTTTAACGAACCCAACTATTTACGAGCCCGATATAAATAATCCTATTTCAGCATTTGTATACTTTGGGTTTACTATTTCTCTACAAATCATTTCCAATAATAACATTATCTATCTAATCTGCGAGTCGATCTTATCCCCAATAGCTAATATATCACCATGTCCCAGCAAGCCATATAATTAACAATATAATATTGATTAATCAAAATTCAATCCACGCACGTTGCAAGCTAACCTAATCTAAAAGTTAACCACGCACGCATAGCGGAATCTCAATCAAAACGTATAGTTATTTGAATATGGAACCGCCTATCACAAATACTCGGGACTACCCGACACTATCCGGAATAACCCGAAAATATCCATAACGTTTACCGACAATACCACCGAAGTGCGACATTACGATGGTGTAATTATTTTTCGCATCATCACGTATCACAGATGTGACAATTAAATTTTTGACGTCTGTGACGTGTTCAGAATAGAGATTTCATCCCACATCTATTTACTACTCAGTTAAATATACTCATGATTGAGTGCATCGTATAGAAATATAATTAAAGTTATTAATGTCTCCATAATTAATATTTGTATGGGAATACTATGTAAATCAAACAGCCATGTAGCAATGAACTGCTTGAATCTTAGAGCTACAACATGATGCAGAATACTTGAGCTAGTAACTAGTATGTAGATACAGACTCAAGCTGTAAATATTGAAAACTGGCTACAAATTGAGATATCTGCCCATTGCGTTATAGTGTAGGTGGCTTTTTATATATAATGAAAAAGAAAAACTTTATAGAAAACAACATGATTGATTTCAAATGACATAAGTAAGTAAATAGATTCAAATGACTGCTGTTAACATTTTATTTCGCAGGTATTATTCTGATGATGCTGGTACTAAAAAGGGCATAAAACATTATATGTTACGGAAATCATAATCATTAATCGACATTTTATCGTATCGTAGTTGTATAATAGAACAATTATTTTTTAAACATACAGACAGACGGCCAGACACAGTCACACGATTATGGTTCCGTTTTTACCATTACGGTACGGAACAATCGTATCACAGAGCGAATCGACTCCAATCAACAATAAGCTTCTAAAGTGTCTCTGATCCAACAACTAATCTCCAACGCAATCATGAAAGTCGTCAATCACAGACTTCCATCCAATAGTCCTATATTCGAGGTCATTCTTTTCATTCCTCTTTTCTTGATTCGAAACTTACCGTCCGTCGATATCACTGTGCAGATCGCATTATATAAATGCTCTGAAATGGATCTTCATCAATTAGAGTGCTTCTCATACAGCCAACGAGCGAATACGTAAATAATGTCTGTAATCTATATTGTATTGTATTGTTATTCGACTTTTGTAATGCCTGATTGCTCTTCTGAAAAAATACTTGGAATGTTCAAATTCGTGAACATTTAATTTGGTACTCTAGATTGTCAGAGATAACGCTCTTAATAATATTCAATAGTACTCGACTCCTCGTTCTCCTCGTCTCTTAGTGCAGATATTCAAGCTGTGTTGGTAACTCACAGTCAAATATTCAATATTTGATGCATGGAGGGAGCTGATTTGGATGCGAATTGTCAATAACTTCGTTTATGGACGGGTCCATATTGCTGATGATTGCAGCGCATCAGTAATATAGGGCAATACGTGTATATGCAATACATTACATTATTGCTGTACATAACAAAGAGATCGATAAATTAATAACCATTGTACACCAGTAATGTACAGACATTATAAAAGAGATTTTGAAGAGATAACCGCGCTATCATTCATCAGTTTATAATGAACTAGCTGCGCCCCGCAGTACCCGCGATTAAAAAGTATGTCTATCCCACGGGAACCATACATTTTACGGGGATAAAAGGAATATAATAGATAGAAGGACTACAATCTATCTGTGTACTAAATTTCATCCAGATTCGTTTAGCCGTTCTGGCGGGATTGAGTAACAGACATCCATCCATCCATCCAAACTTCACATTTATAATATTACTGGGATAGTTTGTAATTCAGTTAATCCAATTGGTTTTTTTTATCAAACTTCTAACGTAGACAGAAGCGTCAGAAGTACAGAGAAGAGTTTTGAAACGAACACAAACCGAACGAATATGTGCTTTATTATTGATATAAATGCGATGTTTTGATGCAGTACATTTTGGTGCGTGCCAACCATACACTCTCGAAGTTTCGCAAACTTTCTGCCTCTATAAACGGCATGCTTCATTGGCTGTCAGGAAACGAGACGTGGTCTCATGAGGGAATCACGGCAGTTCGTAGAAGTTCTTTGTTATTCGTACTTTTTGCTCAATAAGAAGTTCAGAACTTATTTTAGCCAACCGCTTGTTAAGTATTAAGAGGTTCCCTGTTGTTCTAATATTTTTTTTCTAGAATTTAGTAGGCATACCATTTTTGGTCGTAATAATTTCTCATTGTTTATATTTTTATTTATTATTAAGTTTCGTTACTTCGGTATAAGAATAATATAAAATAATTGAAAGTACCTAAGTGAATCATGTAGTCCTGTCTAGATTCTATTCCTGGGTACAAGTGTTATTAATTTTTTTTTGTTATACATTATCCCATACGTACTTATTATGTCATGTATAAACATGTACATAACTCTTTACACAGCACTTAACAATTTTTATTTTGTCTTAAGTTTTGTTTAATGCCTCCGACTCAATACAGCTTTCGCGATCAAAAGTTTTGCAATCAAAGGACTTAACCGCGGTCTGTTCATCGGGCACGGGAAAACAAAAAAAATAAGCGACAACCCTAACTTCCTTGCCTCCCTTAAACTTTTCCATCGCCTTGAATTACCGCAAACGCAATTCAACACTTGCGGGATTACTCGAGGAATTAAAAAAATAATCCGCCGCAAGATTTAATTCAATATTATCGTAAATAATGTGCCAAGCATTTTTAATATTCTTTTGAAAATGAAATGGTATTGCTTGGTCTTTGAATTTATATTACAATAAGTGATTAAATTTGTGTAACACTCTAATATTGCTTAATTAAGTACTAGTGTGAATGTGAGTGTGTTGCGACTAGAAGTTCTTGCAATGGCGTGTGTACGAACGAGGGATGACTAAGTTGAAACCGTGCCCTACCAGGTTATAAGAAGCTCGATAAGGTATAATATTCATCAACTCATCTTCTGGGGACTCTTCAACTATTGGAGATATATGAAGAAAGCCCTTTTACTTTATCCTTGTAGTGTCCCACACCACCCACACGATCTACCTTTTTGAAAAATAGTTTATTATGTATATCTATAATTCATCCAATAAGAATGTTCTCATGCACATGTAACAAGTAAATGTGGAATCCGGTGAGAAAACAGGCTATAATGGCCAGAAGTGGCACCAACCTCTTTTTTTGCTAGAGGTCTCTACGAGCCAATAAAGGGTTCCAACAACTTGCTTTATTAACAATTTTCCAAATTAAATTCCTAGCTTTAAATTGATGCATAACTTTAGATCAGTTTTGTTTTACAAGTTGGTTTTGTAATTAGCGGCTTGTGAAACCGATAACAAGATTTGTTTTTTGAATCAAGCTATTTCGAGAAAATCTAAAGTTCAATTAAAAGTCGATTTCGATTAAGTGACCTACCTTTTAAGTTTAACAGATGGAAATCTCCAAGTGTCAAGTCCCTTGTATTGTGCATCACTTACTTCAAATATTTACTACTTACCTAATACTTACAATACTTCAAACATAGCTTAGTTTGGGACCATACAGTTAAGTGTTCGCCGGGAGATGTAATATTGTACCCAAAAGTGTGGTATAAACTGGTATCAAACCCCATAATAATAACTATTATTTCAGTTCAGAAGTATCTTGAAAAGTCGCATCTATTATTACAACACTCACTCACAAATTATCCTTTGTCCCCCCACCCTATCTTCAGCTACTAAGATGGATTCCGTTGAAGGCGGAGGGAAAACGTTCCACCCACGGGAGATAATTAAACGTCAACGCCGAAAAAGCAAAAAATGCTGAATGATTAAGTATGTTGAATATTTTGTTCTTCTTCCTTACCCTTAAAGCCCTCGGTAACGTACAATAGGAAGGAATACCGTCACGAAGTGTGTGAAAATGTTGTATACCTTTGCCATTCTATATGCATTTAAATGATGATGAAAAATCGGGAAATCAGTATTAAGTACGTCAATTGTATACTTTATCTTAATTGAAACACTAAGATAAAGTATACAACTACTATTTTGAGCAGTGAAGATCTCTTTACTGCTTACATGTGTACGTTGTACTCTGAAGGCCTGTACGTACATAAAACTATGACAATGTACCTATTCTTGTATGACGTGTCACTTAGAGCTTCTAAATGAGTTAATAATCACTAAACAAACCTACATACTCCATCGGGACCCTTATTTGTTCGGTATTCAGCAGAGTATCGATTAATATCCAGCGCTCTCCAATCATTATAGACGAATCAAGTGTTTTACTGTTCCATACAACTTATTCTAGTTACAACTTTGGAAAGTAAATATTCCAAAGTCATGCATTTTAATTGAGGGTTATCTTTGAATGCGGTTTATTAAAGTATTTCGATAGCTCATTCAACTGACTAAATTACGAAATAACTTTAGAGTTTCTGCTAAAGTATTTCTTTGATGAATAAAATTTTATGAAACGAAGTAAGTAGCTTATTATGGCTTGTGAGTTAAACATAATGAGACAAATTTAAGTAATTGGTTTTAAAACGGAGGTATAAGAACTAACCAGACTCGATATCATTACAATAGGTTTTATTTTAACTAGCTGTTGCCCGCGACTTCGTCCGCGTGGTATTTAACAAAGACATCCGTTGACAACAGCCTGCTCGCCCATTCTGAGCCCGCGGGACGCATTGCAGGTTGTTGCTATCAAACTTAATCAGGCGCTGCGTTGCAACATTGGTTTTAATTTTTTTTCGTGAAATCCTATTTTTTTTTTCTAAAATAAAAGTAGCCTAAGTTCCTCCTTGTTACATCAGCTATCTGCCAGTGAAAGTCCCGTCAAAATCAGTCCAGCCATTTCAGAGATTAGCCGGAACAAACAGACAGACAGACAGACAAAAATTGTAAAAAATGTTGTTTCGGTATAGGTAACGTGTATACATCCAAATGCACTTAGTAAAAAGTGGTTATTTTAATATTACAAACAGACACTCCAATTTTATTTATATGTATATGTTTAGATGTATAGATTATTTGTATTCTATCCAACTCCTGATTTTTGTCTAAAATATACAAAGTAATTTAATTCACGAAACTGCAAAATATCACTGATTACGTATTAGAAATCACACTTTAAATTGTCCACCTACCTACTGCTATGCAATGCAGCCAATTGCAAACTACTTTCCACTGAAGACAATCGGATAAACGAAACGTTTTTCGAAAATTTGCCATTCCGTTTGGTCGTTTCTAAAACTGAACATTCCATGAATGCAATTGAGAAGATATAAAACTGGCTCTATTAAAATCAGTTTTTTCAGTGACGAGGTTGTTTTTGCTAATGGACCCGATTCAACGCATGAATGGGACATGCAAAATAGTGGACTAACGAACACTGCAGACAGACGTTTATGCACACATACGGGAAAGTGAACAAACCTCGTTGCACCAAAAATCATCCAAATGTTTCTTAGTACGTAATACTATTTTAGACATTTGTCAATATACCAATAAGTAAATTGTAGCTTGTTCGTCTAACCATCATAATATTATACAATGTGACCATAATCTTGCGCTCAAGATCCACTTAGAAAAAAAATAGAGTTTTGTCTTACCAATTAGGTAGAGTAACTTATAAGCTACGTAATCAGATAAAAGTGTTGTAATGTATTTGAGATTCTAAATTACCTAGTAAACAAATATTTATACAAAGTAACTCTATCCTGTAAAAGCGTCATTAACAGAGATAGAGTCTTTAAGATAACCCTATTATGTCAATCTAGCGTAATTGTTTATAGGTCTAGCCGTGTGTCTCCCCCAGTGGTATGGTGAGGGTGATGGTGGGGAGTACAATAAATCACCTCTAACAAGTTTCATTGTCTCCCCTGACAAAGGTTCTTCACGGCTATGTCGCGTGTGGATTAATAGGTGCCCAGACGCACTTCCCCTGAACTTGAATAGGCAGTGGATTTTATTTGATTTCAAGTTATATTGCATTGAAAATCATATTAAATTAATTACACCATTGTATCCAAATTATGTTTACAGTATTCTCGTACCTTATAACAGTGCTCCAACAAAAGTAGTTTAAATTATTATAGTTATTAAGCACTTGTTAGCAGCGTCCATGATTGCGATTGTATAGAATTTAGTTTTCTCGTTATCCCGGGGAGCGCATCCATTTTCCTATTTGTATGTCAATTAAAGCATTATTTTGAGAGTAAAAGTATCATACATATTGACAGGTATTAAATCTATCACCGTGAAAAGTTTTTACAAAAACCGTCCTTCAGATTACCCGTGAAGCGCAAACAGACATACAGACAAAAACTTTACAAATGGAGAGGTCAGCTTTGTTCGGTGTTTAATATAATTTCCCCGTCCCCATCCCCCCTAATGTTCTTTTCCAAATATATTAAAAAGTACAGACACGACCAACTTACAGCAGTCTTATTGTATGCTTAGGTCGGGTATAGATAGTTATACGAGTATTACATTACACGATAGGTGCAAATCAGTGACGTCTACATTAGTACCGGTGTCGGCCTCGCCTCTATTATATAAAGCTCGGATTTTTTGTGTAACACAAAGAACTCCATTGCCCTAATCTCGTTTCCCCATCATTTTGGAAGTACGGTTTCATGAATCCTAGTACGCTCTAATTCCGTTTCATATTTACATGTTGATGTTAATCTGGTAAAAGGACATCATTTTAATACATAATGTAATTAACTACTCTATACCATGTAAGAATGTCATAGGTTGTTTCCGAGATTAGTTTCGAACAATTTTTTATAGTTCTCAGCATTAACTCATCTCTAAATAAAACTTCTTGAGTTTTTTAAAGAGATTGGTACTTAGAAAGAAAAGAAATCCCTCCCATTAGAAAGTTAAAAGCTTTTTTTACGTCGTACTCTTAGGGATTTTCCTTGTTACCTTATCATAACAGTTCAAAGCATACAATTTATTTAAACTGGGGTTTACATAATTATTGTCTAAAATAAAAGACATTACCTTCATTCCTTACATCTGTTGAACCTACATAAAGGCTTTCATTGTGTTCGTCTCAAGTGAAGGAAATGGTTGTAATGATGGCTTTCCTTTATTTAATGGTCCCTGAAATGAGCACTCACTGAAAATATCGGGCTAGACATTCTACACAAATACCGAACAATATCAGGTTGAGGTTCTTTTCGCCGTTCCGATATAGTCGAGGGCTTAAGTATCCTTTCAAGAATATTATTATTAATATAAGTTCTCCATTTTGTACAATACTTCCATTTTCAAAATGCTGTCGTCGTTTCATCGTCATCTTTGTCGTTTTATTAATGGTACCTAACTACCTACCAACGTTATATATTCATGATTAAAATATCGTGAAAACGTTTTCTTATCTTTATAATAATCGTAATGTATACAATTAAAACTTTATCGGTGTGTCATGGTTTTAAAATACAGTACAATTATAAAATATAACTAGTAATAAGCGTTACAGTAACGAACAGACAACTAGGCGCTGCGCTACGTAGAGTACCAAGCAGAAAAAACTACTTTACAAATAAGTAAAGAAGTTTTTCATGTTGCTACCACTATAACGACGAACATTTATAATGGGTAGAGGCGGAAACGGGGGGAGTGGACCATTATAAGCCGAGGAAGGACGAGTGTCAACCACCTTTTGTGACGTCATTTCTAATGTTACTTAGCAATTAATCACATAATAAGAGTATTGCCCTTAAAGCCATCAACTAAGGATGTAGAGCTAGGGTATCCACAAAATTAAATTTCTTGTTAACAGTTGTATACATTTTGTAATTAGTGGCTTAATATTTATAGTTCCAATTACAATGAACTAGACTCTACCATTTCTATTTAGACATTTTGATTTCATTAAATCTTTTTGATTTAAATTAATGGGTTCCCACTTGTATTAATAGTGTATCTATTAGACAATATTATTTAAAAACACACAATTAACCTGCCTGTTCCTGTACGCCTGTACTTTTTAAATTTAAACTCAATTCAGATAGTAGTTGTTTACGTTGTTTGAACTTGAGTGCTTAAGCTTAGGTACTTTCAGACCCTTTTTAGATCCGTTAATGGCATCAGTAATTGGATTGTCGCCATATAATAAAATGTATATTTTACGACTACTAAGTGTCTTTTTAAACATCTCCAAAATTACAAAGGACCAGAAAGTCCCAGCTCATCTGCAACAGAGAAAAAGAACTACCCCACTGTCGCTTAGTAAATAAAGATAAATCAAGATTTTTTGTTTTAACTATCTGCAATCTGCACCTGCACCTATATTAAACTATTTAATTACTAAACTATAGAAACATATATTTCAAGTTGTGTTACATATTAAAAAAATATATATTCTTTTTTCTACTTATGATTTATTCAAATAAAAGTATATACGAGTATATACTAACCCGTTCTCCTACTCATAATCCACACAGTACTCTCCCATACATAATCCAACAGTGTCAGTTTTCTAGGGATTATTGAATAAAAAAAATGAGTGTACAACAATAAAAACCGTGATAGAGCTGCTGAATTGTGTAGACATTTTTGTTATACGCTTACACGCGCGTGAGTTTCATACAGCCAGTTCGCTAATTGTGAGTCTAATTCTGCTTTCATGTACACCGCTTTTGTGCTGTAGCAATTTTGATTAATAGATCAGGTGGTAAATTCGTGATTAAGCAAAATAAATTAGGACTGTTAGTACGGAGCCAAATTTATTCACGCATAATTGCCATTAAATCAGTATTAGATGTTAAATCGCGTATGAATATTCTGGTCTCATATACCCTTCCCAACTTTTAATATCTATCTGGGATAATGTGCCATTTTACATTCAGCACGCCTGTAAATATTTAAGGGGCAGGCAGAGGTACGCTGCAGTGCACCCAAAATTCCACCTATACCTAAGTATATCGTATTTTCTTGGAGCTTATTCTTATAGTGATTAAAACACCAAGAAAGAATTCAATAATTGAAGAATGTAGATTTTTTTTATTCACAAAATCCTAGGGTAATCTAATATTAATATATGTTTTTTTATAAATTTGCAACGGGATTATTAAGCACGTTTCTTTTAAGACATGCAGAGTTTGAAGGACGTTTAAAACGATGATTTCTAACAAAGTTTTTGTAAAGCAACAACAAACGGGTGAAAGAAGGGATTTTTGTGTCAATTGCCTCATCCATCTCCCGAACGAGATAAGAGATTCAAAAGGAAAACAATTTTGACGTCGAGATAAAATGAAAGATAACAAGTGGCTGTATTATTTTTACACCCAAGGCCGTTATATGAATGCTAAATATAGATTGATAGTACAGCGTATGAATTAAAATATTCTCGTTAGAAGTTTTGATATGATCACTTTGAAGCGAAACCATTATTACAAATATTCCTGTCATAAGTATGATCAAACGTGCGACAACTCTACAGATGACCCCGTGCAACCGATGTAAATTAGAAAGAAAACATTATAGATCACGTCCCAACAACACGCTATATAAAACATTAAGATGGCCTCCAAAAGTACGGAAGTATACATATATACATATACAAATGGCCTTAAGTATACATATAAAACTCAAGTAGGTATTTCACGCCATGTTCAGTATCCTACATATCTATCTATACACCTATACACTGGTTTTCCATATATAACGAGACTGTCAGTTGATCGTCTATTCATTGAATATTTTTGAAAAAATAATCCAACCTACGGAAATTAGTTAAAATTGAGCGGCAGATTCTATTCTTTTTTTGGGACTGTCCGCACAACACTGGAAAGTTATCATCGTGTTGTTAATCATCTTTCATTAAAAATGATTAACATGGTGGATTTTACTAAAACCTTGCATGAGAATACTTAAAACGCAATGGAAATATAGAAAAAAAAAGTCAGACGAACACATTAACTGCACGGTCTCTAAACTAAGCGACGCTTGTATTCTGGATACCGTTTAATAGGCTGGAGGCAATCTCAGTATAGAATTATTTAAGTGGACATTTAACAACCATTTATAAGGATCAAACACTCGAGCCCATCACACAAAATTTGTTCCTACCAGGATTCAAAGCCGGCCCTTAGTGCAGAAAACTGGGTCGTCAAATGTTCTGGAACTCCCCGGGTTTAAAAACAAAATTCTACGTGTACGAATTCGCGGTCACAGCTAGTTATTAAAATATGGGTTGTAAACAGTATTACTATACGGAGACGGTTGATTTTTATTAATTCGCGGTTCGCGGTTCGGGGCACGTTCATGTAAATGAAGGCAAGTGCTCGCGCTAACGGCACCCCGGAGTGAATATCCCGCGGATAATCTGCTGAATATTGCACGTCTCAGGTGTTTGGGATACTCAATATTGTGGCCTATCGAAATATACTGCAAATAAACTTATACTCTAACCACCGAATGCTCAAATGCAAGCCTTGCTTGATTAACTAAAACGCGTGCGTGCGATGCCTTGAGTTCTCAAAACACAAATAGCTGAGTGGCATTTGAGTATTTGGCCGTATCTGTGTCGATTTAGACGCGGTGATCATTTAGTACAATTATAACAGTCGGACTTATTTATAACACCGACAGACAGGCAGACCGTTGTTTTATTTTTTTCTGTCTGACAACGGAATTTCTAAACGGATGAACCAATTTGCAAAATATATCAAGCGTTACTTGTTGGTGCGTATACTCGTAGATAAGTTTTAGCTTTTCTTCTTCTTATTTTGTTTTACAAACGAGTGCATTTTCTATAAGACGAAGGCAGCCAAGGTTCTCTTGAGACTTCAATTAGTTGCGGAGGTAGGTAAAGGTATTCTAAAACACATTTCTGGCTGTACATAATAAATCTCGCCCGCTAAGATCAGCCTTACCATCTTTCCCCTTGTGGAGTTCTACAGAATTCGATAGATTGATTTACGTACACACAGCAGAACTAGAGGCCTGTGGGTTGAGCACATTTTTATAACGTTTATCGTAAGCGTATACGTTCCACACACATCATAGAGTACATAAATAAGTACGTCAGAGACACCGATGACGTTACAATTTTACATTATGAGCTATATTGACTGAAATTTAGAAATACTTTTTATTGAGAGATTATTCATGACAAATTTCGACCAAATAAGTAGGTAGGTATGCTAGTGATTATATAATATCAATGATCTGATTGGTACATAGGCTCAAAAAGGCCCCAGCACATGCCTTTGTCTGCCCCAAAACTTGAAGACTTAAATTAAGCCTGAACCCGTAGGCACTTAAATATTAAAATGGCCAAGGATTAAACCACCGACTGTGTTCATAATTCTAGCAACGAGAATCCTTAATTATTTCTGTCGACTCAAAATGATTCATTGTGTCCGGTACCCAACCGTTGAAATCACTTTTAGTGTTTGGATGTAATAAGATACACATTTTGTGATTAGTATATCAGTCCCCTTTTTACGTATCTTGCAATAGCCTACCAGTAGCAATTAACTCGCAATATTTGCTTTCAAAACGCAAAATGGTAATCCAAATTTGCTCTTGGAAAGCAATAATTACACGGATTTTGCTATTGCTATTCTATTGTAAAGTAGGTAATCAGCCTATCGTCGTTTTACATGAAACGAAATTGCGAGTCTCATTACACTAAACTAGAACTTGATATTAGGGTATAGCTTGTTACATAAATTATTAAACTCATTAGTAACATAGGCAGGGTTAAATGAAACGGTAATAGGTTCTCGCAATGAAAATCTTTGATCATCTCTCTCGCGCCATTTAACTCCAATTTTACTTAACAATAGGTATTGAAATTTCATATTCCCCGGGCCATGTAGCGTTACCGCAAGTATGTTAATAAAGCAGTAATTACTGGCCCACTGTTCTAGATGTGGCCGAACCCAAATGTGATTTTGGCGTACCGTGTAACCACATAAGTAGTTAATAGCCCAAGCTCGCTGTTGTAGGTAGTGATGTTATATGAATAGATATAGCAGGTGTGTTTATAACATTCCCGTAATAGATAATCCATTCCGATATCCCTTAAGGGCTATATCGAAAATGTGTTATTGTTGTGTCTGTTTAGAAATAAGATTATTTGTAAGTGGGTAATGTTGTTGATATCAGATTTCCAACAAAAAAAAAGGACAAAAAGATATAAATTCGTTACTTTTGAATTTAATAATAACTTATTTGTTTGCTTCTTCGCATGCACTGAATCTCTTTTGCAGGGAACAAATCACACTGTTGATAACAAATTGAAAGATAGCCCGTAAGAAATCACAAACATTAGTCTCTCCAACGTGATTTAGCTCCGAAAGTAGCCCGTGATTAGCTTACTAATGTTCAAGCTAGCATTCAAGATGATCCATTGTGGCGATAACGTCACCCCGAACTTATTGCCCACACTAAGTAAAACTATTGTCAAATGAGAGCCATTTTCAAAATATAGAACATATTGGAAATAGGCTTGGCTTGTATTTTTTTTAGAAATACTAATTCTAACATCCATCTGTAATTTAGATATGGCACGTGCCAACATTATACAACCGGGTTGGAACTCAACAGAGAAGTTCTAAGAAGAAACTCAGCAGGCTTCACTTTTTCAATTTTGTTGCTCACCAGTTGATCATGTAGGTGACAATTTTAGCTCCAGTGTTGCCTTTTAATTTGCAATGGAAAAAAATATTCTTATTAAAAGATAATTTAAGTATATACTTACCTACTTAGAATGCCGGGAAGCCACTCTAAGCGAGGCGCCCCACTCTCAGCTGCACTTTGCAGATTAGATACGGACCACAATAACCTGATGCAGACGCGCTTCCATTGCGGTCATCCCTAATTGCTATTGTAATTAAAAGTTCAGTCAATGTTAGAATTTTATAAAGTAGATTCCTGGACTCCGGACCTTACTTCATTCACAGTGTCATTTTAGTATCAAACCCAAAGAAAACAATATAAACATATAAATACGTCTTAATTTAAGATTTTTTTGTTACTAATTCGGAAATGCATATGAAATTTCCATTTAACACGTCCCTTTACTATATGATACTAAGAATAATTATTGTATGTTCCTACGTTGAATTTATGTAAACGTTTCATAATTAAAGACCTTGGTAATTTTAAAAATATGTAGTTATAAGTATACATAATCTATACCTTTTAGTAAAACGTATTCAGTACTCATACATGAGGATAGAAAGGAGACCGCCGTAACTAATCCGCAGATGATTTGACTGAAGCGTGCCATTTGAGGGGACGAGAAACTCGCGACACTGAATAGCCCTCTAAAGAATATCATCCATCTTTACCGAGTACTTTTTATTAAAAAGCGTCTACAGTATCTACTCGGGTAGTTCTTAAGCCCCGGTCTATTAGTTTGGGATTAGACAATGTAGGGAATTGGCATACTCACCTTGCTATTTGATTCAAGATTACAAATTAATAAATAGGAAGGAACTAATATTATAAGCGGGTTATAAATTAAGCACACAACCTTCTATATATCAGAAAAAAAATCCTTTAAGATATCACCAATGCATGTGGAAACTGGTCAGCTGGTATTTAATTATAAGTGTGCTCCAACAAAATGGCAGTGATTATGAATCCCGACTCAGAATAAATGGGAAGTTCTCATGCTTCCTTCCTCGCTGATAATGGTCCACTCTATGCATTTCCGACTTCCCATAACAAATGAGTCATTATAGTCTCAGCCGAATGAAAAAGCCCATTAGTAATTTGCGGCTCTTACACTTCTATGCGCAATTTTTTTTTTTATTACATTATAGGCAAGTATTTGATCTCGATCTCACCTGATGGTAAGTGACGATGAGATCTACGATGGAGCATATTTGCCTAGCAATGTCAAAAACATACTACATACAACGATACTACATACCCATGTCATAAGAGTTACAACTAGGGAAAAGTAGCTTGCATGCTACTTAGTGGCATGTCATGCCGTTGGAATACATATACCAGCTACACACTCACCAGTATGTTGACTTTGAATGTGCCAGCTGTCAATTATATTTTTTGTTGTTCTTGATGTTGTATATTTCTAAAAACTATATGTGTATTCTTATTTCCAAACTTACGTAATTCCTACAGAAATGTCTTTGGCTACAGAAATGAAATGGTCTATTGTTGTTTTAGTAAGAACATTTTGTTAATCTGATTTCGTGTTTTGTTAGGCCTGGAGCAGAGATCTCGGATCAGTAACTCGTTGATAATAAAGAAATTATTCTGGTAGCAGACTTGGATAAACTATTATTGGAAAGCTCCAACTTTGTTTTTAATTGGATCAGGATAGTTTGGAATTCTTCAAACCGTCACGGATTATCTTTTTCAACTGATGCAGAAGTACCTATTCGACGGTATTCATTATACTCACGTTATAGAAACGAAACAAAAATGTAAGATAAAAGCTCTCACTGGACGTAATGGCAAGGAAGGCGCTACATTTGCGTAGGTGGGCGAGAGTTACGTCGATATATCCTGGTGAGTGCTCATTCTGAACGCCATTATAAAGGGAAAGCCATCATTGCGACCATTCCCTGCGCTTAACATGAACACAATAGAAACGTTTTCATATTTGAAACAGTAATTATTAATCATAATCCAACTAAACGTAAACTGTATTATTATTTTTACGATTTGAATTTTGTACTAGATTTTGTAGGGCATGAATAAAATCTAGTAGAAAATACTAGTAAAGAAATAAATAATTGCTTAAAATATATTATTAAGACACACACACACAAATTGTGTGACTACAATGAATTGTGCGACCACA
Source organism: Pheosia tremula (assembly GCA_905333125.1). Classification (NCBI taxonomy): domain Eukaryota; kingdom Metazoa; phylum Arthropoda; class Insecta; order Lepidoptera; family Notodontidae; genus Pheosia; species Pheosia tremula. The sequence goes on from HG995411.1 coordinate 4,900,592, forward strand.
ATGAGGCATAAACAGCGAAGTCAAACACGCCATTTAGGCATTCTATAAACAGTAATTGGTAACTAACTACAAGTAAACATTCTATATCTACAGCAAAACGTACCAAGCTCCTACAAATTAGTTCAACGAAACTTAGTATGTGACGTGTGTTTGATTACCAGTTAGCAAGCCGCTGCCTTGCGCTGTGGTGCTCGGTCAAAAGCTCAACTTTGATGGACTTGCATAACTATTTAGTATCAAACGTGCTCCCAGTTACCATTCAACCTTGAGCTCGGTTCTGATTAGTGCTTTTGGACTACCTAGAACTAATTCCTACGAGGATTAATATAGCGAGTATATATTATGTGACAGGTAGGTGTAAATGTAAATCGCTGGACGAATACACCGGTGCCCAACTAAGCAACGCTTGTATTACGGTACCGTACAATGGACTGGTGGCGATATCATTAACAATTACTAAAATAATTAGAGCCGATCCAGACTAGGGCAAATTACAAGAAGATCAATACACAACTGCTCACTGTGGATATAGCCAAGTAGCCTACGCTCAAACCGCTAGACTGGCTGTTGTTAGATATTTTTCATTGTGTATTTGTATAACATGGCTCTTTGCATTTAAGTGCACCAAAAACACCACGAATATTCTGCCTTATTTTACAAATGGTCTCTTTTATTTATAACCATTTTGAAAAGTACCTACCTTATAAACATCAAATCCAATATCGATCTATATTTAAAACAATGTTCCTTCAATGTTAAGTTAACTTCAGTGACAAGGGCAATAAAAGAGCAAACGGCCAATAAACTAGTAAAGTTTGCAAATCTCAATTTTATATTGCGTGAGATCAAGGGGCGGGGTACCACGGCGACACGACCCTATAAACCTTATAACTAAAGCAATTTCAAACAGTTAAATATTTATGAAAGGACCTTTAAACATTTCTTACTTATGGGTTCAACCCTTTAATATTACAGTGTTAGGAACACTTTTATCTTAAGAAGATTTGAGTCATGTTATATGGCAAGGTAATTTATCATCTCGCTTAAAAACTCGCTCATTGAGGTATTAAGTAGGTACTGTAAGAACCCTTAATTATAGAAATCACACTTAAATTGAAGCTGAGATCATCGTTTATTAATATCAGTAATTATACGCAGGTCTTTGTATTGAGTAATTAACACAACGATAATTTATATTAATCCCTGGTTACAGCCTTAAATGAGAACTTATAATAGTCACCAATTTACCGGTGCCTTAAAAGCCAATTTAAATCTTTAAGTTTCCTCACAATTCGGTTTAAAAACAATTTGCACCTGTACAATTTCGTCTGAATTGGAGGTAATTTAAACTACTTATACTAACTGAAAATTTGTACTTAATAACTCGGAAAAATATAATTTACGTAAACATTTACAAAAAAAGAAACTGAAAATTTTTGTTCACCCTCCAAAGGGTGACACTTGATATGCGTGGTCATGAATTATACAAAAAAATTATCGCCGGCGATATTGCCAACTACACTTAACCGACGTAGCACAGGTATCCCGATGTTTCATACGAGCACAAAAACTAGTTTAGTTTCCCCTCTTGCGAAAAAATCCAATCCAAATTCAAGCTCTTAGATCCCACTGAGATTACGTAAAACTATTCTGAAAACTAACTTCGTTATAAGAAAGCCTGGAAATGAAATCACCGAAATATCTTGTACAATCACTATCCGAAACTGTTTGGTACGAACTGTTTGGTAAACTCCGTATTTGTTTTTTGCAAATTAAGTTTCGTAACGGACCTCCACGAACTTAGCCCTATCAAGGTACTGTAGCTCAACTACAATATTTTCAGGTTGGAAGCGTTACCATAATGTAAGAGTCTACCAGAAACCTTACTACAGTAATTAGCGCAGTTGGTAATGCTTGCTTTCTGCGACGAGGGTCCCGAGTTTGAATCCTGGTAGGGACAAGCTTTGTGTGATAAGCATGAATGTCTGTTTTCGAGTCATATATGTTTAGTATCTATATAAGTATTATATACTGAGTTCGCCCTCAATCCATTGTGCGGTACTCATAATACAAGCGGTGCTTAGTGTGGCACCGTATAGTTAGTGTGTTCGTCTGACGATATTATTATTATACCGTCCTACTCATACCTACCACTGATTACATAAATAAGAATGCCAGTGATATCATATTTTCTTGATGACGCTACGCTTACATGAGATCCCACTTTTCCTGCTGTTCATATTATTACTACCGGTCCGGATAAAGAAGGGATTACGAATTGCGATTGATCAAGCTTGTACTGTCAGCATACTGCAGTAGTATATTTTAAGTTAGTTCTAGGCCGTTATATTTATATAGTCCGACTGTTATGTATATAGATCGTTACACCGAGCAACTATAAACTCATATACGACTTAATTCAACTTGGTCTAACCATACGCATATATGAGAAGTAACCAATTGTTTGAATACATTCTTGACGTATTACTTTACACACTGCCAGATGCCGAAATGGAAACTGCAGATACTTCCTATTAATAATGTCGACTTGAAGTGAACTCCATTTCAAAATGAAGAAACGTCTTGCAAAAAGGCGAATTAAAATTAACATATCCATGACGTTAATCGCTTCCTTATACAGCTGTCCATAAGAGATAAAAGCTTCACGTAATCTTTAAGGCAAGCAAACGGGTGAACTGAAGCCATCGCCTGTTTACATGCTCCCTAATGAGTTGGAATGACTCAATTCACAGCTCCCAACGCTAATGTCCGTAATACTGCTCTTGCGTAACCGATTACGATAAAAGGAGGCTTGAGATCACTTTATTACATATTTCGAGGTAACATGTATTCAGTAAATAAGGCATTCAAGATTTTGTAGCTAAGGATAGAGTAAAGCTAAATTAAGTATCCGAGTACTAAGCTTGGGATCGTCCTCTTTCAATTAATTGCGTGGTGGTCACATTATAAACATAGCTAATGTAGTTTGGGACCATTGAATGTTCTTTGTCTAACGGTTTTTTATTGATTTCTTGAATTTACGCGAATACTACACATGGAAATAAAACTAATAATTTTATTAGTTTTCAATTTAATTGTTTTATAGCTTTTAAATATCGTAAACACTGCACGGCTTTATCACTAATAATAGGGTTAATTATCTTTTATCTACATTATTTAGTGTAACACAAATTACATTTGAAATTTTTCGCAATGGACTATATTTTTCAAACCCTGTTTACGTCTCATTACAATAGAGTCGCCAGGCCCTACCCACCGTCACTCGAGTTTGTCGTTATTTCAGCTATAAAGCACTTTATTAGTCTTACCCTTTTTTTTTTTTTTTTTGTTGACGGGGGGGAAATCTTCGATAGGTATCCGGCCTCTGTGTGGGAGAGGGCCGGGTTATGTGGGATTCTTACCCACTAAAACCCCCCCGGTGGCCGCCTTCGACACATGTTGGAGGGGCTCCGGGATCTCCAAACGGAACGCACCGGTGACCGGTGCCCCTCTTATTAGTCTTACCCTGCTCTAACTGATGGCCATTATGGCTTAGGGAAATTCCAATTCCGCATGTCTGTATTTATAATTACCTTAGTAAAATGAGTAAAAAATAGGAAAAATGCCTAGCTTGGTTGGTGAATTTATACCCTATTAAGTTTGAAGGGACTCAGATCCAAGGAAGCTTGTTGCAAAGAGAACCTAACCCAAATGGGAACACGTAAGTAGCACAGGTGTGCATGTGATTCTTCTCGCAAGACAGTGGCTCACTATACCATCTGCGGCGTGCAGGTGGTCAGGCACATGGGGCAAGACTTACTACAAGCAAACCAGAACGTTTAAAGCTACTATGGTTTAAAACAACACTAAAATCTTCATAATGGAATTGGATACAACATTTTTAAGCGAACCTCACTATACCTTGTCTTTACGTAAGTACTCCAATCTGCCGCAGAGAATTTGCATGCAAAAATCCCACAAAAATACGTAATGGACAGAACAACGCCTTGTCTATAGTCCATGCTAACACATGGAACAATGAAATCGGTTTGGCGGAACATCAATTGTTCCAACACAATATTTTTCCGTCGAGCGCATATTTACAATACACGGATATCGGTTTACAGTTTTGAACGATAAAATGCCTTCGCAGCATACATCATGTTATGTTTTAATATATTCACTTGAAAACAATACCATTTCACCTGCGGGCACAGAAGGGTGAGGTTACAAAAATAAGAGTGCTGTCAGTCAGTCATGATTTTCCTCATCTTAACAATTTCGTTTAATCTGCTTTCAACAGGTATAATACATTTAACCAATCCCACTTTTCGATTACCATTTTTCAATTATTACTTTTTAAATTGATCGATTAAAACTGAAATTTATTATAAATACTCATTAGTATATCATACATTAAAAGGATACACTCATTTCATTTCAGGTAACTTGCAAGAGCTAAGTGATGATAATGGTTTCAAATTACCACAATTCAACCTTGATAACAGACCTATATTGAAAGACCCGTGGCCTGTACAAACTATACAAACAGTTCAAGGCAACTTTTTTGGACAAGCCTTTAGAAACATAAATTCAAAACCTTGTTCTGGCCGTCGCAATTTACAAAATTCTAACGAACAATGGATACCAACTTTTTCATCTAAAATCATTAAACCTATCAACAACTTTGACAACTCTATTTTAAATCCTCAAGCAATTAACGATGAAAACGATCTCCCCATCGCAACGTCAATGATTGAAGATGATCCTGTTACAGTCGTAAATGACAATAAAAACCATTTATTTAAGTCACGAAATTCTTTATCATTGCATGACCTTGTGGAAGATAAACTTGAAGATGCAAGTGAAGTGCAACACGAATTAGAAATTGAAGACAGATCAGGAATTGAACCCACAGCTTCTGACAAAGATCTATTATCATTAGTTAATGATGATAACGAAGTAGTGGAAAAACACAATGTTGATGATAAGTTATCTGAGAATTTGGAAAATGATGTAGATGAAAATAAGCCGGAGGAAGAAAAAGAACCTGAAAGTGGAAGCTTAGTAGAAATCGACAAATTACCAGTAGAATGTATAAATAAAAAAAAGGAAATGACTAAAGAAAATATCATTGGACAGTCAAGGAGATCTATGTCAAAGTTTGAAAAAGAAAGTAACCTGAATATAGCAGAAATAAATGACAAGGCTGACAATGAACAGAACAAAAAAATATCTGATAACGGAAATAATTTCGAAAAGCAACTTAATGACGATAATAAGAATCTACTTTCTACTAATGAGGGTCGTAAAAACAAAAATGTCAGCAACAAGCGCAAAGCAATGACAACAAAGTTATTAACGAGAGGAAAGCAGCCCTTACAGGATTCCAATAATGACTTACTGGAACCTACCAAAGGTTCAGGGGTTACCGAATTATCAGAATCTCGAATGATGCTGATGGATTATGGTAGACTATGTTACGCTTGTAGTACAGCTAGCAATCCAAGATGCTGGGCACCGGACAGAAAGACTACAGTCAAATATTGCCGTAAAGGTCACGAAGTTTGTGTCACGAAGACTTTCCAAATAGGCAGTAAGTAATTTTCTTCAAACTAGTAGCAACAATTATTCTTGAAATTTAAAGCAAATTTAAGATTCAGATCAAAAATTCTTAGCAACTTACTATTTACTTAGGTACCTATTACAAATTAACCATGTTAAATGGTTTACTTACCTTAATATTTTAAAGTGTTTCTGATAAAAATTGCTGTGCAGTAAAGGCAAACTTCATGCGTTAGGTAGCCTGCCTGCTGCCTGGGGCTATGGGTCTTTCGAAAGCAGTGTAAATTTGGCCTACATGCACTAGGCCAGTGAAGCAGACTAAGGGTATTTGGTTCATTACAATAGAACCAAATACCCTTAGCAAACCTAACACTGCGGGAACGTGTTTCGGTTCCGTGGTTAAAATTCTATCTTCACTAGATATATACCATTCACTTTCATGGATTTTTTGCAGACACACTTACCCTCGTCCGGGATTGTGGGAAATCTTGTGATGACGTCGATGTTGCTGGATTTGTACCGAAATACAAATCGTGTTCCCTTTGCCACTCGGACCTTTGTAATAGTGCGTACACAATCAATAACCATAATTTATTTTTTGCGTTCTTGCTGATAACTGCAATCAAATGTATTTATTAGAAGGATTTTATAAACATTCCATCATATTAAAGCGACTAAACATTGTATGTTTGTAATTTAATATTTTCCTCCATTAAGAGTCACCCTATTATTTCTTATAACATAGAAAGGTTGAAGTAGCAACGCCATTCAACTCCAGCTATACAAATGAGAACCCATTCGTCATTCAAGATGGGAATTTTCAATCAATGACTCGACGAGAAATTAGCCCTATTGTTTATGAACCGTTATTCAAACCATTACAATAATATTAAACATTGAGCTCTACCCAATATTTTATTCAGGTGCCGTTTATGAACTGTGAGAGGCAGTCTAAACGGAACCAGTCAGAAATCGGGGTCCAAGTTGTGGTGAATTTATAGCTTGTGATGGAGTTTAAAATACAATGAAGCAGCAGTCAGAAAGTGTTTAAGAAACACTGTCGTGTGTATCATTAAAAATAAAGGTCCCATAAATATCCCATAAGTGCTTATAAAAAGGTAAGATCAATTTTCAATGTCACGTCCACAAATGTTTTCTATAGTTAAGTGTGAATCAACATAAACGGCCGAAAAATAATTGTAATCTATTTATTTATGTAGGTGACTTAATTTCGATCACGATAGATCGATTTATTTTTCTTGATAAAAGTAACTAAATACCATAAATGTAACAGAACAAACAGCCTGTAAAGAACTTAATTTGAATAGTACAATATCTGTATAAAAATATACTTACATATTTGCATAAATCCAATTTGGCGTAACATTATGCCCAAAGCTATAAAGGGATTGTCAATAAATGGTTTCGCTGTCCCCGTCATAAAACTGAAAATCTCCCGTTGAAGCAAAAGTTTACGAGAAAATCAAACCCGAAAAAAATAATCTCAATACAACATAACATAAATTTGCTTCCGAAAAAAATTTTCTTATTTTATTTTATGTTGCAATTATTTGACATAGGTTAAAAATTTGTCAAATATTACGAAAAATAAGTATATTGTTTGATTATGACATGTATCTTTTAAAGTTTAAAAAAAAATAACTAAGTACTTATAGCGTATCGTCCAAAGTAAAGAACTAGGTAGACCCATAAATTAAATTATCTCTCAAATATTGTATGCCGTTCTAGAACCTGAAATGCCTAATACACTGAGAAAAAAATTAGGTCCCGGTTACCTAATATTTAACCTAATATTGCGTATTTGTCGGACAACGTAGTGCATTAGGTAACAACAACCAAGTGCACTAGTTATTACATAAAGTTATGTTGTACCGACGCATTAGGTTATTTTAAACTATTTCTAGTAAGGTAACTATCACCTAATAGTAGGTTAAAGTTACGTAGTGACTAGGTTGTCTGACAAAAACCTAATATTAGGTTCGATACTATAACCTAATAAACATTTAATAACACCTAGTATTTTACGTTAATTTTACCTTAATATACGTTAAACTTGACCAAATAAATTTTGATATATACCTAATAAATGATTTAATTAAACCTAGTCTAGATGATGGTTAGATGTCTGTAACCTTTTCAATATGTATAAATAACCTAATTTATAGTTTCCGGTAGTGTACTGCGTAGGTATTGGATACCTAATAAGTGCTTTAATATAACCTACTGAGAATTGTCTGCACCTTTTTAGTTGCGTTAGAGTTACCTTATCGATAGGTGTTAACTTTATGAAAATGTTAATGTAGTTGGTTTATACAAAACAATTTATTGGTTATTACAACCTTTTATTAGGTTATAGGAACCGAATGTACAATTTTAATTCCAAATAATTATTTAGGTTAAGTACAATTTAGTCGAAGCTACCTATTATTAGGTGTTTTTAAGCTATGTGTAATCATACTAGGTAGTATTCACTGATAGTGATAGGTAAAATTAAATGTGTATATTAGGTGACGGCCCGTTAACGTAACAGTTAGGTAAAAAAAAAGGTTTCTTTAACGTAAAATAGGTTAAAATTACGTAATATAGTACGCTACCAAACACTGTAGGTTGTATTTACCCAATCGAAGGTAAAACTATTTACCTACACTAGGTTCAGAAAACCTAAATTAGGTTGTATTCAACTATTTTTTGCATTACCTACATTATTAGGTTTGCATTTACCTATCTTTTTTCTCAGTGTACCGTCCTAGATGGTAATCTTAAGTTTTCATTTATTTTTGCACGAAGGAACACTTACAGAATGCTTGAATAGAGTAACATGACGTCGACACGGCCCGTTTACAAGTGAAAACTTCTTCGAATTTCATACCCAAATTGATTGGGGATAAGGGCGGAGATTTTCAATTACGACGTTTTACGAAGTCGTCATGAAAAGTGCCGGCTTTTTATCGCTCACTCGAGCACCTTTACCGAAAACCTTTGATAATAAAATGTTTCTAGGTCGATACCTATTCTGTACCTTTTTAATGCCTTTAAGGCTCCGTACCAAAATTGTAATAACGGGACCCTCATGGTGTGACTATGTCTGCCTGTCCGTCTGTTCATTAATCACTCGCACATCTATCTGTAGCCAATACGACATTTGAGCGAGATTGTTCTTCACTAGGTAAGTATTTTCTTGGATTGATAAATAATAATAATAATAACCTTTATTTAACAATATTACAATATGAAATGAATTAGTTATTTGACACCGTTATTGCGATTGTCTTGCGTTTCCGCAAAGAGGATTGATAAATGGACAGTTTTTAATGTCACGTCTTTATTTTATTAAACTTCTATGAAATATACGTCGTATTGCTATCTTTATGCAATAAGTTTAGGAATTACATAATTATATTTTTGATACGTAAGCCACCCAGTGATAAGATCTTCTGTTATCGCGTCAACTGTAAGTACGCACTGATAGATAAATTTCAAGATCATTGTGATATAATTTTGTTTATTGTCTATTTGGTATATACGATGTCATAGCCCACGTCAGTCTTTATTATAATACTAGCTGTTGCCCGCGACTTCGTCCGCGTGGTATTTAACAAAGACAACCGTTGACAACAGCCCGCTTGCCCATTCTGAGCCCGCGGGACGCATAGCAGGTTGTTGCTATCAAACTAAATCAGGCGCTGCGCTGCAACATTCGTTTTAATTTTTTTTCGTGAGATCCTATTTTTTTTTCTAAAATAAAAGTAACCTAAGTTACTCCTTGTTACATCAGCTATCTGCCAGTGAAAGTCCCGTCAAAATCGGTCCAGCCATTACAGAGATTAGCCGGAACAAACAGACAGACAGACAGACAAAAATTGTAAAAAATGTTGTTTCGGTATAGGTAACGTGTATACATCCAAATGCACTTAGTAAAAAGCGGTTATTTTAATATTACAAACAGACACTCCAATTTTATTTATATGTGTATAGATATATCTAAACCCACAGGATAAAATCAATCCCCACACTAATTACACATGTATTCTTAGGTACCTACGTACCTTTTGTAAGTACCAATTTAATTTAACAAAATTGTCGGTCAATATTTATTTTCGTAAACAGAGTCTAAACATGATCAGGAGATTACCTGATTTGTTGTGCGCCGGAAACATAACAAGGTTGTTCGGTAACCCTGAGGGTGGAAATGTTTATTAATAAATACACAATCGAAACATTGGATGGCATTGCAATCGACGGCTTACATTGAAAGGCATGCCAATCGACGGCTTACTGCTAAATCTTGTCTCTAGGGGCGTTATACATTATTATAAATAATGCAGGACGCCTACAGTTTCTTGATGATTGTTCTGATACTTATTTTTCGGCTTTCCACTTTTGATCATTTAAGTAAGCTTAGTTCAAGGATTATTGTAAATAAACGACACATTTTGTTAACAATAATAACGCAGTACGGGCATATCTACAGTGGAACTAATTTTGTTTGTAATAAAAGTTAAAAAAAAGACAAGGGCCCTGAGTTTCTCGCCTGATCCTCTCAGTTGAGGTCGCATTCCTATCTGGGTGTAGAGTTAAGAAAAAAAATGTAAATGACAATTTGTAAGTGCCTTCACTTGATCATTTGCCATCACTTCATTTTGATCACGCAAGTAGTCCCGAGTACGAGAAATATCTAGGTATATAGATGTTGTCTAGAGGCAAGAAGTGACAATTATAATATATGGTACCCGAACAACTCTATCCATTATTCTACATAATATTCAAACTGGAAATTTGGGTGCTAATAACACAGTATTAGCCTTCAATTTTCCAGTTTGCTATGTAATGTGCGTCGAAATGACCCACACCTCGGCTAATTCCCTCAAATCCCGACCCTTTGTTTGTGAGGGTTATATTCAGACGCTCTAACTAGACGCAATTAATATGTTTCAGATTTAACAGTAGTTCTAGTTCTTAGTTGGTATATAGGACGGATTGACAAGGGTTTAAGTCCTTATACCGGTTGATTTAGCAAGGATATCCTTATACCTATGAACCTGCGTTTTTATAGCGAATTTGAAATCATTATATGAAGTCAGAATAGGCATAATATGTCGATTTAAAAAAAGTTGAAAGGTAAAGGTAAAGGTCATACCCTTTCTGAATGACTCTGAATATATATATATATATATATATAATATATATAGCTATATATAGGCTATATAATATATAGCCATATTATATAGCCATCATTATCTATGGTATAAAGGTAGCCTTCATAGATAGATTTAAATACCAGGTATTAAAAAAGTAAGGTCCTCAGAAGTCCTTAACGAAATAATGACAGAGAATAAACGAATACCTCCAATGAAACAGATAGGGAAAGTGAATTTACAGTCGGCTATTATCAAACGATCCAGATCGTAAACCCCGAGTTAAAACCTCTTAAAAGCTACGTCGGCTACAATTTATTCACATTCTTGCTCCGTTGATAAAGCACTTATTCTACGGGAAAAGTACTGGACGTGCACTTTACAGTAATTAAATATTCATTTTGTTGAATAAAATAATCTATCTAAGTACCATTTACTGGGCGTGCATTTGTAGTGGCATGCTAAACGTGGAGGCGGACGCCATGCGAAGCGAGGTGCGTAGGGTGTAGCGAAGCTGTGGAAGAAGGGCGGTGCGAGGATGCGTGGCCGGACTCTTAAAACGATTCATTGCCATAGCTCATTTCACTAAAGCTATGCGCGGAAGCTGCACTACAAGTCTGGAGCAGGCAAGTGTGGTGCGCAGTACGCGTGTTAGACAAATATTTATTGCCGCTACATTTTTACCTGCCCAAGTGTTGGATATCCTTGGGATTTAAGCGGTTCCTTACGAAATCTTGTTAGGATTACTCGTGGATTCAAATTTTGTTAACCAAGATCTCGTACAGCTGGTAGGTGGATATAAGTAGGCCTTTGTATTGTATACAAAATTGAGTCAGATTTTGATACTACCGTAAAAAAGTTCCTATCAACTGCAGTATTTCCTACTTACAGCGTCGTTAGTTATACAACCATTGTACGGTAAGTATACCGCAATCTAAATTAATAAATATTACTTTACACACCTACATTATCTACCTATATATCTTAGTGAAAGTAGACTTATTTATGGCGCATTAAGGTTATTAGAGCTTACGAGGGTGGAGTATAAATTTCCCGCGTCCGCGTCCGTGATGTATTTTTAATAGGTATAATGGCTGGTGACTGAAATATCAAGAGTTGGTGATTGTTGATTTATAGGCACATCAAAATATTGCATTAATGGCTTACGTATCATTTAGGGAGTCTTTGCGACTTGCCAGTAGGTACTCAGATTGTCAATTCATTCAATGTCAGAGTCAGCACAGTAGGCACGTTTCCGCCAAAACTGGCGGCAACAAATGTAGATTCATAGTTTTCAAAAAATCAACATCTAACTTATGTTTACAAAATCGTGCTTTTCGAAAAACTTTTTTTTTACTTTCATCATGAGGCTTTCTTTGAAACTAGGTCCTTACTTAGCATTTACTGTAACACATTAAATAAATGCGATAAAATCTGTAAAATAAGTTTTATTTCAATTTGTAGTATTCGCGTAAATCTATATATATAAATATAGGGCATTTCAATGTATCTAGTGGCAAAGCATTACTTAACAAAATAGGTAAGTGGGTATACCCGGCTTCGACACCATGTTTAGACCAGCGTGCAAGAACTCTTGCTGACCCACATGAGTTCTTACCAAGTGAAATTGGTAAAATTCGGTCCAGATACAAATTCCATGGTTCAGTAGAACTATTTGCTCGTAGGTCATAATATGTTATCTTGTTTGCTTATCACTAGACTTGTGGCGTATAGATAAATCCTCTTCCGGAATAACTCCATTGTGAACTTTAATTATTCGTGAGCTCTGCTGCTATCTAGTCGATATGCAAATAAAAACATTGTCTGCTGAAAACTCAATTCTCTAACTCGATCCAACTGACCACTGAAAGGCCTTTCGTAGAGCTTATCCTAAATTCCAAGAGATGGCGCTAGTTAAAAGAATTAAGTTCTTATGGACAGGCGGAGCTACCTATGCAAAGAAACCGTTGTATATAATAATACCCTGAATAAATATTATTCTCTTCTTCTCTCCGTCTCCTACTCCTTCGTCATTCATTGATCGTTGGTTGATAGAATAGGCAGAGAAATTCTGTCTGCGGTTGATACTACTTCCTCTTTGGGCTGGTGGATATCCACGGGGTATCACCTGCTAGTGTTGGGAAAATAGGCACCATTTACATCATAAGTCGGAAAGACGACACCCACTAGAATCCGGATTACCTGATTGTGGTCCAAACATTTGCCCTAATTTATAATTATAGTGATCGCGATTCTTGATAATTATAAGTAGTGTTGACTGCGACATGAACGACTGACTGACTAGATAAAAAAAACCATAGTAGTTCAAGTAAATAATAAGGCAAACAATATAAGATATTTTTAGACTATCTAGCTACTACTGAACTTGAACGTCATTGACTATTAAAAAAAATATTTCCACCGTTGGCAAAGATTATGTAAGTACGTAGTACGTACGACATTACTACGATCGATCCACGCAACTCATGCTCTTCACTTCAATCGGCGTGGCAGCACTAGCAGCTCTCATTCATTCAATTTTAGTCGTGTGTGTAAGCGCTTCGCTGTCACGTGTGTCTCAAAAAAAAATTTTGGTGGCTGGCCGTCACGCTAATTTTAAATTAGCTCTTTTCAACACACACAACTGTAAGTAATATACCGTTTTGTCTTTATTTATTTATTTCCAATAATCCCTTGTAAGAATACAATAGAAATATAATTTATCGATCGCGTTACACCCTATGATGAAATAATCTTTGATATGATATAGTGCATGATTTTTTATAAGTTAAATATTTCCTGTAGAATCGCACGTGTTAATCAGATCGCTGTGAAATACAAATTTGAATATAACAATTCATTGTTCTTATACAACCACAATTTCCTACGCTTACGTAATGTCATTACGACACAGCCTTGGAATGGTACTGCTCTGATGACATTGATCCTGACCTACTTACTAGGGAGCAGATTCCAAAGCTATATTTGTATGCCCTCTGGCAATAGTCTCTGCTATTTGCAATATAAAAAATAGTTTTCGCGGTTTTTCGATGGTTAGCTGTTAACAGGAAAAATCCAGATTCGTTAAAATTTTACCAGGGTTTTTCCTGTAAGTAATGACTATTTTGATTTCAAAATAGTAATAAGTGGTTTTAGTTTCATTAATCTCATAGCCTTATGACCTTATTAATATGGCCTTCAACTTATAATCTTAGAACCCGAATAAGTCATCAATAAGACATTATATATTCTCTTTTCTCACCGGTAAAAGGTTCTATAGTCTAGGTTAGGGTTAGGTATAGTCTAGGTTTTCTAGGGTTCCATAGACAAACTAGGAAACCATCTAGTTTTGCCATGCATGTCTGTCTCTCAACATGTGTTTTAGCCATTAATTCAGAGGTTAGGACCATAACACCAAAATTTGGCATATCAATAGATTATGCCATCTATAAAAAACAGATGTACTTAGGACCTTTGAGGGCTAGAAAAAACAGTTTGCCTAGCGGGATCCCGTTAAACATTTATGCTTGATAATCACAAATTATTTTATAGAAACACAATGGGTGTACCTGCCGGTAATGCTGAGAACGGAAAGAAGATCTTTGTACAGAGATGTGCTCAGTGCCACACTGTAAGTAGTTTGATAGTATGAAACAGCCAATATCCTTGACCATAATCTTGGCATCATTTGACATTGGAATAATATAAAAAGATAAGTATCAGGTAGGAAGATAAAATTAACATAAATTATTTTGTACATTGAGTTTCATTATTCAGAGTATTTCTATATTTACATTTTTATAAGTATTTGCTTTAGATGACAATTTTATATTTACCTTCAACTTAAAAAAAGTATAGAAAAGGTGCATATTACATATTATATTGTATCTAGACATAGATCTAGGATCCTATTATATGCATCTACATAATTAAATGTATTATATTGTAATTTGCCCCCTTGTATTATTATATCCTTCTACATACAAATACAAAGTTAATAATTTTGGTATCATATAAATATCATGATTATATTTACAGGTTGAAGCTGGTGGCAAACACAAAGTAGGACCCAACCTGAACGGTTTCTTCGGCCGCAAGACTGGCCAAGCTGCTGGATTCTCATATTCAGATGCCAACAAAGCCAAAGGTAAAATAATCATGTTGTATCAGCTAGGTACACCACATCAATTTCTCAATGTACATCATGCCAGATTCACAGAACTTATTTTCGTGAAACTTAATGCTGCACTTAATAGTTGATAGGGTAAATAGAGGATTGGATGCCTTTCATTAGGCCAGGATTAGGTGGCGTTCCGATCCGGATGTAGGTTTAAAAAAAAATGTAATGACAATTTGTAAGTGCCCCCGTAGGCCGACGGGGGCCATACAAATTGTATATACGAAATAAATTATTTGACTTTGACTTTATCCCCTAATATATTTTTTACATATGAATGAAGTTACTAGCACAGCTAGTTCTTTTAATAAGATATATTATATAAGATTCAAATAGCCATTTAATCTGTCTATAAAATTAACTTTAATTGCATTTATTACCATACCTACCATGAATTATATAAATTATATGATATTTATGTAAATGTATTCAGTATAATGTAATGGCATAAATTAGCATGCAATAATTTCTTTAAATTTAAATGAATGATATACTTACTGTTTTATGGTGGCTGTAGATATGTGATACTAAATATTCGTAAAGTAAAAGGAACTATGGACCCTGTAACAACATAACAATAACTCATGTCATTTTTTAACAAAATGTATGTTATGAAGTTATTTAAAAAATCTTAATAATACTAGCTTTTGAAACTGAGATTCGGACCTGAGGTGCGAGCCTGGGTTTGAAACTACGATCCTCGTTACCGAGGCGAATGTTTGCATTTTTTTTTGTATAACTGGTGAAAACTTTTACGACATAAGGAATAGATAGTATTACGTTTAAATATTATACCATCAAAGGCTAGCCACACCTTGCCACCAAAATGGCAGTTTAGCAGAAATAGTATCAGGAATCTACTTACTTTGCTGATATAGATAGATAATACAAATACTTCTATCATAAAGTGATCAATTATGATATTATGTTTATCAATGATGTCAGTCATTATTGCTAATAAGAATGATTTCTGACAAGAACATAAATTTTCACAGGTATCAGCTGGAATGAGGACACCTTGTTTGAATACCTCGAGAACCCCAAGAAATACATCCCTGGTACCAAGATGGTGTTCGCGGGCTTGAAGAAAGCGAACGAGCGTGCAGACCTCATCGCCTACCTAAAAGACGCTACTAAGTAATATAAAGGAACATAGAAAATATTGTACGAAATAAGAAGAACTTTCCATTACATTTCTGGAATGTACTTCTTATTTTATAGCCCAATCAGTATCATCAATGTATTTGCAATAATAAAGTTGCCCAATACATAATAGCATAGATCACACACTTCATATATTTTAGCTGTTACATTATGTGAGTACAAGATTGTTGAGTATGTTACATACTATTTTAACAATGCTGTGATTGGTTTACTATTATTAAATTATTAATAGAGTCCCCGATTAGCTTTTCATTTGTGAATGTTTATTGATGTCTATTTATTTTTGTCATTGTGTCATTACAGTTTTACCTCTATTCCTGATTATTGTTACCATTAATTTATTAGTAATATTATGAGCGATTAAAATAATTTATATCAAAATTATTTTTTTTATGTTTCAATACCCCAATTTCTCTATTGCATTGGCAATATACACAAACGTGTGATGCCAAAAAAAATAACATTAAAAATCTAGCAGGGGCGGTAAAATGCGAATAATTTCTAAAAAAAATCGCATTTTGATCCAGAACTCGGTAAGCTTATGATTGGGTTTTTGAACTACTTACCCTGATTCAAAACCATTGGGTAACCCCTTCATAAAGCCAGTCGTTACTCGTTCGTTTTGTAACGTCTGGGCCTCACTTGCGACTAATGCCGTTAATTAACGCGTTATTAGTCTTAAATATTGGTATTTTATGTTAATCAGCGGTATTAGTCGCAGGTGTTGCAGTAGCGTTAGTACATTTTTAAAGAATAAAGCCCATTGAATGATAATCCACCCGTCAGACGAATGTGGCTCGCTGATCGACTAGTTCTGGCCCTGGAAGCTTTTTATTTTCATGAGAAAGAGCTATTACTTTATTATAGTAGGCAATCTCTAGTTAGCTTGCACAGTATAGTAGTAGATTTAATTTATGATATAAGGCAACCCTGCAACCAAGTTGACATTTTTATTTACGTTCGTTCAATTTGGTTCGATTTCACAAATTTACCTACCAAATGCATGATTGTGTGTGGTCTTTTCATTATTTTAACTAGTTTTAGTTAATTTGTGGTGCAATATAATGGTACTGATGTACTATTCACACCACAGGAAATAGTGTAAATTTAATTTAATAAATTTGTGACCCGGATTAGCGGAAGTGTAAATTTGCCAGCGTTTGGTAAGTTACCTGGAATATTTTTAATTTTACCCTGGTAGGTCTTCCCAATTCTAGAATGCTGCAGATCGATCAAAATGTAAACATCGATCTCACCACAGCATAAACATTGTAGTCAGTTTGTCAACAAACAGCTATTTCCATTATTTTATAAATAAATACATACCTAATTTTGTACTATTTTTGTTACACCTATCTATATAATTATTTTCTAATTATGGGTTTTACAATCTCAATTTAGTGCCTCTTATTACTTAGAACTTCCTTAATCATTTCTTCATTTTTGTCAAACTATTTTTTTTAATTAGCAGATCATATCAACTCTATGTATTAAAGACCTCACTATAACAGAAGAATATTAATTTCAAACTCACTGAAATGGCAAAAGCAGTAGTGTTGAGCTTCCATGACATTTTGCTTCATCGGTCGGACATTGAGCTTCTACATGGACCGTATTGGTTGAATGATACAATCATATCATTTTACTTTGAATATTTAGAAAAAGTGATATTCAAAAAAGCCAGTGAATTACTGTTTGTTTCCCCGGAAGTAACACAATGTGTAAAGATGGTTCAGACGGAGGAAATTAAAACATTTTTAGAGCCGCTCGGTGTTGATACTAAGAAATTTATTTTCTTTGCACTGAATGACAATGATACTCCAGACATGGCGGGTGGCTCGCACTGGAGCCTGCTTGTTTATTCCAAGCCAGAAAATTGTTTTTTCCATCTTGACTCATCAAATGTCAGTAATCACAATGCTGCTTGGGATTTTTCAAGTCATTTAATTCCATACTTAGCTAAAGGAGGTAAGTTATCATTTCTTTGTGTAGCAGACTAAGTTGCTGTAACCAAGTAAAACATAAGTCAAATCACATGTACCAATAATTAAGATTCAAAATGTCTTCCTACAGTTCTTAAAAATACTTATAAATGTTATTACAAACATGATTCATAATTGCACTTAACACTTTCAGGCAACATCAACTATGTAGACAAGGAATGTCTACAACAAAGCAATGGTTATGACTGTGGTGTTCATGTTATATGTAATGCCGAGAGACTCGCTGAATGTGCCCACAATTCAGGACATCTGGACAATTGTGATATGCTAGTCAAGATTAACCCTAGTGTGAAGAGAAAAGAAATATTGAATATTATTCACGACCTATCCCATTCCGACTAACTATACTTAGGTATTATCATGGTTAATATTGTCTTTTTGTTATATTTATTTTTATCAGTTATTAAATTTTAATCAGTACTACTTAATTGTTTCATTTATGTCATGAACGAATTTAAGAAACTGGCAATATTAAAATCGTAAATAATACAAGAAATAACATATTATAATGTTTATTGTTAACATACTTCATTATTAAAATTCAGAGATTAGTTAGTTACTTAAAGTGATGTCATGGCAAACACAGTTTCCAATATTACTAGTAAAACATTGTGACATTATAACTCCATAACTTGTATATACAATCATCTGTTCTTAACAGAATTATCAAAATATGTAGGTATCATATATAAAGGTACACAAGATATAATAAACCCTTAACAAATATGTTTAGAAACATACCAAATTTAAACTATACAATCATTTAGTAAACAGTAATATATATTAAATAAAAAAAATACATAAAATATATAGGCATTATATTTTATGTAGCTAGCGTAAATACTAATCAAACACGAAACACCAGCCACTCGCATATTCTTTAGGCTAAAATAAACTCCTGTTGAATTGAAGTAGTAGATTATAATACCTGTGGCAACTAATACTAATCTACAGAAAATGTACTTAATAATTAGCCCATGAATGACCAACTGCTGGGCACGGGAATCTCTTCAATGCGAAGGTGATTCAGGCTATAGTCCACCACTGCAGCTGGTTAGTTTACCTGCTGGTTTCCTGACAATGTTTTACCTTACAGTTTAAAAAATGATAATCATGATTGGAAATCCAGAAATCACAGTTTTATTGGCCGGGCTTAGAACCTGCGGCATTTTTTCGAAGACGTAAATTAAACTAATGCTACCCACAGAAGGTTATGTTAAAAAAAGCTGATATATATTATAGGTATCAAATACATAAATGCATAAAGTTGTGAGTAGATGATAAGGTTTCATAAAATTCTTGATATAAACTAGCCGTATAAAACATTGGTCCACCCACGAGCTCACAGTAGGTACCGTGGAACTTTGCCAGCTTTATTGCGCTTTTTGCGGCTCAACCCACCCTCCAAACGCCCGATCCAGCTCCTCTGCTACAGCCAAACACAGTCTATCCTGATTATGATTTGCAATCACTTGGATTCCAATCGGTAGCCCTTCCCTACTTAAACCTAAAGGAATCGTCGTCGCTGGTAGACCTAAACTGTTAATGATAGCGGTATAAACAAAATTCAATGGTCTCAAAAGTGGCTCATTGTGATACGGCGCTGCTGTGGGATGCGTTGGATACAAGAAAACTCCGTTATCACCGAGCATATCTGTGAATGCCTTCTCGAGGTCGTCGCGAAGTTTCTGATACTGTTTGTGTTTCTCGCTACCGATTTCTACCCCTCCGTAGTCAAACAGCGCCGTAAAGAGGCCGATGAACGTATTTCCAGACAATCCAAAGATGTTTTTTACTATCTCGATACAGATAGCTGGAACGCTCTCTTTCTTCATTATAAATTCCCCAAATCTCTTTTTGTTTTTCATACCCGCAAACCAAATAGGCATGGACTTGCGTAGTAGTGGAATGTCTTTCTCTACGGCGTCGATTTCGTGTTGGTGTTTCCAAAATTCCACGACTTTCTTCATGGCCGCTTTAATTTCTGGATCTACAGCATCTACTATAGGCATTTCGGTGCCAAATCGGTAAAAAATATTTAGTTTTTTAACGTCTACGGGCTCGGTCAGATTTAACTTTGTAGCGTTGTCCCCTGATATTATTTTGAGAATAGGCTTCAAGTCCACTGCATGTCTTGTCATTGGGCCGATACCTGTTCATAAATGAATAAGATATGAATACGGATACGGATTAAAAAAATACAAGAAGCATTCTATTTATTTCGGTTAATTGATGATGATGTTACCCAAGAATGAATTTTGTAGTTCCGATTCTGGTATCGGGTACTGCCCTTGGTTGGACACGATGTTCCTTGATGGCTTGTGACCAAATATTCCGTTGAAGTACGCTGGCATACGTATCGAACCACCGATATCAGAACCTGGAATATTAAAAGTTTTGATTTAAGATACAATCTAAGGTAAAAAAAGTATAATTTTTTATCTAAAAGTTTCTATTCAATTAGGTGAGGGGTTGAATTTTAATGAATATACTTAATAGACCGGATAAGGTTTTTAGTGAAAGAAAAAATATATAAGTTATCGGGAAAAACTACAAGTGATTTTTTGTATGGGATTTGGACAGAACAACATCTGTACAGTTAGCTAGTTATAAATAAATTTAATTTGTTATAGAACTATCTATGAACATGAACTCATTAATAAAAAAACATTTTCAAAAACAATTTAACAATTATTATAAGCATCTCTTCAATATAATAAGAATCATTGGTGCAAAACCAAATTTATTCAACTGGTATATGTTAGTACTGGTTTCAAACTTAAAGTACGCCTAGATATCTACTAACCAGTTCTAACTAAACGCATTCAGGAATAACACCATAATTATTCTTTATATTTACTGCTGAACACCTTCCGAGTCTGCAGCAGAATAAGAAGAGCACTTACCGATACCAAAAATACTGCCTCCGGCTGCTTGGCAACAGCCCTCGCCGCCTGACGATCCACCCACTATCCTGGTGGTGTTGTATGGGTTTTTAGTTCTTCCATGCACGTGATTGTGTGTCTCCCACCTGGAATGGAAGAGGTCTACATATAAATAACATTGAAATGCTATACGTTAATAGGTACATCATTTGAGAACATGTCTGAACACGCATCAAGAAATAAATTACTAGACGGATATTGATCCAAATTTGCGTGGTACCCACCACGCAAATTTTGATATAACCCGTGTTAACTTTGTATTTCGGGAAATTTAAAGTTTACCTCGGAATAGTAAATCCAATATAAAACAGTCATATCAATATAAGTCGCGGGCGCAGCTGTTATTGCTTAAGGTGAATGCTCAGGGTCGGTTGCCGCACATTTTCGATAGATGGTCCTGTTTTTCTGCAACTAGTTACACGAACATCGAGCATCTATGAGACTTGATGTTGCAAATTGCGAGCACTACTACGACATTGCATTGAAATATCCAAAAAAACATTAACCTGAAATCATTTATAATGGATGAGATACCATGGCTTCTAAAATCCTTGTATAAATAGGCACTCACACATAGACAAATACACGTCTTTTTTGTGCCGCTAGAGCGCAGCACTTGTTAAAAGTCTCGCATACTAAAAGTTGTCTTTTTATGCCACCAGGTAGAGCGATCATAAAAAAACTTATTTATCGGTTGTAAAATAATAGAAATACTTTTGCAAGCTTTGCAATATTAAAAGTTTCAGAAATAAAAGATAGAAAAGAAAAATGTATACTTTCATGTTCGTAAATATAATGTTTATTGTATAGATCTTATAAATATAGCAAGGTTTGCATGATAACTGTAAAAGTATTACGCTTTACAATATACCAGATCAACAACAAGAACAATATTTATTATAATTTACAAGGGAATAAGAAATTTGGCAATGTAGTTCTATACCTAATAAGGGATACAGCTACATTTCCAAATTTCTTTGAAACAATGTTGTTTGTTGTTGGTATTCTAAAATTAGGTAAATATAACATTGTTTCAAATACTAATATTATGATATAGAATCGACTCTATACAATTTACAGTCATCTTGATTCTTGCAACCTCCTGTGCTTCATTCCTCCGCTAAAAAGAAAAAAATAATTGTTTAGTCCAATAATAATTATTACTGTATCCATACTTATTATAAGGTAAATGCTGCTGTGACATGTATAGATTCAATCATTCAATCATCGTTCCAGAGACGGGCCAACATACACCGTCACACTGCAATGCACCCACATTTCACCGATGGTATTTTGGTACCAATGTAATAGAGGGTGAGCCCATCGCCATTATATCGGGCACACGCCTCCTCAATATGAGGGGCATATAGGCCGTAGGCCCAGTGCAGTTTAGTGAACTTCACACGACTTTTGACAGACATGCAGGTTTCCTCACAAAGTTTGCCTTCATCGTACAGCAAGTGATATTTTTTGTGGAAAATAAGATTCGCACATGAAAATCCGGAAATCTCAGTGATGGGAGCCAGGGTTTGAACCTGAACACCTCGTTCCAAGGCGAGCGTTCTGCCAACGAGGCTGTCACTGCTGTACAACTTTGGAATCTATACTAATATAATAGATTCCACTAGATGCGCTGATGTTCTTCACTCTCATAATACGATGGGATGGCAATCCGGTACAATCAGAGAGATCGGGCTGTGTTGTCCGAAGCACAAGCAAGTGATAATCATGAAATTGAACTTGTGTTGTGTAGCCACTTTACAATACGAGTTATGCTCTAAGGTATTTGTTACCAAGTTGTCCCGACTTTCACCAGTGTCACATTCCATCAGTATCTCCATTACAATTCAAATAGCAAACAAAACACAAATTAAAACAAAACTAATCGCAAATCCCACACAATTATTATTTGAATTTTGAAGTAAGTTTTTACATACATAATCACAAACAACATGAAATCGGTCGCAGCAGAGTAGTGAGTCCATTTTTTTTTATAATTCTGGAATTTGGCATCAGCATACCATAGACATGCTGCCAATTTGGTCAAGATATAATAAATTAACTTCGTAGACACCCAGAACAAAATAAGTAACACTATTCTATACATTCTAAGAACTTGGTAAGTGCTTACCGACTTTTATATTTATTAAATATCTATACCTCAGATTAACAGAATCCAAAGAGAATAATTTTAAAAAATATAACAGTAGGTAAGCACATACATAATATCTAAGTACAGAATGTATGTGCATCAAAACCAGTTATTTTCGGCCTAGGCACCTATTTATTATGTAGACGAGTACTCGTATCCGAGGTATAAGGTTTTGCGTTCAGAAACGAAAAAAAAAGTAATATCAATATATCTAAAACTAAGTAGGTTTCTAGTTGGTACCAATTTATAGCTACTCTATAATAAATCGGTAAGTAAAAAGAAGAGAAATAGGTGCACATAGGTATGTTTTCTTAGATTTATTCAATTACGAGCTATGTCGCACTTGATTTGTTCAAACGTTCAAGGGGTATCCCATTCATTAGGCTTCCCTATAATTTCGAAAAACCCGTTCATACTAGGTGCCGGGGCTTGCTTTCTTGTATCGCCAATCGTGTTAGGTTAGTTGGTTGGATATATATGTATGTATATATATATATACATACATGCCTTGCTGGTTGGTACCTTCCTATAGCTAGTCAGTAAGTAAGAAGAAGAGATAGGTACACATATAGGTCGCTATGTAGATTTTCTCAGATTGATTCAATATTGAATAATTACTAAAAACCGATGTTACGAAATATGTCGCGCGAGTCGCTGTCGATGTATTCTAACATTTTTTCTAGTCACAGCTGGCTGTGCTACTGATATATATATATATATATATATATATGTATATCTATACTAATATTATAAATGTGAAAGTTTGGATGGATGGATGGATGAATAGATGGATGGATGTTTGTTACTCTTTCACGCCCGAACGGCTGAACGGATCTGGATGAAATTTGGCACAGAGATAGATTACAGTCTGGAATAACACATAGGCTACTATTTATCCCGGTAAAATGTATGGTTCCCGTGGGATAGATGTTTTAATTTTTCATACTTTTTATCGCGGGTAACACCGCCGGGCGCATCTAGTATATATAGATATATATATATATATATATATATATATATATATATATCAGTAGCACACCCGGCAGTGCCTAAAAAAATGTTTGATAAATTGATCAATAAATCGACAAAGACTCGCGCGACATATTTCGTAACACGACATCATCTAGCTATGGCCTTGGAAGGTGTACATACTACCTATATATATTTTCGTTATATTACTACCACACCATGTTGGAGTAACACGGCCGAGCTGTGTGTTTTGGAAATCTAATATTCACTTACAGAAACAATATCAATCATTCAAAAAGACAAGCCCACCGGCAAGATTTGAACTTGCTATAGTACACGTTTGCATCAACCGTGTAGAACATTAGGCTACGTAGACCACTAGTCAAGACGACGAATATTTTGATAGGTTTCAATGATATTTACAACCAATTGAAACATGACATATTCATTCATTCATTGATTATTTAAAAAAATAAATACATGCCTTATGTAGGTATGTAGGTTATTTTATTATAATAACCCGAAAAAATATGTTTTGGGTGCAGACAAATCCTAAAAACTTGGATTACAGGAAATAGGGATACATGACGATCTGCACACACAGATAATAACACACCCCAAGTGGCTCAAGTGAAAAACGTAGGTACATGCGATTGTTCGTAGGTTCGATGGACGAACGAAATTTATATGTATTTTTTATTTTTAATTTTTTATTATGAATCTTTATACTTATTTATAGTAAATTTATATCTCTCTATATATTATAATGTTATGTCTTTATGTATTATAAGTAAAAACTCCTGCTGCCATCTGTCGCCGTAAATACTGAAAGACAAAGAATCGGATGCTTTATTAGTTACGGGTTAATTTGGACAGAGGCGCTTTTATTCACGCACACAAGCCTAAAATTTAATATCGTTTTATGATGTTATTACTATAAGATTTTGCCTGATATTTCATTCTGCGAGCTCTTTAATTTATAGAGAATTGATAACAATGCTTGTACAACTAAAAAACTGTATGTGTATCGAGTATTACAATGTTGAAATTTGTATGGGAATGCGACTGATCGCTTCCACCTTAAATGATACACAACCGTGAGTAGCTAGCACTTGATCGTGTAATACGTACATGAATTTTCATTCTACATTTGAAGTGCAGTATAAATAACTGACATGTAAGTATTTGATAATATTTATATTTGCAGTAAACTATTGCCAAAGAGATTCGAATACTTACCACATACAAATCTCTGGTACGTTGGTGAGACCCATGATGATAGCGCCTTTCTCTCGTAATAACTTGATGGCGTCTGCATCTTTTTCTGCTATGAAGTCTTTACGAAGGACTACGCCTGAAGTTTGATGCAAACCTGTAAACAGAAATAAGCCATTATTAACAGATCCACGATCTAAAAATGTAAGATGATGAACGGTGTTTATTCTAATGTTGACGTCGTCTCAAAATTCAACGACTAGTTTTGCCATACTGACATCAGCTTTGGTGAACAATTGTTATGCTGAAATTGTGCTGATTTCTGGAGGAATAACTGTGTTTTTTAATGTTTTGATAATTGTATTGTGTAATATGCGTATTTATGTTCTATGATTGCTAATAATGAAATAGTTGTCAATGTAACTCTACCGACACGTTTAAAGTTATCGACCAAAATAATGATTACAACACGAAGCTCCAGTGCTGTTAGGTCACCGACATAACTAGCGCTTGTATGACAGAGAAAGGGCATGACATAACTTCTTTCCCGCTTATACCACATTTACTAGCGAATATCTTTGAAATGTGTATGGAAAAATATATCACAGTCTGTCATAAAATAATTAGTCCTCACCCACGCTTTGATTACATAGATCAAATAAGTTGAGTGAATTCAATAAAATTAAGTATAATACTACAATTACAATTTACTAACACGTACGTTTTTCAACAAGAAAAAATTGCCGATGAACATTTAATCTATCTTTTAGTCAACAAAATGTCAAAATAGAATCGCAAAGAAATGGTCGGCCGTTTGTTGTTGCAATTGTTATCTCCAAGCAATCAATTTTACTTAACGATTACTGTGTTTATCTTACCTTTAACGCCAATACAGTCCTTCGTTGTGAAGGGAACACCCAGCAAGGGCATATCTAGTTCCAACTGATCAATGGACTTTAAACCGCTTCGGACGAGTTCATCGGCCTCTCGTGCTTCCTTCAGCGCTAACTCAAATCGATCTTCAACGAAACAGTTGAGAGCTGAATTCACATCTTTTATTCGCCTGATACAAGCCTCCAACACTTCCACGCTTGTTATCTGGAATATATGTAAAATGGCAATTTTATATTTTGAGCAACAACATTTAAACATATATTTACATACTTACCTATCTTCTTCAAAACAATTTTTTTTATAGAATTAATTAATCATTGATTTTACCATAGTAACAAAGATACATGGACAGCGATACAGAGACACAATTATTACAAGGATTATAGTAGTTGATAGTTACTAATCAATAATATTATATTCTTTATCGATAATATTGAAGTAATTTAACTGATTTGCTATACATCCCGGTAGAATTTAATCGAAACACACCGATGCAAATACTGATCATATGCATATAATACCATGAAACATTCATTCTCCAAATAAACGATATGTATATTTATCTACAAGCATTGCTCAATTCAAACTGGTCGTCGTGATCGTGTTATTCGTTCATGCTCACACTCAATTTAACTCGCTTTGTGAGTTCATTTAAATCAAGTATCATTAGTTACATCGTTGGTAACATAACTCGCAGCGTATCCTGCATTTACATGATACAGAATCATACTAAAACAAACACGATTGCTTGGGTACCGAAAATAACTCTACTGATAATAGAGACACATTCATAATTTACACGAGAAGCTTATAAGAACGTTCAAAAGGCTATGTACGGCAAATATACTGTGCAAATATAGGTTCAGAATATTCATGCTATTTAGAATTTGAGGAACGTTTTGGGGAGGACTAAATAATGGCTTCGGTTCAGCTATTAAGTAGATACCTACGGTATTCTGAAGATAGTACGGCTATTTTAGTCATTGTACTAATTAGAAAACTATGTTTATCTATTTCATAATTTATTGCATTTATGTACGTAGGTCCGAACGTAAATAGCTCTGCCCTAGCAGCAACCAATTGCTTCGTATTGTACATACTTTATAGTCTGTCTGTGTAGTACCTACCTACTTCACAATACATTAATGTCAAGGAAACTCGTATACCTAAACAAGTCTAGGTATAAACATCCATGAATATAAGGTGTAACAAAAATAGTGGCAAATATTTAAAGGGTCTTACAAGTAGGTTAACGATCACGTTTATCTATAAAATACACGTGAAAACAGTGTTTGATTTTTCTTTGAGAAAACAAACTGCACCATTTCACCACGCCGTTAGTATACAGTTCTATTTTTAAAGTTTCAAATAATTTGGATATTTTATTCGGGAATATGACCTTTATAGCTTACTGATGGACATCTAACTATTTAACACTATTATTGTTTCACCTTGTTAAATGTATAACATCTACGTACAGTACGTTTTAAAAGATTTATAATTATGATGCGTAACCATGCACATGCTTTAGAATTTAGATGGACGAAGTGTGAATAGTCATTTTGAGTGCAAAGGAAATGTATACTAGTATGAATAATGCACTTCATCAATTATCTTTAGCATAGTTCATACATTCCTTAAGATAGGTAAGACATCAAGGGTAGGATAATGACAACCTTACTCAGATCATAAAAATTCAATATTAACACCTAAAAAAACATAGATAATAATTGTAACTTTTGCACCAATTAGCCTCTTGTACTGATGTACATTTAGTTCGTGTAAACCCATAGCGTGACTAAAGAGGCCAATGACGTAGACGAGACCAGACAGGGTATGAGAACTTTTCATAGACAATAGATAGATAGTAGATAGGTATCATATACAGATATAGCAACTTTGTTTCATTAATTTCATTTGATATTATCTAATCACATTAGATTCTGATAACCAGGCCATATACTTATTTATTATAAAAAGCTCTTATCTTTTGGTTAATGGACTTTGCTGTTGCAGATAGTACATATAATATTTTATTTTATGACAGACTAAAAAATAATAATTATTAATCATCATCGCATTGTGGTCGCAAAAAATATGGTGATAGCGCAGACAATATCTCCAAAGATATTGTTTAGTTTCCTTTTCGTACTTTTAGGTACTCATTACACATTTAATATGTTAATATCATCAATTATAATTAACAAGGCAAATTATACTTAATATATAAATAATGTTAGGATGCTAGAGTAATTAACTACGGCTAAAGAAACTGTTTTAAAAACTTAATTAGAAGTAATTAGTACGTAATATTGTTAGGCAATTGACCGCCGTGTAATAGTGGTGCAAGAATAAGGGTTAATAATTAGGAATTCCTAATGCAAAAAACAGTAGCTTTAATTATATACAATCTAAAGCGAAAACACAAACCTCTTGGTTCCGGATCTTCTTAGCGACTTCTATAGCAGGCTTTCTCAAAATATCATCAGCTATAGGCGGTATCTTCGCACCTTCCGATCCATAATACAAACTGATGAAAAACCTCCCAATACATGCAAATATTAATCTCAGAACGTGGAGCACTCTCAGTTTCAACGGAAAAGGTTTTATGCTTATCTCCGGCGTACACATTTTATCGAACTTCAAATCACTGTACTAATAATAGACGCTTCGCATGAAAACTATGGTTGACGCTGTTATATTTTGAAAACAATGTTTTGGAAGTTAGCGTTCGCGAGAAACCTGCGACAACGCCTGTTTACGCGGTCAACTGTGCGACTCGGAATGAATGAGCGAGCGATGAAATCCGAGGACACATCGGCTCGTCTGGTCCGCGTCGGCCGGTGTTGCTGTCCCGCTCTTTCGCAGACGTAGTACGTAGTCGTTGCGCTCGTTTCTCGTCTGGAGGCACACGACGAAGGTGCTACTATACTAGGTGTCTGGTATCGCTGGCTAGCTCTGGCTGCTAGTAGTGCTTTACTTTATCGCTTCTGTTAGTAATAGCACAAACCATCGATTCTTTCGCGTGACGAATAATATTGATAACATAACGTGAGTTCTTCTTCTGATATTATTTGCGGTTAGATAATATTGACATTTGTACCCTCGTTTTTCAGTGTATTCTGTTAACTTTATCGTCCAAAATACATATGTATCATATTAAGATATTTTGATCTGTTATGTTTATCCTCACCTATTTTTCAATTTCTACATCTATTGCGGCGTTCACTTGAATATAATGCGTTTGTCTGGCTTGTTGTTGTTCCGTCCGTACCTGATTCAAAAATAGAATTCCAATTCAACATTATTTCAGCAACTACTTACCTACCAAGACGTCAGGCCTGTGACCACAAGATATATGATTACTCCATGCGTATGACTAATGAATTTGTACTGAGTAGGTATTGTGAGCTTTTTCATAGTAGGTAAGTATACGGAATCGTGGCTCGCTACGATCAATAGGATACTAACAAGCGCAAGCGCGGACCAAAAAACATGATTCACAAATTTCGTTCAAAATGTTTTATAGTCTGTATATGAAGCTATTTTTAACCGACTGCGCGACGCAAAGGAGGGTAATGAGTTTATATGTACGTTTGATCCTTTGTGGCACTCTAGTGATCAAACGCATGAGCCGACTTTGATGATTCGTCAATCGATTTGCCTTAATTGTGAGAGTGCTACCAAACATATGACAGTAATCAAAATTCAATATGGTGACAATAAGACGCTATATTAGTTAAAATAAAGTAGAAAATATGTTAAGTAACATTGATCAATTGTTGAGTATCATTATATTATTGAATACGTATTTGAAAATCATCATTTGGTTTCTCCTATCCTTTTTCATTCCGAATGGCCATTTAGGATCTATAACAATTTAAGTTGGTTAGCAGCCATTCTGCCTTAAACTTTCAATACCTACTTATAATAAAGTGGTGATAATTTTCTTATATAATCGCGTAATATAAATTATCAAGAGTGTAATAAAAAACCTGACTGTGTAAGAGATAAGAGTGAAAAGAAAAAAAGCAAGTCGTAGCGACTTCATCAGTCGGGTTCCATTAAAATGTAGACAGGCTCAAATCTTCCTAAAATGGGTCACGACTAGCTGTTGATTATTAAATTAAATTAAATAGCTGTAGATTTTTAAATTAACTTTCTTTTCCATGGTTTTTTTCTTCTAGAAATATTTATTATGGAGAACGATAATGACTTACTTATACATGTCAGGATAAACTATCTTTATTTATGCATTTTATCATTACCTTTGTATTTACAGCATTTACAGATGATTAAAACTTTATCATTTAATTTAAACTTCCATTACATTTGTATTGTAAACATGGTGCGCGTTGAAAAACATGATGATATTTTACCGATACGAAACTAAACGTCAATGTCATGGTCACGTTTTTTTTTTAATTTGGCATCACCATAGGTATTTTGCTAGTGTCAAGTAATATAAATTATTTCTGTTTTTGAATATATGCACAAGCCCAAAGGCTAGGCCCAAGTAAAATACCCCCCATCCCTCAATCAGTAAAGTGATGGATACTTTACCGAAAGATTTTTCATGGATTTTTTGTGAGAAACTGAAAAGCCATGTTCCGTCACTCTGTTTCAATTACCTACACTTGTGCACTTTACCGAACCCATAATGGTTAATATTCCACTTATATCACTATAACTCGCAGGAACACTAGTTTTAGAAATTAAAACATAACTGACGCCATGACTTTTCAGTTTTCCGCTAAACATCTCTCCCTTGAGTCATGGTCACGTTTCTTTATGGTGTTGGTCACATTTTTTTAGTATGGAGGTAAAGTTTTATATCGTCCACAGCGATTTATGGTTCAAGAACCTTTTCCGAAATAATTACTATAACTACAGTTATTATGAGTTCTATCTTTTGCCAATTATCCGGTGCTTCGAATATGGCAGTGTATCCGGTACCCGGACTAAACACTATCTATTGCGTATCTAACCTATCGTCTGTAGATTCAGACGGCTTCTATTTGAATGGCTTTTATTTTATCTTGCAGAGCATGGCCGATTCATCAGACACGGAACCGACACGGAGCAGTCCACTTAAAATAACGTATCCCACAGTCCTATGCACATCAGAACCATCTGATGACAAACCAGACATATCCATGAAATCGAACTCCTTTATTTCAGGATCGAAAAAATCGATTCCTTCAAACCTTGGTACTCCTCCGTCACCGTTAAGACTACCATCTCCATTATCATTACCGACTTCACCGTTAGTGAAAGTCTTCGAATCACCTCAGCCCTTATCCCTACCGAATACAAATACACAATTGACGTCACAACAAGCAGATGGCCGAAAGGTGTTAGTCAATTCTGGATCTGCTACCGGTAAGTGTTCATTCTAGCAAATTAGCATCCTTTACTGCAGCTGTTTAGCGGTTAAGTGCTAACAGCGAGATGTTAAAGGGAAATATACACACAACACCAACAACTAACCCCAAAATGTATGGATTTTTTATATCTTTATCAAACGTCATATATTTCTGTGCACAAGAGTTTCGCTTTACGCACTGCTATATGACGTTTGATAAAGTTATAAAACGTTTATAAATTCGAGGATACAGTTTTAAATGAACTTAATTCGCATTGTCTAGACTTACTCTTTTCAGCAAATACTTTTATACTGCCTTTGATATTTGTTATACATTTTACTGAGCGTAGCTTTTGAATGAATAAAATTACGTGTAAACTATGACTATTGGAGGTCGAGCAGTGGAGCAAACTCGATGGTTGTGTGGATAAACCTAGTCTGGTAATAAATATACCTACAACATTCCTTAATATTTTTCGATCCCCGAACACGTACGATCAAACAAAATTATCGTCCACCATATGATCGTCGATTATCAGGAGCTGACTCAAAACTACACGATCCGATAAAACTCGAGCAATGCCGTGACGTGACCAAGAACTTTACTCTACCGCCAGACGAACTCACCAACTATGTCCCACACTAAGCAAGTAGCAACGCTTGTATTATAGCTACCGTACTATATGGACTAGGGGCGAACGTAGTATATAATATTTATATAGATATTAAACATCCATGACTCGGGTACAAACATTCGTGTTCATCACACAAAGTTTGTCCCGTCAGACTGTGAATCTTAGCTGTAATCGTAACACAAATTAA
Organism: Pheosia tremula; assembly: GCA_905333125.1. NCBI lineage: Eukaryota > Metazoa > Arthropoda > Insecta > Lepidoptera > Notodontidae > Pheosia > Pheosia tremula. The sequence goes on from HG995411.1 coordinate 4,933,019, forward strand.
TTATTCAGAAAATCCACATACAATGCGGGCGATTGTTTGATTAATGTTAGTAACGGACTACGTGCACGAACGTAGAGTTCGCAACTAATTAATAATTAAAACCCCTGATTTGGGCTATTGTGATATAGACATAGCTATGTAAGTTCTACGTACAATAGTGTATTAAAACATTTTAAGTGAGTAGGTTATACTGGGCCCCAAGTCTACTAACACAATCGGTTCATAATCGAACAGCAACCGCAAAGTAACTGTCACTTTTGACAGATACTGTATGGATATCTGTCAAAAGTGACAGTTACTATACGAATCGATTGCGTTAGCGGCCTTGGGGCCCAGATCTTCGTGTGAAAACAGAGTTTGTGTTGTACTTGTAGGATGCTGTACCCAAAAGATCCAAACGGAGCCCTATTGGCTGTGCCAACGTTGTCCTTCGATCTGTTGAAGGCATCCTATAATCGAGTTGAGATAGGTACTTGCAATTCACACATAATGTTAAAAACCACGATCGCAAGACAAACAAATATACATAGTAAGTTCTTTACTTCCTTATACTTTTTAATTTTATTTATGAGTACAAATATATCTACAATGTCAAGAACTCCCATTATATTGTATATGACGCAACCGACGAATAGGTACGAGGTACGGACGAAGACGAAAACCTACGAATTATTCGAAGACGTGAGGTACTGTTCCAAAAATAATTAATTTATACATCAAGTTGTAAATATTTTACGTTCATTCATCCTGAAATGTTAACTAAACAATTTAATTGTTTTGTAAAGATAGGGTATTCGTGGCTGAATTTAAACAATTGAGGAAATAGAATTGGTTTCGATCAGACAGACTGCTAAGGACCTTCCTAAAGTATCTACTCATCTTTACATAACGTTCGCGACGATATGGAATCGATTTTCCACCTCGTAAGCTTGACGTCATTTTCTGTTATTATCTATGGTTATTTATTACTACGTGGAAACGTCTAAGTTATTTCGTTAAGGAATAGAATAGAATGTACACTGTACAATGTACACTGACTATGTAAATTCATTCATTAATTCATTCAATATATAATTTATATTGCATGTTCCAAAACTTCATTTTGACAACTGTGTGATTATATATAGAATGGCGGCGCATACAAGTGCCTTCATTAAACCTTCTGACACTCACGGTACCCTAATAAATATGAAGATTTAGCATTTTTTTCCAGGACACCGAAAATGGGAAACCCTCATCGTTTTCATTCATATTCCGCAGTTGAGCGGTAGGCGCGGCGGAGGGCGGCCGTGCGCTCCTCTCCGCGAAGCCCTTCCTTACAATGCCGATACTAATTCGCTTTAGTTATGTACCTAAATGGTGTTAAGTGAAGTGGCAATTAGTATGTCGCATGCTTGTAAACTGACATCGTGTACTATATACGTTCTATTCCCTAACGAGTTCGTAATGAGATACATTCGGGAGGAAATCAGAAAAGTTTGCGAGTTATTGGCGAAATAATTTTGTGAACTTTCTCATGAATAAGTTTATTTTATCATATAAACACAGAAACTTAGTATTCACGTGTAGTCGTTGCTCTGAAAACGTGATTTATCGGTTGTTGTGTAGGACCTATTATCAATTAATTCTGATGAACAATGAGTGTATAAGATTTGGTGGCCTGAGCCGTGTGTTATGCCCAGTGTAGGTTAGACAAGTGTGAACGGCGAGCCGGCGTGATGCCTTGTTGTGGTTGCTGGTGGAACGGCCGACAGAGGCATCGACCGCCTGACCCAGACACTTCAGGTTTTTTTCCAATTAATTTTCTATTGTTAATAGGGTCGTGCACACGTTTACGAAAATAGTTTAAACACCAAAATCCAATTTTACAATGACATCAAAAAGCATTGTTAAGAATAATGGTGCACATTTGTATTCATACAGGGGATATATGTATGTCTATGTATATTAACGTAGATTATATTTGTTAAAGGATAATTCCCTTAGAACTATGGATCCCCGTCGCAAGTTATATCAATAAATATCAATCTTGGTATTATGTAGATGTATGATGTAACCAACCATTTGGTCTTTTATATTTTTGTTTGATTTAAAAATGTCACTCCATATTTAATTTGAATAAAAACTCCGCGAAAACAACACACACGAATTAACGCCATGGCGCCAAAATGATGTCTCCTTAAACAACAGAAGGTAAACGCCAAATAGCCTGTACGTGTTATCACTTGGAATATTTGATGTTATTATAATATGTTTAATCAAAATTGTATACAGGTACATAATCACTGACATTTTAAGTGTTCTTATACCTACCATGAACCATCGAAGAAACAATAATCTCTATTTATGGTCTTTCTTGAGTCTACAACCGTATCACTTGATTTAACTCAATATAGTTATTATACTTAGTTCGTGGGATGTTTAAAATGTGGGTTTTCTGTTCAGTGAGTTTCCGATTTTCATATTGAATTTCGCGCGGCTATAATCTAATCAAGCCTTTGTAAAACCTATCCGGATATATATTCTATAATTCAATGAGTTGTATCTTAGATTTTATGTTGTCCCGCATTTATTTCTTAGAAAATTGGATTAGGTAAAGGATATAGAGATTCTTTGGTGCATATATTAATCTATTAACATACCCGCACACCAGCTGAGGACAATACCGGCCCGATAGCATCAGGGACCTTTTATACTATACTGGCACAAAGGATTTCGCGCTATTTAAGCCTGCCGTTGAAGATAACACGACAGAATGTGATTTTCCCAATATCGTTCGGGAAACGAACAATGGTTAAAAGTTTCCAACTCTAAATTAAAATAACTTCGAAATTATTTGACTAAATAAGCGTTCTAATTTAAATTTAATTTGTTTGAAGTTATTGAATATCTTCTGGCGGAGCTGCTGTAGTCAGCAAGAATGTTACAATACTTTTGCATAGAATGAATTCTAAAAATATTCCTGCAAGTTTAAGATAAGAATATTTGTTATCTTTTTACAAATAAGGCCTCAACGGTGGGAAATTCGCGCGAAAAAGTCCCAAAATAAACATAATGATTTATTTACGGATTGTAAAATGACGGGGACATTTTTAGGTAAGTAATGTACGCAGCCGCCGAGTTGAGAATAATTTATGATTTTCCTCAAAACAAAGCGATAAACATTACTTTCTTTTCCCCTCCAAATAACAACGTTTGCTATAATATCGCGCCCATCGTTAACTCAAAATCAAGTTATCTCAAAGTCAAAATAGTTGTATGATAATCCGTACGCTGTAACATGGTAATATTTTTTTTCATTGGCATCATCTTCATCACCTTAATTTACTATATTATTACTATTGTCTGGAACGTGAATATAATGGACGATTTCATGTATTAATTTACAGTACAGCAAAACCAACGATTCAGTAGCAAACCGCTAACGCAAAGGTTTGTTTAATTAAGAACTTATTATGCAGTCAAGTAATTACTTCTATTGCTATTCACTTCTTCTTTACCAAAATAGTAAACACAGAACTCTTATGATCTGTCTATGTTCGTCCGTCTGGCTGTTTTTAGTACGCTCCTTTATCTCTCTCTTCTCTGTTCTAATGGTTTGTCAATTTTTGTCACATTTTTTACAAAAATGCTGAATTATATCGTTTATTATACAGGGTGTTTCAGAAAGCGTATACTAAGCCTGGAACCTGGGCTTCTTCAGCGCATTTATAAACACTATTTGAAGTTAGAATGTGGAGAATGTCCATTAAAAAAAAAAACTATTGTTCTTAATAAATCAGAATTATCATTTTGTTGGGTACAAAACTATTTATTAAAAATAAACATATTACGATTCTGACTGCATAAAGTGTTTACAAATGCACTAAAGAAGCTGAGGTCCAAGGCTTAGTATACCCTTTCTGTAACACCCTGTATACGCAAGTTGTCGACACCTCCTCTATTATAAAACTACGTCAGAGCATTGTTCCATACAACTATGACGCCGCATCAGAGCCGGCTCGGTGCCACGGTGTCCTGCATTCTAATGACATATTGATTGTTTGTTAATTTGATTACATTACTCAGTTGCTCGTCAAACGGACGATTCGGTGTATGTTCAGTGTTCATAGAGAAATGTTCTGTTGTGTGTTCCCAAAAAAAAATCCTCGTAGTGAGTCGTTGGATTCGGATGATTCATGTAAGTAAAAATAAACTATATCAAACTATATACAGATGTGTTTGTACTACCAGAAAGAGATAGCATGTAATTCTTCCGTCTCTAATAAACAGTATCGGCGAATGCTTGCGCTCTTCAATTAGTGCAACAAATCTAATCATTTTATAACAATAATAAATAAATCTAAGTTACCAAATCGAGATTTTCCTATAGAGGATATACCGCCAAATGGTTTAGGAATCTTTATCATTTCGTTGATTTAAGATATCAAGGTTTCATCGGCCCAAGATCAATATCAACCGCTTAGCTAGCAAAGAAACCTAGACAATATAAACGCTAGATAAACTTCAGCAAAATCAGCATAGGCGGTATATTCGCCAGGAAATCCTTGCGCACCATGGCTATGCACAGATTATTTGTTTTTAAGCATCCGTGTGTAGCTTTCCAATGTTCATGTGCCATGCCATAATGGATGTTGCCGTCTACATTTTAATATAAAGCCAAGTTACAAAGCCTATGTATGACGCAATTGAGTTACCACTTAATGTTCTTGATAAAAAAAACATGTTTTTCTCTGTGTTTGAAACACCACATCACCTGCGATGTCAATGCAAATTTAATTTGGTTGATGCTACGTTAATATGTATGAAACCCACGAGATAAAGTTTTGAACTTTGTACCAGATGAAGAAAAAAAATGTTCGCAACTCTAGAAGCTTGTTTTTTCCAAGTATGTCTGCAAAAAAAACCCACTTTCAAGGTATACGCAAATTGGACTGATTGAAACCCATCTACATATCAACCCGTTATACCGGTGGATTTTTTTAACCGCACCTGGAAGCATTCTAAATACGGGATATATATTTTTTTTTACTCAAAAGAAACATTGCTTGATTTAAAAAAAAAAATCTTAATTCAAAGATTATCAGTAACTCGCTTCCGTCTCTCGGGAATCAAACCGGCTAAAATCCGAAAAAAAAACATCTGTACTTTTATATCATCAATCGATAGGATCAAATCTCTCTTACAAACATGATAAATTAAATGAAAAGAAAACCATAAAATCTTAACTTATTGAGTAGACTAACTAATTAGTTGCTCGAAATCAGCTCTATTTTGTTGCATAGATCATTATGATTTTACACATACTTAATGAATGCTAAACAGACTAAGTGCTTATATAACTTTCGCTATTTATTTTGTATCTAAAATAATAGATTCAAATTTTGATATGGCGAAGGACGGTATTTTTATTCTTTGTTCTGAGCCTTTATTATTTCAAACTCCATTGAGGTAGCTTAACCTTATTCAAACAGTTTATTATTCAAACAAACATTTGTTGCTAAGCTTCGCATTTTAAAATAATTTCATTTCACAATCGCTGTGATAGAAATGTAAGTATTCTTATCAGGAAAGGTATTACTTTTATTTGTGTGTGGTGATAGTCTTGATAAAAAAATATACGATCACCAATGTTGTGTTGGAAATATTCCTACCTATGTTGGTTTTTGGTTTTGTATTGAAGCTTATTGAGCTATGTCCAATGATTGTTTTATTCAATTCTAGTTAGAAAATCAAAGTACTTAACTTGCCTAATAGTGACACAAATCAATGATCCTTTCCGTAAGTGATACGACATCTAATTGCTCGGAATATGCGAGTTCTGTTTGCAGACTACGTCGGTAAGCCTCACGAGAATATGCCCGAATAATTTCAGGGAGTCTATATAGACGGATATCTTTGCCAACAAGCGTGCGGTTCAACTGCGGCGGTGAAATTGCCCGTTAGTTCCGTTTCCGGGTCTGCGCGGTCTTCGCTGCCTCCAAATGATTGTGTAGTTTCGTTCAACTACGTTTCACTTTTATAGAAAATATTTATATGTAGGTTTTTATTTACTACTCATGTCTCAAAGCTTGTAGTTAGTAACACAGTTCTGCTTCTGATAATCTGGCCATTTAAACTTTAAATATTCTACTTGAACTATTTTCTAAATGCTACTAATCTATACTTCTATACTAATATTATAAATGTGAAAGTTTGGATGGATAGATGGATGGATGTTTGTTACTCTTTCACGCCCGAACGGCTGAACGGATCTGGATGAAATTTGGCACAGAGATAGATTATAGTCTGGAATAGCACATAGGCTACTTTTTATCCCGGTAAAATGTATGGTTCCCGTGGGATAGATTTTTTAATTTTTCATACTTTTTATCGCGGGTACCACCGCCGCCGGGCGCAGCTAGTTTCCAATAAAAATATGTATTTGTACCAATACATTATACTTATTCACATCGATCTCCCGTAAAATAATTTTATTACGAGAGGTATAAAAACTGTAACGTAGTTATGGCATAAACATATAACTTACGTATATTTGCGATAAACCAACGAGAAACCAAGTTTCCTGGGGATAAGACAAACACTCCATCTTATATCAACGCACCCTGTAGCTGGTTTAAAATATGTAGGATGTTGGAACACTTATCCTGAAAAATAAGTCAGTAATGTTTTCTACTGAGATTTCAAGTAGCAATGTTGATTTTGTAATTTTTTTATTACTCCTGAGTTTAGAAGTGCAAGCTTTACCCGCGGCTTGGCTGACGTGGATTTCGAGGTTCAAAAGTTAGGTATATACCATTTATATTATTCTAGAGTTGTTGTGAGTGTATTCAAATTTGTTCTGCAGATTTTGTGTGACCGTCCTAATGAATAACGAATGTTACGAATTTTGACGAGTATTTCAATAAATATAATGATACCAGCCCTTATTAATGTCCCACTGCTGGGCACGGGCCTTCCCTCAATTTTCCCTTTCAATAAATATGGTTATACCAATTACTCTAATTATATCCATTAAATAGCTTCGACAAATTTGCAGATTTTTGTGATTGACGGTTTCCGACACTACTTGGTCCATCCATAATAAACACCGGAGTACAAGCACGTACAGCACCCGGCCGAAAATATTGCACGTCAAGCTTTAGAAAGAGACTATCGGCTAAAGTCAAGAGCGAAAGAGACAACGCTCTACAAAGCCGAAACTTTTTCTATAACTGAAGTGTAATATTTACGGCCGGATACTGTACCTTGTTTAAGTCAGGATAACACGAGGCAACTTGCCTTTGGGGTAGATTTCACTTCCATAGTCAAGTTCTTACCTTCTAGTGACTAGCGCACAATTACCGACTTAGATACTTGTATGAACACTTTTTAATCAGATTTTCTCTCTGAGACAATTACTTCAGTGCAGAGCACTAAACTGAAAGTACTTAGCTTCAAAAATTGAAATGATATTGAAGCCAGACAGCAAAACGTTCAACGAACTACTTTGAAGAGATTAAATTCGAGAAATATTTTGATGAAATAAAGGGATATTACTTGTTACTGTATGTAATATTATTATTTATTAGAATTTCGTGCAAGAACTTTCATCACCTTGAGTACATGGCTATTCGCGAGAATAGAAACATTAGGAATCGCAAAAGGAAAATATTCGTAATAAAGTTAAATACTTGAAAACGTAGACTGGGGATCTTGAATCAGTGATTAGATTTTTGTTCAGAACTATGAATAATGAAAATCAATGTTTCAGTAATATTTAAAGAAAGCACGGACACATGACATAATATTCATGTCTTAAAATTTTTTCAATTAAAATCGAAATAACTCATCAAGAATAATGTGCTAATAAATCACGGTCAAACAATTTTATAGTAAGAATCGCTATAAAACAAGTGACTGATAAAACTGCACAACGGAGTCGAGCAGCCATCCGTGCTATGAATCGCATGAATCATATACTTTATCGATCGCCTGCTGTTTGACATTTTACGGTACAATAATTCATAGCAGCTCCCGATTTTGTTTTAAGTGACTAACGCTTGGTATAAAGCTTCACCTAATGAGCCTTGAAATAAACCTGTTGAATAATTTCTATAACATCATCGCCATTAGTGGAGTGGAGCCGTCCTTGCTTACTAGTTTCTGGAAGTACAATTAACGTATTCATAATATCTAGTTAGTTAAATAATAAGATGATATGTATATTTTAAATAGCTTGCATAGTTGCGGTGTATCGTTATGCTTCAAAAGAATTTTGTATGACAGAAGTTCCAGCTTGTACAAGCTTTCTTTGTACTAGTAGGTAAGTAGTTAAATAACTAGCTAGGTCAGCCCTGTTCTATCCAGCATCTATTGTACCGCTATGTAAATTTCAACGCAGCTGAGCTATATAGTGGCTTATACAATCAGAGAACCACTTCCAGCGGTTCCGCACCTTAGGAACTGAATATTACGACTTCATTTCCATCTCATTGCGATCCGAATTCGCACATACATAATTCATCCCTCTTTAGTTTTCTCGTTAGAGGCAAACTGCAGATATTTTGCCGAAGGAACGGAAGGAATGGTTGCTGGGGCGCCTTAAATATCATGTTTAGAGATTTTACATTAAAAGCCGGCATTGTTTAAATGAAAACTCTCAGACGATGCTAATGTTTCTACCTATTTCTATTCTATAGAAATCTTAGACAATACGACAAAGCCTTATGAGACATCTATTGTGATTGTTATAAATTTCTCAATTATTGTTTTCAGTTGTTAGTGCTTGGTAGGCAGGTTTATGTTTACAGCTTGTATCTAGGAACCTATCAAACTGGATCGGCATGGTTAATTTCGTCGTTTGATCTCGGCTAGTGTATCACATGAAAGAGCCAGCTTTGAAACTCGATCCAATTTAAAAGAAGCGTGGCTTAAAAATGGAATAATAGATGACCTGAATTTTCGGTATAAACAAATATGTCTTATGGGTATCGTTATAAACGGTGTCACGAAATAGTAAGCTTATTCCTTTCATCACACTTATTAAATTTTGTAGTAAGTCAGCTTCATAAAGGTGCCTCTTTCTTTGAACCAGTAATGATGCTAGGCCACCTACTGGCCTACTCCAGACATTAATCGATATTCATTTAGATATATATATTGTCATCCATATAAAGTTCTTGACTAGATTTATCTCAAAGAGAGCTAGATATATTTATATTCACTTCTACTAAATAACTTTATTGAAGATAATTAGGAGTTCAAGAACTTCTGTTAACTAACGTTAACAGGAGTTGGTTACTATCTATATATATTCTTCTTAGAATTTGATAAGTGCAGTAGCTATAACTTCAATAATTTTCAATATATCCGGATAATCGAATGGACCGTCCGACTTATTCCCATTCAATTATGATTTTTTTTACGGACCAATTTTGTATCTATTTTAACTACTGCGAGAAAACATTCTCTGCTAGATTCAATTTATCAAGACCTGTGCATGTTTACCATAAAAATAGTTTACGACTGATGGTTTTATTCCCCATGCGTACTAATTTTCAAAGTAAATGTTTATTTTTTGTGTAACTACGATTTATTTTTGGCCAGTGTTACTCGTACTAAAATAAACTTTCCTTGGTTGGATATAACCTATACACGCATGTGTTTAGTGTCAACGTCACTAATTACACAGTAGTAGTATGTTACTACCTTTTTGGCGCCAACTCACCACGCGCCTAATATCATGCAATCTTTGTAAAGTTGAGGTATTTTTAAATATAAGGTAATCTAGTTGTGCAATATGACTTTCTTGATCATAGGGTACTATGTTACGTACTTATGTCGTCTAAATGTCTTTTTTGTTTTTTAAGGTGTACTCCGAATGAAGATGATGTAAATCAACGTATAGTGTTGATACTCTATATATATTTGAAATAAAACTAATTTTATGGATTTTATCTCGTTAGTATATTATACCGCAAGCAACAACTGAATATGAGGGTACAACACTTCAACAATGACTAAGACGACATCCACCTTACTCTTTTTTTTATTTTTTATTACCTTATAGGCAAGTATTTGATCTCGATCTCACCTGATGGTAAGTGATGATGAGATCTACGATGGAGCATACTTGCCTAGGTAGGTAGGCGGCAGTAGATCGAGATGCTACATTCACTAGGCACATGCAGCGCAACTGATCTGACCCGCCGTCCATGAATGGTAACACAGAACATCATGTCGGAACACGGCTAGGCCGCTTGGCGACATGGCTTTGTTCTGTGGGTGGTGACTAACCACGGCCGAAGCCTACCACCAGTAGAGTTGTCACCTAGTTGGCACCACCCCGGGTCACGTGTAGGGTATCTCGAGGGTATTTAATTCTCCTACGGACGAAGGTGACTCGACCCCAAAACCGAGACCGTGGTTGCTGTAAAGTACCCTAAACGTCGGGAACGTAAAACACAGAAAAAAACACGATTAAATTAGTTTTATTTCAATGTGGTATTCGCGTAAATATATTAAAACAATACTCTATATTTTTTTTTAAAGTAGGATACTACCACTAGGCCACTATTCTAATTAAGAGCTACAAGATTTTTAAGATTACTATTTATAACAAGTAAGAACGTAACTGTAATCTAAAAAATCACTACAGTCATGCAAAATGAAAAACAACTACACATTCGAAGCGAACAAAGCCTTCCGAGTAGTCGGAAATAGAACTAACAAGCAATTTCGCAGCGCTGGTTGTACCGGTCTGACAAATACCTATATGTATCTATCCTGCTTTCTCAACGTGTCGCTTCTTCATCCCCTTACATTCTAACGAAGGTAATCCACTAAAGTTCCCTAGTTTGCCAGAACGACTTCATATCTACTTCTTCTTTTTTTAAGGTTGGCAGTAATTTTTTAAGGTCCGCTACAAAATAGTGCCATTTCGCCAGTGTCGAGTATTTTTTTTGTAATTGTTATATAATTATAAAAACCCTAATGATATTGATGATGTCAATGACAATGATGATGACGAATCCTCTACCCCTATCACAAAATCTATGAATACTTTACTGAAAATTCAAGTCAAAGGTTAAGCTACACTATTTCATGTTAATTTCCTTCTCTTGTGCACGTATGTCTACATCACTAATATTATACATTATTTATAAAAGAAACACATTTTTTTAAAACTAAAACAAATTTGACAACTGTTCAGCTTCCCGCCTAAAAGCCCTTCATACCTACTTAACCGATGGTTTTTAACACTATAATATATAATATTACGTACCTACTTTTATCTATTGAATTAGTTCGCGTAAACTAATTATCGTGGCTTTATCTTGTCAGGGTATTATCACCTACATCATTTCAGGGAGATGCAAAAACGACGATAAGTCTCCCCTTAAAAAAAAACTGATATGAAGGCGCCATGTTTCCCGGATATGAGATTAATTAACAGTACTTTATACCGACCTTAACCGCCCCTATAAAGGCTGGCATTAGTCGCCATTGTGTACACATAGCCGAGCTGTTTATGGACAAGTTATTAACCCTCTAGGGTCTGGGATCGCAGTAAAAAATAACGGGCCATCAGTTTTCGGTGCTATGTGAAGTTTTCGTTATATATCTACGTGGGCGAGTTTACAATGTACTCTTTCTAGATATATTAAAATTGTTATTAGCATGTAAGTATAGTAGAGATATGCAAAATAAGCGATTGGATAAGAAGGCTATAGAAATAGGCCAAACTCACTCAAATAACATAGGTATAATTATACTATAGGCAAATAGTGCTACGTATACGATTTTCCGTGGGATATCGGCGGACTCAATTAAGTACGACTTAAATACTTGAGTAGTGTTTGAGTATTCGTCCGTTAGTCTTAGTAGATGAGCTTTATTCATTATAACTTATCATTATATTACAGACGATATAAAATACGTGTTTGGTAAACTGCCTAGATAGGAAAATAAAATGTACCAAAGGTTTTGTATTCATTTCAAATCTGACCTAACTTCAAGAGTCGATATGTGATAAGTATCTTGTTTTGGGTGGATCACAAAAGATTTTGTTAACACCATGCTGACTTTGCAACCGACACAAATAGTTACCGAGTTTCAAGTTTCAACGTTTGTTCTCGATTTTTGGGATTTTCTTTGTGTCACATAAACTCTCAAAGGAGTTCTTAGATCTAATCTTACAGTCAGACAGAAAGGGATAACACCCGCACTTCAGCTAGATTGTTATCAGAAGTAACATATAAGTAGAAGTCGGTGGAGTCACGGGTACAGTTAGGTATTTTATTAAAGAATCTTCCAAGGCGTTGGCGCCGTTCACACCTTCAACTTTATTCATGATATTGAAAATATTTTCCATTAAACAAATCACGATCCAATGGAAGGATTCGGAATTCATGTGAAACCATATACCTTAGTACCGATAGATTTTTTTGATAAAGATAATTTCTTGCATGATAATTCTGATAGTGTGAACGGCGCTTTTTACTTACACGTGTACTGAAAATCTCAAGAGGGCGTAGGAAGGTGCCTACATTTACATAACAATACGTGACACCAATGATATATTTAACATATTGCGGGATAGGCTATGATGTGAGATACGAGGGTGGAAGGAAACACGCCCACAATACATGCTCGTGAAAAGGTAGATAGCAATAAAAGTACCTAGGTGCATTTATTGTACTGCAGGTGTACCTAATACGAACTTTTAAGCTATTCCACACGAAAGGTTTTCCGTTCATCGTCTTCAATCTGTGACATACTTTGAAATTTCCTGTGAACAATAGCTTGAAAATGCGATAAGGCACGCTCGCAAGAAAAATGAATAAACTTTTAATTTTTAAGCGCTTTTAGCTAGAATGAATTTCCCAAAGATACTTATTTAGAAACGCTAAGTAAATATAAATTAATAAATTATGTTGATAGCTGCTAAAAATAACTGTTTACTTTGCTTCGGCTTCAAAGTTTGACAATAATATTCCCTTTTAATAAACGGCTGTTTAAATATAAAACACTACGGATTAAATTAAGCTTAACTTATTATTTAGTCATTGAATACTTAATCGAATATCTAGATAGTAGTTTCACTTTGTTTACAGCTATGGCTATAGTTTAAAACGGTGTAAAAATATGTTTATATGTGATGTACATAAGTGAAATGTAGTGCAATTCTACGTACGTAAAGTACACATCATCAAAGTGACCTTACCTTTATGAGACAATAAGCTAAGTGTTAAGGGACACATTCTTAGTATAGTTTGGGGCACGGCATTATTTAAAAAAAGAACGTACTTAATACGGTATGGTCTGTAAAGACTTTTTGGCGGAAAGTTGTGAATTCGTCAATTTTGTAATATTTTGTTACTTTGATATATAGTGTGTAATATTAGTGGGATATTCACCAAAATAAAACAGTATAGCATGACGTTTCGAGTTTTACCAAGATGTCCGTTAAATTTTCATTAAAGTATTCACAGCTTTATTGAGAGTTGTAAGGGATTCATTTCATGATTATTAACGTCATCATCATCATTATTATTATCATCAGGGGTACCTACATTATTTAAAGTAACGAAGAAATATTTTTCTTGACACTGGCAAAAATGACTCTATTTTGTAGCCGATTGCCAACTTAAAGAAAGGAGAAGAAGAACTGTCTTTAATCAACTTAAACGGTAATATTAAATTAAAAGTGGCGAATCTTTTTTTCTTTAGACGTTACAACGGAACCAAATTTTGATAGGTATATCTCACATGCACGAAGCATAGGGAAAAGACTTGGGGAAAACATTGCATGCAGAAACCTATTTAGTCAACTGGTATTACAAATAGATGTGTTTACTGGAGAAGGCAAACCACACCATTAATTCTGATATGAGAGCCGACAGTTCCATTTGTTTGAGTGATTAAGATCAACCTTGAGAAGATTAATTTAAAATACTGTAGGTAATGAAGGCATTGCTGACGTAAATAATGTGGGTAATTGTAGCAAATGTGCCATTTAATCGGATCGTGCCATGTACTCATGGTACAATGTACAAACGATATAATCACTACTTCATCGATTTTTTTAGCCAAAGCGGACAAAAATCAACTCACATTTTCTTGATCTCACAGCAAAAAGGACGTATTAGATATACTTATTTCGATTGTTTACTTTCAAGTAGGCAAGAACCTCTCTAGCTTCGCTGTGTATCAAGAATAAATGTTTGACGCAGAATGTTTTAAAGAATATCATAAATCAGAGCTATAGTTACGCTGTTTGTTTGTTGCCATTATACAAATAAATGTAGAAAGATCAAGAACGGAGGACAATCTTTTTACCTTTTCTATCTATGTCAACTAGTATTTTACACTCCTGTTAGTAATAGAGACTTTCCAGATTTTCCAAACCTGATTTTAGGTGAAAAAGGGCTTTAAAAGGCTGTCGCTCCTAACTAGCAAGCCATTGTACATGTTTATAGGTACCTACCTATTTCCTGTTGACAAAAAAAAATGGCTCAACCCAACTTTCAACCCACGCTTACTTATCCAATCACTTTAAAGTACAAATTCCTCTCAACCTCAACGATGGACGGAGCTTCCAATTCAATCGATCGGCCCCTAGTTACTCCTTCACCTAAAGTAATGAAAGTCGTGAACATTCTTGGAACTTTGCCTCGGAAAATGCTTCAGTTTATTTGGCTCATAGACTGTTTTGAAATATTTATCATTTTTTTATGTCCTAGTAAATACCTAATGAATAAGAAGTGGATTCTTAAAAGGCGATGGATTACGTAAAATCATCAGCTTTTAATAGTTACTATATTCACTGGAGATATTGCTAAGTCATACATGAACTCCTTTAGGATATTCAGACATCCACAGCTTAACTATTAATTGAATGGTGCTGTATCATAGCAACTTAAGAGGAAATGTACCACGTAGTATTTATGCGTCCAACGTTACCTATAACGGCGGCAAGCACTGCTATCATGGATAATATACGTAAAACTGATGTAGCCATTTAACATTTAATAGCACTTTAAAAAATGTAATGGCTTAATTCGTTGAAAATATTAAAATATTCGTACAAAATTGTCTTATTTTCGCGCTACGATTTATTTTAAAAACCGTTCACGTTTTAAAGACCATGTTGTGTGTGTGACACTCCAATATTCATGATTTTTTAAGTATGCAGTATTAATATTTAAATTGAAGTGTTTAAATGAAGGCTTAAAATAAAACCTTGCCGGAAATTTCAAGCTTGCACCTCGTAAGCAAATAGGTATTCCATTGCAGCGCTTTTGTGACGCGAATACATCAGCGCACGAAAAGGCTCGTGAATTCTATACGTGAACTGTGAGTGGTGAGCGAGAAATAAGAGCGAATATTGCGTGGCTACATTTTCTATGTTCTCACATTGTCCTTACTAGTCCAATATTGGATGAGGCATCAGTCTCGAGACCGGTTCAGCCGGGTCTCTTCGATATTTTTGAAACAAAATGTTATTAGATTACTCTTTTCTAAATCTGATTACATCTGGTGCCAGAATTATTCATGCCATCAATATACGTGTTTTTAAATAATGTTACTATTATTTCTGTCACAAAACTTTTTAGGACATCTTTAAAGTTATGCTTCTTACAATCTCATAAATTCGATGCAGGTATTTAACTAAAATCAATCTGCATCTACCATATAATACAATCTTTAATCTGGATTCACTAATAACAATTCAAGTAGTTTCAATATTTTACTAAGGCCTTTGAAAATGTAAAACACATCCAAAGCATAGTAATAATTTTAAAACCTAGATAATGATCACAATTGAGAATGATGTACCATAAAGTGAACTCAAATCAATCTTGGCATCTGAAACTGTACCGTCATAACACTGACCCATTTACGATTTGTCGTTGTACAGCCAAGCTTAAAGGCTGTCCCACAATTTGCATATAGATGAGGTCTCTCCATCTTGATAATGTTTATTAATTTGGCACCTATACGAAAACCTGGCCTCATCAACAAATATTTAATCGTTTCACACGAACGTTTTTGTTTTCAATCTCGGCACCTTGTTCAGTTTTTCCCCTTTTTCTGTTAAATTGGATATCGTCAATCCTGTTTTTTTGGTCCTGCCTGACGATGAAAGCAATTTGTAACATCAATCAATCTTTTTGAGAGTCACGTGACGAGTCACCGTATTTAATTACAGTTACAACTCGGCTTCAGTGTTACAAATTGAAATCTCTCTGTTTTTAATCTATTTATTTTAATCCACCCTGTCGTATATCATATCTACTATCGTGACTATGGTTTTATACAGATTTATTATTGTTTACTCACCCACTTCTAACCTTATAACGTCATCCCGAATTGTCCCAATCGGAGGTGGATCCACGCTTGACCAAGATTTGTGCGGCCATGCGTCAATGTGGAGCCCTCACGGCTCAGCCGTCGCTCCAACTGACGGTTGTTGCGATGCTTAATACATTTATCTTTGATACGGGATACATGAAAGCTATACCTAGTCCCTTGGACATAATCTGCTGGTGTGTCAAGTGAAATGGCATAGTTGAGAGACCAAGCAAAGATAATTTCACGACAGCGTTTAGCAAGGATATTAAATATATAGAACCGAGTTTTGAAAGTTTCGTTGCTTATACTTGGTTTTACTTTATTTGTATTGCTACGCACTTCACAAGTGACGTTGGAAATAAATACCCTTGTTCTCCGAATCCAATAGGTATTCTTCCTTTGGGATTGGGAGCTTTTGTAAGCCAAGACTACGCTAAGAAGTGAATACGATTTGGATTTATTCCAATGAGCCTTACAACAGTCTTTCTTGAGTATGCTGTATAACCGGGTACAGTATTGGCTAAAACAAGTAATAAGCATGTCTTATCTCGGAAACGGATGAGCAGAATTCAAAACAATGTTTTCATTCGTTTCTTTTTGTGGTATTGTAATACCTACCTGCCAATTTACCCCATGCCTACAACATTATTTGAATCATATTATTTTAGTGCAATATAAAGTACGTGTAAACTTTCGAAAAAAAAAACAATATGTAACTGTCAGAAAAACGATTGTTGTAGGTACAAATAGCATCGGTCAATAGATGACAAACATATTTTTATGTTATTATACAGCGAAACATGTTTATTGGATGTCTACATTTGAATATTACAACATTTTACGTTCGTATTCAAATGTCCTACTAAACACACTTATCCCCGACGATAGTACGGAAAACGACAGCGAGTACCACCGCCAGATAAGAGCATGGGCTGCAGAGCCGCCTCTCGCACCTGTGTCCGATCTTCCGTCCCGTGACGAATTCGAGAACGTCGTGCGAGCACTGCCTCTAAATAAAGCCTCCGGCGAGGACAAAATATCTAACAAAATGATCAAAGAAGCTTGCAAATCAGCCGGTGATTCAATGTTAATTGTTTTTAATCGTTGCATAGCCGACGGTATTTTTCCCCGAATATGGCGTCGCGGTTTTATACGAATCATTCCGAAAAGTGGGGACAAGCCCCCCGACGACCCTAAATCATATCGGCCAATAACGCTATTACCATCGTTAGGTAAACTATTAGAGCGCCTAATCGTCCCGCGCTTGTTACCCGGTGGACCAAAATTCAATCAAAAACAATTCGGTTTTACTCGTGGTAAATCGACTGTTGACGCGGCTATCTCGGTTAGAAAAATCGTAAACCTATCAACGTTTGAGTACGTATTAGGGATCTTTTTGGATATTTCGGGTGCGTTCGACAACGCATGGTGGCCGATGTTACTTCTTAAGCTAAAGATACGCGGTTGTTTTAAGAACATCTATTCCCTAGTTTATACATATTTTGCACACGGATCTACAACACTTAGACTTGGTCACCATGCTGTGTCGAAGACACTGACATTAGGCTGTCCTCAAGGGTCAGTTCTAAGTCCATACCTGTGGAATTTAGGCTTTGACGACTTCCTCGAGCTACCTCTCCCGAGCGGATGTTCATTAACTGGATACGCGGATGACGGGCTCCTGCTGATACAATCAAACACTAGGGCTGGACTTGAGAACCTGGCGGAGACATGTCTGCGCTTGATCTCTGAGTGGGGCGAACGGAATCGGCTTACGTTTGCCCCTCAAAAAACCTACCAACTCCTGTTAAAAGGTAATCTGAAAGCGCCGCCACGTATTAAGTTTAATGATACAACAATTAAGAGGAAAGAGTCGGTTTGTTACCTCGGGTTAGTGCTAGAAAGGAATTTCCCGTTTATCGAACATATTAAAACTGTCGGTGAAAAATCAAAACGTAATTTTTATGCGTTGACAAGAATATCGACCTCAACGTGGGGTCTCTCTTTTAATACGTTAAAAATCATATACGGAGCAACGTACTTAGGATCCATGTGTTACGGCGCACCGGTGTGGGCCGACAGGGCCACGATAGGGGCGGCACGGCGTAAATTACTTCAGAGCCAACGATTGGCACTGATATTTTTATGTAAAGCATACCGCACGGTTAGTACCGAGGCCCTGCCGGTACTCGCGGGTGTGCTCCCGGTCGACTTAGAGATTCAGAGACGCGCGGGAATGTACTATTCTACTCGAGAGGACATGACCACCGAATTCCTAAAACCGCGAGATCGCTATAGAATCACTAGATTATTTAAACCTCAATCTGTTGTTTACGAAGATCTTTTGAACGAGTGGCAATGCAGTTGGGATACAACAACTAAGGGCCGCCACCTCCACCAGTTCTTTCCTTGCGTTCGTGATCGTTTGGAGAAGACGTGGATGGAGGTGGATCACTGTATGGCACAATTTTTAACTGGCCATGGTAACTTTAAGAGCAAATTATTCTATTTTAAATTAGTACCCTCGCCTCTGTGTCAATGTTCAACGCCGTATAACGAAAACGAGCAATCTGCACATCACATCCTCTGGGAGTGCAATCTCTGGCAAAACGAACGGAACATTATGCTTAATAGTTTGCAAGTAACTTCTGGAGTTGTATACTACACAGACCTTGTGGAAACCAGGGATAACTTCCGTGCGTTCAAGCGTTTTTGCCATACCTACTACTGGAATCAAGTTTAATCAGCTCACAAGTTTAGGACCAATTAGTATTTAAACTCTCCGTGGTGTCTTACTTCGGTGGACATTTGTCTACCAGATCTTTTTGTCTCCCGCTTTGCAATGGAGGGAAGTGGATAATTTTCTTCCAACTCCTCCTATTTATCTTTCGATTAATTTCGTGCGGGTTCCAAGACAATTAACTTTATCCCGGGACTCGCCGAGGGTCAAACCTCGGTGTCTTCATTGGACACCACTGTAGATCCTGGCTTACAGGAGTAGCAGTGGTGGGAGTGTGTGGCGGGCCTAGTTCGTATTCAAATGATCTGAATTAATTAGGCAAACAAAAAAATACTCTTCGCGGAAATAAATGTTTATTTAGATTGCAATGTATACCTATTAGGTTTAACGTACATTTTCCATTACACACGTGTGTGGGGGATAGCGTGAGATCAGTTTTTCACGCGTGCAGAGTCAATTGTAGAAAATAGTGTTGTTCTATCGTTTCGTATAGATTTTTAGACTGTAATACGTTTTATCAAGATACGCAATCGAGGCAATGAGTAATATATCTATTTACACTCAGTTGGTAAAAAATTAGAAGAAAAACTCACAGTAAGTGCCCGCGTTTTTTTGTTGGAGTAGATTCAATCTTTTATCTCACTAGCCTTTTTAAATAGATTTGTTACCTACCCATCCTTTCGCTAAGCTCAGTTCTGTAGCCGATAATAATACCGAAACGACTTAAAAGGAATATGACACTGTAGTTTTTCAAAGAGAGTATAGTAGGTAGACGAAGACTAGCACATTTGCAAATCATCTTTTATTCACTGGAAGATAGCTCCGTCTGGATATAAAGTAAAAATAGAATAAGTTATTATTCATTCTGGCCTATTGATCCGTTTCTATACTTAGCTATTGGTATATAAATATATTTAGACCGTAATATTGTACCTTACTATTATTTACCACATTACTTATACCTAATAAATTCATGTTAAAAATAATATATGTGTATTTATAGATCCATTATAGTTTGACTACTTGTAATTAATAAAAAGTTTTTCCCTTATAACAAAGCGAAAAAAAACAAATGACAGCGGTCGTGTATAACAACAATATTATGTGCACACTGTACAAAGATCCCTAAAATGTTTATGTTACATTCTATTTTCGTTTCGCAAACAGATTTATTAGTTTAAAAATTGCATTTATATGCAACTGGCCATCTGGTTCACTGCCAAATATTCTCCGTTTACTACCGAATAATCGCATCGATATCTACATCCAAACTAAACAAATCGATTTCGATAATCACATATAGTTGTGAAATTTGTGGAAATATTGAGGTAAGTGTATTAAAATTCTTAATATTCAATCAAATTTACGCCTTTATTTTTAAACGAAATCCCTCTTGTTTCCTATAAGCCCTTGTTATTTTTTCTTTGTGATTCGATTCGCTTAACTGCAGGCTGCGTAGTTAATTTTCACAATCAAAAGAGAGCGGTGTAAGCAAATGTGCTTACACAATAATTGATTCGCAATAGAATGACAATTTAATGGTATAGTTACTGCCATTCAGTATCGGAAAACAATTAAAAGTGTCAATTACGGTGACAATAGCAGGATTCCAGGCGTCCTGGAAAACGCTTACTTCATATAAATTCTCAAAGCTCGAAGCGCAGTATTACAAGAAACGATTAGTTCAAAGTCGCAGTCCTCTGTAAGTTAACACTTAAGTGAAATTTAAAGTTGCCCCCGGAACATTACGCGGGCCACTGAACTTTGGATCGCTTAATCAAAAATTCTCCCCACTTGCAAAGGACGAAGCCCGAACATGATAGCAGTTTGTCTCATGCTCTAATAATATGCAAATGAATAATAATATGCAAATTAATAATAATATGCAAATTAATAATATGAAAAATATGCAAACTTATTTATTTTGGTCCTAATTTGTTTCATGCATTTGCTAAATGTTGGTTTCGAGTAGGGAAAATTCTTCAAGCTATAAAAGTTGATCATTTAGCCCCGCTCCTTTTTTAGAGTTTAATGTTGAATTCCGAAAGCATTCAAGTTGATTTCAAATTGTTCGAGGCAAAATGGCGAATCTCGTAACTCGGGGAAACGAGGAGTAAGTATTGTAGTTTTTTTTAATTTTCACTATAACTGTACATAGGTACACTGTCCTGTCCGGCATTTGAGAATTTCCCGGACTACTTCTTCAATTTTTCTTTCCCTAAAGCCTTCTTCGGACTAGTACCAACATAAAAAAACATAGCCCATAAACGGTCCAGCCATCAAGTGATGAGCTTACCAACGAACAGAATTTAATATTTATTTATTTACAACATAGGTATTAACACAAAAACGCAAGTTTTGATATTCGATAATTTAACTTTTTTATTACTTTTAGAAGTCCGGAATTTGGGTAGGCTCATACTGTACGCTGATTAAATCGTTGGGCAAACAAAAAGTTTGCCCTCACAGAGTTCAGAAGTTATGAAATTAATGGTTGGATAAATACCTACACAGTAGGTACCTTCAACATAACTTCCGCATCTTTTGTATCAAAAAAATTGTTGACGTTTTGAATAAACGTCAAACAGTTTTTTTTTTTATAAGCATATAGGAATTTCTGGCATGCGCCAAGTGCGAGATTATTCGTAAGCTAACCGGGGTGAGGCCATATTCATATGCATTTATTTCATCGTATTTCATTTCGTAAAGAAGAAGAATGACCATATACTTAATAGCCTACCTATATGGGAACTTCTTATGGAGAATTGAACAGCGCCTCTAGCAGACCGACAAACTTTAACGTCACAGAGTGAATAAGTTTATTTCTCAATGTGATAATTATTGATGCCCTCGTTTTTTCAATAATGAGGCTTTTAGCTCGTTCGCCTCATCAGCGAATTCGCGGCAGCACAAAAGGCGGTTGAAGCATTCCTTTCAGGGCTACGCTTTCGACATCCTCATTAGACCCGACTCAAAAGGGCGCCTCTGCAACAAAGGAAGTCGTAGATGGTTTTACTTAAGCACGCTAAGGGTCGCTTCACAATAGGCTAATGAACACTATCCACAACTTATTTGACAGATGGGCCGTAAAAGATATGTTAAATAAGTGGTGGAATTAATCTATCAACACATTGTGAAACAGACCCTTACTATAATATTTTTAGTTATTTATTAGGTACACCAACGATAACTACAACATAATCTAACATAGAAGAAGGCACATCGGCAGAATTTATGCTAATTGCGTTATTAATTACGACATGCGTTAAAATTAAAATTATGAAAGCTATTCTTACTACTATTTCAGACACCAACAATAACGTAATTATAACAATACGAGGAGCGGAAGGGTTGCACAAAACTCTGAACTTAGTAGAATGTTAAAAAAAAAAACTGTAGTCCTAAAAAGTGTCAAAATGTTAAATAACTAGACTCGCTTGCAAAGGTAAGACACGGCTAGGGGAAACATTGAAAACCGTCTTCTATTTATTTCTATAAATTAAATTAAATTAATAGAACTTTAAAGGCTACTAGTACTAGTAGGTACTCTAGCCGTCGCCACCACGGAAAAAAATACTTCCTAATTGCGCAGTAAACTGCGGGAGGCCGCCCCACTCTGAACGCCTCTTAAGAAGTAGGTTAGCATTCGCTACTGAAGGGGTGCCGGACGCGCGACTGTAGTTGGATAGACACTCGTGCTGATAGGACTCGTCACAGCCATGTCCATCTGTGATAAACCAAATAAGTATTTGACTTGCTATTGGTATTTGTTTTCTAGGTGTTCCTATATTTCAGGTAATAGCAAAACATTCTACAACTTGTACCGATGCCTGTACATTAACCCCCAAATGTATACTAACTTAGGTGTTTATTTTCCCGAAGAAAAGTGCTTTGTAATGCCATGGCGAATTTATATACATTTGGGAGTATATTTTTGTAAAAATATAATAGTAGGCTGTACGTTATTTCCTATACAGAAACCGTATCTAACGCACTACCTTTTGTATTTTTGTTGGCTGTCTGGACTGGACCGACTTCACGGAAAAATACTGAGCCGATTTGGACAAAACTAAGCATGGTGACAGATTATAGCTAAAGCATTAGCTTACTATTTCAAAATTTTACGTGCATGATTTATTGTCATTTTTTAAGGCGTTAAATTGTAACAAGATCAACTCTAAATGAATGTAGTTGCACTTGAGCATCAATATAAAAATTAAGATCTACTTACAAGTACTGGACTTGTGAAACTTATACTGAAACTCATCTACAACTGTAACTCTGAGTGAGACTTATCTTGAATTTTAGTTTAAGTATTCTCATTCCAGATATCAGCTGCTGATAGGCTGATTACTTTTTAAAGGTCAGCATTTCTACATGGGCAAATTTTCAGCTACAGTCGAGTTTAGGTAAAACGTATATTATGTAAAGGTTCATATTACAGTGTCCCCTATAAAAACATTCCATATTACGCGTAGACCCTAATAAAGATGCCTCATCTTTTTGTTTTATGCCGGACGCCGTCCACATTTTCTCATCACGATGAAAGCTTATGTTATCTATTTTATTAAGTCTTACTTGTGTCATATTAGTTGATATTATGATTACCCGTATGTCTGATTCGCCTGTATAGTGGAGTTTTCGGCCCAGTGCCTTGTCTACCCGTTTCAAAAATTACATTGATATTCGGAACTGTCAGTATTTATTTTTATATATTTTGAAATTATAAGAACGCGATTAAATTAGCAAACCAAATTGCGTCTATGATGGCAAAAAGTAAAATTAGGTGGAAACGAAATAGGAAATTCAAGGCAGCGGTTCTGTCCTTCAAGATAAGCACCTAAATAATTGAAATGAGGCGTCGTCGCCCGTGGATAATGAACTGGTCCTGGACGGAAGATTAAGTAATCAAACAGAAAATTGTCTTCCATAAAATAGCGAGTTTATACTGCGACCATTATGAAAATTCTTTCCTCAGAAATTGTTGCAATAAATGAAGATAATGATTTAGGATTATCTATTTTTAGATATATACAAAGATTATAGTCCCGAATTGGGGCGCAGTTATGAGGAGGTTAATTGCGCAGTAATGCATAAATATCCAATTGGATTTTGATTGGATTAGTAAATATTGAGGTCGTGAATGTTAGGGACACTCATTTAATTTATATACAGGGTGTAACGTCAAGCTAAGGAACCATGTCGTCGATTTTAGGAACATTATATTCTCTATTATAGTTTTGGGTTTCTCCATACAGACTCATCTCGATATTACCTTATATATACAATATAGATCTAATAATGAATATAGTCTTAACGAACTATTAATAATGGGTTTACAAATAAATATTCCTTATATTTGCCTGATGAATTTATTCTACACTTCTCTCTCATTTTCTCAAATCATATAATAGCCAATTGACCTATGTCGCTCTTCCAAATTTTCCAGCCGTTGGCTATCAAGGGAGTTACGTTAACGACTATTCAATATTTGACTTGAATATTACTGCGAGCCCCTAACTAAACTGCCAGTTTTAGATTACCCCTCGGACAAATATTTGTCGATGACTTCACTGTTGTTATTTCAGTCCTACGTAAACACAGAAAGAATAACTCCTAACTTACCTATACATAAGAAAGTATTTTATGAAAACATTATAGGATTTTCCTCTTAGGAACGTTGGACTTAATAAATATATTAAATATAAGCGGTGGACCTTTTCAGGAAAATCTATTTTCCGCTACAAAAGGGCAATTTCTCAGGAGGCAATGAGCGAGGCACTACAGATCTGTGAATTTCGTTTCACGAAAAGACGAGGAAAAAATATGAGTAAGGCATTTTCCCGTCGTATTAAATTAATGAATGTCGAATTACCATTAACAGGGGTCGAGTCACCTTCGTCCATAGGAGAATTAAATACCCTCGAGATACCCTACACGTGACCCTTGGTGGTGCCAACTAGGTGACAACTCTACTGGTGGTAGGCTTCGGCCGTGGTTAGTTACCACCCACTGAACAAAGCCATGTCGCCAAGCGGCCTAGCCGTGTTCCGGCATGATGTTCGGTGTTGCCATTCATGGATGGCGGGTCAGATCAGCTGCGCTGCATGTGCCTATTGAATGTAGCGTCTCGATCTACTGCCGCCTTCCTACATAGGCAAGTATCATCGTAGATCTCATCTTCACTTACCATCAGGTGAGATCGAGATCAAATACTTGCCTATAATGTAATAAAAAAAAACAGTTGAATTGACAAGTAAATACAATACGTCATATTCCCGTTTTCCTTGTAATTTAGTTTTTGTCCCAACATACGTTTTTATTTTACATCTGTTTCAGTCATGGACGTATATATTTGTGTGGTGGCATTGGCGTGTTTTATAAATATCTTTGGTGGTGCATTAATCAATAGCCTAAACATATAGGGTCGTTCTGCGTTCCGCGTTCTTTGTAATTTATGGGTTTTTCTGTGAAAGCTCTCGGTCTGTAGGGGCTCTAATTCAATATTGATTTACTGGGGCTTGGTGTTGTTACTGCATGCTAAATAGAACGCTCACATCTGGCCCTTTGCTCAATGCGATTGTATGACATAATAAAAACTATTTTACTGGTGACGCATTTAAAACGTGATGAG
Source organism: Pheosia tremula (assembly GCA_905333125.1). Taxonomy (NCBI): domain Eukaryota; kingdom Metazoa; phylum Arthropoda; class Insecta; order Lepidoptera; family Notodontidae; genus Pheosia; species Pheosia tremula. Next base: position 4,958,731 of record HG995411.1, read on the forward strand.
CACATTTAAACTAGGACAAACTTGTATTTTTACAGCAGCTCAAGATACACACTCCACCTTAACTGAACCCAAAGTATCTTAACTGAAAGTAAAAGGAACATTTCCTCCTTTTCCACTTCGAAACATTTTTCAGGAATATTTGTTTACAAAACGGGAAAGTTTCGGAATCCTTTTTCGCCGGTTTGAGGAATACTTAATGCTTGCTCGTATAATTACTGGGGTTGACTAAGGGCAACTCGCAAAGATATAACTATGAAATTGTAGACAGTTATTGTAATCTCAAGAGCAATTTACATCGTTAACATTCTTTAAATAAGAATCAGTAGCTGATAATCCAGCTAAGGTTCGAGCATTTTATTGTAGATAGAAAAAAAAGATTGATCCTAGCGTAATGATGTAGAAACACAAGAATAGACAAGAAGTCACAAAAATAAATTTATATTTTCCATCGCGAAAATGTCCTTTTTGGCTCCCGTAGAATTTCGAGGGTCTACCTACAAACATTGGTAACTTTGGCAACCTTTGATGTCTCCCTCGCCGAAATACTCGTCCCATCTGAATATAGAGTTAGTCAAAACGTGAATACAGAGAATAGTGAATAGGCGAAAATTCAATAAAACTTTAGTTTGATGGCGGTTTGAAATGTGTATGTCCCGACTGCCGACCTCAAACAAAATTAGGTCACCGGCTTTGATTAAATAGGTCGGTAATTAAGTTTGGGAAACATTCATAATTGATTTTTTTGGGACAATTTTAATTGAAACCATTGGATTTTACCTACTTTATCACCTGTCTTTAAAATGCTTATTTTACGGTATAAAACCTTCAATAATGGAGTCCTCGATATTTTCTTAGATACCTACTTCTTCAATTTCACAATTTCAACAAAATTCTATGTAGGTGCCACCAGAGGAAACACTCCTCCCTCTACCAGTTAACATTATCCGCTAAGTAAAGGTTTATCTTAAGGTTAGATGACCCAGCTTATATAAATTAAATTCTTTTGCGTGTATTTGTTAAGAACTTGGTTTTGGTTGGTACAGAAACGCTTAGGTGTGTGTCTGGGGTTGTGCGAACGTTGAGCTTACAATATTACAAATACTATTTATTTAAAATGATAACAATATTATGTACGTGATATCAGATAAGGTATACTTATCCTTCGTTTTTGAAATGGCCGTGTACTTTTTATCAGACTGCACTATATAGGTATATTACTTGCATTCATGTGTAAAATGAAAATGAATAAGTAAATAAATCGGACTTCAGACAGGTTGCGTTATACATAATCTTTAAAACCTTTACAATACTGAAAAATAACACTTCAAATCGCATTGGTCATCACACAAAATTTTAAAAAAGACGGTTACCATAGTGGCATTACGGCTGTCTCGTGAATAGTGAGACGCCATGACGACGGCGGTTTTTCTAGTAGCGCGGAAGACATACTAATATTTATAGCATTTTTGCTCTGTGAAATACCCTTTCAGAATGATAACATCATGTTTGAGACCGAGAGGATCTGATCACATACGTTATTATAATGTAAATATGGAACGTGCTGATGCAGTTTCGTTGTGCAAATGGTTTTATCTGATAAGTCTCTTCTAACTTCGCGGTATACGGTTTTGTGAATACAAAACAAACTGTGAATATTATAGAACTGAATGTAGCTGCTATAAAATGCTATGTGCTGGTAAAATTGTGCAACTTGCTTATCGGTGTAATCAATCATTTTCCAAATACCTACCTGACTGCATTTTTCTTTAATTTGATTGCCGCTTGTATCAAAATATAACTTCAAGAATAGAGCATCTCGTTTTTCTTATAGCTGTATCTTTGTTAGGGGGTTGATCCGACCGTTATGCTTGGTGCCCATACTATGAAGTACTTACTTACATAAATGTTTGTATATGTAAATACCACTTCACTGTACTGCACTACCTTCAGCCACATTAGTCTGGTAAGTACAAGATATAACATACGATATATGTATTGCTACTATGTAAGAGACAACAGAATTATCAGAGCTCACTCAGTAATGCAAATACAAAGGCCTGGGTGTGATTAACTGGGGATAACTGGGCGGGCGGTCCGAGCGCTGTATCATGGCCATTCACAGCGTATAGAGTTAGATAGTAGGAATTGAGCATGGAATGTAGTGCAATTTTGAAATTCGAAGTTTTGAAATTCAAACCATATTTCCGCGAGACTTAGCGTGCAGATTCGCGAAGCTAGTTTGCCTCGCTTGATAAGACTATGTCTCGCCGACGCAAATGCTCGTGGTGCATCGCCCGAGCCTTGTCATTTACCTCACTGTCAGCCCGACTATTTATGCCAACTCCTCTTAAACTGATTAGTTTAAATTTTGATCTCAGTATTCGCTCCGATCAAAACTGAGACTGGTTACCGAGCCAGAGGCAGTGCAGTTTATGTGTTATATCTATACATATAGATAAAATTGGAGTGTCTGTTTGTAATAATAAAATAACCGCTTTTTACTAAGTGCATTTGGATGTATACACGTTACCTATACCGAAACAATTTTTTTTACAATTTTTGTCTGTCTGTCTGTCCGTCTGTCTGTCTGTCTGTCTGTCTGTTTGTTCCGGCTAATCTCTGAAATGGCTGGACCGATTTTGACGGGACTTTCACTGGCAGATAGCTGATGTAACAAGGAGTAACTTAGGCTACTCGTATTTTAGAAAAAAAAAAAGGTTCTCACGAAAAAAAATTAAAACCAATGTTGCAGCGCAGCGCCTGATTAAGTTTGATAGCAAGAACCTGCAATGCGTCCCGCGGGCTCAGAATTGGCGAGCAGGCTGTTGTCAACGGTTGTCTTTGTTAAATTTCCACGCGGACGAAGTCGCGGGAACAGCTGGTAACTACATATATACCTAAATATATAACGACAAGTTAATGGCTACGTGGTTCACACATGTACAAATATAATGCGCGAGTCAAGTTTTAACGCTACCTATTAAAAATATTTACCTTAATATATTTGAAACAAATATATTTTGCTACAAAATATTTCGCTCTCTCTCTCCCTCTCTCTCTCCCTCTCTCCCTCTCTCCATTCTCTCCGCATCTGAATATTCTATTCAACATACAATCCTCCCGTACGTAATGGGACGACACCGAGCAAATCAATATTGCTTTAATTAAATTATTCATCCCGATTACAGACATGCCACACAGCATCACGACAATACTTTTATATTTACACGAGCCCCAAAAACCACAGGTTTATGTGTGTGTGTGTGTGTGTGTGTGCGAGTGTAGAGCACTTGTTTACAATGAGATCAACGATCTCAGAGGTACATAATATTTAATTTTTTGACCCAAATTAAGGTACCCAATTATTATGTAATACATACACCAAACATATCCACATGCACCATAACTACCGAATATTTTTTTTTATTTATCATTGCTGGCTGGTTTTATTAATAAGGTAGGTTACTATTTAACTTCAGAATCATTTTAAAATGAGAACACGCCTTGATCACGCCTTATGTTAGTGTTTTAAATTAATTATATGTTTAAACATTGTTGAAGACGTCGGCAAATGTTTGTCTAATCATTGGCTGTAATAACCGAGTCAAATATTAAATCCTCATAACATACCTAATTCCTTGATAGAACAACGGTGCACCATTTGAGAGGGCCTATTAACGATAAAGGTCAATTGACTATTATCAGATTGATATTTGAAATAATCATGAGTAGTACCATCATAATTGAATATGGTGCTTCCTAAGTGAGTATTTATGTATAAAAGGCGTCCGACCTACAAGTAAGATTTCACTAATAGCTAATTGCTTAGCTTTTATTTAGCCATAATGTTATACTGACAAATGAATATTAATACTCACCTCCATGATTTTTCATGCACAATTTACTCACGTTAATTATGTAAATCCTACGACTATGTTGTATAAATTATATTCCCGAGCGGTGATCTCTAACTTTGCCGAATAAGTTTGAGAACAGAGCTAATCTTCATAATGGTGCAAATACTAACTGGCTGTTTGTTTATAGAGGGTGGGTATTTTGCACTGACCTCTATGGTATACATTGTATCATGGACGTCAGTGGTATTTTGCCTTTTTATTACTTTATCTCGCGTCTCGCCGGCCAGTGTTAATTTGTCAGGGACAACAACGCCTCATTCGAATTATTTATTTAGGCGAAACGCAACATTCGTTACGTTAAAGAAATGTTTTCTTTTTTTGGATAGGTTTCCCGCCAAAACGCGTGATGTAAAAAAAAAATTTGGTCCACCTGTATGTACTTCCAAAGGTAAGATATGTACAAAAAAATTTAAGTCGTTCCTGCATAACGGTGGACTGTCATAAATAAAATTTAGCAATGTAGGTATTTAGTGTAGATATATTAGACGTTTATCTAATTATCCATTATGTAATAAAATATGGAATAATTTCGGACAACAATATAATTGTAGCAAACTTTCGAACGACACAGATTATAAAATAGGGGAAAACCGCATAGTGTATATAATGCCAATGGGTTGCGTTCCATTACACAACAAAATTATACTTATCACCATATAGACAACGTAAGTATACCTCGTGAAGCATTCCACATTTACGAATACAAGGTGAATGATTGGCATCGCAAGTAAATAGGAAACTTCAAAGGTTCTAAAGAACTTCTTGAGCTTTGATTTATCCCTGACCAAGATACTTGTTCTTTTCTTTTCAGGGTAAATTTGATGACGGTCTACAAAATAAAAAGGTAGTACCGTCTGCAGCTAAAACGAATATACATTATTATATGTAATTCAATTCGCATTTACAATAATTACCTACCTAGATATACCTAGATACTATTGCTGTTTAGCAAGATATTTTTAGTTTTAGTTTCTTATTAAAGTAGGGATATTAAACAAAACGACGATTAACTGAAGTATCTAAAAGCTCTTGACACTTAATTAGATAGGTTTTCAATTTGTTAAAGAGTAGGTTATCGACTGGGCGGTCTTTTACGAATAAACCCCTTTTTTATCCTGCTTTAGTATATTTTTCGCCTACCTATAGGATAAATAATACCGCCTCATGCTATATCTCCACATAAAACCCAATCAGACAATATTTATCAGACAGAGAAAAAATGTAACCATACATACTCTGCCCACTCCTCACTCATTCCAATCTGATTTAAATTATCTTAAAAAAATATAATGGATAGACTGATTCAGAAATGCAGGGTATACGAACCTGCGCTTCTTTAGCGCATTTTGTTTGAACTTAGAATGACGATGTAATTTTTTTTAATTTGCTCACAAAAAATTATAACTGTCATTTTATTAGGAACCGATTTTTTTACTCGATTAAGTAATTTAAAAACAAAACATTCTATACTTTTAAATTAACTATTTCATAGAAAAGTACTAGCACTTCGTGATACAAAATAACCAATATACCCACCAAGTTTAATAATAATAGACAACTAGCCTATTTCGAATAAGGGCGTCAATTAATGACATATTGCTCTTCAGTCTAATTATTCAAACGATGCTTATTAGATGTGCTACACGCTTGGATCAAATTATAGCTCAATAACGTCTTATATGTGATTTAGCTGTATACCATGAATTCAAGCAAAACATTGTAGCTGTAAACATATATGTATGCGTAGACGGTCGGTGAATAAAAATACGAACGCCATTATGATTGAGGAATCCGAAAATATATAATTTTCTGGATTTCTTAGATATGTGGACATACATAACCTGGAGTTTTAAACAAAAACAAAAGCGACACGAGTGCACATTTCAGTGAATAAAAAATATATTTATAATCACATCATTACTGAACCAAAATATAAATTTGAGTTTGAAAAATGAAAAATATGTGGAGACCACCCACCAACTGATTCGAGCTAATTACATTTACATTAGCTTATTTATGTGATTTTAGCTTTTCACATTACCATGGACATTGTTCCAGGGAACCCCCGCAACAAATGCGCCCTCCAGCCCGGCCACAGTCTGATGGACTGGATCCGCCTCGGCAACTCCGGGAAGGACCTCACGGGAGTCGGAGGCAGGATTCGGCCCGTCACTCCAGCGGAAATGGCAACACACAATACGATCAGTAAGTATATGGTCTCACGTATAAATTATACGAAGAGGTGATACAAGAACATATACAGTTCCACAGATCATGTAGGTCCTATGTCACATTCAGGGGGACTTTTCTATTTTTACTTCATTTTAGTGATGCCCAAAGTCTTGGTCTTAGTCTGCCAGAAAGCAGGACCAAAACCGCCTAATCGTAGGAAGAACAAAACATATTCAGCGAGACTCGCGTCTCGCAGTTACCAACGTCAATCTTTAGAATTTTTTAATAACTACAATTCAGTAAAATAGAAGAGGCAGTAAATTTTTGTCTAGAATTATTCTTTGGAAAATGCAAGACCAAGACTAAGACTTGGCAACACTACTCCATATATAACGAAGTAGAATTGTCTTTCTTTAGTAAGCCTTATAAATCATAATAAATTACCTCCGTAGGGATTTTATCCGGCTGAAACGATATAACGGGCCAAATCCCTATGGTAATTCTTCTCGTTCGTTTGGCTACAATAGAGATCGTTGTAGAAATATTTTAGTGTAAGCAAATCATATTTTGCATAAGTAGATAACTGCCTACACTGTTTTGAAAAGATCAATATATTTGTTCTCGGAGAATAAACAAAGATTATTCCTGAAAATATGGTGTTACAAACATCTTAGGGTGTCAAAGAAATTACTCAATAAACTGAATATTTCAGACGACGCCTGGTTAGCAATCCGCGGACGCGTCTACAATATAACACACTATTTGCCGTACCATCCTGGAGGTAAGACTATATCGCTTAGACTAAGGGATATTATAACATTCTTCATATTCAAGTTTCACTTCACCCCAGGGCCCGAGGAACTAATGCGCGGAGCGGGGATGGACGCAACTCAACTATTCGACAAAGTACATCCATGGGTCAACTATGATTCCCTACTAGCGAAATGTCTGGTAGGCCCGCTCCGCCACGACCTGCCCGACGCAGAAGAACTCTTCGACACCTCCACGCATTCACCAAAATCCGACCGCCTCAGAGAACCGTCAAAAGCGCAAGATCTAGTTAGAAAATCAATGGAAAACTTAGCGAATTGCATAACGCCTGTCAGAAAAAAGAATACAAAAAATGACGACAGCAAACCGAGTCCGCCTAGTAAAATAATGCAAAGCTTAGTGAAATCCAGCGATCTACCTCTATCAATAAGCCGTAGAGCGGGATCGAGCTCCGCAAAAAAATCTGACAAAAGTCCCGACTCGCCTTTGCCCCTTCGCTACGATTGGATACAGACGTCGACAAAGCTAACGATATCCGTATACACGGGACCGCTGGCCAATCCCGGAGGTTGTGCGCGGCTTACTGAAGGATTTCTGTTGATTGAAGTGGCGACCAACGGTTGGCTGAGAACGCTCAGAATGAAACCGGAGGCCAAATTAAAAGACCCACTACAGTTACGTGTGTTCGCTGAGAGTGGAAAAATTGAGGTAATATTATAGTTTCAGATATTTAGTACTTATTGAGTATTAATATTTTATATAACAAAATGTTATAAGATGCACTGCACGTATTAAAAATATAAAAGACGGTATCCTGAATGTTATTATAAAGGTTTAATGTTCATAAGTAACTAATAACGTAATATGCTGCATAATGGGTTCCGTATAATAGACTGGGACTTAACCCAATAACAACCAGACCAGGAAAAATAACGAAAAGATCGATTTTAAAAGAGGAATAAAAGCATCAGCTATGGTGTCGTTGACCTGCCTCCATTATTTTTTTAATTAATCTACCTGACAGGTGACAGCACAAAAATGGGAAGCAAGCGTGTGGAAGGGTTGTGGCGAGGTGGCTCTGGGTGCTGCGAGCCGCGTGTCCTCACCTCGCATGATGGAATGCCTGGTGATGCAAGTGGGAAGAGTCTCCCATGACACATCACTGTTGTCCGTGTCCCCTCGCGCCGGGCCCGTGGTTGTACCACTCGGATATCATGTTAGAGTGCATACGACGCTTGAAGGTGAGTAATGTAATAACTATCATTACTTACTGTGTTGTTTATAACATTTCAATTTAAGCTTAGCCGATGTCTTGCCTGTCACTACACCCTTGTCAAGAACGCAAGTAAAAGGTTTACAGCGAAAGTGATTACGGTAATATTTTCTGTAACATTACAGCTCTATTACACTCGTGCCAAGATCCGCAGCAAGAATTTTGATAATGATGTCTCGCTCATTATAGAAAAGAGAAACCGTCGTGCAAGAACCGATGAAAGTTTTTCTGTCTCAGAATTCTTGCCGAGATTTATAGCTATCTCGATACTATAAGTATCATACCATATCAATAAAATTACCAAAATATTATTTCAATTATTAGATACGTATTGCAAGAATAGTTTGGTAGTTTTAGGTAGGCGTTGGTATGAAAATGTTCTAGAGTCATTCCTCTCATATACATGTAATAAAGTTCTCGAAGAAAACGTAAGCTATCATGTCTCGTGCAATTTCCAAAACTGTTCCTCGGGGAAATGTAATCCAATATTCGACACGTCAGATGATTAATGAAATTCTATTTTCGTTAATATCGCTAAGATGAAGAAGTATGTCCTTTACGACACTGCCATATAAAATGAGGCCACTGACTTTTTTATTAGGTTATTAATTGGAAAACAAGGCGTGGGTAGTAACTATTAAAATCGTTAGGTCGGTAGGTCAAGTTGGCCTTGAAACTGGTTTATCAGTTTTGACAAAAAATGCTAGGTAATAAAAAATCTACTAAAGGTCATATTTGATACGTTCTAAGTTCAAATAAATAACAACTTACAAGAATAGGCCTTGCGATTCTAAGACTTGCAAATGATACTATTTGCGTAAAACATATTTTCGTTTGCTAAGTAATTTATGCGAGAAAATGAAAAGTTATTTTGTGACGAATTTAGAATTAAAAAGCCTTCCAAACTCAAGTCCCGCCAAAATTTCGGGTGAAACGCTTATGAATTTTTTTCGTGTTCTCAATTCGACATGTATAGTCTTGTGTGTAGTGCTAGTTTCATCTTTATGTGCTTATCTCGTTGACCGTAAACCAACTGACTCGATCCCCACGATCGAGTCAGTTGGTTTTGGAAAATAACTCCGCGCGACCGATCATTCAATCCTAAGTCCACAACCCGAAGGGTTAAAGAAATCAAAATTCCGATCAACGTATATTAGTTGTAGGTACAGGTCGCATCACATAAAATAAGTAAAGATAGCGGTTATACGCAAACGATATGGTACAATATGGCACGCGCAGTGCCGTCAACTGCTCATAGTACGTACCTTTGTTTCAGAAAATAAAAGGCTTTTTATCGTCTCCCAGCAGAAGTAGATGATTTGTAATAAAAAAATATTTTTATAGATTCAGTTCACAGACTCATTTATTTATATTGATTGAAAATAACTTAAATATTTACGAACAGGAAAATAAAAAAAACTTAAAAATAGTATGACAACAAACTACTTATGTATCAAAAAGACCTTGTCCGCGCAGAATGGTGGCAGGCAAGAATGCTGGCTGCATTTCCTCGCTGTATAATCAAACTATTTTTTTGAGCGAGGAAAGTCACAGATGATCTCAGTGGTAATAATTTTTAATTCTATCAGGTACTGAATGCGTCAGATCGTACACACCAGTCGGTGACGGCTGGGGTCCAACTGGTGACGTCATCGAAGTCTTATCGGCTCTCAAACTAGCTGTGAAACGGTACGACAGCGGCACCATGTCACCCCAGCTCACGGCGCTGAAGGTTGGGGACACGTTGACACTATCAGGACCTTATGGAAACTTCCAGCTGCAAAAGGTGATTAATTAAATTAAGCCTTAGGGAGCGTTCAAGTAACGTAACGCAATTTTTGGAGATTTTTGACTTTGCTTTATTGTCTTTCATTGTTTGTTTTACAGTTGAAAAGTGTGAAAACGATGTACTTGTTGGCGGCAGGCACTGGGATCACTCCCATGCTCGGTCTGATGAAGTTTATGCTGTCCAGATCCAATCCCAGATGGTAATACACATTTTTTTTGTATACAACATTTTAGACTAGGTATTCATGTAATAATTATACCTACAAGGAAGCCATCATATCTTTTTATAATATAAAAATAATTACAGCCCTTTTTTTTAATGTCCCACTGCTGGGCACGGGCCTCCCCTCAATGCGAGGGGGATATCATATCATTTGCATGTGGTTATTCAATTAACGAAGTAAGACTACCCACGTTTGGCAAATTATTTACTTTCTCCGTATGAAATATTATAATAGCACACCTACAGACTACAAAACTGCTTGACTTAAATTAAGCAATTTGAGGAAAAATGGTTTGTAAAGCTATTGTAAATTCAGAAAGACTGATACACGAAAGATAAGGCTTGATAAAGTAATTTGGGGGTTATATCGTACCCATTAAAATAGTCATAGACAATTTAAGGAGGCCAGTATCATGTGAACACAACTTTATACAATATCTTCTTGTACCAATTCACACAACAAAGTTTCTAAGTGTACAAGTTAAAATTAACTTACTTAAGTGTAAGTCGTTAATCTACCAAATTAATTGCACAGCTAATTCGGGAAACATCCGTTTAAACTTTTCAGTGGGTAGATTAGGAGTGTTTTTCATGTAACTTACGTTTCTGATATAAAGTTAAGTAGGTAGGTGCACATACCTATTTAAGATGTGTGATGTCCGCCAACCCGCACTGGGCCACCTTGTTGGACTCTGGCCTAATCCCCCTCGCATTGAGTGGAGGCCCGTGCCCAACAGTGGGTATTATTATGTCTCTCTCGACACGGGCTATACCCGGATCTTAGGATGGCTTGCGCCGGGACATGAGTCCAACACGTAGAGGCCCTTTTTGAGAATTTAAATGTTGTTTTTAATCTATTATTATAGATAAATATTATTGTTACAGTGAACGAGCACATCTTTTGTTCTTCAATAAAACAGAAGAAGACATTTTATTCCGTGAAAATTTTGAAGACATGGCCAAAGATGATAACAGGTATCTAATACATACAGTTATCTTATTCCATAGACGATTGCACTTTGTAACATGCTACATTTACAAATACATTTTATTAAACCCTTAACGCCTGCCGCGAGGATTAAAATATATTTCGAGATTAAATTCGGATTAGTTTACGACCTTATTACTACAAGTTTATTAATACAGGACTCAATTAATATTACCTTAAAACTTGTCATGAAGTAAATCTTGCTCTACAATATCTTTATTAATAAGGTTGTTATTGCTTAGGTATATGCCTCCTCAGGGCTTGCGATTTGCCATAAAGATTTTTTCAAGTTAAAAAATGGCTGGGCCTTAAGTCACCCTTTGTGTCGACCAATCTTTTAGATTCTATCCTATATATAGACCTAGGGTCTATTCTACCTAATGATTATGCTAATAATAATCGAGAATAATAATTTATCTCTCAATATAGAAAGACGCAAGAATGGTGATGCGTTCCAAAGTCTCCTCAAGCATGGCTGTCACAGACTATACCTACCGGTATTTTTTTTTCAGACTAAAAATAACCCATGTCCTCTCCGACGCTAGCTCTTCTTGGACAGGTCATAAAGGTCGCATTACCATCGAACTCCTAACCGAAGTGTTAGCTGACTTCAAGTGTGACGAAGAATGCACACACATAGCCTGCCTGTGTGGGCCCACGGAGTTCACGTACGCCGCCCTCGACTTGCTCAAGCAACGAGGCATGAACGAGAAATGTATACACGCCTTTATGGGATAACTGTAAATACCTAGTCTAATTCAATGTTCGTTCAATTATTAGCTCCACATTCGGAACTTCACGCGAAATAGTGAAGTCGATGTTAACGGCACACGATTTTAAGTTTATTTATAGAATTTTTATTTTATTTTTATGTGATACAATTTCTGCTAGTCGGAGAATAACTATTTTAATAGTAATTAATAATTAGCTTAACAAGATGAACTATAAACCAATGTGTACAGAAAGAGATAATAATATTATGAATTAAAAGTGTTTTAAAAGAGTGAGAAATGAGAACATAATACATAGTTACAGTAAATAGGTACATACACTATTAAAAATAATCTGGATAACATAGACAAATTTCGATCGGTCACAATAGATGCACTGTAACAGATTCTAGAGTAAGTGTAATGTTTAAATGTGTAATTTTCACTAGTTTCTAAAACAAAGTGTGATAAATTAGCTTTTTTAGATATTTCTTACATTATTTCAGTAATCTGTGATTAGGTGTTAGTGATTCAAATTAATGTAGCTCAACTTACAGAAAGACATTGTTAAACAACCGAATTTAATGTATTCCTTTCGTTCCTTCTATTTAAATGTATCCTTGGTATCTTTTGTTATTTATGCCTCCTAAAGCTTAAAAAATCATAGACATGATATAGGTACATTACATAATCCTAATGCAATATCGTCGCTTTCGCTATACCTGGTAGGTAATAGTTAATTCACGTAAGGTCAGGAGAATTAATGTTTATCAATTTCTCGCACATAGAATACCTAGAATACAAACATCCATTTTTAGAATATGTACCTAAGTAATAGCTGCCGCATTTTCTGCAGTTAACTTGAGATAACTGAATGCGATTTCTTTACAGAATGACCAGAAAAAACCTTGCTTAATGTTTGCTATTATATAACTTTTTATTTCTAAATCTTTAATTACCTACACTCACCGTTAATTAAAGAGAAATACTGAAATAAAGATGAGTCGTTATGTTTCAGGTACCAATTTTTAGGCACTAAGTAAATTAAATTTAGCAAGCGATGTTTGTCTTTTTGAATATTTTGTTTTAAGGTTATGCCAGATTTTTTTGTCAGACCTTATCTATGTAGGTATTAAACGGGTACTCACTTAGGAATAAAGATTCCAATAGCGCAAACAAACAAAGAAATACATATATAATATGTGCAATCGAAAGATTTTACATTTTTCTTTTATAAGCTTAATTTGCTTTTATTTATACTTAAGTACTAACTTTGTGAATGTTAAAAAGTGCCTACATTCCAGGTAGTTTGGTTTTAATGTTGTTGATTTATGGGTTTCAAATAAATGACATGAAATTATATTTTTTTGTTTTCAAAATTATACCCTATCTTGTGCTAAGGATATAAGGAAGTCTGGAAATAATACCTAGGTATACTGTGAAAGCGATCGGTCATGCCGTAAAATTTTAATTTTTACCAGTACCCGGCCGGATATTATTACATCGGCTTTAGAAGGTGGTAGGTATGAGTGACAGGGACAAAGCTCTACAAAGCCGATGAGTAGTAATATTTACAGCCAGCATTATAAAGTAATTAATTGAATGGTTCAAATGTCAAACTTATCTCACATAGATAGAGATCTAAATCGATATCTCAACTGAACTGAGCAGAGGAAGACCCTTAACATTTAAGTGCAGTAACGCTTTGGATCTGTTAGACAGAAGTGGAAAGGCAGGATGTCATTTGCGATCGCTCAGTTGCATAAAGCGCTAATACCGCTATTATACGACTACTTACGAAGAGCATGAAATAAAAACAATAGATATGGGAAGAAACATGACTATAATACAACAAAACAACATAATACAGTTTGTTTAAGTAAATGCATGTTGCCTTATGCCACCGTAAATTATATAGATATTTTTTTCACAATATTCCATTCCTTCTGATAATTTAACTCTCTTTAAATACAGTCTATTTTTCAATAACCCAAACAATAAAATAGGAAATCTTCATAAAATTATAAGCAACTAAGCAAAACTGCGGGAAACAGTATGTACCTTGATCTATTTTACGCTAACTTACAAAATATCAATCAATCATAACTTATTAAATAATAGTTCTACATCACCTATTTGGAATTAGTTTTGTTCATTCGTTTTCGAAATGGAGGCTCTGTCATAAAACTGTTTGGATTCATAGACGCAGACCAATGTACAGATAGAGCACAGCTACAATTTTATAATGGTATAGATAAAAATAAAAACAAAACTAATTCTAAACGATTGTCTTCACAAATGCTTCACAAAGAAATATTTTTTTTCATAATACGAACTAAATATGTACCTACCCCTACCTATATCAAATAAGCTGACACACATTCGTAGTAAAATGTTACCATATAATTATATTATCTATCCTGTGCAAGTGTTAAGTAACTAGACGCTCGCTAGACGCTTTATTCTACGTCAAATATTTGTATGGCAAATTGTACAGCGCCCCATCACATCAGTTAGCAGAGGAATTAACGATTTTCCATACACATATATTAAGGAAACAATAGCGAGGACCGACTAGCGAGCGTGCTGACTCATGAGCTGACTCAATGAGTCATGCTCCAAGTAAAAAACTTTAAGGTCGCGTTCTGATCATCAAAATAAAAAATGTTAAATTATTATGCCTATCAGCAACAAAGACTCGCATACAACCCGATACCTACCAGCTTTCCTTTCAAGAATTCGCAGCTACTAGTGTCTATTATTTCAAAAGAATAAAGTCACATTACAGGTATTTTATACGCTAGTCGACTTCCATTTCACAAAAATTGTGCCTTTGATACTGATGCATATACAAATTAAATGATTTGACTCTTGTGTACTTGGAACTGTAATCTTGATACAAAAGGTCAGACAAATAATCAAAGCTCAAAAGTCAACAGCGACCGAATCCTATGCTTTCGTTGCATTTGGAACACAGATCAAACATTCAAAATTTCCATCTTAAACTCAAAAATATAGACTTTATAGGTAACAGAGTAGAAATAAATGGTTGTCTTTACAAACATAAGGACTACTCCTATGCACTATTACGAAACAAAACAACAAAGAGTAAATAATCGAATGTAGAGTAGGTATACTGAGTACCGAAACTATGATATGCCATGTTTCACACTGCCTCACGATGGCGTTAAATTAATGTACCTCCTCCGTTTGAGGCAATACAAGTCTGTCAATACAATTGCCTCGCAATGGAATTACAATGGTTTCGTGCTGCATATTACTGCCACAAACAATTTTTTGCCATTATTTAATTTAAAGGGACTAGGCCCGCCACACACTCCCACCACTGCTACTCCTGTAAGCCAGGATCTACAGTGGTGTCCAATGAAGACACCGAGGTTTGACCCTCGGCGAGTCCCGAGATAAAGTTAATTGTCTTGGAACCCGCGCGAAATTAATCGAAAGATAAATAGTAGGAGTTGGAAGAAAATTATCCACTTCCCTCCATTGCAAAGCGGGAGACAAAAAGATCTGGTAGACAAATGTCCACAGAAGTAAGACTCTTACAGCTGGACTAATTCCAGGTGTAAGGCACCACGGAGAGTTTAAATACTAATTGGTCCTAAACTTGTGAGCTGATTAAACTTGATTCAATTAGTATTTAAACTCTCCGTGGTGTCTTACACCGCCTTACATTATTTAATTTATTAAATAAAATTGTTGTTATTAAAGATTTTTTTTCATTTCTAAAACTCTATTGTATTATCAGACATGGGCTCAGTTATACGATATACGGTGACCTTAGTTTTGTTCAAAGGCCGCTGTTTGAAGCGGACACTTCGTCGATAGGATATGCACTACGTCTGATAAAAGGCGTCTACGCTAAAAACCAAGTCATGAATTACGTAACAACTCAATATATCGAGGAAATGTGGTCGCAAAAACTACTCACTGAAGAATCATTTGAAGTCAATAGCCGTGCGTGCGTAACTTCTTTAAAATCATCATTCTTCATCAAGCATCATTTCAGATACATTGCCTGTGTCACGAAAAGCCATTTCGACATTTGACTATGCCTAAATAACGGTGTTCGAGTTTCTACCGAAAGTTTTGTTATACTCTGTTTAGAAAATTTACGTAATTCAACAGAGTTCTGATATTTACAAGCCTTATTTCAATAATAATAAGAACTACATTATTAATAGAGCATTATATATTTACCGCTGTCTTATTCGGATATTTACAAAACGAAAGCATGTCTTTCTCGTCTTATATTGGAACAAGCAAACGACCACCTCGACGACGATCACCTTCGTAAAGCCCGCAATACATAGGTGTGACTGGAACAAAAGCAACGCCAGTAACCAGGGCTACCAGAGTTAGGTGCTTTTAGAGGTTTTTATAAAAGCACTGTTTCAATGTCTCGCTGTTTGCGTTAACGCGACACTGGCAACCCTACAATTATTAGGTACTTAAGTACAAAACTAGATAGGTACATTCACAAACATAATTTTGAGTGTCAACTACAGAGGAGTCCACTAATAGGGTGTTTGACTATTAGTGAATTGGTTATATCACAGGTAGCAAAAAATGTATCATAAACAGTGTTTTTTTTTTTTATATTCCTTATTCAAGTTCGGTAAAAGCAATAGCAGCAGTGAGTAGGTTGGTGTTCCTTTTGTGTTATATCGCAATACATATTAATGCAATAAAAAAATAGTCAAATACCCTACTCCACATACACATGTGTATTTTGCTCATATTATATACAAATTTCACTAGCCGATTATCGATCATTGCAAATAGGTATCGATTGTGTTCAACACAAATATGTCGTATTCGATATAAACCATGTGAATTGGAGCACTGGCGCATTTTATGCGTTCACGTCATTCACGAACAGCACGTCCCGATTCTTGAGGCCGAACTCGAACAGGTTGATGGAGCCTCGCACCAACACGCGCTTAGGGAAGTTGGTCGTGATCTCGAACTCCTCCGGGGCCTGCGGGTGACTGAACACAAAGTCGTATAAATCCTGAAATGGAAAACAATGAGCATAAGATTAATATAATTAAGATAAGTAATAAGATAAATAATTCTTATAAAGGAGATAATCTTTCTAAATCCTATATTCCTTTCAACTAATATTATTGTGAGTTCCAAGGCAATTAGCTTCCAAACCACAGTGTCTTTGCTGATTACTGTGGATCCTTATTTAATGAAGTAATAACATATGATAACTTGTAATATTTGTGTCATATTAAATAAACATTGTGTTTCATGTGTGTGTGTTCATAAACGTGTACGAGTGAAGGAAATTAATAAAAATAAAATAATTTAACTTTTCACATTCTACCAAGATGTCTGGTAAATTTCGATATAGTACCCGCAGCTTTACTGATACAGGTAGGGGATCTCATAATCATTATCATCAGGGATACTAATATTTAAAATAAAGATGAAGAAACTACTCGACATTGGCAAAAATGGCAGTACTTATTTTGTAGCCCGTTGCCAACCTAAAAAAAAGTAGAAAAAGAAGTGAGCATACTTGCGTGGTGTTCTTGAGTGTGAATCGGCGCGTGAGTCGCTCGCCGTCGGGCAGGCGGAACAGGAAGGCGACCGCGTCGCCGCCCGCCTCCGGCTCGGCCGGCAGGCGCGACGCCGTCGCCGCGCGCGCCGCCACCACCTGCGATACACACGTTTACTATTCCATTCGATAATCGATATCTAGCATGCTAAGCACTGATGTTTCGAACTCATTCATAGCACACTATTTAAAAAAAAAAAAAGAGCAACCATGGAGTTTCTTGCCCGTTTACTGGTGGTAGGCTTCGGCCGTGGCTAGTCACCACCCACTGAACAAAGCTATGTCGCCAAGCGGCCTAGCCGTGTTCCCGGATGATGCTCGGTGTTGCCATTCATGGATGGCGGGTCAGATCAGCTGCGCTGCATGTGCCTAGTGAATGTAGCGTCTCGATCTACTTCCGCCTTCCTATCTAGGCAAGTATGCTCCATCGTAGATCTCATCGTCACTTACCATCAGGTGAGATCGAGATCAAATACTTGCCTATAATGTAATAAAAAAAAAAAAATCTTCTCCATAGGAACGGCATTCCAAACGGGTAGTAAAGTAGTAGCATAATATTTTGACGATTCATAAGTACTACAATTAATGGTCTACATGAATAAAAAATATTCTGATTCTGATGATAAGAGAGAACATACTTAAAATAAAAGAAGCATTTCTTATTTGGTTCAAGTCTTTTGGTGACATCATTGCTGCGTTCTTTTCAGCTCCAAACTGATCATGTGATTACTGTGGCTATTTTCCATTTACCGGCGGCACCCCCCCCCCCCCCCCCCAGCCTCACCTCCTGGCGGCGCGCCTCCTCCTGCTGGCGGCGCCGCAGGTCCTCGTCCTCCAGCATCTCCCGCGCGGCGCGTGCTGCAGCGCGGCGCCGCTCCTTCTCCTGGTCGGCGGCGAGCGACTCCGCGTACGCCTCGTCCTGCGACGCGCGTAGTCGCGCCGTCACCTCGCGCTCCACCCTGCATTGTACCAGTGGCGTGACAAAGAAGGGGCGAAAACAAAGGCGGCAAATGCACGGTTCGCCCCGGGCAGCAGTCACTGAATTGTAATATCATGCTACCCGACTCTTAGGGGGAACATTTGTAAACTCAAATCCAAGTGTACACACCAAGCAATTTCTCAGATGATATCAAAATAAAAACATTGAAGGTCACACCTTTACACTTGAAGCGAATGTATGTTGAAACTCAATTCTATCATATAAGTGTCCCTTATAAAGTTTATAGAGACACGCATAATGCAATGTACAAAATACGTTATTAAATTTGATTTTGAATTAACTTGACTCCATGGAAAAGAACCATACCTGTCAGCCCTAGCGGCAGCTAGATGTGGCTCGTTGTCAGTGACGACGCGCCTCAGCCTCTGCAGCAGCTGCTGGGCGGAGCACGAGCCCTCGCTCCTGGCCACCACGGTCATGCGATGCTCCCGGACGCACACCACACACAGCAGCGGGTAGCGCCGCCCGCCCACGGACTGCGCGACGCGCCAGCCCTCCGCGGTCTCAACAGAGCAGCCCCAGAATAATGCGTGTGTGTTTATATATTGAATCACTTCTTGGTCAGCTAATGTGGTTCTAGAAAAAAATAAGTAAAGCCATACTGGTCAATGACAAACATTGATTGTGAAAAGCTATCATATTTCAGTGTTGCCATTGTTTAAGTTTATATAAATGAAGATAAGACCTGTATTTGTTATTAACCTTTTCACCCACCATGACTTGGCAGAAATATATTCAGTAAAGAAATTAACAATTGTCACATGACATACTAGGTGCCTACCCTAGCCTAAAAAGGGAATCAACAACATTTTTGACAAAATCTTCTAAGATGGCTATTAATTATTAGGACAAAAAATTATCCTGATAGATTTTTATGTTTTTTTCAAAATCAATCAAGCCTCTGGTATGACCGTGTCTCTAGTAATATATCAAAAAAATTAATAATAACCTGCAGAAGTTCTGTGTCTCAGTAGCAGAGTCAGAATGTAAATATACAACAAGGAAGCGCAGCTCATTCTTGGCGTCATTGAGGGCCTGTGCGTATGTGCCCTGGTAGAATACAGGATGTGTATTGTATCGCGATGTGTAGTTGGTGATGAAGCCCATCACATCACCGAGTGGGTCTGTGACCACTGGAAGAAAGCAAATATTATTAAAGCATGTTTTATAACATGTAACAAAAACAGTGTAAGAGATCAATTTCGACAAGATATATATAGTCAAGATATATATAATTCATACTTACATCTCCTATCATCATTACGCACAAAACTTAACAGCAAATTTAACACAGATGTGATTGTACTATAGCACATTGATACAACAAGGTTGACGACATATGAAAGCAGGCCCCGCACCCCGGCTGGGCCCTCCGGGGGGTCATCTGTGAACACTTGCTGTGCGATGTGGTCGTGGACCACGGGCGGCGCCCGCGCCTCTGTCGCGAATACTGAAGGTCTACCTTCCCTGATGTTGAGCTGTTCTTGTATTGCCACCTAAGAAAGAAGTTGTATAAACAAAATTAAATATAAACAGAAAAGAGCGCCATTAGTATTACAATTATCATAACCTATTTATACCAAACTGTTTCTGTATTAGATCTATGAATCCATTGTTACAAAAAATGTATGAGTCTTACCTCTAAATCCCATTGGTGCCTTTGCAAAACATCTCTACATATTGACATATCTTCTATTCCAGTTAAATCTTGAAACTGGAGTATCTTATCCGTCTGTTCATGGGATAGACCCATCGCATTGTCTTCAAAATCCATTGCCCTAGTTAGGATGCCAAAATATTTATATTTCTAATACTTGATCTTTCTCGTAAACCAATTCCTTCTAATTAGTCTTACAGCAATAACATGTAATAACCAACGATACTATATTATTATATTAAACTGCCTAATAACACGTCATATTAACACAAATTAGAAAAAAGAAAATCAAAATGTTTTTGCATTAGAGATGTGTAAATCCTGAGTGAATTGAAAAAAAGATTTACTTTTTTCAATAATACATCATGCATCACTAAATCAGAAGTTTTTGGAATACATCTTTAAATCACTTTGGATAAGATTCAAATTGATTCAATTGAGACCATTACGATGTGGAGTGAGAAGACTATAGGCTGGTATTATGATTCAGAAAGAGATAGAGAAGGATGTGTAAGTTCGCGCGTGCGTACTGCATACGAGCGACGCGTCGCCGTATTATGTAGAATGCAGAGAAAACTATTCTTTCTGCGCCTTATAATTAAGTGGAATGTATTTTTTTTTTATAGGAAATCGAGTGACGGTTTGTTTTGTTTTAGTTTTAAATTAATGTTTCGAATGTTTCGATGCTTTTAATTGCGTATGCGAAATTATTTTGAGAGTGTAAATAGTAAATTGAACCAAAAACTATAAATAATAACTCTTTATATTTATCTTTATCAATGATATTTTGACTTTTGTAAATAATTAAAAACTTTAATAAATGTAAATAATTAGGTAGTGATCAAGTGTGTTGGTACAAAAATAAGTACGTTCTTATACCTCATTAGTACTAAGTAGGTATTTAATAACGCCAACCTAGTCCTTTGTATGTTTGTTTAGTTAATTATGAAAGCTAGGTTGACAGTCCTAAGCCTGATAAGAATGAAGGGAAATCAGTAGTATATGTATCTTTTTCTCCTTCCGAATCTCTTCGAATCATTTACGATGTGTCGTATGAATGACTCTTTAAATCTTTTAATTCCGACACACACGGATTTAAAAGATTTAAAGATTTAAAAGAGTGATTTAAATCTTTTGAGTGAAAAGATTTATAAATCTGTAATCAAGTAAAAGATGTAGTTTGCGCATCTCTATTTTGCATCAAATTTCTACACATCGTCCGTCCGAATACGAACCACAGACCAATAAGAGAATATGATCCGAACTAGAGTTGGGCAAATAATATAAATATCAAGCAAATAATAATAATCATCACTGCATTAGTATAATGCTGCCAATGTCAACGTAGTGGCGAAGAATAATTGGCTAAAATGTATTCTGTTAGTGTTTTTTCACTAAAATACATAGACAGAAACGCTCCAACTAACGCGACGGCGATTTGCATTAATTGTCGAATGTAGTTTCGAGGCACTTCAAATCGGCACAAAAATATTACAATATTGTTAATTGTACTGTATTATATTATATTTATTTATTATATTTTTCCATGTATATAACTATTGTATATAATTTATTAAATATTTTAACCAGTAAGTACATACATGAGTGAAGACAATTGATAATTAACAAGAATCGAATAAATTGTACTGTAAATCAAGTCTAGTAGTAGAGGTCAGTGGCCTCGGACAATAAATGATTTTGACAGTTGTGTTTTGATTTGACACTAACGACTTGTACTTGTTCTGTCTGATACATATTGGTCTGTGACACTACATACATGTATGGTGACAATGGATGGATAAATCAGGAACATGTTTGGGTTTTGTTTGTTTTCGTTCAGATTATAGAAAAATGTTTGAGTCGGACGACTTTGACCAAGTAATTATAATTGTCAAAAACATAATGCTTGATATCTGTGGTGTTCATTTCCATTATTATTTTGCTAACTCCATGATTATATGTTGTATCCTAGGTTTTGTCTCAGTTTGAATTTCCTGAAGATGGGACTGCACTAAAAACATCAGAGAACCAACATGAGTTTACTAAACCTGTGACAATAAGTTTATCTCCACAATTACAAGGAATAGAACCAATAAGTGATTTCGGAAAAGTTGATAAAAATGATACTAATAATGATAAAAAACCATTAACTAAACAAGTTATCAGTCTAAATACCATAAATACTAATAACTTATCGCCTAAACACACAAAACGAAAGATAATCAACTCATATTTTGATCATAAAAGCAAAAGAAAATTTCCTGGGCCTGCTGGCCTCTTGAGTGGTGGTTTTGAAGAGAAAAACGATGAAAGTATTTGTCAAATGGAATTACTTTCACAGGTAAGAAGGCAAAAAACCAGCATTATTGTTGTCACTTTATAAAAGAAGGCATCTATTGATATGATGATGATAACATACATAAAATTTTGTTTTAAACATTTCAGGATGTTGATTTTAGTCAAAACAGTTTGAGAGGGGAATTATTTGAGTCACCGCTCTGGGCTAGGTTGCTAGATGATTTAAAAAGTTGGCACCTCAACAATGTTGACTCCATAAAGATGATAAAACAGCAGGCACTTACAGGCAACATGAGGAGGAGGAAGGCCCATGTGATCACAGCATTTGTGGAAGCTGTGGACAGGTCTGCTACAGACCCCTTGATTATGATGAGGGATTTAACAGGTGGGTTTCACCAATTGGATAATATACCATTATTAAACATTGAACAGATTTTTATGGACCATCTGTCAAATAAGTTATGGATAGGGTTCGGAACATTGTGAAATACAATATAATATCATCAAGATTTTAAAATAAAATATTATAGCACCACTGAGGAACAATACCCAACTGGTGTCCAGGACATTTACATGCTACACACAGAAAAAAACTGTTAAACAATCTGCACATTATGCAGTGATAGTGGGATAGCTGATTATGGTATTTCATTTACAAAATCTCAAATATTTTCAGGCAGTATAAAGGGCACACTTCACAGAGACGCATGGACCACATTCTCACAGTACATTGCATCTGAGTGTTGTGCATTTATACTGTGGAAGCCTACCATACTCACAACAGGGAGTGCCTTCAAGAAACACTACCTGAATATTACATTAAGTAACATACTGGCCATATACAGCTCAACAGTAATTAATGATGAAAATGAGGCCAAAACATTACCAGATGGCTATGCTGTAGTGTATGAAGATGAATTTACTGTGATTAAATGTGACAATTATTCACAAAACGTAGGTAAGAATGTCACGAAATTGGTTTATAACATTCAAGACTATGAAATAGTTCCTTATTAATAATAAGTTTAATTTTGAAGAAATGTCACCCACCATAAGAAAAAGCTTTGCCTTCATAATTTTCATTTTCCACTGTGATAAAAAAATTCAACACCTATTTGTTTTTTTTTCAGGAAGCAATTTTACGTTTTGTAGTGATCAAGAAAATAGTGCTAATAATTTATTAGATGGGCTAGACAACATATTTAGTGATGAAATATTTTGATCTTTAGAAGACAATGTTGAAAGAGAAATTGCAAAAATACATAGTAAAACATGTATGAGAATAAGTGCTTGTTCACGTAGGAACGCGCGGGTGCCGTGGTGGTTGCGGGCGCGGCAGATGTTGCGAGGTCGCGTTCACATTGGCCGCCAGGCGTTTGCGCGAGTGTGACGTGTTGAAAACGATGAAAACGTGCTATCGTTGCTAGCGACAAGTTGAAAATGATTGAACTTACCTGACGTCGCGAGTGAATCGCGCGCGCCGCCGCTAGTTTGACATGAACACACAAAAACGTCTCACGCGTTTGAAATTGCCGCGAGCGCGCCGCACGCGCCAGTCGCTAGTTAGCTCGCTACTTAGACCGCACGTGCGTTTTGAACGTGAACACTTGGAAATCACGTCATATGTTTGATATTTCGTGACCGCGCCCGCCACCGCGCCCGCGAGTCAACGTGATCAAGTACTAATATGTACCACATGTTATTTATATAAATATACAAATAGATGAGTATAAGGTTCAAAAATATAGTTCAGAGCATTTTAAGAGATTAGTATTTATTTTATCTGCTCCTTTTGCATACCACAACTCATATTACAAACCAAGTACCAGTGTGTACATAATTAGTTGACCACTGCTGTGTTTGTTTTCACTCGAATATATTTTTATAACCTACCTACAAAATGTTTTAGTCCCTTGAACCTAAACAGAAAGGGCATTGTTCAATGTTCTTGAAATTAATATGGTATGAAAAAGCGCCTGTGCTAACAATCGGAACTCAGAAGCCCGTACATTTACTGGTGGTAGGCTTCGGCCGTGGTTAGTCACCACCCACTGAACAAAGCCATGTCGCCAAGCGGCCTAGCCGTGTTCCGGCATGATGTTCGGTGCTGCCATTCATGGATGGCGGGTTAGATCAGTTGCGCTGCATGTGCCTAGTGAATGTAGCGTCTCGATCTACTGCCGCCTTCCTACCTAGGCAAGTATGCTCCATCGTAGATCTCATCATCACTTACCATCAGGTGAGATCGAGATCAAATACTTGCCTATAATATAATAAACACAAAACATTGAACGTGCATTTCGCTTGTGTAGAGTTCTAAGTAATAATTTCCTTTTTTTATATCTTTTGTATGAATACTGGCAGAAAATAAAACATTAAAAAATTGGTTCAGCAATTACTTTATTGGTTAGATTTTACGTTTACATGTCTACTGACAATATGTTTGGATAGCGAGGGTGGGTGGAAGTACACGCTCGGACACATTTTACATTTATAAACTTCATTATTTGTCTTCTTTGGAGAATCGTTTTGGTTTTCAGATGCCACACTCGATTCTTGTTGGCTTGGCCCCACATGGGTTTTCATGTGCCTTTCGCATTTTCTAAGTGAATTAAATTTGGCCTGAAATTACAAATGTCTGTTTAGTGTCTATGATAGAGAAATATTAAATGCACTCTCGTCCTTTGCCCAGAAGTACAGATCTACGGCACACACAAGCTAATCATGAGACACCCTTTACAGCTGATTATCATACATATTATAATTATTTATAAGAGCTAATTTTGTTACGTCGTTTTGTAATTTGCCATCAGGTAGCCCCCAGTGTACGGTACCCAAAACAAAAGCGTTGTTTAGATCGGGAGCACTGTTAGTTTTTGATTGAACATTCGCCATTAGCTAATAAACCTCATTTATAACTTATTTGGCCGAATTTGTGTGTATAATCTGTCAGATAGTTTTGGTGAAACATGGTCGATAGAGACCCTTCTTTTTGGACCGAGGATCCTGGGTTCGAATAAAACAGTTGCTTAGTCTGGGACCGTACAGTCTGGGTTGTCTGCGATATTATTATATTAGTATTAATCTACTTACATCACACAATGTGCAGGTAAATTCATTTCCCTTCCCTCCTTTTAGAATTGAATAAGCTTCGTTAGTGTTGTCTGTATCTATCGTTAACATATTATCTTCAGCATCTATACAATCATTCTGGAATAAAAAAAATACTTTTGGCACATACAAAACCGCCTTACATCAAGTCTCGATCATTTTTTACACAGGTGAAGTGGGGTGGTACTTATTGCAAAAAAAAAATGCAATAGGCTATGAGAATGTTACTGAAAACAAAACAGGTGTTATCCCAATTCTTGTCACACATCTGGTTCAAGCATCACGCAAAACTACTTGAGCAATTTTCACGCGACTTTCGTTATTGGGTACTGTTTAAAATAGAAGTACTAAAATGATGCTATACCTCTTGATGTTCCTTCAAGGCTTCCTCATTTTTAAAAGTAGTTGCACATCCACCACATGCGAATATCGTGTAGGGGTATCGCCTTTTTAGATCATACACCAGGTTTACTGAGAGCTCTGAAATAATAATAAAATATAATGTATAGTAATTCTCATAACAATGGAAGTAGATGTTCTTTATATACATGCTTGATCTTTTATACGAGGGGGGCGGTGTGGCGACTCTGCTAGCGTATGATTCAGTGGCGTAGCATGGGGGGGCGGGGCGGAGGGTGCGGTCCGCACCGGGCGGCATTTCACAGGTGGCGGTTAGAGAAAAAAATATATTTCAGTGTTTTTTCGTAATTTTACCATGCCCCATTTTTTATATAATGAATAGCAAAAATAAGAGTGCAGAAAATTTGAAATCCGCACCGTGTGCTAATGATCTATGCTACGCCACTGATATGACTTAAATTAATAACAAAAATGTAATACACGTATAATGCGTACGCCCATGTCACACGTGTGAAGTAGGTAACGACGTGGTCGCATATGTAATGTCGAATTCGCAAAATTAGTACATTCTTAAATTCTGAGATTAACGGCATTGAAACAGTTCATACATGAGATGCGCCGAATATTCGGTAATTATTCGGCATAGGTTTATATTATCGACCGCATATTCGGTTGTTGTGCCGAATATTAACCAAACGTAAGTTCTTATAAAACTGATAAGTCATGTAATTTTTCAACAATTAAGTTCAAAGTAGTAAGTGAACATAAAATAATCTCGAATAATATCGAATAATCTTCGGTATTCGGTTGTTTTAGGCCTCAGCCTCGAATTTAGCGGGCAGCGGGGCGGCGGCGGCGGCGGCGTGGGAGCGGAGCTCGTTGGCCGCCCCGCGCCGCTGCCACACCGCTGTTTTCGAGAACCGGTCCATTTGATTTTACGCATAAGATCCTGCCGCTCCCGCGCCGCTGCCGCCGCCGCCTCCCCGCAGCCCGCTAAATTCGAGGCTGAGGCCTTAATCTATGTTCGGCGCATATTTAGTTCATATGCTGCTAAATTATATATTTATATTTTTTAGATACTTACGTCGTTTATTTAAGGTGACGGATATTCGCGCTATGTTATCACTGCATTTCGTTTCCGTGATGTGTATATGGAAAACGGTGAAATTATCTGATTCCTCCAATGAATGACAACCGTCAGTTTTCGGTACACATGGGAGGACTGAAAATAATATTTTTATAGTTTCAATTATATCTAGGGGATTTACACTAGTAATTAGAATAAAATAAGGCGAGGTGACACTGCACACAGCTTATTAAAAAGTAAGCAAACAGAAGTTTATAGTGGTAAGTCCCATCCTAACTTTACTTGTACTACGAACAGGTTTGATACTAGTTTGGTGGGGCATGTGACCACACGAAACAAATAAAATACCATTGGAGTGGGCAGTTTATCATAAAGGGACAATAATTTTGCTCTGTTCCTAGTAATATATTTATATATTAGTTTTTTTTCTTAACTCTACAACCGGATCGGAACGCGACCTCAACTGAGAATATCCGGCGAGAAACTCAGCGGTCTTGTCTCTTTTTTTAATTTTAATTTTTTTGTTATATGGCCTTACCTGAACTAGTTTTCATATTTCGAAGCATTTCAGGGACGTGTTCGAAAGCGCAATCATTGTCCTTCAGCACCACCCGCCCGGTCACCAGCTGCGTCTGACCCTTATTGTGCAACACGCCGTACTCGTCTTTCTTATTTGCCACCTGTATGATTCACCATTTTGAATAAGTTAAAACAGTTTAGCCGTTGAACCAACATAGTCGATGGTATAGAGTATAGAGAAATCTATTTTATAGAATCTGATTTAAAAAAAGTACACGACAATTGATAACCTCCTCCACTTCGAAGTCGGTTAAACAAATGAACAATTTAGTAAGGATCGCTATGGATCCGGGATTGGTGCCGCGAAAGGATTCGCTCTATAGCGAATACCGCTAACAATGATCATTAGGCATAATGAATAAGACTAAGACGGTACTTCTACGGGGTCGTAGCAAGCCGTTGCGCTAAAGCAAGTACTGCCATGCTAAAATAACCTTAAAGTGGATAAGCAGTAAAGTCTACGATAACATAACGCAAAGCGGACACCTATAATTTAAAGAATCACATGTACCATCAAAACCTGTCTCGACTTTCAATGTTACCTTTGTTATAATTAAATTTTGATCAACCAATGATTTCTTTATGTTCGGCACTTTGAGTAGCTGAGCGACGACGTTGTCGGCCGACGCGATGTCCTCAGGGCTGACACGAGGCAGTCTGCCGCGCACGGCTTGTTGGACTAGGCTCACAAACTGCGCTTCTAATAGGCCAATCACATCTGTAATAAGTTATTGGAGTGTGTGGATGCGTGAACTACCCAATTAAAACGGCACACCAGCCACTCTCCCGCCAATCAGACCCTAAATTTCAAGTCTGCGCAAGAGTTTAATTTAAAAACAAATATTTGAGCGCTTATCAGGTATGCAGTTCATGGATCCACATGACATGATGGACATTCTTCAGATTCCTTTGTTTTCAGAGTTCTGTACCAAAATGGTAAAAACTGAACCCGTCCGTCCGTGTCCGTGACTTTTTGGCGGGAAGTTGCAACAGTGAGGTTGTTAATTTTGTTTTATTTTCCAAAAAAGTGTTTCGATGATAAATAATGTGTAATATTAACCTCATAAGTGTGCAATTATCAAGAAATACTGGAAACTGGTAAAAATAGTTTTAGCAGTTTATAGCCTATTGACGACCAAGAAAAGCCAATAAAAAAAATACCAGCCTGTGTAAAAAATGAACTTTACATCAAAATTTAAAAGAAAAAAAACAAGTTCACTAGCGACTTTAACAGTCGGGACTCAGTATTGAGAAGATTTGAGCCAGTCTACATTATTAATCTATTGACGTAAGAATGAACAAAATCGGGCCACACGTTTGGTCTCTAGACCACCACAAGGTCGAGAGTGAACAGGTTCAACCTTCTAGGCAAGTATGCTACATCGTCACTTACCATCAGGTGAGATCGAGATCAAATACTTGCCTATATTGTAAAAAAAAAGCCACAAACATACATACATCGAAGGCTGCTATCGAAAGACATTACGCTCATTTGCGTCGCGCAGTCGGGTAAAAACAAGAATACTTACCGTATTGCTGATTTACTGTAGTGTCTTCATAAACAACCGGGGCTACGTTTTCCTGAATTTTAGTCTTAACTTTGGCTTTGGATGAAATTTCTCTGCTCGTTACTTTAGCCACTATTCGCTTACCATTTACAGTTTTACCTAGCAATATGTTGTCTGGGATATCTGAAAAAATGTTTTATTGGATAAGCATGAAAGTATTAATAATATTTAATAAAAGTAATCTTACGGATTTTATCGCGTTTACTATTTGTTTTTTACGTTCCCGACGTTTCGGCTGCTATTATTATATTATTGCTATTATAATTAATTAATTATAGTATTAATAATAATACTAGCCATTTTTTATATAGCGCTGTTGGGCACGGGCCTCCGTTGATGCGAGGGGGCCTAGGCCCTATGGCGTAATCCACATCGCTGGCCCAGTGCCGGTTGGCGAACTTCACACGTCTTTCGACGGGTTCTCCCAGACATGCAGGTTTCCTCAAGATGTTTTCTTTCACCGTTTAACAAGTGATAATCGTGATTGAAAATGATATTCGCACATGGAATCCAGAAATCTCGGAGGTGAGAGCCGAGGTTTGAACTTGCGATTGTCTTATCAATTTACAAATATATTATAAAACACATTTCTTCTAACAACGCATTGTAATTTATCATCATTGCTGTCTACTGCTAGACATAGGCCTTCGCCAACGCACTTCCCTGGACACGAGTCTTCGGGAACCAGACTCAGAGTGAATGTTTAATGATATAAAAAATAGCTATATAAATAATAATATACCTTTGAAATTCAATTTCGTTTTAATTTTCATAGATTTAGCGTGTTTATACGTATCATAATTGACTGTTTCGAGTTCTTCCGATTTATTATTTATAGCTTCCGTTCCCATGATTGGCTCTTCTATATTTTGTTGTTCAAAACTATCCTCTGTTGCCGTTACGTCTGAAACGAAAATAGAATACTGTTTATGCAACTGTTATATCTTTCTTGACAGCATTGGTCTAATATCAATTGCCATGCGAATTAGGACCTTACTATACACAATTAAGATTATCTTATACGTTAATTGAATCACGCCTGCCTCTGTGGGTATGACAAAGGTCACATTTCAATTTGCAGGCACATCCAGTCTGTATCGTCAACTTATAATCTTTGAACAGCAAGTTCAAGTAATTATTTGTTCAAATAATGACCTAAAAAGTAGTAGCATAAAATACATATTACCTTTTTCGTCAACCACATACTCATAAGTCTCCGTAGTGCTGTTCTCGTCTTGTTCGTCACTGTTCTCGACCACAAATTCAACTGTGTCCTGTTGATTAGTCGAAGATTGCGTGACAATATTCGGGAACCGAATTTCTATGTTCTCTGTCTTAACACATCTGTTGAACATTGATTTCTTATATTTACGCGAACACTACGCATTGAAATAAAACTTATTTTACGGATTTTATCGCGGTTATTTTATTTTCTAACTATGACTCTAAGACGTCTAATAGCACAGTCCTCCCGTGACCACGGTTGCTGTAAAGCAGCCGAAAAAAAAACCTAAAATCTGTAAAAATAGTTTTATTTCAACATCTGTTGAATATTATCATTCAATATTTTAATGGAATGAGACTTGGCCTCTCGATTGGCACAGTTGGTATGACCCCACTTTCCGCAACGAGGGTCCCGGGTCGAATCCTGGGGCAAACTTCGTGTGATGAGCAAAAACATTTGTACCCAATCATGGACGTTTAAAGCTCCCAGTATTTTGTACTGTACCAATAATACAAGCGTTTCTTGGAATCGAATCGTAGTCGGGTTTCGTCTGGTGATATTATTATTATCTTAGTTGTTTGACTCTAGCATAGTCTGGTAGTTAGAGTGTAGGCCTCTCGGCTTACTCCACATAATGGTTGCGGCCTCGATTCCCGGCTTGAAGAAATTCCGAAAATGATCTTTTCGTTTTTTGACTAGTCTGGGTGTTAGTGGGATTGCCCCCAGTCCGTTGTACGCTAACCCTAATATAAGCCCTGTTTGGAACATGGTTGCAGTGGATGTTTATATTTAACCTTACTTACAGGCCTTAAATATGCAAGTACTTAATTATAATCACCCTGATCCTTCATCTCCTGCGTCTGTATTCTGAAGCTCATTTTTTAATTTCTGCACTAATTCTGAAATAAAAAAAATTACCAAATAAATTTATGATTATTGGCATTTGAAAAAAAAACGGATAAGTATTTAACGGAGCATATACTCACTGTCATTTGATGTGATGTCATGTAGCCCTAATGTGTTGAGGACGAATATTTTATCAAAGGATTCTAATAATATCCAGCCTTTTTGTTCTAAAGTTCGACATTGCTCATCACTTAACGTTATCTGGAAATATAATACAATTCTTAATACACTAAAACAGGTGTTTGCTTTGAAATCATCATCAATTCAAACACAATAACGCTTGTATTCCCTGAAGAGGTAGGCAGAGGTGCACTGCAGTGCAGGCACCTTTTCCTATTACGATAATAATTATTAAAAATGAGATTCAATATTTGAAAATTAGAGTTGCGAGTGGTGGAAGGATCAGGTGAGATACCTAGTATCAATACATTCGCCTAATTAAAATGATTAATTATGCTGACTGGATTGGGCAATATTTTTCAAGGCTCAGAAGAGCTTGTTTCCTTATCCACAACTTATTTGACATAGATAGACTATACGAATTCTATCAAATAAGTTATGAATGATTACATTCTGAACAGGCCCTTAGTAACTTCATACACATCTGTATAAAACTATACCTCTGTAAAATTATTAGTCTGCTTAGAGTTATATGTAACTGCATCCACATTATCGTCCTGTGTGTTTGTATCTTTGTACTGATCAACAATTAAATCATCCTCCATCTGTAAATAGACTGATAATTAACATCAAACTGTCATAATTATTGTCTGAAACATTGCTAAACTGACAGTAAGTAAACATCCTTGTAGCCATGTTATAATATATACTATTACAAGAGACAATATAACTTTAATTGTTTGTAATCAATAATGGCGGTTTAACAATTAATATTAGCCAATAGGAATATTAGAAAAGTCAGCCACTATGTTTTAAGCTCTCCCATTGGGTATAACACAATGAAGTGCAGCCATTATTGTGTCCAAATATTATAAGTTGTTTTGTACATAAAAAGATACTTTAAATAAAATTGTGTATGGATATGGTTTTTAACTGAAGTGCTGTTAATTATGCACTTAACAGCTTCATAAGACAAGATTGCAAGTGTTAGGAGGTGCACACTACCCTGAGCTTCCTCAAGGAGTTCTTAAACTTGCAACTAGTTTCCCTCGAGGAAGCTCAGGCTTTGACTTCAGCAGTAATGGGGGAGGACATAGGAACAGCTACTATTACCTGTTCCACAGCTGCACTAGAACTAGGGTGTAACAGATAACTATTACTGTATAACCCATTTTCCCCATCAGGCAGAATATACGGGTCTGAAATACAATATATAAACATTGAAAACCTTTTGGTGCAGTCACTAGTGACTTTAATTTTTGTACCCAAAGTCCCAGGTTGATATCCCAGTAAGGGCAAGCATTGTGTGTTGAGCATAATGTTTGTACCTGAGTCATGCATGTTTATTACCTAAATAAATTATTATATACTGAGACCAAGCCTAGTCCACTGTGGTCGACACTTATAATACTGTATGGTACTGTTGTGCCCATAATACTAGTAGCATTTTGGGACCCTCTAGTTAGTGGTATATTTGTCTGGCTGTCATGTGGAGCTCCTTCATCAAATACAAAAATATTAAATCAAAGTTGCTAGGCAGTAGCTGCAATTAGATCTTACTGGATACAGATATAAGTTCAGCAGTGTTGTCCACATCAACAAAGAACTGCTGTGTGGAAACGTCATAAACAGAACAGGACTGGACATTCTCGAGACCCTCTTTGACATCTTGCACTTGAGTGACATACTGTACTGGCCTATTTACTGCAAAAAAAAAACAAATTTACAAATTTAGTTGAAGATCTAAATAAACCAGAGTTTGAAGCATTAAAAACAACACAAATAAAATATATTTTCTTTTTTATTTAATTGTTGTAACAGAAAAACCGCGCTACTCCACGAACTGTTATAGTGGAATATAATAATTGCATAATAAAAGTAATGAGTTCAAGTGAAAACTCAGTACAATTTTATTATTCGAAGTAAAAAATATTTGTGAACTGCAGTTCAGTTATGTTGGCTAAGATGTAGAGATTAAATTTTATACATACATAAAAACGTGCCATCATCTTGAACAACAAAGTATTGATTTGCGTCATTCTCAGTACTATGAAATTCGTAGGTTCCATACGTATTTTTCTCCATGTTTCAAAATTTTTTAATAGAAAATTATTTTTTCTTACTTTTGGTTCATACCGTAGAAAAATTAAATGAAATATATCCTACATTCAGAAAATAAATAGAATATTATTAAAGTTGTAATAATTATCTTTTGAGTAATATTTTATTTGCAAAGAATAAAATATAAAATGGTGTTTATCGTATTATTATTTATTATGATTTATGCATGAGCAACGAACGCTTAATGCACACTGCACAGAGAAATAACGCTATGGTGAATGAACGAAATTCAGTCTTGCTCAGTCCTCGGTCAGTTTACTCGGACATTATTAGGCCGAGCGCGCACTATCGCTAAATTGCGCGCAGTTTTACCCTGAAGGGGTTGACATTTATACGTTTGTTTTCAGTGTTGTATAGAAGCACACAGGCATTTAGTACCACAGCAAGTACACACGACACAAATCCTTGTGGGTAAAAACCATGCTGGGCGTGCTGCAATGCGCGCTTAGCTCAGATTTGTTTTATCTTCGGTGTACAAGAGGACCGTACTCATCTATCAAGAAGCAAATGTGTGGCAATAACTGGCTTATTTGTGACCTCATCAAACTGATTTTATGCATTATCAAGTTTTGTACCTTACCCGTAACATACGTGGAAACAGAGCATATGTTTTATTAACATTTGAGGGGCAAGCACGTAAATAAAGAGCTACTAGAGGAACATTCTAATGTTAACGTAAATTCATCGAGATAACATGCTGTCACGTTATACTTATGAATTACATGGTATAAGGAGAATGGAAGTCTTACGTTACCATAAGATATTTTTGAGCCGTAGAAAGAAAAACCGTTTAGAATAGTATAGTATAGAGTAGGTACTATTGGAGTCCGGTAAACATTTAATTTCGTTACTGGTAACATTTACAATTAATTTAGGTCACTTTCACATCAGTTTTACATTTCCGCGAAACATAAATAAATATAGGTATAAGTAAATTAAAAAAAAAAACAAAATATTAATCCAATCATGGCAGAGTAAAATCAAAGACGTAATTAACCGTAGAAAAAGCTTCACAATGGACCGTATTTCTAATGGCATGCATATAATTCTTCAATTCCACAGGTTCATAAATTGGAGCCCTGAATTTTCCGATGACCATTAGCTTTATTATATCGTTCAACATGACATCTTTTTCCACGCAAGTAGCTTGAGCATCCCATTCACACAGATGGAATTTACAGAAATTTACGTCAGTTCTTAAAAATTGTTTTACCATTGGCAAATCGAATGCGCACCCATAATAAACTATTACACCATTACGCTCAAGAAACTTAAGCATAAAGTCTTCATATCTCCCGCCTAAGCAATTCAATGCCAATACTGGTCTGGTCACCGATGTGTTAAAAGTTATTAACTCGGCTTCATCAAGTGTGTAGACAGATGTTGCTCCTAAGCCTAGGAGATGTTCCTTCACACTTTCATATCCACAATGATTAGCGACTATGTTGAAAGTATTTATGCCCCAGGCCTTACACAGTTGTATCACACTTTGTCCACATGGACTATTGGCAGCATTCTGTATGACTGTTTCACCTGGATGGACCTTTATAAAATCAGTTAGCATTCTGTAAGCCATACAGGGTGCAATCGTCAACATAGAGGCTTCAGGAAGAGGCAGATTGGGTGACACAACATGGATATCTCTTTCATTGTAAATGCCATAGTATCGCCAGGTCCCGAGAAGTCTGGAGGTCAGGACAACTTTTTGTCCAGTTGTCACTTTACATACTTGATTACCAATTTCTACTACCTCTCCAACACCTTCATCTCCAGGTACAGAAGGTAAACCAGGCAAACAACGATTCTTTCCTGGAAGAAAGAAAAATGCAATAAGAATTCATATAATGAGCTAGTTGACCTTTTAAACTCTTAAAACAATTAATTACAGCAATAAAAATACAAAAGTGATGATTAAAGTTTCTTTATTGCATGAATATATACAGCAAAAATCAAGTAAAAATAATTACAGTAATGTAAATTTCCTCCATCATACAAAAAATCAAGAACCAAAATCTAGAATATATTTACATCCTGTGAAACCCTTGGGTGACAGGGCATTTTTTAATGCTTCTTGGTATTGATTAAATTTGATCAGTTTGTGTACCGGTGCCTTTAGTTGGAGGTCACACATTAAACTGATAAGTTCAGTAAACATTTTGTCCTTAGCATCTGCCTTAGCTACTTTATTCCATTCAGTCATCCAAAAACCAAAGAATGATAAATTTTTGAAAATAAATGCAGATGTTGGAATGGTTACTGGTTCTCTGGACATTCCACCATAGGTGACCATAGCTCCAGAGTGCTTAAGATGTCTCAACATTTCCAAAGAACTCTTTCCGCCAACACAATTCAAGGCAAGTGATGGCCTGTCAATTTGCTTGTCCTTAAATATCATAGTGCTTCTCAATTCTTCTTCCGTGAGCACAAAAGTTGCTCCCAAACTGTGTAAATATTGCTTTAATTCATTTATTTCAGGCCTGTTTCTAACAATGTTGACGTTTTTGATACCCCAAGCATTGCATAATTGGATGATATTCTGACCACAGGCACTATTTGCTCCGTTTTGTATGACAACCAGGTTACTTTCTCTTAAACATTTGAAATCTGACAGCATTCTATAAGCTGTGCAAGGGTTGACTGTGATAGTTGCAGCTTCTACTACACCCAAATCATCAGGAACAACATATAATACATCTTTATTGAATACAGCAATATCTCTCCAAGTTCCTTGTGCAGGTCTTGTCACAATAACTTTATTTCCAGGAGAGATACATTTAACTTCATGACCAATCTGCTCAACTATGCCCACACCTTCATTGCCTGGTATACTTGGCAAGACGATTTTGACAGGATACTTTCCTGAAAAAAGATACAGACTATTTATACAAAAATTAATAAGGTAGTAAAAGTGTAACAGAAAAAAGAAAAGAAAAACATAGGTACCTTTTATTTAAATCTTGAATTCAAATCAATTTCAAATATTAAAACTTGGATAAGACTTTTTTCTGTAAACAAAGTCATTCAAGTCATTAAGATATTGTACCTTGGATAGTGTTAATATCAGCCGGATTGACCGGTGCAGCAAGCATGCGGACCAGCACATCTTGGGCGCCCAGTGGTGGTACGTTGCATTCTCTGAACTTCACAACATTCACAGGATCCCCAAATTCACTATAAATCAATTGTTTTGATGTCAAGTTACGCATTGATCCCCTAAAGTTCGTGCGGCTCTTTGCATAACATTTTGCAGCGAAATAAATATTTTTTGTGAAAGGCAAAAGTGACATGATTGACCTAATATTTTACTGCAAATTTATTATGCGTCCTAAATCCCGATCGTATTATAATATTTATATTGATCACAGACTAATAAGAGTGTAAATATTGATATTTGTTGATTTATATGAATTGACGTTCGGGTGTGGTGTTGCCATCACAGAGAAAGTAAAGCAGTAATATATAATACTAGCTGTTGCCCGCGACTTCGTCCGCGTGGTATTTAACAACGTCTCAACCGTTGGCAACAGCCTGCTCGCGTTCTGATCCCGCGGGACGCATTGCAGATTGTTGCTATCAAACTTTAAGCAGGCGCAGCGCTGCAACATTGGTTTTAATTTTTTTTCGAGA
Source organism: Pheosia tremula (assembly GCA_905333125.1). Lineage (NCBI taxonomy): Eukaryota > Metazoa > Arthropoda > Insecta > Lepidoptera > Notodontidae > Pheosia > Pheosia tremula. The sequence continues at coordinate 4,995,822 of HG995411.1, forward strand.
GATCCAATTTTTTTTTCTAAAATAAAAGTAGCCTAAGTTACTCCTTGTTACATCAGCTATCTGCCAGTGAAATTCCCGTCAAAATCGGTCCAGCCATTTCAGAGATTACCCGGAACAAACAGACAGACAGACAGACAGACAGACAGACGGACAGACAGACAGACGGACAGACAGACAGACAGACAAAAATGGTAAAAAATGTTGTTTCGGTATAGGTAACGTGTATACATCCAAATGCACTTAGTAAAAAGCGGTTATTTTAATATTACAAACAGACACTCCAATTTTATTTATATGTATAGATTGCAAGATTCTATCTTTTGATCATTTATAGGGAATAGAGCCATCTTAAGCTATTTTTTCTTCTATAAAATATTGATTTCAGCTATTACTATGCCTATTACAAACGATAAGTTATCTCGTTTAAAAATCCAATAAAAACCCGTTTATAGGCTTACCGGGTTCCGGGCTCAATTGGAATTTAGGTTGGGTGGCAAAGACACAAGGAGGGTTACATTCAGTGTTGCATCCTGCGTCAGCATCCTACACCTAGTAGTCTGTCCTACCTACAGACGAACTAGAGATGCTACGCAACTCCTACTATACAAAAAAACTGCTGCAATACACTTTGTAACATTGTTTCAAAACATATGTCCCTACTTAATATTATCTAAGTTATTTTCGATATTATGCCAACTTTACCATTAGCGGTAAATTATGGTGTTTTTAACGGTAGGTATATTCTATTTTCTATGTTTCTAGCTACTTTATATTGAATTGGTAAGTAGGTAGCCAATAACATTGTTAATCAGCAGCTGATAAAGAATAATGAACAATGGACCCAATTGATCGTTCAGACGTGTTCTAAGAGAATCATGTTGTTTGGAAGGACGTGCTCTTTTATTGGTGGAATTATCGTAAAGGATAGTCTTTTTATTTATCAACTGGCTCTTTTGTTGACGAACCGGTGTGTTTATGTTCACGTCATAGAATTCTCATAATCGATCTTTTTAATTCCATGGTTCGCGTAAATGTTCCTACATCTAGGCGCAGGCGGTAGTATCCATTCATTATCATGTGCCTTAGGCACCTTAGGAATCGTATAGTACCTAACAACTTACTGTATGTGCTTAGGGTGGAAGCGCTTGGTATTAAAATATTTATAGGTCGTAATTTTTTTTTGCGACTACATCATATTAAATGCATTTATTTATTATGTGCATCTATCTATTACCTACCTAAAGTTACTTCAAAAATAATTACAAACGAAAAAAGATGAAAAATATAGAAAAAGTAGCGGTTTCACAAACGTTGGAGTATGGTATTGCTTTATAATAATAATAATGTTTCGCAACAACCCTTCCAATATTCTCATCCCATAGCCATTCAAACCTCAATCCATATAGGTAATCCAATTATCTTTCCATATTCCTGCAATAGTTCCTCCGCCTGCTGAGGTCTATGTGCTGTTTATGCTATCATTTTCAGCAGATGGCTAACAAACATTAAAATCCTTTTTGAGAAAAAGGACTTCTCCCCACGTCCCCACGCAAGCCTTTCTAAGATCCGGGCATAGCCCGTGTGGAAAGAGACATAGGTAATGTTTAATTAAAAAATAAAAACCATCGGAATTTTAGATTTCGCGCCCTGACCTAGCGCCTCCACCGGTGAAGATGAAAGGCACTGATGCATGTTAGTCGGGTATAGATCAGGATGGGTAGGTATTTACCTAGATGAAGAGAACTAATAAGATCATAACTTTAATTTCCCAACCGTGTAAGTATAAAAACATTTTTTTGTCTTTGGAAGTGTGAGCATAGAGCTAAGAGTATTTCAATAACATTTCATCACTTAAAAACTTGTTGACGCGAGTGTCCAAGTCTTTGCGTGCCATCGGGGCAGTCGCACTGGGTGGGGCGGTGGCTTCTGGGGGTGGCAGCTGGGGTTTCGGGACGCGGAACCGGCGAGCGCGTCGAAACAGCCACGCAGCGTTGGTGTTGTGCGTCGGAACGTGACTAGCCGCTACATTCTCGTCGACTGCTGCTAACGCAGGACGAGGCGTACTGAAATATAGGTTCAGTATTTCATAAATATGGTAAAAGTAAAGACTAGAGTTATGCGCGGCGTTACACGTGGAGCGCTACAAATTATCCGAGTTTCTTTAATCGAAGCCAAGACACGATTTATGACATTCTTCTCTATTTGTTTCGTGCGGAAGTTATTAAAGCTATCCCTTATTCATTCGCTCGCAATGCGATGCATGGGTCGGTTCGTAAAAATCTAAAGTAAAAACTATACTCTTTTAAAAAGACCTTATACATTTTTGAGAAGTAAGTACATTGTTATGGGTACTGTAAGAACGATGAAGGATCGGCTAGGCAGGCTTGAGTAGCTGGTTAAAAAAAATACTAACGCTAGGTAACAAATTAAAAGTTTATGGCTACATACGGTTTCCACATTTACAAATTACTTTTCTAAATGAGGACATGCACTACAAAGTCCTTGCAGATGTTCTTTATAGGAATCTACGTGTACCTATCTATAATAATGATACTTACTAAGCCATAGTGATTGATGCACGCAATCTCGCCGGTGCTATCACGGTAGGTAAATCTGATAAAGAATTCCTTTTTAATCCTGAAAATTAAACACTGGTTACACATCCCGTAATTAAAACAAAAAGCATGTTTCACTGGTGGTAGGCTTCGGCCGTGGCTAGTCACCACCCACTGAACAAAGCCATGTCGCCAAGCGGCCTAGCCGTGTTCCGGCATGATGTTTGGTGTTGCTATTCATGGATGGCGGGTCAGATCAGCTGCGCTGCATGTGCCTAGCGAATATAGCGTCTCGATCTACTGCTGCCTTCCTACCTAGGCAAGTATGCTCCATCGTAGATCTCATCGTCACTTACCATCAGGTGAGATCGAGATCAAATACTTGCCTATAATGTAATAAAAAAAAAAAAAAAGCATAACATTTATTTTGCAGTTACTTGTTGATTTTAAAGTAATGTAAATTAGTGCCTACTTCAATAATGTACCTACGTCTTAGTACGTTAAAGTAGCTAGTTATATAATTACCAGAATATTTGACGTTGGTTATAGAACTATTATCTTTCCATTTCTGAGAGCATACAGGACAAACCGACCGACGTATCGACCATCGGGGGATGTTTTCTTTTTCAGAGGTGTTAATTTTTTGAAAACCTGGTATCTCGAGCACCACCTACCAATAAAAATAATGTTTAATAACTAGGCCTTCTCTGTCTACAAGCGTACAATGGGTACATATATATAAGTTGCGTGCACTTATCCTAATCTATACTATGTGAGGGTACAGTACAGTCAGCGAAAAAACCTGATCATAACAATTTGGCATTATAAATAGGTATACTGATTATGTACTCAATTGTACCTTGCGTTTTATCTACAAGGTTCTTCTGTGTTCGTACCTAGTCGTAATAAGCAGTCATTGTTAAAGGAATTTAACGGTAAATTATTATGACCGATTAAAACGCAAACGCCACTAACAAAGAAGACGAAGAAGAAGAGGTACTTAACTACACTAGGAGATGTCCTTCTGGCTAAAATAGGTTGTTTCGCTGCCAAAAAAACATTATTCTTTTAAAATACTTACTGGCTCTGGTGCTGATGGGGCGGTAAATGCTAGTATGGATGGGATATCCATATCGCGCCGCGTTGATATTCTCGAGAAGCGGGACCGGGAGACGCTTCGTTCCGTCATTCGCATACTCATGCCGTGCACACACGCATCAATGGATGGCCTGTTGGATAAGTAAAGACTTAGACCCGTCAGTCTTAGACCTCTTCGTACATACAAAGCATTGTTTAGAAGAAAAGTGAATTGTAATAACATTGTAAATGGACGTTTTTTTTATAATTTTGCGGATGATTAAAGAAACAAAGAAGTCCAGGTTCCAGGCTTAATATAACCCTTCTGAATCACCGGTAGAATATAGCTTACATAACGCAATTCGATTTTGTGGGTAGAGCCGCACACAAATTTTGAAAATTGGACAGAATTATAAGCAGAACATGAAAACCAGATCACGTTTCAACAAAGAACGGTTTAGTAGGAAGAGGTGTAGCGACCCTGATGAACGACATCGTGCGATGATTCATCAGGAAAGGTAAATTGACATCTACAGTGTTGATGCAGCAAACACCTTCAACCGTTCGTTTATAAATCCCAAACACATGTCAGACAATAGATACGTATGTAGGTGTACTTTGGCCTTTGATGTATCTATTGAACCATGCGGTTTTAGTACAACTTTTAAATTAAAACCATTTTGCTTGTGAGGAGTTTACGAGATCCATATTGAATTGCGAATCTTCCATTCAAGTAACTTATAACCATTACCATTGCTGGTAAATATAGGAAAAAAATAACAAACATTCTTTGATAAATAATTTCTTTCTTCTAGACTCCGAGATCAACACCTACCAAACGAATCCGTAGCATAACATTCTTAACAGTGCCTTATTCGTTAGGGAATTGTGTGAGAAAGTTGCGTCTAATATACGTAATTGAATGGAGAGTGAAAGTCAAGTGGGAAAACTAGATTTTTTTTACAAACGCATCATTGTCATCCTGGTGCCTATTACGCTATTGTTGGTGTCAGACTTGCAGCACAATTACTTGATCGCTTAATTATACAACAATATGTATGTAATTTGTGGTTAGCATGTATCATTTACTTTCTACAAAAGTACGATACTTATCTACATCTATAATACCTGGTACAATGTGATTGTTAATACAAATTGAAATGGCCGTCTAAGTGAGGTGGTATTAAATGGAGACATAAAACTTTTGCTTTCGTTTATTAATTTCGTTGCACGTTCCAAGACGATTAGCTTTTCTTCGGGAATCGCCGACTCAACCCTCCACTCTCAAACCTCCACGTCTTAGTTGGTCACCGCTGTAGATACTGCTGCTTACAGGAGGGACGGTTGTAGGCATAGTCGCATTAAAAAAATACTCCATAATTAATCAACTTACTCCTCAGACGTATCATCTCGATGCAAATCAAGGGTTTGGTCTTGCCCTTCATATTCATCCTCTTGGCTCCGTCTACGTACCATGTCTAGAAGAATAGTTTCATTTCCACCTAAGCTGTCTGATCTGAATTGACGAATAAATACTGTATTAGTTTTATAGCGGTTGATCGTGCAATCAAACGCCATTGGTATTTTTATGGGGTTATGATGTAAGGGAAAAGTTTACTCATTGAAATAATTTGCGTACATTTCCGCACGGAAACCATAATTCAGTAAATTGGTGCTGTAAAAATAAACCCACAACGAAGATACAGGGGGCTTACAAAGTGCCGTTAGATGCTTAGAGAAAATGATGATACGGTCGTGTTAGTGTAGTATTGGTTCCAAAAAAAATTAACTATTCACTTACATTTTTACCGACTTCAAAAAGGAGGAGGTTCTCAATTCGGTTGTGTTTTTAATAACTTTAACGAAAGACGTAGAAATACATACAAACCTTACCGCATACTGTTGACGTAGCTGTCATAGAACTCGATCTGCTGCGACAAAGTGGACGGCATCTTCTCAGGGGTCGATGATTCTTCTGGTCCGTAAATGGCGCTGTCGCGGCGGCCTGCACGCATGCGCATCAACAAAGACGTGTATGGGGTGGAATCGTTGCTCATGAAGGAGATGCGACGGGAATTTTCCTCGTGTGGTCTTGATACAAAGAAATTGATAAAAAAGAACACATCAATGCAGAAAGCGAAAGGAGTGAAAAGCCTCTGCCTTTCGGCGCAACAGCAGGAATAAAAAGTTGTGATCCTATTCAATGAGGACGTGCGATCCCATAGTCTTTGCTGTTTCACTTGAAAGATTAATACAAATATATTATAATTTACCTACCTAA